>QEWY01001293.1:2165452-3406400 GCA_006503575.1 Baylisascaris schroederi
ACTTTAATATATGGTTTGCCATCTCCAACTGGCACTGCACACATCATCTCCCTCCATATTTTTTACTTTTCTTATTATTTTTAGATAGCAAAATATCTTTTCATTTAAATTTTGGAAACATGTCAATTCTTCAATAGATATGAAAAATTTGTTTCTATTTCAGCTAAGGCCCTTCAACGGCATTCAAGTTTTTCGATGCTCTCATGTAAACTTATACCATCCGCTCTCTGTGCCATATTTTATATATTTCCTTGAAGTTGCCAGTGAAAGGTTTTTGAATATTGAGACAATAAGCAACTTTGGTAAAAAAGAAAAAAAAGTTCGAACGAATTTATTGAGAAGTATGATGAATGGATTAAACTTTTAAATCGCCACAGCTACTCGTAGTAAAAATTATTTTTCTCGTTTGTTTTTCCACCACTAACAAACATTCTTAGTATCGATAAATACTTACGATTCGATGATCAATTTTATTTTATTCTCATAGCAAGTAAATAAACTGACAGAGAGGTTTATAACAGCTCTTCTTTGCTATCTACTAACCACTGTATGATAAGTTAGAATAATATATGTTATAAGAATTATTTCATTATTGAATCAATCATAGGTGTTATGCATTGCTGATTTATAGTAGAAATTCCTTTTTATATGTTGGAGTAGCATGCTTTTGTTTAATGCATTTCTAAAGCGTCGTTGATATTTCGATAATTAGACATCTTTAACGTTTGTTTTCTTACATGAGACCACTGATAACAACGGTAAACACTAAGCGACAGATGTTGTCTCACACAATTCGCCATCTTGAACTCTCTTCGAGCACAATTTCGCATGTATATCAACCGTTCATACGCCTATTAGAAATTTATTTCGAATATGAAGTCAAGATTACTGTTGCTTATGGTGTTGTTCAAATTTTCTTTTTGCGACCCGATGACGGCTGTTAGTGATGTTTTTGAGGTGAAACCGACCCACTCTATTTCTTATTAGATTTTATTCAGTTCCTTATGTACACTCCACTTATACTTTTATACTTCTGCACATAACTCTCCAAAGCCAAGATTTGTGTATACTTCACCTTTTACAAATATGCATTTGCATTTAGTGATGCTATATAATAATGAAAATATTTCTCGTCGTTTTTTTGTCGATTAGAAGAACTCAAGTTTCTTTTGTTTGCCGACGATCTCAGGAAGTTTGTTGGAGTTGTTTGATATCTAAAAAATTTTTTTCAGACTACCGCAGAGTACCACCCCACACAGTGTTTACATTTGTTCTCTTTTAGGTGTGTGTTGTTCAGTTATCCCTCATCTGATGATTCTTCATCAAGGGTTACAAGAAAAAAGTTGAACATTTCTGGCTGCGTGAGACATTGGATTTTAGCCGATGCGATTTCACTTTACTCATTTTGAGTGTAAATAAACTCGTTAAAATAGTGTAGCCTTCTAATATCCGACCACAAATAAAATGATATAATCAAATATTTCAAAGATGCATTTCAATCATTAAAGGCAAACGATTCATCATCGAAAGCCAATGACAAATGAATAATATCAATTTTGCAGCATTTCCCACCAAAGTGATACAAGGTGAAGCGAACTTGAAAGGTTTATCAACGAGATGGACATCGCTGCGAAGTTATGTTCAGTGTTTATCATTTTATTAGGCATTTTTACTGCTTACAAATATACGATGAAAACAAATCGGCACATTCAAATACCATTAAAGGGATTCACTGTTAGTCGTCTTCATAGCATCCGACAAATCGTACGGTAAGCGATTCATGATCCTTACTGACTATTCTTTAATTGAATTTCCAAGACATTCGAAAAAAAGCCGACGGAAGGTTCTCTTGTATTGTTGCTGTTTTGAATGGGTCGTAGAAAACTGCATACGAACCGACGTCAGTAACAAATACTAGCCCAACAAAAATACGCATTCACCGATAACAAAGGAATCAGTGATCACATGACCGGTAACAAGTTATACCACGTGACTGGTAATAAAGAAGCACACTGCTACAACACATTTGTTTGCTAGATTTAGTAATTTCTATGGTGTATATATATTAAATAAGCTGCTGTGCTTAAGTAATTCTGTAGTGAGCGTCTTAGTGTCGATGATGGGGTTCTCCTGATTTCGAGTTGCTGAACCTTCATATAGGTAATACGTCTGCTTGCTGGTCAACATATTTTAGAATGCATAAAAATGTAACTTATTTCGAAAGTGATATCTAAAAGTATAGTCGAAACTAATGTAAATGATTTCTTGCAAGCATTACTCGGGAAGCATATCCGAGAAAGTAATGACGGAATAATCCTCATTATTTATACCTTATAGGAATATAAATGACTAAACTAGTATAAGAGAGCCACTTTGATGTCCATACCTTTTCAATAAGTAATTTAGCCCTCTATTCAACGAATGATGCAAAAGTGGACCTCACCTATTGCAAGAACTGGGCAAACTTTGAATGAAAGGGGAAGTGGATGTGATCAATTTCAGCTCTTGAGTTTTCAAAGGAGAGTTTTCAAAGGTGGCGCGCAATGTTCAATCGCTCCTATCTTTAGAGGATTCAAGAAATAGTGAAAAGAAATGGTGATCGCTGAGAACACCATTTCACTCATCTTAAGTTGCAACACAAAGCAGCAACGCATAGAAATTTCCAAGGTTGTTTGGGCATTTCAATTCTCTTCATTAGTAAAAAAAGCGTGTCGGGTCTCTCAGCCCTTCTCCAACATCTGAGAGATCGTTTTTCTTTGATTTTACAGGGACAGAAATTAAAATTTTAGGTACTTTTGACGTAAAAATTGTTTGCAGTAATAGTTGAATTGTTTCACTACTGAAAAGATAATTTTTAGAAGAGCCTGAATAAAAGCAGTTCTAAAAGTTGTATGCTATAAGAGCTTCTTGTCGAAATTTTGATTGCCATAAGGATAAATTTGAGGCTAGATGTGAACTTGTTCTTGTGGGACACATGATGCCAAAATTTGATGTATAACAAAGCTAGCAGTGATTTGTTGAAATTTAAGAAAGGACATGGAGGAGGGGTGGTGGTAGAGTAAGTGCCCATGAATGTGGCTTGAATATGCGAACAAGCGTTTTAATTAGTTTGATCGATAAATTTAAGAAAGGACATGGAGGAGGGGTGGTGGTAGAGTAAGTGCCCATGAATGTGGCTTGAATATGCGAACAAGCGTTTTAATTAGTTTGATCGATTCGCTGATTCCCAAGAGAAATTTTCATGTCATTTTATGTCCCAAGCGCATATCACGAGCCTCCCACACGCCCACTCCCATCCCCCCCTCTCCACTGTCGTTTATTATGCACTACATGTTGGCTCTCTTTTTCTCTATTGCTCACCACATCAAAGAAATTAACTTGCTGTACAGGTGAGAGTAATTCAATAAGAACACAAAATGCTCATTTCCAGCGAGTTACTTGAGGATGAGCGTGAGGGTATGGCACTGGCCGTTATCTACAAAGGCGAAATTGTGGTCGATTTGTGGGGCGGATACGCTGATAAGTGAATATTCTGTTCTATTCGAGCTCAGATTTTGGCCTTAGTTCTCTTGTTTTCCAAATGTTTATGGAGCAAAACACTAGTTATTTCAGTGGATTCATTTAATTATTTAGTATAATCGAAAAACGCTAGCGTAGAATATGTGGAAATAACAAGTAGCGCGCTGTTAAGAAACGCTGAGTTGAAAATAGTCACCTGGATTTATGACTCTCCTACAAAGCGTTTACCAAAGTAGACGCAAGGTTGAATGCTGTGTTAGGCAACCTTAATGTTATGAGGCTTTGTGTTATGCTATAATAACAGGATCTTGTGTTGTGCTATCACAATTTGTGCACAAATTATTCTTCCAGTCGAATTTTTTTTTTTTGGATCTAGTCTCAAATTTTTCGAGGCTTCGGGTTTCTATTATATATGCTGTCAGAATGGTTTAGAAAAACACGATTATTTTATTTATATGCGGTGCGAAATTCAACTAAGAATTTTTTTAAAAGCAGGAGTTAAATTGAGAGTGTAAGTTTTTTTTTTGTTTCATTTTCAGTGTTGGTTTTATAGCAGCTTGAATGAGGGTATAATCTCTTTTCGGCTGAAACAGGTCGTCAAATCGTCAATGGGAACAAGATACACTGACATGCGCTTACTCATCGACAAAGATTTTCGGTGGTCTTATGGCAGCAAAGTTGGTAACTGAAGGGATATTACGATATGAAGACAAGTTGGGTCGCTACTATTCAATATTACAATCACTTTCCCAGTAATCAACAAAAATGTGATTGTGTTTGTGAATATTGATTCTTGAAATGAGGATATATCCTTGATCCATATGATCTGTTTCAGGAAATGGGCTTTTTGAGAGCTTTACCTACTTTAGCCAGTTTTCATTGAAAGATTTAATCTCTGTTTGATTTTAGTTTGTTACAACATTTCCTCTGAAAATTTTTATACATACGGCCCATTAACAACAAACATCCATGTGAGCTGGTATAAAAAATTACCGAATACATTTCAGGTGGTCAAATATTGGCCACAATTCAACAAATTTGGAAAGGAGACGCTCTCAGTACAGGATATTCTCGAACACAAAGTAGGCGATTTAATTTTTGATAACTCCACTGAGATGCTAAAGAATATCTTTAGCAGCATAGCAGTTATTCTCGTGACTAATGAAACTTGTAGCGAGTCAATACGCCTTAACTTGGATTTTATTACACTTTTTTTTTCTCGAAGTTTATTGCAGCGCGCTATAGCGACGATCACTTTCAAAAACAGAATTTTCAGTCTGGGTTGATAGCGTTCCATCGTGAATTTTCAATTGAGGAAGCTACACAACCGTCTATAATTTCTCGAATCATTGAAGAGGTATGAGATTATTATGCATGAATTATCTAAATGCTAGATTTTATTCATACTTTTTTTCTCATACTTTTATAAAGAAATATTGTTTAAATGGCTCTCGAAAAGGAAATTGCTATAAGGAATAAGGATGACTTTGCACGAGATTTCAATGTGGTTCTTGCCGCTATCGTTAATGCACTTCCTTCACACTCTTTCATCTTTTAAATTGTGGCTGAATCGTTTCGATTTTGATGCTGCCGCCCTCTTACATAATGAATGTCTGTTTGCTTTGACTGTAGTTTTCATGAACGTTTTGCTTTTCTTTGTTGCTCATGTTCGCATTTTTGCATATTTTCCATCATTGAGACTTAGAAATAAAATAAAATGCAAATAAATGAGCACATTTTGTCGGCGCAAACACTAATACCATTGATATTCTAAAATCGTTCAAAATAACTAAACTCAATGTAGCGCTGAGCAAAACTATTCCCTCTCATAATAAAAAATTTTTTATTCTCAGAGGAGGTCCTCAGACTGTATTAATGAACGACTGAATGAATGAGGACAAATGATGTACAAATATAGGAGCGAGCCATGGGTCACGCAAAGTTGATTTTGATGGTCTTCTTAAAGAGTTTCAACAAAAGAAAAAAAGAAACGGTTTTAAATGTATGAGTTCAAACTTTTCAAGAACTAAGTATGTACATAAAAATTGATGCTTACATAGTCAGCACAAAAGACTGATTTAGAGGAAATGTTTGTTCTGAATGTTTGTCAGCGAGATTGCAAAAAATTTAACACATTTATTTTTTGCAGAGTAAACCACTTTGGAAGCCAGGAAGTAAAATAGGCTATCATGCGATAACCTATGGGTTTCTTATTGATCAACTGTTTCGTCGTGCCGACAGTAAACATCGCTCTATAGCTGAAATTTTTGCAGAGGATGTGAAGCGACACTCAAAAGGTGCATTGCCAATGAGGATAAATATGCTTAATTGACTCAATTAATGAACTCTAAAAACGAGGTGATCTTCTAGTAAGCTTTATATTCGCAACAAAAATAAACAAATATGCATTTCCATAAAGGTTGCTCGTTTTTCGTAATTTTAAACTAGACAAGACTTCTATTTTTTTTGGAAACGAAACTCACAATGAAGTTTTGGATCGTCAATTGAGATAGTGTACAGTATCATCTCAATCTGATTTTTGTGCACATAAAATGCGTATTTTCGTTTGAAATTCATTTATGAGTTCATACATGTAGGTGGAATTTAATGCGCTTTACAAAACTCATTGTGTTGCATGAAAGGTATTCTCGCGAACCTAATTAACAAAGTTTGGAAAAATAAACTTTCTAAAGGACATAGGAGTCAATAGAGAAGTTGACTGAATATTTTGAAATTTGTCATAGGAGTCGCATTTACTCACTGTAAATAACGTTAATTTTCAAGAGCGGTTTTTTTTTCGTGAATGAGACGGATCACTGCTCCAAGAAGGAGAAATTCATATGGTAAAAGTGTCGCACATGCATATGCTCAAACAGCTTTATTCATCAATAGTATTTAGCAATTCCTGAAACTATAGGAGACATGCTAATGTCTTTTGAAAAAACATATATAGCCTTTGAAAGATTCAAGAGTAGAAATTTCGACTTAATTTCTAAAATATTTCAGACGGCGATTTCTTTATTGGTCTGCCAATGAAAGAGGAATATCGTATGGCAAGGATAAGCAACCCACCTTTTCTAGCATCACTAATATCACATGCAAAACAACCGTTACGTTTCGCCGAAATTATTTACAAGTATTGGAGAAACAATGGGATTGCAAGCATATCTGCAGCCTATCCACATATTCTAAGAGTTATGGGCGTAAGCTATATTGGCTGCACTTCCTTTGCTTATGAAGTTGAAAGATTTTATTGCTTTTGAGTTGAGAACTTGTTTTCATGCCGCAACATAATGCACCTGGAAAAAAGTTGCGTTGCGTGATACATGAGTATGGCTGATCACAAACTTCTACAAAACTACATCAAAACAATAAAAGTTCTTATGAATAAAAAATGCAGGCTGAGATTATTCTCATAAAAAGTTCTCTATCATATTTACCGACTGATAAGGGCGGATAAGAAAAAGGAAGACAAATTTCAGTCAACCATCCCATACAACGATCCAAAAATTCATCAACTGGAAAACATTGCCTCCCTAGGAATCGGTTCTGCGCGTGGAATGGCCAGCACAATAGCGACATTTTTTCAGGTTAGCTGTGTTCCAAATTGCTCATCTGAAATCGCACTCAATATTAATTCATTTTTAATTGGCTGCTTTCTCGCGAAAATATCTGAGAACCTTAGCTTTTTAAATGCATTTTTGCAGCTCATATATAAGACACTCATAGGAACTCTAGAAATTTCATTGTGGGTGAATGATATGTGCATTGTGTAATAGGATTTTGGTATTAAAAACTAAAAAGACGCACACTTAAAAGTGTTCTGCAGCTCACAACGATTTATTTATTATGGTCGTAAACACTTTTAGAACAGCACTGTTTTCTTTCGCATTTTTTTGTAGTACGGCTGCCTTAAGAGAATATTCTCGAAAACAGATTTTTGAAAAATGCCGATCGAAGCTGTAGAAGAAATTCTTATTTGCTTTGTCCGCCTTTTTACGAAGTTACGCTTGCTTCATCCGACAATGAATGGGAAAACTCAAACTTAGCCAATAAGTTGGTCGTAGAAAGTGCTATTTGGTTCAGCTAGGCTAATAAATGCCCCTAGAGAAGCAATTTGCCAATTGAATTTGCTCTAGCATCATCTCATCAACAGTACGCTACTACAATTGATCTCAGCACCAGTCGAGTATGAAGATGATCTAGTCATTATGCAATCGTTGTTTCGTGGTCATGGATTTTTCTATCGACAGCATCCAGTAAGAAAAAATGTAAGCCCGTTCAACTGACGAAAAAATGTCAACAAATCAAGAATTTCGAGGAGAAAACTAATTCAAAGTTAATCTCATGATTTTCTCATTTTGAAAAAAAAGTGGAAACCAACGTACTTAATGTGCTTGATGAAAACACCTAGCAAATTTGAGGAGTGAATAATGAAAATGAGTGTTGTTTTCATTTAAGTCAAGTGCAATGCAATCTATCCTCATAGTTGTTCAATAACGCTTTTACTATAGTGTTCAGTGTGTTTTTTTCTAACTATTTTTACTGTTTTCCATCGGATCAAGTCAAATGGTTCTATGGCAAAACATTTATCCATTGCTAAGTCAAATGCAACACCTTGAAATATTTTGCTGTTTCTGATCTGTTGCACTCCAACCTACGTTTTGCAGTAAGATATCTTTATGCGGTAAGCTAAAGCACAAGCATGCACATGTTCGTTATACAGCAAGCTAAGACCTGAAATGACCGTTATCGGCAATTCAAATTTAGGCTTAAAACTAAATAACTGTCATTGGACACTTTCTGCAAAAATTGATCATTAAAGCTTTAAAAAACCAAGAATTAATTTGATGACATCGAAATGCTCCTTTAAAACAAAAAATTTTGTCGCTGTGAGATTCGTAATGTTTTTTTCTGTAAAGAAAAATTACTAATGGTGCATAAATATCCATGGAATTGATCACAAAAATCGATAGATTGTTTTTGTTTTCGAGGCGTGGACGATATATCATGCTGGCAATGGTGGTCAAATGGTCGAAATAGATCTACAGCAAGGAATTGTTATTGTACTGCTCAGGAACGGATTGAGAGCTGGAAGTGACGGTGAATCTTTATATTGGCGTGCGTCTGATCACCTGTTTAATTTATTGCTGCGAATGTACGACTGACTTCAATTGAGTTGTTGCGCAAGTTTCCATCGACTTCAGTTGGATTAATGAGCTCGATTTATCCGATTTCGATGTGCTATCCATCTAATTTGCAACGTCCTCCTACTATATAGCTTTAATATGGAAGCGCTGTTTTATTCGAGTTTCTCAGGAGAAATTTGCAGTTATCGATTGTAACTTTGTAATTATTATCAACTTGGTGAAGGCTACATACATTGCAAGCAAATTCAACCAACTGAAGCTCACTTATTTTTTAACAATTTTTGCTTTTGAAGTTTATTTTCACATTTGAAAAAATTGTTGAAAAAAAATTCAAAAATTGTGCACCACAATTGGGTATTGCATTTGATAATAACTCCGTAAAAATTTTGCATAAAAATATGCTTAATGGAATGAAAATCGTTCGAAGATAGCAACAGTGAAGTGCATTAGCGTCTGATAAGTGTAAGAAAAGATTTGTGATATCGATGCGGTTTACACCAATTGTTGCTATGACATACTCTAAAGTTAATATAGTTAATGCTACACTAAACTAACATAATTGTACGATGCGAACCCAATATCGACATCAACAGCTCACTATTAGTTCATTTGAAGCCTCTCAAGGTGATCGTGCAAAAGTCTTACATTATTTATTGGCAGCATATGCCTGAAATTGATGAGAAATGTCACGTCAGTACTACTACATCTTTCAATTTGCTCAGTTGTCATAAAAGTCCAATTGTTGCACGCAAAAGTAAAAGAGAGTGAAAAAAAGATTGATTTGAAAATTATTGCGCTTTATTAGAATACTGAAAACAACGAAACGAAACATAAAGATTAGTGAGAAATGTCACACATCGAGTAGAGTATAATACAATCATAGACGCAAAAAAGATAGATGTTCTAATGAGATGAATATTTCAATAACGGAATTAAAAGTTCAAAAACACAAAATAGAGAAACAAAGCGCAATCAAGTTGGAATGAACAGATCATATGGATAAAATACCGAATCAGAAAAAGACTGCAAAATCGGCTAATTACCACTTCCTTTGCTTTGTAATTTTTTCAAAGCGTTTTTTATTTGCTCCATTCATGTAATGCTTTCCTTTAAAAAAGAAGATTTAATTTGTTACTATCGGACCGCAAGAAAGACCAATGATTAGGAAATGCGAACAACAATGGTGGCTGCCAATCAGCACTGGGCATGCACGCACACACACGAACATACAAGCGTGGAATTCGGCGAAATGTGGGAAGAGGGGGGGGGGAGAGACAGAGGGGTGTGGATGAAGGGAGGAATGGAGGATAATCGAACAGTTTTCTCGGCAATAAAAAATAACGGCAAGATGAAGAAAGAACGGCACTCATTATCACCGGGATCCTACTTTAGTGAAATTTTTTAGTTTGACAGAAAGAGACGCTGCACTCATATTCGAGCTGCGTCAAAGACAAAACCCAAGCGAATTAATCTACCTCATGCACTTCGAAAAATTTTCCGCTTCAATGGCCAACAATAACGCTATTTTGACAGAAGGTGAGGCATTCAAATATTTTGCAAATATTTTGTTTATGCTGCCGTGGTTTTCAAGATAAATTTTTTTCTCAAACAGCATTCACGGAAGACCAGCCAGCTTTTTCACACATGTTGTCTATGCATGACAAAAGCTTAATTTGATTGCCGCAAGATTTGAAAGAGATCACTTCCTTGAAAAGATATGGATAAACGCTTCCAACAACAACAACGTCGCCTAATTTCACGTAAATGTGCAATAATACTCATTCATATTTAATCCTTTATCAACTCGAGGCGATCGTATATGCAACAGCGAATGTGGCTTTAAAAAAACAATTTTTCAGCGTTACTTTTATTATCGAAAATATGATTCCACAACTACTACAATACACCTGAAGCGGTAATTAGGTTAAGAATGAGAACTTTCTCGAAGAAGTAATCAGATTCATAAGTAATGAGTCGAATCGAATCGAAAGAGCATTGTAATAAGCAAAAGCTTCAGCAAAACAGATGCCATAAATTGCATGCTTTCTTGCCTTCAATAAATCAACAAATTCTATCAGCAATGCAATTAGCTCTTCATAACAGTCCGCAAAACGTTATCTCACAGATCATTTCCACATCTTCCTCTTTCACAATCCCTTGCTCTTCTCCCTCTTTTCTTTCTCCTCCCCATCCCTTTCACTTTCTCCGTTCCCTCTCCCTCCTATACCCGGTTAATCAACAAAAACAGCAATGTTTTAAAAAGGAAGATCTCCACCGTAGAATTCACATTTTGCCCTTTCAAAAGCGTGGATCAACCAGCGACGCCGAACCAAAAGCCAAAGGTGGCACTTTGGAGCATCATCGCCAAGCGTACCTCTGCTGTGATACTGCTTCAGAAAATGCCGTTAAATGCCGCGAACAAACCGTACGAACAATATGTCTCTTACTAAATATGATCTAGCAAACTTTTTTTATCACCCTTCAATGAGATAATATTAACAAATCAATTTCTTATGCAACATCTAGAATATTTTATAAAACAACTCGATAACCCTGCTTTCTGAATGCTTTATAACACATTGTGAGGCAGCCGAACAGAAGATATGTCATTCGATCGAATCGTTCGTCGAAGGAAGAAGCAAAACGAATGCCGTCGACAGCTAGGACTGAACGATCGCTGTGGGTGGTCTCACGCTCCCCATGGAGTCTGCTGGAGTTGGTGAAGTGGAATGCGCTGGAGTACTCGAACGCGACGATCGCAAGGTTTGGCCTCAATGTTATAATGATAAATAGGAAAAGCCTACAAAATTCGTTTAAAAACAGCAGAGGATCCGTTACTAAAAAGAATCACACGTAGTAACTTTACTTGTCGAGTGAGAGTTTCGTATAGGCATCGTTTCTTTTCTCTTATTTTGATGTTGCTTTCCATATCTTCATATGAAAAAGGCCCCAATTCTCTACAATCAAACTCTATGGTGCTTTAAAGATAGAAGAAACGGTGATGAACTGGTCGCTTTGTCAAAAATAACAAGTAATACTAGAATTAAGCTAGAATTCAATCAAACTTTAGGACGAACAGCGAATTCATTATTTAGAAGTACTACACTGCTCGCATGCAGTGGAAGTTTTTCATCTACGTCCTACTTACCATTATCGCTGCCTCCGAACTCGGACGAATTGTCATCGAGAGATTTTTGCCTGTTTTTCGTTCGCAACAAATTCCTTTCCTTGACTTTGTACTCAAGTGTTGAATGGGGTACGCCATAAAAGCTTCCCGCCCGATGCACTGACATCTCACCACGCCTTACCGACTTCACTGCTTCATCCAACGCATCTTTATCATATTTCCTCAAACAGCAGCAACCTTTACGACCAATTCGCTACATGCCTAATTATCATTCGTATCAAATTCGACGGCAAAACTAGTAGTGACTTCTTGTAAACAATTTTACGAAGATTAGTAGAAAGCAGAAATCGATTTCAGGTAAACCTCATATTGTTACATACGAAGTGAACATTTAGCAAAATCATTCGTATGCAATCTTATTATAGTATAAGAATATTAGAACGCTTTCATAATAGGCACTGAGAAATAGTATGCACAGATAGCTAACAAAAAGTAAGGCAACCTAGACATATTGAATTTCAGAAATACTTCCTCCAGTTGCTGAGTGGTACTCATCGAGGCCGCGAAACCAACTGAACACACTGATCACCATGGTATGATGCGTTTTCAGAATTTGTGTTCATCAGCTACAACAGTATCAACTTAAACTGGTGCAAAGGTGGATATTCCTTTCCGTCCATAATTCGCCTCTTTTTTGATACGCCTCCTTTCTTTTCAACATTTTCGTTCCTTTGCATATAATCAAAATTTTGCGTAGTTGGCAGTAGCAATATGAAGGAATCAATGTACTAAGAAAATGACACTAAAACAGTATAATCAGACACAAGAACAGAAATGGTACAACAGAGAATAGATTTAGAGAATATGCGAAATGATGAAAAAATGATTATGTTGGATGACAAATATGCTTTTGATAGAGCGAACTCAATTAAAAAATGAAGCCGAGCCAATCCCATTTTATACCTGAATGCCGTCGAGATTAAAAGGTACTTTACTTTTTCTTCACGAGAGACGACGCATTAATCATTGAGGTAGTCAGTCAACGACATGTTATACTACAATTTTCATCACGCTCACCCTAAACTACATTTAGTCTACCGTATCACAGTGCTTTTGCGCTTCAGTAGCCAAGTAAGTAATTACGCAATGCCTCGCCGGGTGGACAATTGGTGCACACCACCGTTTATAGCGCGAGATAGGTGTGCGCACTTCGTACTAATTCACTAACAAAAGTCTGTATGCAGTTCCGTCGTATTCACTATCATAAACCCTGGTGCACACGTATCCGCCTCGATAAACATTATTTGGTAACAACAACGCAACGGTTACATTGCATTTCGATGTAGCGCAGTGAGAATTGAACAGAATTATCTGATGATATTAGATTATCAATGGAACGGAAAATGCTGCCATCACCTCTGTGAATCTGTTTCAGCCATCGAGATGTTTCTTTAGGAACGCTTGTGCTAATATGTGCTAGAATAATACAACCCCTAATCCCGTTGTTTACCACCGATGACTTCATATCCCTAAAAGTTCTCATATATATTCTCCAGCATCCTTCAACATATTTGTTTTATGCTCTCATAATATTTCGCAACTGAAACAGTGATGCACATTTCATTGTGTCCTTTGTGCTGAGATGTTCCTTGTCATTCCTGTACAATGAAATTTACCCCTTTCTAATGCCATCATAACAACGGGACGTTTTCAAATATGGAGCATTTTTATAACCAAGATGAAAACTTGGACATCAAAGAAAATCATTACGAACCTGTACTGTCCTCTCTTTGGTCTCGATCTCTTCCAATCACCATGACTCTCGCTACTGTTTGCCGGACTCTGGCTATTTTTCTTCTCTTCTGTAACTGTACCACTGCCTTCGTTAGTTGGATGACGTGCGAATGGCGACCACACAGCTCGATTCCACTCAGATGTTGCAGGCGAATCACAGCCATGCTCCCAATTTGTCACATTTCCTATACAGATACATACTCATTCACAAATGATGGCTTTCAATATATTCCCTTCGGCATTGACCACCGAACGTCGCAGAAAAGGCCACAAAAACTTCTACAGTTTAAACATCCCTTTTCCGCTTGCTCAACTTGATTGTCCATATAAACATATCATATTGTGGGAGGGCCATGGTCTAGTTTGCCTTCCATATTATTTCATACTGCTTTCTTAAGTGTCTCCGTTCTGTCTGTATGTTTGTTATACTAAACGATTTTCAACAATTGAAATTAGATGTGCACAAGTAAACTAATGGCACTGCTCTGAGTGAAACCGTCAGGTAAAACAGTAAGGCCAACGTCGCAGAAGGGCTTAAACTTTTCAAGAAGACCTTTAAGGTCTTGAAACAAACTGTGCAGCACAAAAAATACAATCTGGGTATTTGAAAACCTGAAATTTACATAGAACTCAGAGCGATTCAAGCGTATTAATAACTCGCATAACTGCTATAAAAGCTATCGACAGAAAACCCCAGTGCCAAATCATTACTGGGAGGAAGGGAGGTGGGGGGAGAGAAAGGTGTTCAATCAGTCCATACTTGAACAACAAAAAGCAACTATTGTGACTGAGGTTGTGACGCGAATTCAACCTCTCTAACGTGATACAAGTTGCTTATTTGGTAGATGAAACAAAGATGGAAAATAAACGATGAACACGAAATATCGTGATGGTCCCATCAAACTAACCAGCAAAAGTGCATGTCACTCTTTCAAAAGTGTTAAAATTATTAATCGCAGTAGGGAAAAAATCCTCATCCCAAAAATAAAAACAGAAACATTTACCGATATTCAGTTGTTACGCGGTTGGGAAATTTTTTTAACATTTAAACTGCTCTCCATACGCTTTACAATTAAATGAACTGGAGTGACTTTTTGAAAGAAAATAAACATGAAAGAAGTTGTTATTTTCATCAATGCGTTGACTTTTGCGTTTGGCAGAGGTGGAGTAGAAATAGTAAAAAACTGAAGTACCAGTTGGTGAGCTGATTGCAGCGATAGACGGTGGTCTGCTGCGGATACCTGTATCAAGCGCTCTTGGAGAATCATCCACCGATGTAAGCGTAGTATCGGTTTTCACATTCACGCACGGACTAAAAGTTGCCTGAGAAATGATAGTGTAAAGCAGCATATGACTTTAACTGATGCTAGCTGATGCATGATAATGTTATATTTTAAAAGCGAATGGCATAGATCTTTAGTTTCAACAATCGCTTTTCTACATAAAAACGATCCAAATATTTAATGAGATGCGATAACTTTATCAACATTTCCACCACCTTAAATTCTAACCGAATACTTTTGAAAAAATTTGCCGTATCCGTCCAATGTTGTGTACAATAAAGCGAAAGTTACAAAAAGCAATTTTAATAACCGTATTAGACTGCAAAATATCTCGCAAATGAAAGAAGCAAGAACTATTAAAAAAGAGCCGGAAATTATGAAATATCCGTGAAAACCTCACGCTGTTTTCTTCCGCTCGATTGTCGCGTCTGACTTGCTGGTGGAAGATTGGCCAGTGGCACGCCTTCTTTTGTACTGACTTGGCTCGCCACTCAACTCTTCGGCCGCTTCCAATTTGTAAATCTTATTTCGTAACGTCGACCTAAATTATTTCATTTTCAGCAGTTTCATCAAGTTGAATAAGTGTCGAGATATGCATAAATGACAAATTCTATTCATGCGTCACTCTCAGCAGATATTTCCACAGTGGGTTTAATGGGTCGATATCAGCAAAAACTTTTCAGTGGAATTTTTACTTAGACCAAAAACGTGGAACGAAATGAGGCGAAAGAACCAACTCAACCAATTCTATAGAGAATATGATGCAAACATTTTCGAAAATTGCCAAGTAGATGCCCACCTCCTCATTCCCACCGAAAAAGTGCCATTAATATACTGAAAGATTTCCGTCTCCTCATACCCACTAAATTTTTCAACCAGAATGGAAAGTGTTACGTTAAGAATAAGTGATTCTAGTCGTAACCTTATGAACAAATCTATTCGTGGGCATACGATTGTACTCAGATACCAAATCATTTTTCTCGTTGCTTCCCATCTGCTTGAAATTTGTCCGTCTTTACCATTCTGCCAAAATATGACATAAGCTTCCTTTCAACAGAAGAAATCAGAGAGTCTTTCCGTATGAATGTGTATGTTACAAAAAACAATGAAGAGATATGCCAGTACCTGGGAATACCGTATACAACACTTGCCCTCCTTGTGCCAAGACGTCCGCAACGAATGTCTTTTACTGCTGCGTCCAAATCAGCCTGACTATAGTTTCTTTTGCTATTGACTGCTACCGTAAGTGTGGTGACAGAACTCGTACACACAGACGGCGTCGACCAATCCTTTTCAGCATCTTGCCTGAAAGTGTAAGGGTAAAAGCATATATAATTTTCACTCGCCATAAAACAATCGCAGTAACAGTGCTTCCTAATGAAACTGAGGTCTCAAATTGCTAAATGAAAATATCGACCCACAGTCTTGAATTACTAGGCGACAAATGCACTATTTCCTTTATGCCATACACCAACCGCTATAGACATTGCCTTCAGCTCGAATTTCTTCTGTTGAAAAAGTTGTGTTTGGTTTATGAGAAATTCCTCTTTTATCGGTAGAAAACGTCAAACACCTGAAAAAGTATTAGCATTTCCAGAAATGAGATTGAACTAAAATGAGGAGCATTCGTGTTATGCTGATTTAGCTGCAGATTTATAGATAAGACGAAGGCACCTCATATATTTTTAGGTAACACATTTCTTAGTTGTTTGCCTTTTTTGGGGGTAAATCTTCATCCCAAAAAAGTTTTCCGTCGTCACAAAACGTTCAAAATCGAAACTCGAATTTGACGCTTCTTCCACCACTTCCATCGTCTTTCTCAAATGGTCTTCATCACTTTCAAGTTCAGAAAAGTTCACTTTACATGCTTTCTTCTCCACTGACTTTAAAACAAGGAAAAAATGGCTACAAAAAAGTTCCCTCCATTAACTACAATAAAATGTCAATTCAAACAGCATACTTTTTCGTTATTCTTATCGTTCATGCTGAAATACTGAATTCCTGGCCCTTAGTTTTAATATTCAGTAGTCATCGTGAGGTAAAGCCACAAAATATGAGGTTTGCAGATTTCGAACTCATAAATTCAAATGTGAAGCAATTAATGCGTTAGCCCTAATGATACCCTTTATTGATGCTTTCACACCATGAAAATATTCCCCTTGCGTAGAATTTTTTTATTCTTCAGTTCCAGTAGAAGGGAAGCCAATTCTATTATACGTAGGCAGCATTCCGCTTGTACAAAATTAACTTGTTACGGGAGAGCAAAGTATGTGTGTATCGCTTTCCTGTTACCTACATTGAACTTTTAGCGGTTGCTGGTGATAGAAAAAGCAAAAAAAAAAAACTAACAGTGTAGACAGAAGAGCTTTTTCTTGAGGCTTCGCGTCAGAAGTGATTGGCAATGGGGTAGCTCGATGTCGTTTTCCTTCACGTAGCTTCAGTACGCTCGACGCTGCACTTTGCGTAGCCGCTTGTAGAGCACGTTTCGAGCTGAGGTCCAGAGGTTGCTCATCACCTAAGCTTGTTTCCGCATTTGACACCTCTTTTCTTTCAAATACGTTAGCTATGTTGCTCACCGAATCCGATGATGTACTGCTGGAACTTGTCTGCTGACCTATAAAAAGATTTTTTCGTGCTGGACGTTCTTGAATAGAAGAGACTTGCAGATCAAACACCATCACCTCCAGCTTTACAAGGTGAAAGTCGCCGTCTCCCTCTTCT
This sequence comes from Baylisascaris schroederi, assembly GCA_006503575.1. Classification (NCBI taxonomy): domain Eukaryota; kingdom Metazoa; phylum Nematoda; class Chromadorea; order Rhabditida; family Ascarididae; genus Baylisascaris; species Baylisascaris schroederi. The sequence continues at coordinate 2,183,047 of QEWY01001293.1, forward strand.
TGAAGGTCCAGGCTAATAGATGCATCTGCACGAGTGCTCATGAAAAAGCAGAAGATACATCTTGTGGAGCCTAATAAATGCATTTTCGAAAGAGCGTTACAAAATTGCATGCATTATCAACAGTGGTTGTGAATAATTTCCATTCTATGAGCCAGGTACGCTTGAATCTCGCATTGAAAATTGCCATTTGGCTTGGCCATTTCATAAGCATAACGTAATCTGATGTGCTAACCGTACATATACCACCTTAAAAGTAATAAAATGGATAGGAAAAGAAAGGCACAAACCTGCGAAGGAGTTAATATTCGATTCGTATGCACGTGGAGTGAGCATAGGACAAGCGGTATTTACTGGTTGCTGCGTTTTGTTGACGACGTTCGCTATCGCCAAGTACTGGCTTGAAAACGGTTGAAGTACATCGAAGTTGTGTTGCGTTTGTAGCAACGTACCAGCCCTAGCCGCTGACAGATAGCGATTACGTGTGGGCGAGCGACCTAGTGTTGCAATCACTCCTGCAAAACCATGTCTCTTACTTTCCGATCAAAAATCGCCGTTGACATTTCCAAGGAGACCTCATCGGAAAAAAAGGCTTCTTTCGATTTTAAAGTGCAGTGAGAAGCGTGTAGAAAAGATGGTAAAAGTACTCGCTAATCATGCAACCGTTTCTGAAGTGCAAAAGGTGAGTTGAGTACTCCAAGAAAGCATATCCTTTTTTCATCTCCGAATGGCCTCTAATGCCTACCGCCCCCTCAAAATTTTCAAGCCTCACTCGTTAGAGCTTATGTGGATTTTCATAATTTGTTAGGATTTTTGATTTCTTCATGAGTGTAAGCGAGAACAACATCATTGACCGGCTGCTTCATGAGCATGCTGGGTGTTGAATAATTTGGGATGGAATTGAAAATAAGTCCAAAAATCAGCTATGTCCTTCTACTGAAACCTTTCTGAAAGCGATGTTAACTGTTTTGACGTGGCACATTACACCACATAGATGAAACACCTGACTGAATATTACTAAGATAACTCGCAAACGCAAATTCATTTATAACTAGTGGGACTGTCGTGGAAGAAGGCAATATACTCTCCACCTTAAACTTAAACAAGGAACAGAAGTTTGGCTTAATAGATCTTTGATGTCAGTGTGAATGAAATGGAATGATTTGCGTCTTGACGAGTCAGAGGCAATCTCAAAAAAGTGGATCCCTCCCCCCATCCCCACATCCTACAGCTCCACTCCTCCTCTTTCAATTTAATGGAGCATGGATGATAAACGCATTTGTCCTAAAATGCAATCGTAAGCACAGCCAAGTGTGAGCCTTGCGCTTTAGCTGTTGCCAACTGAGCGCGCCTCATCACTGAACTGAACAAATGGCGCTGCCTGGACCAGTTTTCTGCGTCGCCTCCATCGATCAGCTTCACTTTCGTATTACCGTAACCCGCCGCAGCATCTTTCGCTGTGAACAGACGAATGAACAGCCACAACCAGGATATAATGTAAAACAAGCTCACTATTTCTTTATTTAAATTATGAATATTGTAAAATCGCCGAAGCAAACATAGTCCAACATTAATTCCTCTTAAGCAATAACAAGACAGCACTGCAGTGGACCTTTTCAAATTTTTTAATTCTACTTTCAAGTTTATTCGATCTAGTCAACTGTCGACTTTACTTTATTTCAGGCAACCCAGGAATGAGCCGCTCAAGAGTGCATCTTTTGAAGTTCTGCACTGTCCACCTGAATGCCACTGCCATATACTCTAATGATACGCCAACGACTACTACTGAATTTTGAACTTTGCGAGAGAAGCGTTTCGAAAAGCTGTAAGCGGCCCTTGTATGTGATATAAAAGTCTATATAAGAGAAGCTGTGAGTGTTATGTGGAAGTTCAAAAAGTCCTTTCCAATCTCCACTCCTATATATAAAAATTATTTCCACCTCCTTTCACAATATATCTTCAGCATGTGAAAAAACATGGAGAATTTAAAGGAAAACATCGAAGATCGCACTATCAAAACCTCTTCTCAAGTCGTTTTAAGATCAACTCGATGCTAGTAACTGTTGCTTTCAAATGAGCGGTTCAAACATAATTTACACCTTTCTACAGTCAAAGAATTATTAATATTTAGCAAATATTTTAAGTGACGAGACATTCACACCAATAAATATTTCCTATCAGCAAAGCAACTACTTAAAGAAGGATCGCTAACGCATGAAAACTCTACGTTATGTATAGATTCCCAAATGCAAGGAATTAACAATTCCAAATAAATATAAACCATTCAGATGATAAAAGAATACTATGAAAATATGGCAACATTTTTCATTAAATGCATCGAATCAACTACGTCAGCAGTTATCGTTGCAATATTGCAGTTAGTTCAAGCAATCAAGAATGAAAACAATGCTATTGAGAAATTATAATGCGTTGTGCTTAACGCAACTAGCCAAATATACAAGCATATCCTGTAAAGATATTGCAGCAAGTTCTGCTTAATACAACTTAGCGCAGAAAAATGCAACATTGTAGAATATTGTGATATAATGCACTTAATGCAGCCAATCAAATATGGAAGCGCATACTGTAGAAATATTGCAGCTCACTGTACTTAACTCAACGATCCAGATACACAATGACGTGCTGAAGAGATATTGCACCGCATTGCATTTGATGCAATTGGCCAAATATATGAGCACATACTGTAAAGAGATTGCAATACATTGCACTTAACGTAGCCACTCTAATATGCAAGCACGTATTTTCGACATATTGCAATAAGCCTGCTCTAAAAAAAGATACAGAAGATTGGAACCGGGATTTTCAAAGAGAAACAAAGAAATTGAAACTGAAAAAAAACGACATAAAAACACGCACAGGTGCCAAGAAAAAGATTGAACTGGCATTTTTGGAGCCATTGCATTAATTTCTGGCAAAGTTTTGCAGGAAATTGGCAGGGGATCAAAGCAGAAAGGACCAGTTCTGAATGCTCCACGGCTTAAGATGGCCCCAAGTGTTAAAAGACTGGTGTGATTCTGCGCATCACTGAATGCTTTAGACGACGCACTGAGCTGTGTAGAGCCGCTTAATGTGCTTTATTGTTCACATGGGCTGAAAAGTGACTCTAACCTGGCATGACTTGATGCGAATCGAAATAGCTGGGATGTATCATTCCAGCGGCACCCCATTGTAGGAGATTATGAATGTAGAACTGGCTCGCCATTTCAGCTGAAAAAAAAACAAACAAAACAAACAAGCACATACTCATGAAAAAATAACCTTTTTTTCTCGGCCTACGGACAGAATACAATACCCTCCCTAGTAACATTCATTTCTGCAACGAAAATCATTGCATAAATGAAATTCCGATAAAAAGTCATTGAGAGTTTTATTAGACAATTCGAGACGAGTACATAAAAAGCCAAATTATAAGCATCAAAACAATAACTTGGCTTGATTTGAGTGCAAAATTTACTCATAACAGGAATAAAATGAAAACAAGAAATGATAAGCTAATTTCAGGTTTTCTTCAGTTACTCCACTTTTACGTTCTAAATAATCTCAAAAAATCTCAATGCAAAAAAACGCTACTAGTCAACGCTTTTCAATCATATACGATAGGATGAGGAAGTATTCAAACGATAATGCTGATTTGAAGACTTAGACTCTTGAACACGTCAAGAAACTTACCGATTTTGTTCGCTAAACTCAAGAAATATTATCGAATTTTTTATTATGGCTTGCCAAAAAGCTTTTAGATCGCCAAAATATTTGGCTGCTAAGTTCTCTTATCATCGTCTCATATCAGCGGCTACTTTCCCATCCGACTACACGAATATAAGATCGTCAGTGAAAATGGCATATTATATAAAACATCTGACAGCTATCTGATTGTTTCTGCATTTCAATGAATAAGCGCAACGACGATGTGTCTCAACACGATGAGGGGACGATGCGAACATAGCTGTTTCGTTGATAAAAGCACCACTCGAAAAGACGCCATTTTGAAAGTTTAACATTGCAACTTTGTGCGGACGAGTGTTTAGAGTGGTAAATGGCCCACGCTATGTCAAGTTTCTCAAAAGTTTGTTTGACACAATTTTTACATAAAAGTGTTTTACGGAAATATTTGCTACCAGCTTCTTGATCTGAGAAACTTACAAAAGGGTAAGAAATGGGGCATGGTAGGAAACGTAGGTGGATGGAGCAGGTGGGAGAATGCCTGTGCGAGGTGACCGTTAGCCGGAGGCATATGATTATCGGCAACAGTCGTTTCGTTCGATGGTACCACCTTTCCGCTACTACGACTCGAGCTGTTGTAGATGGGCAGCGACGCAGTTGTGGTTGCCCTGTCGCCCTCGTCGCCGCCCACCGCATCGTTGATTTCGCTCTGAGCTAAGCTCTCCGTCATCATCTGCAACTGATCTTTTTCATCCTCGTTCACCTATTTACGTGTGCAATATTGGAGCACACCAGTTATGCTAACTCCAAATTGCCTTATCAAGCGCACATTAAGAACACTCTGGATGATAGGTCTGCAGATTGTGGTACTTGGTAAAAGATACATTTCGGGTGATAAAAATTGCGACGAATAAACTCATTAGCATCCATGACAAGTTCGGCTTTGGTATGGTCCAGTAACGTTCCTCTGACATACATCAGCAGCATATACATCGATGAAGCAAATCGCGAAGACTACCTCATCGAAAATTGACTGTTTTATTTTAGGAAAACAAGTGTCCATTATCACGACATGCTTAATTGTACCAACGAGAAGATACATCAAACCATGTGAACGACTCGAACCATCGCGAATGAGTTTTCATATCAAAAATTTAGCACTTATGTGGGCATTTAAATAATGCGCTGAAAGACGACATAGGCTTACCTTGTCGAGGTCTTCGGCAGCGCCTGCCCTTTTCCCACAACAAATAGGGCATATGTCTGAAGGTGACCAATCTTCTTGTTTCGAAAAGTGCTCGTCCACTTTCTCTAAAACTCCTTTAAACTCTTTGTGGATGGGAAATTTTTGTCAAAGTGGTTCCTATCTATGTTTCGAGAACGCTTTTTTTCAGCGATTTTATCATCACGAGAGCGCTTTTGGCACACCCTATACATATATACTTACATGTCACATTCGTTACGAAAACCGCTAGTTATATCTATTACGTGACCACATTCGAAATTTTCTTCTTTGAGGAAATTTTGAAAAAAGAAATTTAGCGTAAACAATTCGCAATTATTAAGGAAAGGAAATCCATTATAGGAAAAAGCATTAAAAATAGAAACGATCAGCACAATATTTCATACTCATTTTTTAACGTATCCACAAAAAGTATTGATCCGTAACGGAAAAGAACTGTAAGATCGCTGCATATCACATAGCATTTTGCTGAGTGACTCGCATTGCGTAAATAAATAGCATCAAATATAATTCTTAGGCACTTTTTACTATGATCTACCATGTCTATCAAAAAAAAAGAAAAAAGAAAAAAAGACAACTAAGAAGCATTATACATATGGATAGGACCATTTCGAGGTATCGATAAACGCAAGTATAGTTTAGCATAAAGGAACCGCAAGATATACTCTTCAAAACATATCGACCAAGAAATAATAACTGACAAAACTGAACAAATGGCTCAGCATGAAAAAATAAACCGTAGTAGAGGAGGGAAGGGGGGGGTGGGAGGAGAGGAGAATAAAAAATGAAAATTCTTCATCACTTCTGAAAGAATTTCGAATATACCGTTGATGAGAAATTATTAAAAATTGCGGTAGCTGTGAAATTTTCAGAGAAGCCTCCCCTCATTGCCTGTTTCTCTTAATTCCTTCTACTTCACACCATATAAAGCAGTCGTGTCGCTAATTTTAATTTATTATGATACTTTGTTGAAGCACACATATGCTGTGCTAAAAATTTGTTGCATCAAGAAAAGTGCACATCGTTATACGCAAATTAGGAAAGTAAATGATTGCAGAAACTAGAGGTCATACCTTGAGAGGAGAAAAAGAAACATATGTAGGTGAAGAAACAGGTGAAAAAAATCTACTGGAGGGCGTCAACACATATTGCACAGAGGCGCCCGTGATGTTTATCCACGGGTGCGCCACGTTTCACACAACTCCGTTGTCTCTGCGTTTTTGAGGATGCATTTTCGCACAGTTGCTTCGTCGGTTTTGGGCCATCATGTTTATTGTGTGCCACCCACCCAAACAACGAATGCTGCGTTGACTTTTCGCTGCTACCCAACAAGCTTATCGTTGTATGGCATGACTATGCGCTTACAGGAGCACTTTCTTTTCCTTTTCTAAGTGCCTATTACGGCAATCTACGAAAATCTCGATGAATCCGTTCGACTGCTCATTTTTGACCATTAACTGTTAAATATTGACCGATTAGTCATCAACCGTCAACTGGTGTAATTTTTCATGGTCAACTATCGATCATCTAGTGGTTGAATCGTTTTGTGGAAAATGGACTAGTCGAACTGGTTCGATTGATCGAGTCGGGCGGATCGTGTGACAACGAATATTAACTAGAAACTGAGAGCGTGTACTGATTGGCTAAGGAGTGACAAAGGTGATGGAATAAAATTAGAGAGAGATGGATTACCTGATGCGAGAGCAGAAGAGATCAGGTCGGCAACAGCACTACACTCAATACGCTTCGAAGAAAGTCTTCTGCTCACTTGTTCCAAGCCTTAAATGTATCAATGATTTTGCGTGTACTTCTGTGTATTTACATTCATCTTATTTAAGGAACAATGACCACACATAAGTTTTCTTCATTATAAGTTTTAAATTCCAAACGAAAATTTTCAATATATGTGCATCAAGAGTGCACTGTATTTTCTTGGCGGAAATAGGATTGAAGCAATAATCATCAAAACCTAAAAATTTTTGCCCATTTCAAATCGCGATAAGCTGACTTTTAATCAGCTTTCAGTCTCATTCGCTACTCGGCTTCTTTCATCACCGCCATCTGAGGCCAATATTCGTATAAAATTATAATATGCATAAGCACATACATTTGCACAATTCATTCTCACAGATAGAAACATTTCAAGATGAATATTGCTGGTTGTGATGTACTTCTATAAAAGAAGAGCTGTTGTTTTTTTGACATGTGACGCTTATTTGTTGATGCACATTTTCACAGAAGATTGAATACTATCGCGAAAATAAGTCATGACACTTGAAATGACTTGTTACGTGTTTTGAATATCAAAGATGAATTGTTACACTGAATGGAACGTTTTCATTGAATATGGGACTTCCTCTTGAGGGTTTCTTTTTAAAAGAGTTAACAGGTCCTATATGAGGTTATACATTTGCATTTCTGTCCTGCCTGCAAGGCTTGAAAGCCAAGCCTCATTGACATAACCTTATATACCAGGGGACCACATCTCTTTAGTGCTTCGAAAACGAACTTCGAATTGAACCAGTTGCGTTTATGAGTATTAATGTTTATTCGGCAGTTTCCAAACTGAGGCGATCTTAGAAATCCATTTGTCGCCTTCTTCAACCGCTAATATTCAACTGCCTTTATTGTTGGCTGATAAAATTTGATAGCCTTTAATGTAAATTTCGATAGAGGAAATTCGGCAAATGAGGGAAACCTTTGAAATGTATTCGGTGCTGATCGAAGAAGGACATGAGCGATGAGCACAACAAATTTTTACAATGCCGCATAGCAACAAATCGCATCGTACGTGCACTCATCTGAATTCCTGTGTTGTGTTTAGCATACTCGTAGGGAATACCTGTATTACGTTAGTTTGAAATCATGTTAGGTAGTTTCCCTCAATTACATCTCTGCGTGTTGTTAATTTCTAGTTACTTATGATATGCGTAAAATTTGTTTCCTATGCTCATATCCCACTTGCGGCTTGTTTACTAAAATTACACCAATTCTCTCGTCCATCATTTTTAACCCGAGTTTCATTTCATCTAGATAATTCGATCATTGCTATGGCGAGTTGTTTGAAATAGTGCACATCGATACATTCGACAAGTGTTCAGCTAACATAAAATCAAACTTTTTTTTACTTCACTTGCTGCAAATGATGGTGATAGAATGGTTCTTTTCTGGTGTCAAACTACCCTATTTCACTTGTATTTCATAATCACATTTCGCAAAGTCGCTCTGTAATAATGGTGGATTTCGGTGTCTCTTTTTCTGGGAAATTTTATTTTAAATCCCTAATGGATAAGTCAGCTTCAATATTTTAACACTGGAGAGTCACCATAGAGGGAATTTATTTTATAATCTTTGAAGACCTGAACATAGAAGTTCACATTTAGGTGCTGATGTTATTGACGGAGAAGTGTGCGTGCCTGCTTACATCGACAACTGTCAGGTTTGGCTAGAAGTTTTAATGTCATTTGTAGAAGAATCGTATATATTGCGTGGATTGCCAGCCAAACTCTAAACTAGAGAAGCAACGATCGACAAATTGCATGTCGAGTGGTGATGCCTGTTTGTAGTGTTTGTTTGGAAAGGAAATGTTGATGCGTCAGTGGTGTAAGTTCGGAAGGGGCAAACGTTGAATAAGGATCCGAGGCACTTCTGACATCCTTCACCGATGCTTAAGAAACAATAAAGTGTGCAGAAGAAGATTATCATTGGAACATTGTCTTCCAAAGCCTCATTAAAAACAGAAAGGCCACCGTCAAGGCCATATAACACATTGTTGCATAAAGCGGTCAATTTTCCGATCGGCGCTTTTATACCCAAAATTCTGGGCGCAACATATGGTTGAACATATTGTTTCGTGAAAGAATTTCGGATATATCACTGGTCTTAAAAGATAAATCCTATTAAGTTCTTTTCCTTACTGACAAGAAGCCTAGTTCCAATGGTCAATCACCTCGAAAATAAGAGCACTTAGTAAGGATGAGGTTTATTGGTCCGGAAGAGACTCCACTGTTATCTCGAAGGAGAATCGGCGAGTGAAGCCGATGAACGAACGTAAGAAGTGAGAATTGAAATGCGTTCGCCGAAATCATCGGCAACCAATCTCCCTTTCTCTTTCTCTCTTCGTCTCTCTATCCCTGCACCTATCCCTTCTTTTAAGCAACAGAAATACAAACCAGTGCGAATCTTCAACGCATAGCATTTCAGATGTTAGCGATGAAATTTGCAGAAATTTTGGTATCTTTTACTTTCATATAAATAAAAGTTACAAATACATGCTTAATGTCATATATAACAACGCCATATTGTTCAGGCTCAAATTCGAACAATAACCACTGTTCGATGAGCGATGAAAACTTTGTCTGCAGATGTAAACGAATCTGCGATATTTCTTTTGCAAGGTGATTGCAGTGGTAGAGTGCTTGTCGGGTAAGCAAGAGATCGTGATTCGTTCCCATTGATAGACAGAGTTTTCATCGGTCATCAAGTTGAAATTGCGATTAAGAAAACGAACTACTAACATTGCTGTCAAAGTTTAGATCAATGGTGCTATTAATTTCAAGTTATTTAAATACCATGACTGAAGTAAGATAAGTTTTGACAACTATTTTTGGAGTTAGACAAATCTCCATTATCATTGCTGATTTTTTTTTTTTTTTGCATTCCAGTGATAAGTGCTGTGAGAGTGCATTTGAAATCGAATACGGTAGCTCATCTGTAAATGTGCTCAAGCCATTGTAAGAGCAAAGTATAAATTTTTGGAAAACAACAAGAGATGCAAATGCGGTGATTATCCAACCTTTTCTTTTAAATCGTCTTTTCAACGAAAAAAAAATTGAGGGGTGATTCGACGAACTGCATGTGATCTAGCCCTTTCCTTATTTAGTGCATTTTCAGTGAGAATGTATCGAAGAATTTTCCACTCTGTCAGTAATGTCGCTCGCGTGCGAATCTTAACGAGCTTATTTTTAATCATTTAATTCAACGATTTCAAGAAAGTTAGGGGAGTTAATTCTTAGAAGGCAATATAATGTACATCATCATCGAGTAACTCTTATGGTACCCATTTCATGAGTAAATAATTGACACCTGGCTGAGAGTATATTGTCAACATATTTCCTTCATTTATCGTTGCATTTGAAAGTGTCATACTTTTCACTTACGAGTTTCCTATTGCATTGTAATATTTATCGTAGTTAGTATTGTTTTGCCTGTTAAACACATTAAGTGAGACGCCCGTTTTACTAAACTTTAAAATTTCGCATTTTCTTCATTGCGATAAAAGGAAGCCGAGTGAAATGAATATATATGAGCGTCCGGAAATGTAGCAAACTTAGAATGATTTCATACAGCATGGGTGTTGAATTTGTTTTTAGATCTATCGAAAATGAATTGCTGCACGAAGTAGACTGATGCAGGGTATAATAGTAGGTTTTAAAAAAATCGAAATTAAAAAACGATCTAGTGGAATCTTTGAGCACCTAGGAAATATCGCTGCAAAGTTTAAAAAAAAAAAACTCAGCAATGAATGAAGAAGAATACTGCCAGATTAATTTGACGATTAAGAAAATTTGAATTGAAAGCGTTGTTAGCATGGACTCATTTTTTGATCGCACAAAACCTGTTGTCTTATGCCTTAAATTTCCTCAATTAGTTGTCGTCTAGTCATAGTGAAGAAATTATCATCGTCAACGTATGTTTCGTTTGAAATGAACCGATATTGAAGGAATAATTCAATTCACAAAGAAAACTGCATGATGATATTCGTTTTGCCTTAAGTACGTTAAAGGCAACAGAAAAAATCCATCCAAACGAGGAATATGATATATTCGGATAAAACTGGTTAGAATTACAATTGGTTGATATGATGGAATTTGAAGGTGATAATTGCATTCGTGAATATTTGTGATGGAATCTGTTTATATATGCTCATACATCCATAGGGTAGATACGTCGTGTGAGGGAATTGTTCTATAAGAGATGTCCGTTGTCTCGCGTTGCTACGTTATGCTGCTAAGCAGAAAGTGCAGTGCGATTCGCTTAGAATCGCTTCAATACGCGCTGTTAATGACTGCATAACAAAATCAGTGCGAACTTCAAGTCGGATCGGTCAAAACTATTAGTCACAGTGAGCCGTGGAGAATACATTTCTAACTAGAGAAATAACGAAATTTTTGAAAAGTGTTTCGCCTCTCACATATGTGAGTGCAACTCATCTCAAACAATCGCACAATATCATCAACTTATTCGTTAAAGTTGCTCGTTTCATTGTGTTATGCTCGAATCTGAGTAAGCGCTGTAGAAACTTTACGTGGCACAATTAACGCAAAGCTGACAACATGTGCCTATATAAGTAATGGGTTTGGCGCCTTTCAAAGCGACACATGTATTAAGAAAATTAGGAAGGCGTTAGCGAATTGCAATGCGCATTTTAGATAGAAGAGTGCCAGCCGATCGAGGGGTCCACCCGGGCCGAGGAGCATTTTTCCTCTTCTTTGGGAATGATTGATTCGAAATGAATTAATAATGAAGATGCACTCAGACGAGTACCACCAATGCTTAGGCCCGTCTCCCGTATTTGTGCGAAATGCTGCTTTCCAAAACCATAATTAATGCAGCATTGCTGTTGGGCAGCCTGTTTGCTGTTATTGCGCACACTGTGTAGCAAAAAAAAAAAAAAAAAAAAAAACACTCTGCTTTGCCTCATCAGTTCGTTCTCGTTTTAGCTTCAGCCTCAATGGAGAAGCGATTCACTCGCTTTCTGCTTGCACTCATGCGACTGCAATCATTTGGCAAACATATTCGACCCTTCTCTTCAGGCGCATCGCATCGCCTTCTCACTAATTAATTGTTCCTGATTTTAAACCTCCTCTGCTTTCCGGCTCAGCGCTTCCATGCACCCAATTATCCTATCACATCATAGGCCTCCTTCAGACCCACTAACATTGTGGACCAAGTGAAAAACCGTAGCAACAAGCATCATTATGCGACAGCTTAGCTAACTGCCTGAGAAGAGTCATAACCTTACATATCCTATTTTACGATTCACTATGATAAACTGCTATGCCCCTCCCCCACCTCAATTTTGTTTGTTTCAACTACAAGTTCCATTTAACTAGAGCATAATATAAGACCAATGCCGCGTAATAGTTCGAAATAAACTCGACAGTATTTATTTATCTGTCAGAGGGTTTCACTTTTGGAAAGGCGCTTTGACGATTTCTCGGAGGTTCGATTTTTTTTTTTCAATTTGCAAATCAATGCGTTTCTGATCATCTCTGTTTTGAGCATGCATCGAGCAGCACTTTTTCAAGGCTTTGAAGAAGCTCAGTTTGGCTTCATAGAAAAAACTTTTGATTTTGAGTGGCCGTGAAGCAGCTGCCTATTAGCGGTCCTTGTTTTTAACGAGCGTGATTATATCTAAGAGCAGATTAGAAACGCCGTTATATTTTCGAAAAGCGAGAGTGGTTCGTTTCCATGACGACTCACACTGAGCCGCTCCCAAACTTCGAGACTCTTTTAATGACTCTAAAATTCTCATCAGCCTTTCCCCTATGAAGACGGTATGGCTTTTACGATTAAATTTCCCCGATTTTCACTAATCTGAATTTGTGGACGCACCTGTAAAAGAGACTTGGAATTTCCAAGGAAATTCATGATGCATTGCGACTGCCGCTGCATGTAATGCCTTATGGAAGCTGTGTGTCTTAGAGTTGGTTAGCGTTAAAAAAAGCGACATTCCTTGGTACTCAGCTGAACACGCGAATCTAATTTTCAAGCTTCACCAGTTTTTCCGAAGCACCTTCTTGCCGTTTCGAAGCAGTAACAACCTACTAAGGTGTCACATAGCGCAACATGCGTGTTAACCTACAAAACAACATTTTACTGCTGTCTTCATCAAATGAAATGAAGGTGCACCAAAGGAGTGCTGATGATGTGAGAATCAAATTGAGAAATTGAGCAACGGATTTGCAAAGACCACTGCAGTCCCGCTCTGTCATAAGTGATATTTTCGGGGTGGTACACAGTACACTCGTTCATTCGCTGGTAATTGGGGGTACGCGTCTTCTGAAGTGTGTTCTTAAAAACCGCTGAATATCTAAAAGTTGTATGCCTGTGGTTGATTGAGAAGACGTCTGGTCTTATGCTTGTCAGCGCTTTGTATATAGGCAACAGACGATCGCTAAAAGGTGTATCTTTGTTCTGCTGTTGATTGTCACACTCATTACAACACCTAAAGATTCGAAATTTGCTCACCCAGTTTTATAAGTCCATATGATGAAGCAACGAGTTTCCATAATCTACGATTTGACAAGATCGCCTCAACCTGCACTGTCTAGGATCGCTGCTTGTTAATGAAGGTTTCACTGCGAACACTAACGAGTACGAGTGACTGTGAGTGTTTGAATGATCTAAATGGAGGAGAGAGCATCAAATGACGAGATTTGCGCAAGCTCGTCGGTGCTTCTTCACGCACGGCTATTATGCGGCGGTCCTCTTTGCATATCTGCCAATTAAGTACGGGCCAGCCTCCTATTAAAATGCAACATTTGACCGGGCGCACATAGCCAGCCAGCAGTCACGTCTTCGTTGGGGCATCCTGGAGCACGGCTGTCTAATTGATTTGAGCCGGTGATAATGAGCGCTCGAGAGGCGCACACTATATAGCGGTCGGCAGCGAGAAGAGTCCGTTTCAATGCATCACGCATATCATTTGCAGTTGCGATCGTGGAACGCAAACGATTTTGGCTAACGAATTTTTTGCCTCTCCTCCTAATTGTGCCCACACGATGCGCTCATTCATGTCTTCTAAACGATCGTCTTGCCCCACATTTGCTTTCGGATGTCCTCACCTACGTAATCAGCATCTATGCGCTGCTCAACAGGTTTTGTTTCCGTTCACCTAGCTCACTTCATCTTCTCTTCCGCCGACTCTTCGGATGCCAGCCATACAGTGCCACAGCGTATAAGATGGTGAATTATTGATCACAAATTGAAGATCATAACAGTTTTCGTTTACATAGCACATTTTCATAGTAGTCGTCATACCTTTAATTATCCCATCCCATACAAAAGTGGAAGCGAGATGCAAAAGAAGCAAAAAAGCAATGCTTTGATGGATAGACTTTAAAATAAGTCAGTCATAAAAAGTTTATCGAAAGAGCAATTTGTTGAATGCGATCAAAAAAAGAGATCTTTTTTCGATCGAAGTTGTGACATTGAGAGTTTATCTATACTTTTCAAGGGGAATTTTCAAAGTTAAATGTGTTGACGGTAATCGGATATAGTGCTAAATTTTGCAAACTTGAAATGACCGCGATGTTGGCAATGCGTCACTCAGCTTCACAAAATAGCGCAAAACGAACGAGACGCTCTATGCACGTATTCTCAACGAGCAATTCGCGTACACTTTTCCCCTTCTCTTAAGCAGCTATCACATCTTCATGGCAATACGCCTCTCGCCCTAATATCTCTAATTAATTATTCTTCATTCGCCTGGCCCTCAACTATTAACTTGCTCGCTCCACTGATTAATAATTTTCTCGCCAGCTTATATGCATCATATGCAACGATTGGCCTCATCGTTTGCACCTCAAATATTGTCAACGCAAATTCGTCACATATTTATAACGCCACTTCAAACCGCTTTACGAATATTGCATCGTATTTCAACTGTTTCCAATTGAGAAATTCATTTCTCACCGACCAACTTCCACATCAATCAACAGTGCACCGACATTTTCTATAGGCTTTTTGTTAGTGAGCATTTCATACCTCTGTGGGCGTTGCTGAATTTCTCTGAAAATGTCCCAGACAAGCTCATTGTTTTGAGTTTTGCTGAAAATTTATCGCCCACAATAGAAGGCACGAATTATGATGAATAATTTTGAATATTCTAAACGGTTTGCAATGAATATGTATGAAATTTTAGCAATAATGATTGTTCACATCAAAAGCAACAACGCTTTGCAATTACGAGTAATTCTCATCGTGGAGAATTGATAAATATTACAACTTTTAACATTGGGCACAAAACATTTTTTTTAAAATACTTGAAGCAACCACTTCATAATGTACGAGTGCAGTACAACACCAGTAAATAGAATAAATGGAATAATATGATGTTCTAGCTGCAACCCTATATGATACCCAAACCTTTTTCCGACGGAGATCGATCCCAAGTGTAGCCACTTATAAGTTCACTGTTATCAACATTCTGGGTAAATCCTCCAGATATATTTTCACTGTGCTACTTGTGCAAATAGGAATTCATTGTGCAATTGCTAAACCGTTAACACCAATAAAGATGAATGTTGTGTATAATAACTTTCATTGGACAACAATATGCACTTAACACTTGAGGCTGAATGCATATTCCTAGAATCATCTGCTTAATTCTCACAGCTGGCAACTAAAATGCTAGACTCATGCAACAATGGTAGCAAGGGATGGTATAATGTCTCATGTTCGAAATTGCGCCAACAAAATCGGCTTACTGTAGCAAAAAACGAATATTTAAAAGCGCAATAATTTTCGAAGTTGAGATGGATATTGATTTTGAGGTGATAATTGAAGACTTTTTTAGAAAAGATCAGAACTGCTCAAAATTTAGAAGCATCATTTCTTGAAGTACTCAACTTTTATGCAAAAATTGTGCAGAAGTTCGAATATAGGATTCAACGAAGGAATTCGAGCGTAGCGTTGAGTTCGGACGGATATCGTAGAGCAATTAGCAGTTCTCAAGAGAGAAAAGCTTGCAAAAGTTTATAAAGGGCTCAAGCTTAGCGCTGATAAGAAGTGTGACGAATCGTCTCGAAATTTATTTGTGGAGCCTGCCGCATGCTGCAATTTGCTCCATCAATATTGCAGTGATTAGAGTTCATATGCTGCAGTCAGGCACTATTCTATTAGACAAGACCCTGAACGTGACACTGAGAATATTTCCTTGCAAATATAACAGCCAGGTGTACGAAAATAATATGCATTGAGATCAAATTTTATTGCATCCATGTTCGAGTCTTTTGCAAAGAGATTAACGTCAATTTGATAGAGTAGCTGCGAGAACCATATTGCAAAAGTACTCTAGAAATTCGATGCTTTGATATAGCTCACAGTAGTCGTTCCTTCAGGGACTTTCTCCTTGATAAAATACTTTCATTTAGGCCCGGTTTTTCTGAATCACTTCTTTAGGATTTCGTTTTTTAAACTTCGATTGCAAGGGAAATTTTTCACATATGAGGTAGCAACATAATTGGTAGGTCACGGTAGTTAATTTACACACTACCATGAACCACTAATTTCCGCTGTTAATATATATAATATTAATATATATATATATTTATTTATTTAAACAGGATTAGTCTAAACGGTTCATTTGAGTCAATCGTATCGGGCCGTTTTATTGTTCAAATTAAGCAGGATGTCAATGAATTGCTTATGCTGTTGAGGCAAGAAGCGTCGTTCACATACTTCAAGACAGAATACACGAAGATGGCCAATTGCATATAAAAGCAAATCAGCTAGCTGAACGAATGAAAATACTGATAATAGAGGGAGGGAAAGAGAGATAAACAGGGAGGGATAAAAGTGTTAAATGAGCGTATTGCTAGATTACCTGAACGAATGGGGCGCTTAGTGTGAATTACGAAGACGATAAATTCTGAAAGAGGCGCAATGAAGTACTGGTATCAAGTGGGTGTGAGAATTGATGCCCTATTGCGTCCGTTGCAATTAATGAACTGTGTCCCTCCAAATTACGTGGGGCCGTTGCCATGGCACGCTAATGATCTTCGTCATACAACTCAACTTATGAGATTGTAATAGGCTTATGCTCAGTTAGCAAACCTTTTCGGGGCACTCACTCTCTTTAACAAATTGATTGGAATGTTTGCTGCGCTTCAGCCTCACAGCGCACAAATCATCTCAGCAACAAGGTGTTGCACACTGACATACACACACATTCACACACACGCACATACATAAGCATACACACAGACGTACACACATACACCTACACGCATGCACACATACACACAGACTCATATACACTTACAGTATTATAAGGGAATTGAACGACGAATCGTGTACTCACCTATCATTGAGAGTAAACTTCGACCCCACTTCTGCAAATCGCGACAATGATTTTTCCTTTCGCTGAAGCAACGTGGACCGCAGTAGCTCATCGTAAACAGAGCGAATGAATACTTGACAGGAAAATAAATAGTGATTTTATGTGCAAGTCACCTGAACGACTCGCTTTGATTTGAGCATTGCTGGATTAGAAGCTAGCCGAACTGGACCACAGTTTGGTCAGAGTGTGTCGGAGGCTGTCGTAGAGCGCTGGTCCCGACAGGTGCATTAAGGGATTAACGAAAGCTAGGCAAGCTGCCGAAGCGCGTTCATGGCAGAGGGAGGAGTCCTATCACATGGGCGGGCCAGCCGCACCTTTGTCAAACTAAGTGATAACTTCATCTGTTATAGAGTCGCTTTTTGTAGCCTGCAATCGATAGGCCCTCGCTAGCAAATATGCAACCGTTTCCGAAATAAACTCTTCTTATGCGGATACGTCCTATGTACGGCGTCAAGTTGTGGAGTACTATCGTCGAATGGTAAAGCTAATCGACGCTAACGGTACTTCTGATTCATCGAAACGAATAGATAAGGAAGAATCTGTTTGGCAAAAAAACACACACAAACAAAATCCACCCAGAGAAGAGGAGAGCAACGACCGTTTAAGGAGGCGGTAGTTTTGAAGTGAGCGCAGGGTTGCTGGACGGATAGGCTAACAAGTATGAGATGGATGCTAAATACGCTCACGCGGGCCTCGACTGCCACTCAACAAAGACCCGCCCTCAATTCTCAGACTCTTTTAATGAGAGGTGTTATTACGAATACAACAACTTGCCAATTGCAATTCTCAGCGCCAAGTGAATCTCACTAAAATGTTTCAGTGAGCGCACTTGCTAGACACTTTTTTTGGTGGAACACAACTGGAGCGTATAGAGGATCATCTTATTATGGGGAGGGGGGAGGGGCATTTTTGTTCCAGTAATCTGTTCTAGTAATCCTTATCACGTCATTGGAATATTATTTTTCAAATATCAAGTTTGGTAACAATTTATTTCATATGTTCTCACTAGTCTGGATTAATCACCTCGAATACTCAATATCTCGCTTTGCGTTTAAGTTTACTACGCATACTTCGGTGTGCATTTGTGTTTCTTTCGCACACTTCATCGCTTATGATTTTCGTGTTAGACTTCCTTCTTTTTTCTACAATCTTTTCCTCTTCTCTTCCCCTTCCATCTCCCTTTTTCATCCCCTTCCACCTGCACTAGGTGTGGCGGTATACTACGCTAGTGTCTGCATTAATTGCATCTCGTCTATGCGTATTGCCTATATGAGAGCAGCCATCTATTCAATAAAAATTTCGTTTCTTCTGTGATCAGCTACACAATCATAGAACATCATTCCTTAGAGTCATTTCAAGGTGGCTATGTCAGGAAGTTATCGTTAAACAAAGCCAAAAATGCTATATAACCTATGTCATTGCGAAATTCTTTTAGATTTTCATCGAGGTTCGCATTTTGATGCCCTAGAACTGATGGTTTTTTCATATCCCACTCGACTAAAGACTATATTCATCGAAAACTCACTAATGAAAATATGAAAGCGAAATACTGTATCTTTCAGATATGAAATAAGATGTTTCAACAGTTTCAGGATGGTGCGCCATCGCTGAGTCACATTGAAGAAATGCGTAAAGATCGTGCACTAAGATTGGCAAATGGCAGAAAGACTCAGAAGAGTTGACACAATATATGTTTTATGCAATATAACCTACTGGACAAATATGTTGTGCAAATATTCGTGGAACAACATGGATGCGACCGTTGCTCGTTTTCCTATGTGAAGATTACCTTTTTTGCTAAAAATGATTTCGTCTAAACGTTTCGAAGAGATCGTCTAAACGTGGAACAAAATTAAACTCGAAAATTTGAAGAATTCCTATGCATGTCAATAATTTACGTTTATCAAATCAGTCGGAAGCAAAAGAAAATTAAAATTTTTTCACAATTGGCAAGGATCGGTTTAGACTCTCCTCCATAAATTCCATCCCATTCGGGGTCGTGGTGACTGAAAACAAGATGAAAAAGCAACTAGTAAATATTCAAGTTATATATTGCATGAAATATTACTATAAGCAGTGCCCCAATATATCATTATCTGGAAATAAAATTTTGACTCCTTATGATTTACGGAAATGTGTTCACCCGTCTGGCCAGCAGTTCCAACTTGCGAACGACGAAAGGTCTCTTAGCAAGGTTTAATAAGTGCAACATGCACAAACTGACCATTAACTCCTCCCCCATTTATCTTCGTTGCGAACCGTCATCTTTTTCATCTTTTGATGAATTCTTAGAGTGCCATAAAAATTACATCTCAGTTCGATTTGGCAGCCTCTCTGATTTGATTGGAAATAAGTTGCTTGCATCAGCATTTATGTAAGTTTAGTCATTGGTTTTGGAAATTTGGCAGCCGTTTCGATTGGTGGCTTTAAGTGCAGCAACACATATCGTAGTAGCCCTCTTTGCACGCTTTTTCACCCGTTCGAAATTGCACACTGCCAACTTATTGGTCTTATTTTCTCGTTCTTTCGGACGTTAGCCGTTTTGATCGCTAGTGTTATCAAAACTGAATGAGGGTTTTAAGACAACTTCCGGGAAGATCTTATGAAATCCTCTTTAGTTCATGAAAATATTTCACATCATTTTTTATTGCATATCTTTTACCTGCATAAATATTTGACGCAGAGTACAAATTTGCACGAATCAAAGGTGGAAAATATCTGCACCGATTAAAACGAAAAATTCCATGAGGCATAGATGATAGAAGGATGTGTAATATCATTGTGCGGTGTAAAGGTGAATTCTTTATGAGCAGAATTGAAAAGAAAACCGATTTCTTCCGTTAAGAGACAATAACGAATGTCTGGCGCGTTTCCTCATCAACGACTTAGTTTTGCACCTAGCCAATAATCCGTTGCCTGATCGTATAAGCCTCTTCCGAACGGATTGAAATTCGAGAACAAATTACATGAATTCATGACATTTTACACACAATATACTTAAGACAAAGTTCATGAATATGGTAAATATGGTGCAAAAGCCTTGCCCGATATCGTGAATCCAAGTTTTTTGACTTTTTATATACCACTTGAATTACTGCGCTATCTATAGGTTTCTTGCCGTTGCTGCTCTTGGTAGAGTTCGACGTCCTGCTTAAGAGAACTGTAAAGAATTTTTTGGTAGAGTTTCGAATACTCGACTGAAATGTTACCGTATAAAGATGAATATTCACAGCAGCTGAAGGCATATGCAATGAAAAAAGAAACGGAGAAACAACGAATTGATATGGAGTGAAGAATGGAGTCAGGTAGAGTGGGAAACATCGTCATTGCAAGAAGCGTTGGCAACGATTGGCAACGCCGTTGTTGCTCCCTGATGTTCTTTCATGTTAACGCTTATTTATAGAAGTCTTCTAACAATTCGCCTTCATCGCCAGTGAAAGCACTGACTTACAAAACTCTAGTCACTATTGGAAAAAAATAGCTTATGTTTCATTATAAAATATTTCGCGTTTGAATAGGAAAGTAACCAGCATGGAACTAAATCTTTCCCTTTATTAACTCCATCACAGAAATTCACATTATAGGCTTTATAATTTACTAATTGCGTCTAAGAGTTTTTTTTTTGGAAAGGAAATGCGTTGAATTTTCCATGCGAAAGATTTGCATCATGCTCCATTATTTCACCAAGTTCAGTAGCACCATGTTCAGCGTAACAATTTACATACTGGAAATTGTTACGCTGAACTTTGTTACTTACTGAAGGTGGATAGGGTTTTTTTTTGGTAGAATACAATAGAAAGCTATCTTGAAAGAAAATTATTTTTTTATTCACGTCAGTTCAAGTTTTCTAAAAGTGTTCATCGCTCAAACTAGGTTCGATAAAATTTAAAAACCCAGCTATAAAGCTTGAAATAGCATAGAATTTCGTTTCATTTCGTTCAAATTGAAATTTGTTCAATGCCTCTTAACAGATAATGACCATCAATTCGCTTATGGAAGCTTTCGAATAGGCAATTCCTACTATTTTAGTGGCCAAACATGTTGGACGTGTTCGGAACTTCGATTTGACATGCTCAACAACACTAGGACTTTTACAGCTTTCCTTTTTAACGTATGATTCTTGAGAAATGCCACGTTTGCTGATCGACATAAAAAAAAACGAAATTTGGGACATCTCTTTTGTGGTGACAAATTTAATCGCAAAAAAAAATCGAAGTTTTTCAACATAATGAGCAAAATAAATGCTCCACTTGAGTTTTTTCTTTCAGTTTCGGAAATGCATCAGACTTTCAAGAACTTTATTTGCTGTTTACTAGAGATTTTAACCTGCATAATTCTATGTCTTCTTTGTTTACTGTTTCCGCTGGTTCGGCTGTCTTTCGTCAACCTTATAAAAAAGGTGTATGTATGTTTATGCCTGCGTCCGTGTTTGTTTTATTGTAGAGGTAGTGCCTCTGGTGTGCATCGAGTAGTACTCTAGTTAAAAAGTTAAGAAAATTGAATGCAGAGTGCTGGTTCAATTTTTCAGCCAAAAAGCATCATAAAAGTAGTCTGCTCAATGTTTTCAAGTGAACTGTTTTGCATGTGATGGAAACATGAGGTTTAGAGCGTATCGGAAGGTAATGCGACATCCTTTCGCGACATCAAAGTCATCGACATCAAGGTGCGGCGTCTTTTTCGTCCACAGTCGCTGTTTGTATTATTACAGATTGTAAATTCCGATTAAGCGATAGGTCGCCATAACTTTGCAGAAAGGATTTTATCGTTCTCGCAGCGAACTATTAAAATTCGCTTTATTGAATCTAAATTGCAATATTTGGCACATGCTACAGCACTGCTTAGCATAGCTAAGTGTGAAAAATAAGAATCATCATTCAAGCACTCAATAGATCAATTCCCATAGATCAGTTCCAATATCAAAACACTCAGTCTACATTATCAGTACTTGATATATTTATTCATTTACTTGTATATTGTTCCCGATAATATGAGTAACTAGAGTGATGTAATTGGGAGCATCTGCTGAATAGGACATTTTTGATAAAGTGATAATTCCGATTAAATTTGATTGCATTATGTGCACGAAAAATTCCTTTAATTACTTTCTCATAGCGAAGAAACAGGTAGATCGTGCTCTTAAGGCGCAAAGATGAGAGCAATAAATATTTGGTTCATTGGTCGCTTTAACTTTTCATATGTGGTGAGCAGGCAATAAGCATAGTAATCGCTTTTGCAGCCACATTTCAAAGTGTTTAGCTGTAGCTGATGGCCTGCTCAGGACAACCGATCTTAAAATTCCATTTTCTTCATTGTAACAAGAGGGGATCGTGAAAGGTATCATGTTCCTCATTTATATCTCCTCCCCTCCCTTCCAGCTCCTAAAGAAAACAGACCTTTGAGTGAAACATGCGCCTTTGCATTAAGCCTTTAAAAGCGAATATTACGTTAGGTATTATAGATTCTGCTTTGAAAGATTTCATGAAAATTTTGGCAGCACTTGGAAATTTGCAATTGAAAAAGAAAATTCTAAAAGGTAAATATATGCACACGATCAGATGGTTGGTATCGACTCAACAATGCAAATGAAAGGTGTGAAGGTACGGTGTGAAAACTGAACCGATCGAAGAGGCGTTTGTCTGAAATCAATGTTTGGCGTCACTATTTTCATATTCACAGAGCAGGAAGGTTGAAATGCATCGCAACATTCAGCAATGGAGAATGATGCCTAATAGCCTGCGCCGCGAATAAATCAGCAGTGTCTGCGATAACTGGGGGTGAGGAGTGGTCGGTATAAAACAGATGGAAGTATGATACAGGGGAAGCAGGCGGAGGACAGGGGATGTGAAGGATACAGTGTCGTGACTAGAAATCCTCGACTTGAAGATATTATCATTCAAAAAAGTATCACATAAGGTGCACATACATTCACAACGGAAATTTTCCTCACTTGTCAAAATGCAAACGAACAATCAAATGCGTTCAGTAGCGATACGCGAACATCGAATAAACAGAGCTTTTGCGGTAGCCGAACGTCTTCTTCAACCAGCATTTATCAAATCTCTCGAGAGATTTTCCAGCATATAGCGTGTGTATTTTCACTTTAATTTCAAAACTGACAGTTAAAATAAATGTAGATGTTACAATTTTTTCGGGGAAAAATTACAAGAGACGTCACTGCGTGGTCAACGAGTTAGTATTCCTGGCGATGAAATGAAGCAAACGTACCATAGTGCAAAGTTTACGAAAGCTTTCATTGACGGCTATGTAATTCTAGGTGGTGAAAAAGAGTGGGTTTATCGGCTGCACTCTGAAAACTTCAAAATAGCAGTTGCTAGCAATAACTCTTTGTTTCTCATGCTTTCTAGGTGTCTGGATGTCTCACACATATGTGCTCCACTGAATTTGATAGTTGAGTTATTTCAAACGAAACAAATATTTCTGCCTGAGCAGTCAATTAGCGTTCGTGAATGAAGCGGAAAGACATCATGTTAATTTCGCGACGACAAAATGCCGAAATGTGCTGTCATAAATGGGAAGACGATACGGGCAGAGCGCGTCGTGAATTGCTGCAGACACGGCGGCAACGCTCACTCTAAGGCGCCGCCAAGGTGTCGCGGCCACACTCAACTCTTGTCAACTCCACTATTCCTAACACAATCGCTTACTACTATCGCCTCTTATATTCTCCTCGTTAAGCTTTTCTCGTATTGAACGGCTCCAAATCGTCAGGTTCCAGTTGAGGCCAGATGTACTCATTGTAATAAACGATGCGCAATCTATAATGATCCCTAGTGCCTTGATGTGAAGCTAGGATGCTTCTTTTGTCCCATGTTTTTCATCCTACTTTTTTAATCTAACCTACATTTGACTCTTCGTGTTCAGAAGCAATAATACAGTATGCTACATTACACTTATATGTTCGGCTTAAGGTTTTTTTTTCACCGCATAAGAGGCCAAACCGTAGAACTTAAGTAGCGCTCCGAAGAAATCGTTGTGTGGCATCTTTGATGCGGTTTGTAAGTAGAATTAACAAATAGCGGAATGACGTTTTAAATTAGCCAGATCTTGCAAAGGATGCAAGCAAAAGAAAATAAAATGAGATTTACGCACCACATTGGGAGCCCGAGGGAATGAGCCTAGTCACGCTTGAAATACCTGAAGAAAAATTGTTTGAAAATATAGATGAATGCACAAAATGCTGTTTGATATACTACAAAAATACCACAATCTTCCGAACTTGAACGTGTGATATGCCATATCCAATTGACGGAAATTCTTAATTCCCATGCGTTTGCGCGAGTGAAAGAGAGAAAGCGAGAGAGAGAGAAAGGGGAAGAGAGGGCACATAATGCAAGAGATCAAAATGCTGCGAAATTCTTTGCTAGCCATTTGGCTACGGTCCACCTTTTAAGAATTTCCCACTTTGTGATACTTCGCCCATTCTGCTTTCGTCTTTAAAAATCCATCTATCATGGGCACGTGTTTTTGATTTCTGCGCGAAGAAGATACTCTTAAATAGGTTTCTAAGTAAAAGGCTCTCTAAAAAATTCGGCATGCCGTTTCTTTGTTCATTTGTTCCAAATGCTTAATGGGCAATTGGATATCTCAAAATTCATTTCTCCTAGCAAATAAAATAAATTCGGAATCATAACCACAATATATAAATAAACCATTCAATTATATCCCCGTAGTATTATTTTTTACGGTTGTTATTTATCTCTACTGCTGATTGATTAGCTTAGCACGTTTTTTTTTCTTTTTTGATGAGCATACGTTCGTCTTTATTAGGGATCATAAAAAATTTAAATTGCCGGAGTTATTTCTCCTTTGGGAGTTTAATTCATTGCTTATTAGGCCAATTCACCAGTTTTATGCAGAGAAATTCTTAGGCGCATTTAAGTTGAAAGGGAGTGGCCACCTTTCCGTTCCTAGATCAGCGATTTTTATGCAATTTTTTAATAGCAGAATGAAACGGTAATTCATTTGGTTACATGCAGTTAGCGTCGTTTTCAAGGCTGAATGATGAAATGCCTCAAGACGTTTGCATTGCTTATTGCACAATTCGATATATCATGTATATGTATACAATGTCTTGTATATGATGCAAGCGCATTGCATATCTTCTCTTGTATTCGCATATCTCAATCCCAATGCACGGGGATTAATATCTATGTTAATGATAATAAGACACGTAAAATAACCTCATTATGAGTATCATCCAATTTTCTCTTCTGTTTACTTCTCATTCTCCGTATTGAAGAACATTAAAAAAATTTTTTTCTTTAATTTTTGAGATGATGGTATGAGTTTTTCTTAAAAATGGACTACTTTTTATGCACTCAGTTATTCGATGCGATTAAAATTAACTAAACCAATGAAGTAATGTTGGTGCACATTTCTAAGCAGTTAAATTTTAACTTATTTCAAACTGTTGCTATAAGTCAGTAAATGACTCAATGCACATGAGTGCAACTTTATGGTTCATTTTCGCACCATTTCCGTTTCTTTCTTCTCTCTATTTCGTTGAATTACACTGCAAACGAGCAATGCTTTCTGTAGTTTGTATTTGCAAGCTTATCTCTTCTAAGTGGTCGTGTTTTTACTCAAGACTTCTATAAATTATTTGCAAAGAACATATATTAGTAAATGTGGAATGCTACTAGATGCATGTTTTACAATACAGGGCTCACCGTCTTGTAGATCTCGCTTTCCAGCCAGAAGTCATAAATCCGACGTCGCTATGAAGTTTAGCATAACCTGATATGCTTCAGATAATGTGAGACCTAAACCACGTCAGCAGGGTCTGACTTTGATTCCAAATATGGGTCTCTTTCCTGGGCATTAGACCTTCTTGTGCTAATAGCAAGTGTTCATCCCTCCTCGCCCCACCCCCTTTCTCTCTTCAGAAATTTCTTATCTCCACTAAATTTGATAGAGGTGCGTTATGAGGCGTTGAGCATCAAATATGCCATTTAAGAAAAAATCGAAAATTTTGACCTCAAGGGCATCTTTGCGCGTCGTGAGGCAATCGTCCTTGTCTCAATCATCCGCGATTCGTATGCACATATATAGTCGATTCCATTGGCGATCTTCGTAATGTTTTGCACGGAACCTTGAGCTGGCTTCTTTCCAAAAACGATTTTTTCGTATACGCCAAGAATTGAACACATTAGAAATAGTGCAATATGTCTATCTTTTTTTGCACATTTCTCTTCATTCACTCAATTTTTATGCGTTGAAAACTTTTCGGTCTTCATTTATATTTTATGTTCAGGTTATGTGAATGTGAACGATTGTTAATCTCTATTAATGGATAAATCAGTGTGTTTATTTGTGGAAACAATGCTTTAAGATACAGTAAATGCAATTTTTGTGGTTGTTAATAAATCTGAAGATTTCGCCGACTTTTTTGCACTTATCTTTTTCAATTGTTCTGTTTTAAAGTCATTTTATCAACAAAAACATTGCCATTTGAACCTCAAATTAAAATGCAGCCTGTTTTCTTTGTAAAGAAAGAACTGCATAAAATTTTATCCTTTGCTGTACTTTTTTTTTTCATAATTTGAAGCAATTAGAATAATTATTCTCTTTTTTTTGTGGAAATCGATTGTTGCTTTTCTACTACATGTTGATCGTTGGAACCATCAGAAAATCAAATAGTGTTAAATTTTGCTTAGAATTCATTCGTTCTCTTACCGTATCACATAATTTTCGTGGCATGTTGACCGTATTGCGCTAGTGGCACAATTTAATTTGCTTAGGTAGGATGATTACCAATTTCAACTGTACCGACTTTGCTTCTAGCACCGAATATATAATGATGCTCATCAAGTGGAAAGTCATCATTCTTCAGTTTGAAGCCATTTTTTTTACTGAATAAAATCCTTTGCGAAATTTGGAAAATAATTATATGCGCGTGTCTGCACGAGAATTTAAATTTCTTGAACAGAAGAAGTAAGACAAAGAAGTTTACAGCCTATCGTGATAGGCTATAAACTACGTGTAAGCCATACAATAGCCTTGTTAAATTTGTCGTGATAGGTAAAACCCATAGAGGAACGTTGGAAACTACTCAGAATTTCAGAAATTTCGAAAAAAAAGAAAAAAACGTCAAGAACTAAAATTTTTGCCGCCCTCGATCTTTGAGCTTTTTTTTCGACAAAATCAAACTTCATTGTCTGCGGCCCACTCAGAAAAGCAATTTCTAGCAGTTTCTCAGCCAGTATTTCAGTTCCACTGTATAAAAAATGATCTCGACAGCGTGGTAAGTGTTCAGCTGCTATAAGGGGTGACCAATAAATTGTGGATCAACGGCTTTCGTGTGATGACCTGTAGCGAACAGCAGGAGAATGATGTTCTTCTGGTCGTTCGGTGAACGGTAGACTTTAACTGATCGGTTGATTCCCTTGTTGGTATACAGGTGAAGGTGTAATGGCGATAATGTTTATGCACAAATAAGCACAGATACAGATGAGTTTTACAACACAACAGCTTCGCAATACAAGCTCGTCGTATAAAGACACCATATGACAATCAAGATTTGACCTCACGTAACTTTGTCACACAAAGAAAGGGTCCTATTTTCTGATTATCTGAGTCTCGAAATTCGGATGAGAGTTTTGGCTCTCTTCGTTAAGCTCTCTGCTCGCTATGAATGAATATCGGATCGTTCGAACTTCATAAAAGAAAATCCGATATATCAAAAGTCTTAAACAAGCCTGATCGTGGGCTCGCCTACTTGTGCCCCCTTGTGGATCAGTCGCCGTTTTCGTCCCAAGTTTGATGGCTTGGTACTGCGGGCTCGCCACCCGCCGGACCTCAAACTTGGGTAATTAAACCTGATAATCGAGTAAACAATTAGGCGATATACGACACAACAGATAAAAGTAATATAGTGAATCATTGGAATCTCAAACAGGCCTAATAAAAGCTAATATGTGGAGTAGAAATATTGTATGTCTGGTGACAATTCGTAACACAAATCGTATGGGCATCTTTACAAGAAGATTAACTAAACAAATACATGAGCTAAGAGCTAAATGAAGAATTCGGTCGAAATAGGTAAGTGTAGCGAACACGGGAGGAAGTTTGTTCTCGGGAGTCGGTGGACTTTAACTGATTGGTTGGTTCCCCTGCGGGTATACAGGTGAAGATGTAGTCGTGGTAATGTTTATGCACAAATAAGCACGGATACAGATGAAGGTTTACAACGCAACAGCTTCGCAATGCAAGTTCGTCGCTTAAATGGCACAATATGACATTCAATATTTGACCTCACGTAGCTCTGTCACAAAGGGAAGGGGTTGTGTTGCTTTATCTCGAGAGTCTCGAATTCGGAAGAGAGTTTTGGCTCTCCTCCTTTATCTGTCTGTTCGCTATAAATGAATATCGGGTCGTTCGAACTTGATAAAAGAAAATTCGAAATATCAAAGTCTTAAACAGGCCTGATTCGTGGGCTCGTCCACTTGTGCCCCCTTTTAGATCGGTCACCGTTTCGTCCCAAGTTTGATAGCTTGGTACTGCGGGCCCGCCACCCGTCGGACCTCAAACTCGGGTAATTAGACCTGGCATTCGAGTAAACAATGAGGCGATATACGATACAACGGATAAACGTGATATAGTAAATCAATGGGACCTCAAACAGGCCTAATAAAGGCTAACATCAGGAGTAAAGATGTTGCAAGTCTGATAACAATTCGTAACAGGAATCGTAAGAACATTTTTCAGGAAGATTAATGGCACAAATACATGCACTAAGCGCTAAATGAAGAACATGGTCAAAATGTGTAAGAGGCTGAGCTCAATGCGTCGTCACTGTCGGACATTGAGCGAGTTGAATGAGTGATGTAAGCTTGCAAGAAGCGTGAACGGTTGAGGGCGTCATGACTGGCGCCTCTGGTGTTATTCATGCTTGCTCACCGTGCATTAGCATTTAGCGATAGACATCGCCTTCTTTGTGATTTGCTCTTCCTATGCCATTCACATGCCTCTTTTGATTGACGTTTCCGGCTCACCAGCTGCATCGATATCGTAAATAGACGTTACGGTTTCGCGAATGTTCGCGACAGTAAGAAGCTGAGTCCAATGCATCCTCACTGTCGGGCATTAGGCGAGTCGAATGAGCGATATAATCCTGCGAGAGGCATGAAGGTTTGAGGGCGTGATGAGCGGCACATTTGATGTTATTCATGTTTACTTACAGTGAATTAGTATTTAGCGATAGTCACTTTATCCGTAATGACTGGCTCCTCTTATGCCGCTTGTTCTTTGTGATTTGCTTATCTTATGCCCTCATTGAGTGACGTCTCCGTTTCGCTAGCTACATTGGTATCGTGAACAGACGTATCGCTTTCGCGAATATTCGCGACATGACCATAAGACAGAAAAAAAATCTCTACAAACGCCTTAAGGTACGTATAAAAGGCAAGCGTTTTTGCATATGTGCAATTAGTGTGCTTCTAGCTGTCTGCGTGAGGTGATTAGCGAGGATCGGTTCGGATTTTAGCGGTTCGCAGTCGAACAGCAAAGTGGCTCGGGTGTGAAGAGTGCACAATGCTAGTTGGTGCGGAGATGGCACTAGTCGTGCCAAGGCTTTGTAGCAGCGATGGCACCTTCCCCCCCCCCCCCCCCCCCCCCCCCCCCCCACCCCCCCCCCCCCCCCCCCCCCCCCCCCTCCCACCACCTCTGCCGTCGTATTATCCCATCCGCTCCATTGTTGGTTTTTTAAGGCTTAATAAAAATCTTAACCTTTTGTTTTGTTGCCAAATTACATAGCATCTGGTCGAGCTTCCAAAGAGAAGGGATTTGCAGATTTTTCGGGGGCAAATTAAGGACATACGGCAAAGAAAATGGAGTCGAAACCCTTACACCGCAAATTTAGTAAAAAAAAAATAGCAGCGAACTCAGAAATAGTCCGCCGAAGTGTATGCTTTGTACAAATATGTTGTACACCGTTTCTGTGCCTACGACATTTTCGAATGGAAGTAACTTGGCTGCGATATTTCGAATAAGTAACCTGTCTCCAATATGCTACCTTTTTGAAATCTTACGAAATACTGGACTTCGGTGGTTTATTGTTGACAGGGATGTGGATGTGTATGTTTGTTTGACTGATACTTCCAGGTTGCGGCCCAGAAAGCTACGGTAATCAAATTTTGTGGGCGTATTCTATGCTATAGGGCGAGCAGCCAATTTGCAATTCAATTACAATTCTCTATGAGTTATTGATGTTTAAAGGCAGCATGAAATTTGCTAGCCAGTTTTGCCCTGCGAGCGATTGATTGCCTCAGAAAGGTGGATTCCGTGATTGAGGATTTAAAGAATGGATCGATTTTGCATGGAATGCCGTATTTGAAATGATATTTTAATTTTTTTGAGATATTTAGGTAACTAGTTGGTCTAATACGACGAAATAAAAATAAACATTTATTTTATCAGCCTTTCGAGCATTCTTCTTGAGTTGTTTTGTCTTGAATCTCAGTGTTCTGAATGTGTTTTGCTAAATGTTCATAATTTAATTGAATGTGTGTTCAAGTGAACCAGTAACAAGAGTAGATCATAAACTAGACGAGTAACAATTCGCTGTATAAAGGAATTGATGCAATTGCAATGCGGACGATAAACACGTAAAACAGCTAGCAACGTAGGGCAACGAATGCACCGTCACTTTGTTGGATAGCGATGTGGGCGACACAGTTTGGCGACGATAAATTTTTATTAGTTAGAAGCGTAGCAACGAATGTGTCCGCTCCTGCTGATGCGATTTTGATCATCGTTACTATTTTTCATTCGCCAACTGGTAGCGCTTTCCTTTCTTTCTTCTGATATGATGTTTGCACCTCTTCTCCAAGCTTTTCGGGCCATTGTTACTCAAAAGTATCACCAATACAAACATATTTATTTGTTTAATAAGCAAAATACTGCCAAGTATCAGCAACATCGATCCGTGTAATTTTCGCCACTAATGAGGTCGATCAGTGATGAATGAACTTTCGGCGACTTTCTTTCATGAGGGGGGAGAGAGAGAGGGAGAGAGAGAAAGAGAGAAAAAGTAAGAAACCAGCAACTAAGGATCCTGCAAAATCTTATTGTTGCGGAGCGAAATGCCTTTTATGCAAAATGCAGAAAGTCGCTGAGTCGGACCATTGTACAAACTTCCGGTCGTTGCATGAAAATCATCCACAGTCAATCATTAATGACATTATAGAGATCTACTGCAGGAAAGTCTGCCGCAATCTGGTCGCTTCGACAAGGTGCTAAGATGAAGAGGTCATCAGTGACTTCGGTGATTAGCACGAACAAGGAAAGCCGCGCAACAGTAGTCGAAGAGAACGAGTTACGCAACGAGCGGATCAAGAAGGCGGCTCTATTGCATGAAGCTCTCTCGCAAGCAGGAGCTGTAAGAGCTCAAAAACGGAAACGGGTTTATGCTTTTTTTTTCTAAATTTTGATGCTGTTATCGTCGTGCACTTGTTTGTTGGGCATTGCCGATTTTTTTCCTGAAAATTTCGAGGTATTAAAAGATAGGTTAATGGATATAAGAACTGGAACGTCCATGTTAATGCTGGAATTCATGAAATCTTGAAATGTTGGATTGTTTTTGTGGATTAAATACATAAGTACAAACTCTTTTCATTTAGTGCAATAGATCCATTTCTAGACTAAATTGATACCCCATGGGGTTACAATTTATTGTTCGATCGTTCGAATATTACAAAACATTTAAACATTTAGGTCTATTAAAGTTTCAGTCAGCGAATTTGAGTTTACTATGGCCTGAATTTGAAATCATTTAAATTGGAATTCAAAAAGATTGAGATTTGAGATTACACCTCAATTGACTTGAAAGTGAATTTATTTCGCCTGAATATGTTATGGAATCCTCTTCTAGGTGAATCGAGCATTGATCAGAAACACGAAATACAGGTCATATTTCCGTTAAAAATTTAAAGTGCTACAGCATACCTAATGGTGCACATAGCTGTCTTAAAAATTCGATTCGCCTCGCAGAGGTCATAATTTACAGCTTAATGTTACATAAACTCGAATTGTCTGAAGGAAGTTAAAAAATCTCAGATGTTAAATTGTTAGAACTCGATAGTCGAACGGCCGAACATTAGGAGTTGCCCATGAAATTGCTGTCATATTCGTGTAACGTTTCAAATTCACTTTTATGATACCGCTCAACTTCGTATTTTGCTATCAGTGGGGGACAACGTATCGCTCAGCTCAATTCGTGCATTATTCTTTTTGTGTTTTATACTTAAATCGGTGTCACGAAATCTAATGCACACTTTCATCGTACTTAAAGTTTTGCTTCAAAGTCATATTTTAATGAAAAACCTTCCGGTTCTAATTATCATAAAGGATAGAAAAGTGAGAACTTCATTTGATGGCGCTTAAAAAGTTTACGCTTAATATTATACTTGTTTTGTTAGCAACAGCTTTCGAATGGTTAGCGTTCATTGTTTATTGCATCAAACCGATCAAGATGTGATTGCTAGACGAGGGAACAAAGGAGGGGTACAAGCTGCACATATGGAGCGGTGGATACCCACCAACAGAAGAACGTCATCAGTCAACCAAAAGGCGTAGATGACTCTGTTCGAGCCCGCGTCGAGTCAATTTTATTGCCTCTAACCCTCCTGGCTAAGCGTTTAGCGGCCTCTTCGGTTGTGATGTGTTCTCCTTTCCAGCGGCTAGTCTAAAGCACAACGAGCTTATTCGATGTGCATTTACCCGTGTATTTTGCGATTTGGGTCAGCAACACACTTTTATGAGCAAATAATGAAGCTGAGTTAGTACCGTGTTGACGAACACTACCTAGTTCGTTCACTCATACACAACACGCTTTTCGCCGTATTGTGCTAAAAGAATGTGCCATTTGCATGATGACATTTTTAATTCGTCTTTGTTTGTCGTTTATGAGTAATCGGCTAACTCATTCATATCCATATCAATATATTCCAAAATGTTTCCTTTTCTTCCACTCCAATTTAGGGTTTTTCCTGCAGCTGCATCGCCTTGTACAGATCACGATATTTCTACCTGCACGTATTTATGTCGCATGCAAGCCTATAAATCGGTTGCAAATATGGAAGATTTTATGTATCGAAGAGTCAAAGATTTATGTTTATGTATGTCGCATGCAATATCGAAGAAGAAAGAGTCAAATTCTGCCTTTTTCTCGCTCGATACCATTAAAAACCTTGTTTATAACATTTTATGCTATTATTCGTTAACGATTTCAAAAATACATCAGTGAGAATACGCAGTGATGTTTTTTTTTTATGAAAAAAATTTCCGCGCTCGTATATATGTAAGAAAAATAGATTAAATGACGTCATCAAGTGAGTATTTTATTTTTCTCATTTATTGATGGCATAGATAACAGGGGTGACTGCAGACAACAGTCAAACAAATCACGTTTACGACCGATCGGTATTCTTATACCATCTGCGCGTAGAGGCCGATCCACCATGTTAAATTACTACCAGCAATATGCCTTGAAACATTTAACAAACGCTTGAAATTCTCTCCTATACGTTTTTGTTAATTCGCATATGCGAAATGTGTTGGAGTGAAGTAGTGCCGATGCATATTTAGGCGCATTTATTTATCTTTATTTTGGGCAGATTACAACTTGGAAACCGTTGAAGTCAAAATTACGGAATTTGGCGAGCAGAGTGTACTTCACACATTGCTCATCTCCATAGCCTTTCAAGTTGATCGATGAACTCGAAAGGCACATTGAGATGGCAAAAAGTTTTATGCATCTTACAGCACTGGAATCACAAAAAAAGAAAGAAAAGAAAAGAAAACGAATCCGCTTTGGAGGAATTTTTTCGGACCCTCAGATAAGTCAAAATATGGAAGTATTTTTCTTCATATTTTATCATTTATTGGTAATTCATATAAAGTCGGTTGATTAATCGAATACAATGCAAAAGCGCATTTTTTAAACTCATTTTGTTGATATAAACTGCCTTCGTTATTTATTCTTTTAAGCGTGACATTGTAAACGCTGAAATTAGTTGAATTTAGGTGGTTCATCAAAAATAAAATGTAGAGCATTTCTCATGAATGGATCAGATTAATTATGCTAGTGAAAGGGGGAGGAGGGTGCAAGTCTACAATGCATACAGAATTTTCTTCTTCTTATCGAATTTTTTAAGCAGTGAGTTCGCTACACATCTAAAGCTTAAATACATATCTTTAAGAGCCGACTACAGCTGCTGATATTGTAAAACTTCAATTGGCCTGTAGGGGGGGGAGGGTGAGCTGCATTTAATTGGAAGAGAGAGACTTTTTCAATTTTGGGCTCTAGAAATGGGATTTTATCTGCGGGGGGACTATCTTCGGTGGTTTGCTGTATATCGGAGTTAAGAAGCGAATCGATG
The DNA here is from genome assembly GCA_006503575.1 of Baylisascaris schroederi. NCBI lineage: Eukaryota > Metazoa > Nematoda > Chromadorea > Rhabditida > Ascarididae > Baylisascaris > Baylisascaris schroederi. The sequence continues at coordinate 2,217,494 of QEWY01001293.1, forward strand.
TTGACTACATGATGTAATCATCTGTAATAAATGAGCTATTGGGGGTCGTTGTGATGAGGATTTGCAGCCGCTGTCGTTTATCAGTCAATAGCAGTGCAATGGGGTGCAGCATGGCGAAGGGGCGAAAGATGGTCACTGATAAAATCATCGTGTTGTGGCAATGTTTTCTGAGTGCCAACCATCGCATTGTCACCCCGATATGCACTTCTCTTTGTCTCTCGTGTTTTTAACGGTTTTCTTTTTTCTTTGTTTTTGTTTTCTATTACGCAGTCCACTCTTTACTAAAACATCTCCATATCGTTTATTATTATAATGGAGAGAGGTGAAAAAGAATTTTTAAAAGTCAAGATTAACTCTGAATAAATTAATTTCGCTTGCGGCTCCATTGCTGATTTGTGCGTTTTCCTAAAATAATTGTGTTTATATGTGCGCTCTTCGTACTTTTCTTTTTGGTGAAGTTTCTCTGCTTTTTTGGGGTGGCATTAAAAATGCAAACGAGCCGGGGAGAGCGGAGGGAATGTGATTCCTTATTGAAGTTTTCTTGGTCGTATGGATACCATGAAGACAAAATTTTGCTTTAATTCTAACCCAACCTTAGGATGTTTAGGTGAATTTGTGATGGATTTATTGGTGTTTTTTAGGCTTCAAAGTATATATGCATCTAAATGTGATTCATATTTTTATAGGTCCAGGAATTACGAAGCTATGTTGATTTGTTCATTTCTCCGTGGGTTGCCTAGGCTCTACCTCCCCCTCCCTTTCCCCCTTTCTGAAGCAGTGCTGATCACTAGAGTGACTTCTTTGAGACGCCTGGCTTTATCCACAGGGGTTGTGAGAATCTACGGGGCGAGTCTCTTCCTGGCTGTCTTGCCAGATCTGCCTGTTGAATATTTTCTCTCAACGTACTGAGCTTGCTCTAAAATGGTTGAATATTGCGCCTAGCGTTTCTCTGGTAGCTTTTCTTTTGTACTTGAAGTTCGGAAATTTATATTTCGAAAAAATTTCAAATTATTGCTTTCTCTCAATTTCTTAATTATTCTTCTTTCAAGTTCCACCTTCATTTGATGTTATTTTCTAGAAAGCAATGTTTTCAAATGAGGCGGTCGAGTGTCGTGGAGACGAACATCTACACAAAGAATGCCCTGCCAAAGAGTAAACTCATCTTTTTCTTTGTTCATAGTTGGAAGTAACCTTCATTGTTCGATCATTCCGAATCGTTCCACCAATCGGGCTTGTTCGAGCTTTCCATTTGAAATTATTGTATTAAACGAAACATCCTTTTTTCAATTTTTTCGGTACGGTAAATTAATTTGGGGCAAGCAATCGAGCTAGATGAATAGAATTTGAGCGACTTTATTTATACGGCTCACCCATTTCAAAGGCATAGATTGAAAACTGACATTTTGAACAATCAAGGTTACATAAGCTATATGCTTTACGCATTAGTTGATTGTAATGACTTTTTTTTTGAAATTTTATAGAACACTGATAAGAATAGACACGAATTTAGTTAAGTGCAATAAAAGCGAAATATTTAAGTTTATATATTATGCGGTTCAGATAGAGGTAATCAATTATAAAACATTTAGATGATTATCACTGTTGATCGTATCGCACATTAGGAAAGAAAATTTATGTTTCGAATGGCGTTCAGAAGTAGTACGCTTCATGAGTGGTGATATTTGCTGCTTTTTAAAAATAACGACCAATCTGGTGTCTTTTTTTCCGTCACATACTACGATCCTCCCATGCGTCCCGTAATTGTGCCGAATACTTTCATCAGTTTATCAGCAGTATAAGTAATGGGAATGAAGAAAAATCGTATGCATCATTATCGTTTTGTATAACGCTTACTATTTAGTTACTGTGAGCTTGTCTTAGCAACGTAGAAAAACAATTTTATGACGAAGGATTCCCTTAGACAAATTTGTTGCAGTTTTGTGCAGAAGCTAACTTAAAATTTCTGAGTTCTGTTTTACTCTCGGTCGTTAAATTTGTTGATGAGTAGTCGAAATCTTTATTTAAATACATGGAAACAGTTTTCGGTAATGTTTTTTCGATTTATGAAGATCGTTTTTGAAATGGAAAATGAAGCTTTGTCTAGAGATTACAGATCTAAAATCATGTATAGTTGCCTCGTTTCTTCAAGCAAATTCTTGGATTAGCCTATACACTTGAAGTACTCACCACTTCTCAATTTCCGGCATAGGCGGAAACAGTTAGCGGCGGAAATGAAGCCAAAAAAGCAAGAAATTTTCGTAGTTATTTCTGGATCAACGCTATGGGTTTAGTTGAAGTTAGGATTATTGTACCGTGCAAACATTAGATTACAAATAGATACGGCATCAAGAGGCAAGCTTGATTTCTCTGAGAGTTCTTCAGGAACGCAGTTTTAGGTACGGTGGACAAGAATAAAAACAAAATGTGCTGGTTTCTGCATACAAGATTTTGAGTTAATGCGATAGATAAAGACAGACAATTGCTTCATATGGTAAGTAATAACCGAAAATTTCTGTCACTTATATTGTCGAGGTGTGACTATCAACCAGTTTAAGGGAATGCGACAAAGATGCAGCAGAAAATATCGTCATTTCTGAGCGATCAGCGAAGCACCTCATCAAGCATAAAAGCTATGTATCTGCAATCAAAGAACATTTCCTTTTCCCACTTTTAGAGGTAATATATTATGTAAAAGATTTCCATATTCACTACTCAAATCTAATATAGTACCGATTTTCCACTTTGAAATGTAACTCTAGATGAGAAAAACAAAGATTTGAAATCGTCACTAAAAGTCCAACCTAGCCCATCGGAATAACCAATGGGTCTTTATTTTTCAGTTGATGATGAAGACCGCTAATTATTTCTACGGGTCATGACTCTCTATATATCTTTAACTTACTCGAAATTGTTTACAGAGTGAAACGTTGTTCAAGTTTTTAGAAGTACTCAACGTTGTTTAGTTTAGAGTGGTTATTACAGATAAAAGTGATATTTATTGACAGTTTTTGCTATGTTTTCTAATAATTTAAGCGTTGCAGCATTTTATACTGTATACCTTGACTGCAATATTTCATGGGTGTATTCCTTCCACAAATTTGCTCCCCTTTCCTTCATCTTTGTAAATTTTGAAATTCGCACAAGTTTATGTTATCAGATTTAATATTCCCCACCTTCGAACAGATTTATTCTCACTTTATTGTTTTGTAATGAATTTTTTCTTCCTTCATTGGGAGTGAAAATGATAATAAAAACTGATTTCAGCTAATGCTAAAGAAATGTGAGGCCGCCACGTGGAGTATGTCATCAGAAGCATTTGCGATGGATGATGTTGTTGAGGTTAACAACTCTTCCTTTCAATAGTTTTCTCATTTCAATGATAATAATATCATACGTTTATATTAATGTAAAGCATGAGCTTAAATTTGCATTGCATTATTAAACTTCCAAAATGTTGTTTAACTTTGCATTGCGTTATTCAATATTGCAAAGTGTTGTTTAAGTTTGCAAATTTTCAGCGAGTTATGCGATCATATCTTACGGGAAAGTTTACTTGGGAAAGAATTTACTTCATGCTAAGAGAAACTATGGTGATCCTGAGTGAAAATTTTTCTTACTTTCGGTGAAAATTGCAAACGTTCGCTTGTCGTCAACGAAAGTGAACGACTATTCGCCATTTCAATTCATTGTTTCTAGTCGAATCGAAGTCATTTTCTTGTCTGTGGTTATAAGTTTTCGAACTTTATATTGTCATGCTTACATAGAGTGAGCTGTAATATAAAGTATGCAGAATATGTAAGAAAGTTGAGAAGTTTTGCTCTCTTTTCTAAACCTTTCACTTGTTACAATCGCTCTTTATGTCACTTTGTTTTTCACAGTGTCATCCGCATTTAACGCAAGTCTTTGGAGAATTGGTAAGATGCTCATCGCTGGAGCTATATAATCATGACCTCATGCTACGAACTTATTTGTGCGATAAAAAGCGAGAACAATTATAGTGATGTTTATTTGTGCGAAAATAAAATCTGAAATTATTACAGATGATTAATGAAATGTCTGCAACGAATGGGCCAATGGAATTCGCAAATAGTGAGCTTGATGCTCTATTATTCAATACGATTCTCATGTTGAGGGTTCACCTTATTGAGCTGCTGAAGGTGGCTGACCTATGCAACGATTTCAAGACGAAATATACTCGTAGGTTTTGCAATACTTTGGGCTCAATTTATTACAGTAACTCATTTATAAGCTTGAAATCTTTTTGAAAAAGTGATACTTTTGTTATCGCATATCTCATTTGATCTGTATCGCATTACCTTGAACAGAACCACCTTATCAAAAACTTCGTAAGTTCTTACTTTATTAGCTTATTGTGAGTTGTCTCTGTGCGAAAAAGGGCACTTCGATAATATAAAGTAGTGTGTTTCTGATTCATAGGAAGCTCGTCACTGTTATCACTTCCATGTTAATCGATGGCGCATTAGACAGAATGTAGTCAATTATCTCTGAGAGTATTCCAAAGACCGCTAAATGGTTTTTAAAAATGTTTAGAAATATGAGAATGGTGTTTTGTTGTGAATTTTAGAATCGCTGAAAAAGAAAATGAACCAAGAATCGATGATTGGATCTGGCGGTGATAGCGATGAAGATATAGGACCATCTACTGCGATTACTGAGTTGCCTTCACAGGTGATACTTTCAAGTAATCAAGCGAAATTTTTCATGAGAGGTATGACTAAAGTAAATCTCCCAAAATATTACTGTGTGGCATGTTCATCGGTAGTTCAGAGAAACTCTCACATCTGATATAATTGATTTTTGGTAACCGATGTTTTTGTTTTAGATTTGCACTAAATGCTTGGGAAGAGTTGATGCACCACGCCTGAAGTTTTTCTTATGATTTTTAGTCTTCATTGCTCTTGAAATATTGTGCATAATAATAATTCGAGTAATAATAAGAGGCTAGACACTTCGTAAGGAGCAACAGTTGTCTCCTATTTTATTATGATGATGGAGTGTCGCTCTGTGAATATATTTTTTTCAGCTCAGCCATAGTATTCTCACTGTGCCTCAAGGGGCCAATAGAACGATCGCTATGCTGGCAACAGCAAATGGAATGGTTCGGTTTTAAACCTTTCCCGAATCGTTCAATAACGAGATTTGTAAAGTTGATCTTTTAGTTCCTTGAAAATTTTCACTTCTACTGGCAAATTTTGGGACACTTTTCAATGAAATTTTTGAAATCTGAAATATACGTTGCTCTAAAACAAAATTAATGAGCGATAAAATTACCCAGAACCGAGTTTTTATTTTCGTGATATTGGCCATCGAAATAAGCTTCAATGAAAGATAAGTCTTATATCGAAAGAAATCAAAGTATAATTTTATAGTTATGAGAGTGAATTTACTCACGAAAGCATTGAGGATTGACGGCTGATTCACTGTCTTTGGTAGATTTTAGTGGAACAAAAATGTTGTTGAAGCTTAAATTGTTGTTTTGCAGGTCTCTATCCCTCTTAGCCTTTGGGACACTGCCTCAGTTCATCCGTCGACATTTTGTGCCTCAACTGCTCAAGAAGGATGCAGCTCAAGTTGCGATAAAGGCGCAAGCACTTCTGATGTATTATTCCATGAACTTTTTTTATAGAAAATATTTTCGACGCTGTTGTGGAAATTTCTGTGGAAGATTTTTCGATAGTGTCTGTAATACATCACGAGGTGCTATTTTCGTGTTTAAAAATTTTACCCATATTCATGGACAAGAGTGAAAATTTCACGCTCTCCGCTCCATTTACATATCTCATAATGTCGTGCACCTGAAGCGGTTTTGCTCAAATATTGCAAGTTAGAGCAGTACATGCATCTCTTAGGATGATATGTCAAATGCATGTTTCCAGCAACGTTTCAGGGTGTGAAAGCATCATCCACCGAAATGGGAGGCAGCCCGACATAGGCTCTAACTTTGTTGTTTAACAGCCGAACGTGCTTTTAATGGTCTAAAAAATTCTAACAGCTCTAAATCAAATGAGTTTTTAATATGATTTGGCATTTCATAGGTTCGTTCATAGTCCAGACTGGCAGGCCTATCCATAATTCAAAATTACAGGACCATTAGCAATTCAGGTTTATAAATCCACTCATGATTCGGCGTACTTGCAGAGGACCAGTAGCGATGGACATACTAAGAGTGTGATCGAGTGCAGCGCGCTGCAATCCTATGCAGCTCGAACGTTCCCCGACGAAGATGCTATCGATGCCAGGAGGAAATGTCTGCTACCTGCTAAGGCCGTTGACACGCTTAAATCATGGCTCTTCCTCCATGCTTCTGTTAGCTTGTTTCCTTTCAGACTTATCCGCGAACGGATGCTGGACAAAATTTGTGACTTCGAGCGGGGGAGGGGAGTTGGAGGTTGGACATTTCCGATCGGTTAATGAATAAGGATTAGTCACGTGGGCAATCATATAAATTTCATGTTTTAATTATTTCAGCACCCCTATCCATCCGAAGAGCAGAAGGCTCTGCTTTCAAAAGAAACCGGTCTTCAAATGGTGCAAATAAACAACTGGTAAGTCCATGATATATGAAGCTGCACCGCAGTATTGAAAAAAAAAAAGAAAAGCATTTGCTCACTCTGTTTTTTCGGTGATTTCTAATGCAACAAATGAAAGAGCAATGGTCATTTTTTAAGCCTAAAACGTTTTTGATAGCCTAGGTTTATAAACGCTAGAAGACGAATATTGCCTTCAAAGGCGGATATTTGTTCAAATGACGAAATGGATGCAACAGGACGACAATTCGGTGAGTGGAACAGGGGTACAAAAAGGCTACGAAGGGAATCAAAGAGGTGAGTGAGCATCAACTTTCAAGTGACTTGTTTGCAGAAAAAAAAAGAAGAAAGCTAAACAACTGTTCTGCTCTAGCACCTTTGATTGTTTTAAGAACATAGCTTTCAAGTACAGTAATGTAGACAAAAGATCTGCTTATAAGGGCTCGAACATTTACGAAATCAAACGAAAGTCATAGTTTCCACTGGCAACAGGTCATAAGTATGAAAAAAAGCAGTTATGTTTTCCATTCAAAAGCTTTTGTTGTTTTGAGTTGGAAATTCGGTTGTTGAAATTCACAAATCAAAGAAGTGGATAGTTTCTAGTTCGATTTTTATGCGATCATTTCATGGCCATTAAGGTGAATCGCAGTGAATTCGAGTTGCGCTAATCTGAAAACTATATGATGGTTCGGTACGTAGGTTAATCTGACAGTTCTACAACGTAATGCGCTGGTAGTTACTCTCGTAAAAGATAGCCTATCAGTGCCCACCTGAGGTTTGTGTGTACGCCTTTTAAGTGTGCCTTCAAGGAAATAGAGTTTAAAAACATTTACTGGTTTTCTTGAGGCAACTCCAGAAAGGAATTTCTGCATCTTTCCCAACAGTAAAGGCATGGCATACAAAGCATGACGCAATGGGAGATGAGGGAATTTTATTTGAATGAGCTTCATTAAAGGACATATTTCTTATATAAGGCAAGAAAGCTAGGAAGACCGTAAGGTTACAATAACAGTAGCCGTTATTGCGAGAGAAGAAATTGCGCGGAAATGGCTGGAAGCGTGAACAGTGGAAAAAAAACCTTTCTACCCAAAAGGGCATCCGTTTACTTCATTTGAAGACAGAAAAGCCTGCAAAAGGGATCAAAGACGACGATAGAAAAGGCAGAAGCGCCTGTTGTACTGAAATCAACAGTTGCTTTTTTTTGGATGCAAAACCATAATTAGTCAGAAGTAAGCCAGAGAACATATTTTACAATAAATCCTCTGGTCAAATATATTCAATTACTACATACTACCGCGCAATAGTAATAGATTTTGTTTGCAGCAACAATCGTGTTCATCATAGCGTTACGAATCTCTTCGTTGCGGACGACACCTCACCAAAAATAGAGCGCTAATTTGAAGTATGTAAATCGCTTCTATATAATAATCATTGTATTCAGTGGTTGTCAAGTTTTTTTTCATTATCTCTGTGATAAGTTCTTTTGCTTCATAGTTTTATTTGTTTGCCTTCTCAATACGAAATACTTTTGTGACTTTCATAAAATTTTGTCACCGAATTGCATCAAATATAACACTGAATATAATGTACAGCCAAACATTGAGCATATAGGTTTCATGAGACGCAAATTTTTTCTCTTTGACTATCGATATTGTTGTGAATTCAGGTCATTGCTCGTATTACCTTTGCCGATGTGTCGTGGCAGAGTAATTTCAAGCTTTGGCGCAAAATTTTTCCTTTTATTCGAAATTCGTTCTATTACATAAAAGATTGTTTCATAGAATAATTTAGCAAGAGGAGATTCATCTGCTTTCAACGAGTAAACGATGGATTGAAATCAGAGGAACTTGGACTTCAAGGTCAACGCTCGGAAGAAACACTCCTCTACCATTCCCTCCCCCTCCCTCTCCCTCCGCCTCACCCTTCTGTCCAACTCAACTCGTCACCTGGTTGAAATTTTTGTATTTCGGTGCTTTTAGGACCTAGATTTTTACCACTGCAGTTTTTTGCGCTCGTTGGAGGAGATTTGCAAGGCTTGCAGCATATGCATTCATGCCTAGGCATTTGTCTGATCGGCTATCATCTTTGATACTGGCGTTGGCTGTCACATCACAGTTCGGCAGAAAGGTGGTCAACCTGTTGAAGTCGTTCGTAGATTTGTTGTTCTCGGCATTTATCCCTCTTGAAATTCTACATTGCTTGAAGCATTAAAAGCGTGAGGGCACTGGTCTTTTTTTCGGTGTAGTAAGCTGTTTCTTGCATTTCTATTTGTCATGCATAGCCAGTTTTGTAGTGTGTCCAAGCACAGATTACACAAGATGCCGTTAACCTCTAATATTGCAGTCACAATTCAAAAACCGTAGTCGATGCCGTAATTCAGTACATTTTTCTATGATATATGATATGTTTGATTTTGCTCTTTCAATAGTAGATGAAAAGAAGCATATGCAGGATTTTTTAACGTACATCGTGGGCATCGTTTTTTTGCAATTGAAGAAAAATGTTGTAGAGAAAAAAACATTTGTTGCATTTCCAACAAAAAAGAAATCAGCAATAAGCGATGATCTTTTTAAAATTTTTATTGCAAACTGCATAGAAATATAATAAAAAAGAAATTCTTTAACAATATCTAAGCAACTCATTAATGAGAGTTCAACTAATCTATAAAACAAAACCAGTTAATTGCATATTCACATCGAACAATTAGTTTCTTTTTTTTGCATCTGCAAAATAACGTTCAATTCATTGCTTAGTGGAAAAAATTCTTGGAAAAAAACGCAGTGATATAATGTTGGCGCATAATATTCATATGAAATAAAAATCCTCCGCATTGTCATGTTGTTGCCATAAAAAATGGAAGATAAAATATTCATTTCCTGAAATATAGTTTAGATTCAAACATGAGTTTCGACGATTAAAGGCAAATCAAGAGAGAAATTTCTAGCACTTTAACGAAAAAAAAGTTTTTTTTAATGCTGAAATTCGACATTGCGATGAAGTTGCTATAACTTTAATATGATTAATGTTGATTTTAATGTTGCTAAAATATCGTTATTACATAAAATTGATTTCACTAAGAAAACTTCAGTGTTCAGTTTTATTGTCTAGCACTTTAGAAAAGACGGTTCATTACATGATAAACGAAAAACTTTTAACAGTCGTTATTATATTCAATTGCTTTTTTTAATCGCTGACAAATTTTGACGAAAAAGAAAAGTTGAATTCTTCGAATTGTTTATGCATATAAAAAAGCAAATTCGAGTCCTTGAGTATTAAACAAAATCTCCTTGGAAGAAAGTTTAAAACTTGAAATGTCTAAGTCATTGTGAAAGAAAAAATCCGATTGCTTTTTGTTGAGGAAAATTTAAAGAAGTTATTTATTAGATATGTCATTACTGCTCAGGTACCGAAACTAGTACAGCCTTACAATCTGTCACTGATCGTATCTCTAAACTAATCACCTAGTTATTTTGAAATGAATTTCTTGGGGATTAGTGAGGCAACATTACTCGAGTAATAACAGCATCGTCGAAATATTTAGCACGATCAAACGAAACCTCTAGTTAGCCCTCGAAGGCATCGCAAATTCCCTTTTACTCGGTTCGGCGTTATTCTCGAAGTACTTTCGTCTTTCAGCGACCGGCGTTAAATGTGTTATGAAATCCGCAATTTCATCTGTTGCCTATAGCAATCATTCAATATGTCAGTTATGAACACTTCAAATAAAACAATAAACTTTAACAAATTATAGCACCATTATATGGTGGATTTTAGCTCTATTATTGACACTATCTGGATAACACTCCGTCCTCCGATATAATGACTGCCAGTATTCGTCTGCTTGCCTATCATTTCAATTGTACGTTCCGCTCACACGGTCGGTCGTTAACTCGGTTGGTAATTCAGTCTAATTTACATGCTGAACACACCTCACTCTAACAATAAACTTACCAACAAATGTCATGAGCTCCATATTTTTGACAGGTGCTGACCAGTATTTTCAAAATGATTGAAAGTTTGTGCTGATTACTGTGACTTTTATCAGTTTTTTCCTCATTAACAATCAAATATCAAAGTTTTTTCTCATTAACGAATCAAAAATCGGCAGATTTCATGTAAAGCTGAAAATAAAAATTCAAAAATATCACCTTCTCGATTTCGTTGCGAGAAATGTGTTCGGTGTTTTCATGAACTGATTGTTCAACTTCAGCCGCTATGCTCTCCTGTAAGACATGCTCCTCTCGTGCAACGGCTTTAACCTGTATGAATTTACTTCAGATATTCTCAATTCTCAACTCCTGATTCTAAATTTAGAAAACAAAAATTCTCGCAACTAATTCACTATGTGCTGCTCCAAACTGGAAATACTGTCAACCTCTATTCATATCCTGCGCCAGCCCCTCATTTCCATTTCGCACCTAAATTTGCAAGTAAATATATTACATCGCAAAATGAATAAAATCAAGGAAGTTCAATTTTTCCCTGTTCTGTTGCTCAACAAAAACTCGTAGATACTCACTCGTACGCTGCAAATTTTTCCAATGAAATTATCCCCTATGATGCGGCTACATCAGCACAAATTTTAAAACGGGGCTGAAGAAAATAAGCGGCTCATTTAAGTCACATGCGTTATTTCAAATCAGGGACTGTAAATGATGCAAGATATGCACACAAAAAACATGCATATATAAATTTGTAGTGGCCACAAAGATTACCTGAAATCTATCAAGTGGAACGGAACACAGTGGAAAGAGAATTCGAACAATGAGAAATAATTTCGAGGACGACGTAACCTCGGCTGATATTTGCCTTCTGAATGCTTCTTCTTCAAAACGACAATTTAAATCCTTCCCCAAAATTTAGCGTATTCGACCGTAGTAGAGTAATGCAATGTTAAAACTCAAATAGCTTACCTGAGCAATTTCTTGTTGCATGTTTGATTCCGGCTTCACTGCCTTTACTGAAATTGAGTGCAAGTCATTTGTATGGAGCGAACAAATTTCTTTCTGAGGTGGATATTTCACGAAAATTACTATACTTTCCAGGAAATCTGGAATATTACATTTTTCTTTCACGCATGTTTTACTTCCGAAGTTAACCTTCTGCTGCTGCTGCTGCGGTATAAGGCAAACGATTGTGAAAGTGTATAGCATCAAAGATCCGAAAGAGCACTTCCGACGAGCACATGAAAATATCAATAACAGACACCGTAAATCCCACATCATTGACGAGTTTTTAACCAGACTAACTCTGTGATGAGCAAAAATAGGATAACATTAAGATGTTTTATGCAAGAGATAATTGCTTCAGAAATCATTCGTTGTTATCATTGAAATTATAAAATATTAGACAACAATAGGGGCCCTATCAATCACTTGGACCAATCTCAAGAATCCTTCATCCACCATCTTGCATTCAGCTAAATCATCAGCTGATCATGAATTACTTACTTGATCGGCGCCGAGCAATTGGCGCCTTCGGTGCGCTTTCCATTTGCTCGAACATTTTCCGTCTTTGCGATACCGGCACATCATCTATCATCACTTCCTCAACGATGTAATTCTGCGAGTAAATAACATCAGGCGTCTTCGATTTCGCTTCATTTACTTTGTTTTCTTCGGCATGATGTTCACTCTTTTTCTCCGCAACATTTACCTATCAACAGAGATGAGTTGTTTCTGCAAATTTTTCAGTTTAGGTGAACATTGCTTGCGTTGCGCTATCACTGTTTTGCGTCATCAAACTAATATCGCTCTTCGCAGGCATGCATCCATTTATTCCATTTTTGAAGTTAAAATAATCAAAATCCACTATGAATGCTGTGAATATGACAGTTACGTATTCTATATGAGGAAAAATTTGAACACTACCTTCTCATTTGATGTATTCGTTGGCGCAGTCGCTGGGAGCCTCGCTGAATGCTTCGTTACCTCCTGAAACGAATGAAGCGATAGTTTTTGCCGGAAAAAAAAAGAGATAACTCCTCAAAAGAATATTGACACAATTTTTATAAGTGACATGGTGCAAGTCAGAAAATTATATCTTTTAAATACATTAACTTCGGTGCTTATTGATTTTTTGTATCGCTCATTGATGAGAATGCCACTTTGTCGTCTGTTGAGTGCGAAAAGTACTGGGAGTATAGTGCATAGGCATACCCGAAAAGTACCCACAATATAACAAAAACGGCGAATAAAATATTTAGGAAGAGTTTCGCATAAATAAGTGAGAAAAAGGGATGCGAAATATGTGCAATAAATTTCTCAGCAAACCTGATGAGCCACTCTGACAACATGTCTTTCACGTGTGATGGGCATCTCGGTGGGTACCGGAGAAAGTGGATGCGGATCGCCTGGTGTATATGGAGCCTGGCCCCATAATTTCACGAACTGTCGTACATTCGTCACCGCTCGCACCGACGATGAATTATTTGTCTTGACGGTTAGCGGCCGCGGTGGTAAATAGACGCGTTGAGGTGGGGACACAGGTGATGATTGAGTTGTTGATGATTTCTGTGACTGCGGTGATACAAGTGGTTCGATTACTAAACAGCAGTGATGTCACAAAACAATCCACATCGGTATTGTAAAAGTTATAGTTAGGCTTATAAGAAAACCAATGACTTTAATAAGTTCCTTGATGAAAGGCTATTTCTCTACATCGCACAGTGAGCAGCTGTACTCACCATATATACCAGCAGCAATCTTCCCAAGTATATATATAACATCGTTTTCAGACGTTTGGAAGGAACCGACAAATCGCCAATAATTTGCATATAGAGCTACAAATTACCATATTTAGAAGGTATATTAAGAAACAATCAACTAATCCAATGCTCCAATTTCATATGCTCACCTTTTTCGGGGCGCGTGATAGCTTCAGCGGACGTTGCTATCGCCGTTGGAACAGCGCTCGCTACATGAGGCTCAGCCATATCCTTTGACTTTTGCTCCTTCAAAAAAATCATTGGTATTGAGAGACGATTCCAAAATCGACCGTGGATATTTAAAAAAGCCAAAAATTCAATATCTCATGTCAGTTTTCTTGAAATATACGATAAAAAGTAACAAAACGAAAGTTCTAGAAACTACTACTTACCACTGCATTCAATCAAGAAAGAACTCCCAGTAATTTAAAAAAAAACGATTTATTTATATACCTTTTCACTGGATTTCTGCACATTTCGAACGCTCTGTGTCGAATTTCGCCCTCCAAAAACTGAGAGCAGCTCACTGACGGGTTTCTGCTCTGCTTCTTCCACTACTGCCTTAATACATGTTCATTTTTGCATCAATTAACCATACAAACCTTTTTCTGCAAAAGAATTCTCTACGAATTTCGAAGAAGCATTTTCTGTTCAACCCAGATAATACAGCATTTATTTCAAACAATACGAACCCGAAAATCCACTTGCAATGAGCAAACAGCGGTATAAGCTAATGAATGGGGCCGCCATCTCATTAGCTGATTTTGGTAGTCGTAATGATGGTTGTCGAAAATATAATCTTTGTGAATTAATGACATAGGGTAATATCTGCAAACTGAGCCATATAGCAGAATGAAGTTTATGAACTCAATCATGTGACACAACGAAGTTCATAATAGAACTCAGTCAACCTTAGGATGTTTATAGAGAATAGTGAGTTGCATCACTGACTACATGATAAGGACTCACATTCTCGCGGATCTGCTTCATTTCTTTGTTGGCTGGTGCATCCACATGTTGGATCGGTTCTGCAGCAGCAGCTTCAGCAACGTGTTCTTCTCTTGGCTGAAAGCATACTTTCCAAGGATAGTTCATTACATGCTTTACTTGCAATAATCATACACAATATTAACTCGAGTACGCGATATATCGTAAGATACATTGAATTGCACTAGAACGTGGCGAACGAAAACTGATTTACAGATGAGGCTTCTCGAGGCAGAATACAAAATATAAAATAGTATAAACTGCCTTAAAAATATCCCCTCTTTATAGTTGTAAGCCTAAATAAACACTCCTGGATTAGTGCATAAGATGTTTGTGTTGAAGCTGCCATATATTTCTTTCAAAAGCATGCACTATTGATCATGCTCACTTTCAGCGATTTCAGTGAAGTCGCTCTCGCTTTCCTCGATATTTCTTTTTTAAATATTCATCATCCAATCTCTCGTTCTATAAATCAACGTTAAATTAGTTGCTATTTTCTGGCAATAGAAACTATGTACCATGTACTAAAGCACTTTCTATTTGTTGCAGTAAGGAGCGTACATGCCAGCTACAAATTTTAACGCTGCTAAATACAGCCGACAGTTTTTTATCCCTGCCGTAGTTTCCCATCCCACTGATTTTACCGTTTCTGAGAGCTTAGCGTGTTTCCTAAAAGCGCCAAATCTGAATCGACTGGCTAACTCACGATAGTGAAGAGTTTTACTTGAGAAAAATCCAATCTGACACTTCAATTTAATGGACTTTTTCGCATCATATCGGTCATTGTTCAACCCACGTGTATGAGAGCAAGAGATGGAAATCACTTTAAAATGTCTCGCCGATAACGACAAAACGTTTTACCTTATATTGCTGACGGTAATCTTCTTCATTCATGTAGTCGATGACCGGCGGATGTGCATTAAGCTGAGGCTTGTCGTCATCAGGAATATCTGCCTTTTCAAAGAGGGATTTAAGGTTGCGCACTCCAGGTGCGCTACTTACTTCATCTGCAATCGAAAACGCTGGATTCGGCTCGAATGTCCCTGAAAAATGTTTGTTTTTGTTGCAAATGTAGACAATTGGCTAACAGGTTTTCAATGTTGCAATTATTGCATTGTAAATTCTTTTCACTGGATTTGTTGGAGGAACGGTTTCGTTCAAGCAAATAATTTTGCATCTTACCATGTTGCGTTGATGCAATACTATCTCGCTTCACACTGATCGCACGGTAGGATGACCTTGAGGATCTTCTCGACATCCTCTCATCAACGTCCTGACCCACTTCCTGGAATCCACTTCATACAACTATCACTTTCTTATTAAGCATTCAGAAATTTTTGGTCGATTTTGCAAAAAAAGGGAAATTAACTGAATTAAATTCATGTTCTGAAGATTTATTTGTGGCTTATCGCACTGCAGCAAAAGTAAACGCGCTGAGAGAAATTTGTGCTCATTGCGATATAATCGAAACACAACTAAACAATCCATCATACCACAGATGCATGTCAGAGAAATGTAAAAATGCTGAAGAGCTGAAGAAAACTGTAAAAATGTAAGCAATATAAGAAACAAATTGAAGCACTTCTAAGCAACAAATATTTAGTAAAAACGTAGAGATCCATTTAAGTAAAAGATATAAAAGAGTGCAGCTTGACAAGAAATACCATAGGAAAGGTTGCTCACATCTTCAACGATTGTTTGGTGAGAAATCGAAATATGGTAAGAAAAGATTTCTGCTATGATGCTAAAAATGTTCGTGAAAAACGTTTCTCTGAAGTGTCGCTAATTTAGGTTTTGTTTTATTGGCGCCTATAAGGTGGAATATTCCTAAATTGCAATGAACAATGCTTGCATAACGTATAATCTTACAAAGAATCTTACAAAGAATATCTTGAAATTCCGAATATCAACGTACCGCATATTCATCTCTTTCCCTCATAAACACATTATCACTATAGAATTGTTGATCTTGTTGGCGATCATCGATAGGCGATTCGACATAACGCATGCGATCAACACTTGCTGCAATCATCATTCGTTCGCTGGTTATTAGAATAGATAATATATTCCAGAGCATACTTCTCAAGCAAGACTTAATTATTGTCGTTTTCTATGCTGAAAAAGCGATTCATCAATGCGAGAAATTCTTGCCATCTAATCGAAGCGTAAAGCTTTAAAATCTTCAAGTGTTCTTGAATTTTGTATTGCATCAATGATCTTTGATGCCGTTCATCGACAAAATAAGATAAAAAAGTTTATTCAATTAGGAATCAAAATTTTCCGTATTACTATCATACTTGTGCACGAAAGACTAATCGAAATTGTTCCACATCATTTGCGCGTTGGTTGTTGCTTACCGTCAGCAGTATCTCGTAAAGGTTGACGGGGCGTTGTTTATCTATGAGAGAAGCGCATAACATTACTTTTATAAAGTGCATTGTAAATACCATTGGTACTGGTGCGTGATTTGGGCGCAATAGCCGCGTATCCCTCTGCCTCGGTTTGTAGATATTCCTCACCTCCACGTTCTGGCCCCTCATCAACTTCGCTCACATCCGTATCCAGTTTAAAGTTTGGTTCTTCAATGCTCTCCGGGCCCCTCCTCATCTACGAATTTTTAAATCTTGATCTAACATTCTATATTCCTGTGAATGTCCATAATATATGTCTCTTGACTTTTTTGCAGAGCAGAAGTCTCAGATCTTCTTGATGAGAATAAGTGAAGCACCAAAAAATCCTAGATATGTGCATAGGCAGATTGAGGGAAAGAGAAGGAATGGAATAAAATAAGCCGACAGGGTAACGTTGTCTGGAACAGAGCAAGCTGACTGGGGAAAAGATTTATCAAATCTTAGTGGAATTCCTGTGAATTTTTTTTCGTACAGAAAATGCAGAAGTATGTTCTATTTGTGTCGGTGATTAAGACTTGCTTCGTTTTAGAACAAATCTTAAAAGTTTGCCAAATTTACGCAATTCCTCCCAGCTGATCCCCCCTTCTCATTCTAACGGATAACTGCCGCTTCATATCGTTATTAGCTCCCATTCTTGTTTCCAATTGAATATACCTTTCAAAAACAATAGGTAAACTAGTGACTCAAAACCTGTTATATGCCACTATAAAATGCTCGAAAAAATTCATAAAGTGAGCAACATCGATCGTCGAAAACATCACCACAAATAATCGCAGTGAAGAAAAAAAGCGAACTCTTTAAAAATCATTTTAAAAAAAGCATTTTAAAAAGCATTTAAGACAGTTGGGCTCAACTACCTGTGCTCTATCGTAGTCCAAGAAAGCTTCAGCTTTTTCTTCATATTGCTGTTGGGCGACCTCTTGGGGTTCCTCTCTCTCGTCCTCTCTCAACGATTCAAGTTCATAATCATTACGCGTCTGCAAACGATCATCTGAGATGTTAGGTAATTGTTGTCTAATCTGGCATCTCTAGAACGATTAACTGAACTGCAATAAAATGAATTCGAAAAGAAGAAAAACGTTCAGCATTCGCATCAGAACAAATCAAATGTGCTAACATCGTTGATTTGCACATCTTCTTCGATGTATTCTTCTTTATGGGAGTGTTCATGTGCAACATCCATATCGGCGTTGATTAGCATTGGTACGGCTGCTTGCTCATTCTTCTGAATGATGCTCATAAATCTTTCAACCGTTCAAATAACCAAAAAGGAAATTCCCCGCTCAAATATTAGCTTGTGAAGCAAAACGGATTCCTCAGTGAATATCAAAAGTCTTTAAAGTTGAATCGCAAACAGAAATCATTGCAGTAATCTGCATATTACTATAAAAATAAGCAGTTGAAACAAAGAGTACGGATTTTGTTATGTAAAACAGTCACCATCGCTATCAGTGTGTAAAATCAGGAATAAACTTTTGCAGAGCAACAGTTTTCGTTTTATTTAAAAACCCAAAGGAAATATGCCAGAAAAATTAAAATTCAGCTATGTGCATGGAGATTTTCATAAAAGCGCTAATGCTTCCACTTTGTGCTATTGGACGAAGTCGCACACAAAACTCCGCCCTCCTATGGTGGTCTCTCACAGATACGGTAAGCGCAGATAACGCTGTTGAAATTTCTGCTGTAGGATTGGCTTGTTTTTTGTCTGCCACCCATTGCACAACAAAAAGTTGGATGTAGGATGTAGAAGCTTTCGAATGCTGTGGACAGTGCAATGTTATCCGTCGTTTTCCTTATCCTCTACTGAACTATGACGAAGAAGGAAATGAGACTAGGGCAGCAATATCTCATAGTACCGAGAGTGCAGTCACCTCAGTTCGTTAATCTGGGGTTGTTGTTGTGTTTATTATTGGATGACAGTAGGGAATTTCACTCGCACGAAAGGTGCCAAAATGGTTTTTTGTATCATGAACGCAGGCTGGCCGAGAATACAGATGAATAAATTATTACGCTTCCTTTTAAGCAAACAATGGTCGGTAAAGCTGTGCTAAAGTGAAAGCAAAATTTGCACTTACAGGTAAAACTTACTTCGTAGTCGACCTGATTATCCTCCGGACCACTTTCAACTTCATCTTGCTCGAAATGCTGCTGATGCATCTGATCAATGATTACATTAGTCGCATCTTTCAAGGTGTATTAAAAACCACTTTCGGAGAATATTCTCTCTTTCAGTGAAGTTTTGCATACTTTAACAATACTAAAAATGAGTTGCTGATTTCAATATGTAAATCCCTCTTCTTCCGATATTAATAAAAACTACTTTTATATCAGTGATACCATTGAAAACTCAATTGGATACTTTTCTGCTTAGAAATCAATACTGCAACATTTGATAAAAACCGCGACTAAGTATGATCAGATCGATAAATACGAGTATCGAACTGTAATTTAAGAGTAATAGCAATGTAGCTAGAAACATGATTGGGATATAGCGGATATAGAATAATATGAATAAGAAATCACGTTCAACATCACTTATTATAGACTTTTTTCAAAAAAAAAAAAAATTGTTTCTTAGTTTAAATAACAAAACTCAATTGCATTTACTTATTGTTGAGGCATTATTTAAGTGCAGAGTTTAGTTGTTGATGATATTTTGCTGCTTTTGTTCGTTATAAGCTATCGAATTTATTTCTTTTACGATATTAACATTTCGAGACGAAATCATAATTCCCATATCTTTCATAAAAAATATTGCGAGAACTTTTTAATAAATTATTGCATTTCTTTAGATTTTGATTGGCAATATTATTTCATCTCTTTCTTTTCTAGTCTTCCTTCTTTGTCATAAAAATTGTTCCTATATTCACGAATATAATTACGCGCACATTTCCACTAACAAAATGACATAACTAAGATGGAGCAGATGCATATTAACGTAGGATGAATTGCTCGCATCAATAATTCAACTATTTTACAAATAAAAAAGATTAAACAAATTGACGCCTTCTAAAGCATAATTCAAACAGTGATAGATTAATGATCGAAAATTTCAACCAACTTGCGGAAATTCTTCGGCATCTGAATGCTCGCTGCCTTTGTTGATGTCATCTTGACGACCAACACTCTCTACAACTGATCCTCTCATCACATAATCTTGCTCGTCGGCTTCTTTAGTTGAAAAATGTTCGCTACTTGTCTCAAGTACACCCTCTACCTGTAAATTTACTGCAATTTTACCCATTGCTAGAGCACATCGTCGACTGGGATAATCTATAGGTCAAAAATGAGATTCACAGAATCGAACACAATCCAGTAAGGAAATGGCTTACCTCTTAATTTTGACGGATACGTCGAGACCATATTCTAAATATATAAATGCCCTATTTTTAACCCCGAGCCGTTTCCGTTCACAGCAGATATCCTCCCTCTCCCATAGTACAGCATCATGCAAATAGAATCTCCCAGTTTTTCGATATGATTCCGGGGATCTCGCATTCCCATCGAACAAACGCTATATAAACTTTGAAGCTAGGTTGAATTTTTGTTCACTAAAAAGTCGCTTCCAGTAATGCAATTAGCTGCTAATGAATAAGAAATTTAGCTTCAGCTGTCGCTTTCCCATCATTTACCTTCCTATGAGAAAGTTTGTCACTTTCTTCGACGTTTACGATACGTTCTTCAGTTCGCGTTGTAATTTCGGTCGCTTCGTACCGTGAGTTAACTTCCTCTAAAAGTAAATATTAAATAGCATCTTTGAGTGAGATGATATGGTGCAATGCACACCGGTGCAAAAAATTAGTTAGTTCAACATCAACATACAAAACTAATTGATGGAAATTGAAATTTGAAAGTCTCACTGAAGTTTGTTGCCATTTTAAAACCTTAAATAAGCAAAGATTTCTTCCTCTAACTTCTATTTCGAAGAAATAGCCCAGAAATTATTCTGTACTAGGAGTTTATAAAAAGATAACTCCGGAAATACGATGAACAATGCACACAGCATTCTTTTTACCAATTGAGTAAATATCATTATTGCGCTGAGCGTCCGCGTCAACTGCATTCGCTTTTGCAGTGCTTGTCGCTTTTACTTCCGGCAGGTTTATTGGAGCCGAAAAAATCAAATCCAATAAATCTGAAATAATATTGCAGTTGTTATCAACAATTAAAGCGAAATGACTTATATCAGCACAATGAGCAGAAAGACGCGACTCACAGAAGCTTTACACCTAAAAAAATTGCATTAGTATAAATTATGCATCATACTGAGCAAATTCTTCGTTTTTGCTGCATTGAATATTGAGTGGAGTTTGAAGAAAAATGGAAAATTAAAAAACTCTAATTCTAAAAACTAACCATCTTTTGGAGCTGATGCCATCGCACAATGATGCTATTCTGAAAAACAATATAAAACCTCCATGTTTATAGATCTTGTATTAATGAAGCAATCTGCAACGCTCATTAAACAAATGCCACACTTTATGCACTCATCTATCTGTTACCTCTTGATAGCAACAAATGTTCAATAATAAAGGAGTCGCAAGAATAAGGAATTATGTGAAGCTTTTCGACTCCACCTCACCACTCCCCTTTCAAATCTTCTCCTCTTCGGACCGGAAATAGACTGCGTGCTGAAAATGAGAAAAACGGAATGCACATAACAAAAATAGACTCAGGAGTGTAATCGGCATAGAGGCAGTTTCCCAGCAACTTTATCAAGTGGTCCCATAAGCGGATCGCTAATCAAAAGGAATATAGTCGGGAAGGGGAATGGGTATTATCCACATAAGCGAACTGGTCATAGCTATAGGGAGTAAAATGCTCATGACAACTTGGAGTAATCATCGATGCATGAAAGCTGGAATGTTGGGACCGAAAAGTGGTAAGCGTTCGTTAAAGAGACAATCGACCTTATCACCAGCCTTCTGCCATTGTAGTCATAAAACTGCAATGGTCTGCAAAAAGTATCTCTTCAAGTACTGTAAGGCCTATGATGACTCCCCGTCCCTTCCCCCCCCCCTTTCCAAATGGCTAAAACCACTCAATAATTTGCAGCTGTCGCTTAATGTAAGCAAATACCGCCTCCCTTTTGGCACCAAGCACACGAAAATTGTGTTTATGATGGTTTCGCACTAATCTGCATATAATACAGCACATGCAGCATAACCATTGCGAAGCCATAAATCTGCAACAAGGGCAAATATAAAACTTACATAAAATATACAGGTAACTTCGATAATTTATTTCATTTAGTGGTGAAAAAAAAGCAGACGAAATAATGCTAATTTCACCTTAGAGTGAAAATTTTACTGCAAATCTCACTGATTGTTGACATAGATGGAGCGCTTACACAAAGAAATTATGCAGTGAAGATGACGAAATTTTTGTAAAAGATGTAAAAGACGATAGAGACGATAATAAGCAAAGTAAAAGTAAAACTTCAAAATAGAACAAAAAATAGATCGGTTAGTTAGTTTTGCCCCAGAGGCAATGACTCGTGAACGATTTATGCCATATTGAGTTCCTTTTTTTCTCACTTCGAGAAAGTAGGAGCGAACATAGAAAGACACACAGATGCCAGTAAGAATCTAAAAAAATATTAGCCTAGCTATAGGAAAAGATGAATGCTTCAAAAACGATATTTGCGATCTCAGTAGATCTCTATTATAGACGCCGTATGTGCTAATAAAATTTTCTTTGAGAATACAATTTAGAAAGATGCATAAACAATCGAAAACCAGCCCAAATAATGGTACCATAGACGAAGTGAACTCTGATCACGAAATGTATTGGTGCTGATGCAATTACACAGGGAGTGTTGTAGGTTCAAAAATGTGCAAAGCGAATAGCCATTGCTATCGCCAACGATGAATGTTTCTGTCTATGCAATATTAATTTGCCGTCTATGAAGAGGATAGTGATAAGGTTTGAGACGTTCTTTCGCCTACGTGAATATTGCTAATGCATGTGATGGCAAAATACGATAGCAATACGCCACTTTGTGCCAATCGAAAATTTATACAATAAAAACCATTCGTTCAAACTATGCACTAATCAACTCTGAGTTTAGAAGTGTAATACATACCAAATTCAGTAAAAACGTTCAAGCGTATTGCTTGTGCTGATTACGAAGACAACACAACTTGACGACTTGTCTTTAACATTCTCATCCTATCGCTCGAAGCAATGATAACGAACCTCATACATATATTGAATATTTCTAAGTGTATGATTCCTGATACAATGCAACATGTTGCAGAAGATGTGCTACTATTATAAGTTGTGCATTATTTTAAAGAAATCGAGAGCACTATCGTAATCGAGAGCACGAGAGTTTCTATGAGAAATTACGCTGCAGTAAAGTAGGTCGGTGGTTTTTGGTGTGCAGTGTGCAAAGCAATACAACCGCCTCATTTTTAGCGAACATCTAATTCATAACTGGTATAATATCGAGCATACTTCACCATTATTGGAAAGCACCTAGTACAACTGTGTATATGCTGACTTGAAGAAGCTGGATAGAGCGTGATAGAGTGAACGATGAATCTCTAGAGAGGAATGCAGTGCGATCGAAGAGGATAACAGCCAATTATTGGCTTGCGATATAGATGTTATGCTCGACTTAAGATGCAATATTTGCAAAATACACCTAGCTTTCTCTAGCAAATTAACCCTCACGTGAGAGCACATTTCAAAGCATCTCATGTTCCAACTGAAATATCTGAGAACAATTATCAATGGAAAATGAATTCGATATTTCATTCATACTAAAATCAACTCCACTTCCATACATAAGTGAAACACTAAGACGTTGCCAGAGTAAGGATATTAGGTGAAAGCATGAAGTGAGAATGACGTCAGCTCAATGAACATTTCAAGCAAACCTAGTGCATCCTAAAATGATCGCAACTGCAGCAATCTCAAAGCTCATCTTCGAAAAGCTTGCGTGAACTTCATTTCTGTTCTATGAAAAGCCCCGAGTACCTCTATAAACACTCAAACTGAGGCAACTAGCATGTGCTAGACTTAACAAAGAAATGTGCTATAGTGGCGTGTTGACTTGAGAAGTTTAACGGAGTTGAATGGAGATAGCAACTACAGGATGAACGAGTTATCTGGTGATTAAAAAGCATTGAAGCGGTTGGAGTCATGAAGCAAGTACCCGACAGTCGTTCGTATGAAGACTGGCGATGGGGTGGTAATGTGGTCACTTGGCATTGAGAGTATTAGAAAGAATAGACGTTCATCGCCGAGATAGCAGCAGTGCATGGTAAAAACACTGAGATGGCATGCTATCATAAAGTACACTACAGCGTCACGTGAAAAAGCAACATTTTTGAAGATCGAAATTCACACAAATTTTTGCATTTTCTTTTGTGCTTAGAAGCGTATGTCTTTTTTCAGCCAATTGTTGAACTCGGGAAAAAATAGTTCGCATGGAGCAGTTCTTAGCCGTGGTCTGCCTGGAACGATTCCCTATTACAGGTTCCTTGAAAGCAGTTCCATAATGTTGCTTTTATACCTATTAATTTTTTCCTCTATATTCTGGCTAATTTCTGCCTTCTCTTATTTGGCTGCAAAGGTTGTGCTCAAAAACAAAATCTGTTTTAAACCGTTGTAGAATTCAAAATAACTGAAGTTATAACAACGTTCAATATTATTACACCTTATTTTTGAAAGAAAGTGATGGTTATGGCCTAAAACTAAGTGCTAATATAAAATTCCATCATTCCATGGCAATGATCGAATTAGAATATAGCAAATGGGAAATGTTTCACCACAAAAATTGCCTACCAAATAATTATGCCTAATAGTTGACAAGGTTTCTCTCTTAAGAGCGTTCTGATGCATGCTTAAATAGGAATAATGCATATAAATGAGTGATTATAATGTCAACGTGCAGTAGCTTATTGAAAAAAACGATTTCTTACAATAAGGTGTTATTTTATATTCTCTTCGTAGTTGCCAATTATAGTCGCGAAGTCGATGGAAATTACAAGAAAGTCACAAATATACAAAGGTACAAGAAGTTTTATTCTTCTTTGCACGGCAAATATTCAATGTTATATTTGGTAAAGTTTCTTCATGATGAAAAGTTCCGACAATCGGCTTTCTTTCGTTAAGTGAAGTACTCATATGCCTCTTTTTTCGTCCACCTATCAGGAAGCATTTCCCGGTGAACAACATTTCACCAATCCTTCATTTTATTTACTAAAATATGACAAGCATATTGTGGAAAATTTATTTTTGTGGTTATGATTTTGTTATCTGAGGTGCTAGTTAGCAAACAAAATGCTGCGATCGTTATTTATGACGCATTGCACAATTGCTACACCGGAAATTGATTCTCGCCTTACTCATGCTTAACGTTCGCCCACTTCCTTATCACACTCCTCGAACTATTCGTTATATACCTTTAGAAGGAAATGGGCATAAACTAGGTGGAAATAGTAAAAAGTTGGTTACTTCGTTGTCCACTCGAATAAACATCTTTGCGTTTTATGAGATTTGATTTGCACATGTTTCAATACCCTCTGCAATCGATAAAGTAAAACTGATTTGTAATTAAAGTTTCACTGATTAGAGGACTACCTGAATTACCGATATCAGCACGGAAACAAATGAAATGCAAAATTAAAGCGTAAATTGAAATAAATGATTATTCGAAGTTATGGTAATATTACCGTTCGACACTGCACGACATGATGAAGTCTGACTTTTCTGTTCTCCTCCTTGTTCGATAACAGTTTTGACATACTTATCTCTTTTTGGCATGTCAATGATCAATTTAGCCTCCCAGATAAGGCAGCCCCAATTTTGTTTCCGGTAGGATACGAGAAGTTTGCAAGTTAAATATGCAAATTTCCGATGAAACGATGAAAAAAAGGAAAGCGCAAATAAATATAGAACAATCAATGAAGAGAAAAAAAAGCATCAATAAATGAAGTCTTTGCATTGCGAAGAAATGAAGACATACTAAAATGAGTCGATGAAGGAAATGCAAAGATTGAGAGAAAATACGGCACTTCACGACGACTTATGCCGTAAACCGATCGTTTATAAGAAGAACATCGTTGCAGTTTATGTGCCAACTCAACTATAACGGCTATATTATTGCCAACGTATAACAGCAACAAATTCACTATAGAAATTAGAAGAGTTTTAATATATTATTGCGCATATTTTAATACCAACTTTTGAGAGAGTAATTTTCTATTGTAATCGGCTAATTTCATCGATGAAATTTGAAGAGAACATGTTTAAAGTTTCGTTTTCAGAGACATCAAAAGTGCAGTCGGTTTGATCATTTAAAAGTTTAGGTTTTCAAGATTGGAACTTAGAAGCAGATGTAATTTCGCTTTGGAGTCTCCCTCTAATTTCCAATTTTATTTCACCTATACGTGCTACGTGAGACATCATGGCGTGCAAATATAGTGTTATGTGGGCGCATTTCACGTAAACTAATTATCACCGTTATAAAAATTGCTGAACTGCTGAACTGTTGAGCTGTAACGATTCGATCCCTCGTCAAGGTGACATAAAGGTCTACTAAATCGTGTTGATGGTTGATGGCGATGAATTTCTACTGATAGAATCTCGGAGTGCCACTTTTGAGGTGTCTATTGTTATCTTTACGGTTGAGGTGGTTTTCAGTGATAAATTCGAACAAGGATTGCATAAAGTTGAATAACTAAATAAAATGCATACGATCGTCTGCACTAACCTTCTCCTTATTTCAGAGAAGGCCATTTCTGTATTAAGTGGGAGTTCTTCAAAACTACGACAAAGGGAGGGAGAAAGAGAGGCAGAGTTGGCTATATCAACTCCACCTTGAGAACAGAGCAATACAATGAATTGCACAAGTCGTTATGAGATATTGAAATTTTGACTCATCACCACCTTTCAAGCTGCTTATAATACGATTGTGTTTTCAACCTCATATCCATCTTATCTTCTTTCGAAGTTTGCTCAACTCTAATAAAATCGAGAAAACTTTGCAAAGAAAAACTTTTGAACAGACAAATGGATATTTCAATATTTTCAAAATGCATAAGAGTTGATGATTTTCAAGTGGGAGAAAGTCAAGTAAAACTTTTTATTTATTCGACATGATGATGGCAGTTTTCATGCGGAAGTTGAAGAAATAAATTCAACAAGAATATTTCGACGGGAGATAATCAGCATCGACTTTAACAAAAAAAGCAATAAGGATTTCGTCATAGTAACATAAGAGTCTAATACATCTGAAAGATGTACGATTACAGAAATAGATTCTAGTTGAAGAATGATTGAAATAAAGCAAAATTTTTCATAAAAATATAAAATTAGGCTGAAAATTCATCGTTTAAAGAGTTGCAAAGTGTGACATTTTTTTTCTATTTTTTAGTAAAATTATTTTTAGATTTAATAAAGCTGCGATGATTTCAATTTATTTGGACGTATAAAAATATAACTTCAACTCAAGTCGAATCGATTCGCGATCTGCAAAAATGATTTGTGTACGTCACCGTTAAACGAGTCACGACGATGTTGTTTTGGGTGAAACACTTGGCGCACGTCCTAGGGCGATCATTGGCTCAGCTAAGCTATTCAAATCCTGGAATTAAATTGTAAGTTACCTTAGAATAAGTCCTGCAATAAGTTGTAAACTATATATTTGCCTCTATAGCAGTTACACCTACGAATCCCCTTGAGTAACAACAATTTTCACTATTATTGATATTTGTACAAACTTCGCTAAAGATAATCCAAGACAATGGCCATTTATAGCAGTGGATCATTTCCTCAAGCATTTCTCACTCAAAAATTTGTAAAGTTCAGGATTAGCTTGCAAAAAAGATTCCTAACGAAATTTAATAGGCCATTTCATACGTAAAATTTTTACGCCCTCTTAGTACATTAGTACAACAAACAAAATGGAACGTAAATTCCAGTAGAATTAACTGTGGTCAATTCTTTCATCCTTTTCCTTTCGCCCAAAAACGATCAATACTCAATAATAAATTCAAAGTTTTTAGGAATGGAAAATGTGTAGATATGCTCATATGGCCGAGAAGCATATTCTCAACAAGAAAATTCATAAAACAACAAACGATACCGTAAAATATCGATCGAGTGACGTCATCCCATCGATGAAAAAACGATTTTGTCTTGTTTTATTGTTTGCAGTGACAATACAACCGGTCGGAATAAATCCATCATTGTTGATTTTGTAATATTCAAGAAATGTGACATTCGCATAGGCTAACGCATGTACAGCGAGTGGCTGTGGAAGTATCTTCAAATTTGAACATATAAAAAATCTCTCAGAGAGGTGTAATTCCGGAAATAGGATGCGTTATGCTTAAAAATCAATTGAAATTAAGCAAAACTTTTTATGAATACGTCGATGCATCTTTTATGCTCTAAGAACATTCATGGGCATTGAGCGACCTTTCAGAGCTATATGAAATGGGGAAGGAAATCAGCCGAAAATGTTTTTTTCGCTCAACAATTTCTCAACAAAGCATTAAAGACTGGGGAATAGTCAATTGTAAACTTCTCAAACGAGAAGGCATCGGAGAATACTTTTTTACGAAAAGGTATATGCAATATCAAGTTTAATTCTACCAATATTAAAAGATCTATGTAGATTCCATTCGCTGTTTCTTTTTCATAATATTTCAGTAGTTCTATATTATTAGAGGAATTTTAATACTAGAATGAATCTGTAAGGTAATAGAGAAACTATGTAAAAAGATTTAAATTGCAAATAATAGAGAAACTATGTAAAAAGATTTAAATTGCAATTATTTTATTGTATTTAAGGCTCAGAGATTTATGGTTGATAATCGTTCTTGTAATTAAATTTTTAAAAAATTAGTTTATTCAATAAAACGACAACTTAATCACAATCATATCAACTACTAATATCAACTGCAGTTATTCCCTAAGCAAAAAAGTGAGGACGATTGATTAATTTTCTTCTTTTTTAAATCATAGGTAAAAACCACATAGAATTAGAATATGCCGACTTACCTCTGTGTGTGTAATAATTGGAAGCACATTTGTTTTGAGATCGTCACCAAACATTCGCTTCACTTCAGCAAGCTCATGAATATAAGGCCATCCTAATTCGTCCTCATCGTTTTTCAGAACTAGACTTATCGCATCGAGTCGAAATTCGCCAACACTCCTCAACTCCTAGAGTCTCTATTTTTTATTTACTGAGTGAAATCGCATCATCCATTTCAAAACAATGCCTACCACTTCTACGCTGAAATCACTAGCGAACATGGAATATGCCAAATTCCCTTCAAAAAATGAAAGCTGCCAAGTTTTTTTTTTTTTTTATAACGCTATTGTCAATGCTAGTCCAACTTCATGGTGCAATACCCTAAAAATGTTTTACAACAGAAATTTTAAGTTTCATAAGATTCAAATAAGTGCACTCATAAATGGACTGATTTTAGAGTGAAACGCTTTAATATTTGTACGGGTCTTTGAGAAAAGATCTATCCTGGTAATGGAAGAACAAAGGAGTGACGATGAATAAATGTCTTTGCCAGAAGCATACAATGAATGACTGTGCAATAACTACGAGTAACAAGTAATCTCTCTTGAGATATTCCTCTAGCGTATGTTCTAATTTTAAAAGTTGATGCATTAAGAAGGTGGAAATAGATCAATCAGTTATTTTAGAACCGACCTCTTCGAACCACTCTCTGATGATGCCAGATGTGCCTTTATAGCCTTTTTCGTTAATAAGCCCCGGTGTATCAACGATCGCAACAGTAAACGGTAAAATACTGTTGTTGATAAGATATTCGGTTAAGACTGTAGTTGGTGCGCTTTCCTTTCTCAAAGTAAACCTTAATGAATGCCGATTAATAATGCTTCTTAATACAACAGGAAACACTATATAGTTTCATAAAAGCGAGCTGCAATTAAAGAGAAAGAACGATTTGAAATGTGTGCCGAACTTGTTGAATTAGGGGCATTGCGCCGCTTGTTCAATTATAAGGGTGATTCCGATCGACAACACACACTGAAGATGAAATCGTCTCTTCACAATAGGTGAAGTGAATAGAATTGTGCAACAATTAGCGCCACTCGAACAGGTTCCTTCCACTCGAAATTCCACAGTGCCATTCACTAATCAAAAGCTTGTCTAAGAATTAAGCGCTAAAAAGAGCTGAAAATGCATTTTTCTGAACGTGAAAAAGAAACACCAAAATGTGCGCTAACTATTTTATTATTCACAAGCGTAGAAGAAATATATAAATCTAGAATTGTACCACACCTATCAAGAAAAAATTGAACGATATAGTTAAAGATAGATGGCTGCAATAGCGCCATCTGCCCTTCCCCCTCCCTCCAATCTCTTGTACGCCGGGTTCAGTATTAATAAATCATAAAGTTTTCGAAAGCTATTCTAGTTACAGTTTAATTCAATTTCTTTTTATTAAACACAATTTTTTCATATCATCAATGCGTTTTTCTGTCACTCTCCAAGCATTTGCCTCATTTTGCCAAAATTTATTGATTCCTCAATGGGTGATCCCCTCCACCTCGCTCCTAATGAAATCAGATCAAACTCCTAGGAATAGACTGGCAATAAGACTACGATAATCAGTCACACTTTTGAGGAGTTTCGAAGAATACGAGGAAACGTGCTTTAACGACAATACGCACTGCGCCATTAAATACCATACTCAACAGCCACAACTTTTAATAGCAGCTATGTGGAATTATTCAGCAGATAAAAGAAGTAAACAAAAATACCGGAAGGTATTTCCTCGTCTAACATCATATAAGTAATTTAGCATACTGTCGATAAGACTCGTTTTACCAACACCTTTAGAGCCAAATAATAATACCACCTAAAATTGCAGAAATTCAACACCGCCACAATCGGGCATATTTACACCTGTCAAAAGCCTAATCGAGCTTAAATGAATTTAAAAAGAAAAAAAAACTTTAAAATATATAACAAATATTCGATCAATTCGAGCAAGTAAATAACAATGAATGATCAAAATTGACTCTTTAATAGAAAACGACACTGATAATTTCTTTTGTGATGTTGCGACTAAGCGAAAAAATTAATCTTTATTTCAACTCTTTAGGATAACTTAAGGCTTTTTTTTTTCAAAATTTGGACGCATCACAAGTTGCCCTCCATTTTATGGTGGTCACTGAGCACAAAATGCATTTAACAATGAAACTAGCATGTAAAAGCACAATCTGCGCTCTTTTGCTCTTGGCCTTTTTTATTCTTATGAAGATTTTACCTTGATGCCTTTATTACCACAAAGCTATTTCGAAAAATTAAAGTTTCAAAAATTATTTGTGAAGTGGGCAAAATACTGAAAAATTCGAAGCACTCAATAAATACATTTTCGACTGAGATTTTCGATCGTTGTTGAAAATTTTGGTGATGCACCAACAAAATGCTTCATGTCAAAATATAAAAAAACACTTTGCGAATGACTGATCACAGAATCCATTAAAAGCACCCAATAAGTGGGTAATGAAAATACTAAGCGATATTCGACGATATTAGCTTATACTTCGTTTTTATTCGGAAATCCATATGCAAGAAAATATTGCACTCCAACACCTTGTCTCCAATTGAGGACTCTTGTTCTCCGCCAACCACAATTTTTTGAATATTCGGATTGCGACTGTAGTGATCGACAACTTTCTGGTGTGGAGAAATCAATGTTATACCTGAGACATAACCAATCTGAAATCGATTACCTAAGAGAGTAATATGCCAGATGTTTCTAGATAGTGTTGCATATATTACTTCCAATAAAATGAAGTAATCGTTTTTGGTGTTGTAACGTTTGCAAGCTCATATTGTTTTCTTATTTTTGTTGGACGACTAATAATGCGCACAACTAGTTTAGTGGGCAAAATGTTTTCTTTAGCCAAAAAAAAAAAAACGGAAATTATTCGACTTAATTTAACATTATTTGTGAACTAGTGCTGTTCCAAAGGTGAAGAAGACGAGAGTGGGAGAGGGGGGGGGGGGGGGGGGGGGGGNGGGATGAAGATATGTGTATTAGCAGGTAATTCTACATTATGTTTATTTTTCTCATAAGTAATAAAAATAGAGATGCTCAATTTCATTTTTAATCATCCTCACAAGCATCCATCATGTATAAATGCATAAAATTTAAAAAAATATCGCAATTTTATGTGGACTATATGAGAACAAATGAAGAGCTGGAAGCATTACGTAGATAAGGTGATGGATTTGCAAAGGTCACGTGAGTGTATCACCTCGCAAACCACAAAAGGTGAATGCTGTTTATTAAACAGGAAATTATCGAAAGCAAAAATTCGAGCTTACATTATTGCCGGCAGCGATCTGCTTCTTGGCGATTCCGCTGATCTTTTGAGAGACACTTTCACTTGTCATCATATTGCCATCTTAATAATGCTCCATTTAATAACGCACTTCTCTTTATTAAGAAATAACTCCATTTTCTCAATGCTCAATAATGCTCAATAAAGAGAACTCCCGTAAATAGTAAAAAATAAAGTAAAAATCAATGAAAAATCTACGGATTTTGCGCCTGATTTTTATGTGCCATATATATACATATATATATATATATATATATATAACCTAAATATTATTTTTACAATAGAATAGGGGATAAGCAGACTACAAGAGAAAGCTATGATCTGTCACATACATCCGCAGACACATACATAAATATGTTGAAAGGCATACCCTGATTCATTTCTTTGTATGTGAAACGCTGCCCGTCAAGTGACGATAAAAGTTTCACGTATGTGCATGGTATTGATTTCGATTGGCGGAATGCAGACATCGAGTCATATCGTTGTCGTCTAAAACGCAACCCACATCAAACTTTCATTGTGTACTTAGCATTTTTTTTTCTTTTCTTGACGACTATCTTATCAACCAACGTTGCAAAAGACTAAATGCTAAAATGATCGAAAAGCTGTCACTTCTACAATGAAGTTGTGGGTCAGGTAAAGGTTTCAACTCGAAATGATCAAATCCAGAAATCCTTTAAAAGAGATGAAATCTTTCATATGCCCCTTATCAATGTATTCAAAATTCGTTATGTAGGATGGATGTGAAAGAAACCGTATTGAGAAGAATCGCTAGTTAGAACGGTGCTTCGAGTGTGAGAAAACGAGAATCGGTGGTTAATTTATCAACGAATTTGATCCCACCGAATCGCTTCTTTAGGGTATATGAATGAGCCAAATGAAAATCCATTTTCGTATCACTCTTCTCCGATTATCCTCAACCATATTGAGTCAGTGATCACGAACGGTGTCTTTAAGTGACTAATCCACATGACTGTGTGCAAATACTATCCGCTGATAGGTTATCGCACAAGGGCATGCTCAGGAACAGGATCCAACTGTGGAGTGTTCGAATGGCAGTCTTGAGCTTAATTTGGAGCCGAATCAGACATCTCGAAGTGTTATAAATATGAGTAGATAAACACAAAGTAGATAATGCATATTGCATCTTTTGCACTCCCAGTTACGGACAGGTGACCATTACTTCTGACCCTTTAAGGACGGCACTACGTCGTGAAAATGTTTATGCGACCCGTTCATTTTCAGCCAACACTTTAGCGCTGCCAGGTGGCATACTTTTCGGCTGGAAGAATTGCCGAACGAAAGCCATGATCTGTTTTACTTAGCCTGCCCACCACCAAGTAATATGACTATCGCGTAAATAAAGCGTTGCCATTCTTCAGTACTTTTTCAGCCATCTTAGCAGGCCAATAACTCGAAGCCACACAAATACAACGTTACTTATCGCTTGATATTCAAACGATAAATAACGTTGATATGTCTTCAAATGCTGACAAATTACGCAACTCGCCGTCCCATAAATCAAGATAAAACACCTTTCGAAACGATCCATTGACTGTAAAAACTTTTCTCTCACAAGCAGAATTTAGTTCTCGCCTTAATTTATTCTTAAATTACTTTTGAAAATGAAACACATTTTCGAATATCTGAAAAACACCAAAACAATTTTTAAGAATGGAAATATTCATTTACATTGGAAAGATAGTGAATGCACCATTTCAAAATAGAAATTTGCAAATTTCGCACATTTTAAGCATGAAATCGATGACGCACTCAGATGCAATCCCATCATACTACTGTCATTTCCAGCATAATTCGGGAACGTTGATCTGTTTATACGGCCAGTTTGGTCCTTTTTGCTGATTTACTTCACTTCAGAGGTATTTTAAAATATTTCCTATCAGTTTAGTATTATCAGCAGCAACCAACGATGTCCATTCACTCGCCTTAAAAATTTTCAACACAAGATGCTCTCGTCATAACCGACTTCGCTCTTTCACGTCACCAAATTCCGGTTACATCCAAACTTAAAGCTTAGTTCATTGCATCATGAAGTTTTTTTTAGGTTGGCGAAGGATGGAGAGGAAAGGGGGAGGGGGAGGGAGAGGGGGAAAGGGATCACATTCCATCCCCATATAATAAACTCTTACTAAAAAACCTCCACAATTACTATCACAAGAGAAAAGTAATAGGGCTTTCAATATTCATACTAGAAGAGCATCAAACAGGAGATTATTTTAATGCCGCAAAATCGAAAACAGGTTTTATGCCCATCACAGGAAGGAATGATGAATCATTTAATGCACACAATAGCATCTACAATAAAAATTCTTCAGATAAAAGTTCAGAAAAATTGCACATTTCAAGAAAAGATATGTATACGCTTTTGATAGAAAATAATGTACATAAGTGAATTTAGATTCTGGAACGCCTTCTATAGTTTACAAATCTCATTGTACGCATAGGTGAGCTTTTTTTTATCCACCATCCATGTAATTAAAAGCTGAGATTTTAAAGGCACACCGAGCAAAAAATTTTCACCGAATAACATCAATAACACTTGCATATTCATATTTTCATATCGCTAATTACCGTCTACTATCAATAAATACTTAACGCATTGCTTATTACAGTATAAATGAAAAATACTGTACAGTATAAACGAGCAACAACAAAATATAAACAAGTAAGATGAAAATAAAACGAATAAAATCACATAAATGATTCATACCTGTAAATGAGGTGGCATACAAGAAAGATTGGAAATATAATACTTGTACAACAACAAAACAAAACTGCAATATTTATGTTCTAATCAATATCTGTGCGTTGTGTGATGGCAGTTTTAGCAATCATCCAACAAACTTGAAGTGACGTTTAGCCAAACGGCTAAAGTCGACTCTATCTATTCCCATGAAATCGGCGAAAATTCCATCAAATTGGCAGGATGATGGAAAATTTTTTGCTAAATCACCTACACGTTTCATTGAAAAATGCAGAAAAAGCAGAAATATAAGGCTCGAATTGTTTGGGTGTTTTATTTAACTACTTAAATTTCAAAAAAAGGCAACTTATTAATTGGTCATCGAAAAGTTTAAATAACAATCCGTAATAGCTAAAATAATAAAACAACGATTTTATAACAATATGAAGAAGAACCTACTTTTCTATCTTCATATAACTGAGTCAAAGCAAGCATGCCCCACCTTGATTAAACCCCAACACCGCGCAAAAATCAAAATGCAACGTTGCACATTGTAAATAGAATACCTTCCACTATGAAATCCTCAAAACACACCGTTCAAGCTAGTGACCTATTCATAAGAAGCAAAGTCAAAAAAATTGCAAATTGATAGCTATTCAGCGTGTCTGTCTTCGTTCCCCTAGTTTCTTAGAGAATGCACAAAAATAATAGGAATACGAGTGGAAAAGCGGTGTGCTGGCACAGTACGCGCTTTCTTGAATTCGAACATCACACCAATTGGTCTCACAAATTGCCTCTAAATGAAGAAAAGCGCATAATGATGCATTTATATTGTAAATTAGTTCATCTTCTGCGGACGTCTTCTAGAAAAGGTTCGTTCTTCTACGTTTTATGATCCGACTAATTTGTTAGACACTTGCAAATGTTTGATCGAATTAGAGTTGTTATAAGCAGTTAACCTTTGGTCTATGTGATGCTTATCGAATTTTGCACCTCTGGGTGCAGCAGTTATCGAGTTGAAACCACCAAACAGACAGACAGACAAAAACACACCGACATGACATCAGCAAAATTAGTTTTTCATTTCGGTATGCAGCTAGGTTTTCTCCGAGATTATTGCATTTATCGCTGTAATACGATGTATTTTTTGATCGTTTGTTTGGTTGTTTCATTGAACTGTTTCCCTTATTTGAATACATTACTCTCCTGACCATATTTTCATACACTTCTGTAAATTTGCAACTACAGGAAATTGAACAAGCGCACTAAACACTATTGTGACCATAGCGTCTGCAATGGAAGATGAAAAAACAAACAAACGACGGATAGTAGAGTAATTTCTTTGAATTTCAATGCTTTCAAATGCCTCTTGAGTTGATTTTATAAATCATCGGAATTTTCTTCCTTGCGTTTTTTCCTTTTCCAGGAAAATTTCAACGTTTCTTCTTTCCTGTGTCTTCTTTTTCTGAGGAAAAAAATGTAGCCAGCATACTTCCAATTACTGAAAGAAGCTATTGCCTTGCTCCCTATGTTACCTACGGACATGCATACCCACAACAAATTGGACTAGACTGGAATAGCTAGAACAGTTGATTTCATCTCTGAAAACTACTCGATTCATAAATAGGATTCTTAGTTGGTCTTAACAATCTATGTTTTATAACGTCAACGACAATCAACTACACAAAATTAGGCAGTAAACTTGTTTGAGATTCCACAGAACGGTCTCAAAAAAGAGATCGAAGTGACATTAATCGAAATCTGGAATGTCGTCGAAAGAGAAGCCTCTATCGCCTCGAAATGCATGATAGGCGATACGAACATGATATGCTCCCGGCACGAACATAATCAACCCAAGTGCAAATATTGGCCATACTCGATCCGGATGCTAAACGTCACATTTTTATGGAAAGCAAAGATATCAGTACACTGAATATATGCTTGAGGTTATAACACACTGCTGATGAAATTACAAAGATTACTTCCATTTTCTTCGAAAAAGTTAGCTGACCTAATTGAAACATCCAGTTCTGAAGAATAACACCTTTTTAGCTTTTCATCGACCAAGTTTAGGGCAACGAGAAAAATATATGCACAAATGTGAAGATCTGAAACGATTAGACACAAGAGACAACTTTCTAGAGAAACGGTGATCACCTCAAATATCTGGATAAACATAAAGGATTCTTTACTCGGTTTGACAGTATTTAACATTCTTTTGCCTTTTCAATGATCCTGCCTTTAGAATGGTGCATCATATATGAAAATATAGAGGTTTTAAGTACAGTCCAGATCACAAGAAAATTTTAAAACACACAGATTTGAATCTTGCCTCCAATTAACAGTCACAAGAAGTCTTGGTAGCAAGATCCCTTTTTTCTCCCACGATTTGAACAGAACACCTGGTTGTAAGATGAGGGAGTCAAGACAAGAAATAATAACCTGCGAAACTCCTTTCATCCTCTTCTCCATCCCTCTGCTATCCCCCTCATCGCACCATTGAAGGCATAATGCCGCATTGTGCAACGCATGTCGACTGTTTTGGAAACTAAACGAAAAAAGCTTTCAAAATTACCGATAGTTTGACGACTTCACTGAGCATAAGTAGACTTGACATAATAAGAGCGAAGCCCATCACAAAAAGGACACCGGCAAGCAAAACAGCCTTCCATGGAATTTTGCTCGCTGGTAAATTACACTGAAATATACAAACAGCAATGTTTTAATGATTCATTACTACCAAACAGTACAAACTTGCACCAAATTAATAGGAATTTGGAACATTAAATGATCGGAAGTTTAAGTGAGAATGCAGAAACTCAGTTTTGAGTCTTTCATGCTGAACGAAACTATCTCGACGTATGCGCAACACTGCAAATGGGCAAATGAGAGGAAACTTTCTTCTCTAGCACCATCTAGCCATCTCGTTTTCTTTTTTTAATGTTTTTTTTCCTCGGCACATAAATTTATGACATATTTCTTAAGTCTCTGATTTGTTACTGCATTTGAATTTCTGTGAGTTTTTGAAAATGCACGAAAAAAATGATGAGGAAAACTCATGAACGTAGAAAATAAGAACTCTTTCGTGTAACGTGAAAGGATGAGAGGAAAATATTGTCGAGAGACTCGGTCTTTGCTCGCGTTAGCTTTCTCTCATTCCCGATTTCTTTGACTCCACCAACCTTCAAAACATTTTTTCCGTTTTGCTCGCTTAATCATTAAAATTTTAAAGAACACCTCAAATATTAGTGAATACCTGTATTTCAGTGAAGCCAGTGTCAACATCATGACTCCTCGAATTGAATGATGCCTTCACTGATTCTTCACGAGCAACATAGATAGCACTTCTTTTCATCTTCAAGCAAACATTTTTCTACTCGTCCATTTTTACACAAAAACGTTTCGCGTTTCAGCAGAAAATCTCCCTTGTTTTTATGCGAAAACTATTTCGGCACTTCTAAATACAATTTACATAAAAAGTTTGGCACCGACATTTCAAAAAGTATATCGTATCCCTCTTTTATAATCCCTCCCTTCAATACACGCCCGTTTTGGAAGGTTGCAAACGCTTTAGAGCTGATTTACAACATAAGCACACATATGTAGTTGTAACCAGCAGTCTTGTGCTGCACTAGAGCACAGTATGGAAAAGCACCCACAAATTTGAGGCGTAAGAGCTTTTCAGATCCTGGGAAAACGACGATTTTACCCCTCCTCTGCACTAATTCCCCTCAAATACCGCTTCGAATTCCATTTCCTTACTCCCCCCCCCCTTCCGCCTATCTCCCATATTTATCTCTTTTGGGAAAATTGCGAACGCCATAAACTTCGTCGCTATCGAGAAGGAAGGCATATAAGAGATAGTCGTCGATGACAATATAAACTTAACACGTATACGGAGATAGAATTAGTTTAAAGATGAATAAGATAGGGGCATTTCGCCTTTCACAAAAATTATCGTATGTTGAGGTGGTTTGGGAACGAAACAACAGAGATGCAAGGCTTTTCTGAATGAACAGGAGAGAGGTAGGCGTACTTCCTAGTTATAAAACCTTTTTAAATATGAAAACGAACTCTTTATTCCTAGAGAATAAACAAAGTTAAACGAAACGGAAGAAAGGTACTTCAAAAAAAGAGAATTCATGAGTGACGTTGTCAAATGAAAAAGTGTACACCAAAATACATATGAGCAGCATTCGATAATCTTTGCTATTCTACAGGAAATTTCGCAACACCTGTAAGAATTTGCATTTACACGAATGATTACATGAATGTTGGCGAAGCAAAAGCGCCACTCAATTGATATCGAATCAGAGCACCATCATGCTCTGGTTCAACCACCCCCCTCCCCCCCTCCCTCCCTCCACCCTCCACCTCTTGCCATCGCTTCTCCCACGAATATGTGTGTGATTATACCAAAAACTCACATGTACGAATCAGTTTTGGCATTGCGGCCACTCGCATTTCATGGAAACAGTCCAATCCCTAAACTTGTTTGTCGCTTTGAGACTTCAGCATTCGAACTTCTATTGCATCTCGCGCATAAACAATTGCGGTTACCTAAAGCAAGTTAGCTAAATAGGTAACTTGCTCTCCCCATTGTAGTAATGACTTATACCTTTAACCCTTTACGTAAAAGTTATGCTGAAGAGTATTTAGGGCAATGCTTTTGTTTATGGTGTTAGATAGCGCCTTGATTTTAGAATGTTGCGATTAATTTTAAAACTACCCGCGAAATTTGGTACTATGAGTCAAATTAAGAAGGAATTCTGTTTGCAGATTCAGAACACACCTCACTTTCTTGAGTGTTGGCAAAATTTTCATAAATTTTGTCCGCATATAACGGAATTCTTGCTTTTTATCATGAGCCAGGGAAATTGGGTTGCGTTCATGGAGTCAAACGACTTCCTCGTTTTTGAACAGTAGCTCACAGGTGATTTCATTTTGGGATTCTCTGCTATATTTTGGCATTTTATTCTCAATTTTATTTCTGCACAGCATAGAGACATGTCTTCTACATGTTGCTTAGTCTCTGGTGATATTTCCTTGTGCACGCGCACAACTCGCATTCTTTGTTTCACGTGGTGAGTAAGAAGTGCATTTCTTTGTGTCTCTGCATCCCATCCTCCAAACCGCGTTGGCGTTAGTGTGATGCTTGAGGGTACAGTGGGACGATGAGGGAAATGTGGTGTGAAGAACAGTGTACCATTATGGGATGGCAAAGGTGCCCGCAATCCTTTTCAGTAATTATGTGCACATTTTAAGTCCCAGCTATCATATTAAACGCAAACACCCTCTCGCTCAAAGGAGAGGTAAGTTGCGACATCATAGAAAAATGCCGAACTATGCTTAGTCTAGAAAGCCGTTTCGTAAAAATCAACTGGTAGCACATCTCTGATGACTATCTCGAAAGCTTTGCAAGCCGTAGTCATTAAATTTGCATACAGCCGCTAAGTTTTATGGCTTAGGATGGATAAGTGCAAAATTTCATTGCGTTCCGTTCAGCATGCCAAATTTCGGTGTAGAAGTTAGGTATATCGCAGTGGTCGAACAACAAAGATTCCCTCTCTTCAGTTCAAGTGCTTGAGTGAAACAGCGGCCACGCAAACCGCTATTAGAGTATGTCGCAGTATATATGACACAAACTTCATAAGGTGCTCGGAAGACAAATGTAAATGAAACTTTCCATGCAACGCGGATTCACCTGTTGATCTTTTTCAGTAGTTTCACACTGCCGAAATGGAAATATTTTTGAGGAGCAACTTGTTGTGGATGCTATTTCTGGGCTCACAAGAAACGTTTCAAGATTGAACGAAAGCTAATGAGCGATTATTGCATCATAAGAGCAGTATCTCAGTGTTCCTTGCATATCATAAAACATTCGAAGGGCAGCACTGAACGTATTGTCGATGGCAAAAAAGATTCAAGATTTCCGGTATATGAAAATGAAATTTGCGGAATTTTTGCAGTCACTCATGGAGGTGTTGTTTTTTTTGTTCGTTTTTTTTTTTTTGCAACATTCAAAACAAGCTCGCAAAATCTGTTAATTGCATATTACAAGTTGCAATTCGTTAATTGCAAATTCATGGTGATGTGGTCAGCATTGATCTGGTCAATGTTCCTCATTGTTCATCATTAAACGTCACATCACAGTGCTTACGTTTACGGAACTGCTCAAATAAACTGCAAAATTTTGAAGAGCGCCCCACAGAAGCTGTGTCCAACATCACCAATGATTCAGAGCGCGCTTAAATAGGTTCTCTCCATTGTAGTTATGACTTATGACTTATGCCTTCAACCTTTTACATAAAAGTTATACGGAAGAGTATGTAGGACAAAACTTTTGTTTATGGTGTTAGACGGCACCTCGATTTTAGGATGTTGCCTTTAATTTCAAAACTACAGTTTCCCCTCTAATGTAATTGTCACAGGGAAACTAGGTCCTGGGAACCAAGTTAGGAAGGAAGTCTATTTGCAAATTCAGAATACACTTCACTTCCCTGAGTGTTGGCAAAAATTTCATAAATTTTATTTATAGTGAGCTAGTTCGGGAAATGAGGTTCTGTTCATAGAGTCAAAAGTCTTCCTCATCTTCGAATATCAGTTCGGAGGTGATTTTCACGCAGAGCACATTAAGAACCTTGGCATAGCATGGATACATATCATGTGAATATTATGAGGTATTCTATGACGATATTTGCTTGCGTACACGCACTGCACTACGCGCACTTTTTTTTTCATATAGTGAGACAGAAGCCTTGCTTCTCTAGATGTCGTCTACTTTCGAGTGAAGTGAGCATTAAGGGAATGGCGTTGTCTACTTTTTTGTGGGAGCTCTGGATGGATGTGCTGGCGGTTTAAGCGTGCTGAGGTG
This sequence comes from Baylisascaris schroederi, assembly GCA_006503575.1. NCBI lineage: Eukaryota > Metazoa > Nematoda > Chromadorea > Rhabditida > Ascarididae > Baylisascaris > Baylisascaris schroederi. The sequence continues at coordinate 2,259,081 of QEWY01001293.1, forward strand.
ATTCCAGAGACTTCAGGTTGGGATCGGGTGAATCGCGTCGAGTAGGGTTGGTGTGTAGTAATTACTCGTAGACTGTTTCCCTCAAGGGCATTAATTTACACATTTGTTTTGGCGATGTAACGGTTATTTCGTTTACATTTGGTGATATCTTATTCACGCTTATCTTTATTCATATTTCAACTATAAAATGCAGTCCACATTTGTATGTTTGCATAGCGATGCTGAAAAGCAAACGATTAGGGCAACAGCATCGAATATGCGGAGCATGAACCTTTAATGAATTGTGGTTGTATCAGACTGACAATCTAACTATCTACCCATCCGCGTCTATCCAATGCGTTCGAACAATGCATATGAAAGGTAACGGTGCTTCAGAGAACCTAAGGATTCTGGCAGCTCTTGCAGTTTGGCCTTCGTCCAAATTTCATAGTTTAGATGCATGTTGGAACAACATTGCAACCGTTCGCAGCTCTAGCGTTCCACTGTTTTTCAGAATATTATCTTCCGGTTTCAGTCTTTAAAAGCCTGTTCCAAGACAGCTCTAACAAGAATCCGTTATGTAATTTAAAAGGTCTCTGAATTCTTTGATGTTATTTAGAGCATGTTTTAATTCAGCTACCTGTCAACATTCCCTTAGGAAACTGCAAACCGTTTAAACGGATGCCCCAGTCAACGCAGGTACAAGATGAGCTGCTCGATGAATTTATGCTCTCATTCCACGTCATGATTAGAAATTGGCATCTAGAGTCACAAGAGAGCTCAGGATCGACTTGTGTACAACTAATTTTGGTAACGTTTCACTTATTCGTGACTTTCTGTTCCTTGAAACTCGTTGCACTGCGATGGCCTTCCTCCCATTGAATGACGTCGACGCAAAATACAGTCAGGTATAGTATTACTGGAGTTCGTGTGTGGTCTATGCTATCATACGGATGGCTCGTTGGCGATAGTCAATTTTTGGAGCAGCTGATCACCTCGATTTGGAGGTAAATGACGAAAATATATAGGGGCATTTTCATAACTAAGTAATGGTACCATGAAAGTATTTCAATTCTGGGAAAACAGCTTATCGGGAACAGATGAAAAGCCAGTTTCAGCAAGGATTCGCCCAATGGGAAAGATACCACAAATAAATTTGTAGTGAGCTGTCTTGGTTTCTTTTTTGCGGTCAATTATGAAATTGCAAGAGAAATATGTCGGCAAAAGGTCGTTCCATTGAAAGATAATCTTCCACATAATTGTTTTCGACAGATCCAAATCTAGTCTCCTGTGAGAGTTCTAAAGGTTATTGAAGAATGCAGCGTTCTCAGTAGAAGATAACTGTCAGTCTCGAATCAGTTAAACTGCCAATCAAATGGAAATTATTCCGTAGAAGCTGCTGAAATGATTGCTGCTCATCAATGATTGAAATGTCGCATCGAGTGAATGAGAACGTCTATTTTTTGCGGAAATACATCTAAACCTCACCTTTTAGGTACGCCTTCATCCACGAACGTTCTCCCTTCGTCTCCTCTATCTACAGCGACATTTTCATTGCCTAATGAGCACTTTCCTTTTTCTTATGAGTGTTTTATGCAACGATTCCTGAAGCAAAATGGTGCCGGGATTTTTATGAACGCCAAAGAAAACGACCTTAAGGCCCTATTCCTTCCCACTGTGATATATATTGCGCTTACTTCACAAGCACCAAACCGCTGTCCAAAGACCAGAAAAAAAAGGCGCTGCTTGCAAAACCATTTCCGAATAATTTCCCTGGGCACTGGCTCAAAGCTGATGAGTGCGATTCCAGTTTCAGATATCACGGACCCATATTTCCATCTGTTGTCAAGCCAATCGCCGCTTTACCACCATATCGGTCAATGGGATACCAAGCAGTGGGGCTACTAATCTTCATTCTGGTAGATTGGACGCACACGAACAGGCAGCAAAAACTGATTTGCAACATTTGTTGCGCGAAAATATGTAAAATTCACGCATTACCATTGAGAAAGTGCGTTTGCTAATGTGTACGATAACTGTGCACTGTTTTGTCAGTATTCTTAGCTTGTACATAAACTGTACTGTTTCCTATAATGTTGTGCACTGCTAAATGTACTGCTAAATATTTACAACCCATATCTACTGAATTCTAATGACTCGTGAGAACACAACCATGCTAAAGGGATGTAAGCTTGCAATAAGACTGAATGACGGATGATAACTTTGCAACGACGGGAGAGGGATAATAGATTTGCGGTGAGAGTGAATTCCTCTAATGCCGCATCTCGGCAAATCGTATTCGGTTGCGACATTCCCAGTTCTGTTGAGCTGATCATCAATGATGCACAATCGGTTGCGAAAATTGCAAAAAATGCGCGAATCTTGCACGCCATTGCATAATATTATAACTCTCTTATGTGATGGTTCCGTTTCAAATAAGGACATTCAAGATTCATTTATGAGTTAGTCATTTATTGAACATTTTAGGATAGCGAGACACTGGTGTACTATACATATAAAATATTTAATGAGATCAGCACAGCTCAACAATAATGTAGAGAATGAAGCATTCTACTTGTAATACAACTGCGACGATGGTTCAATGAACGAACAACAAGCCACTTGAAGCATTGAGGAAATGCCTCACATTTCTTTGTATTTCGCATGAAGTTATGCTGCGAGCGATAAAATGCAAAGTACCCATGCAGCATATCCAACACATTGTTAGGATATAGCAATTGGAACTTCCACTTGCACACTCTAAATAGTGAGAAACGTTTCCTCAAAATTGAATACCGTCTAAAATAGAGATTAGAAGAGGTAGAATGAGCAATTAAATTTATCGCTATAGATAAAATCGTTGTTTCATCATAGTCATTAAAAATATGTTAAGCAAAATATCGTATTTTGAGGCGTTTTTCTCAATGCAATATTGAGAGAGGGGAATATTGGGAGAGAGGGAATATTGTCGCCGAGATTGACAATAATCAATATCTCTCCAATTTCGTTCATCTGAACGGTTCTAGTTGATATTTTTAAAGAAACAATCAAACTTCGTATAGAACATATTTCGCCTAAACAAAAAACACTCGAATGATCATAGAAAAAAACTGATCAACAAATTCTACGCTATCCATAATTCTAAAAAAAGAAAAAAAAACAAAAACAAAACAAAACAAAAAAAACCCGATGATGAGAAAGAAAGAAATTATATTTGAAAGACCCACGTACAACGTAAAAAAATACACGTCAAATTTTACAGCTGCTGTTTGTTTGGCTCATCAAATGAAAATATAAAAAATAGTAATAATAATAATAAACAAACATTAAAATACATACAGAAATGATACCGTCAGCTGTTTATCATTTTAGCAATAGCCGATCTTCGTCAAATATGAGAGCAACAAGAAAACTCCCTAAAAAAGTTTCACTGAGTGAGCAAACGAGTTTTGCTGAGTACATACGTATAGATATGTACAGACCCCCCCCCTCTAGAGAAGATAACTGATTAAAGAAAAAGGGCTGCCAATTTCCTAAACAAAAATAAACAACAACCAAAATTTGATTGCTAAATCAAAGAACAAATAAAACGACATTCAAAGTAAAGAGATTTTTGAAAAAAAAAAAGTATGTAAACGACCACTTATTGCACTAATATAAGATAAAGTTCTGTTAAGATAGTCTTGAGTTCGTAGCACAAGGGAAATCTAATTTAAATCTAGCATATGTGTCTCTTTCTAGTTCGTTATTAACGGGATGATTCATGTAGTTGTGATATAAGTAAAAAAAAAATTTGCTTACGATTTTGTGGATGAAAGAATGAATTGAATAGGTTCAAAGAGATGATAGTCACGATGAACATCTTTTATACTTCATCTTTCCCAGACAAAATCCCACATTAAAAAATCCATAAAAGTTATTTTACTATAGAAATACTAGCCATATAAGTAAATCATATTTCTCTAGGTTTTGGGCAGCAGCAAAAAACACTGAGAAAAAGTTTAAAAAATATTTTGAAACAGTCAATATCTGCTTTTTGCATACCTACAAAATCAGATAAGTAAACTTGTGACAGTTTATCTATCATTACCCACCACAAGCAGTAACACATAACAATCATAATAACAGTGATCCATTATTTTTTTTTAAACAAGGTTTTCCCACGGATTTTTGCAAATGGCAATAGTTTCCCGACATCAACAATAAATTAGAAATTTGAAGAATACTAAACAAAAAACTGTATTATTTATGGATCACTCTTTATATTAATGCAATCAAAATTTCATCGAAGCTATGAATGGATTCCATTTGCATATATATGCGTTCTATAAAGATTTGTGCTCCACGAATCACAATGATCGAATGCGCCATCTTCATCGGTTATTTCTGCAATAAACACTTGTAATTGGTTATCGATATTTACTGCTATATAAATACATGAAACGTTATTTGTTTACGGTAATTTCTAGTATAAACAGAAAAAGAAACAACCCTCTAGCATTTCTACATCTCTTATCATTGTTGACAACCATCTTAGTCGATCTGCATGGATGAAATCTCTATTAGTTAACCCTCTGATTTCTGAATGATAATATTAAAGTGGATATTCGTATCGACTTATACACATCCAACTTTCATGATAACTGCAAGAAATTACGATAATCTTACGATAATAATAAGAAATTACGATAATTAGGGATAACATATGCCAGTAAATTTTCAAACAAATAAATTCATTCTGCGAATAGCGCGTGACTGTAATTTAGTAGGTGATACACCTGAATTCTATATATATCTTTCCATATTTTCCAATAGTAAAGTTAATAACTCCAATATCCAAGCTACCATTATCATTCAATGACCAGACAGGTAACTAACAGAGATTTCATCTACACAGATCGATCAGGTGGTTGTCAATAGTTAGTTACGAAGAAAAGAAAGAGAGAATCAGTTACGAACCACAAATTGGTCCGGATTTCCGCAAACATTTTATCGCTAAGGTGTGAAGATATTTGCAGTTCGAATTAAGTGAAAGGCGGATAATTAAATCTCCCTCCGTCCCCTATCTTCGCCTTACTTCTGAACTCACTAAGAGCACATGTAACGATGCTATTCATTTAAAATATTCGGAATAGCACTTTTACATTTCACAGAGAGATTTAAAAGTTTCGTAACTAAAAACTTGAATAGCAATCGAATGCATATTTGCATATGGAATCTAGATTCTTATAATCATCAAACAGATGATGAGAATATGTATGCGTGGGAAAAATTTATTTCACTTATTTTTTTAAAAATTTCTGTGAGGTCAAAAATGAAGCACTAGAGAAATCGTTATGAAATTTATGGATTTATTCCTCTTTGCATCAACCAGCAAGCGATTATTGATATGTTTTACGAAACATAACTACAATTATTGATGGGGGATAACTAATGAGAACGTTTGATGCGTTCTTCCATTGACATCGTCATTTTTACGCTATTGTTAGTTCGAATTTTTAGCGAAAAAAAAGACTAAAATGTATGCAGTGAACTCTGCACTATGCTATCTTTACGAAAATAATTTACGCATATATATATATGTATATATATATATATTGCTTTAAGCATCAAATCGTTCTGACTTTAAAAATAACATATCACAATTTCTAAAAAATTTGCAAAAAGTTAAAACAAAATGAAAAAAGAAGTTGCCAAAGATTTTCAAAGCAACGCTTCAATGGCATGAATTCAGCCCGTAAAAATATCTGCAAGGGCGAGAAATGGAATGTTCTTTCATTGCCATATCTTAGGAAAGCAATTGAAAACAAAAGCTGCGTTTATGGCGGAACGCAATTGAACGATAACGATTATGTGAATATTCGAAAATAACCAATAACGGCTTACATACAGTGTGCTTGAAGAATTTCTTTAAAAAGAGAAAATATGAACTGTATGAAATGAAAGCAATATATACGATTACAGGATCTTACAGGCGCCGTTAAAGACAAATCTGGGAAGGCCGCAAAGATATTCGCACCTGAAAAGCGCCTACCTGGACCATTTAGTAATAACCAATAAATTTGAAATATATATTAACGATTGTCAGAGGAAGAAAATAAAAAAGAACAAATGACACGCACGTTAGCGTCGGAGTCAAACTTAACGCCGTTTCCCGCCCTGACCGGAACCGAAGTCAAACTCATGGTTACATGGAGGTGGTTTAAACCTAGTTTCAGTGAGGTTTAGCAATGGAACATAGTCTAACTTAGTTTCATACGGCCATAGGTTGAGTTCGGTCCTCATTCAAAAAATACCTCAACAAAGGTGTACTATTATAATGGAACATGTGTATTGGATTCGAAAAGTGATAGACAACCTCACAGATGAACGCAAATATGCACAATACGAACGCAACAAAATGGACAACGACGATAAGATCGAACTACACAACGCCCATCCATCGCATATCGGTTTAATTTTAGGCAGGATTTTCTTCTTTTTTTTAATAGGTAGGGAAGAGGGATTGTGATGACCTGACAACGTGCGCTTATCTTGTACTAACTGAATTTTTCAGGGAAAAGTATCGCAAAAAATAGGAAAAAAACTTAGTGATGAGAGAACATAACATGTGATTTGGGATCAGTCACTCACGATTATGTATAATATCATTCGTAAAAAAAAGAAATAAATGCACAATTTCTTTCCCCGGGTTTCTATTGGTCAGAATTTCGGTTTGTAAGACAGTCAGTCATCCATTAACAGTTTCACATCTCGAATTTAAGGGAAACTGCTAAAGAAGGATCAATTTCGTTGGCTAGCTGCCTGGAAGGAGAAAAACAGGCCTGGTTGACGATTTATATACAATTGGTGCAAATATTCACGGTTCCTTTAACGATACATGGCAGTTTCCGCAGACATTTTACTACTCATAAACCAAAACACGTCTATACCCCAGGCCAAAGAAAACGTCATCCCTCCCCCTCCCCACACCTCCGATTGAATATGACCGAATAAATTCTGTGAACACAGCGCTGACGACTACCGTACATCAAACAGACAGACACCCTCATACACACCGCTGCTGGGTACTACTCACTTTTAAAGAATGCTCAGTGGGAAACGTACCGGTTGGACAGGTGCCAGTACGAGTCACTCGTGATCACTGCAATGATGGAAATGAAGCAAAGCAAGGAACGAATTAAGAGATAGAATGGATGAACGACACTTGGAATATCGATTTTTATTTATTGGAGTGGGCAATAGCCTCTTGGTGGGATAGACGCGTGACAGAAGGGTGCTGTGAGAGTGTGTGTTTGGGTGGAGGTTGCAGATGTAGAGAGGAGGCAGCGGCGCGCGTGCGCAAGCGCTGCTGTGCTCGTTGTGTTGTTTGCAAAGTGACGCACATCAGGGGTTAGGGGTGTTCTCAATAGCTAGCGTTGACGGTGAATTTTTCTGCATCTACCCAGCGATCATTTCTTTGCAATTTGAGTATCTGCTCTGTTGCTGGAGGATTCGATAGGCGCCAGGTGCGCCACCATCCCCCCAAAGCTGAACGTGCCCACCGATCCTGTTGCCCACGCAGCTAAACCACCGAACCCATGTGTGTTCGTGCCCTAATCTATGGAGAGGCAAAATACGTCATCTCATCCTATACTTCCACCAGGTTTCGCCAATTCAACATTCGCATCCACCTTCACAGGTTTTTTGCATTTCTTTTTTGTTTTATAGTTTCACTAATTCATTGCATTCTCGGAATTTGCACTCATCAAATGCCAAGCATTCTTTAATATTGCAATATCGTTTTGCAATACTATTATCACTATTATGCACAATTGCAATTAATACAATTTTGCTGTGACCTCTCAATTCGTTTTTGCTTGTGGGTATATTTGAGACAATTATGTGCGTTGCTTACAAAGGTCGCAATGTGGGTGGTGCGCCTTGAATGTGTCAATGAATCTTTATCGCAGTGATATGCAAAACAAAAAAAGCAAAAAAAAAAAAAAAAACTGGTAGCGTGCTTGACATGACGTACCTGTTATGAGTACGACCCATATACAAAGCAACATAGAATACCTAACTTTGATTCGTTTATGCAATAGGTGAGCGGCACCTGTTAAAATATCACATTGTATGCACCATTCGAATTTGCGAAATTGCAATTTTTGCAATTTAATCAAAAATTTGCCATAGACTGTTGCATTTCGACAAATTTTTGCAGTGATATTTGCAATTATTTGGGCAAAAGAATTGAACATTTTTAAACACTGATAAGGCTGTTTGCAATACATTTTATGTACATTATGATCATTTATTGATTGATTTAAGGTGGAAATTTCAACAAGACATATATATTTAGCAGTAATTTTTTTATGAACTCTTCACAATAACTCATTTAAATTTAAAGGTGGAAAATCTTTTTTTTATAACTTCAGCTGTTTTCTGCGAAATTACTGCCGTTTGCTTTACTTTAAAAAATATCGCCCATTTTATAGACATTAGGTAATCCTCTATTCATGAAACTTTGAACCTTCTATGTTTATTAAAATTTCTTCATGTCATATGAATTCTCGGTGAATTTCCTTTTTTTAAATAAAAATTTTTCGTGTCATTTAGTTTTTCAACAAAAACACCCAAATGTGGTCTAGTTCTCACTACGTGTTGAAAGATAATGGAAGGTTATGTGTAAATTTTTTTTTAATTTTAGATTTTTTTAATCTATAAAGTTGCATCCATTCGTTTTCTTTTTGAACGAAAAGCAAATGGCCTTATTCAGAAAATAAACCTCTTTTTGAAGAGTTTCATTTTGTGTCTCGTCGGCCAAAAAAAGCGAATATTGCAATTTTTCGAAGAATTTTCTAAGCACTCTCAACTGCCTGAACATTCATCAAAACAGCTCATCTTTTCCGATATTGCTATGCAGTTGCCTATTGGGAACAAAATTCGTCATAAATTAGTTTCTGCTACAGGTGTAATACGCATTTACTAAACGTCAATTTCATCCGTAGCTCTTTTAAGATATGCACCTATTGGTGCTTTTCGTGGCGCCTTTCACAACTGTTTCACTGACAGTATGGAATTATATGCTTGGAGCCGTTTAGCTATTATCACATCGTCGTTTTCATATAGAAAAGGATGCAGATAAAAATGTGGATAAATTCGAGTTGGCTGAACTGAGGAAACATAGCTATAAGACGTTTTATGGAAATGATAACGAGCTGAATCGTTGTATCGAATGTTTGTGATAATTTGATGGTGGCAAAAGGTGGACAATAAAATCAACCAAACACCATGAGAAAAACCAAAGCTCTTCACGCACAATCAGTGTGGTCCGTTATCATCTTGCAAGAATCACTCATATATGTTACAAACCTCACTGTGAGGATAATAGGTAAGAGTGCATCGATTTCTATACCAATGAAAGCAACTTGTGAAGGGGAGTATAATATTAGTTGTGCTCTTTTTTCCTTCCTGTTTCCACGTTCCATCAATTCGATTGTATGAAAACTAGCTTGTACGACTCTATAGCGTCGATGCAATCCACAATGCATTCGCGCATCTCACATCACTGTGAACATTTTGCATGAAAATATGAAAGTTGCAAAGTTAGCAGAGTATGCATCACTTTCCCTCACTTTTATTTATTTATTTATTGAAAACCCCAATTGTTTATTGGAAACTATCTACTCCTCTTTTGTCAAAATATTTTTTCCTTTTTTTTTCTCAAACGATTTTGCAGTAAACGAACACAAAATTAGTTGCAAGGTTGTTCTAAAGTAAGTCAAACCGGAAAATGCCTAATTCATCGTGATTAGCGAATTGCTTTTTTAACTATTGTTTAGAAGACGTACTCTCAGGAAGTTTACGAGTAACTTGTTCGAGCATGTTTTCTTCTTTCAAGTTTGGTATTTGGTGGGGTGATATCTTGAAATGATAATAGCTGTTAAGTAAAATAGGTTCACTTTTCAGCTAAATAATTCACGTATAGGATTTTGTAATTGTACTCCTTTTCCGTGGACAACGTTTGTTGATTTAAATCCCATTCTGTACAATATATTTGCACTACTTCCCATGTTCTAATATACGGGAGTATAATGATTGGCGTCACTTCCTATATGCAATCGATTTAGAAGAAGTGGAGATGGGTGAATCCCGAAATGTTCACGTTGTGCACAGTTTTTCGAAAAGTATTGATCAATCTGCAACTACTATTGATCAGACGGCAATTTCAGGCATAACGTCACCGGCTGGCAATGTGTCGAATCCGTTGCTTATGTCCACCCTGCACCATCTGCAGGGACTATCGGCCGCCGGAAGCGCTGCACTGCTGCCAAGCACATCACAGCTCACGTTAGGAGGACAGTTTGCCTCCGAGTTTAATAACATTGCCACCATGAGATGGCCAACTCAGAATGCGAGCGCCGCTTGGTTCGAGCAGGTTAACTCACTCGCTTACTAGTTAATCATTGTTTTATTAATTGAAGAACAGATTTGTCATGGCAACTCATCGCAGTTCACTGAGATGGAACATAGGATTAAATAAGAATGCCATTGGAGTATGTTTCTCCGACAGTGGGAGTTCTTCGGTAAGAATGGGCCGTCTAAATAACTTGTTTTTTAAGGCGAAAGTCGCAGCAATGCTTCCGATGTATGGCGTGCTATCAGCAAGTGGCGTGAAGTCAAGGTAACGTTTTAGTCGACTTTTTTTGTAATTGTTTTGCCATAATAATAAGCATCCGAGAAGAGAAAGCTTCTCCAAGCATCCTTGGGTACAACCGATGGTTATCGATACTTAGGTCACATAAATTTTGAAATTTCCACATAAATGGATTGTCGGCTTTTGTGATTAAGTGAATTGGTGCATCTCTATGTGATGTGTTCGGTGATTCGTGAAAGCATAACTCGCAAAAAAACTTTTAAAGGTTTGGTGAGTTTTACGAGGAAAGTTTAGCAAAACTGTGTTTACTAATAAGAAGATAATTCATTCATTAAAGATGTCTTCTTTTCGAATTTCTAATTGAAATTGCGAAATTATACCATCGAGGGTGTTCGTGACATTCTAACGCCCATTAACTACTCCTCTCCTTCGATCGTTTGACAAGTGAGGGCATGCTAATATACACACTACAAGCCTTATTGGAACAATCTAAGCAGTATTACTGCTTGATGAATCTATGTAGTAGATTAGTGGTCGTCATGATGCCCTGAGGGGATGAATTTAATAAGGCGGTGTTTATATTCAGTGAGGTGCCAGCAGTGGATGCGAGTGCATTGACTCCACCAATGCGTTCAACATCGTCACAGAGTGCTACCGCTACCGTTCTTTCTACAACGAGCACTTCATCGGCGTCAGGTTCTGGTTAGCTTTTATTTGACTTTCGTCGTTTGAAACTCAGTTAGGCCATTTAGATAGCGCATTGGAAAATCATGCGAATGGCAGCTGGTGAGACTGTTTGGTCGGATTATGTCAACGATACTGTCATGCTGATTGGGTAACGTGAGATATTTTAGTGGATATGTGACCGGTATAACAGTACGTTGATCATATCAAGACGTAATATGTGTAATAAAGTCCACTGTTATTGTCATTGTTGAATGCGTCACCGGTAAGTCTTCATTCTGAGGCGGTGCAGTAGGTTTTCATGCTGAAGTGTTCAGTGATGCAGGATCGGGCCCGATCGTTCTATAGTTTCAGTTCCCTCGCATTTGCAGCGTTGTTTTTGCAGTGAAGTACACTCTGTAGTAAAAGCTCATAAAGGTGAAGTAGATGAAAATGCTTTATCGCTGCTGAATTGAAGCGTTGCGGCTTTGTTAGTTGTATACATTCAGTTATTACAAGTTTTTGAACGACCACATATGCTTTCTTCATATCTAAGACGACGACTAATAGTGGAAAGTTTATAGAAGGAGAAGAACAATAATTCATGATTTTATAAATGGTATTCTTGGTATGCAGCTGCCGGCATCATTTAAAAACGTGGCCCATATTCGGCACTTTTGCTTGGAAGAGTGAACGAAAATTACCGATAGAAGAGATTTGTGGGCTGTATATCATATATGACTAGTTCAACTGAATGATTTCATCACTGTTCGAATGTTTGTCTTGCTTTGAGAGATGATTTCGCGAATTGGTGTTGTTTATTGCTTTCTCATGCTTGAAATCATTTTTGAATGGCAGCTGTTATGAATAGATCGTATTTAGTAAATATTTGCAAATGGCTATTGTTTCTATTGTATAACGGTGTAAATATTTTTACTGATGTTGAGTTCGCCGTAAAATATTTCATTTCTCTGGGGTTAATTATAGCGAATTGTTTGTATCGAAGTTATCCCTCCAAATAAATTTTTTGTTATAGGCTCATTGATTAGTGCTAGCTGACATTTTCCATATTTACTAAAAATAGAGATATTTCATTGTTACATTGGACGCTAAAAGTTTTTTTCAGGTATTTTCCCGTTGAATCCAGGAGGTTTCATGAGCAATGTGCAGGATTCTAGCCCGCAGCCGACAACACCGCAACGTGTTCGCCACACAACGAAATCGGTGCATTCGTCACCCGCTGATGCTGTAATGAATGCGGAAGCACGCCCAAGCTCCATCCAGAGTCACTGCTCAGCGGAGATGGGACCCGGCTCTGCGTCGGCAGTTTCTTCACATGGTCCGAGCTCGGTTTCGGTTCCTTCGAACGTTGGATCTGTCGAAGCAGTTACTATGCAGCAGCCTGGCTCGGTGCCGGGTACCTCGGCTGTTCCATCCCTCGAGATTGGCGCAGTGCGGCCAAGCTCAGTGCAGAGTGGTTGTTCGCTGTATCATGCCGTAGATATGCAGCATTCGAGTTCCCATCCGGCGTCTGTGGAGGTTCATTTTTTTCTTGTTCAGCACCTTCACTGTCTGTATAACGTCGTTATCATCTACTATTATTTCAAAACGTCTTATTTCTTGCTTGTGTTCACTCTATTATGCTTTTGCAGTTCGCTTTGTTTGATACTGCTGTAATCGGAAATGCCGGTTACGTAACGAGAGCCGTTTTGACTGAATCCTTTTCAAACTTTTACTGAGAGTTTCCTCCCCTCTCTACTTCAAGAATCGCTTAACAAGTATGCAGGGACTTACCTTAAGACCTCTTGAATGTTATTTTCAACGATTGGAGAACCTTCCTTGAATGAACTAGTAAAGAATGTGCCTCGGTACTGTTCATTCCCTCTCCAATATATTGTATAAGACAATTTATAAGAGAGTTGGATAAGATGGTTTTCCTACTCCTTCGCATATTTAGTTGTGCTTATTTGGAAATGCTTCTGCCTTTTCTGATTTTATGAATAAAACGAAAAGATGGTAAGTTGTTTAGGAATGCAGTTCGGTGCCAACTCCAGGATCTCAGCCGAACAGTGTGCAGCAGGTCGCCTATGATCTCACTACGAGCAGCCAACAGCTATCGATGCGTGCACCTTCGTTACCCAATGGGCATACCGAAGCGGTGAACACATTAAGCGCAGGCGATCTCATTCAGGATTTCGCAATCGCTCGCGATCAACAAACTCCAGTAATGATCGCTGAAATGATTTTATGCTATTGTTTTATACCTTTTTAGCAACGCCGAACTTATTCCTCACTTATCAGTTCCCTTTTTATTCACTAAATAAAGTTAGCAGACCTGCTACTGTTTCTGATATTTGGTCAAAGTAATGTTTAACTTCGATCACAAATAATTGCGTCACTGTTTGCGATCGGTAACTAACCCGAATAACTAACGAAGTTTTTGAATCCCTGGGGGAATATTGCTGCTTTTGTCTTTGGAAGAAATAACAAAATTTCTGACCATTTCAATCTAGGCTAAATTGAACGGCTGGAGTGCTATCTAAAACGTCGAGCACAAATTTCTGCACTTTTTCCATCTTTTATGTTTCGACATTCACACCTTTTTATGCTCTCCCACAGTGTCACCGTTTCTAAAATTTCAAGAGGCGAGAATAAATTTATTCGTTATGTTTCTCCGTATATAAGTGAGATTTTCAGCATTCCATTCTTTTTTCGGGAAAGTTTTCAATTTTAACTTTTTTTTAGAAAGATATGCTGCAAGTTTTTCACATTCTCATAACTTCTTTAAACGGAAAAAAGTGTAGCAAAAAAATTACGGAGAGAAATTGCAGCGGTGACCAGTCGGAATTTTGGATGTACGAGTTCTCTTCGCCATTTCACTCTCCCCCTCTCCCTTCGCCACTCTAATCATTTGTACCTCCAACAGTGCTTCTGTAGAAGGTCGGCTGTTGAGCTTGACTGGCCACTAGTAAGTCACAGGATAGCTAACTCTTGAATCCTACTGAATCAGAGAATGGCTGACTTCCATTGAATCATTCAACAAAGTATACCGTGTTGCTTTAGGGATCGTCGCATGAAAATGCGCTAGATGCGGGTAATCTGGAGGATTTGCCATGGTCGAGTATCGATCTAGGCGACATCGATTTGTTCGGAGGTGCATCGGCGGCTGACAAGGATGTGATGCATTCGGTGCTGGATATGGATGCATCGGTTATGCATCGCATTCTCAGCAGTGATCCACCAACATCACTTGGTACCACCGCAGAAACTGTGAAAACGCAAAGAACACCACCTTCGTACACGTAAGATGATTTCAATTTTTACGACTTATTTATTTATCTAACTTGCACGTTATTTATTGCCGTTGCCGTTTGTATGCAATGAATTTTTTTTTCGTTCTTTTAGGCTTTCTATGAATTGGTCACTTATTGCGGTGTATAAATTCGCAGCAAACGTCAACTTGTATAGGTGTCAAGAATGAAGAAATATGAGAAGGAACCCACTAAGCATGTCGTGTTTTCTTCACTTTTGACCAAAGAGAACTTGGTCTACCTATTTCATCCCCAAATGAAGGTTCTGGGAGACTAGATAGGAAGTTTGAGTTTAGGGATACACCTTTTGTGGGTTTACTGGTGGATATTGGAATTCAGATTCGGGGAGAGAAGGGGAGACAAACTTATAAAGTTCACCACCTTAATGAGTGGATTTTTCTTTGAGAGTAGGTGACACGAAATTACAGTAATATGATTCATTTCAGCGTGATTCCGATGGCTGCTCAAATAGTAACTCCGAAAATACGCGAAAAAATAAAAATGCGACGAGAAAAAGAATTGGCGGATGCGGACAAGGAGCTCGACCGGCTGCTTTCGTTGGTCGCCAAGAAAGATGCAAAAGCAGCACCGAAGCCGAAAATTCCTCCCTCTCTTCCTCTATTCGACCCCCTCTTATTTGCCAAACCAGAGAGTTCGGACGACAAAAAAATCAGTCTTAGTCCGGTGCAGGTGAGATTTTAACTTTTAAAAACAAATGTTGCATTTAATGTTCCAGTTATGATTGCTGGGAATTGGTCGGCCTTTTAGTTGAACGTAGTGGAAAATGTTTCTTGCGTGGCTTTCGATTGCCGTTGTTCTTGCTCCATGATGTCATAAGGTTTAGATGTGTGCAAATTTTAACGCATTATTGATGAAAGCTCAAGTAAAACAGCAAAAGAAAGCATTTGCGTGCGAGTGAGATACGAGCCAATGCTTTCACGTCGAACCGCTCTAACGATCTCTTCATCACACCACAATATTTCTGCGGTTGCAGAATAAAATCCATGTCACATAGGATACAACCGAATGCGTTACTGCACTATTTCACTTCATGCTATAAAAACATACGTATGCAATGAAATACGCTTGCAGTACTACTTGCACTAATTTTTCCTGCTTTTGTTCTTATCGTTTTCATAGTGTTTCCATATAGGTCAGATATGGTGCTGTTCTCGAGTTCATTCAAGACCAGAACTAAAACCAAATTCAGAACGTGCCCGCATCGAAATAGGTTAGACCTGGTTGTCAATTAGAGTGGTCGTTTATCGAGCAGGATCATGTTTAACTCACCTCCAAATGGCATAGGTTAAACCTAGCTTTGATTTCGGTACCAGCCGTGACTGAGCCTGGGTTTGCTTTGTCTGCAAACATATGTTTATGTCTCTATCACTTCACCTTCCTATGTTTGACTTAGCTGACGCAGAGGCAGTCGAAACCTTGGTTGTTGAAAACCCGAAGGCCCCCTTCTATTTGTCGTTTTTCATGCTTTCTCGATGGTTCATGTTTGCCATGCTATCGACAGTTATTCGTGTATTGGGAAACGATTTTTGCGAGAGGTGTTCGGCAGACTTCAGTGGACAGGATTAAATCCTTGGGCAGCTTTCAAAGTCTGAGAGAATTGTTTATAAGTTGCGATGGTTTTTTTCGTGATTTGTTAATCAGTGGGCATTTTCACCGAATGAGGGAAGTTTGAGGGGATGGAAGGGTGAGGGCAAGAGGTGATAAGTCTTATATTTATGGAGTTTCGGCGCAGGAGGGTTCACGTTTTTCCTAATTTTTGATGCAGTGGTCTTCGATTCAAGAGTTCTGTTCCAACCAAGGAAAGGTGGTGCGCGGTTTCATTGGCAGAAAATTGTATCGTCGTGGTATTCATCTTTTTTCTGATCATTGTCACTTGTCATCCGACCTCACCGATGGCATAAGAAACTGCGGTAAAATAGCGGTGACATTTCTTGATCGAATCTGCGTTTCTTTTTTCAGTTCACTCCACCTGATTCACCAACGCCTTCGACATCGATGGCTCTCGCGACGCCTTCAGCGACGAGTTTCTTCTTCGCAACTTCGCAGCCTTCAACGTCTTCCATGTCTCGGACAAATCCGTCCGTACAAAGACCCGAACCATGCTCGTCGGTCACTCCATTTGTATTCATGCCGGCTATCGATAAGAAACCCAAATGCAACAAGATTCCTATATACAAACAGAAAACAAAGACCTTCATGTGCACCGCTCCAAAATCTGAGGTTGATCATAAAAATGGTACGTTTGCTTGTTTGCTTCTTACTTATAAGCGAGCTTTTAACATGGTATGTGCTCCTTTTTAAGTGATCGACGGCTCTGAGGTGTTCTGTTCGTAAGTGGGAACTAGCTATGATGTCGTAGCTGCATCTCTAGTTTCAAGTAGTTCCAGCTGATTATCTGGATACGTCGGTGTTGTTGTGCGCATACATGCTTCATAAGTTGGTGCATAGCAGTACTTCATCTTGAAAAATTGAATGCTCACTGCTTTTAAGTGTTCTCGTTTAATAGTATCCTTCCTTCCTTGTAGAAACTAAAGTCTTGCAGCAGCGGACGATGCATATAGTTTCACTGATGACGAAGAGGAGAAAGCGCTTCCATCGGGCGCTACCATGTCGGAATCCCAACTGAAGGAGCAAAAGTTGGAAGCGGAAGTTGCTCAGAAGCTTGCCAAAATCAACAGTGCGCATCCCGAACTCAAGGGCAAAACCTTGTCTTATGAAGCGCAAAATCAACAGGTATGTCCCTTTTTTTGCTCATCGACTTTTACAGCCCTCTTCATCTATTCTCTAAAGAGATCATCAGTTTGTCTGGGTTTCAGGCTATGTGGTGCTTAATTCTATTATTACCGTCCTTTATTTCAAGAGTTTTCGATTCGCGTTATGATATAGGCACATGTAGTTTGATGTGTCATCATTTATAACCGTTTTATGTGGTAGGATTCACTTCAGCTGTATTGACTGAGCTAGGAAGAGAGGGTGTAATGTAGGCTTGAGTCATGTTATTGACCTTGTCCATTGACTTTTCCTTTTTTTCTCTTTTCTTCTTTCTGAGAAGGAGAATCCTTACACGTCAAATAAAGGCTCAAGTCCACCATTTTAACAGCTCTGCTGTTTATGAAATGTACCCACCTCTACTGTCTTTATCTACTACATGGAGGATGCCCATCGGTTGAAAGGTTGGCGTGCACGACTGCGCCCTTGCTTGATGTCAGACCGCCGAATGTAGTGGCCGGTTTTTTGTTTGGTGTATACCGCTGCTGCATTTTTTCTCTTCCAGACAACTAGTCGCACACTTTAATTGCGTTGTATTACAGGATTTGTGGAGACATGTTGTGCCAAAGAAGCGCCATACGGCTGCTGTGGCTGAGAGGCCGAGTGTACCCTCAACACCTCTTCTCCCTCCTGCTTCTGCCTCAGATCAGCGCCCAGATCCAGGAACTTCTGGTTCGTTTAAGCCTTCGTCTAATTCTCCAGTAATTTATCTCTCAACAGCGCACTAGAATTTGGTTGTTGTGGACAGGTCTAATGGGCAATGCATCATGACGAGCATTTTGTTTGCTCGCCTTTGATTGACAATGCATCAAACCAGCTGTTGTATGCGGCTGACTGTGCTGTTTGCTTCATCTTTAGCTCTTTTGTTATTTCTTAAAAGGAGCTTCAGATTCTTTTCATTGAGCGTCACTGAATTGGTTTCAGCTCCAAAGGCTCCAGAAGTGTTAACTTTGGCGGAATCTCTGCAACGTCGGAAACAGTATCGTTCTTCGTATGGTTTCCTAAAAACGAAATGCCTTGACGATAAGAACACCGCGAAAAACGAATGCTGCGATAAGCCGACAGTAATAAATATCAAAATGGAGCCACAGGATGACTACAAGTCAGAAAATGGGTTGGTTTTTTATGTTTGCTGTTTAGATATTTATTTTTATATTGTGTTTTGCGCTTTTGGGGTTCCATCGTTTGTCCACCCTCATACTGTAATATCTACCTTTCCAAGTGGAGCAAAGTTTGATGAGTCGATGCTACGGCTCATTTTGAATGCAGTTTTAGAAGTTGTTTTTCATAATTAAATGAGCCCTTAAAAATATTCCCTTTGTGAGTAAGGCAGTCAGATCCTTAAATTCCACCAGAGCCAATTTCATATTTACAAATGTTATGTGGCATATTGCATAGTTGCCAGCTGTGCAGCAAAGTGTTGTAGAATAGTATGAGGAAAGTAGTCGTTCTTTTCAGTCGATTTGTGCCTATGATTTCCTAAACATTGTGACATTGGATGGTGTCTCCTCCATTTTGCACTCAAAAATATAGGTCGGATCGTCGAATAGAGTACTGAATGCTCCAGAAAGATCCCATTCGCGGTGTAGGAGTCTGTCTCTGCTAGTTATTTTGCGTCGCGAAACAGGTGGAAGGAATGTGTGTAAGACCATTCCTAATCCGTTTCCTCTCCTGCTCACTTTAGGAGTCGGCAATCCCACAGCCCAATCGTTATCCCTTAATTACCCGTTCTCGCTTATGCTTCCGTAGGCGTGTATTCGTAAGGGAATACTTTTTCATTTCATGTTGGAATGTATAAATCGTTTTGCAGCACCGTACCTCAGTACCGTCCATTGCCAAAACTTTTAATTCGTCTTCCGAAGCGCTCAATGACTGAATCCCCTTCACGATCTGAAAAATCGAAGAAGAAAAAGAAGAGGAAACGAAAGGATCGCGATCGTGAATGGGAAGGTTCCGAGAAGAAGAAAAAGAAAAAGAAGCATAAACATAAGCATCATAAACGTGAACACGGGTACGTTAAAATACGTCATAGCTCTCTTTCAATGTAAACGCCACAAACGCGGACATTTAGTTTGTTGCTTTAAGTTCTTCTTTTCTATGCTTTCTTTTATTTGCTCGTGTGGGACGTTGATCATCAATTGTGTTATTCATGCTTGTTCAGTTCCCGTTTTGCCAGACGCTGTTAATCGTTCTTGAAGCATATTATAGTGGGGTGTGTGCGACGGGAGCAGTCACTTGCGGTTGTCTCGTTATAGTTTCGATTGGGTTAAATGCTCACCGATCAACAGTATAGAAAACATCGCTACCGTTTAAAGAAATTTGCTTTGATCATTAGGATTGAATAAAACACTGTGGCGTGCTGATGGTCACTTTCTCACCACCGGAGAAATTTTGACCACACTTGAAATGTCGTTTGGGAATTAAGGTATGAGGCGCATGTTGTCACGGTCGAAGATGATCAGTGGCGTAATGCAGAGCCAACTAATCGACCAGCTGAGATGGCTGTCTTCAGCAAGAAACGTCGTCTCATGATGCAGTGGAATGAAGGCGAAGAACACTCCGCAGAAGCAGGTTCGCCCGTCTTTATTTGTTTTTAGGCGCATTAATTAGAAGGGGACTTGTTTGACAGATGATTTAGGTATGGATTGGTGGACGATCGTCCAACGGCCCTATAGCTGTCGACTTTACGCCGTAACACGCCGTGTCTCTTTACCAAATAACGTCCTTAATCACGCCCAACGAATGCATTTTGAGTGTTTTCAATTAGTTTGGCGAGATCCCTCAGAGAAATGTTGAGGTGCACAGGAAGGCAATGAAGGTACCCGATGCCAACGATTGACCGATGTAAGGTTTCCCTTATGGTAATGTAATCAGAAAAAAAATTTTTTGTATCAGCAGATTTGTACAAATTAGGAAATATTTTTATGTGGCATCCTGATTTCAAGAAAATTTACGGGTTTCGAGAGAAGTTTGCCCTCGATGTCTATGATGGTGTTCATTTCTATATGCGTTAAAGTAATATGCAATAATGCCATTTGAATAAGTATAACTTCTAATTCTACAGGTTTACGACAAGATGAAAGCTATCGTCAGCCATCGCGTTCTGGTCACGGCGATTACGAGCGGAGAGGTTCAATGACCGATAACAGCGAATGGAGCTTACCAGCGAAGTTTAGCCAAGCAAATGGTCATTTAACGGTATGTTCTTTGATATTTTCTTACTGGCGACTTACTTTTTTGTTATAATTATTGGTAGCGCTTTCGTTACTGTTATTATTGTTGCTTTTATTGCAACACTTACGAAATTTGATATGCACTTTTGAATATTTTCGTGAGAATTACAGAATAATGTGTTCTTGGTCGGATGATAGGTGATACCTTAGGCTGATGACAGTTCTTTAGGAACACCTTGGAAGCATACTTTGACATTTCTTTCATTATAATTTACCACCTCTTTTATCATACATTGCTTCTTTCATAGGCATTCTCTTCATTTCGAGCATCTATCAGTTTTGGAAAACTGAAAAATTTATGGGGTGGGGAGGGGGGGGGGGGGGCAAAGGCCTGCGATTTTGCGTTCATATATCTTCCTTCAAATATTTGAGTGGAAATAATGTCGCACTAGTGAACCGTCTACGTGTAAAATAACACGAATTTGCAAAGTTGGCTTGATTTGAAGTAAGAACTCAGTGACAGCTATGTGTCGCTTATCTTCAACGTTCATTTCACAGTTGCAAACACTGGGAGAGACGGGTATTTTCCTATAAATCCGAAATGTTTGTCTTTTTGTTGATCTGTTGTTTCTCACCACATCTAATTCCATCGCCCATATTTTTCTGTTTCCTTCCTCCCTATAGTCTTTTCTAGTCTCAGTTGCCCATGTCCTATGATAAATTTGACAGTTTTTTTCCGCTCTTTAAAGGCTTAGTTGATTTTTTTTTCAGAAAGGCACATTCGTGGTTTGCAAGGCAGATATTCTAAAAGAGGATTGTCCGTTGTGGAGAGTTGACAATCAGAATCTCCTCCAGAAATATCCTCCTACTAAAGTTGGCGACAAAATTGTCTACAAAAACAGCTCCACGGTAAAATTTTTACCACCATCAACAGATTTGCATCTCGTAATTTCAAACATTACAGAAATTACAATGCATTAACTATATATTATGTCGTTTCTCCTGACTACTTTACATTGAAAAGCTTTGGATATCCATCGCGTTGTTAACGATCGCTTATTTTCGAAGGTTGAAAACTGATTAGTCAAATTAAAAAATTTCCTTTGCTCATCCTATAATTTCCATGAGATTTGATTTATTAGTAATGTGCACAAGAAGGTACGAGCCATTACTGAGTTTGCCATCTCCGTGATGCAAAGTGACTAGATCGAACATAAGGCTCGTTGTTGAGTTGTTTTCTGCTTATAGATTTTTTTTAGTATTCGGGTTGGTGCGATCAAATTGCGGATGGATATTTGGTGGTGCAAGTTCGCTTTATCAAACATACGCGATCTGAATCGATCGTTGAACCTGAGCTACCGTTATTCGATATGTTTCCGGCTGTTAGCTTTGAGCTTGGCGAGAGACCAACGCAAGGTATATTTCTCGTTTATATGCTCGTGCTGTTTTAATTCTTTATTTTACATTGTTGATTAAGGCACATTTCAGGTGGATTTATCTTCTGCAAACTGTTGCTTAAACCCTTATCTTTGTGCCTATAGAGGTTTTTGCATTGTTGTGCCAATTCCCCATAGTCGCTACAGTTGGTTACATGCTGTTTAATTATTTGAAGTAACATTGCTTCGGTAGTGTCCTGTGATATTGCTTGTCCAGCTAGTGACTCTTAGATATTCGATGAACATTTCACTGCTCATTTGTTGATGACTTTCCAATATTTCCGCTTAGAAAGGGTTGTAGCTTATGTGAGTACCTTCCGGTATTATGTTCCATTCCGTTGTGCCATCTTGTCTAGTCCATCTTGGCTGCGCAAGAGTAAGATTGGCAAATTGCCGGAATTTTTACGCTCATGAAGCTTTAGTTTTATGGTTAGATGAGATTATCAATATTTTAATAATTGCCAGATAATTCTCTTTTAAGCAATTTGATGTTCAAGCATTATTAGAAACATTGACGATCTAATTGGGATTTTAAAATGAGGCAGGCAGTGGGGCGACAGATTTAAATGAGTGTTGCAGGCGCTGACTTGCAAAATGGTGCTTCGTCGAGCAATACAGAGGCAGAGCTTTCTTTGAAGGACCCGATTCGCAATCAGATGGTCACGTATATCAGAGCGATGCTCAATCATGGACTCAGTCTTTCTTTTCTGCAAGCTGT
This sequence comes from Baylisascaris schroederi, assembly GCA_006503575.1. Lineage (NCBI taxonomy): Eukaryota > Metazoa > Nematoda > Chromadorea > Rhabditida > Ascarididae > Baylisascaris > Baylisascaris schroederi. Next base: position 2,281,790 of record QEWY01001293.1, read on the forward strand.
AAAGCAAGGGAACGGTTAGTAACACTATGTGTACTGATTTATGTGTGCTCTTCCCTTCACCGTATGCCTTGCATTAAATATGACTTATTGAGTAGCACTCATAAAATCAATCAAAAATGAACTCTAGCTCGGCAACTACGTCGGCAAACAGTTTAGTTTATTACTCTGTTGCTTTACATTCAATGTTTGTTGATGTATTACTGCAATTTATAAGGGATTGATTGTTTTTTAATTGGATAATGTTTTTATTTGGAAGATGAACTGTTAGAAACGAAGAAAACTGGGAAGGTGATTGTTGCAGATTGGAATTATCTTCGCGCGTTGAACGATATCGATAGGGTGAATCAGGAAAAGAAGGAGAAGGTGCAATCGCGTGTTAAATGGGTGGAGAGGTATGTCGATATGTTGCACTTCTACTCGAGTTGTGTGGCGTGCGATGCCGAAGGTGGTGGACTCAGCTGTCAGGTTAAACTTTCTTCAATTATTCAGCTTATTTACAGCGCATCTGATCTCGATTCTTCGAAAGGAAGTTTAGTTTATGCTCTGAATGCTGAACCGTTTAGTGATGGAACTTATTACTTTTGTTTGATGATGAATATAACTCGAGCATAGTTGCAAGTAAGTTTAATGTTTAATCTGTATTCAAATGGTTGATATAATTTCCCAATTGCCCTGAAATTCATAGACTAATATGGAGTGTTTTAGGCGTGTGGTAAACGTACTGTCGAACGGGTGATCCAGCTTTTCTCTAACGAAGGGTACGACTATGATACGTTGGAATCTGAAGAGATGCGCTACACGGGTTCAGGTTCACCGATGCCCGCAATGGTGCGTTTTTGCATGAAGCACCTATGTGTGCGTCTATTCGTTTATTCGGTTATTCCAGCTCACGAACCGAGGAAGACTGAAGTGATGAAACTTGTTATAGGTGGTTCTCACTTCATTACTTCATTTTGACGCCTTGAAATTTAGTATATGCAAATTTTGTGATGTCGACTTCTGTCGTTGTCTACAATCGAGTGGTTTAATTAGCGGAATTGTCAATTAGTGTATTATGCCAGCTGCTATGACACACATTCCATATCAGTTTTTTCTTTTACAATCTTACAATTTTCTATTTTGTTAGGTATTTTATTTTGTGCAATTTTGCTGCGTGCGAAACGTCATCTCATGTGGAAAGCATATACTTTAAGGAATATCTTGTCTGTTCGTTGTGCGCAAAGTTATCGCTGACGTATCATAAACTTCATCATATGCGCTATTTATTGCTCAAGAAATGTGAAGATCAGGTGATTACTTTCTTTTCTTCATAGTTCTTTCTTCATGTTGAAAACTGCTGGTATGATACCGCTCATGTTTGAGTTTCTACTCTTCTGTGAGAACTATTATTGCCGTTATCTCCAACTTGGCCATAGATGGACTGTGTGTAGTTTTTTTTTGATGAGGTAATCTACGAGTGAGTATTGCTCATTTTTGTCATCGTTGAATAAATTGGGTTTTGTCCACTTAACTTGAGTGGGGTATTTTTTGGGTAGAACTCGTCACGTTGCCCGTTATATTTTTTAATGCTATCGTGAAATAGGGATTGATGTGTTTATTTCAGTTTGTGATCGTGAGCAACTCACTTACTCATCGAAGTTAATTTTTAGGTTCACCTGTTGTCCTTTTTTTCAGTTTTCCTTCGCAGCTGTTACCTCACATATCATAATATTATGGCTGCACCTATTTTGCGTTATATTATTAGACGATGCACGTTTCTTATCGATGGTTGCGCATTTGTACTCAAATCCTTCTAAGTTTTTGACCGAATGTGCGGTTTAAGTGCAAAATTTCTCCTAATAATTTCACTTGGAAGAGTATGGGTTGAGAGATTTGCTTTGTCAGGAGGCATTTTGTTGATATTGAAGTGGACGAAAGTTTCAGATGGAAGCAGTGAGCTTTGAGAACCCGGATATATCTTCAGAGTTGGTCGTGGAAAGTTGCATGAGGAACACCAAATGGCTGCACCCGGTATGTCTCGCAGTTGAGCCCATTGTTGCTAGCTATTTTTCTCGAGGGTCTGTGATGTTCGCATTATCCTAGAACGAATGAATATTTCAAATAGGAGGCTGTATGACAAAGTCTTTGAAAACGGATGGATTAAATTCAGCTCACTGTGCACAGGTTAGGTGCTTTAAATATATTCGAGTATAGAGGGCGTGTGGAAAAAAGAACGGAGTTTACGACTTATAAGTGAAGCAAACGGGTATGAACGATCATGTCTGATTTTTGCTCTTGTATCAGATTGTTTTGGCTGTTTCAAACGGCTTTAAACACTTGATGACAAGTAAGATATGATGATCGCTGGGAGACTTGAATGAATATCTTTCATCAAATACACCGTCACTCGAAATTGAAAATGAGCGTTGGTTTTGTTGTATTTTTTTCTGCACTTTCGAATTCAACAAACCCTCCATGTTTTTGAAAAAGGGAAGTTTAAGCTCTGTCAATGAATTCTAGGGATTAAATTCTCCCAACGAATCGAATTCGAGCTGAAAACTTTGACTGGCGTAGCTGGGGAACCCCGGAGGAGTATTCGGGACAGAACCTACCTTCGGAGATGAAGGACAGAGCGAGGGCGTAGAGTGTAGCATCTTTTGGTGGTCCCTGAGTCTGATTTTGTTTTTATTTCAGTTCGCTTGAGTGCTGTTGTCCGTTGAAGTAGTTAGTACTCTGATAGAGCGAACAGTTAAGTTGGTAGTTTTGGTAGAGGTTTGTGGCTGGGGTCGATGTAGGGTACCCTTATAATGAAGTTTCATTTGTGAGTGAACGTTTCTGATGCATCTAAGACACCAGCTGATGGTCACTCAGGTAGTCTGAGAGTGCGCTCTTTATGTGGTCATCTCTTTCTTAAAAAGTGCGTCCGGTCGAGTTAGCCGTGGCTGAAGTTATTCTTAAAAATGCTTCTCTTTGAAGCGACAAGTGAACAAGTTGGTGGGGAAGGGACTGGATTTTGCCTTTTTTTACCGCCTCCTTCAATTCACAGCTACGATCTAGAACTGATTTTAAGATGCTAAACCAAGGACTGGTTTTTGACGTATCGATAACACTGCAATTATTATCAGTTAGAAACGGAGTTCAATAAGCGATTAGCTTCTGGTTTCTGAGTTTAGCTTTTCCTTTTCAGATAATTAACGACTATGCGGATTTATGGAGGAAAATCGATATGAACGATTGCTAGTGTTGAGCAGCAGCAGGAGTTCCAATCGGCGTCATATTAACGAAAAGAAACGGCGCGCATAATTGCTTCCTCCTCTAAGCTGCCGGTTTCATTTCGCTTTCCTCACACATCGGGTGCTCTCATTGTTTTGTTTTTTTATGCGCAACAAATCGTTCGTTGTGAAGCGTTGAAAAATTCATCCAAAGATATTGTAATATCGTTAAGTCGTCACCGTAGACGTTGAGGCGATTTGCGATGATTAAATAGTTTGTGCAGCGATCACACTTTAAAACTGCTTGCTATGATTTGCGTAAGTGTCGTAACAGTATTCCATCACATTTTTCTCTTCCCCGGTCCATCCTTCGACCGTGTCACCTTTCCCCTCGAAGCTTGTTTGTTGCCGCGTCTACTGCACTTCCGCTTGGAATAAAAACTTAAGCTGGGATGTGCTGAATATCTATTCATCGCAAATCGAACTCACACCGTCATTGTATATTGGTTTGCCTAAAATAAGATCTGCGAATGCTGTCGTCGGTGATGCGAAGTGAAACGTTTCAGGCATTTGTATAATTGTAAGAGCAGTGGCCAAGCTGCCACAAAAGATATTGGCGTGTTTTTTGTTTTATTTAATTCTACCTCGCGTTTGAGGGCGCATGCAAATTGTCACTGCGGTGAGACACGCAAAGGTTGCACCCCCTTCTACTCGACCCTTGCTCCCCTTCGCATCCCCTTATACAGCCCCTTTCTCCCGATACGTCTGTCCTTTAGCACCTTTGCTACCAGAAGATTTTTTACTCTTCTATTTCAAAGTTGTCGCTGAAGAAAACAATAATCTAAGAGCGCAGTGAGAGATTCCTTTTCAGCTCAGCAACATCACGTGTTTCCTTTATTTCTTTTCAGAGATTTATTATTCATTTTCATGCGGTTACGAGGTTCACACAGAAAAAAGTAGCAAAGAAGTCGGCGAGGCGGATAAAATTGTTTCTTCTGTTTTCCTTAGTAGAAAAATGGAGAAAATTTCGAAGTATTTAAGTGACATTCTGAAGAAATCGCTTGCCAATAAGCTCTACAAGGGGTTGTACTTCGTTTTACTTCCACTCTATTCTTTCTTTCCCATTCCCCATCGTCGATTCGTTAGTGTGCATGTTTATAGTGAGAGCAGTGTGTGCTGGTGCATGCGACTCAACGTGAGCTTAGGCGTTGATCACTTGCTTGACAATGTCGGCGTTGTTTATGTGAGCATATATACGTACTCGATTACGAGTTGCTGCTGTTCGTAATCTGAACGTCGTGTAATCATCTCACGCCGTCCAAATCTTTGTGGTGCTTCTGAGGAAAATGTTTTCGAATCTCGCTTCGCTGAATTGGATTTCCTGTCGATCACCAACGTGCAACTACGATTGCTGAAGCTATTGAGGTCCCCCACTTTATCCTGGTCAATTGATATCCGTATTTCTTTTGAGTGCCGCTGATTTTCTGATCATCCGACGTAATGAGTCAAACAGCCTGAGGCGATCAGTGAGCATTTAGAATATTTTGGGTTGTACCCAATTGATTTCTATGTTTCTACGGAAAATCTTTGGAATGGTCTCCAATTTACATGTTGAAATGACGTCGAATTCTCAATCAGATCGATCGCCGAAAATTTATTTATTAGGGGCCGATTTTTAGTTATAGTCACTAGAATAAGATTGCGAATAAGAGGAAGGATGTGCGTAAGAATTGTTTGTTGTGTGTATGCGTTTTGTTAAAGATGTGACAAGTGATCTCATCGCTGATGTATATTGACGAGAGTATAACATAAAACTTCCACTGAAAAAAGTGTTCATTAGGTGCATATCGTTTAGTCGTTCAACCGTCATAAACGCCTTAATACATTTATATTTGTTACAGTGATAGCATTCTTTGAGAAGAATATTTGAAGTAATATAGTTGTTATCGACTTAGCCATCTAAACTTTCTTGTTGATGTTAACATCGTTCTAAACCATGTTTACATTATTAACTTGCAATTTCAAAAGGAAAATCTACAACTTTTCAGTTGAGTTCAACAACTGTTTCAGATAATTCAGTGCTTTCATTAGGCTAATCGACTCTAATAAAAGTGAACAATTGTGAAGACGCATAGAAGCTACAGTTCCCAAAAAAAAAGCTTCCAGTGTTTCTTCAATTGATTAGCTGCAAAATTTCTTTTTGTTTTGTTTTTTTTTAAAGCTGATATATGAGAGAATACAAGTTAATATGCAGAAGGGATCATTCCAAAGAAACACGGAGAATCCAGGCTACTAGAGGTCATTTAGCGGCATATCGCAGTGTTCGGTATATAAAGAGTGAAAAGTAGTACATCATTTAAGGAATTCAGATGCAAGTGAGATTTAATTACTTCTTAGGGAGTTGTTGTGCTAAAACTTGAAAGAAGTGTTGGTGAGTTGAAGTAAGGATCGCTTTAAGAAGGATACACTGAATGCGGTTAGCTGAGCAAACACGGACACCTCACATAAAATTTCAAATAGGGGAGGGGAAGCGTAGAGTTGAAATACAGCTTTTCGTAAGTTTCAAATGAAGGTAGAACGGTGGGGAAAGCGAAGGAGTTTCGTAAACATTGACATGATAAAAATAATTAACATCGAAGAGCGTTCGATTGTGAGTAATATGCAATCGACCACAAACGCAGCCAACGTAGAGAGAGGTTCAGCATAAGATGTAAAATAGTGAGCAGAGATTTCCATTGAAATTCCGTTCGCAAATTCAATATTGAACAGTCGAACTCGGATTTTCCGGCAAACTTACAGCGTACTCCATAAGGTAAGAATTTAGCACTTGAAGCAAACGAGAACAATAGTGCCCTTGCGCAACTCTGTTTTATGGTAAGCTGTTCGTCATTCTTTTGCACTGACACCGTGCACGTTCACTTTTGTCTCGAATTTTTCGTGAAGAGTGTTGCCAATAAAGCCAACCGAACGGTGACATTTTACCTAAGAAAGTGAATTTTTTTAGCAAAATAAATCACCAGGTATCTTTAATTTTTCGTCCTTCCTCTTAAAAGACCTCAATTTGAACACTTAACTTTTCCAATCTTACCACACAAATGCTCCTCAGTACTCTCTGCTCAGAATTTCTCTCCAATGGGAAGGGGATTGTTGTCTAATAGATGACCACTTGAATCGCTGAGAGGAATCTTCACTGAATGGAAGGAGAGTACAGATGAGGAAGTGGTATTCGATTTTCCAAGGAGCATGTATTCATTGGGAAACTTTTAAGGCTTTCCTCCTCATATCACTATTACAGTTTACAATGAAACAAAGCAAAGAAACACGTTGAGTAAAGGTTGTCGATGATTTTGAATGTTTGGCCCCATAAAAGCACCTCATTCTCTTTGATTAGAAATCTTTCTTGTTCCGAGATCGAAACCGCAATGACGCCATCGATAAATCAAGCACAATCTTTACATATCTTCACGGACGTTTTAATCTAGTGCGATGTGAATCCATTCTCTGCCTTTGAGGTGTATACTGTAATGAAGGTATACTTCTGTGGTTTTCTGGTCATAAGCTATGTAGCGGTTGCGTATTTCTTCCCTTCCAAAATGAGAACGACCATTGCGACCACCTGTGCGAGATTGCTATGGATTGCGTTTGTGGCTCTGTTGGGCTCGATGCAGGTGGTGGGTGTGTGCTTAGCTGCGTTAAGTTTAGCATCGTGGGTGTCAATGCTTGGCAAGGTGTTGGTGGATTGCGTTCTTTCGTGGGTTTGCTAGTAAATTCTTTCGAAGGCGTATGACGGATTTTCTAACCGAATGAGTGCTGCTTTGAAAGTAAAGCGGTATAGAGAATTCGGTAATGAAGGAAATTAGGGCATCTTCCACGACAACTAGTCGAAGGTAGAATAAGAATAAAGAGGCGTGCAAGCTGTTGGCACAATATGGGTTTTCTGAAATCAACCGATGAGATCGGCCTCTCACGTACACATTCAGAAAAGATATCCTGCAGACGATTCGCGATCGGTTGAAACGTCGCATAAGTGAGCTGTTTATAACTCACAGTTCATCGGTATGCATGATACCACACGAAATTTTTTTTATTTCTTTACCTTGTATTGCACCATATCACAATGTTCGCGAGTTGAAAGATAGAAGGCAAAGGTGTTGCAGCACACACTTTTTATGAATCATCAATTTCTATCGTTTATTTTTTCTCTCTTTTTTGCTGAATTTAAATCTCACTCATTATTTGAAAGATCGCTTAAAGGCGTAAGGTGATACGAACAGCCTTACCTCATAACATTATGCGAGACAATCGTTTCCTTCTACGACTCCCTCGAAATCTCTCCAACATCATTCTAAAAGATTGCCACTCATTTCGAACACTACAGAGAGTAGCTGTCAATAACGGCATCGTTACAGTAGCATCGTTTATGTCTTATACCATCGCATACCGTACACCTTATACCGGCAGCCAATATCAGCAACCTGCGACGTATACGATATGTCCGAAAATATTTATTTATTTCATTGAAAAAGTGTGCAGCATCGCCTACTCTTTCTTTTTGTGATACTGCTATCCAAACTGGGCCGCTTAAGACAGCCAGCTGCATGAAATGTTGTAGTTACGCCAAATTGCGTTGATCTTTTTAGTTCTCTTTCAATTCCGGTGTGCCGTTCAAATCGGTTTAGTACCAACGTTGCGGTTATGTAAACTTTGAAACATTCTAGGTCAATGTCTCGATCATTTCAACCTTATGTTGTCGCGGATGTTTTTATGCTGGGAGCAGGAGAGGAAGAAATGAACACAGATCGCTCATTAAGCTACAAATATCCTTCTGGCTCTTCAACTATAAAATCCAAGTGAAAAATCGAACCGGCTGTTCCACGATGGAAGATCCAAGATTAATCCTGTTCCTTCATCGATTGTGTTTCCATTTTCACTCACTTTCACATCAAATTTTGCAAAGTTTACTTCGTTTGAATGACTAGAAATTGGTTGTGCCTTGATCCTCTTCGTAAATGTTTTACTCTTTCTCTTGCAAGTTTTCCAAAGGATGTCAACGCTCTTAATTAATGCACCTACTTGTTTGTATACTACCTCCGGTCATTTTAGTAGGTAATCGTTTTGCTTTAAAGTTAAAGATGGGTAGGTTAATGAGATCGTATATGCTTGAGGCCTCGAATTTAGGGATGTGGTCGCCGATGCAACACTAATACGCTCATTACCGTAGCTATATCAGCATTGCCCACCACAAGTACTGCTTATTACTACAATCAAAACTATCAGTTATCGAGGTAAACAACGGGTTTCCCATCAATCCTACTGATGGGAAATTGGTGACTGCATCAGTTGTAAGTTGTATCAATGGTAAAACGACAACTAAAGGCATTAAGTGATGGTACTGGCACGGCCTAGTAATACTGTGCTAAGTGGTGGCTGTAAGCAAGGCTCTCGAGCTGGCAGTAACAGTATCAGTCGGGACTCCGAATCTCAAGGGACCGCAATTACAGCCACCAGCTTTCACTTCCTGCCCTACAAGGAAAACGGCTTCCGGAATGTCCATCACACACCACCCATTGCACGCGCCTCTGCATCCCAGCTATGACAACGAATAACCTTTCATTGATATCTGTCTTACGGCATAAAAGTCCTATTATTATTCCTGTTAGGACCTTCAGTTTTAAATAGGTATCTAGACAGCGCCCGGTGTTAGACTCAGTCTACGCATCAGCGGAAAGACGAGGAAGAGTGCAGTGGTGACTTTATAGGGGGAGGAGGTCGTAACGGTTTTTTCGGTGTTGGTGTGCAGCTTGGTAGTCGGTGGTGCTGCGGCCGACCTCTGTGCAGTCGTTGGCGAGTGTCCAGGATGTTTCTCGATGCTCGTCCTTGCTAAGATGGACGTATGGAGGCACATTAACAAAGATAATGAGGAAATCAATATGGAAAACACTGCTCGAAAGAGACACACTCTGGCAGACAACAAGACACTGCAGTAGAGATGCCAGAGGATGCACCTTCAAATTGGCGCGTTACCGTAGGTGAATGCAAAGCGATGAGTGTGCGACTATTGTGGGAAATGGATGGCATACGCTGCAGCAACGTTTCGACGTGCATATGTAGGAGAGAGGGTGGCTGAAATCGTCGAATTGTGAGGATATCGCATTTGGCCGTTACGCATAAAGCTAAGCGTCGCGCGATTGACCGCATCTGTGATCACTCGGGTTGCACGTGCTGACCGCAAAAGGGTTGAGCTGCTTATTTGTTGCAACGAGGCGACAATCCTGGCAAACCAAGCAAACTGTCACTTAGCTGGCGCCAGCTCGCCAACAATGCCTGAAGAACGCGGGGTGGACAACAACGAGTCGAGCAGTGCAAGCAGTACATGCGGCGACACGAGCATCTCGTCGAACTCGGCTGAGCGACGCAGCTCCACCAACGAGCGCACCACCACCGACACGATGAGCGGCGCTCCTGCCTCGGGCCACACCGGTGAGTCGTCGTCTGCGACACCTGTCGAGCCCAATTCGGCGCCTGTTGCCCCCCGGGGCGATGCAACCGGTGGTACTAATGCCACTGACACATCACCTACCTCGTTACAGCGGCACCGTGGAGGTAACACGCCCGCTTCGGCCACAAGTAGTCAGCCCGATGGCGCCACACCCGAGCCACTTAATTTGAATGTGACAAGTAAGTTAGCGTACACTGCTTGTTATTCTGCACCTTCACTTTGTGCACATTGTGAAGCTTTGCACTATCAGTGTTACGCTCATGTAACCAGCTAGTAGCCTTTTCGACGCAGTTTCGATCACTAGGTTGCTATGAGGACGACATCTAGCATGTTATTAATATTCAAATGGTGTTTTATTCTTTAAGCAGCTATTTCCCAAGTGCTTTTCAAGTGCCTCCGTCCACTTGATGGGCAGATTGTTGCCGATAAAACAGACGACTCATGAAATGAATTGTAAAAATTACCCTTCCAACAGTATACATGAAGATGGCCTTTAAGTGCTTGTTTCATTGGGAAGGGTACAAACTAAGGGGAGGGGGCAATGACTGCTGGCATAATCTCACATGGTTAACATTTATTCGCTGATGCCTCGGATATTCATTGGCGCAATCTCACAGCTTTTCTCATCCAAACTATAGATGGAGTTGCTAGTTGACCGCGATCCTTTCGCCAGTAATTTTTTGCTGAGATCACATTTGAAAGCTTAATGTGATTAGCATAAATCATGTTGGACAGATAATTTCCGCGTTTAACGGCCTAAATTGAGCTGTACTCTCTCGTGCCCAAAAGGAAAATCAATGCTGAAAGATGCAGGAAGTTTGTTCGAAACAATTCGATTGCATACCGCATTTTGACTTCTTTAATTTTTTTATTCATAGGAAAGTGTTTCTGCTATGAAACGTCGAGAAATGTGCTTTGTGATCGTGCTTTAGTGATAATGTTAGATAATTAAGTGGGGAATAGTACCCCATTTCTGGCTTGGTTCGTTTAACAGATTGTGCAGCGATGACGTCATTCCCTTGTCGACTGAAATTGCTCAATTTTGGAAATGTGGTGGGGGGATTTTGTTATTGTCGTTTATACGGCAGTAATCGGTAGTTTGTTGCTGGGTAGTTTTTTTTGCGGTGATGGTTATCGGTGAGATGTAATGTGTCAAGGGGTAAGGAAATTAATATCAAAAGGTGATAATTTAGAAGGGCGGCGATCCCTATTCGAGACCCGAGGATCGTTAATCCTTCCAGTAGGCTTTGTGCAACATTTCACTGAAACATTTTGTAGGCTTATCGTAGGAAATCTGCGATCTGTTGGTAAAGCTCATCTTTATGGTAAAATCGTTCATAGCAATGTTTTTAAAAAGTCACATATAAGGTGAAAATTTCCTCTAATTTTTACTTGAAGAAACCTCTCTTCCTCTCTCTCTCTCTCTCTCTATCTGTCTCACATATAGATACAAAAAGAACCTTGAATCTGCAAGAGCATATATTTGAAGGAGATGTGGTCGCTTAAAATCATTTAGGTATATTTGAGGCGTTGATTAGGCAGAAGTAGTTGTTGCAGACTATTGAATAAGGGCATTAGCCGAGTAGCAGAAATGTCAAGATTCAAATTGCTTCTGCTTATTTGCACAATTTGCTTGTTGTTCTCATTCATTTCAATTTCACATACAGGCATCACTAAGTATTAATATTGCTCCTCGATAAGATTTTCCTCTATTGCTCTAGAATTTGAATATTTACATTGCAGGGTGAAGGTTTCATAACTTAGAAGCTTTCGATTCTATGAGTAGTCGCAGTAGTCGATAGTTTCGTTCAAGAATATTCGCGAGCTCCTAAGACAATATTGCTATGAGCTGCACTCAAAAAGAGCACTAAAAATTAAAGCCATATGAATGTGATTGTGTTGATAGATGCCTTAGATAGAATGACAAAAAATAGATTCGACTTTATCGTCATCAGGAAGTTTGTTTAAGGAAATATAGTGGGGCTGATTCCCACGGATGACAGTAGTGTCCATGGAATGTTTAATCAGTAAAGAAAAATTCAACGTTTTTAATCGGAAATATTTCTGTTTCGAGAAATTCTTTTCGTGTTTTTTAAAGGTTTCTTTAAAATTTGTATTTATCTGATGTAGCGTAAACATATGAATCGTAATTATGGACATGTTGCAATATAGAAAAATTGTGAATGGTTCCTTTGCGATTTGATGGGGTTTTGTTGTTAATGTTGAACAAATCTAATTTATTTTATCTTCTGCAGTAAAACTTTCAATTTTACATGAGTGTTGGATCTTTTGTCTTCAAGAATTCTAACGTTATATTGGTACATTCTTTGAAACCAGCGAAGTCTTCAATGTGCCATCTTTTTATGCTCCCGAACTGCAAGGATTTCTTTTTCATAGGTTGCTTTTACTCTCGCCTGATTGAATAACGAGGATTCCATTGTTCGGAACGTTTCTTAAGCGTAATTGTTATCGCAGTTATTCGTCATATCCAAAGGCCACATTGTCCTGAAGTCTAAATGACAGTCTTTATTGGTTGTGGTCGTAGAGTTAACTCTGAGATCGCATAATATTATACGAAAGGTTTTTCCACTGATTCATCGACGCAAATTTCGTTTCCTGAAGACGATCGTCGCTCATGAGGCGGCGAAGTGTGACCTCGTGATGAGGGGATTAAGTTAGGGAAATGAAACATCAGTGAGAGCACCACCGGAGGTTCCATCGTCTGTCTGTTTCTCTCTCACGCAGCGCTCGTTGCTGAGCCGTGCTCTTAGCACCAAACGCGCCGCTGCACGCACGTCTCCAATAAACACATATGCACTCGTTGGCCCATTTGCGCGTATTTTCACAGACACCGGTAAACATGCTGATTCTACATTTATAAAAAGCAATGCTTTTCAGCCCATACCAATTCTTTGTGTGACAGTTGTTAATCGAAGTTAAATCATTCCGGAGTTGAACGGTCTCAACATGAGCCTGTCGGAACATTAACGTCTATGTGGAATCCAGAGAGAAGGGAGTTGTGGATGAGGAAACGGTTGGGACCTTCTATTAGCCTTCCCCAAGTCAGCGACCGTACCCTATATAAGGCATAAACGAGATGAATATTCGTCGGAGGTTTCTTCGTTCAAAGTATAATTCATTTTCCGCACAGCATTGTTTTAACCATTCAAAGCTTTTTTGAGCTGTTATTTCAGCCGATATCAATCTCAGATTGAATCCTAACTCTTCCAGCCAAAATATCTTATAAGCATAGAGTAGTTGTCGAATAGTTCATTTTCCTGCACAGTAACTGCGGGGTTTTTCTCTTTTTTTTGTCGAGGTTAGAAGAAAGGGAAAGACCGACTACAACAGTTGCGCGTCACAAGCGGAACCCCTTGTAGTCTATTTGTCTTTGTTGATCTTCTTGTTGACTTGATATGCACGTAAGTTATTCATTTATGTGTCTACATTCTATGTAAATACGCATTCTTATATAGCCACATTCCACATTCCTTCTCACATCTAACTTATCACTGCCAAAGCACTTCTACATTAAGAGCTAACTACTGAGTTTTCATCTCGGGCTTTATTGAAAGACGATAGGAATGGACTCGGCTAACTTTCGAATAAACGTAGAACGCATAAGCCGCAAATGCATCTTCAGTATCCTGTGTATAGTTCATATTGGATTCTAAGTAGCATGCTTCACATGGCATCGCTGATGCATTTCTTTGTTATGCGCTTTTGCGTATTTTTGCAGAAATCTATCGTTGCGACATGTTTTTTCGTTTGTATGCGTCTGTCTGACCGTCTATCCACTCGAATTCTTTAACTGTGACAGAAGTCAACAGTTGAGCCTCAGTTGAAATGTCAAGTGGATGACGAAATCTGCGTCTGTGCGGTAAAAAGAGCTGAGGTGACGAAATTCCCGGGATATATCCTATACCATGAAATAATTTACATACCACTTATCCATCCTCTACATAAGTGGTTGTTTCTTAATGTGTCGCGTGATTTACAAATCAGTTTTGTTATACAATCGATAAGATGATTAACGAAAGATTTCGCTGGGGATTTATAAAGCGACTCGATGCCGTTGCAGAACACATCAATTTATTGTCTTGTCACATCGATGAAACCTTACAGTGCTCGTTGTGTACCAGTATGTGAAACGAAATCTCTCACAAAAACTATATGAATGCATTCGGTTTGTTGCTGCGGAGAATTTGCGGTGAACTGTTTTTAGGTTGTGGTTATTAGATGCAGAAGACAATTAAATGCTGTGATTTTGCGAATTAGTAGAGAAATTTTACCATTAGAAAAGTAAATCGTTTTATGCACTCTTAATATCGCATTAATTGATACAGATGTTGTATTTCTGAATGCCTCTTTATGCCGTCAGTGAAAAATTCGTGACGACGTCTTTGCTGTCTTTGTTTTAGTAACGAATTTTCATAAATTTCGAACTTCTCTGCAGTGAATAATCCAGAATCTCTGAACAACTATGCGTAGAACAGTGGGGAATACGCGATGCAACTTATGTATTCATGTAATGGCTACATTGCAGTTGTATATTTTCTCTAATTATACGAAGGAATCGAAGCGTGCAAAACATTTCAAGTTTTGAAGATTCGAAGGATTTCTCCATCAGTGATGACTGCAGTATTGGAAGAACCCACCAATAGAATGATAAGAATAATCATTGATGAAAACATTCAACGAAAATTATCATCAATAATGATCACTGATAAAAATGATTAAACTCATAAAGTGGAGAAATAATTAAACTCATTTTGCTGATTTAATCTATTCTGCGAATAGTAATTGCCACGTTATGGGGTAACGAGATCAATGGCGAGGTCATTCAAAACGATCCGTCAGGTTCTAGGTGGGTACATGAGCTGCCAGCATTCATAATATTGGGAATTAGCATAATCTTTGAAATGTATCACTAATCATGGAAGCATTGCACTTAAAATATTTGATATTGATGTTGTTTGTAGCAGAAGAGGGTGACGGTGGTACGGACGTGCTTAGCAAGTCGACGTTAGCGAAGAAAACGAAAGACTGCCACGAAATTGTGAAGACGTCCGCAGTGGCAGGCGAGAGAAGAGGCAACCTTTGTAGTGTACACCAAAATGGTATCAGGTACGTGCATCCACTTCTATATACGGCTGCCTATCATCTAATATTCTGCTTTCCTCCAATACCGCTTTGTCTTCCTTCCATCCCTTCGCATCCTTTAGTTTTCATCTTCATTAACTTTGTGGAACAATTTTAGCTCCAGATTCTAATTCTTCTACACTTGAATTTTACTAGGACGACGTTGATTACGGTTGATTGTTACCGAAATGTCAGCATTTCATCGCTTCTGCCGTCTCAGTCTATGCAACCTTGCCAGAGTGCATAAAATTTGCTACCACTCTCCTAGCCCCCTCCTTCCATCCCCTCTCCTGTCCTCTTACTGCCCAACTCACGGTTCTTTACTACTCCATTGCAAAGAGTAATTGATCGTAACAGTCAAAAGGTGATTTCAACTTGTTTGCTAATATCTCTCGAATATTTTGAATGAGTGTCCTGAATTTCGCAGCTTTTAATCCACATTTTTGCATATTTATATAATCTTATCAACGAATCAAAGCAGCCTATCAAAGAAAGGTCTCAAGTCGTTCTTGAACACTATCAGCGCCATAATGACAATTACATATGCGTATGGAAGTCATCCTATTCCAAGTAATATCTCGAAAGTTCCATCAGTGTTATTGCATCGTTTCTTTTCATCTTTGTTGACTTGCCTCAAAATATGTTGTCGAAGGAGGTGATACTCATCTTGTTGCTCTTGTCCACTTGAATCGATTGAACTATTTTATTAGAATATATTAGTAAAGTATTTGCCTCTATAATATCCAACTATCTCCCCTCTCCTTCAAAGAAATCTCCTTTTCATTTTCCAGACTCTCAAGTAAATCGATTTATTGTTTTTTCTCGATTGTCAATCGTTCATTCAGTTGAATCTTACTGCAGTGAGCATAAAAGATTAGTGTTCCGGATGTATTTCACTAAACGGCTACACTTATCTTTGTTTTGCATTCAAGCGGCAGTTAACACGTTCGAATTTCATTCAATTGCCCGTAACTTATATGCAGGTCACCAATTTGTTGCTAAGCTAAAATAAACGCTGAGAAACTTGTTGAGTGAATTGCTGTCAGCTGTAATGAACATCCCCCTTCATCTGCTGCATCGAGAGGGAGATGGGGGGAGGATGTTATTTTAAAATGGTTGGCACAACCCAACGACTCTGTTCTTCTCACATGTTTCATTTGTAACTAATGAAAGCGTTCTTCATATCCACTATCGTAGATAATTTCATCATCACTATTATCCAAAAAATACACTTGTTTAATGTTATTATTATCGGATATTTTGGGATCGAATATTACAAAGAAGTTATCGCATTTAGAAATTTAAGAAATATTGCCCACTAGAAAATATGAGTGAAATAAACTGGCAAAGTATGAGTGTTTAGTGTGTGGTTGATGATTTCATAAGGCTACGAATAGTTCACTTTAGGGGCACACAATGAGTGTGAATCAAGTTTCATACAAGCGCCACTCTTTTTCGTTGTCCTCTTTGCTTTCCTCCTTTGTCTTTGCCTGTCTATGTCCTCTTTGCACTGCAACGATAGACAGGTGAAAAAGCCATAAAGCGAGGTGACTCGGCTTTTCTTATCGATTACAGCTATTGCTAATTTAATAAATAGTTCGTTAAGTTTGTAGATGTGATATCCGTCTAGATGAGCCAACCATCCGCATATATAACCATTAAATCGATATAATATAATCATTAATAAGGGAAAATAAAATCTTAGAAAAAAAGAAATTCGCCATTGAATTCATTTTTTATTCTTGTAGATTTTCTCTTCTCAAGATTTTTTCCTCTTTCTTTTTTTTTTCAACTTTTTCATTTTCCCTTTGGAAACTTCATAGTTTTTTCGTATTTCTTATTCATTTAACAAAGGAGACTTCTCTACTCGTCTCTCTTAAATACTATGCGCTTCTGTATTAGTTTAAAAATAAAAAATAAAAAAATTCATTTTATGAATGCCAAAAAAAACGCTTTTCAACTCTAGATGTTAGATATTGCGTTCGATCGATCGGCGTGTTTTGAACGTCAGCGCCTGTTCAATCACCACAAAAAACATCCCAGCAAATTTTTTTATTGTTCTTTCTTTATGCTTTCGATGGGTAAAACGTTGATTTATTTTCATTTTGCAAATATACTGTAGCAGCTATATTGTCTAAATTTACTTCGAAAATAAAGTGTGAGTATTGCGTGTTTTAATGAAATCAGAATAAAACGTCACGCTGACCATTACGTGACATATGCGCCACTAGGCTGGCATATTAGATAACAAATGCTTATTTAGTATGATCTATATTCTATAATTACAAAGTAGACAATTTACTGCGACATATAAAAATTTGTAAATATTTTTTCGCTTCTATTTGAATTGCAAAAATATTTCTGTGAAGTGTTAATGATTTCGGCATTGATTGCATAAATTTCTCTTCTTTGAAATGCGTTAAAAGAGATGAAGTTCGTCTTTGATGTTTGTATTTAGTGGTTTGTTAAGTCTGTTATGAATCGATAAATTGCGTTATAGTTCAATTATTTATAGATTGCCATATATGGCACAATGAGGGCTTTGTTATAATAAAGTAGTGCTATATTAGGGTTGAGAGTGTTCGGTTCATTAGTGGGATATTACTAGTGCGACAGTGATATTTTGTGTTGTGGAGGATGTGTGTGCAGTGAATATGGAGAGCATAACGAACAACACACGTCGATGGGGGTGCTTATGAAGGCCATTCGGGCTGAGCTGCAGCAAAACTGCCAAAGATGTGCAAATACAGTACTGAGAGTATGTGAACCAGGTGATAACATTCCATATATTCTAATACTAGTGGAGAAAAATGTTGATGCATTTTTAAATAATGCAGAATTAGAATACTGCAGACATTTTGTTAGTATATTCATGGGTAGATATCGTATTTGCTAAACAAGACGCCTAAAGAAAAAAATATTGTATTAACTCGATATGACCTCTATGAAAATTCTCACTGAAAAAATCTACTTATAATTTTAGAGCATGCAAATTTCCATCGCGTCTTCTTATGTATTCAGTAAAGATAATTCAGCGAAGATGAAGAAGCCAGGGCATATATACGATCGCTTCCGACAGTGCTTGTTGTTGTTCTTAACCATCGAAATCATCAATTCGCGTCTTGCCCATATTTTCCCAACATTGAAATCCTTCCTGAGCGACGTCCTTCCAAGTGATGACTTCGTCAGATATTGAAGTCGAGTTGTATTTTAGTATATTGAAATGATTTTTTAATGGAATCTTGTGGTGATTTCTTCTCTCAGATGAACGTAATCCAAGCATTTCGAATGAATGTGTCTGTAGGAAAGTTATAACTGCTTCAGCTAAGGAACAGATCGTAAGAGAGGAAGAAAACTTTTGAAGACGAAAGACGAGGGCCCCTTTTATCCATTCATAGTGCCGTCATCAGAGATCCTCACCACGTTTATCCTCTCCGGAAATCTTTGGTTGTCCTCTGCAAAATTCGATCGCTATAAAAACAAAGAGATTTCTCTGTGTTAAGCTGTCTGTGCTGATAACAAATCGAATTATTGAGTTTGTACTGCATATGGTATCATGAGTAAACGCACACTTCTCTGTTAGCATCCGCTTTCCTTTGCACACGGCGGTGTTTGTATAAACTATAGAATCGAATTGTTGAACGGATATGTGAGAGAATGCTGGAGTTACAAAAGGTTTATTTATTGGGTATGTGCTGACAGCTTATCTTAATTCATTGGTTCTTTTGCTGCTTGAGGTGTGGAGGGGCGCTGAATACACCCCCAGCAGGAAGACTTGATGTAGGAAGGTGACCAGGCTGGTTCTGGAAATTCGTTTTCTTTGCATCGCTCATGCGCCAGCTGCTTCTTTAAGCAGCTTGACCTCCGATACGCAAAATCCTTAATGTCCCTTCTTCCCCACTTACAAAACTCCATCGGCGTTCATATATGCCAGCCAACCAACACGCATGTGCGGCGGTGAAACCAGCTGCGCATTACCCTTCGTCTCTGTACACTATTTTCGTCTTTTCCACATGTTCTCTCTGAGGCACTCTCTTTCTTTCGCATGTTTTCAACGAGGCATTATGTTGTGAGTGTGTGCGTTGAAGCTATCGTTATCGAGGGAATCTTCTTGAAAAGTTACGTTGAACGTTGTCGTCGGAAGTTAGCGCCGCTATGGACCAACTCCAGGCAACGGAACCTCCGTGTGCCTGTTATTAATGTGGTACTTGCCAACTGCATGGGCATGCTTTTTCGATTTTGATATATCGGAGTACCACAACGATGAACTCATTTTTAAAGCTCTCCCCTTCTCTAATACGAATGAGTTTTGCGCTTTTGTTCACTACCACGCTTAGCTTCTAGCAAGTCGCAGCAAACTTATATCAGCAAAATCTTTTGAATACATAGGCGTAAACTGCGATTAGACCGTTGAAAACTCTCCGCTGAAGTTGATACAACTTTGTATTGATTTTATTATTGTTGTTTCGATTATAGATTATTTAGTGGAATGTAGAGAGATTGTGAAAGCATGCCGATAGTCAAGTTAGTGCGCTAGCATGCGACGCTTAGAGAGCTGTGTTTAGTATTTGGAAGCTGCATGACTGCTAAAAGCTGCGTTAGCGTCAGCGTCATTTTACAGACACCTTAATTCGGCTGTGTATGCCTCTGATGGTCAGATACTATGGAACAGTCGGATTCTGCGGTATTATGAGCCACAATCATTAAATTAGAAATGCGGAAACTCTATTTAGAACGCACGACCACCATGAGATGTTTGCCCTGATCATTGCTACGAAAGTTTATAGTGCATCTGTGAGGAGACCGCGATGTCTGGTTGACGTGAGGGCAAGGATAACATCACAGAGGTCGTGCTTCTGAAAATTGTAAATTCCTGCGATCGAGACTCAAAGAATTGAGTCTTCGAGCCTCCTTTAACTTTCGATCGCCATAGGTGGGCAGTGAAGTGGTCGAGCGGTCGAATAGTCAAGCAATAGCGACTGCCTGCTTAATGGCTAGCTCTTGTTCGTCGAAATCGTTCGGTGTGGAATAAACTGAATGGGAACATCATAGAATAACGAAACCACGCATCGGTAGAAGTCGCTGTAAACGCTTTCTCTGGAATGTTTATTTATTTCACTTGCAGGAATTTCAGAAATTGGGGGGAGGGGAAGGGGACAGATTTCCTTTTGCTTTGGCAGGATGAAGACAACTGATGGAAATTAAAAGAAAAAAGCAACTTCCTGGGGAATCTGATGCAATTAAGAACTTTTGTTTTTCTTTGTATGTTTAACTGCTATCCAGTTGAATTTCCCCATCATTTACTGCACTAAAATCTATGCTAGTTATATGTTTTTCATGATTTGATATGGTTATGTTTGTTTTATTTCGCGTGTAGTGAAACGTTTTCCGGTTTTCTCTTGTTTTCTTTATAGTTCACTTCGGAATTCGGAATAGTAGATATATTTAAGACGATTTCACAATATTATAATAATGAATGCCAGTGAGCATTCATAAATAATGAAGATATAATGTTGTATTTTATAAACGAGCGTTTTAAAATCACCTAGTGAGTGGCACAGCGTTCTCACCTGACCTGATATTAATTTTAGGTTGTAAGCGTTAGTGCAAAAGAGCTACGAATTGATTGGAATATGGAAAACAATAATATGTGTTGTATTAAACAGTGGTGCACTTTTGTCGATTGTGGCTGTGCATTGTTCGTGAATAAGCGGTCTGTATGATCGAAACAAACTGCGCACAAGCAGCTGACGTAGACATGAGAGCAGTAATGCATTTAAAGGAAAAAAAAAATTCATAGTATCCTTCTCCTACCTGTTTATAGGTGGGAGAGGGATCTGCCCGAGAGGGAAAGTTTGCGAGGTTTTTTGATTTGCTTTATTGGTTTGCTCCATTATTACGCTAAATATGCCCCTTCCTCCCCCCCCCCCCCCCCCCCCCCCCCCCACCCCCCCCTCCCTCCTCCCCGCTGCCTTCTCCCTACTGGTGCGATCAAAAGCGCGTAGTCAAGAGTTAACCTGCTAGAGTAGTGGTTGAAAATGCGCTGTTTGAAGCTGGACATCCAAGAGAGGAATATTTTAAAGAGCGTTATGTATCCATCAGTAAGGTTCTAATCAAGTGGAGTATTTGTAGTTTGTAGGCTACGAAGTGCTACGAATTTTTTTCTCAGGGAAATGTCGTATCTGATTTAGGGGAAATACTATTGGCAATGAAGCAAAACCACTAAACTACAAGAGGTTTTTTAGTGCGGTGGTTTTTCCATTTTGAGACAATAGGACTTCAATTTCTGAACCTTCAATAATTAAACCCCTAATGAGAAAAGGAACTCCAATCTTGCTGACGATTCTCGGCAATATTTATTGCTCGAGTGTCGACCTTAACTACTTGGATAATACGAAATTTTTCGACCTCAGTTTGAGGGATTTGATTGTGTTCGGTCGTCATCGGTCGCTAAATGTTCGAACTGTGCGATTATCCCAGTTGGAGAATGAGTCATCGCTTTATTTTGACCATCGTAATGATGTTCCGGTATGAAAATCTCAATCATCATCACTACTTACATCCCTCTTAACGTCTTCAAAGGGCTTGCTTCATAGATAAACAATTTTTTCAATTCAAACTCCCTGATTAAGGTTCAAAAATTACAAGTTCTACCGTAAGACAGTTGGCCATTCAATGATATAAGTTGCCTCCGTCTAGGTTATTAAAGGAGTGGGATGGGAGAGGGGAGGGAAAGTCCTTGAATGAAGAGAGTTCACGCAAAATAGGTCTTTTATGAGCCAGAAATCAGATGTGTTGGCTTTTTACATTGAACACAGCAAGCTGCTAGCCAGATCTTCAAAGCCAGATTTATTCTCGCTGGCATAGCGGCACTGCACTGTGTATCGCGCCTCATGCAGTGCTGGCAACCCCGAGTTTTGATGATTCTGTACTCGTCAACTGGAGAGGTGGTCGTATGGTAGGTGTTTGCAATCATCGTGAGAGTTAACGGGTTCGGTGCATTTGTCGTGTCGTAGTTGCTAGTTGTTGACTCGCAGCATGCAGTTGTTGCTCAAGGGCATTTAGTGTTGTGGTCGGTGTTTAGCGTAGTATTTGTTGGATTACATGCTTCGCATTCTTGAAGGTACCGACACACCGTCTCTTGCAGTTGTGATGGCCTCAGTTCTCGTTTCTCTCCCATCCTTAAAGTTTTGTGCAAGGTGTTGAACACATAGGTGTTGCGTATATTATAGTGGATATGGAATCAGTTAGCGGATAGATGCCGTTTATCAAGTGACATTAGTCTTTATCGGTGTTTGTTTGCAGTTGTTGGGAATTGGACGTCTACCGTGAAATGCTAAATACCAAAGGGTGTCTCGAGCGGTTGAGAGCTCGAAAACCCATGATGGCTCCGCAAATATCAGACAGCCTTGGAACTCGTATTAACAATCGGTAGTTGCTTATATTCTAATAGATATTTCACGTTTGAGGCATCAGTAGAACTTCGAGTAGAAACATCGTCGTGGATAGCAAAGATGAAATGGTGTTGCTTCGTTTTATTATCATCTTTTAAACACTGCTAGTGGCATTTAAGAGTAATATTTGTCACGACTGTTTAACCTACTTCCCATTCCCCTCCCTTCCTCCTTCCCCTTCCCCTCTGTTCCTCCCTCCTCTTCCTGTCTCCCCCTTGCCTTCTGTCCTCATTTTAAAAGCTCATTTCGTTATGTCACCAGTATTCTGCAATGAAATGAATTTAGTTTGAGTGGGTGTATGCAACTTTTTCTATACATTAAAAACATAAAATGGTCGAGACATTGTGGAACATCACAGTAGTTTTGCTGAGTGAGTTATTAGCTTATTACCTTCAATGATTAATGTTGCTCTGTGCGTATGTGCGCCTTTGTCTTATACATTCACCAAGCAACTTTCACTTCACTCCGTCTTCTAGATTATAGATCTGCAACATTTACCAGTGTTTCTATTTTTGCAATTTTTATTTCTGCAAGTCAAGAATTTTTGATTATTTCTGCTTAAATTGATGGGAAATCTCGGTTTTCATTTTTGCTGTGTTAAGATTGTTTACCAAGATTGAACAATTCGTCTGAAGCATACTGATGTGGTTTTTTGCATCACCTCTGTGGAACGAGACTAACTGAACAAATAGCAGCAGTTGTGCTTTCATATCCAACCGAGCTCATTAATGATAAGAGTGATTAATTATTGTTGTTTTTAATGCATTGCATATTGCTTTTACCGGAGAAGTCCCGTTTAGTGAAGTTTCACCGATGACCATGCTGATAATGCTCCGTTTTGCTTGTAGCTAGGTAGTCGTAATTATCTCAGCAGTCATAGTCGTGCAGCGTAACTAGAGATGACAATCTTTCAGACCTAAGCCAGTTACATCGCAGTCGTTGTTAAGGTTCTCGAACTGCAGTTTGTTAGAGTAGTATAAACTGGGTGATCCTGTTTTTGTTGCATAGGTTGCATGTACGTAGATGTTGGTCGTTTGATATACTCGCGCATAATAAGTTATACAATTTTCTTATATAGTCGGGGGCTCCTGCAGAGTAGGTCAGAGCTGTGGAACTGTCTTCGAAATTCCAAAAGACAGAAGTAGGGTCGGCGATCCTTGTGAAGACTTGCATCCACCATCCTCGTTTAAGGTACTGCCTTTGAAGCTCGAGACTGCTCAAGCCATCTTTGATCTCAGAGGTTTTTTGCGATATATGCCATTTGAGGATTACTTAATGTCGAAGCTAGTGTGCGTTAATGATTTATGGTTTTGATATAACTACTGACATCCTAAACGCATCTTCTAATATTACAAAGCGTCTCGGCCGTCTGTACGCCCTTATTGAGCACATAACTCTGCCTTTGCTAAATTTAGAAACTCATAT
Organism: Baylisascaris schroederi; assembly: GCA_006503575.1. NCBI lineage: Eukaryota > Metazoa > Nematoda > Chromadorea > Rhabditida > Ascarididae > Baylisascaris > Baylisascaris schroederi. The sequence goes on from QEWY01001293.1 coordinate 2,305,501, forward strand.
TTAATCTGAAGTTGCGATTTTGTTCCCCTTTTGCTGTTTGATTTGAGTAGTGCTGTGTTGGGATAGAGGCTGATCTTGTCCAGACCGAAACTGGGACTGCAAGCGATGTTTACTGATTGTGTATGGTAATGAGACAAGATTTTATCCAGAACTTTGTCCTCGAGTTTTTTTCTTTTTTTGCATAACCTCACTGAAACCTCTTGATATATCGGCCGGTTCATGAAGTGGAAATTTTTCCTGCAAATATGCCTTGTCACGCATTTCTGCAGGTGAGAGGGACTTGGGAACGATATTGCTGAGTTTATATAACATTCGAATGTGCTGTAGTAGAATGTGGCACTCAAACGGATTCCCATGTAATTTCATGTTCACTGTTTTCTGTTTCAGTCTTCTCTTCTGCTGAGTCCTCTTCTTACACTGCTACGAAAATCATCTCTTCCCTTTTGAAATGCTTTTTTTTGTGTTTTAAATGTGTTTCGAAACATCGAGTCGTCAACGATAGAACCCACGAAGGCGCTATGAGGTTTGGTGCTCTGGCAGGGAAAGTCTTCTCTTAGCTTTGCTTCTCTATCAGAGAGTTGTTTTCTTTTTCTTCTTTAAGCACTTTCTGAGATGTGCACTGATTTGAGGAAATAATTGCAGGAAGGCAAAGGTGAACGTTGCCTGTCAAACCGATACAGACGAAGCAGTTATTCCACGAATGCCCTCGCAGTGCTCTCGATCGAGTGTCGCACAGCCACCTGTTGCGAAAGGTCCTTTCTGCGTTCCACGTTCACTCTTTGCTCCATCGAGTCAATGAGTGAATCAGTGCTTTTTTTTTCGCGTCGTACAGACTTTCTGCCGGGTGATGGGGTAAAGTTCACTTAAGGTTTCGCGAGTGTCACTTAAGAGAGAGATGCAGAGTTGGGAATTTGGGTCAGGTGGATAGAATAATGATATTACGTGGGGTCTGCACGTATTTTTCACAGCTTTGTTGGACAAAATTGGCACTGCATCCTGAGGCTTCTTTTCCCACTCATGTTTATCCTTCGTTTTTTTTTTGTTTCCCTTTTGCCGCATTCGTTCTAAGTTTCTACGTTCTTTCAAAAGTGATTGTCCGATCCTGGAGTTCCAAATTGGCAGGGGAAGGAAGGAGGAGATGAAGAAGTGGGATTGCAGGTGCCACCTGAAACATTGACGAGCGCATGAAAAAACAGCGAATGGCCGCGTTTTGATTCGACAGCAAAAGTAACTTTTTTTATGCTCAAGTGATTGACTTATGGAGTGGCGGTTCACTCTCAGATGTGGAGTTCTTTAGATGGTTAGCACGGGTCAGCTGATGTTTTTGAAGCGTTGATTTTTAGCAACGGCTGTTGCAACGGCGTCGACTGCGGAGACGAGTTCTGCCTCGTCGAGTACATCATCCGACGGCACTTTACGGCTTATGATTCAGAATTTCAAGAACATGTCAGATACGGTTAGAGGACCCAGCAAGAAGATTCAAGCAGTGCCGTGGTGAGTTCTGCAGTTGTAGCTTGGGAGATGTTGTTAAGTTTGATTGACACAGATCTCGAGTAGAGGTAGTTGAGGACGCTGTGGTTTTGTTCAGTAAGGAAGCGACTACTCTAAGGCAAACGTCTTTTTTAAGTTCTTCTTTACTTGAGAAGCATATGTTGAAAGATGCCTTCGCACTGTTTTGCTGTTTTAAAGAATCATCGAAGGAGTAAGAGCACTTTCATACTGTACTACTTTCATAAATCATTGTGAATTCATTGATTATTAAATATTGGAAATCGAAGCTTGCTGTTCAACGCAAACATGTGACTTGGGCTGGGTGACTGGAGGAAACCTGCCACATGTGTGATGTTTGCCCAGTGGGGGAAATTTTTATAAAATTCAAAGAAGTTTTGCTAGAAATTCGCTTTTTTCCGATTGAAGAACGGTAAAATTAAACGTGAACCGTAAAATTATTGAAAAAATTCAAAAGTTTTCTCCTCTAGATCCTGAATTTCTGGGAAATTTGCATGCCAGTTGGTTTTATCTTTCATTTTCAACATTTCTTTCTAAATGACTTTATAATATCGTTCAATTTCTTCTCACCGCTGGATCGTGTGTATATAAGATTGCTGTGGAGAGTGAATAAAGGCGAGATTTCATTTGCAGGCGGATTATGGTGATGCCGAGGCAGCACGTTGTACAAAAGAAGGGCACGCAAAAATGCTTGGGCTTCTTCCTTCAGTGTTGTCCAGACGCTTATTCTGAGTGAGCTTTTCATTCACTACACCTGTCTGGGGCGATTCTAAAATTATTAAATAAGGTTGCGTTGCAAATTAAAGAAACTCCTTGAGGGACTTTAGGAGTGAGTGATGAAGTGGAATGTTTTGTGCACATATTTCCACCCATTTTCCTTTTGTTCGACGTCATTCGATATATGCGCTCATCGGTGAAGTTTATTATTGTTTTGAGGGCATGATTCAGGCTAATTGAAAAGTTTCATTTCATCTATCTGAAATCAAAATTTATTGACTTCATTTTGTTAGCGGTCACCTTCATTGCAAATTAGTGGTTTCTTAGAGTAAACTACGAGTGTGTTTGATTTTAAATGTTGGCAGCTGCTGCTTTTTTTTTTGTGGATTTCTTGTTTTCCTATGTTGCTTTCATATTTTATTCAGGCAGTTTAAGTCAAACAAATGAATGGTGATGGACAGAGTTATTCCATTCTATTGTCTAAGCTATTAGACGCATTTGCTATGCGCAGAGAACACGATGCTATATTTATAAGAGTTTTAAATTTAGAGCTGCAAAGTTGTGTTGTTCTTGAACAGTTGCTTTATTTGTACTTAATTCATTTGTTGTGGGAAGTATAATTGAAGTAACATTGAAAAGTGTTTAAAAAAAGTTAACTGATTTTTGAATCGTTGTGAGTGAGCATACACCGAAATGTTTGCGTTGTTGTATGAGTATAGTTGCATTGCAGTTCATGGTCGTGCCAAGCAGCCGCGGAACTGCGTTTGATCTCTCAGAAACAGGGAGTCCCACATTTTACAAGGAAGACGAATCATGTTTACACGGCCAAAGAAAACGACTGGGGCTACTCGTGCTTCATGACTTGGGCGGTATGATGTTGTCTTTCACTTCACTGTACTTCCTCTCAAATTGTCGAGGAAAAAGAAGCGACGTTGACATTTAACAGAAACAGTGGAATAAGGAAGATTTTTTTCTTTTCAAGTTCTTCAAAGGGTTTTTATTGGGACGAGGAGGGAAGGGGGGAGGTGGCAGAGAGCGGCAAGAAAATCCTCGTCGTTGATCGCGGGTTTGAATACCATAAGTTTCTGAGCGAGGTATCGAGTATTTCCGAGATGAAGGAATAGGAATCGGCAGGCAGTAGGAAACGGTGAGAGAGGGGGATTGGTCATTGCAGTTGTTTCAAATGCTCCTATATTTGCAGTGCAAGGTCGTGTGTTTAAAAAAAAAAAAATTATTTTCTTTCTCGCTTCAGGCTGATGAGCTCTTTCAATCATTAAAAAACTTTACTTTTGTTCGTATGTGCCGGTATTTGTTGTGAACTTCAACAACAATTTCAAAAGCCTAATTGCGCTCTTGAAGGCATACACAGATGTCTCCTCTGCCTCTTTTGCCTTCGAGATCCTCTCATTCTTTAGATTTTGCCAGCTGGGGGTATGGAACGTTAATGTTTTTATTATTTCCTGCACCTCTACCCTCAAATATTTCTGCAGACGAAAAGTCTACGATGTATTTTCTGAAATTTCACGATGGCTACGCAGCTGTATGCAGCGTTCGCAGAATGCATAAATGCGAGAGTTCTCTAGTGGATTTAATGTCTGTAGAGGCTGTGCGATTTGCTTTTGTTTAGTTGATGTGAACTTCTGTAACAATTGGGTGTATACGTTATGAAGTTTTCCTTTCTATGACCGTTTTTTGCAGTGCTTTCAAATTTTATTTTATGGGGGAATGCCGGTTAAGCATGTTTGAAGTTGTTGAGTGGGTGGTGCGGTACGTTTAAAGCGAAACAGGAAATGTCCTATGTCATGAAAAATAGGGTAGTTCAGCGCGGTTAGAGTGATCCGTCAGAAGTCAGTATCTGCAGATATTGAAGAATCTACCCAGTTGGAGTCTTAAAGCGCTCATTTTGAAACTCAAGGAAGAGTAGGTTGAAAAGTAAATCCAGGGAGAGTTGATCCAGAATTTTCGTCTGCTGAAGTTTTCGAGGATTTCACTTTTCTTCTTGAAGTTTCACCAGCTCCAGTAGGGGAAATGGCGGACTTAGTTACCGTTATCGTCTTTATCTAGGTAAAACCTCATATATGCAATTTTATAAAGAGTTGCAATCGGTTCTCTGTTAGGGGTTGAAATAGCAAAACACAAATGATGGTCGTAGTTTTTCGTCAATATTTCAAATCTTTGTAGGACATTTTGGACGAGAGTCAAGGGTATATCAAAGAAGACAAGGTCATCTTAGAAGTTTCTGTGAAAGCGGAGCCTCCGAAGAATATATTGTAAGTTGCGCTCATTTCCACTTTATATTTAGATGATTAGGTGATTCGCTATTGTGAACACTCTTGAGACTAATGTGCACACCGAAATTGGAAAGAAAAAGGTGCAGTTAAAACTTTTCAAGGCTGGATCAGAAACAGAAATGAGGCCGTTGATTTCCTTGATTTGACGGGGTTTTTTGATATGATTTCTAATCTTACTCCGGTGCAACAGTATGCCTTTATAAATGCAGTGAGCTTCCACGATGCTTATTCACGTAAGAGCGCAGTGGTTATGAGCTGCGAGGGTAACTGTTCCATCCGTGAACGGCCATTGTTGGTCAGTGCTCGATGGCATATATTTTTCTAGAATGCTTCGACCCCATTGTTATATTCTTCGGTATTATGTCTCGTTTACTGAAGAGTTTGCTGGTTTCCTTCGTTCTTCGCAACTTGCACCTTCACCACTACCGACTTTTTGGAAATTGAAACACGTTTGGGTACCGTCGCCGGCTTTTGATCTCCACGTATTTGCGCCTTGGTTGTTTTCTTTAGATGTATTCTGTGCAGTCATCGGGAAGTTATGGGTTCCCCAGGTAGGTATTACCACTTTTTCTTTTATGAGCATCCCACTTTGCCAGTTTTTTAGCTTCCGGGTAGACGTGGTCCTGAAAAAAGTCGTGTCCTGGACGCACTGTGTTCTACCTTCATTCTGGCGTGTTGCTGTGCACCCCCTTAAAATATTTTCATAACATTGTAAAGCAATAAAACAATGAATGTGAGGTTTTCTGTTGTCTGATGGCAGTGAGATTATAGCGTTTTGTTGCTTCACCATGACTTGCTGGCTTTGATTGTGCGTAATACGGTTTAACAGTATCCTATAAGAAAGAGTTTTACTTCCGAGATGGATTCATCGAAAAAGAATTGTTGCAGGACACACGACCAGTTCGAGAAGAAAATCCAAGACTACATGCGTCTAGCAGACATCCAGAGTAGCAGGGGTCTTATCGATAAGGCGATCGAAGTCAATCTGAGTGCTTTGAAGTTCTGCAAAGATCGAGATCAGGACTGCAAGGCCGAGCTAGAGGCTCAGAAAACGAAATTAATAGAAATGAAACTGAAGCAGAGTATTGAAAGGATTGAGAAAGGTATTTTCTAATTACGTTATTGTTTATTAGGAATTCTACCTAGCCTACTGTATTTGGGAAGTTCACACTGAGAGTTGTATATGCGTCTGCTAATGGGAGAGGATTGATTTGGCTCAGTTTGGTCCTGTCTTTGATGTGTTCTCGTTGAAATACTTGAGGAGATCATGGACAATGACCAGTTTTTCTCTTCTTTGTGAGGCCACAATTTTAGCGTATAGGTGAAGTTGTTCGCGTGAAGTGTTGAGAGGTGTATATGAATAGTCAGCGCTTGACTTGATGAAGCTTGTTTGCAGTGGTATGGATGGTTGGTTTATGTTTCGCATTTAAATTTGCAATGCCTCAAGTTGAAGAACTTCACTGCCCTGTGGCAGTGATTATGATGTTGCCAATAGGTGACATCAGTTGTTAGGCACAAGAAGTAAGCATCTCATTTTCTAATTCGTTGTAATCCACATAAAAGCTGTACAAATATATAAGGTGACCTTTCCTCACCACATTGCCCTTTTTTTTGTAAATCTAATTGCTGTCAAGGAATATTCAGAAAAAAAAAAGAAAAAAACAAAGGCCACCCGCCCCTGTGGGTGGTCTTTTGCGGGGCTAACAAACACAATAGGGTGGTTTTTTTGTTTGATATGAACGATGTTTTCAATATTTTTAAACACTGATTATTATTTTGACTCTAGCAAGTAAAAGGCTACAGTCTGCAGTTCCCATAGTGCTGTACTTATTGAAGAAGTCATAGCGAAATGTCACCAATCAACGGTAACTACGTTTCGTTCGTATCGATTTTGTTTGTTTTTTTTTGATAGGGAAGTGTTGTATTTTCGTCGTTTCCGAATGTAATTTGTGGAGCATTCGCATCGCACTGATTTTATAGCCCCCTTTGAAACAGTTTAAAGAGATTCTTTGAGAATTCCTTTTTTATTGATTTTCATTGAGTTTTTTTTTTCAGGGCCACCTATTGGGAAGAACGAAGAGGAAAGCTCATTGAATCAAAACGCCCTGAAGCAGGCAATCTCAGGAACGCCAGCAACATTGAAGCAATCTGGTACTTGCAAGTCAACGAATAAGGGTGGCTCCTCGACAAAAGCCAGAGATAGCAGCAACGTCGAGAAAAACGGCAACGCGCAAAACAGGTGAGTTATGAATTCATTTTCCTAGTGCAGCAAGCGACACATCCTGGAGCATGGAGAATGTATGCAGTATGGGACGGGAGTGGTCATTCTCTCACGTTTTTGTATTTGTGGCTTCGATATTTTCGACAGATTTTTTCAGTTCGCTCAGATTTAGCTGACTGTTATTCATTTCGATTCCACTCATTCGGAAATATCATAAAAGTGCAATTTTTTGTGTCATTTGTTTTTTCTCATTCCTTTTACCCCAAAATGGAAATTGCTTCGTCAATTGACACTCATCATTCAACGATACGCTTGATAAGAGGGCGAAAAACGGAACGTCGAAAGAAAGAAACCCTGCTGTATCACTTTTGAAATGGATAACAGCGGCAGGCTTTTGATGTAATATCTGCCTTCCCTATCTTCCTTTCCCAAAGATTTTTTGCAGTTGGAAAACTTTGTTCGGTGTAAATCGGTGACTCCGAAAATAATCTTCCGATTTTCTCGTCACTCTTGACATGTTTTTAATTGCGATTTGAGATTAGTTTTTCTTCTTGAACCGAAAAAAAAAAAACTTTTTAGCTTTAGCAGTTCAGAAAATTCCTTCACTGTCATTTTCTGCATAAATCGTTAAGTGAATTTAGTTGTTTTTTTTTCAGTTTTCATACTTTGGTTTTAATAAATTTCATTCTTTTTAAGGAAACGTGCATATAATCACTGAATCTTTCTTGGTAAACATAAGCTATCGTTGATGCAACTGCCAAAAAGTGCCGTATTGCTTTGCATACGAGATGCTGCTCTTCAGCTTTGCTAATATCCGTTAGGAAGTGGTGACCTTGCGTTCATTTTGATATTCTTTTCCAGATAAAGAATCATGTATGATGAGGTATGGAGGGCATTATGGATGTGCACTTAACTGCCAATCATGTGAATATAATTTTGGTGTATTTGCTGCGAATCTTACGCTGTTACTTATCACCTTTTATAGCATGAAATCATCTTCTAATGACCTGCGAGCTTATTGTGATTAACGTAGAATATAATTGGCGATCTATGGTTTGGGCTATTATAAAGTTGGTGTCGTTTGGGCTGTTATAAGATTGTCAAAAAATTTGGATGATTAGAGAGGGGACAGCTTGTTTGTTAGCATCGTGTGTGGTCGAAAAATCATAATTTCAGAAGCATTTTCAGGTCGCAGACTCCTCCTCCGCCATCAAAAACTGTTGAATCGCAGCAGAATGTCGATAGTGCTGTTAATGAAACGAGAACGGGTAAGCTGATTTCACTCACTCTGTTTCATCTCATTTTTCAGCTCATTGCATTAAGTTCATAATTGCCCATTATGGCTAACCTGGTTCCCATTTCTTGGTTTAATTAGTCGTTTGCATTTATTTCTGTGAAACGATTTTAGACATGAACTTCTTTTTCACCTCTCGTAGGCGGTAGGTGAGTTGAGGGGAATTGATGTTGATTTCTTTAGAAGTTTTGTTTGTTTTCTTCGTTTTGTTGGCTCGTTTATCATAAACTGAGTTTTCAGATCTGCGAGCTGAACTTCTTCTTTCCAATTCGCCTTATAAGGCGCCGTGGGTAACAGACACGAACACCAGCGATGACATCGACAATGAACTGGTGTGTTCTTTTGTTTTTGTTTGTACATTTTCATGAGTTTTTAGACATTTGCCCACGTTTTCGCCCTATTCAGATAGGTTATGTGGTCACATGTAGGGTGTTCATATATTGGAGCGTCGCCACTGTGTATTTGTTTTCTGTGATTGTTTATGTAACTTAAAGCACACAGTTATAAGGGTTTCATGCGAAGCAAACGATGCTCACCTCATTTTTCATTACGTATTGAAGAAACCGAAGGAATATTGGGTGCAGTGGTCTGTTACGTTTATGTGCACGATAAATTTTGCAGAGGAGGAACGTGGACTTTGGTCAGCAGTTAGAGGAGGTAGTACTAAACGAAGGCGAACGACTCTCATCCAGGTTCGACGCCGAGCAGAAGCGTTTCGCAACTGAAAAGTCAGTTTATTATCGTTGAAGCACTGAGTGCACGCAGAGAATTGATGATTCATGCGCCCGGCAGCTCGACAGTGGCGCTGGTGTTAAAATTGGTTCTGATGTCGTTGCTGAGAGCAACATTTGGTAACATAGCGTGGCTGATATTCGCTTTTATGTGAAGCTATGCAGTGAGTTCTGAATTTTAGAGACTAGACTATATTGCAATGCAAGAAATCAATTTTGGCATGAAAAGCATAGGCCTTAGAAAATGCGCCAGCCGTGAGCGATGTACGAGGCCTAAAAGGTCCGGCGAGCGTAATCTTTGCCGGCGTTCGCTGAATGGAGATTAGCTGTGCTAGTGATGAGAGAAGCGAAAAGTTTGTTTAAACAGGCCACCATATCACTGGAAAATGGTGTTATTAAAAAGACGGGTCGCATATTTCAACTATGTTTTGGCTTAGCGGCCGTCTGAAAAGAAGAGAGGAGGGGGGTGAAGTTAGATGGAGAATCCCTATAACTGCATTTGACACCGTAAATTTGAGTCGGATTAACTAAACAAGAGTAGATAAAATCTCTCTTTTTACGGCATAAATGATGAATAATTTTGGCCGGTCGTACGCAGTAGTGATGGATAATGACCAAGTTGAAAAGGTAGCGGTGATGGGGGAGGTTACGATGATAAAATAAATAATTGGGCAACATAGGGATCGTTTTGTACTTGCATTGAACACAGATGCAATTCATAATCGTATATATCTTTCGCGGCAGCGCATCGTCGGTGTGCCAAAGCGTGGCGGTCAGCTTTTTCGAGATTACTATCGACATGTGGTCGATTTTGAATTGAATGAACATATGAGGAGAGAATATTATATTGAAGGAGCACGTTCATAACGAATAAACAGAATGAACTAATTCGTACAAAGGCCATTCTCGAGAACATCTCGGCTCTTGCTGTTCGAAACAATCCGCAGATGATGAGCGAGATTAAGAAAGTGGCCAACGAATCATATGAAGAAGAAGTTCGAAGGCAACAGGCTTTTAAGAGGTTCATTTCTATGAATATTTCATTTGTTTCTTATTAGTGGATCTCTTCGCAGAATTTCTTTGAAGTGGTAGGTACATTTTTAAAGAGGTCTCAATATTTCTAGGCAAGCAGCGCTTTGAATCCTGTGAATGCCATTCAGTCTTGTTGTTCAGTTGTGTCTTTCGAAAGCGACGCCTGGCAGCATATTATAGATTGTGACTGCCGGAAAAGTATGTTCTAGTTTCATCTGACAGTGCTGCTTCCTACAATTCTTTGGAGTAGTTTTTTTTGCCACAGGCTTTGATCGGTGCTTTTCTTGTAGCAGAACCTGGGTTGTTATTTGAAGTGGTAAAAAGTAATCTAGTTCTGTGTGTGCCGAATATTTCTCACCTGCCTACCATTTTTTCTGTTATTTCAAAAATTGAAGTTTCGTTTTTATGTAGTTTGTATAGTTTTAGCTGATATATCCATTTGAAGGATGCCGAAAGCAGTTCAACAGAAGAAGGGCCCTTTATTGAACTTGATCGACATGGATCCAGACAAACTTCCGTTGAGCAAGCTCGATGAAGAACAAGAGCTAGCCAGAGGAGAGCAACAGAAGGTGCAAAACTTGGATAACAGATCCAAGAAAGGTGCATTAAAGCAGACGGATATTGAAGAGGTTTGCTCTTTGTGCCCAATTCTTAGAATTCTCTCTAAATTTTCCCACCTGTGTTTAATTTTGTTTTCATTAATTGAAAGTTGAAACTACTATCTTCCAAAGAATTACTAATTTTCATGATAATGTGGCACTGATTGTGAAGCGTTCTAAAATTATGAGTTAAAGCGTATCGTTTCGAATTTATATTGCGAATCGCACGCGTTATTGAGAACGAAGCGCCATTTGTCTAAGAGATCGAAGAAATTCTTATTGACGCCTGGTTATGTGATGTATACTGACATCCATCTTTTGAAATGTTGTTGAAACGAGAAGAATACTTTCGAAATGAATTAAGCCGAAGGCGTTATTCATTACGAAGAATCGTTTTACTCACAAGTCGAGAAATTTGGCACTTTTCTGTCGGAGATCGAGAAATGAGTGCTTTTATGAGTTCGACGATAGGAATAAAGAGATAAGTTGTGTGGCAATCTAATCTTAATCATAAAATAGTGCGGACAGAAATCATTTTGAAGTGCATGTAGTTTAGCCGTTAGCGCAGCATCATGGTGAACTGAGGTTGTACACGTTTGCAGAAATTTGGTGTCTCTCAAAATGCCGCTCCCGTTTGGAGGAATGCAGCTTATAAGGCCGATCCAACCGGTCAGAGACAGCCTTGGGAGGCTCTAACCGACGAGGGGGCTGAAATCAAAGGCAATCAGGGGGGCATCGAGTATTCCAGCGATGACGAGACCGCTACTTCTGGAGGCGTCACTTCGGACAGTGAGGTAGTCTTATTCTGCAGTCCACTTTACCGCCCATCGTCACCCGCACTCATCACATACTTTGCATCACATACCTTTTTCTTGCATAGGTGTTGGCATAACCCTTAGTAAAGCATACTTGCATAGGTGTTGGCATAACCCTTAGTAAAGCATTTTAATTACAAGGCGTTTTTGAAACTTTTGAACTGGAATATATTTGCGATAACACGGTGTTTATACGTGGGCCGTTGACTATTGCAGGCGGAAGGGAACGGCGGTCGTACAGCACTGGGAGTCCCAGTGTCGAAGAAGATGAAGCGTTGCTTGGAAGGACCACAAGCAGTAATTACAGAGCTGCGTGACGAGTGCGATAGCTGCATTGAGGCGATGCTAGAACCGTCGTCAGTTGCCACCGAGGAGGCTTCATGCCAGACCGATTGTTAGTTGTTCTGTGGTTATTTTTTGTGCTCCGAGCCTCGAGGTGGTTCCAGAAATAAAATTTCCTCTTGCTGGTGAGTGGATGCAGGGACACCCGTCTCCTTTGTAACCCTGCTGTTAACAGTGTATCTCATTGAAACCGGGTCGGGCTTCTGAGTGTGGGTCAAGGAAGGATAAGCAAAGAACCATCTAACTAAAAAGACGGTCTCGCAGTTTTGTGCAAATTCTTCATTTCCTTTCGCTTAAAAAAAATCAACGAAGTCTTCATTTTCTTTTCACTGAATTTTGTTTCATTTCGTTTGCGTGGTCACACGACAGCTGCCTTAGAAAGGGCCGTTAAAAGCGCTAATAAACTCAGGCTCAGTTAGCATGCTTTCCAGTTCAGAAATGGGCATTGAACAGGGTGTGCAAGTGTGATAGCAATTTGCAGTTCCACTTCTCAATGAGACGAATGCGCAACTGAAAAATGAGCCAGTAGTGGTGACAGCGAGAGGTGGCAACAACAGTAACAATAACACCAACACAACTAGTCCACCGAGAGTTTACGCTCAGCCGAAGAAGCAGGTCTCGAGGAAGAGCATTAGTACGAGTGCGTTTTTTCCGTTTTCATGATTTTGATTGCTCGCCACTCTAATATTCCGATGTGGACATTGTAGATTGTCTTGTTTAATGTGTGGCATTGGAGGAACCCTGCAAATTTGTTTATATATATATGAGAAAGTTAAATTTTCATGCAGCAACTGCATCTTATCAATACCTTTTTGCACAACGCTTTGAAAAAAGTTACGTTGTTGAATTGAGGTAAATTTTCCTCACTTCGCCATTTTAGGCATTTGATCCTTTTTCATGCTTTGCCTACGGAATGTTGGTTTATGCACCATAGGTTTGCATAGTTTTCGTAATGAAAGTGGAGGAGAATGCGGGATTCGTGCTTCATAGTGTTGTTATTTAAGATGGTGTAATGGAATTTGCGTTGTAGATATGTTGCTTTAAAGTTTTGATAGCAGCATTTTAAGGTGCTTGTTTTTTTTCAGTTGACAACCCAAAATACGAAGACCCTGAATGGCGTAAGAAGAAGCTGAATGAGCTTAAAGAGGTGGAGGTGCCGAATAAAAAAGCTGAAGAGGTGAGTACTTAATCAATTTCTGTGCCTGGTTCTGATCTCTTGTGAAGTGTGGGCAAATTTGAAGCACTTCGAACTATCTGCGTTAAGGGACAATGATGGAGTATTACCCGCTTCCAGTTATTCATGTATTACTGTTACCTATAAGAGAGTGTTTAAACTTTCATTCACTCATTCACCGAACCTACTAATTTACCTCGGTTAAACGATGCTTGTAGTGCGTTTTTTTTTTTTTGTCATATATGAGAGTGGCGAAATATATGACATCGTAGCTGAAAATTGAATGGAAAAAAAGGAGAATTTTTAGGGTCGAGGTGGATCACAGAACAGCATTGAACGCGTTGATTCGTCGAATGCCGAACTGACTCGAGAGAGCATTGCTCGTTTCACGTCGCACTTCGCCAATCCGGATCCAGCGGTAAACATTAATGTTCAGTTTGCGCCGGTTAGGGCACTTCCAAAGCAGAATGTCCATATATGCTTGCAAGTGACTTCTTTTATTGCAATAGGAGAGTATGTCGGAGATATCCGCTATCGTTGTATGTCTTTTTGCATCCATTTCATTTTTATCGCCGTATCTCTGCTTTCGAAGTATTCCAACGGTCACCGCTTAGTTTAATCGTCGAGCAGAACATAGGGGGTTTTTTATGTAAATCGATAGGATTTCCACCACTTTTCGGTTGTTTTTTGTCAGCTCTTTTTCGTACATTCTGACAGGCTTTGATGAAATTGTCCTTCAAACAATGGAGGAATACACAATGTTGTGTAGTTGTGCCACGGAACATATGCCACATCCCTGTGTGCTTTTTTAAGATTACTGTGATTTGCATAACAGATACTGTGCATACATTTCCCGCCTCACGTAACCTGGTACACTGTGTATTTCCCGTTACACCTAGCGTAAGCTTACTTCAATCCAACTAAGCTTGCCTGAATTTCTTTTTCGAACAACTTCGGAAATCATAATAGCTCATGATGTCTTTCGAATTAATTTTCATACAACTGTTGCTGTTTTCTGGTGCTGCTGAGTGTAGTCTCCTTTCGTCAAATGCCAGCAGCGAGCAGGTTTCTGAAGCGAAGACCTGAAAAATTGTTGACTCTTTTACGTGTTTCCATACAGTTCTAGAGCTTGTGCTCTGGACCATTTTTTGGCATCACAGAAGAAAACTGCAGTAGATGTTTTTCTTGGGAAGCTAGTTATACAAGAAATGGAAGGGTGACTTCAAATTGTATGAGTGGGGAAGATAAGTGCGCCTACGCGTTCGGTGTTTTCAGCTCATGGGAGCCTTGCCGCAAATATACCATCCGTCACCGCAACAAATTTTTGGTGATGACCTTCCATCCCCTCAGGTTCGTCGTTTTACCAATTCTTAAATGCTTTTGCAGAAAGCGTGCTCACCTTCCTGTGAATAATGAGAGGGGGTGGTCGTGTCATGCCGAAAAACGTTGCATACTCCCCCTCTTCGCATCTATTGAGCAAACCCTTCAAATCACTGCATATTGTACTGGTTGAATTATGGGGGTTTCTTTGTTTCATTTTCTGCATGGCACAGGTTGCCCGAACTTTCTGATAGAGAAAAGAAATGATTTTTTCTCACTTCAGTTCTCAGAAATACCCTTTTTAGGCGATTTCTTATCGTAATTTTGTTTTTTATTCAACGAAAAGTTGAAGCAGTTCTTCACTTCACTGAATGTGTTTTTGCTTATGAACACACTATCGGATGCGCTTTTAAAACGGATTAGAAGTGAGGAACGTTCATACTTAGGCTGTTATCCTCAATTCGAACGTTTCTATGATATTGTGATAACGGGCTTTCTTAATATGGGGCAAACATCACACTCGTAATCGGATGAGGCTTTCGAAAGTGTTTAAAGTGTGCGCTACACATTGTAATACTTTTTTCTAATGTGAGCTTGATTTGGTCATTTTGCTGCTGAAGATTTCCGTCATTTGAAAAAAAGACAGGTACAACGAAACATAAGATAACGTTTGGAAGGCACAACACAAAATTAAGCCCTAATATGAGGTCCAGAAGGGACGGGGTGGTGCCGCGACTTAGGTACAAGTCTCGTACTGTCGTTGGCGTTTTCGATATGCCGGAATGACTTCAGGGCATGCTTTTGCGTGGGCTGATTGTCGTGTATATATCATTAAGGTTGATTTATAACTTGCAAACCGGTTGCTACAACTTGCTGTTTTACTTGAAAACTACACGGGAAGGGACGGTAACCTGGAGAACACTTGTGATCTCAGAGTGGGAATATTTCGGGAGCTGCAGTGTGCTGCTGATGTTTGGTTGGTGAAATGTGTGATGCCAACTGCTCCCTAGGCAACACTGTTAACCTACTGGGAAGAGACATGTTTTATTTATGTTGCAACACCTTCAGCTTCAACGTTATCTCGAGGAAGCGGCGCAGCCTAACGTTTGGTCGAGACAGTACATCGAAGAATGGCTTAAATTCAACATTAAGTACTGCTGGAAGTATATGAAGAACGGAGAGGTAATGCCTTAAATGTTTCTTTGTTGCTTTGGAGCACTTGTTTCTCCTTAAAGATATGTGGACGAATCTGTGCATATTTGGCACATAAGCTTTGTCCCTACAGAAGTTGTGTCTGTAGCTGCCTACTTTGGGCTTATGCAGGACGCCGCTGGAGTCGCAATCAAGTGATCAGCCTTCAGACAGTGCCAACAACTTAATTGTTAGTTCTAAGGTGAAGCGCTTATTGAACTGGATTTCACGGTGTATGGATTTTTTTCTAGGAATTGAGAGAAAGAATATCGACGAAGTTTTACTGCTTACCTGTTTATCTGAGAAAGCTTCACTTTGCGCAGTCGTAAGTGGATGCTCGTCTGATAATGCGCTTAGCCATAATTTACTAAACGAGCAGTTTATCGGAGTTGAAGGAAAAAATTTTGGGGTGAAAGTGTTGAGAAATTTGATGTTGTTTAGCTCCAGCCAATAGTTCTGCCGTTATCGATTTGTGCTTCAGTGTAAAAGATCTGATGAGGACTTGGTGGTCAAAAAATCTTTGGGGGCTTAGTCCAAAGATGTTCTGAGCAATGATCAGGAAATCGTCGGGTGCTGCCGAACCAGATCTACGAATTTCATGTTGCTTACAAACATTGTGGTCACCGTTGTCTTACCTCTTTATGCAGCAAAGGCTCAGATGGTTTTCATGATGTTTATCACATTCATTTAAAACACAAAACGTTTTTGCACGCTGAATCGATTCCAGCTGGATTCCATTGACCCGGGCAGGGCGTAGATGAGCATCCGAATCGCACTTGAGGAAGCCTTATGGGTCTCGTCATTGTATATCTGAAATGTTCCTGAGGTGCATGTGGCTGTATCGTTTGCGTTAGTCATTACGAGCTGTTGTTAACCCATTTCGACTGTTCTTTCATCCCATCTTTCCCTTCTGTGCACTTCGAAGAATTGAAGAGATCGGTCAGTTAGGTTACGTAAAGAGCTGAAGGAACTGCTGAAGGCGAAGAAAACAAAACAAAATGGAATGCAGATTTTCGAGCAAATGTGGAATTCAGCGATCCCAACAAGCTGGTCAAAAAGAAGATATGCGAAAGCCGTTACCGGGAATGTTTCGATAGAATGAAGCAGGGTGGAGCCACCCAGGAAACTAAAACGAGCAGAGTTCGCCTGGTGAAAACAAAAAGGGAGTGACTGAGCTAAGAAAAAGCTACTGTCCACTTGTGATAGGGACGCGAGAAATTGCTCACATCGTACAGGTGAAGTACTTTTAACAGTAATGTACGATGACACGGAAGTGGTGAGATTTAACGAGCCATCCACTTGGAAATGAGAAATGCGATCTAGCATATGAAAAATGGGGAGGCGTTTGGTAGCGTTGGATTAGCCAATGTAATATTGAAAGGCGGAAATGAAGTACTAATAAGACTGTTGAAAGGCTTATTCAACAACATAAGCGAGCATCAACACATATCCATATCTAAGGATTTCACAAACTCAAAAACAATTTTCCTGGCGAAAATTGCAATCGAGAGATTAGCAGAAACTACTGCCCAATATTGCTTACACCGAAAGTCTCGAAGGTTTTCTGCAAAAAAGTGCAGCAGCAAATCGAAGAAGCAAATCTTTGAACAGGCAGACTTCAAGACAGCCTCATCCAATTAGGGAAAGTGGTATGTGAACTTGCAGTAGAAAGTGTAACAGTATGCTATTGAAGAAGCACCTCTAAAACGAAATTGAAAAATCGAGAGTTGTTATTGAGGCGAACGGATTGACAGTGTTAAAAAATTTAACATGTGTGAAAGTGTATGAATAGGCGAAAGCAGGTGGGCGACGAAAAATCGAGCAACGCGATGAAAGAGAAGCAACTCAAAAATAAACACTGCGGTAGGAAAAAACACCAGTGACCCTAAGGCTAAAACTTTTGAATGAGAATGTGTAGTTCTCAATGACCGAGAGATGTGGGCGATCGTTGAGAAAGCGTGCAGGCACTGGCGGAGAGAGAATAGAAAGGGTCCTGAGAAGACCAAATTAGTCGACAGAAAAACCAACGAATGGCTCTAAAGGTGGCAGCAAAGGAATCTGTAGCCGAGGGGTGGAGTAATAAACTTTGGATGGGCAGCAAAAATGTCCGAAATGAAAAATAATGAATGGGCGAAAAGGATCAGAGAATGGATGGCATGATCGTCTAAGAAAAATCACAGGGAACAATTGGATTGGAGAAGAGTGAATCGAGATAAGCGGAGGCGATGTAAAAAAACATTCATTTGTAGTACGAGCTTTATTGATTAAATAAGCTAAAGAAGATGCGATTTATTAACTTTTATTTCTGTATTGAACGTTGGCCTTAATAGCGGCTAAGTTTGATCGAAAATGTAAGTATAGGAACGTTCGGACGCAGTAAAATGGTGACATTTCTGTGTTATGGTTTGGTGCCGCTGTGAGCATCTTATGTGGTCATCTTTTTCTTTCAGAATTCACCAGGAAGCGGTGGCGAAGAAGGTGGAATCGATCTGACAAGTGGCAACATTCCTCACTTCAACGACGCTCAGGTGCGGTGTTTTTGATTTTTGTGCTGTAACTATTTATCTGTGGTGAAGTACACATAGACTTCTTTCGGTGAATCGCAAGTCTGTTGCTTTAAGTTGATGTCATCTTCAAAAAAACAATGCAAGCTTCTTTTTTTGAATTTAGAAAGAAAAGTATGGCTGACTTTGAATCGTGTTCGGGAACAATTTAACTGTCTGCAGATTGCAGGTGCTTGCTTTTTGGAAATTGTCTTTGCGAACAGGATTATCTGAGGTTTGATTTATTTCCGTTGAACTGGCATTACTACCATCGCATTTGAGCCATTGCGGCTGAATCTCTTTTGTTGTAACTGAAACGTTCTAGTCGTCTGATGAGGTTCTTCGCGTTTTTGCTTCCTTACCTTCCCATGCCATATGAAATGCCATATGAAATGTTCACTAGAATTGCTTAGATGTGAAAGCGATTTTATTGTGCAGTGATGATAATTGTAGGTACAACAGGTGATGGCCGCACTTTCGGTGATCGGAGTGAACTGTGTAAATGCGAAGCGAGTGGTCGACAAGGCGGCTGAGTTCATCAACACGTTGGAGACGCGTTCGAAGAGCCCCTTTTTAAGGGAGTGTTTGCAGAAGTTGGCTTTCCTCGCTGGAGACGAAAAGGCTATCGACGCCCCGAAAGATTCTCGCAAAAATGGTTTGCCATTAAGTAATCTCTATCAATATTTGTTTCGATATCAGCTATCTAGCTTATGAGAGTTTTCGCTTTATCGAAAAAGGTGTTTGTCTTCTTTGTTTATAATCCAGAGGAAGACGGAGTGTTGAGTCAGCTTACGATTCATTTGTTTCCTGCCTTATGTTCATCCTTACGCAACGCTATGTCCAGAAGAGCAGGAAATATTGAATAATTTAATTACTTTGACTTCGACAGACATGTGATCCGAATAGATCCATTCAGAAAATGATGACGATCATTTACAGAATCGTCGTTGGATAGCGGCACTGGGGACGAGCATATTGGGGGTATGCTGGGCGAAGAAGACGAGCATCTTGGCGTAATGATGTCGTCGATGGAGTGTCCAGACGATACACATGACTACATGCTGAATCGCGAGGTGCAGCGTATTGGGGTGTTCGCTGATCAAGCAGTCAGCAAAAACCCGCTTATGGAATTGGGGCAAGCCGAGAAGTTCGTTCTTACAGTTCTTTTTGGGCTGCTTGAAGTACACAGTTGGGAGCCAATAAATTTAAACAGTTTTCAACTATTTTAGAATTATTTGTTGTTTTAGAGGAAGTTTTCCAAAAATTGTCAATGCTGGAAAGAAGTCGAAAACGCCTTTAGCAGGTTCTTTCTACTGTGAGAATAAGAGAATTGCTGAGGATTATCGGTACATAATGGTTTGTAATGAATGGTCACTTAATGTTGTTAGAACACTGCTGATTCTTTTTTTTTTCTGGCGTACGTGAGTGTGTTCAATGATTTTAGTTCATCTGAATTGACTAATGACCACTGTGGTTGAAATTTTCAGTGATGCCGAGGTTATGTGATAGAGATTCTGAGCAGAAAAAGGTTCATTTTCTAATGTCTTTTATTTGTTAATTCCTTTCTTTTTATAAAGAAAAGTGGAACGTTTATTCATGAAAAGTTGATGGGAAGGTTTATTATTTTTCAGACTCAACGAACACACGGAGAAGATTGCTGCGAGAATCGCATTATTGGAATGCGATAAAGAGAATCTTACTAAGCAGCTGAATGTTGAAAGAGAGAGACTTAAGAAGTTAGCATTGCAATTTGTTTTTCAGTTTTTCTGCGATATCGAATGAGTTGCAAGTAGCCTTTTCACTTTTTTCTTCTTTGTGAAGTGTATTTTTTTCTCGCAATGGATTCGTTTATTGCGCTATTTGTTCTTTAGCTAGTATTTTCCAGTCGATGGGATTTCCTATCACGATGAGGTAGAGGTAGCTCGTAAAGGTTTATTGGTTATTTGTTGGATGTTTTTGTGGCTATTAGACAAACGTTTTGCACAGCAGAAGAGAACACTTTGGTGTGGAATATGACTGCAAAACGATAGAGCCTTTAATATTAGCGAAAGAGTTAGGGAGGTTTTTCTATGCGTCGAGTAATTCAGAAATATATGGAGGATTTTAGCCAAGGTCTGAATGTTTGCTGAACTATTTTGAGTAGTCCTATTTTGTAACTCTGAAGAATTACCACATACGGGGTTGCCGCAATGATTCAGAGAACTTCAAAGCTTCAAGAAGTTGGTTTGATGCAGTTAAAAATTGATTCAGATCGGAGCAGAAGCATGCAAATACAATGAGGCAGATCCAGGCGCAACTGCAGGCGGAAAAAGAGAAACACGAAAAAACTGTTCAACAATTGAATCAGAAAAAGAACGAACTGAAGAAGCAAGAGAAGGTTTTGAAACAACACGAGTAAGGCTTTTCAATTGGTCTGCATGGTTTAACAGATGATTCTTTCGGAGGAGAAATGGGTTTATTAACCTCAACATATCTGTTGATTTTTATTTGTTGGGTGTTAGCGATTGAAATATTTTTCCTTCGTTAGTGTGTTTAAACAGAAGCGAGCGGTATATTCAAGACGAATGGCTATTGGGAATGAAGGGATAGTTGTGAAAACCATTAGGTTCAGCTTGAAATGTGTCCTTACGGAAATTTTTTTGTAATCATGAAATTTTAACATAAAATTTCACAGAATTCCTTATCTTGCAAGTATCAATTTCTGGTAAGTTGCATCTATTGGATTCTGCACATCCAGATTAAATACGTCCGGAAAAGGCAGCTGATAATTTTTTGCCTCATCTGGTATCCGGTATTTGAAGCAATCTCTCGTATCATAAAACTTCTTTAATGTTGCCAAATAGCACTCAGAGATATAAATCAGAATGGACCTTTGTCCCCTGTGCCCCGTTCTTGTTGTCCCTATTACTGAAAACGTAGATGTAGACGTCGCAGCATGGTCTAATAGTTTTGTTCAACAGGAGAGATGCGGAACGCTGCCGTGAATTGCAAGACAAAGTGGATTACTTGACGAAGGAATTGCAAGAGATGCGTCAAAAGAACGCCGATGAAGTGCGTAAACTGCAGAGGGAATTGCAGTCAAGTCAGGACACGCGTAAAAATATGGCCGATGAGATCAAGGGCCGTGAAGCGGAGCAGGCTGAGCTCAGAAATCAACTCAGTGAACGCTCTCTTGCGCTCAAGCGTTCCGAGAATACGCTTAGCACGGTGCATATTCTTGTGTTTTTTCTTTATGACGTTTTTCTTTATGTTTCTTCTATTCGATATTTGGTATGCTCACCATATTTCGTAGCTTCTGGTTGAACTTGGTCATGCGTGAAAGTTGATGGTTTATGTTGGAGGTACTTGCAGATGTATGGTCTTTTGGTTTTGATCTATTACTCATTTTCGGTCTGTTGGTAGGCTAAAGGAGGGTAGAGTGTATTATTTAGCACTGGTAGAGTGCTGAATTTTGAGAATCGTGAAAGGCGCTGTAGCGCTGATGAATTGTATTAAAAATCTTATAGCAAAGTGAAGTTGATTAGAAATTTTTCAGGAGCGGAAAACGTTCCAAAATAACCTTGCGGCAGCCACAGAACGAGCAAAGAAGACTGAGGTCATGTACCTGGAATTGAAGTTGGAGACTGGCCTCGCGGTACTAGAGCGCGCTTATAAAGATGCGGGACAACGCGTCAAGGATTTCGAAATGGAACAGAAAAAGTGAATTTTTTTAAAGATCAGTGCTGCAGACTTGAAGGGCTATCTTTGCTTCACACCGGAGTTCTAGTTCAGCCTTCTGTCCATGACTTTAGTGGCGTGTCGCACCTGAAAGCGCATCGTGTGAGACCTTGCGGATGTGATGCCTCACAGAATGCTTTGGACGTCGATTTTCAACGATGCTTGGTTGTTTTTAGTAGTATTCACATCTCAGAATCAGTTTTATGTTGACATTATTTGCGACTGTCAGAGTATAACAGATTTTATATACCTGTGCGCTGTTGAAAAACTGCTATGGGGGATAAGCTAGACCAGCATCAAGTCATATTTGCCACAATTTTAGACATGGGGAATGAAATGCATTGTTATTGCGTTTCTATGGAGTATCTTTTCGGTAGTAGTTGTTTCCATCTAGTTAAACCTTGCATATGCGATAGTTGAGGTGCTGTACCGCAGAGCGTGACAACAGAATTTGCATTAAGTTCATTTCGGAAGTGCGAATATTGGGGAGGTGGCGGGGATGGGAAAAAGGGGCTGTGGGAAGTCGTTGCATCTTAACGAGGCAGGAAATGTAAGAGCGCTTTGTTGGTGGAGGAATGGAGAGTTTCAAGACTAGAATGTTTTAAATGGAACCACATTGTTGCATAAATGGAGGATTTAACTTCTAGAGTGAGAAGCGGGGCGCATTCGGAAGAATTGAAGATCGCGATTTCGGAATGGAGAGCTAAGAGAGAGGAGGTTGCAACGCTGATCGCTTCCTCGAAAGCCGAATTTGCTGCACAGGTTCATCCACTTTCTTGTCTTTTTACTCTGAAATTATTCTACTTATTAAAATCGTGAAGTAATAACTGAATATAAGTTTACAGCTGAAGAATCCGAGGATAAAATAAGACTTCAGTTAGCAGCCAAACGAGCTACACATATGTTCATTTGAGTTTTGTATGTTTGCAGATTGAGCAGATAAAGAGTGGGAAACAGTTGTCTCAGTTACCGAGAATATCGGTAGCCAAACCACCACCGGCGCCGAAATCTTTCAAAATAAATCAGTTCGTCAATCAGCCGTCACCGCTTGTATCCGAAAAACCGTCAACGTCGGCAGCGGCGCCGTCTCCAGGCGTCATTGGGCAAACGGCTCGTAGTAGCACTTCACAGGCCGGTGTTATTGGTGAGTTGGCTCGTTTTTCCCAGGTGCACTTCTTTAGTCGAAAATCTGATTCAGCACGATATCGGGGAAAGCTGAAAGATCATTCTCATCACCCTAGAGTTTCGCAGCTCATTGATTTTTTGGAATCAGCCCCACAGAATTTTGAAACCATGTTTGTACACAGGTTATTGACTTAGATGTTCATGAAACGGTAAACGGCTATTATTGGTGTTTGCATAGTACTGTTAAGTAAATTACTTATTGGGAAACCACCAAGAGTGTAAAAAACGTTGACAGTACCATTATTATTAGTAGCTACATCGTTCATCGGTCCACCTCGAAGTTAATGTTTGTCGCACGGTTTGTGCGTACCATCAGCATGGCCTAGTCTTGTAAATTTGCTGCTATCATTTCAGTGGTTATTACAGTGCGTCATATCTCGGGCCTTAGAGTGCTGAGAAAGCTTGAATAGAACAGTAAGCGGAGAAAGTCATTTGCCTGAATCTTGAAGCCAGCGTCAGCTTAGAAAGAGCTTAAATAAAATAACAAACAAAGAAGTGATGTGCATGAAAAGCTAACCCATGTATTGGTTGTGGAGAGAGAGGGGGGAAAGTGGCATGCCGGCAGGTTTGAATTCACCGCCACATGGGCTTCAGTTAGATAGCAGATAGGGAAAGATGTTTTCACTGAAGCTCTGAGCTAGCACTTCTAACTGTTAACAGCGTGAGCTGTCTCCGAACCTTCCTACCTGTCTTGTTTGTTACGTTTGGAGCTACGCCAGTTACGTTTTGCGGCTGGTGGGGTTGAAAATGAGTATTCCATGTCTGATCAGTGCTTAGGGCCAAAGAAGAATTCACGTTAGGATTGTTCAAGAATAGACAAGCTAACAAGAAGGCATACGAGAACTTATGTGGACTTTCTATAGTAGCTGATTTGCTTTATGTATTGATCTTGATAGCTGCAGCTTCAAAGTTCCGACTCTGTTTTGAATGTCTCTTTCAACTAAAAGCACAGTTATGGTTTTTTTGTTTTTTGAGTTCATCTACCGGAAATGGGGAAAAACTAGGCTGCGCAGCAATGGCCTTCTATTTTCCGATAAACAATATCTTCATACTGTTTTGGGGGGATATATTTGGTCGTTGTTCCGTGACAGTTCATTTCAGTCTGATCTGGGCTTTAGTGGTAACCACACGTAGTTGTGAGTGAGAATTCTATCAACTAGCGGGACTAGAGCCCATGAAATAGTTTGAGAATATTTGGTGTACTGTTAAGTTTGAGAATATTTGATGTATTGTCATTTTGTTGGTGACTTTCGTTGCGTAGTTAGTAGCAGCTGTGTTTTCTTTTGTGTCCTAGACAGTGCTTTTTCGTGAGGTGGTAAAAACGAGCAATTCAGGTACTGCTATACCATCAAGCAATGTTGCACCTGGGTCACCTGTGCAGTCGATTTCGAAGGCTCCAGCGCCCCCGTCAACTGTGTCCCCCATGAAGTCTCCTATGACCGTCACGTCAACTATCGCTCCCATTGGTGCGTCTGACACGTTCAAGATGTTTTTTTTTCTCTAGTTTTTGGGCGTATTGAAGAGCCGTTTTGGAGGCGTCGTTTGTGATTTTTTTAGGCTGTCCTCTTTCCACATCTTTTTTCTGATACAGATTTCCGCTTTAAAGAACTCTGCTGGCGATACGTAGGGTTGAGAGTGTTTGATGGTGGAATATGAACGAAAATGACGAGCGGTATTATTGTTCCCACCTTTCACTTTGAAAGCCTAACCGATGCTAGTCACGGTGGCCGCGTTTTATACGCCACTATCGAGATTTACGATGTAATGTATTTGGTAGTGCGGGAACAGCATGACCCTAAGTGCTGGAGTATGGATTCAACTTTATAGCGTAGGTGATAGGAGTAGCTGTTTTTAATTCAGTTATGCGTATTTGAAGGTGTGCGGCCAACGAGTCATGTGAATGGATCGATTGATTTTGGAAACAGCAACATGAGCACAGCGCCACCAACAGCAGCAACCGCAGCGGCGAACTCGTCGTTGAACTCTACACAGCCGCCAACGGGCGCATCAACGTCGGGCATTTCGCTGCCCAACACGTGGGGATCAGCATGGGAGGGTTCACTGGCGATGAACTCGATAAACGAACTGCTTAACCCGAGCAGGTCTTTTGGACCAATTGGCACCGATTATGGCATCACCAACGCCACGGCCTCTAATCAAGTGCGTTTCTTTCGCTGCTTATAATACTCGACCGCATACGTTTGCGAATGCCTTCCGGCCTCAGTGAGAAATATTCGATCTTCACTATTCCACCAATTATTTCATTTTGTAATGCAACTGACTTTCTGAGCATATCTTATTTCCAGCTATCACAGCCACCACCAGGACTTGCGAACGCAGCCACTCATTTCGGAAGTGCACAATCAAACGGTTGGGGCAATACAGGTGCCGAATGGTCCAATTCGATCACAGGCATGTTTGTTTTCTCTTCTGTCTGCTTGATTTATTATAGAAGCATTTTCTGCTCCTCATTCTTCTTCAGATTAAAGAGTGCGCACACGAACATGCCTTTCTGAAGTGATAACACTTCGGCAACGCAGGCCTCGTGGAGGTGAGCTGTTGGTTGCCAGAATTAATATGTTATTTTGCTTACAGCTGGTATGAACAATGGCGGCGTCGTTTCCGGGCAACACGCGCAGTACGGCCGTATGCACCAGGCTGGTGGATACCAATCGCCGCAGTGGGCTGGTGGATGGGCAGGCTACCGCACTCCACAAGCGGGTGGTTCTCCTGATGTCGCGGTATGTTTTCACTTATTTCTTCCCAATTATCCCTGAAGGATGTTCCAGAAGTATGCTCTGTTTTACAAAATGTTTGCAGTCTCGTCACAACAATTCAATTTCGCAACGCGCAGTTTCGTCAACTCACTGTTTCCGCACAAATTTATTTTCATTTTTATTTTTTGGAGGTAGCGATGAGGACAATGAGGCTGTGCTGAAATCATGAGCATACTCATTTCAGAATAGTATGCTCGACAATAGCCGTAGCTCATCACCACGCAGGGACGTTGTATTGGACTCACTAAGAACTCATTTTCCACAAATTTCGCCGTAAGTTTTCGCTTTGTTTTGTTTTGCTAACTGCATTTTATTTTGGTTCCATTTGTTTTGTTTCGTTGAAGATGACCAGAGGATTGCCCTTTGAAAGGATAGGATATATTGAAGACTTACTTAGTGCTCTGTCAATACAGGATGGCGGTTTTCGCGAATGCATCCGTGGTAGCAGTGAATTGGTTAAGAGGGGGGTTCGATATAGGGTTGCAGCTTGCCAGGCTCACCACCATGTTGTGCGTTATCGTTCGTGGCACATGACTGCACTAGACTGCACTACACAAGTTTCATGTCCGAATAGAGAATTTGTTCGGAGTTAACATTTTATTTTGTCGTGGATAAGCAGGAGTTCCACCACTTGTTTTTCATCTTCGAAAATTAGCTCTGTGGCAAGCAAACATTGTATGTTAAAGGTCATGGAAATTGTTCGCTGTCTGCATAAATGCGTTACTATTGTCCAAAAACCGTCGCCAATGAGCACAATTTCTGGGCTATCGGTATGGTATGTAATGAAGCGGTGGGATGTGGTAAGAATTTAGCACAACGAGGGATCGATCATCTTCAGAGTAGTGTAGCGCAGTATTTGGGAACCTGGTAAGCGCTGAGCATTCTATTTCCACTTACTAGAGAGCACAACTTATTGACGTCATAATTTGCTAGTGTAACTGGACGTGCGTACTCCTCTTAAGTTAACGGATGATGTTACTGAAGGTGGCCATGTTGGTGCTGAAAGTTTAATTTTTTGTGTGAGTTTACTTTTGACATATTTTTCCTTTAACTTCCTACTTCTTCCAGCCATGGGAAGATGGGCGTGGGTTAATAAATTTCCCGCATGCGTGAACGTTTGATAAAATGCTGTGTTTGTAGTTTAAGTATCCCTAGCACCAGTGTTAAGCTTTATATTGACTCATTTTCTGACTTTTTGCTGCTTAACCTTACGGATCTGCTTGAGGAAGAGTTTAGTGATTTGGTGCTCGTTGGGAATTAATTCGTAATTTCAGTTGCCCATCGTGGATTTTTTTCAAACAGTATCTCATTGGTCAGTGGTGAGGCAGTGTTCGAGAATCGTTTCTGTTTTGTTTTAGGGAGACATTGAAGGAGTATGCGAGCGAGTTTATGCTTCGCAACAACTGTGCCACGCTAAAGAACGTTCCAATTACCGATATTGTCAGTCAAGTAGCGCAGATGATCGCCTCTAAACAGGTTTGATCTTGTGAACCATTAGCATACTTTGCATTGTTTCATTGGAGGAAATTTGTCTTATGCGATATCGTTGTCGTATTGCGTTATACTCTTCATTGTGCTAAATTATTCGTCATATGTTCACTTCATGAGACAGACACTTTATTTCATTTTCTTCCCTAATCAGTCTGTATCAGCATGAAGCTTGTCTCTTTGAGATGCTTTTGTCGTTGAGATCTGCCTTTATCATTAAGATGCAAAAGTTTTTGAACAAATTGATGAGCTTTGAAGTCAAATACGGGAAAATCGCTTGCTACTTATTTGTTGAGGATTTGCATGAGATGGAGTATATTTTGAAAAAAGGTTTTCATTCAGTGGTTTATGCATGGTCTTGGCTATTTTGATGAGCAGGTTTTTTGTTGGTTTAGATGTGGAACAAAACGAGTATTCCGCCAATGATGCATCAGCCTCCACCAAATGTCATGGTTCAGCAGTCAGCGGTTGGGATGGCACCTATCGAGAGTTTCCAGTCGCCTCCCTCACGTCTTCACACTCAGCAATCGGTAGTGCACTCGCACGTCCTCATGCAACAACAATGTGCGTTTATTTTCCCTTCATTGTTGCCTTCAATGTTAACTACTGTCATGAAGATCGTTCAGCTTCTTGGTCGAGTTGAATTACATTGTATTGGGAAGCCGTCGTTATCAGCTGCTTTGCTTTTCGGTATGGATGTGATGAGGGAAGAGGTGTAGTTATCACATGAAGGTCGTTAATTGCTCTCTCGATGATATGATTTGGCTGAGTGGCGTTACTTTCAGTGCGCGATGGTATGGAGAACTGAGCACGACGGAACAGCAGCTGCTCCTAAGATGGACAACACCACCTATTCGAGAGGCAGTTATCTGCTTTTCTTGTGACACAGAAGCGAGCGAAGTACAGAGCAGACGACTTACGGCTTCTACTCTCATTTCCTCTTCTTGTTCTAACCCTTCCCATCTTTTATCGTTTTTAAGCGTTTGACCTTATTTGAGCTTACGCCTGTCCTGAGACGATGTTTTGCTCGGTTTGCAATCTGATGCAGCCATTGACCGTGTTCGATTAGGGCTTCGCCCCTTAGCGGCTACGTGGCCGCGCGACGTGAGCTTGGTCATGTGGAAATCTCGAACTGCCACGCGCTTTTGTTTTGCTCAACGTTGCACCGGCGGTTGTATTTATCTAGTTGAGTTGAGTTGTATTCACACTGCGCATGTGCAGGGCGCGGTGCATGCGATGTGGATTCGCACGCACCCGTTCGGTCGGTCCGTTGTACAGCGCCGGAGCAGCGACGCTCCTCCGGGCCGAGTCCGTTAAGTGCGCTCATCTTACCGGTTTCTGTTTTATTATGTTAGCGTACTGGCTTGCTTGTTCCCTTTTCCCTTTTTTATGTGATAAAAGCTATTGCTGCTGTCAGATGTCTGCTCTGCGGTTGGTTGACGGCCTTGTTGCCAGAGTTTCAACGACTTCTTTACGTGAGCGGTGGTCTTTTTATTTTAGCGCGCTGATAATAATATCCTCTGCATATGGATAATGTTTGGTGAATAAAATGGACACACGGCGTTCCGAGGGTGCTGCGTGGCTACGGTGCTGTGCGCTTGCAATATGCGTTAGCCGTTTGTTGCGTTCACATTAGGCACAATGCTTGTGAACACTGTGATATGTGAGTAGGCAGCTTTATGAGCTGTGTGCTGTTATTGCTGATAGTGCCAGTAGTACTGCCGCTGCAGTTACCACTGCTGCTGCTGCTGGTAGTGGTGGTGGCAATGGTGATGTGTTGTTGGTTCACCGCCCCTCTTATGGAACAAGAAGTGTTTTGCATTGTTTTTGTTTATCGCTAACATGTCCGCACTTGCTTGCTCGTTTATTAATAAAAATCGCATTTGGTTTAGTTGCACACGCTTGTTGCTCTCTTTCTGCTGCATTGCTTTCGCGTTTCTTCATGTTTCTTATCTTATCTATTAATTATTACATCAGCCGAATGTAACTCGACAGAGGAGATTGAATAAGGGGAAGGGGATGAGGAGAGGCAACTGTGCATTAATTGTAAGGCTATGGACAATTGAGTGCAAATTCGTGCTTCCTGTTTGGAGCCGAGTACCCTTTTGTTTATCCTTCAAAAACGTCGGTTGCACTGCGGGCAGACTTTTCTTCGAGGGCGTCATATTGCCGCATCAGTTTGCCGTTCTTCTCCGTGCGCGTTCACAAAGTCAGCGCAGTTGAGGTGTTAAGCAGGGATCGGAGATGGAAAGGAAACGTTGAGTGAAGGGTTGTTGAGTTTCGGAAGCGGGATGTTGTCGCGATGCGGCAAGGCTGTTGTAGTCGAATTTTGAGGGGAGGGGTCACATAGCTTAGTTCTTGTCTCGAGTCAGCAGGTGCTGTGGAATGAAAAGCTTTGTTTTTATTCTGCGGGAGCGTTTGCGCTAATCGCTTTGGGATTGGCCGCGTCATTGGGATTATTGCGGATCAAGCTGCACCGGAATTATGGCAGCAAATTACGGAGCTTCGAGATGAGAGCCATCTGTGGCAAACCGTAGAGGTTTTTTTTTGCTTGTTGCGGACTTACGCTTGTTGCTAGTAGGATTTTAAGACGACCGGCGTCCTCTGAACTTCTGAACACGGTGCGTGAAGCAATATGCTCTTTTCAGAGTCGTAGTTAATGGATATAGGTGTGCGTTTCCTAACGGTGACGGTTTTCTCGAACGTTTCTGTTTTCGGCTTGCCAGTCTTTATGGTCACCAATTTCACTTTGTGAACAAGCGTGCGGTGAAGGCTTATGGGGTTTGCTTATGAAGTTTTAGAACGACAGTTTCTTTCCCGATTAGCAGCGCTTTCCCGACTGGTGATTCTTTCGGCGTCTTTGAGCTGGAGGCATGAGGATAAACGAGAAAACATTGTTTTAGCATTTCTCGTTGCTAAGAAATTATGTTCAATCGGTGACCCTTCCTAGTTTCGCAAGCGACTTTTACGCCTTCGCCATGCACGTGCGCGACAATTGCAAACAATTCCAGCTGCGCCATGCTCGCAGCTATCTTTTGGTTTATGCCGCCTGTATGGGGAAGGGCATCAGACGTTTGCACAGGTTTGCTGCTAAACAAGTTTGTGCAGGTGGAGGGCGTGAAGAACGAGGATCAGTTGAGCTTTCGCAAATGCTGCGAAGAGGGATATGGAAGACTTACTGTCGCCGTAATTTGAATTAGTTGCAATACGTTGCTTTCAAAACATCGAAGCAAATTTGTGTGGCAAGCTTGGAGAGCCAGCTGAAAATACGTTGCAGCTAGTGTTATGTGAGGATCTAAGCTATTCCACACCACATTTTTTTTCGGTTGTCTTCCCAAATCTCCCTCGTGTTTCTGCGGGTAGTCGTCCCACTTTGCGTCAGCCTCTTTTCCTCACTTTTCCGGAAAAAATGCTGTCATCATCAGAAAATTTTGGACCTCCTCGTTTTTTGAACTGACGTTTCGGGGTTCCCCTCTCCTTTGGGTCTTCTGGCCCCCTTGATCTTTCTTATCTTTAAGAAATCGCCTTCCGCACGACACTAGTCGCGACTGCATGATGGTAATGGTGCGCTTATCCAATTGCTGTTGCTGATATGGAATAGAGGAAGCAAGTGGGCTGAAGCATGTCGACGGTGGTCGGCAAATGTGCTCTGAGGTGCAGCCAGCACACACACATACACACTGTTTACTCGGTGAGCACCCCAGCAGGGACTACGAAGACCTGACGCAAAATTGGTATCCAGGAGAGGAGGCTGGAGAATGGAGGACCACCTCTCCCCTCGCTCTTCAGGCGATGCCAGGGAAGGTGTGTGCAGCGCGAAGGAAAGCACGTGTATTATCTACTCGTATGCGAAACGAAGCAGGACACCAAGGATCTCGCTTACCTTCGCTGTGGTTCGCTTTCGTCGCCCATTTCGTAGTTTTTGACAAAATCCCTTCTTCATTCTCCTGCTGCTGAATGCTGCGAGCGACACTTCATATACACATTTCGACGTTTTGATCACAATGTTGAGACGACGTGTAAATACATGCTACAGCTTCCGCACAGTCACTTTTACAAAAAGACATGAAAAAATTTTGCGTGTAATTATGGTGGGAAGTGTTGATCTTCTATCACTCGTCATCCGATAAACTTAGACCAGTATCGCATCTCCACAGGTGACGAAACAAATAAGGTGCACTTGGATTGGACTGAGCGAGTTTTAAAGGTGTGATGTGATAAAAACACGGCAATTGTGATCGAGATCGGTGTTGGCGTTGGTTTGACGCTGCCCATCAGTGGCAACTTTAAAACATATCTCTGAAGGTATCCTAGCCTTCCAGGTATACTGGATACACAAAATATCTGAAACTAAACAGATCAGTTATATTGTATCCATGTTTTCGGTTCATGAGCAGTTTTTTTCAGTTGAATTGCGTCCTCATAGCGTGAGGGACGTATAGAGGATTTGATTGCTACGGGCAGTTGGTGCACAGAAATTTAGTTATTTTTGCCGAAAACGATGCAAAATTTTTTCTCGGTTGCTCATTTTTTCCTTACATGTCTCCATATGGTTCAGGTGATGAGCTGCACCGCCCGTCGCCGTTACGTGAGCCGTAACCTATAAATAGTTTCCGTTTCTGCGGTTCATCGTATATCGGAAGGTGAAAACTCCACTCGGCAATTGCTTACTCAGTGCTACTGACCACAAACAGTTCTATGGAATATTGTCAGAGGTTAAAAAAATGATACAATTTGAATATAAAGATTAAAACCGAGGTTATGAATGTATATGGGAGCAAGCAGGAAAGGTTGATTTGTTTAGGCAATATCTGTTTAGGCAATATACTCATGCAAAAAGAGAAATGGATAGCATCAGAAATACGAAATTTTATGTAAATATCGCCGAAATAAATACGACCTATTTATGGGATACGGTTGAAGCGATGAAGTTGCTAAAGAATAAAAAGATGCGTTGCAAGGGGCTTGCCACCCTTGACAGAATAACATTTGTTTTAAGAAACGTTGTTCACGGATAAAACAATATTTGTTGAATATCGACGATATTTGCCCCATCAACATTACCTTCTTCTCTCGCGTAGAAAGTTTGTTCCGACGGAGCATAGAAATTTCTTGCCAAACATTTCAACTCGATACAGTTTTAGATGACGTTTCAGTAACGTCGTACTTAGGACTGTAACGGCCTAGCTAATAATTTCACTCTTATGATATGAGCGATCATTAACAGATACAATTAGCTCCTTGTTCAGTTAGCCAATAGTGAAGAATGTCTTCGCATATATTATGCACTAAATAAACTTATTCAACTTGCATTGATGTCAGTGAAATGAGGCATTTCAACATAACTTCTATTGAGTGCATATTACATAGAGAGAGGAAATGTCCAGCCGAATATAGCTTCATCAACAATGAGAAAATCACTTCAATTATGCTCTAAAACTGTCCCACAAATGAGATCAACGAAAGTGGCGTTGATTTCTTGGATGTAGGCCATTTGAGCGATGAGGGTGACTTGTTCCTTCAGTTCGTCTCCTGTTTTAAAGTTGTAAATTTAAGCTGAATGAACGCTTCAAGAAACTTCAGCCGAAACTATGGCTTAACATTATCGCAAAGAACGAATGCTGCTACTAATTTCAGTTAGAATGAAAACTTTTATATATCACATCACTTGCGGGTACTGTTAAGAGCTCACATATTTCTTCATTTAATATACCATCAATTCCATTCATATTAGTTCAGCAATTTTCTGATCTCATTTCGCATATCTGCAGGTATTTCGAAAGTTGTACTTCACTAATTAAAAGATAATAAGGATGAGAGAGTTGGAAGTGACATCGAGTTCAGTTTTTCTGATGCTCTTTCAAAGTTATTTTTCTCGAAGAAGTTTTCAGTGCATCCGTTATCTTCATTAGTAGTCACACAACTGAACATCCCTTATTGAGATGCTTGACATCGTTGAATTATCCGCTTCATGAGACTTTCTGCTTCAACACTCATCTAAATAAACAAAATTCGATCCTCAACTTCATCTCTTACCTCTTCCCCTCGCCCTTTCCCTTCTCCCCTCCATCCGCCCTAAAAAACCTTGCAAATACCCTTGAATCACCTACATTCCCGACCGGACGAATGATCATGTGCAGATCAACGTACTTTACTCATGCGTATACGATATGTTGTTTACTTTCGAAGTGATCATACAATCCTTTAATTTCACATTCCAATTCAAAATGTATGCAGCAAATAAAGGAAGCAAAGAGCAAAAAGGAAGGCGATTGTTTACTCATTCTAGGCAATTTA
Source organism: Baylisascaris schroederi (assembly GCA_006503575.1). Lineage (NCBI taxonomy): Eukaryota > Metazoa > Nematoda > Chromadorea > Rhabditida > Ascarididae > Baylisascaris > Baylisascaris schroederi. The sequence continues at coordinate 2,338,744 of QEWY01001293.1, forward strand.
TGTGTTCGATGCGAGTGATGCATTTATTGGTTGCGGATGTAAAATTTTGTTACGACAGTGCCGAATATTGGCGGCTACGGTGTAATGTAAATCCTCGAATATATACCCAAAGGTTACAGCGTTCTTGCCTCCAAAGGAGAGGTAAAGGGCAATGGAGGCGTACGTAGCTAAAAGACTTCCCTGCCCAACTGGGATATAATGTAAGGCTTAGTCAAGCAAAGAATTCTGAAAAAACACTTGAATATGGTGGAATGTTGGAACAACAGTAATATCCGAGCCAGGTCATGTATTTTAAACGAATCCTTCGGCCAGCTGATGTCTAACGCTTCAGGCGGATATCCGATGGTGTGAAATAGTTCATCGCGATGTGATGATACTATTAGTGAGAGGAATTATGAGAGTCACAGCACAAAATTGGCGTTTTTGTTGACTTTTCTCGATGCTCGTAGCGCGATATACGCACTAGGAATCGGCGCTTGTAAACCATCAAATCATTCACATATTTTCTGATCTCATGAACTTTTTCCACATTTTATCAGCTATAATTGAAATGATTTTGAAGTCAATCTCAAAGTTGATGATACGCCAACTTCGAGCTTGAATAATTGTCGGATAAAAGGCTCTCATGAAGGCGATTTCTCGATCGCAGATCGCTCCTTGTTGAAGCATAATGTCCTTTTAAACAATGCGTCAGCTACCTCGACTTGATGAGCTTAGATAGTACGTCCAATAGATAACGTTGAAAACGGCGAATGCCTGCAAATGAAGACAGCCGCCTGCGAGTAAGAATATGCACCATATTTCCTCAAGAGTGCGCAGCGATTGTAAGAGATAGTTGAACAACAGTACAAAGGTAAGAACAGGTGAAACGGCAATAAAAACGAGCAAGTTATCGAGGTAGGCAACAAAACAAACGAATGCGAAAATTTCAAAAGCAGAACAAAAATATCTTCAGCAGCGGAAATTATATGACACAGAATAAATGATTTAAAGCACTTCAATCTGAAGCGTTGACGTTCTTATGCGGGTTTTTAGTTGGTCTCGTCACAACTATTTAATGAATAGCGAGGATATCACTATATCAGTTTTCTTTCGGTATGAATCTGCACTGCATTCCTTCTCGAAACAATGTGAATTCTTTACTGCACCGTGGTTCAAACGACTGTACTGTACGGCAGTGATGGTTCTCTAAGGCTCATTCCATACTGAACTGTATTTGCACACTAAGGCGGACATACTGCTGGAGGAGGGCGACTAGCTTGTCAGCAGGTGCTGCAAGAAACATGAAAGTTTGAAATCATGCAGGGGTTGTTCGTGTTGCAGAAGACTGTGGAGAAACACCTAATTTTCAATAGCCTCTAGTTGGGAAATGTGAAAAACGAAAAAAGGTGGCAGATTCGATTTTGGTGAATTTGCTTTCCCCAGCAGCATATAAGTAAACAGCAAGGTTTTTTAGCGAAAATCAAAAAAATTAGCAAAGAAAGTCTTGCAACAATATCAAGTCAGTAAAGGATGACAATTTCAGTTCAACTTCTATAATTCGAGCAGTTTTGATCTGACGTAATGAATACATAGATAAATTTTTTGCGATGAATAAAATGTCTTATGCAAGAAAGGTGTTCATTTTTGCTAAAAATGGATTTCGCCGGAAAAGGTGCAGTAATTTTGTGGAGGAGTTGGTTAAATAATCTCCTCTTCTGTCCAAGATGAAGTTCTCCCTCCGTACCCTCTCTTCTATTACCCCTAATGTTCTAGCAGAAGCATAACGCCGCTGTGGCACAGTTTTCCAGGAAATTTGCTGGTACGCATAAAAAGTAACGGAATTATGAAAACAACCACTGCCCAAAACGCAAACGCCGAAGAAAACAAAGCAATGGAGCTATTCAATCAAGAACAGTTACTATTTGTTGCATTCGTCGCCAACCTCCGCAAGATTTACCGCCATTTCAAACCGGAATTATTTAAATTTTGGCTTAAATGCACAACATACAGGTTCCGGTCGCTTGATGGCCGCTGCTAACAGGTGAAATTCCTTGCAGCCATTGGAGTTGCCAAGAGCAGTTTGATCTCACAGCGGGAAGAGAAAGTTGGAAAAAAGTGCTTCCTACAGCCACATTGAACTACACCTCCACAAGCAGTCTATATACTGCGTCGTGCTGTACACGTAGAAAAATACGAATTTAGTGCATTGTACTATGCGTTCGAATATCATTTCGGCATGAATATCAAACGTTATCAACATGGAATATAGTGAATCGCAGAAAGCACACCTATTTCTTGGTGGAGTGACACCACTGATGTATGGGAATATAGCAATAGGAATTAGGAAAATATAACAGTTGAAGCAGTAAGGTGTCATTGAAATAGAAGCAAACTACGATGAAGTAATGGCATAGATTTAATGGTACAGACGTCTTTACAATTTGTTCGTAATTCTAATACACTTCACTCTTTTGATTTTTAATCCACCGAAACATTTTTGTAGCAGATATACAGTAGTTGAATTTAATCAAACAATCAAATCAAAGTGTTTCTAAAAATATCGCTCTTGCACTAATTGTCTGACTAGAATGAGCACATTAATTCATTGATATTATTTGCTGTAGGCTCTCTCCCTTTGCAGAATTGAGGCATTAACACGAACCTCACTCATTAGCTTAAAAACAAAAAAAATTTTCATTCTATTTCGTAAATCTAATTTCACTGGTTCAGTGTTCATTTTTCCGCAAAATGCCATTATATTAGGGAACTTTTATCTCTGAATGAAATCAATTAATTAGGATTTTGCTTTATTTGGATTTTTTATACACTGCTTCATTTGCACAGGATGAAAATTGAAAAATTGACGCAATATTGCTACTTTAACACTCACCGATGGAAAGGCGATACTTGAGATGCGATCTATGGTACCACCCAGTTCAGATGACTTGTGGGATCTCCTCCTCGACGAAATCAAATGACCACCATTAAAGAGACCGTTCTCACTAATCGACTTTTGTTGCGATGACCGCATTTCCTGAGCTAAGCCGCGTGTGTAAGCCATCGAGTTACTGGAAGATCATCACTGTGCATTTGTCAGTCGGTGTCAGTACAATCAAACGTATCGCTAGGGTCCCCATCCCAAGGTTAAGAACTTATCTCGTTATAAGACTATTAAATTTAACGTTGATCGGACATGGCTAAATATTAGTTCTCAAGAGATGGCGTTTAACGAGCTTCACTTGCAAACCTTCAACTTCTAGGCATTTAGACTGTGTCGGTGGTTAAGGTTCGTGACCGGTTGCTGTACCCATATGACTGCGCGTGGCACAGACGCATAAATGGCTACAACGTGTGACGGCCAAGCTGATGGGTGAGTGAGTGTTCGGGCTGATGAAACGCAGGTTATCAAAGTGTACAGGTAGTTTGACTATGGGCATTTTTATAATGTATCTGTATATGCGTTTGAGGAGTGTGAACAATGGGAAGGATGTAGTTGGGACAGGTGGATCGGGTGCACAAAGCTAGGGATGTATAAGTGTGTGTGAGCTGATTAAGCAACGAGCGGTGCAGTGATCAGCAGCTCAGCAGCAAGCAATAGCACGCTAATCTTGACTTAGAAGACTGACAGCTTGCGAACTAGTAGTTCAGGCACGACGGACAATGGCATACATTGAGTCCCGTTGTCAGGGATTTTCTACTGCCTCTATATCATTGCGGTCCTTATGAATTTTTGCGTTGCAATGCAAACCGCATTATAATTCTAATCTATGCATTCTGTTTACTTAGCATGCAGTAGTTTTCTTGAAGACAGAAAGCTAACCCAGACAGCGGGGATTTCATAAGAATATTTTTCAAATAAAAATAGGCTAAAGATGTGAATCCAGTCAAGTCAGCATTCCCTTTAATAGATCTTAAATACCTAAATTCCAGATTAAAAATTTCAGAAAATTCCTCAATATTTTACGTAACATTAAACCTTAGGTTCGAGTCATCACTGTATGAAATGACTTGCACTGCAATAATATGTAAGATTTAAATACGATTGCGCAACAGTGAGGACATTGCTTACCATTTACGTAAGAAAACAGTTATAAAAATTTTGGATGTCAGCTTAAATTAGCTGAGACAGTGGTACATCAACGTCTTCTAAAAAGTTGTGGTACGTAAGGTACCGTATCGAACATGTTGCTGTAGGCGTATTATACTTTTTCTGGATAACACTTGGCTTTATTGCATATTGTAGTTTGCAGGGTCGAAGTATAAAATAACTCACGATAAGAAAAAAGTCACCTTTTCGATTCTCTCCATCTGACTGCACCGTATTCGGCGTCGTCGGCTGCAGCGAGCTGCGTTAACACATTGCTCATAATTGATGTCCTTTGGCTTCGCACTCTCTGATCCTCCATTTTGTCGTTGTAAGCAACAACCGCCAACTCGACCAAAGCAAGGAAAATGAAACTGCAATAATGAAGAAATGTTTCTGATTAGTGCCTCATAGAAATGATGAAATTAAGCATATGCTTCAAGTGGGAACTCAACATCCACTATTCATTATCAACATAAAACTGCTGCTATGCACATGTATCGTCAACTCGTAAACAATGTATTAAAATGTTGCTCAGTAGATCAAATCAGAAGAGATTAACTTGACCAATAACTGCTACAGGTGAAGCGAGCATCTTTCTTCATTGACGAAAACTGCATTCAATTTGTTTCATATATAAGTGATATTCCAAACGTGATTTATTTGGTGCACGAGTATTCAATGAAAAAAAAAGAACTGTGAGAGGTAATATTCTAATTAAGATCGGTTGAAAGATGTAAAAATATAATGAACGTAATGCAGAAATGCGAGACACTAACCCAACACAACTGAACATCCAAATATCGATAGCCTTCACATAACTTGCCTAAAAGAAAACAATCATTTTCGTTTGATATTCACGCTTTTTTTTCTATACCTGATTATCGCCATTTTATGAGCTCTTTTTATCACGTTAGACTGCCGTTTAATGCATAGGCCCTAAAACTTTCCATTCATTATAAAAGAAATCTTCCTTGTGCTTTGCAATATTCGGTGTTGCGAATTGCACTTATCATTAAACAGCGAAGAAATCCAACTCTCATATCGTCTATAAAGCAAAAAGATCGCTAGGATATCCTCAATATAGGCTATATTAGCGATGAATGAGTGAAATTCACATACCCTTGGCAATGACCGTACAATATTGCCGAACTGAAATAAACACTGAATAAAATAAAATCAATTGTGAAATTGCAATTTTATTCATAACTTGTGTTGGTGCAGTTCAAATGTCTTATGAAAACAACACTCAGATTATTGTTGCTGCATACTTCCTTACCTCCTCCTTCCCAACCGCCTCTAATATAGTTCACTATGAAATTTGCAGTCGCTGAAATATGTACTACTGTCAGCATTCAATAGATGAATTGAACGAACAAGTGGAAAAATGAAATGGAAAATTTCCAAGTTCACCGCGTTCTAGAATGCATTAAACTCAATTATCCAAAATCGGACGGAAAACTGATTCATCTGAATGCAATGTCCTTAAGCGAATTTTCTCGATCAGTGCAAAAAATTACACGATTGTGGTTAATTTCGGCAAGTATCCTAATATTTATGCTCACCTGGAATGTTAATGCCATAAGCGAACTGACACTGACTGTTATTCTAGCAGGCAGTGCCCTCGTATCCATCCAGAACGCTATCCACGATATAAAAACGCTTATATATGTGGGCATATACATCTGCAAAACAAATTTATGCATTCTCGCAAGTTTGCTGTTGCAAACAGCATTATGGATCGTGTTTGCTCACTTGTCTATGTCTGTATGTGTATGTATTGCGTATGTGTGTATATGTGTGTAAGTAAGCTTGTCTGTATGTTTAAGTGGCGCGAATGTGCGGTGAGTATGTGTGTTATCAGTGCAGGGAGTTGAAGACAAATGAAGTTACGAAATTAGGTCGGTCTGTCCTACACCATACGATCCCATATGTCTGATTCAAAAATAATCTATAGGCATTTAAATGTTGCGCTTATGAGTGAATATGACTGAGCTTTGACTGGAGAACACTTAACTATAAAATTACGCTTATATTCCGAATGATCGGGCCACATTGGCCTCTCAGGTTGCAATCTTGCAGCCAGTGGGTCCAGAAAAACGGCTTTTGCTGAAGAATTGCGGGGATGAGCGATTTGGTTAAGAAACCAATACATTATATACTGAATACGTCATTATTTGATAGCGGATTATTATAATAATTGATCTGATCAGACAAATCAGACCTGATCAAACCTGATCAGACAGACGAATTGCGAAAGCGCATATCGTACCGACTCACCTGGCGCACTTTTTACTTTTTTCATGGAACCAGAGTATACTATGGCGATTCATTTCTTCTATACAAAAATGTTCGGCGAACGTTAACGATATAAGGAGCGAGCGTCAATGAATATAGTGAATGAGTTGAACAATTGGCAGACAACGAAACAATGAGGGATGGACAACCAGAAAAAGAACGCAAAGAACCGAAAGAAGCAAATCCTATATTAGCCTTTTACCAGTCACACTCAAGCATGCTATCCTTCTGGCAAAATGGAGTCACACTAAGGTAATGGGAAAAGCAGACTAATTTTTTACAATCGTGGCATTTAAAATTTTGATGGGACATGAAATGAAAATCACCTGTAGAATGTAGAAGCCGTAAAGACGATCGAAATGAATCGTCACAAAAAGGCGATGCCAAAATCCCGCCGTGTACCTCTAAATTTTCACGATATTTCATTAAAAATCTCAATCACCTAACCACAATAAACAACCCTGCTAAGAACTGAATGAAGCTATGTAATTTTAAAAAGACTGTAGTTAATCGAGCCGATAAAATTTATTTGAAGGAAAATGGTTGAAAATGTTTTTCCACATATTTCCCTGAAAAAGTAAATACTAAAAAAAGGCTTGTTTGTGAAAGTGTAGTCCTTCCGTTCCTCTACCTCATCTGAATCCTCTCCTTCCTCCCTCCCTTCCCCCTTCCTCCCAATCGCCTTACGTCACTGCCACCTGCATTTTCAATAGAGATTCGCTAGATTACATACACTTAGAAAGGATCAGAGTTCGCAGTTGCAGATTTGAAAGTCTATGAAATTCACCTCAACATTCCTTCCATAGGTGATATTCGACATTTTGAAGTCGGGGAGGCTAAAATCGGTCTTAACAGTGCTGACCGGGGACCACGTTAGCCATTGTAATGTCACCTCTGCGACGTTAAACGAATAACTCTCCAAGATCAAATTGCATCTAATTGTATCCAGTGGGAAATTTCGAAGATCCATATCACACGGCGCTATAAAATGAAGAAAACTTTAAAAAAAAAAACGAGAAATGACGTTTGTATGCGTACATTTGTTTTTTTTTTCTAAATGTGGTAGTCATACACAATGGAAGGAAGTATCGTCTTCCATCGAAGAGCCATCTTGAGCAAAGCTTTTAATTCCCACTAAATATATTCGAAATGTGTTGCTAGTATATAGAGGGTGGTTGGGAAAGGTTCAGAGAAAGCTTTTCCATTAGTGCGCTTCATTTTTTATTTTTTATTTTTTTTTAGTAAATCAATTCAGTTGCAATTAAAACTCATTACAGCACACTCCGAGCGTTAGCGATATCGACATTTTTGCACAATAATTTTTGAGTGTCGATTTAAAGCTTGAAGATTGCAACCGAATTCTCTAGAGCATTGGAGATTCTTCTCGGTTAGTGTAGGCAAAATCAGTGAAGAGTTGCTAGTTGACCGTCACATTAATGGAGCATATCTTACCTTCAGATCTTATTCGATAGTTCAGCCAAGTAGTACCATTCGGAAATATCTGCAAAAAAAAGGTCAGTTGGAACCTTATAAATGCGTAATGTGGTAAATGCAAGCCTACGCAAATATCTCAAAAATTATGAAGTTGATGAAAAAAACGAAATTACAAACGAAACCATTCGAAAAAAAAATTGCGCTATATGTTGCATAATATATTTGTTTTTTCTCCTCAAGTCTTCACTTTAGCGGAGTCGAACACGCTAAGAGAAGCTTCGACAATAGCGAAAATGTCTTTTGATGCCAGCACAGTTTTCAGAGAAAAAAAAAGAAGTGAACACTTTTCCATATGAAGACAAAAAAGAGAACTGATATAAGCTTCTTTGAAAATGGAAGAGAAGAAGTTATTCATTCTCAGCACATCCCTGTTGGCACCATCCTTTTTCCTCTCCCTCTTCTCTCTGGCCGTCTACAAAAGCGATTTTTCTTTATGAAGAAGACGACTTGCCTTGCAAGTGCAGAATATGAGCGCTTGTGAATCAAGCACAGCTCAATTATGTTGAGCTTTAGCTCGCTTCAAGTTTATTAGCAACCCAGAATCGACGTACAAAAAGAAATTGCATAAACCCTCCTAAATCGTTACTTCGTTTGAAAACTTAAATCAATCAACTGCGATGAATTCAATATCGTAGTGAACACCAGCAGCCATTAAAATAAGACTAAAACGTTAGGCACTAACAAAACCTTACCAAGAAATTCCGCCAAAATTCTTCAATCACTCAAAATTTCAAAGAATCAAAAATAACGATATTTAACTATGTACCATCAGTAAAATATTCGGTTTTGGCGAATCGTGAACTTTAGTTGATTTCGAATTCACGACGCATACATTTGGAGACCATAGTTTCGGTTCCATATCATGATCTAGCGATAAATTTCTGCGGCAAGGATCAAGATGAAAAAATTGTAATCTGCAATCAATTCTTTTACAAATGGCTGCTGCAAGGATAAATCATTGCATCTCTCTCAATTATTAAATAAATCTTCATAAGCCAAAAAAATTTCAATAATAATATCATATGAAAATTTCAAGGTTGAGTGTTTAATTTTTCATTTGCATTTATATTTTATAAACTCTAAGCGAGATAACAGAGATTTGAAGCAAGGAACAGCACGATAAAATAACATGGTTTCATTTGCATTTGTTGATGACGACTTTGGATGCACTGATAGGCAAACTGTATCTTCATTTTGTGGTACAACAATGTTTCCCTTGGCTACCATCATCTATCGGATACAAAAAACGAGAATCAAGCAGTCATGCAAAGCAATTTAACAATTTTCACCTGGAATCCATCCAAATGGCACTTATCCAAAAATCGATTACGAATGTTCCAGCCAATGCGGATATATCAGATATGTCTTGAATAGTTATCTCGACAACAACATTAACTGGCGTTGGATCAGGCAAGGCATTTCTATAAATTTCAAAATTTCGCGCAGAAAAACTCTCGAGTCAGTATCGTTATCGAAATGAATTAAGTAACACTTCGCTTCTAAGAATAGTGAAGTTGGAAATTTTGGTGACGGAAATGAACGCTGAGAGGAACCTGCTGTTAGTTATAACCGTTAATAGGTATAGCCGGTTTCGAGAGTAAAAGCAGAAATTCACTTATTCATGCGTAAGTCAAAGAGTTGATTTTTAGTCTATGCAAATTTAAATAAGCCGTTTTTTTTTAATATGCTTATCTACTTTCAACTTAGTGCATCGAATGAAAATCCACTGCAAAAACACAACCAACTCAAATGGCTTAGTGATTAGCATTGCATAGAAATCATAGATTTTCTCAATAAACAGTTATTATAATGGCAATTGTTTGCAGTATAAAATTAAAATGAAATCAAAAGAATTCAAACCATAAATGCACCGAAAAGAACGACTTACCTAGAGTAATTTTCCATTATAAGTCGTGCCAAATCTTGAGCTTTTGTCTCATTTTTGGTACATTCTATCCCTGAGTCGCTATCAAATTGTGATGATAGCATCAACACTTCGATAATCACCGACTGCAGAAATAAAACGATAGCAAAAGGTGATTAATTATGAACATTTCATATCCTTTCATCAATGAAAATTTCAGCACGAAAACTATTTCGACAACTTTGCATCACTTAAACGATGCACAAATAATTGCATTTAAATATTATCTAAATGAAAATAATGCATGAGTTACTACTGCTACCTTTAAAAGGAAATTAGTGTACTACTCATTAAAAAAGTACATATTACAAAATACCATATTCTCAGGTATACAACGGGGTTAAGGCAGCCTAAACCCCATCCCAATTTTGTTTACTAGTAGAAGACATAGACTATTCTAAAAATTAAGTATAAAAAATCTTATGGAAAAGTTTTCTTTTATTAGTTTCGTTGTATGACCAGAGTAATTGGAACGTGAATAATCGCCAAATGTTGTCACATATTATAAAGGTTAAGTTGGCGTCTTTAGCGTTCAAAATGCAAAAAAGTGACATATTAGCGTTTGAAATTAACCAGTTGCTGATTACGGACATTCAAAAATAACATTCAAAACTATGCCTACATAGGAACGATTTATGTACCGAACCGATCAGTGGTAGTAAAACGAAGCAGGCATTCAAAGAAAATATAAACATCGGAATCAAATAAGCCACTTTTCACCTGGACTATCAGTGTGTGAGCAGAAAAAGTAGAAAAATAAAAGGAAATAAAGTGAAAAGAAGTGCAGTAGTTACCTGCATGCTATATATCATGATTGTCGATGATGCACTCGACAGCGTGATGAAGCGCAAACAATTATTGTAAGATGAATGTATGCGGAAACTTGAATAACAATGGCTAGCGAATTGAACATTTATGTGGAATTGTTGTGCGCACGCTTACACTGCACTCGAACCCTGCAATCTTTTCGATACATTTGCCATAAGAGGTTTCAGCGAAATCTGACACAGAAATATGAGATCACTATAAGCCATTCTCAAGGCAATAACTTATTTCAGGTAGGGCAATCTTTTCAAACAGTGCCTGTAGACATTAAAGCAGGGTTTAGGCATAAGTGCTTGCGTATGTATTATGTCATACTACTAGTAGGGTTGTGAGTGAATTGACGACATCCGGGGACGGGTACGAAGGGCTAGAGGAAAGGGGAGATCAGGCAAGAACAGCGACACGGATCACCGAAATCCCGTTCCTCATTGTTTCCATCACCAGCGATATTATGGCCGCTCCTAGGCAGTCTCATGTTTTCCTCTCTCCCTCTTCTCCTTCCATCCGACGACGACACAAAATGATGACACTCTCTTCCTCATGAACAGGTGAGCATTCCTTATTTTTAACATCTTCTAAGTTAATTTTAAAAGTAGGTAGTGTTGAAGTGGCAGATGTTATAATCTACAGTGGAGAAGGCGGTGCTTGTTCCGACGTGTGAAAGCTTCTTCGTGTGAAGTCCTGGAGCTCACTATTTCAAGCTTCATGCCCACTCAAGAATACCTTTCATAAAGAAAAAGAGCAAACATCACTTCAGTGAGTTTTCTGCATACGCGAGAGTTATTTCTGAGGAAGATTGCACTTTACATGATGCCGACGGGGTTTTTCAGAAATAAGTTAATGTGCTTAATCACAACGCATTTGAAGACGGGTCTCATTCACGGTGTGATTGAAAGTAAATAAATGTTTACTTGCGTGCAGAAATGAGAGACGTATGAAAAGGTTTTGAAATACTTTCTAAAAGTGCAAATGAGGGGTTATATCTAAATAATGCAACGCCGCAGTGGATCCTATGAAGTCCTATGATAGGGTGTGTCGATATTTTAACATTTTAACGTGTTTTAAAAATAAATTTGCAAAAATAACATTTATTTCTTTGAATCAATAGACCTATAGAAATAATATAAACAAAGATGAAATGATGAATCGATGGATGCAAAGGTGAGAAATATATGAGCACATTTTTACAACGTTCATAGCATTTTTTGCCATGAACGTTGTAAAAATGTGGCATTTTTATTTAATGGCATTTTTTATGACTTTACAAGAAAGTGCGCTGCCAAATTCCGACCAATATGACCAGAATGTGACCAGCTCTTCTCAACAGCAGAGTTCGCTCAGTGAATGCTTATCTCTAAATTTTACAAAGCTCTATCATATATGACAAGTACACCAATGAGCCATAGAGAGTGCTGGAATATATGCTTTTGCAATCCGACTTATCTGGTGGATCGGTTTCATAAAGTGGCAATAAATAATTGAGTATATACAACACTGCACTCACATTTTAATCGAAACAACCGCTCACACAAACCAGTGATAAAATTTTTTTAATTTGATGAGTTGTAAAACTACTACCTGAATGCTGCAAAATCTTAGCTAATCACCAAATACAAGCAGCTCTTTAGGCACATTTTGCTACCAATAACTCCTCCAAAATTTAGTGGGGCAACTCGAAAATTGATATCAGTATTACTTTATCTATAGAACATACTAATCGAATCTCACAATTCTAATTTCAGTAGTTTTTGTATGAGTTGGGGTCCACAGGACATGCACACACGTCCACAGACACAAGAGTATACATACAAACACGAAGTCATCCTCCTGGGAATTGTATCGAGCGCATAATTATAGATAAATTCATTCAGAGATGAAGCTCTGAAGTAGAACTCAATATAGCTAATAGTAACAATTCTGCTCGGTTCATCACTTAGCCTAGTTGAAAAACATCTCTAAAAATGCATCTAGCGACAGGAATGCTATTTAACAAGTAAACAACGTCATGCATTAAACAAATGTGCAGTAAATGGCCATGAACATGAGGAAACTTCAAAACTGAGGACAAGAGGCATCGCGCGTTGAATTGGTACCTCGAGAGATGCCGTCGAGTGATGTGCTTCTTAAGCGACGATTGATCGTTGACGAGAATGCACGTCGCTATACACCCATCAGGCGCCATTCTAACGTGATTTCGCGGAAAGCATAGCATATTAACGCATCCTAACAACTTCAGACGCTACAGTAGTTATGACAGTTAGAGCCCCCACTAGAGTCGCACAGCAATTCCTCTTCTACCACAAACTCCAATAGATGCAATGTTAAATTTCTTGGCTATCGCTTCCTTTTATTTACTGCGGCATAAAGCAAGGCTCAAAAATATTTCGACGACACCTCAAAGTACTCTGGATGTACAACTCAGACATACCTATAATCTGCCAATGTAGATCAAATATTCGCTGAAAAACTTTTAACCGACTCTGAAAACTACTACATTAACAGCAAGAATGACCAATATAAGTATAAACAATAATATCACATCGACAATAATTTCACATTAGCCGTTCATTGACACAGAAATTGAGCAATAGAAATAAACTTTAACAGTTATTATCAAATGACTATTTCTTAGCAATGAAGCTTTTCCTAGCAATTTTTGAAATGTGTGCAGCTAGGAAAGCGTCTCATCTAATGATAATGTTTTGCATATTGTGTTCTATGTAATTTTATTTTGCTCTTTATCGAAAAGAGAAAAAATCTCATCGATACCTCAAAATAATTGCCATCTTACGAAAGTAATATGCAAAAATCTTTTCTAAGATATTTATGCAATGTCACAGCAATTATTGTCGATGTTGTGCTAAATCGAACAATTCGAGCAGAAGTGGATCGACCTCCTTAATATTTAGACCATAATATATACGCAGAAGACCTTGATTGAGTTGACGTAAATCAACCAATTTTCCCAAAAGCATATCGTATGCTTGATGAGCCTCCATAGATGAGCAAAGGAAGTTCAAATATCTAAATATATGCCTAAATCGCATTGTAGTGCATAAATATAACTGTTAAAAAGTGATAAATTATTATTGAAAAATGCAATCGATGTGAGCGGTGTCTTAGTTAGCTTATAGCACTAAGCAGCCAACGAATGCAAATAGCAATCGACTGTGATGGGGCAATGTGCTCAAACGCAAAATTTAATAAACGAATGCGCAGACGTTTGTGCCTGGTTTGTGAACGCCGAATGAGAAAAGCGCAATCTTGGGCAATTCTAAATAAATCTATCAGCAAGTTCATTATTTCACCAAGTGAACAACTAACGTCAGATTATATTGACTATTCAAAGAGATAATGCTAATTAAACTTTCGGCGTTCAAAGTAAAAAGGGAATTTTAAAAATAGGTGCTAATTTCGGCTAAGATTTGAACGAATTAAGATGATATCAACGAAATCAACGGTAATAGATAAGATGGCAACGAACGTTCGCAAAAGTTGATAGTATTCGAGTTGTTTTGTGCGAATAATCTCCGTATTCTTTAAATTAGAGCGATCCGGTGAGAAAAGCGTGATTGCGTTCAGCAGCAACATGACATTCTCATTTCGACGCCATTTCTCACTAAACGTTGTTAGAAATCTGAAAATCTATTTTCATTACTTGAAATTTTCATTGCCTCTTTAATTATAGAGAATTTTTCATCTAAAAAGCTTTCTGTTTGATGTCTTTAACTTTACACCATCGAAAAAATAAATTGTTAAGATTACCAATGGGAAATTCTTCGCAATTCGTTTTCACTTAAAAAAATGAGACGTTGCAAATTAAAAACTATTTATTTCACTTATTATTGCAATACCTGTATATGAGCGAAGTGGAATTTTTTAAGAATCGCAAATAGTCGGTCGGTGAAACACTTTAAGAACTCCCAGTAGGAAGCATGTTATGCAATCTCCAACAGATGAAATCATGCTATATTATGATGCAAAATTTGAAGAAAAAACTGTAAATTTAAAGAATGGAAAAGTGACTCGTTAGAGAAGATCTAGTTGTGACATCAGAGGGAAAAAGTTAAGCGGAGGAAAATATTCTAAACTATCGATCGAAAAAAAAACGAATTTCTCTCACTTTTCTTAATCAATGCATCGTCATTAACCAAACAATACTTATATTGTTCATAAAAAAAAGTGAATAAAAAATTTTTGAACATATGGACGCAGCAATATCTCCCAAAAGAGTACTCAAACCGTTTATGTTCCTCGTAATGTTGCGACTCTTTTGATCCTTTCAGAACATCTAATTTAATTTCAACACCGCTTGAACCCTGAAAATGCATACAATTTGAAAAAAAAAACGCTTACTTGACTTTTACAATATGCTATATTACCTAAACTGCTTCTTTCGTGGAGAATATTTTCAATGAGAAAACTCTGATTGAAAAAATGAATTCGATTATTAATTTGAAGGAATTTTTATCGGTCTTATATTTTTCGTTCAAAGATATAGTTATCTTATAACTAAGAAGTAAAAGTGGACTCAAAGTTGGAGAAATTCTAGTAAGCTCTATTTTCAAATGCGCAGTTACTTGGAGGAATTTGTACGAATAAAACTATAAACCTGAATAACATGATGATTCCAGACATGTTTGGCGGGGTCAAATACCATCACTCCACGAAGGATGAGCAGCTCGCTGCATGAACCTGCAGCAATTATCATACCTTCGTTCAACGAATATTTGATTCTTTTTATCAAAAAAGAGATAAACAAAAAAAAACGAAATGAAATGGACAACCAACACAGAATTAAAAACAAATGCAGCAACTCATAAGAGCAACGAAACAGCACGAAACAGCACGGATCAATAACATAGTGCTTAGCAGTTTCCCAATCACCCACCTATTGACTCCAGAACCTATATCTGGATCCTCTCAAAGATCGACTTATTTCTTGAATCCAATGAAATTTGAGCTTCAGAGGATTAGTCTCATCAGTCAACGACAAAAATAAGTGAATGACTAAAAGTTATTCATGCAAAAAACAAAATATTAACAATGTTGCTAATTTCTTTGATAATTTTCTCAGGAAGAGGAAAAAACGCATGAAACTGCAATGAATAAAATGCTATTAATTTTAAAATAATGCACTAACGTAAAAGTAGTTTCACCGAAAATATTTTGTGCCAAAATTGTTAAATGAGGTATCCGCTTGTCGAATTGTATAGCACGTGTAATGCTCGCATAAAAGTACGAGCAACAACAGGAATACCTTTTAGAAGGGCAATTTGATCGTCTTGTGAGAGCTCTCTAAATGAAGAAATCTCTTTCGCCATATCGATAATCCGTCGTAGTGCTAAGTCCGTCATCCGAACCACATCCATCAAACTGAGATCACCTGTGGCTCTTTGCTTCAAGTTCATATCAACCGGCTGCTTAAGTATACCATTTGCAATTATCAATTCCTAAAGCAGCATCTTATTGACCGGATGTCATACAGGCTTGGATATATTCATAGGTCGCTTTGTAAGAGCAACGGAAACGAGCGTTTGTCAACGATGAAATTCCCCATTCATACTCCTAGTGCTAAAGTTAGGTACCTACCTTTCGAAACAATGAAATGACCTTCCTATAGTGACGTTGTTCATGTGAAACATTCACACTTCCTTGTGAAAGTGATGTTTCGGCGGAAAAATTTTGCATAATTTTTCGTTTTTATTGATCAAAGCGAATTCTTATAAAGGATGCTTTTGTTTCTTTGTGGCATAATAAAGTTTCGTTATTGTCACTGGGAAATTATGCTTTATAAACGAAGTGAACGAGAAATAGGCAACTTACTTGCATAAGAAATCTCTCACGCTCCGATAAACCGGCTGGCAGCATCAGTATTGATGAGTGCGTTTCGGCAGCTGCAAAAAGGAAAACTTGGGCAAAAGGATAAGCTGCAGCAATAACACAAATTCGGTATAAAGTGTTATATTATGGGATATTCGACGTACCTCGATTAGTCGAGTCGATGATGCGTGAGTACTCGTCAAGTGTGACGAGTACATCTCGTGGCTGTAGAGCTGGCACTGCTACGCTGCCATTTGCATGTAGGATACGATTCGATACGCACATCGATGTATCGCCTCAAAGGTAAGATGTTAAGAAGCAAGCTCTACTTTAATGCAATGCCAGAAAGCACCTGTTCTAGGGTTTGAATACCTGAAATTTCAAATTCTACTCGTTCCTGTGACGAATTACTATTGATTAAAAATAATCCTTCTCAATCCCTAGGATGATGTAGATGGTCCTCTGAAGGACCGCCCCTCCATACCTGTGTACTACTGTCCAGTTCCGTTACATGTTAGGTATCAATGCGTCGCTTTTTACGCGAGGACAGTAAAATGGCAACAGGCAGGAAGGAAATAAGAGCGAAAAAAAGTAATGGAGGAAAATCGGTGAACGGTGGTAGGGAGAAATGAGTGGAGATTAAAGGATGGTGATAAATAAACGCTGGCTAGATGGATAGCACATAAAAAGATGTGAAAGCATAAAACGAACAGGGCGATCTCCCCCCTCCCTCTCCCTCCCGGATTTCCTGCGTTCCAGATCGTCTGCAGTGAGGAGGTAACAATGTAAATAGAGAACAAACCGGAGCATGAAGGTGCTTCATACTCGGGGTAAGTGGTTGCATTGAGAGTATTCATGAATGCCGATGACTGTGAAGGATTGCCAGCATTAATGAACGACGACTGTGAGGAGATATGGCTTATCGTCGGCGAGAAAGCACCATTCCCCGATGGCGACACGACGTTCGGCACACGTACAGCGTTCCACTCCACCCTTAAATGTTCCAACGAACTCGTATAACATCCCCTCTCTTCCTTTCATTGATGATCTTTCTCGAGAGCCAACCTTTTCTATTTAACGGATCAAAAACTACATTCCTATGATGCGAGAGACTCGAACATACATTGCAGGAAATATTTTGTTTAATGATGAATGCATAGCTGAATGCTGATAGAATATGCATACAGAACAACTATACTTATCAGTAAAACATTCAAATAATGTTTTATATTGTACATTATGCATTGACCAATCATTTTTTCATTCCTTTATGTTTCCACTGTGTTTCCTTTCTTATCGAATTGTGTATAACACAAAATAAGAATTGAAATAAGCGTGATGTTCGATGGCGAAAAACCGTTGTGAAGCTTCATATTCGACTGCTAGTGTTTTTTGTTGTTTCAACAGCTAAACTAAACAGCGAAAAGAAATAGAAGTTACCGCTGTGGCACATCGATGCATTGAGTTCGTGTGGCGGCCACCTGCCTGCAAAATGTCCTTCAGCGAGTCACAACAAGGACTCATTGTGTACGATCATCTAGGATTAGCATGCCGACAACACTTGGACACCATATGGCTGCTACTTCGCATTAAACGTTGTCAACACTTGAACAATCGTATGGTTTGCTTGTAATGTTGATTGACACCATTAGCAAAAATCTCTATCATCCTGTTGCCACACAACATACACACACTTACATAGTGGCATCGATGTGATGTAACAGAGCTGAACTCAACCAACACTCCTAGAATACGCTAAATGATGCAACAACCGCTATAATAGGATTATAAAAAGGAGCGGTTGAATAAATCTGAAAGCAAATGCTATTCTTCTATGTGCATATATGTGGTAACTGTTCTCTTTAATTGTAACTTCTGGTAATTTATAGAGTCTTAATATATTACCAAATTGGATAAGAGATTGAATGATTATGCAGGAAAGTACAAACAAGTTTGCTCAGAGGAGACACATATTCTTCGAGCTAAACATCCACCATGGTTTCCAAACAGTGGTGTTTGGAAATGCAGAATAATGCCTGGGGTAGATTCAGCTAAAACAATCGCGCAGGAAAAAAACTTGTGAATTTGACATAAACAAAGTGCACAAGGCATCTTTTGGCTTAAGGAGTCGTTGAGTAGCAATTATTTTTTCGTTGACGCTAAAATTTCCTCTAGTCTAGCAAAAAACCAAAGGATGAGGGAATGGTTTTCGTCGAAACATTCCTAAATCCAGAAAAACCTATAAGAAAGTATTCCGCTTTGAGCATCGCGAAACATTATAACTGTTCCAAAATTAAAAAAGGTGAAAAAGTAACTCAGTAAGAAAGTACGTACCAAGGCCATTCGCATCCTTTACCATCCGAGATTTTTTCCACGTCACTCCAACCCGTTACACGTTCGGTGCAGTTTATTGGCTGGTTCATTTGAGAATTACCTACGATCCCGCTGAAGTTGATGTCGCCGGATTGCGGAGTTTGCTCATTGGATGGTATAATGAGTGCAGTCAACGGAGTGTCGGGTGGATAAAATCCACATGTACATTTGCATTGACATGATGGCGGACGGCTAAAAATATTACTGTCAATATTGGGGAGACCAAAACTATGACGATAGCTCAGCCAAGATGAAAAGAGTATACTCAAAGTAACCCGCCAGCATGCAATTGTTTTCTATTGAAGGTAAGACAACAGCTGTATTATTGTGGTATATTTTTCCCGCCTTGATATTCAAAGCTAAAATTAAGCGCCCAGTCAAACAACGCTATGAAATGAAAAAGTAAAAACTTTCGCATGATATGATTGTTTGCAATATTTCGATAAATACACTTGCAACAGTGTGGCAAGAGGAATAACATGAAAATTTAACCTTAGCAGATTTTCATCTTCTTCATTCTTCTCTCTAAGAAAACGACTTTAATAATCTTGAGTCAGTGAACGCAGCTTAAGCAAAACGCATGTATGCGCA
Source organism: Baylisascaris schroederi (assembly GCA_006503575.1). Lineage (NCBI taxonomy): Eukaryota > Metazoa > Nematoda > Chromadorea > Rhabditida > Ascarididae > Baylisascaris > Baylisascaris schroederi. The sequence continues at coordinate 2,358,138 of QEWY01001293.1, forward strand.
AAGAAAAAAGCTGAAGAACTTAAGAAATCAAGTACTTAAGAACTTGAAATTGAATGTAGATTTTTTAGTAGACTCTAAATTCGTAAACTTTTTAGTGAGATGCTACATCTTTGGAGGACAAAAACCAAAAAAACGTTAATTGGTGCACTCGAAATATGCATACTATAATGTCCACAGTAGCCAAGCCTTAACGACATTTACTAGCAAAGACGAGCTTTTATGCACGCTTTCATAAGTGCGCTGTTTTTCCAGTAGTAGCAAATGATGCTGTCCACACAATCTATGCAATTCTTTTGCTATGGTGGGCAGCATCTGATGAGAACGATCCTTATAAGGCGATGTCACAAATGAATTGTTCACCAATGAAGTTTACCAAAAAATAAATATCAATCTTCTTTCCTCTCAGGGCTACACTAGTTAGTGCTTTCGTTGTTTTTATTGTCGTTATTAATACTAATAATAATACTATTGTTTTCATTATTTACAAAAAGTGATTTAGCTCAATTTTCCACTTTTAAATGCCAATATTTGTTAATTATTGAAATCGAATGGAAGTAAACAAGAGGAAAATCCACCAAATTCTTTTACTCAGATGGAACAAAAAATTTTTTCATCAAAGAAATTGGAATAAACAAATGGATGATGAAAATTTCAATGAAACGTAACTAGCAGAATTGGATTTTTTGACCAGATCGAGCAGCACACTCTTTGTCACCGTTACGTCCCCCTCTCCGATCTCCTCAAGCATTCTATTAATATCGTCAGCCGTATTTGGGATCGTAGTAAGTCGGCGCCTTTTTGTACGGCGATTCCTCTCCATCATGATCCATTCCTTCTTCATTCCAACCTTGAGAGGAATGTGCATTAATCTCTGCATGCAGATACACATGCTATTTCAAACCCACAAAAGAAAAAGAAAAGCCTCAAAGCACATAAAACAGAAATAAGGAATTAGCTGAACAAAAGCACAGTAAAGTCTTGCACCATAAGCGAATAATAGATTTTCTATGATGGCATGACACGATTAGCTGATTGCTTGAGAAAAAACTTACTTCGAAGCATTTTTTCAGTCGACATGACTGACAGAAGCGCCTCGAGATTGTGCTTATTTCACAGTTGTTTGTGAATGGACAACTCAGTTCCTGCAACTGTCCACTTTATTCGGTGAACTCAGGGATTGGTTCTGTTATTTTCACATGCTAAAAAAGTTTTTGGTATGGCCGCCCGCCATCTACTTATCGCCCTTATCAGGAAAAAAATCGCATTGTCTTACGCATAGATGTTTTTAAGAATATTTTAAAATTTCTCAAAACTTAACAATTAATTGCAGCAATACAAATTTTCCAAGATGTTGACGAGTTCTTATTGTGACGGATGTTGATGTGAAGTTTATTTTTCTCTTCGAAGGTTTAAGACAAGGTGCAAAGAAGGTATATTGCGTCACATTGCAAGTGAAGAGGGCTTTTCTTAAGAGTTTTGTGTAGAAATGGAGCACCGAACAATTTTTTGACGGTGTTGCCTTGGACGGTTCTTGCCAAGTCTGTGGTAGAAGCAGTAAACATGGAAAAAATACTGATTACAGGTAGATGGTAAGTGTCGAGCGAAAGCCCTCACCGCTCACTCAGGTAGCAGTATTCAGATTACGTAAAACTCACTCGATGATGTATCGATCGCACGGAAATTTTCTCCCACCTACTGGTGACACATAACCTTCATGGTAACTTTTGGATGGTTGCAGTGCTCGTAAACCTATATTATCTGAAGGCGTTTCAGCTGCAAAATGACCCAGCAAATGCCGTCCGATATTGGTTACAGCGGTAGCAATCACTGAGCACACTGTTTACGACTAACAATAAAGATTGTAGGTGGTTTTTACCGCTTCTTGTTATAGCTATCTTCTCACTTGGCTTGACTGCCGAGTCTGCGGTAAAAATTTCACGGCTATGAAAATACTAAAACGCATTACGCATCGATCGAAGATTACTTTTCGTCAGACGACGCAGAAATTCACCATCCCTTTGAACATTTTGCGTATATCTTGCCTCAATGCAGAAAAACATATTCCAAGAGAAAGGTTTTTGAAAAGGATGGGGAATAAACGGGGACAGAGGATTCGAATTAAACCTCCGGTAACTATGCTTTACTGCGAACAACAACATAAATTCAATATTTGTGCTAACAGTGGTCTCCTTGCATTCAGCACGAAGAAAACTCTAGAAATAACAAGTGGCATGTTCATTAAAAGATATAATTCATCATGCTGAAGGCCTGCATCACATCTTTGATGCACAGATAAATGCCGAACTAACAAGGTTCATTAATGTAAGTATTCTGATGAATTTTATATTTCAACAATACTTAGTCGTTCTTCCCGTAGAAAATATGAATAACAAATTCAAACACTTGTGAAATGTTGCCTTAATGTGTACGCAAAATGACAATGTTCAGCAAAAGTTCACTTTTTCTCGATTCGCATTGCGTCGAAAAAATGCCTTGCAAGATTCGCAGCTGATGACTGAGAAATTATAACCGACAGCTCTATCACCGCATACCTGTAATCATTCGGATGTAATAATACCTTTTAACAGCATTCGACTCTCGAAAATGAAATGATCCAGGTTATTATTTACATATGGCAACAATCAAAAATTAACTGGATTTCGACAAGCGCAGAAGCAGTGCCAATTTGAAAAATGCTTCTCTAATTTTCCAAGTTTTGATATCGTTTTCTCATGTACTTCAGATACAGTTCACCTGTAAGCTGCTTTTCGATAAAACCTCTGCTATCCACTTACTGCTTCGTCTTAAGAAGTAAACTGCAAGTTCAATCACTTCGTAGAAATAAAGAGCAGGTTCTTTGGAGCTCACTGCGGTCGAAAGACAACGCATTCCTTGGCGCTCTCTAGCAAATTCAAACATCCATCCTTTCAAAGCGAGATGTTTACGGGAAAAAAGCAGGCTGAATCGCCATTCTGGCTTCACAGCCAATTCGATAAACCTGAACGCACCGTAATTTGACTTCTTCTCAGAAAAATGTCTTGAAACATTACCCTGATATTTTCCCTACATTAATTTGGGTCATGGTGCAACAGTCCGGAAGTTAGGCATTTTTCAGCAGTAATAACCTCTAGAATTGGCCTCGTAATTACATGCAAATGCCTACAATAAAGTTGCGATTGAGAAACGATGTAAGCGTTACGACATTTGTTGGTAAAGTGAATTGCATATTGCTGACATTTTCTGTAATATTTCATAACATACAAGAAATGCAGTTTCAAGGGGATGCGAAGACACGCTTTATCCATCGATCGCTCCCATCTGTCGAACCATTCATATGTCTGTCTAAGCGAAATTGAATGGAGATGGGAAACGAGAGTTTCGAGTACTACAAAAGAAAATTCCCTTCAGCATTTGAAATACGCTTTCTGCACTCGATTTATCTTTGCTTTAAAAACGCTGTTTCTAAAGCGCAAATTCTTATTGCAACCTTGCAAGTTTTTCCATTATTTTGCTGCTTGAACGCATTGGCTTCTGCAACACTCAACGATGTGTTCAAATGTGTGTTGTCGTCTTCACTTGGCGAACACGGTGACGCCATCTTCAACCTCAGTAAATTTTTTTTCACTCTGAAAAGAAAGTATTACCAATCGATTTCTTTATTACGAAATGTTTTTAAAGGTTGCAAAGAGCAGTGTTGCATAAAACACTGTTTAAAATGCGCATTTTAAAATGAACATTATAGATGTGAATAGACAAAAAAACTACTAAAATTAGCACAAATCAACAATGCAAGTGAACTAATCGAAAACATTATGTATTAAAGGATATTAGGATTGTAAGAGAGAGGAGAATAACAGCTGCAAATGAAATAGTAAAATAGGAGTGACAACACTGCTATCGGCTTGCCAGTGAAAGGGCACTGAGAACTGATAAGAACACCGCATTATAGCCAGTGTGTGATTTGCATTTTTTGGATGACCACACTTTTGATCATTTGAAAACTTTGCACACGCAATTTGTAAAGGCATTAAAATTTTCAGTTCATTAAAACTTAATCGACTAATCGGTTTGTTCAAACTATTGGACATCGCTGAATCCTACCATTGTGTATCAGAACATTTTTCGATAAAATTTGAGGAAATAAGAAAAGATAGGAAATTTAACAGTGATGCCTTTTTTATCCTGCTATATGACTAGCTATTATTGATGATCATATCTGCGATTAAATTCTCTGAAATCAGTCGATCACAGACAACCGATACTACAGATCAGTTTGAAGGAAGACAAAATCTCTTTTGGAATTGGAAATTCCCATCTAAATATGTGATGATCACTTCTTCGAAAACTTCCACAACCGGAAATTAGCCCATAGAGAATATCTATCCATACACATGATGCTGAAGCTTTTTGGCAGTCTACTGTTACTAAAAATGAAAAAAATGATGCAAGTTTCTGCTGCCTTCATTGAGTTTTTTTTTTTTTCTGCAAGGAAAGCAAATCCTCATAAATCACCATGTATTCACCTTATGCCGATTTATGCGCGCATAAAGCAATGCAATAATTTTTATGCGCTTTTGCAAGTTTGCACTTATAGAGTCCATTATAGCAACGTTGTGGTCTTATGCTTGTATGGCGTATGTGCGTCTGCGTGTATGCCTCTATGCAACTGCGTGCGGTGTATGCGTGTCTGTGTGTGTGCATGTCTGATGTTTTCGTCTCGGTAATCATTGAACTTAGAGTCATAAAATTTCGTAGGTGTAGTTACAGTGACGTGACTCCGCATATCAGTTGTCAGCTTCACCAATGAACTTCGAAATAAGTTACGAACATAAATTTACCTGCATTCAGCCCACAAACTATACCGATTGCGTCGCAATACAGACATATTAATAGGTTATTGTTGGAGAATTTGTCTGCGAGAAGTTTCAAATATGAGTACATTGTTATAAATGTTATATTACTTATTGGCATTTTGTGAAATTGGTAAGTTTGTTGAGCGGGTTTTCATATGTACATCCTTGTGGCAGTACCTGCGGCACACTTTGCCACTTGTTTCATACAACGTCATGACTGATCTGATGACAGATAGTGTCTTAGAGATTAAATAACTTCGTTCAACTCGTTTATTCACCCACTCTCTAAAACAACCATTTCGAATGAACATTTGTTTGTGAAATAGCCGAAAAATGATGTGATTTTGCAATTCGTGTTAAAAAGCATTAATTAATGAGTTGTTTGTCGGTGAATGTTGGTGGCGGGTATGATTTTGTCGACGAGTATCTTTCATGGGTGCCGGTAAAGATACCTCATTCGCTAAACTATTAAAAGACTCGGGTTGAATACGTGTGGGTGCCAAGTGTTGGGCGGTAATACGGCAAGCATCAGGTGGAAATTATTTTGCTGGAAATATGCTTACCGCATGCGATTCAGCTCTAGCGATTTGGCCCACGTTGGGGATCGATGCACAATGTGGGCAGCAGCTGTTTTCTATCACAGCCACATGTATTTTTAACACCATCGAATCGTCGTGAGCTACTTCTCGTGTCTCCTTTACTCAGTTTTTATTCCCTTATCCTTCTTTGATTTCACTAGAATCATTTTGTTTTGAATTTTAATTGTCATTGAGTAAGTGCCATCTGTTTTTTATAATTTGCTTATAACTTTTGTGGAAACCCGCTGAATGTTTCTCATAAAAGTTAGAAGGGTCTGCGTCCTTATAAACACTTTTATTTTGACAGTGTTCGTCTGGTGCAGTCTTGCTTTATTCATGTAAAAGTTTTCCTGTTATTTCCATCCTGTAACTCTAGTTACACTCTAGGTATCACTTGAAGGTAAGTTAGACAGCTCGAGAGAAAATTATCTTGATAATGTAAACATTGCATGAACCAAGAAAAAAAAATGGATACAAAAAAGTGCGGAGGGCAAAGAAGTCGAACCGAAATTTTCCACTTTCTAAGTAAAAATCGTTGTTTATCTAGCTACCATTTTCTTTTTAATCATATCAATGAATGTATTTCTTTTGGCTATAGGGATCAACGATGATTATCAATTTAAATGTGGTTTTTCCATATAAAATCTCCTTTTCAAGTAATTTTTCCATTTATTCGTTCAAAATTCAAGAGGAATTCTTTCTTGGTATTTTGAGTGAATTTTTAGCTTTAGCCTTTAATTTTTCTTGTCCATTCTGAGAGTCTATGGTCTGTTTTAGATGTAATGCATCAGCATTGATGATTGTTTTGTTCATGACCAATTCAGCGAACCTACAGTGAACAGTTGAATAAGTTACTGTATTGTTCAGCAATTTGTGCTTTGAAAAAAACAGGAGAAAATATAGATTTTTTTTTCAGATGTTGGCAGAAAATGAGCTGAATAAAGCTGAAATAAAAGAGACCGATATGGAGCCATCAATGGTTGAGGCATGTATTGACATCACATGTGAAGCTCAAAAGCGTTACATTTTCGACAAGGTATTTATTTGTGATGCAAAACAAATCAATCAGCTGTTGCTTGATGTTTTTACACATTTTTCTTGTGAAAGCGGCAATAGCAGTATTTACACAGTGGCGTTTGCTCGTCGATCTTACATGTAACTCTTAACGATGTCCAGGCTATTTGGTCTTTGGACTTATTTTCACCTGAACTCAAGCCACGCTACATTTGATGTGGATTTTTAGAATACCCGCAAATTTTTCACATATTTGCGCTTGTTTGAACTGTTAATTGCATCTAGATTTTAGTGGAAATAGTGGTTATTCTAGAGAGGTTTGTATTGCGCTCATCATGCAGAAATGCTTCCCCCGAAATAAACTGAAATTATCGCAGTGCTTAAAATATGTTAAAGGGATAAAAATTTTCATTTTCGTTTTTCATCATAGTACACGACCCTTTGTGTGCATTGTTCACTTTTTTTCTGAGCGGAGTTCTTCGGACGCTCCCATATGGAATCGTCTCTCAACCATGGATATTGTTCTATAGTGCAACTTACTAAAAAGTGCTTATTTCAATAGACGGTTGGCTTTGAAAAACCGCAACAGTTTTCGCAGTCCTCCACATTTTAACTTGTGATTCTATCCCTCAAAGATTGGCAATATGCAAGTCATTGAAAATGAAGGCAAGATTGCTTTAAGTTTTTATTGAAGATCTCTGTGGGCTCAATGTGCAAAAATAAGAGTATTTTTTAAGGATGTAGCGGCTTATATAAAAGACGAATTTGAGAGGCGTTTCGGTCCCACATGGCATTGCGTCGTTGGAAAAAGCTTTGGATCTCGAGTCTCATACGAAATGCAACATTTCATGCTGCTCAGAAGGAGGAGGGTCTCAATCATGATATTTAAATGTGGATACTAGCCTTGAAAGTATGAGTTGCTTGGATTATTGCTTCTATTTCTAGCAGAAGTTACATCAAATCAGCTTTTCCCCTGGTTATTCTTGAAGGGTTCAAAAGATAGAAAACTCTTTTGATTATGCACATTTACATTTAGAACTCTCGCCCACCAATTTCGAGCTGTTTTTGGCATATTTGTGCAAAATTATTTGGCTCTTGTTTGATATTTTATGATTGTAGGCTTATATCTTGTACATTTTTTTTTGTAGCGAAGCGTCGAAAATAATGTTCACGAATATCATGAATGCATACGAACATCACCATAAATGTTTCCATCGGAAGTTTCACCCTGCTGTTATACGTGGCGATATTGAATTACCTCAACGCTTGAGACCGTTGAGTTTCATAGTTAAGCTGTGATGTCCTGATGGTAAATTAGTTGAATTCTACGCAAGTAAGCAGCTCATTTAGTCGGGCGATGTATTTATGTTGTCAATAACACTCATGAATTATTTGCTTTAATGAATTATTGTCAAAGTATATAATCAGGAATGATTATTGCCTGAACGTGATGCTTGTGCTATTAAGTTCTGTACTTTTCACCTCTCTTGGGAGGATTTGAAGGGAAAGCTTTGAGTGAAATGTGATCTTTCTGTAGAATTCTCTCTAATCTACCAAGTTCAGCATGCTTTGAAATTTGCAAAAAACAAAAAAAAAATGTTTCTTTCATTGTCGCACTGAAAATGCTATACTTCTTGGTCAACAGGAAAGAAACATCAAACTCTACACGTTGATTAAGCTGGGAATCGGCTATTTACGCCTTTTTAGCCTTCAACTTTCACAGGATTTCGTTAGTATTTGTATAAGGAGGAATATATGCAGTTGTACGTATGGTATAAGTTACATTGTACGACGGTACAAGTAGAGATTTTTGCGCTGCACGGGTTTAGACACCACATTTTTTGTTGGTAAATGCGGAGTACACATGGAGAAACAATTTTTATGCGATTTAATTCGGGGCAGGTGAGTAATAAAAGAGGTGATGATTCTTACTGCTAGAATATATTTTATCGGGAAAATGTTTGTAAAAGAAGGCCACCTATTTGCGCTAATCTCTAAGCGCCTACAAAATGCCGCAAAATATTTGCGACATTTTTCCAATAAAGGAATGAAAAAAGACGTTATATTTTTTCAACTTTTTCTCTGATTCGATATCCATTTCCACTTGGATGTTTTCTAGACAATAGCATATGTGACGTATGCAGATTCTCTTCTTTCTCAGTGATTTTTTGCAAAAATGAATAAATCTTTTCGTCGTTCACTACCGATTCCAATGATGCGACAACAAGCAGAATTTCCATTCATAGAGATATTTGAAAGATCGAAAAAATAGAACTAAGGCCAAGTGAGCGTTTATTATGCAAATTAAAGTTTTGCCCGATCTCCCATTTCAATTTCAGGTGCACTATAGTGTAGCATGATGGAGTATTCTATACTCAACAAAATTCTTATTAGCGATGAAATAAATTTAATGTAGTTTGTAAGATTCTAACAAAATTGACATTCTTCGCCAATAATTTATATAGGATTCGTCGATGAGCGGTTTATATCGAAGATGAAGCTTATCACAATGCAATTACTCAGTGATAGTAAAATCACAACTCGTTAAATTGGAAGAAAAATTCGCTGAATCGATAAACGCAAATGAAGAGTATTGTTATCGGAATGTGCCATGTTCACTCATTATCTGAACGAATTCTTCATAGTCGATCTCACCGTTGCCTGCAAAATTTGAATGGTTTTTAGATTAAAGAACAAAAATTATGCGGCAATTTTAAGTCTGAATAGAATCATTTAAATCCGACTTTCATTATATTTTAATCCGTCAAAAAGTCGAAGTGGTCTGAAGTGAAATCTTAAAAGGAAAGAAGCTAAAATGAAAAAAAGGGAAGTCAAATGCATAAAATGTTCGAATCAGTGGTGTACACCTTTTGATTCTTATTTTCTCTGAACATATTTATGCTATTATTCATAAAAGAGCTTCGTTCTATGAAAATTTTATAGATTGCAATAAGCAAAAAATAAAACTTTTCGAAAACACTTTTCAATTTCGACTGAAGAGTAAAGAATTTATTTCAATTTTTCAACCTTGGTAATGCAAAGGAAAATTCGAACTAAAATGTCCACTTTCCTATAGCATATGCAATGATTGATTTTTTAATGACAAAAAAAAAACATCACAACTGCAGATTAAATTTCATCGAGGATAAATAATAGTGACTACAACAATTTATCCACTACAGAGTAATACTTTCACTTAACATACTATGAAACTGAAAATCGCGTCGATGAGGTTTTCTATACGAAATTAAAATGAGCACAATTGTAGAAATGCTTGATCAGCACTGTTAAATAAATAAAACACAATTACCATCGACGTCAATCTCTCGCATCATTTCGTCAACTTCTTCCTCACCGAATTGCATCCCCATATGAACCTGAGCTCATGATTAACTTTTTAATAGATCGGGAAGTCATGCTTGCAACATTTTTGAATAAATATTTCAACTTGTCGATGAAAAATGCTATTTGCATGTCGCTCTAATGCTTGGATATCAATAATTCTAACAGTCTTGCTAATAATTGAACATATGAGACATGTAATTTCTATTGAATTTCAGTGGAAAAAATCACTCAATTTTGCCTAATAGGTTGATAATTCTGTGCAATTGTTTTTTAATCACATTGAATCGTTCAAATCACTTATATTCGTTGCCGCATTAAGCATTTCAAACATATTAAGCTCAACAGTTGCGATGTGAAATATCTTCACAGTCAAGCAACGAAGCAGGTCGCATGAACTTCTTTTAAAATATCACGACAGATGTGGGTATTTTCTGGGCGATCCTGTGAAAGTCATTGGGACAGAATCACGATGCTTCGGCCAGAATTTATTTTAACATCTGACATTTTTTTGTTCAGATTCAAAATAACACCTTTCAGTCATTGAATACGATTAACTGCAGAATACACGTTGTTAAAGGCCATAGCGTGATGAGAGAGGCAGTATTGGTTGAAGAAGTGAAGAATGGCCTGAAGGGGTGATTGTCTTTTCCCGTTCACTATTCACTTTGAACGAACATTTTATTACGACACTCTTCTTGTTTAATATCATAGCGAAGCTATCATCGAATTTCAATATTCAACTTGGATAGGTTTAAGCTGAAACTGACCCATTCAATCCCAAGCAATGGACAGCGACTCACCATAAAATATCGAAACTCCTGTTCAGTGATCACTCCATTACCATCTTTATCGAAAACACGAAACGCCTCTCGTATCATTTCTTGGTCGGTTTCCTTCATAATTCTCTTCATCATCACGCAGAACTCAGGGAATTCCACTTGGCCATTGCCATCGATGTCAACCTCATTTATTATTTCTAGAATCTCCTAAATTTCGGTTTTTTTTGAAAATCATCAACTGCATCTTACAAGTAACTTCTTTACACTTTTATATAACTTTCGAGCCCTTTGTATGTGAATTTTTTAAAGAAATCTATTTGGAAATATTGTCATTCAAATATTGGTGCAAAGCTATATCAATGAGCAAATTATCACAAATTATCATTGAGGGGTGGATCAACTTCGCAGGCAAAGCGCCGTTCATAGAAGAGGTACACTTGTCGAATAATATAGCCAGCATACTCACTGAACTTATATAGTGCAGACTTTACTGGAGCATTATCATCAAGCAGGAAGTTGGTTTAGTTATGCTAAGAAAGAGCACGCTTATTTAACTTTTTCATCGTAGCGTTTGCAACAAGTGGTGCATCACCTTTAGAATTGAACTTAAAAAATCATTAACATCTATTCACAACTCAGATCTGCATAAAATATTTCCAAATAAGATTTAATGAAATGAAAGCTGCAGAAGCATTACTTTGAAATTATGAAAGAAACTTCTTTGGGATGCGTTTACGCCAATGAAATTCGCAACTACCATAACCATCGGAAAAATGTACGCATAATAAAGGGAACTTCAGTTAATGTATTGCGCAAAAGTGATTGTAATAACAGGCGAGAAAATCATTTCTGCATGATGATCTAATGGCAGTCTTCTTGCTAATTTTGAAGCTTTTATTACTGACTTAACGCCCGCAGCTCTGATTCCCCCAAAAGTCCAAACCAACATAAAAAATCCTGAAAAGGACAAACTTTCGCATTACATTCATTGAGTGTACCTGCTCGGTCGGATTCTGTCCCAACGAGCGCATCGCAACTCCTAGTTCTTTGGTTGAAATTGTTCCGTTGGCATCCTGAATACTTTAGTGAGCCAGAATATGATGAACGATGTATGTGCTTGACGTTGATGTATTTCGTGCTAAGCTTGCTTAATGAAGGAAACTTCTGCTGCCAGTGGGGTACTACATTTTATAATGACAATTATAGCGATACAAAAGGCAGTTGTAAAATCAGATAAACATTTCATTTTGCTTTTTTTTACAGCAATGATTGGATGCTTTTATCGCCATCTGTTACTTTCGGAAAACAGATTCCTTGAAGGATGTGACTAGATTGCAAAAGACTAATAGAAATAATAAACCGTCGTTGTGTCGATGAGGTGTTTATTCACTTCAGTGAGGTTGTTAAAAAAATTGTCGGCCTAAAATTTCTCGACTTCGATTTCTATCCTATCGAATGCATCGCTTTGTTCTGGTCGACAAATGTTCCAATCCGATAGGAAAGAATCAAGTAGAAATTGTATCTCCTCCTTGATTGGCCAAATACTTGTAGCGCTTTTCGAGTATATCACCCGTTGCTAAATTTTAATTTAATTTTCGGTGAGTTAGATTACGATAATGCTGCTGCCGATCTTCCCTTCATGAATTCAATATTTAGAATGCGGTGGCACGAAAACTAACAATACTATAGCTGATTTCCAAAAAGTTGCTCTATTCCACTTAAATCCGCCAACAATTTTTGTGAAAAACAATTGGCGTCAAAATTTACCTTGTCGAAGAGCATGAAGGCTTCTCGAAATTCATCTATTTCTTGATTTGTTAGCTGGCTGATTACCTGCATTTGCACACTCAATTGATTACCTATGTATGTGACATAGAAAAATGAATAAAAAATATGAACCGCCAAATTTTTCGTAAAATCAATGAACGACGTAATATGTTCTAAAGATCAACGCGAATCGTTTGAGACAATTTTCACAAGTCTAAAACTGTAATTTAACTAATCCACAATTTTTAAACAATTCTGTGCTTCTAAATTATTCTGTCATTTTAGGCCATTCTGCGCAACGTTTAAGTAAAGACACAGATTTCGGCAATTTGCACTTTCATGCAGTTGACGCTTTCAGCTCTCTTTTAAAAGCACATTTGTTCGATCTCTTATTCGATCTCTTATCCAGTTTAGCTTCAAGTTAGCTTTAATCCACAAATTCCTCATCTCTCCTATAACGTGAAAAGGATCCTTGGAAATGTACATTTTTTAATGCTATGGCATTCCCACACTGCTCGTTGTGATCTCGGTAAAACGAAGCAACTGATCACCCATCCACTTTGAGTATAGCCAACCTCTTAACAGAAACCAGCATATGGCTGCTTCTTGTGCTTTTAGCAGCTGTGTTTTGCCTTTCATCAGATTGTATTCTGCGTTTTCCTCAGCTCATCCTTGGCTAAAGTCGGAAAGAAGTCCCTGATTTCGAGATTTGTGGTCATCATATTCGACGGTTAATAAACCACAGAAACACTTCGAAAAAAGAGTCTACTTGAAGATAGCCTCTCTTCCCCAATGCCAACTTATGTTTGATCCTTGGCATACAAAATACCAGCAAGCCAGATTGCAGTTCAACCGATCAAACGCCAGCAGTTCTTTGACCATCTCAAGTAAGTTTTGTAGCTGCTTGCCTGGCAAGAGAAAATTTAATTGCCTGTAGATGCAAATCAGTGAGGCGACCTCAGCGAAACAAAAAACTCTGGTTTCAAAGGCAAAAGCTTTCAGCAAAGATTGCCACAGTGGGGAAAGCGGAGTTATCACTGCACATTAGTGGGTGAAGTTTTGATCTATTATGTTATATGGTAATATTTGGAACGAAAAGGCCTTTGGATGAAAGTTTTGAATGACCGAAAGCAGAGTATAGAACGATTCACTGAGTATCTAAGTATGAGATCAAAATAAGCTGCTGTTGAAGAAAATAGTTTATCTGAAACAACGACAATAGTATATTATTAGTAACTTCATTTTATTACTTAAAATAAAATGAATAAACAGCACGGAACAACATCGAGTGAATCAAAAATAAGAATAAGTCTTATAAAATGGAATTTTTTAATAAAGAAAAACTTGCTATATATCAACACCGGCTGTAATAAGAGAAGAAAAACTTTCACCTCTTCGCTTTGTTGAAGATTGCTAATCGTTCGGTTGTAAACTGCTGACATTCTTTTTCGTGGCTCGAATCACCTGCGAAAATAAAAAATTCAAATGCAATCAACGCAATAAGGCCGCAAAGTTTTGAAAAGTTCTTCGAAAACGATGCTCATTAACATCACTATTGCTATTCATAGCAATACAGTGACTTGTTAGTTCAATCCTACAAATATTTAGCGCATTGGTCGCCTGTTGGAATTGTTTGAAGCAAAAATCGGGCATTCACTGAGATTTTTCAATAATCTGACACTTAACTCTCGGCTCGTTTTGAATGGCACGACATTCCATGTAGCTACAATACTTCTGGATGAGATGATATTCCACATACGAATTTATACATTTTCAGATTTCGCATAAACACATCTAGAGACGCAAATTCGAACGTCAATTGTATGAGTTCATCAAATCTTGCAGTTCTCGCTTAATGAAATGAACTGTACCGTTACATACGAATAATGGTGGCAAAAATGGAAAGAAGTGAGCGATGCATAAAACAAGAAGTTATAAGATCATATTTGGCTTTTTCAGTGGCGGTATGAAGTGAAATTTCACGAAACGAGGCTTAAAATTTGATTATCCTGCTTCTTGTGAACTTCTGGTGAATTGATAACTTTTGGTGAACACGAAAATATTTCAGTTATGAATCTCTGTGAAGTGAACATAAGATGCTAATCACCTTTTCATTATGAATTAAGACGTTGAGCTAGCCACTGGTTACATTTCACACCGAATAAAACTTGAAACATCAAAGCTCATCAGTAGAAATCCTATCGCTTCGGACAACCTCATAGAAAATTCAGACTGGAGCCTGATTAGTTTTGTAGGAAATACGAAGTGATGAAGTGAATGATGTTGGGTGATTGAGGATTCTGAGACTCGTCTCTGAATTCCATTACATCGAGGCCTCCATCTGTTAAAACTATTACGTGCCAAATTTCATTCGGATGCCTCAAAATACACTTTAAATGCTTTAATATGTCTGCAATATATTCTCCGATTACAAGTCGAAAAAGATCCTGCATAGGTGGATGGTGACCAATCCAGGAATTCACCGCTCCTCGATTCAAGGTAGACAGGTAAGTTTAGCTGGTTTAAGCGATCCGATCGGTTGTCTACGTGCCGTTCATGCAAAATTCTCTCCGATGCACTAATGAATAAAATTCACCATCTAACATTGTTCGTTGCTGCGTCGTAGAAAAAAGCCGACTACGCAAATAAAACTCGTCCGCACTCACCAGTTAACAATACAAAATGTAATCTGTGACAAAGAAAGCGCACAAATTCTGAGAGAAATATGAAGACTTCGAATGTAAACAATCAATGACACATTTGTCGCCATTTCCAAATATAACTCTCAAAAATTTTATAACCTTTACGTCACTATCTTAAAATTTCAAAATCACATGTGACCCATGATGTTCGAAAATGAACGACATTATAATCGGAATGTGGCTCAATTTATGAAATTTAGTTTGGAGATTCATTGATCGCTTTCAGCGATGATCACAGAACAACATAAAGTTAACTTTTATCATGGAGGAAAAATTTTCATCGTTGTCATTGCTGAAATGATGCCATAGTAATATTAATTTATCATGACAGAACACCTTTGTTGAGAGTGCTAAAATGAACGGTACTCATGCGTGCTAACAACATTTTTTTTATTTATTTAGACGGCCGAGAAAGATGAGTTAGAGTTGTAGTTGGGGCTAGAGTTGGAGTTGGTGCTCGTCGGCTTTTAGATACGCTCTAAACTGCGAGTAATAATGCAAATGTAAGTCGGACTGATAGTAGATGAGTAAAGCAAGAGTAAACAAGATAGGGATTCATGAATTTACCTTCGTGAAAATGATTTTGCGTATCACATGCTCACCTGAAAAGTTATTTCCTTTTCTGTGATCTCCTCCTAACGTTATTCAACTGAGAGGGGGCACTTATGAATTTCGGACTTTTCAAGAAAAAAAAAAGAAATCGACCAAAAATCTTATGAATTTAACAAAAAGATTGCGCAAAAACAGCCTAATTTTTTTCATCGCTTGCATCTCTTTTACTCTAAACTGCCGAGCGGCAAAATTTGCCCGAGAATAGTAAGTGGCAATTAACCCGAAAGTTAAAATTGGTAAACTTACGCATGGTGCAACTACTAAGGTCTTTTACAATATCAATTGAGTCACAAAACTTATAGCTCTTATTTCAAGATATGACAAAGCGATTGGAAGATGCTTCTCTGAATATCAATGGTTCAAGCAAAAAGTAATTTGAATATTCGCATAAACTGCCTGAAAGATACTATATTCTATTTTTTTTTAATTTCAATACAACTTTCTGCTTATATAATTCGAGCATAAAATACATCTGAAGCTCATATTTATGAAGTTCTTTATTTGGCCATTTATTGTGCTACCAATGACATCATAGTTTATATTTTTACCAACAATTTGAGTAATCATATAGACATTTAATAAACTATTGTTAAATTATAATTCTAACTGATAGAATGTGTTATTTGATCTCAAAATTCCATCATATCAATTGTTTCTTGATGATGTAGCGTTTTAGTACCAAGGTATTTCATATAATTTGGAATGAGCAACAAAAATATAAGAATGCAATTTTATCACAGGTAAGCTGCGGGGCAATCTGCTCTAGAACAGGAACAATTTGCAACGCATTGCTGAGGCTGTACATGCTTGAGCATTGAAAAGAATTGTAATCTGAACGAATATAGGAGGTGCGCTTTTTTGTATGCATACCATATCTACCACACATGAGGAGCATTGAAATTATCCAAAAGGAGTGGATGTATGCAACGTAATAAAGAGCTTAAAACGTATCATCCGATATGGTTAGTTTACGACATTACAAAAATAAAAATAAACATAATTTAAAGGGTTTAGTGAGTCGACTTTAATGTTTTCAATTGAAATGCTGAAAACATTAGAGTATATATAGGGCGCTTTTGATTCGCACCACATGTTTTTGCTAAGCGCTAAAGACCGCCTTTTAATTGAATAGAAATGTTCTTAGTAGCGATACTTGTCCAATGAATCAAAAAGAAAAAATAATGGAGGCTTGTGAGAAAATTTATACAATCAATTTTTATACACATCGAATAATTGCTTGAGCAGTCGAGACTAAAAACCTTGAATACAATGAGTATCATAGAGAAAGATGGCCGAATGAAAGACGAAAAGTCGATGAAAGAGGAGACTGGTTGAATGCGAATGTGAATAGGCTTCATGCTGTGTATCTGTTATCCGAGGTACGGCTTCCGTCTACACGAGGCGGAGGCCGTACCTCTTATTGCTTGGCGGTGTCACATCTCGACAGTGCATTTCTCATCGTTTCCATCTCCTTTAGCGCACTGTACACTCCACTCCAACACACTTCTAACATAATGTTTTCATCCAGAGCACTTCAATCTTGTTTCATATTTTCTTTCTGTTTTTTCTTTATCAAATTGACTAGACCTTGTTATGTTAGAAAAGAGATGTGGTTCTGTTCTATTCATTTTTTTGCTCACATGTAAAGAATAAACGAGGAATGAATTCTCGGACAAGAAGAGCTTGAGCTGAAAGCTTCCTGGTCTTCGGATTCACTGCGAATGTATTTTTCTGCATTCAATGTATTCTACAGCTCGAAATATGAATTTCAACGAGTTTAAAGCATTGTTGAGTTCAAACTGCAGATAAAATTTGCGATTTCTGCAATTTTTTATATATTACAACGGTCTAGGCATGAACTCTTCACTTAATATTCCAATAGCATTTGGGATTTGGCTGCGGCAGCTGACTGGTACTTCACTTGAACCGGTCATTACTTTCGCGGCAAAACAAACGCAACACACGTTGAGCAAGCGCCGACGAAGTTATGTTTTCGCCATATTTCCGTCAAAACTATATCCGCTGCCGCTTCCCTAATTCTCCTTGGAATTAAAGACATAATTTGCGGGTTTCTTGGTTTACTAGTACATTGAAAAGAATTAATTAGGACTAAACGTCGATATCCAAGCTATTTTAAACGGATTTGTGCCTCTTCCAGATCGTCTACCGATTGCCAGTTGTACTGCTGCCTCATTGAAAGAATAAAACGTAAGATACCCTACAGATAGTCTCTCTAAATGCCATTTATTTTCGTGCTTATTCGAGGTTGCCTTCCTCACATGGTTTAAAAACCATTACAGACATGAACGATCGTTAAGTGCATTAGACGGGGAATTTGGTTTTCTGTCACACCTGCTTTTCTCATCTGCTTCAGAAAGAGGAAAGTTCGGTTAACGCACTTCTATACGTTCGTTCACTTCTAATTTCTAAGTTATAGGATAGCAACGTTTTCATTTTCTCCTATTTGTCATCTGCTCTGCCAAAACTGAAAAATGAAACGCAAACAAATCTTGAAACCTCTTTTGAATATTTTGCCAAATTTTGCGCGTAGCACCAAAGTAAACCCTCTTTCCCTGGTTTTATTTTCTCATCAGTATTTATGGCTACACTTAGTGAGGAAGCTTTATTTTCAACCAATTATATCTATTCTCATCGGCAATAATGCACACTAATTAGCGGATTGATTTGAATTCTAAATGTGAATCGCCTTCCGGATGGACATTTCTTTCGATCGGCCGTTTTTCTTAACATCTCAACGAACTTTCGTCTGTCAAAGTCGCCTCAAAATTGAATAGAAAATATGACGAGCGTTCGTGTGCACATGGCTGCAGTTCGATCGAACTAGCTCGCAATAGTCTTGTTTTTCTAGCTTTCGCATTGCTTTCCTTTCATTGCATTCTTCAACGCATCGTTATCAAACAATACCTACACGCTTAGCGGTTTGCTTCTAAGATTCGTAGCACATTTACACATGCTTCGTCAATATGCATAGAATTCAATAACGCTTGCTAACTCATTCGTTACTCGTAACGCATTTCGACTGTGCGCGCATACTCCATTGCGCTTTCTCTTAAAACTTGAAAAATTAAAACATTCTGGTTGAACCAACTATTACCATCAGCCTGTATCATTCCAACTTTCTACTGGAAATATGCAAAAAATTTGCGGTGATTTACATTGCAAACGGTACCTTCATAAGGGCAAACATAAGTCGCAGAATCGATGCAACTTTTTGAGTGGAAATGATAAGCATATTAGCAACCTTTCCTCCACTTCTTTGCTCGAAGAATGAAGCATAGAAAGCTAACAAAACAGGAGTCATTTGTACACAATTATAAGCGAAGAAGAGGATTGTGTGCGCATGTTTTCAGGCTCACACTCTCCTTCCCTAGCAATGAACTAAGTCTTTTAGTCCCTGGGGAGATAAGAAGTATGATCTCCACGCTTAGGGCACATATTACGTTGCATTTAGAAGATTCTCCCCGACAGCCATCAGAAAGTTTGAAGCAAATACATCGATGAAAGGTGCAAACAATTCGTAGGTTCAAAATCTAGTACGGTTCATCATATCAGAAGCGTGTCCTCGTCCTTCAGTAGTAGTACTACTGAGGTCATGTTTTACTTAAGGAAATCAGACGGAATTGGAAAAAGCTCGCAAAATTGCTGAACGAACAGTAATGCTCTCTAATAACGAGGAAAAACAACACTAATGCGAAAATATCATGCAAACAACCCCTCGTTCTTGGAACATCACCTCTTCTCGATATCCAAGCTCGCTAACACTCAGTGGAAAAATGGAAACTTGCAATAGCGGTCGAATACTACCATCTCGATAGTTTTCATTGAATACTGCTGCAAAACTCGAATCATTTCCGAAATATTCAGTAGAATATTACTTCTTCCCTTGACTCAAGTCAAGCAACACAGTGAGAATAAATTTTCGTGATTGAGAAAGAAAATTACATGTACATGCTTCGCTACGAGACATTTATTGCGACTGCGCAGGAATGCAAAAAAAAAAGAAAAAAAAGAAGAAAAAAACAGAGAGGCTGCTGTTCGACCGATCAGAAATGTGGCTCATGGAGATATTAAATTGCATATCCAATTGACATGAAAAGAAACGGCGGGCCATAAGTTGCCGCAGGCGTCAACTGCGTCAACAAGCAGGGGTATATAAGCGCACCCCAAAAAGTTCGGCAACTGTTAAGCCGTGTCTTCAACTGTTGGAATGGACACAGTTCTTTGTAGTTTTGTCTCGCCGTCTATGAATTATAGTGTATCATCAACGTATATTTTATTGTTCGATGACCATAGCCTAGCGTAACGTCGATTTAACTGCTGATGTTGAAGCTGTCCTTGTGCGAGAGTTGCTGCTTCCTTTTTTTCTTTTGAAGCTTTTTAGGCGCCAATGTTTGCTGCTGTGTTTATGCACGTGTACTTTGTCGTTGTCATTGTATGCAAATGTTGGGCACATTGTTTATGATGATATGCGCCGGCGTTGTATGATGGTTACGCGTTTGCTATGTGCGTGCTTGAGGTCGTTTTCTATGTATAAATAGCATGGTAAAGGTTTACCCAAGTTTGAATTGCGGTTCACAAGGCAGTGATAAGGCGCAAACAAGAATTATGTATATGGCGGTATATATTGTTGATGCTGGAGGACGAGCCGCTTTAAGAATATTCGGTGTTGGGTAACTGGAAGACGCAAAAAGTAGTCACCGGTGCACGGAAGGCGTCATCATCTGAAGCAGCGAGCAGCTCAAATCAGTCGCGGACGGGAGCCCCGTGGACGTGATCGTCTGCTGCAGCGGTAGCCGTGGATTGGTCAGCGCCCGTAGGCGGCGGAGATATGTCGACGGTGGATCGGCAGAACGGCACATCAGCTCAGGTGCGACTGTGGGAGACAGCGGGGTACAAGCAACAGCACAGTCGACATTAAGCAGCAATAATATAAGCCTTGTTTTCAAAAGGAGGCAGACTAATCTTTTTGTTGACTTACCCGCAACATTAACAGTGGTCAATACAACATTAAAAAGACTTTGGTTTTCCAAACAACCAGGTAAAACTCTACAAAAAGCATTTTTAAACCCCAAATTTTTGTGTCGTTTCGCAGAATTTTTCATCACGAGGCGTGATTCGAAACTACATGGAAATAGCAAAGCATAAAAGCTCTTCTCTCTAAACATTCTCTTCTATATGTGTTCAGAAAGGCGTTTTCTTCGAAACGTTGGAATTATATTTCTCGTTCTTTCCAAAAACAGTCCGTCCTCGAATACAGTCACTTTTCAAGAATGCAGATAGGCCTCCAACATTGCCATTAAACTGTTGTTTCCCAAGTGTGTATGAATAAATGCCTATCCATGAGACAGCTGAGGTTCAGAGACGCACAGAGTGACCACCTAGTGCTTTATGCAGGTAAGCGCTCCGAGCAAAGAAGCGCCTGCAGATGCAAGCGTTTTTAAATCTGCATTCCTGATGAACATTGACCAGCAAGAGAATGGATAATGCATGAAGAAACTTGTCACTAATTTACAACTATGTCTTCAGTTCGCAAACTACAATTTAGAGCGCAACAACTGATCGAAAGGAAAAGTTGGGAAATGCTCTTCCGCACACAGCAGAACGTCTCCGCTTGTTTGCAGCATCGCCAATGTCGTCTTTGCTATCACACATGCAGCACATAGCATATGACAATGGTAATATATATATATATATATATATATATATCGCTTTTAAAGTTCACGTGAAGGTCGGGGTGAAGAAAGTATTCAACCATAAAAGAAACTCATGAGGAAAGCAGATTTGTTAGAATTTTTCCCTTTCCTAATAATGAAACATCACTGTTGAAAAAACCAGCACTATAGAGGCATGTATGCTGTCAAACACAATACTGCTTTCAAGTCTACTAATTAACTGAGTACACAAGGAGTCACTCACCTATTGAGCTGTTGAGGATGGGAAGTGGTCACATTCAATGATATGACCGCTTCATTCATTGATTATTTCATTCAACATGCTGTCCAAATTACACCGGCGTCTTGGTACAGAGCTAAGCTATGCTTAGATTAGTGGTGGAAAGTGAAAAAATTGAACCGACTCCATGATGAGAATTAACAGACGGTTGTCACATGGTTGCAGTGAAATCATGCTCACCAAAACAAGATCGCAGTGCTGCCCATTAGCAACACTGTTGAACAATGTGACTGACGAACTGTATATGGCCTCGAAAGTGGCCTCGGAAATCGCCGGGTTTTGATGTTAAAATAAACTTGTCAAATAACCAGTGCATCAAGCTGAACCCTTCTTGAAGTCAAGAATTATACCTAACTAGATCCAGCCACTCACTTTCGCAGGACATACCGTAAAAGTCGCGACGAAGAAATTATGTGTAACGATGCAAATATTAATACAAATATAAACGTTTACGGCCGACAGATCTAAATGTTTACTTAATACTGTAAACTAAGGCATTTAGTAAAGCAGAATCGACAAGAGTTCATGAGAGAAATATTCAAATCGACTGAAGAAGAGAAAAAAAATTGCATAAACAAACAATTAAAATCGGATTCACCAGTTATTCTCAGCATTTCTGCGAGGTAGTGCTTTTATTGAGCATGAATATTCTTCATACGTTAGTTCAATTGTAATTGGAGCACACTCAATCTATTCTGAAAAATAGAAACAATACTCGTATTTGTTGACTTCGCCGGTGGTCGCAAGCGTTTAAGCGTGACCATTCCAGCAGTGACGTCAATAAATAAGTAAGATAGGCTCAATCACAAAATACAAATAAGCTAGGTGCAAATTATTTCACTTTTTACCCCCACTTTTTTAAAATGTTTTATCAGTAGCTTATTTTACCAATATGAGTTTCACTTTTTTTTTACGATTTTTGCAATATTTCTTACTTTTAGAAACTGCCATTTATTATAAAGCGGAAGACATGTTTTCAAATTTTGCAAATTGCATTTTCACTTTCAAATGACTAAGCCTACTTGCGATGTTTGGCGCAGTACGATTTAATGGATCTATCAGCCGAAATTGATGTTTTCGCTGAAAATTCAGTGAATGTGCACTGCTGTTTCTCCGCTTAAAAAACTATGACCGTCATCGCTTAATTCTCGTGTGGATGAATCAGTGGGACTTAAGAAAATGCTTAATGAAATGTTGTTGAAGCGATTGCAATAAAAATATTCAATGAATTTTACCACGTCATCTGTTTCCTCGTTAAGCTGAGTTAAATTTAATCACCCCTGATACAACTTCTACATCTCTAAGAACTTGAAAGCACTCTAAACGATTGACTTAAATGATAGGCGAAAGCTGAGCAGTAGATCTGCTTAACAATATTTCACATTTACTAATGGACAAGATTCATTTTAGGCTAGTGCAACATTTGCACATTAAAGCGGGATCATGTGGTTGATTGCCAGATAAAAGATGTATCCTTTGTTGGAGTACCCAATGTGTGGTTTCCAGTTATCCACATATAAAACCACTTTGAACTTTAAAAATAAACAAGTGGTGCTGTTAGCTACAGGAAAAAGTGGAATAGCGAAAGTTGCATCGTCTTGCAACCCTCAGAGTTGTCAAATATGCTAATATCATTTCCTTAGCAACCCTTCTTCATAACAATGGGTGCATGTTATGTCATCGTCTCAACAAAGAAAAAAAAACAATACAAAAAACAACGCTGTTCCATTAGAATGAAGCGTCCATTCATTAGTTCACTATTCGCGAAATACTTTAGCTTGAATATGAGCGCTGTTAATCAGACTGACTTCAGTCTCCAACTCGAGGTGTGGTAGTTTTCGGCTGCCATGGTAGTTGCTATGCTTCTTGCATTATGACCATCCTTCCTCTCCTATTCATTCCCTTCATTGTGCTAACGTTGTGTTTCCACTAAAACTGCTATTTCTTTAATGCAGCATGTAAACTTCCACGTTCTTATCTGCTAGTTGAGCAATATGTGAGCTCTCATCTAATCCAAGCATTACGATCACTGTGTTATGCTCAATTTTCACTATGTAGGAAAAGGATAAGAATATGTACAAAGACATTTTCATTAAGACCGGCTCGTCTAATCAAATTAAAGGATTATAAAAATAAAGTCCTAAGGCAAACGTCAAGAACATGAACATCAAAAATAAAGAAGCGTTTCGATCATGAGTATTGAAGACTTTTATTGAGGTTGTGAACGTCCTCGTCAGAGCTTAATGACCTTTTCCCAGCTCTATGACCTCAGGGAAAAAAAATAAAGCTTTTTTAATACTGCAGTATGCGAAGAGTATGAAAACATTTTGGCACTTTAGCGATCACGTTGAAAATAGACGAGAGTTTAGAAAAATATTCTCGAATCACCATCCTCCCAATCGAGCAAATGTCGATTATTCTCTCTTGAGTGATACTGTACTACGATCGAAGATTATGCTTGCTATTGATCTATTCTTCCAGAATACTGCCACTTGAAAGATTTGTTGAGCGGGATGGTCGGGAGAGAAGAGGATTGCAAGTGAAATATACAAGTCAAAACTGCTATTTTTGGCAAACAAAAGGTTCCTAGCACTTATAGAAGGCGCAGAAAATCTGAAGGATTAAACTTTTTTGCAAACTTTCAAACGAAGAAATGTTCTTCCCGAACCATGTTTTGATGAGCCGTCATAAGCCGGCTCATCAAAACGTTCAAATGAAATGTTCAAAGACGCTGAAATAATATTTCGTACGGTTTGCCACCCAACCCAAGCCGGAACCAAAATATGTTCGCTGATTACCATATTATGCCAGCAGATAGCTTCAACGATGCGACTGTAGTAGAATAAAAAACTGCTAAATGTTGAAATTTGAAACGTCATAATCCAATTCGAACACAACTTTGTTAGTAATAACTCAAAGCAAACAATGCTGGGAGCAATCCGCCAGTGAGTTCATTCAATCACAACAAAAACTGTAGCCACTGTAGTCGACAATTTTTGGCAACCTCCACATTGACGTACATCTATTGGTTCATATTTGCATTCACAGGTAATAAAAAGCAAGTCGTTAGCAGCAGGTTCGATGAATAAAGAAGGTGGAGTAAGCTCTCGATGCTGAACTGCCTCACTTTTTACCGAATTATTTTTGAAGCATAGTTTTTTGCATCATCCTGCAGGAGGGTAGGTCCTTCTCTGTTCGTCATAGTTGGGCCTAAATATTTGCAACTTCCGACGCGCTATTCCAAATCATGAGAAGGGTACCTTTCGTGGCCGTTTGACAAGGTTGCATAGGCTGTAATAGGTGATTTTCTCTCAGCACCACACAACCTTCAGAGGATCTTTGGCGTAGAGATTTTGTTGTGGGAGGTTTGAAAATGATTAAAGAGAAGGAAAGGAGGGTGAGGGAGTTTGCAGATTCAAGCACAGCCGCATTTCTTGCTGTTATACAGATGCCACTTTTCATCAACAGTGACCACATAGTCAATGAAAGGCTCATTACAGAAACGAACAAACAGACCGGAGCAAGTCTCAAAACATGTAAGCAGCATTTCATAGTTTAAATCATGCGGCATCATTTCTGCATTTCCTCAACTCTGCGTATTTGTGCCGGGTGTCTTTCGATTACTGTATGGGCTATCGCTGCCTCTCGTCTCAGCACCTGCATATTTCTTTCTAGATGGACGTCCAGCGATGCCCTCATTTATTCGTTATCGAGCGACAATCTGTGACCGCTAGAGGTTGATCTTGGAGATTCAGATCACAAAAAACGTTTTTTGGAAGCAATGACGCATAGGCTGTTCTGAAGATAGTTTCCATTTCCAAGCGCTCTTGATGTGATGGCTGGTTCTCAAAGCGCAAAAAGCCGAATTTAAACACATCCATCATAACGAAATGAAAATCTTATTTATTCACAACGGCTTCGAAACAGTAGAAAAATAAAATAAAATAAAATGAACCAGGAAAATCGAAGCAACGTGAAAGATGACACTAGGTCTTTAAAAAGAAAGGAACAGCGTGACTCAAAAAAGGTCAAACATTCTGCCCCTATCTAATGTCATAACGATTGCAGACTGGCGTTGTTTCACAGTTGCTATCGTTTTGTTGATAGCTGAGGGAGAATACCCTAAGGCCGTTGGAGAAAGAAGCACGGAACAAGAACAGCAGCTATAATTGGCAGTCTTTCTAAGAGAACGCCCTCATTCGGCAGCGCTTTGCTGAAAAAAAAATTGACGAATTTAACGGATGAGTGAAAACCACTGCTTTGTCGCAAAATAAGTTCATTCTAGCCAACATTTGGAGTCGCTCGTTGAAAGGGGTCTCTTTAGCTGATATCACTATATCATGGGACCTTGCAGGTGGAAAAGCCAATGGCGAGGTGTCACCCTGTCTATATAGTTGTTATAATTGTAATGTGGGATCTATTGAAATGCACATTAACCGATGGAATGGTAGTCATGGTCGATGAACAGGCGTGCTTGTTGTCAGAAAGCCTGAACTCGTTGAGGTGGCAGGTACCTGTGCTCAGCGCGGTATCGATTCGCAAAGGTAAACGGCTGTGTTTATACACCATCGTTTGTCGCTTTCGTCACAGCGAAGAGCGTAATTGTTGTGCGGCCGTGGCAACCGCTCTGAATGAGCTGACGGTCGACTTGCGTCACGTTGCCATCCCCATTCGGAACTACTCCTACATTTACAGATCAGCACACCATGTCCTGTTCGCTCTTGTCTACCTACAAATCATCCAGCTGTCTGAAGTATGGAATGAGACGATTGCCGTCACTTCTATATTATATTTTTTGCTGGATAATCTTCGAAATGACTTCAAGTATCATGAATTGCAATTAGCTTCTTTTAAAACATGGTGCAACAACTTACGATGTTTAAATTTACGCCTTGTTGTATGGGTTTCTCTAGGATTGCAATTGATAGCCAAATCGAAACGATGAATTTTAAGTGCGAGATAGGAAGAGTATGAATAAGGAAAACGTTGATGCAGGTGGAGGCGATAAATGCACGTTTTGTATTGGCCATGTTTCGACGGACGCATGGATGTTTGAAGATGCATATAAGTCTTTGGGCATTTGTCGAGCAACATCAAACAGCATTAACGGATCAAGTGGCATCGAACTGTGGGTATGTGATGTGGTGAGCTGCGATTGTGTATTCCACACCTGCGAAAGCACAATCTCCCCCTCTCTCTCTCTGTCTGCCGTTCTGTATGGTGAAGCTTCCATTCATGGAAGCCTCCAACATCGATCACAGTTCAAAAGAAACCAGTGGTAAGCAATAGCCGTTACTCAATCTATTATTTGTATCGACTATAAACGTCATATCAGCTCAAACAACCGTTCTATGTATCGTCTCAATGTTAGCAAATGAGAGTGAAACACTCCGTTCTCCACCAGAATGATTCCATTCTAGCGGAAAATAAATTACGTGCTTTCTCGTATATCCTGAAGATGAATGCTCAGAGACCAGCAAAGTGCGATTGTAATATTGACGTCAGCGGTTGCCCAATTCTAAAAAAAAACACAACAGTTATTTTTGCCATAAATTGTTTTTTTTTTGTTTTTTTGCTGGTTTATGAGAATGACGTAATGAAAAATTAATTTCATGTATCAATTCGACACGACTTAATACATTTGCTAATTTTGCGATCGGAAGGTGGATCTAATAAGGTTTATAGCAACTTCAACCAATAGGTTTTGAAGACTAATATAATAACAGAGACAGCAGCAATTCAAAAGCGCGATTGTCTCTTTGCAATTTTCTTCCTTGACGATGATGAATGCTACCTTTGATCTAATTTAAAATCTTTCCAGTGAGCATAGCGATTTGCGATTACTATAGGTACCAGCACAATAATAGCACTTATTCGTTCAAGTTTCACGAGAGGAAAATTCGTAATTGGCCATTCTATTTTTTGCCGCCTAAGAAATATTTCAAGAATTTCGATTCGGTTTTTAATCATTTTGGCTACGCCAAATTACCAAACGATAGAAAAATGCTCAAGAAATTTTTCTTCTGTAAAAGTCAAAAAATTTAAGCTGAAAATGATCGCATTATAGCCCAATCCTCAACAATTAGAGGCTCAGCATTACTTTATTGGGAAAGAATCTACAACGCTTTAAGCATATAATAGTGTTTCATATTCTAGCTGCAACAATGGTACGGAAATGTGGCAGCATTCTTATATATTGGCGAACTTCAATGTTTTAGCTGCGTTAGAAAAGCTTGCCAGATTATTGCAAAGTTTAAAGGACTTACTGAAGTCATAACTCAAGGAAATATTTATGAACGAGAGAATACCGGTGGAAAAATTGGTTCTATGTGTTTGAATGCAAAGAACAAATGCTGAAGTGCCAAGTTTTATAGCAGTTCATTACATCTGAGCATAACTCATTTACAGTTTATCGCATGCGCTACTGTTGCCATCAACATTTTTGACCAGATGTTGCAATATCTAGAAGCGATTCACTGATTTGAAATATTTTTTTCAAATTCTACCAGTGTAATCGAATTCCAGGTCGAAATTGCTATCGTAAACAGATTTCAGCAGCTGAGGTAGACTGTAAAAATTTGGCGAATGTCTGATTTGGTCGCTACTTGTATTTTTTTTTCTCACTGCTCCTGTGTGTTCAATGAGCTCACAGACGAATAGAAAGCATTTACATTACGGTGATGGTATTTTCATTCACAATTTATTCTATCGCAGACGAAGCAAGCTATAAACACAAAAATACCTTTATTATCGTTTCAATTCCGCCCATTCACTTCCATTCACTTCAGACTGATTGTTACCACTTTACTGAAATGTACACATTGTGAACGAGGTGGTGGTTTTGTCACGTTATAATCTGCTAGGAAAATTATCTCCAGTCGAAAGTGTAGGGAACGGCGATGATTTCTTTACCAGTAGAGCTGTGTCATAAAGTAAACTTTGGTATCGATTCCTATTCGTTAATTAATAACAAATAATGATCTTCGGTGTTAACTCGTCATCTGTTGCATGAACTTTCTTTATAGTGTCTTTACCTTATTAGCTTAACGCTATAATACGATACAGCATAAAATCACAACGCAAAAAGTCAGCGAAGAAATCACTCTATATAAACCATATACGGGAATATTGCTCAAGACGAGTGTTGTTAAGTACCGTTCGCATCTCTGCACATCTTTTGATTTCTTATGTTTTGTGTTCGTCGTTCAATTCCATTATGGTTCATATTTTCTACCGAAATATTTGAATTTTCTATAGGTAGAAGTAAATCGATAAATAATTCACTACGTTAAATTTTTTCTTAGCAATGATTGAATATAGAAAATATTGGTGATTAGCTGGGAAGCAAAGAGAACCTTGAAAGGCAATGAATATGTCCAATACCTTTGTTTGAACAGTGGCAAAAAAAAAAAATTCTTCCGTCAATGGCTGATAATGCGTTCAGCTAGCGCGTCGCATGAAACTCATCTCCATTCAGCTTAGTCAGCGTACACTGCTTTAACCACGTCAGCGTAATCATCGCTAACAATCTTTGCCGTCGTACAGTTCTTCGGTAAAGGATTTTTAACCATTTTAAAAGTTGTCTTTCGATTTATAATACAACATTGGTTCATGAGTAACAGTTCAAGCATATTTCAATATCGTTTTTTTCGATAGTATTCGCATGAATTCAGATTGTTAGCGATGAAGATTATAGGTGTAATATGCGCGCGGAAGCCGTAATAGTTTCTTCCATTTCCATCGATGCATGCAAGTTCGGCCACTGCGAAGCATCTTCGCATCGTCGCTCTTTTATCCTGCTTGTCAAGTGCTCACTGCATGTTGCTCTAATTAAGCCAGATTAGTCGTCTGTGGTCGAAGCATCCAACATTTACATTCGTAGTAAAACGCTAGATTTGGCAAAGAAACATACAACTGTAACACATTCCCTGCCTATCTGCCACAAGGTGTGTGTGATAAGCAAAGAAATAAAGTCAAACCAGTTGTTACATACGCACAGAACCTGACGCATAGACTAAGAAAATTGATAAACGCAACAGCCTATCAAAATGCAATTGACATTGCGAGAATGAAAAATTAAAATGCTTATTGTGATATAGACTGTGTCATATTGGTTGTTACCCAAAAATGGATGAGCAAAAATGGATGGAGGTGTTGAGTTCTATCTCCAATCTTACCACTTTACGATGGTCAAATTTTATGTTTTTGTATTTTATATTTTCATTTTTACTATTATTACAACTTTTAAAATATTCTTTAACGGTAGCATCTTCTGAATTTATCGCGTTCTTATAATGACTTCATTACCTTTGTATTTTCTTTATTGTATTTCTTTAAAAACTTTTCATTTGAACGTAAAGTTCATATGTAGCTCTCCTTTCTGATCGATACACAAATTAGCATTCAAAGATAGAATTACGAGGAAATGTAGTGTTTTCGAATGTTGATCTCTTTCGTCTGTGATCGTTTAAAAACTCGCGTAGTGACAATAAAGTCGAGTAATCGACAGAGGGTGGAAATTGTTATCGAGATGAATGTAGAGAATTCGAAAATCAAATAGCGTGTCCCCTATAATCCTCTCTAAAATGCATGCGAAATACGAATTGGCAATATTCGATGCTTGTGATGAGTACGCGAATTTTACGTTGTTGCCGTAGTACTTCTGCTCTGTTATAACACTTTTTTTTAACACTGCGCCAATCTCGTCTGAATTTTTCTTTCTTCTCTTTTAAATTCATCCGTCGAAGAGCTGCTCTTTTCAATCAAAATGTATGCCTCGTACGACAATTTCGTTATGTTTAATATTCTAGAGAAACATTTATTGATTTTTTGGTTTTTCGAGGTCTTATTTATTGTATTTGATTTAAGATTTAAGATTTAAGATATTTAAGTCACAGGCGTTAAGATATTTAAGATACGATAAATACAGAGAACTTCTTTCGTGTACTACCTATTACGTGACATTGGTGCTATTCGTTGTTATACTAGCGTTCGCTTGATTCTTACGATGTTTCGAAAAATCCTTGACATTTTCGCTCACTTAAGTGCTAAAAATAATTTACCACTGGATTAACCACTGTGCATAACTTCGCTCTCATTGGAGGTGTGCTTTGCCTGCTGGTTATCGCATTTTAGGGTCTGAAAATCGCATTTTTAAGGCCTCACTTTTTTTATCCGCATTTTGCACCGTTTGCTGTAAAATAAAACTATTATCAAGTTGTTTTCGAATTACTGGCTTGACAAAATGATGAAAATAAGGAGCGTCCACTCTGAAAAAGACTGACGAACTATGCATGATTAAACATATGTATAGAACCACCCATTTGCCCAAAGAAAGGACGACCTGTATTCGATTGAGGAAAAGGAGGACGACCTGTAATTTTTGAAAATTTTTTCCTTTCCTATCAAAGAAAGAAAGCAATATGCAGTCAACTTGTATAGAACCACCCATTTCAAATTGCCCAAAAACTGTAGATTTATATTTTTATCTAATGAAAAAACTAAGCGCGTTTATCGAAAGCGCTAGATAAAAAAATTCCGTTCGCGTCTGTCAGCAAAAGAATGTATTTCTTTCAGTTTTTGATTTGGGAAAAAAAGAGAAAAATATAGGGATAGAAAAAAAATATAGGGATCAATACTGTGCTTACTATATTGAAGGCGTACTATGGAATATGCGCATCAAGAGGGATCAAAATTTGAACAATCGTAAGAAATTTGGAGATAAGCCAAACTTGTAAAAAGAGGCTCATCTCTTCATACTAGTACGGGTGAGAATTTCAATACGAAAAATTAAAATTTTGGAGTGGAGCGACTTGAAGCCAATCCTTCGACTCGTTCGTTCTCTCAAGTTGTTTCGTCATAATGACTCAGAATCCGAAGTCTTTCTTCTTAGTAAAGCCGACAGTGAATTGATAAAATTCCGAGCGTAAAGAAAATTATTCCCTATCAAAATGCGCACAATGATTTTCTGCTGATCACCCATCGCGAAGATAACGCTTCTAAGGTCAAAGTGTTTCGAAAGCTCAACGTTTTTGAGAAGCGCTATCTCGGCGGTAGAAAAATCAACGCTGATTCACTATACATTCATCTTAAGAGGAATTTTGAATACTTTCAAGCAACCTACCAGTGTGCTCGATTGTGAGGGAGTTCCTTTATTCCTGAATCAAATTTGCAACATACTGTGGTAAGAACTAGAAGATAAAAGTACTATTTTCAGGTTGCGCCACCTCTAAGTTTCAGTTTTCTTCAGCTACCTCCTTCACGTTCTACTGGATTGACAGCCCACTTTCGAAAGCGTGTCAAAATTATTTTTTAACTATCCACATAGTTAAGCCGATATCATCTACTTTCGCATTTTAACTTTGCTCTATTTTTGAACTCACTCAGTTTGTATTCGCAGCGTTCGTTACGTGATTGCCAAACGGGAAAAAAATGTATCATGTTTGTTTAAATGGGAACCGAACCGCCCGTTTCCGTAATTTGTCAAAATGTTGAAAGATGGGGTCGTGGGATTAATAGCAGCTTTGTAGCGATAACACTGTTATAGTGTTGCATACGATTACAGTAGTGCCGATGCTTATATCACAGTTCCACTCTACGTCACTCGAGCGTTCTCCTCCTTTCTGGCGCTTTTTGTAGCTGGCATTCCTGTTCGAGACAAAAATCACTATGGTTAGCACAACCTTGTTGACGTCCCACAGACGCAGTTTCATTTACAGCATGGAAACCGAGATCTCTGGAATCCAGGTACTTCTGGATAGCACCTGGGAATTTTTCTTTGTTTCCCAGTTGCTTCTCCTCATGGGACAGTAAAGAGAGAGAGCCGAACAAGTGGTAATTCTTTAGCGACAGCGGAATGCAGCAGATGAAGCAACGTTATGAAACCTCGCCTCGTGCGGTTTCTTCTGAGTCGTCTTTGTGTCATGGGATATTGCCACCTAAAATGTGTCGTATCCATCTGTGGGTGAATATTAGTTGGTGATATCGTAGTTTCTGGTGAAATGTTTCCGGTTTATGACTCAACGAGCCCTGAATAATATAAGTTCTCGGGCTAAGGAGACTGCGGTAGATTAGGCCTACGACAAACCGCCAAGCTGTGATCGTGAACTTCGTGGGGTGCACGTCAATTTTTTGGTTTAAATTACTCACATTGTGCCATTAGCAATCGTCCTAACTCCACTGCCTGTCACAAATGCTGAACATTAAAGAAAGGAGTCGTTCTTGCTTTATAGCAGCAGCAAAAAGGAGTGAACCAAACGTATTCTCCCCCATTGAGCGAAGGTTGCTCTATGCGGCGTTCAGTGATGCGTCAATTTTCTAGTCTAAATATTCGCTCAGTGCTGTAAGGATTATCTTCTATCACCTTCAATTTTATCGCACCTCAGGGTGGGTTTTTTCCCAACGAGAGTCATTATTGTAGCGAATACGGTATATCAAAGACATCCTCACATTGGCTTTCGTGGATAGCTTATATAGCTTCTTTTCGGATTTAATATCATTGTTTTTTCAAAGAAAGGTTTAAATTAAACCGCAAATGACTATTCAAAAAGCTTCCTCAAAATTTGTTGCACACATATGGGCACATGCAATCCTCTTCACATTTATTAAGAAATAGACAATCTGTATGCGCTATTCACTTTAGCCATTTGTGCTAATGGGTATTTTTATTATGCTACATACTTCTGTTTTATTGCTGTAGATAAAGTAGAGAGGCGTCCTCATGATGACTAAAAAAATGAAAAAGCGGACGTGTACACAAACGAGAGATTTTCTGAAGGGACATTTGTCGTGGCGGTTACTATTGATCGTTGATGACGCGCCAACAGGAAGCGAGCAAACAACGTTTATTATTCGATGGTTTCTTTTCACACCGTTGATGTTGTCATCCTAGCCTTAGCGCCTTATTGCTAAGTGATTGTGATGTCGTGTAATATGGAGAGTTGAGTTGTTTGCTTGATGCGATGTGTGCACACAGTAACGCCTCAATGATCCACAAGCATAAACCTCTTTTGCTCATACGCGATCGATTTAATGTCCTATCCGGTTTTATTTAACAGATTGCCACTTATTATTAATCTTTGCTAGAATTTCTTCGATCTTTTAACAAGAGATGCAAATTGAATAGGTGAAATATGGATGATGGAAAACGCTAAAAACATAATATATGGATATTTATTGCATTCGAATTTGTGTTAGTCTGCGAATTCCTGTGCACGTCTGATGCCACAAACATATATACTCGATAGAGAGGAAGTTATTAGCTACTTATGAGTTCTTGTTCAGAAAATGACACTTTTTTTTCTAATGCTGTTAATGTAACTTTCAAAAAATGCGGTCTTTTGTGTTAATTCATATATGCCGACTCATTTCCTAGTTAAATGCGCCTTATTATCGTTTAAAAAAAAATGAAATTATACAGTAGTTCCAGTTTATCATAAATCGATGCTTCGAACTGTGAAATATTTGAGCAGTTAATTTTTTCATCAGACCGCCCCCTTGAGGAAATTATTCTTAGCATTTTTTTTTTTTTTTGCATTCACTAAGTTTAGAACATTGTTTGTTATTGATGAGGAAATGAAAAACGCATTATACGATTGGCACCTCAATTATGCGCTTTTGCAAATTTCTTGAAAGCGTATTATGCCTGATGTCATGATTTTGCAAACCTTTGTGGATTTGTACATCTTTCTGTCTATTCATCGAGACTAGAGTTACTCAATTTGATGGCTATAATACACATCGTAAATATCTCATTTACTATTTTTCATATTGATTGATCAACTCTGAAAAGAGTAATATGTAGTTATTTAAATATGAAAAATGAATTTGCATATATTATAATATTGATCGGTTTCTATTTTAGATCGATTTTGTCAAAAAAAAAACGACTCTGCTGTAGAAGATCAATATTAGTGACCGGGTTAATTTAAAAATCGCATTAATTTATATATTTGTTATTCGATATTAGTAAATGGGAACAATTACGCAATGTATTTCATAAAAAGGAGTAATGTTCTAACAGAAACACTGTAAATAATGTGACTGTACTAATTATGTTCATAGCGTTTTTCGGTTTCGGGTACTATTTCTTCAACTTGGCAAAGCATATAGGGTTGCTAAGAGAAACTTCTAACTAAGAAAACTTACTCTCTATTGTGCTAATGAACTTTTTCAATGATTCAATGGAGTTGATCGAATAAAATAGTGTCTGCTATTGAAGCGATACAACTTGCTTATTTGAGCATTGAACGCATGTAATTCGTTGTCTTATATTATGCATATTGATGTGTCGATATGAGCAAGTCTATGCTAAGCAATTTTCTCTTCATTCACTCCTTCCATGTTATTCAGAAAGGTGTCAGATAATCGGCCTACAAAAAATATTTCTGAATAATACTGAGCTTAGAAAATGAGGTAAGTGAAGGGTGTTAATTTGTTATCGATATCGAGCAGATTCTATATCGAAAGCATATCGCTTTATCGCTGAATGTATCCAACGAGAGCATATCGATTCCGATGTCATGGTTTCAATGCCATTTGTCACTGCGTTGATTTGTCTAGGAGAAGTTGGCAAGAAGTGCGCAAGCAAGAATGAAAGCTAGAAGTGTGTTCGAGGTGGTCTAGTTAGCTAGTTCGCTTTAATCACTTCGCTAACATTGTTTCCCTTCTCTTACGCGTTCACTAGTTATCACCATATAACGTTCCAGCTAAAAAAGTCAGAGTTTTCTGAAGGAACTTGTACGTATCGAGTGCGTTGCTTGTACTTGATAGTATATAGCATCTGCAAATTCTGGTTTAATAATTTCATGATATTTTGATAAATTTTTCCGGAGATTTCTTTTTCCTTTTTTTTCTTCAAAAATCTTGCAATTTTGAGTTCTCTTATTAGGGACATCATCGATGCATTTCTTTTCGATATACCAAAATTCCTTTCATGCAAATGACGTCATTCACTTTTTTATGAAGTTATCAATCGTCTGGGGCAGTCTTTTAGAAAAACGCCTTTATTGAGAGAATGTCAGTATAGAAATGAATGAGCGAATTCGATTGAAAGTGTCATATTGGAAAAATCGTCCTTTTTTCCTGACTTATGCGTCTGTGAGTTACACTTGTCGACATACATTAAATTCAGAATTGCACCTCTGACAGAACTTTTGATTTGTAGATTATGCTATTGCTATAGGCAAAATCCTGTGCCTTTGTAACTTACAAGCTGTTAGTCTCAGTTTTGTTGTTCTTACTGCTAGTGTTGTCTCCGGTGCCACTGGATCTCAATCAGGCGCTTGAAAAACTTGGGATCCACAGATTCTGGACTCTCCGGGTGCAAAAATGATTCAGTGGTACGGTTGGCCCCTCAAAAAATTTCGTTCTGGAGACTCCGATATTCGGGAGCTACAGGCATCGGGGAGCGCTCGAAACTCGTTAAAGTCACACTTCGAATCCTACTTCGAGGCTTTGACTGCCAATATTAGCCATCATCGTAGAAAATTGTAGTGTATATAACATTTTATGCTTGAATAGAGTGGCAGGCTAACCTTTTATTGCTTGTATTTTATTGCTGCTGTGCTGAAATGTAAGTGTTGTAACGAACATCAAATATGATCTATTTATCGGTTTTACTTTTTCCGTTTCAGTTTCACCGAATTGATAACATAGTCGACGTTTATTAATGCAAGCGGATGCGCTCGCATGCATTTTAATTTTTGATTCTCCTTTTTGAATAAATGCTATCAGCGAATAATCAGCCGTCAAAGTAACAAGTCAAAAAACCCCTATAAGAGTGTTGATAACGTGATAACTGTTGATAAAGTATTGATAAAGCTAGTGCAATAACTAATAGATTGAAAGCTTATCCGTCCAATAAAATAGAAGCCCAATGATGTCTTTGTAAATGTTTTAAAAAATTGTTGAAAAAATGACTAACATATTCCTATTCAAGTACGATTACACTGGTTTAAAGCCGCTTTTTCAAAATTTCGGCTTTTTGCGCCATTGATAGAGAAATTTCAATTGCAGATGATGTTTTTTCAACGATGCTATAACCTGTTAAACTTCCACCTAAGTTTTAAAAAAATTTTTTAAAACAGTGTATCCGTTTCAGAAGGAATGCGTCAATTATTTTAACGAGACGATTCAGTCTCTTTGTTTGTTTGTTTTTTCATTCAGAAAATACTCAACATTCGTTAAAACGTATTTAATTACATTACAGTAAAATGCTATTTGTAACTCAGAACAGTGACTTTCTTTATCAGTAAAAACTCTTAGAAATTAATTCAGCGTACTTTCTTAAATTATGTGATTAAGGACCGAGAATTATGCAAGCATTTAGGGATTTATAAATTTTAGCGGTGTGCAAGGACAAAGTTGGTCACGTGAACGCCGCAAGCACCTCTAATCAAGCAGGTGCGACGCTGGCGAGGTGGAACACCTCAGGTTAGATGTTTTTAGGTTCAATTTTTTTTTCTCAAAAACCATTTCTACTGACCATTTCGCGAAATGCGCTACGTAATTTTTTTTTTTTTTTTTGGAATTTTCTTCGGTTGTGCTCCCTCACCTAAATGGCATTCTACTGTGTCATCTCTTCCTTCATATGGGACAGATGCAAATCTAAGAAAAAAAAATTCTTTAAGCAAATAGCTTCTGCTTCAGAAATAAGCCTTGCTAGGGATGGGTATTTTTGAAAATTCTTCGTTGGATCCCTTATTTTAGTTGTACTACTCCCAATTAGGCCTCAGTTGTCATTGTAGATCAATTAATCATCGAAGTGCTGTCTCATTAATAAGTTTTTCTTTCAAATATAATTTTTCACTAGAATTTTTTTTAGTGAATTTTTGTAAAACTTCGAATGGATTTTTTCAGAAAATTCTATTGTAAAACTTCGAATGGATTTTTTCAGAAAATTCTCCTTTTTAATGCATCGATTCTCAGAGGTTTAGAAATAACCTCTGTAAATTCATCATTCAGTCCATTCATCTATATCTTCAATGAATGCTTTATGTGCACATAAACGAATGAGTTAATTTCAAATCGCTTCAATTTCGAGTCAACGCCGAGTACTATCGCTAGTTTACATTTGTTTTTGTTGATAACGTTTATAGCAGTTTGATTTTAAGGTCAGCTTCGTAAATGAACCCCATGGTTATGCTCAGCGCTTATAAAGGTAACAATCGAATTATTGCGTTGAATACTTTTTATTTTTGAGATTCATCGTTGGCAAGTGACTTACCAACTGTTCGACCCTATACGGCCGTTAAGCACAACGACAAGCAGTCAGAATCAAGCTGGTGGATGAAGGTATCTGAACTGCTGTCGCGTTGCGGTGGCGGTGGGAGTGGAAAACATGGACGAAGGAAGACCAGTTTATTACTTGGCGATACTCAGCGTCACCTCAGGGCTAACGATCGAAAATTCAATGAACAATTTAAGTATGCGGTAAGGATTCACTAAAAAAAATTTTTCTCCTTGCAACTACTGTTTTCTATTTTTTTAAACCGCCAGAAGTATGCAAAATATTGTAACTTTTATCAACAGAAGTCGATCAACAATGGTAATTTCGAAATGGGTTCTAGGACAGTTTTTTTAATGAACCTGAACATAACCTGAACATTTGACAGGTGCTCTTTTTTTTCTACTCCAGCCACCTTTTCATCTCATGTTTGAAAACGCATTCGTCACTCATTCTTAAAAACCATCAAGCAATACAACTCATATTCATCGCTTATAAATTGGCGCCATCACATAAGTGTGCTTTTGATTTCTTCTGTACGGTTCGTTTAGTAGAGTGACAATAGTTATTGATCGTTGGTTGTGATATCGCATATCTTTTGTCATCCAGATGAGGTGAGTTTGACCAAATGAATCTTAGATGAAATAAATTTAGTGTGGTAAATTATAGACGAGGTAATGAAGCCAATTCATCTAAATAGAAGCATGCTTATGCACGTGAGTTATAAATTTATTTATTTTGCTTTCAGGATAATTTCATCAAAACTTCTAAATATAACATTATAACATTTCTTCCAAAGAATCTCTTCGAGCAATTCCAACGCCTCGCCAATTTTTACTTCCTTGTTCTAATGATTTTACAGGTGAAGTTTTTTTATTTAGTTGCATCGAAGCTTGTGATGCTCCTAGGTTTTTAGCAGCTGAATGTCATAATTGGGTTGAAGCAGCATGCCTATTCTCTTTCATATTATCTTCAATATTCATGCTGACATGAGTTGAAGCAGCATGGCCATTCATTCAGCGTATAAACATTAGACTGCCGAAAGAACTCAAAGCGTTATCTTATTTGATGCATACCTTGCAAAAATTTTGTGCCCTGCAAAAGGTATCGCTGTAGGTGTTTTGTTTGTTTGTCTATGTGTGTATATTTCTGTCTATGTGATGCTTGCAATATATGAGTCATTACATAGACATAAACTATACTGAAGAATGTTTGTATCATATGCGTCCTAGATGAACGAATTTTTATGAGTCATAAAAAACGAATTTCTATAAGAAAATAATTATGCACTCAAAAAACAGATGTTCTCAGGCAGCGTATTTTCCACCTGAATCCGATGATCGTAATTGACTCTTGTGTTGCTTCCCTACTGATCATGATTATCTATATTCTAGCCTATAATCGAGAATTTGCAAATTCTACTGAAAATATGCACCATAAAATAAAATTTTTCGGAAAATTTCTTCAATCCCTTGGTGATACAAAAAATGATTACATATTGAGTGTTTTTGCTTTATTATATATATGGATGGATTTGGTTGGTCAATAACGTGAATATCTTTCCCCTTTTCTGATTCGTGTGGCTAACCATCTCATAAAAATATGAATCAGTATTTTTTTTGCAGTTGATCCCATGGATCAGTTCTATTGTATGGTACTCGACTGCCATTCCTCTATTTTTTGTACTTGCATTTAGTGCGGCCAAAGATGCCTACGATGATATAGTGAGTTATATTTTACATTCTAGTTTTTTTGCTTTCGCTATTTCTCTTTCGTTTCTTTCGAAGTGGTACGTACTTCAGTGATCGTTTAAGAACTCTTGAACGTTGAAATCGAAATTACACCGGTTGCCTACATGTTTTTCGTCTTCATCTAGAGAATTAAATTTGCCTTGTGAAAAATGAAAATTCGCTGTTTTTTTCATTCCAGTGTTAAAGAATTTCTTTCCACTAATTTCTCAAAAAGTACTTTTGTGTAGCCTGTGGTGATTCTAGATTTCTAGCATCTGAAGGTCATAATTGAGTAGCTATATCACAATGAAGATGCATATCGACAAAATATTTTTAGCTGCTTGAAAATTTTTGCAGTTGTTCGGATAATGTTTGCTCATTTTTCGTAGTGAAGTATAAGTTTATGCATTCGCCCTCAAATTTTTTAAATACCTTACAGAGTGATATTTTCTATGCTGTTCATTTAGCCTAATTAAAAGAAAATTTTCAGCAAAGGCATCGCAGTGATAGTCAAGTGAACAATCGGGTATCATATGTGGTTAAAAATGGACAACTTGTTGAAGAAAAATGGATGAACGTTAAAGTGGGCGATGTCATACGAATGGAAAACGACCAATTTGTTGCCGTTGGTTTTTTTTTTGTCGATTAATTTCTGCGCAATGGTAGGATAGCGACTGATTTTCTTGAGGTACTAATTCGAGGGGATGTCAGCTAAGAGGAGAGGGGAAAATGCTGGGGAGGTGCTGTCAAGACGCAAGTGTAAAGCACTGATCACGGTATACTTACACACGAGAACTTGTCGTAATTGCGCATGCGCGTGTACCTTTCATTACAATTGGGCATCGTCATATATGAGTATAGTGAATTTTTTCGTTTCAACTTATCCGAAATCGAAACTTTGCCAAATCTCGATTCTGTCTCTCGTAGCCACTTGACGAAATGCTCAACCGGAAGGAACGCATGCACGTGAAAAACGTTGTTTAAAAAAATGCTAACCATATGAACGAAGAATTCGTGTTCAAGACCAAACTCGGGAGGGTTTAGTCGATATCGATTTCAAATAGAAAGTTTTTGAGCAATTTAATTATTCTCAAATTTGTAAATATCAATATACTGACAGCCGAAGCCTGCAGCTGAAGAAGATCAGCATAAGATTCCGTTACGATGCTTCGGAGTTACACATTATCGGAAAGTTTGTTTGGGCTTTGAATTCTGCACTTTGAGACTGGAACTATAGCAGTGATGTAGTTTTGCAGGCCGACTTACTTCTTTTGTCTACATCAGAGCCTCATGGACTATGCTACATAGAGACAGCTGAATTGGACGGTGAGACAAATCTGAAAGCCAGACAAGCACTTCCGGAAACCTTCGAGATGGGAGATAAACTCAGCTTGATTAGCGATTTCCGAGGTTAGATCATCGCCTATTGTTTTTTTCTTGCGCCTAGAAAGTAGCGTAACAACGGCATTCTTAAATAGGAGTTTCTAGCGAATTTTGCTACTGAAAAAGTTACCCTTTTTTTGAACAATTGTTTGTGGTAGTTCATTTTTCTACCAAATCTTGCTTCAAGATACGTTATATGGCCGAAGTTTAAAGGTAGTCGCCATTTTGAAGGTCAATTGACCTGTTCCATGAGGATGTCTGGCGAGCAAAACGAGTTGTAGTCAACAACTGTGAGCTCCAGGAAGAATTAATTTACAGGATATCTGTCATTTCTTCATATTCCATATAGAAATGTTTTTGGTAGTATCTTATGCGTCATCCAGCAGTCTTAAATTGATTTAGCGTTTCGACGACCGATTTTCACCACTGAATCTCAACATTGCCATTAGCATCTGTTGAACCAAGAAGGCTTCGCGTTGTGATTCCTGTGAGTGCCTATTGACATGGGATGCTTAATCAATAAAATACAGCAGGAATCCATTCTTGTGAAAATGAGACATTTCGACCGGTCATTTTGTCATTTTTGGTGAATTTTTGAAACATAGAACTCGAGGTACTATCACATTGTGCAGAACAATAAACCGGCATGATCTCCGGAATGTGATAATAACTTCTGAAGTCTTTTCAATTTGACTCGTCAGGTACTAGGCAAAAACGGCTCTTTAGATTCCCAGACGACTATCTATTTTTTTCACCCTTTTTGTGTTATGAGGCGATTGGTTTACTTTTAGAATACCTCATCAATGAAACATTTTTTTCAGGTGAAATTATCTGCGAGGCTCCCAATAATCGCTTAAATCAATTCGAAGGGAAACTTTCCTTTGGAAGCTCTACACTACCGCTAGACAACGATAAAATGTTGCTGAGGGGTTGTGTGCTCAGAAATACCCGATGGTGTTATGGAGTTGTAGTTTTCGCAGGTATCATATTTTACTAATTATGAGTGAAATTTTTATTAGCTTATAGCCAATTATTGAGTAATCATTGAAAATTTTTGTGGTTTTTGATGAAATGTTCTACTTCGGTACAATTAATTTCATTTTTTAGTTTTTCATGAAATTAATAACTCGTCACTCTTATCTTAGAAGCATCCTGTTATCTGAAAAACGCAGTTTCATAGCGTTCAAATGGTATTGTTTATACAATCGTTACTTTGTTGAAAAAAAAAATCTTTTTTTTTCGCAATCATTTCTCATCGTGTGATTGTCATTATCGCATAATTGCGCGTATTTTATTCTGCACTATAAAAATTATCTGAAAATTTCTATAGTTAAATAAATTTCATAATTTTGCTAACTTTGCGTTAATATTTTGTCTAAAAAAAGTAGAATGTATAGTTTTTGTTTTCTTCATAAGGCGATTATTACATTAGATGAAAATTGCATTTCAGGCAAAGATACCAAACTTATGATGAATAGTGGTAAAACGAAATTCAAGAGAACAAGTCTCGATCGCTTTCTCAATATTCTTATCATGGGGGTAGGCGTTATTTATTTAAAGCTATTTTGGTTGTTGAATGTGGATGCTTATGAAGGTACTTTTTTGTCTTCGTTAGATTTTATCGCTACACAATCATAACCTTTTCATTCGGTAATGTTAGAGACAGATTTACAATATGTAGACAAAATTGTTTACTCTGCAATAACTAGATGCCTAGTAATCTGAAGAAAATCCATTGATTGGGCTGATCTATAATCTGATAGGTTTTTACGAGATCTACTTTAATATTTCATTAGCGAAAACAGTAATTATACAATTGTTGCTGAGTTCTTGCTCAGTTGAGCATTCAAAAATATTACAGCAAAATTTATAAACATTATGGGAATTTTTCTAAAAGAATTTCAAAAGATGTCGATGTGTGAAAGTTTATCGATAACGAGATATATATTTGTGATAATTTCAGATAGTGTTATTTTTAATAGCTATGTGTCTTATGTGTACAATTCTTTGTGGTGTTTGGGAATGGACAACGGGACGTCATTTTACAATTTATATGGATTGGGATCGTACAATCGTGCCAAAAGCAGATGAGAAATCATCACAACAGATCGCTATAATTGCATTTCTCAATTTTTTCTCCTATATTATACTCCTCAATACTGTTGTGCCTATCTCACTTTATGTTAGGTATGTTATGCTAATTTTAGATCGCTAATGAACAACTATGTTCGAATAATTTAATTGGTAGCAGA
Source organism: Baylisascaris schroederi (assembly GCA_006503575.1). NCBI lineage: Eukaryota > Metazoa > Nematoda > Chromadorea > Rhabditida > Ascarididae > Baylisascaris > Baylisascaris schroederi. The sequence goes on from QEWY01001293.1 coordinate 2,401,351, forward strand.
TGCAAATTTCATTACGCAAATTTATTTGCGTTATATTTCTCATCGAAATATTTGCACTTGCTAAACAGTTTCGCGGTGGATATTGAATTAAGTATGCCGACTGTTCGTTTTTTTATGACTAATCGAACTTAGGCAATGCTCTAGCCTATAAAGGCGAAAAGTAAACGTTGTCTTAAGTATAATGCATCATTTCAGTTGTTCAATCATTTCAGTGTTGAAATAATTCGATTCGTTCACTCAATGTGGATTAATTTCGATCGCGCTATGTACTATAAAGAGGTAACACATTTCTTTGCTTCATCATTTTCATAGAGTGAAGTTTAATACTTTCAATAAAGTTGTAACAATTAGGGAATAGAAGAATTTGCTGTTCGAAGTTAGTGCTTTGCCAGTATTCTAGAAATTTCATCATACTTTAAAAAAAGTGCCAAAAAACTTTTATAAGGTACATCATATACTCCCAAGAACTACCAATCCGGAAAGAAGCAGAAACTTGGATACTATGACAGAATGCCTTGAAAGTAAACATTTGTATATTTCATAAGTATGAAAATTGGTGATTTTTGTGAAGCAAAACGTCGAAAATATTGTAAGAGGCCTATGTGCACATGAACTTATTTAGTCTTCTTGTATTATTAGGCTGATATCCCAGCACGAGCAAGGACAACAACACTGAATGAAGAACTGGGCCAAGTTCAGTATATATTCAGTGATAAAACTGGTACACTTACGCAGAATATTATGGCATTCAATAAATGCTCAATAAATGGTCGGAGTTATGGCGACGTATACGATGCTAGAGGTGAAATTGTCGAAATCACCGAGGTTTGCATCCTTATTTTTCAGTTATCGATGCGATAGCATCTGGCACTTAGATGTAGTTCCCAGAAAAAGACTCAGTAAATCAGAGAAGAAGTTACAAGAGAAATAGTGCTTCCTTTTAGATTAAAGAGTACACTTTGACCTCTCTTTTTGGTGAAACTGAGTGTGGAATCTTGCTTATCCTGTACTTTGGAAAATTATTTACCACTAGTGGATGCTATGAATCAATATGCCACAAAACTACTAGATGCACAAGAAATAAGAGATGAAGGGAACATAAATTTTTTGGTAACTCCTTTTTTAAGCTAATCCGTCGAAATTGGATGTTGAAGATAACCCGCTTGCCTCAGAAAGTCAATTACGTGAACATATCTATTCATGTGATTTTCAACAAAAAGAAAGGGCGCAAAGTTTAGAAGAAAAGGGGAATTGAAATGCGACAAACGTTGATCATAAAATCCATTTGTTTCATTAAACCGTTAAATCTGTGTGACATTTGCAGGCAACACACGCTATTGATTTCTCAGGGAATAAGTGGTATGAGCCAAGCTTTAAGTTTCACGATCAAACATTGCTCGATGATACTAAAAAAGGTCTACATGAGGTAAATATTTCTGATTGCTCAAAAAACTTTTGACACTTTCAGCTCGTTTTCTCGTTTTTTTTTTTTTTTTTTTTTTTTTTAAATTTTTTAAGTGAGCACTTCGGGAAATTCGCATGGATTTATTGTAAAGCGAGAAGGTTGCCAAGGTTCTGTAGTCTTCGAGTTAAACGAAACTGTATTTTCTGGCAATGGCAGCATACAAAGGGCGTGTTCCTAGTACACTTGAGGTAAATAATTTTTCTTTACGTCTCAAAAATCATTTTTTTGATCACTGAAAGTTGTTTGCCTTAAAACTGATATTTATAAATTTTAACAGTACAGAAATTAAAAAGTGTGCTATTCTGCGTCACTTTCTTCATTAGTATATGAAAAAGTTTAGCGCTGTAAATTTCTATGCAAAATGCTATTCACTCAGCGTTCATTCAGTGATATCATTCACAGGTAACGCTAATTAATCGGCGATTAAAAATTTTTTAAATTCATTCTCACGTTTCTACTGCTCAAATAATTGCCACTGTACGTTCGTTCATTCATTAGCAACGACGTTTTCGAAATTTTTTTCTACGCAATAGTAAACATTCAATATATGCCTAATGTGTACGTGTATTTATGAAGTTTCTATCTGTACCAATTTTTTTATCATTAACAACTAATAGTATGCAACGATGGTCAGTTTCTAATATTATGTTACAACAATATCAATGTGTGGGTAGGGTCCCAGTGGAATTAATTTTAGGTAACGGAGTTCTGGCGTCTCTTGGCTCTTTGTCATACAGTAATGCCAGAACGTAAGAATGGCAAGTTGGAATATCAAGCGCAAAGTCCTGACGAGGCAGCTTTAACTTCAGCTGCAAGGAATTTTGGTTTCGTTTTCAAGTCTCGTACAGCAAATACGATCACTATTGAAGTGAACGGCATTGAAGAGGTACATTGATTGATATTTCACAGAAAAACTATTGATTTACAGATGTAAATAACTTGCAGCACCATTATCATGTCGGCATATCAGCTAAATGTCCTTGAATTGTAGCTTTTCAAGTTTTGGTCCTCGGAAAAGAAGCTCTAAGTAGATCGAATAAGTCCTAGTTTTGCTGCCTCAATTTAAGATCTGTTGCATGTTGAAGTAGACGATCACATATACAGGCAAAAAAAGAGGAAAAAAGAGGTACATTCTATAAATATAAAAAAGAACCTTTTTCTATTTTGGAAATTTAAGTTTCGCTTTGATCTTTTCTTGATTCGATTGTGGTTTTTTTTTTTTTTTTTAAAGATGCGCGTTGCTTATAGCACAGGTTTTCGCTTGAATTTAAGAAACACCTCTAAATACAGCACAATATATGACACTTGCACTAAACATTGCTCTATACTCAGTTGAATCCTGGTGATAATGATGAGCGAATTTCACAGTTCTGTACTATCGTACTAAGTAAACGGTGTATGAAAATTAAAAGAGCAAAGGAGAGTGCAAAATTTCTTCGCACGTTTTTATATCCTTCAAATTGAGTGACTATTTTTCAGAGACTTTCAGAATTTGTGTTTATTTTCAATTTCGAGAAAATGATGCATTTAGTTAATATTTACGTTTATTGGCACAAAAAATATCACAATGTTGGCAGATTTGAATGCGATTTGCGTCGAATGATATTCAACAATACACCGGAAAGATGTTTATAAATATTGAAGCAGTGAGGAATTATTGCTCTTTTATTTTATAGCATTATGACTTACTGTGTATTCTTGATTTCAACAACGTTCGAAAGAGAATGTCGGTGATTGTTAAAAATGCAAAAGGCGATATAACGTTATATTGCAAAGGAGCCGATACAATGATTATGGAAAGGTATTGCTCATTTATCGACAATTCAAATCATTATTGATATGTGCGCCTTAAAGTTGTTTCTTCATTTTCTCTTTATTAGCTCTAGTTAACAAATGGCTTGTTGGCATTCTCTATTATGTGTTCTGAATGTTTCACAAAGCAAAATTTGCTCAAATGCAAAATTCTAAATAGTTAAATTAACCTTTGCTTTGGCAAATCTTCAAGTGACGTCATATGTAGGAGAACAGAAGTGAAGAGTGCAGAGTACAGTGGACATTTTTAAATATATGAACGTCTAGAAAATTTCTTCAAGGTTGCAATTTTTCTATACAAAAATTTTTTCTCACAGGAGAATTTCTGAAATCTTTTTTAAAACCTACGACTTAAATTCTTATTGTTCTTTCAAATTTTGTTCTGTATTCGAAGCTTTTCAAATTCTTAGTGCCAGTATATTTGCAATAAGCGTTTCCATATGGTTGCGAAATGTTGCCTAAGTTTCAATCGTGCACTTATAACTTATGTGAAATAAGTGAGGTTTTTTTTCGGATAGGATATCTTCCACAACGAACGAACTATTAAAGACAGCTACAAACCAACATCTCGATAAATTTGCCGGCGAAGGTTTGAGAACACTGTGTGTGGCATGGAAGAAAATTGATGCAGATTACTTCGCTGATTGGCAGGTATACCGCTTTATGGATGAGTTTGAGTCGTTTTTTAGCTTGTTCTTTTTCTTGCATAATTCATGACGGACGAGAAGCTTTTGGTAGTGGAAGAAGACTGAGGACGATGACTGCTGATTTACTGGCAGTATTACCAATCGTTTTTGCAAATTTTACTCATGTGTTATTGCAGAAGCGACAAAAGACGGCGGCTCTTGAAATGTACAATCGTCAAGAAAAGTTGGACGCGATTTATGAAGAAATTGAGCAAGATATGATGCTGCTAGGTGCGACCGCAATCGAGGATAAACTTCAAGATGGTGTACCAGAAACAATCGCCAAACTCGCTAGCGCGAATATCAAAATTTGGGTGCTTACAGGAGATAAACAGGTGATTAACTAAGTTTCTTAAGGCTCTCCCACCATCGAATGTTGACGTGAACAATCGTGGAATTTTTAGGAGTGCTGCATTCATTAACATTTAAGGTTAACTCAATGCTGTATTTATCAGTGTTTGAGAGTAGTTTAAAAGATGCAAAAAACTGATCAATTTATATGTATGTGCAGAATTCTAGCGTTGGGTGGTTTATATGGATGATAGTACATTCTGCAAAAGATGCAAAATTTTATGTATTTTGAGGATTAAAAAAAACTCGCTTCATACTCAAAATCAATGGGGAATAAGTAAGTGATTTGGATGAGTCTTTAGAAATTAAGGAAGTAATTTTTTTTCAAATTTCAATGAAATTTTTAGGAAACTGCAATAAATATTGGTTACTCATGCCGACTACTCACCGAAAGTATGCGTGAAGTGTTTGTAATCGACGGTGAGACCGAAAGGGAAGTCGAAGTCCAACTGAAAGCTGTCAAAAGACGTCTTGAACAAACACTTGGCTCAGTGCGTGTTTCGTTCTCTTTGTGTGAAAACCACCTAGAATTTAGTCAGTGAAAACTCATGATCTGTTACAACGAAGAACCTAGCAATTATCTTATCAGTGAACATCTAAACATTTATCTCTCAATCAGCAGCTACCTTATCAATTCTTGTGGGCGACCCTAAACGTTTTATACCCAACACGAAACAATGGGGTGAGGCAGTTTAAGCAGTGTGAGGAATCATTTTTTTCGATTAATTCAAATTTTAATACCTTCCAATGCATACACCTCATTTTGTTCTCTCTTTACTTTACTCTTCGAAATGAACTCTTTTCCCCTGCTTGCATCGTCTGCTCTCTTCAGCTTTGTGTATGAAATATTTCACTATCTCTTCTGTTTGTTCAATCAGTACGCATTGCTGATAGTGCACCTTCAAAGGATTCGGATCAAAATGCACTTCCCGAACTATTTTTAAACCTTCACTTGACGCATCCCCTATTTTGATTTATTCCCGTGCATATTACTGCAAGCGTATTATGCACATATTATGCACTGCCATATTTTCCCTATTTCGAAAAAAAAACAAACAAAATATTCCACTTTCAATTCTTTTCCGATTCCCTGGTCTAAGCTGCCCATCTTATTTTGCTTTGGATCCAGCAAATTTATTTTCTTTCAGTTATTTATATCGCAGATCTATCTTGCATATTCGGCGTAATCTAGCGCATCACAGCGCAGCTTCTGAACTCCAGAAAAGTTGAAACGTTTGATATCGTATATAGTTGAATATAGTGGAAAAAGAGTTGTAATTCACCATTTTCATAAAGTATCAAGACGAAAAATAGTCACATTCTTTTGACCGTACTCATCCACTATTTTTTGATAACATTTTGAGGGGTTCATCAACATCGCAGCATATTCCTCAAAAATGGCAATTAACGAATAAAGTTAGATTGAAGTTCGCTATTAGCGTCAAAAAAGAGGAAATCAACAGCTAAGATATAAAGGTATGTAGAGGAAAGTGCATTTTGAAGCGGTGCATTCATAAGTCGGACGTGATCGTGAAGTACATCGAGGAAATGATACTTAAAGTAGAGCAAGCAGAAGAGGCCGATAAATGGTACGACGAACGACGGCAAAGTTACGCGATGTCGACTGCCGCAGCTGAGCAACTTTGCACATACCGCTTTGGTGATGTGGATGGAGGCGGTGCGGAACCGTTGACGATTCTCGAGGACGACAACGACACGTCCAAAAAGGTGCACTGCGTCCGTCCATCGCTGAAGACTGCTGCGCTTATAACTTATCACCTCAGAGTGCTTACCACATTCCTCTCACTGCTTCTAGCAACTTACGTTTTGATGCTGCATGCTGATTGCACCATGTTTCTTCAAATATATCAGCACATCAATATACTGCAATTGCTGTTCCTATGCCTAAAAACTTGTTCCTTTTTGTTTCATATATCAAAAGAGGTTGGCTGAATTTAAGAGCCATATTCCGTCATCCATACTCTGAAGGTAATTTCGGTACAAACTCACAAGTTTAGCACGAAAATTGCAGTCGAAAATCTGTTGAGATCGTCTTTTCTTTTACAAAGGACTCTTCTAAAGACCGGCCAAACCTCAATGAATTCATGTTTGGAACGGAAATCAATTGCGAATTGCGAAAGTATTTTTCAACTCTTTGATGCATTATTATTATATGGAGTGCACGCCTGCCTGCGCGTTTATTTGTTGTATTTGGGGTAAATTTTTTCAACAACCCGTAAAACGAAGGTTGTAAAGTCTCATCGACATATTTTTCTCTCACTTCAAAATTGCAAACTGGACTGCATCTCAATCAAAAAAATTTTCATCAATTTCGAACGGATCCAAAATCAATTCCCAACCGCATTTAAGTCCATTTTTTTCCATCATTTTCCGAACCCATAGAAATGTTCTTTATTAGTATCAATTTGTGTCTGATCACGATAGGGGAGACCACCTTTTTTTAAAACAAGGATGTCTAAACTCACGCTATTCTCGTGTGTTTGAAGCAATGAGGCGCATTACAGTCTAATGGCATAGTGAAAGCACTTGCTCGGTGCACACAGTATTGCACTATACGCTTTTCTCTATTGATGATCGCAAAGCAGAACAGCGAGAGAATTTGTTGAGAGTCAAAAAATAGAGTGTGCTGAGAAACGCAATGCCGCAATGTGCCATATGTATCATAAATGATGTTATAAGATCTTTCGCATAAAACGATCCCGATGGTTCTCCATTCGCTTGATTATCGCCGCCTCTGATCCAAAACTCTATGAATACGAGTCAGATATAGTAGTGTTTGAACAAACGACTGCTATTTGTTTTATAGTGACGTTATTTATTCTATTACGCAATCTTTACTGCTTCAGCGATCGGTCGTATTCGACCTCACTTTATAGCGTTACTCCACATTTGAAGAATGCAGTAGGAAAAGTAAAAAATTTCGCACTATTTCACTGAACGCATTAAATTCAGTTGCATTTCTTGAATCCACTCATCGTGGTCGAACAACAAATGTTGCTCTTCAACATTAGTAATTTTTCCCCACAATATTTACTAATAAAGTTCTCACAGCAATTTTTGCAAACTGCCAATTGTATGCAACGATAATGGGCAACACTAATTATATTGGTGCTTATTCGCGGCCTTTACTTTGAAACTTTGTTTGCCTAACGTAAAAATGGAGAAATAAATCAAGAAAAATGCAGGACGTTGTAAGAGGAGAAGACACCTATAATACGCGTCTAACACAAGCCGAAATTGCGTTTATTCATCCATCAGATAGCGTCACAAAACCTCAGAAGGGCAGCCAGCCGAATTTAAACGGTCGTGGCGCAATCGGTGAGCGTTTTCGCTTTTTACTAGTGATCAACGTTGGAGTATATGCATAGATTAGTTTGCTTTTTGGGTTGTCCGCAAAGTGCATTGCGATTTATACAGGTTTCATTTAAACTTGTTTCTGGAACCATCTAGAACGTGCTCGTTGTCGATTGATAAACTTTGATGATATCTTTTTGGAAATGTGGTATCAATTCCATACTGAACAATTCAGTCGGCGAAAGAAATTTGTCACTAGTCGGCTGGTCGATTATATCGTTGGTATCTTAGCAACAGTTGATGAGACTATCCGATTTTCTCAAAGTAGTTGATTAACATTCGAAAGATTGATATGTTATTTTGGAAATGGAATATTGCAGAAAATCAAAATCTTGGAAACGGTTTATCGGCAGTTGATGATGACGAAGCAGGCACCGAAGGTTTCGCTCTTGTCATCAATGGACATTCGCTCACTCATGCATTAAAACGCAATCTCGAGAAAACGTTTCTGGACATTGGTTGTCTTTGTCAGGTGATTTTGCAAGATATCCTTCCTTTCCCACTTTCTTGCTTCCCTTATCCTCCCCTCCCTCCGCCCCACTCCTTCTACAGCTACGTAGCTCCTTTGAGTGTAATGGAATAAGAAACAGTTATGTTTAGTGATGAAGCAAGAAACAGCATTGGCTGGGCGAAAAAAAAAAGAAAATCTAGCTGTTTCATACGTCCGCTAATATTACAAAGGAAAATGATCGGAGTAAAACGATTCTCATGCGAAACTGTGCACAGCGTCTTTTAAGAATAGCAAATGACTGCTTCATAGTTGCTTTGACGGTGACATTTCACTTCGAATTGTGCACTTAGTCAAGAAGAAGCAATTGAAACAATAGGAACGTGATGTGCATTTTGCTTGTTTTAGTTGACCTATGAAATCTCTTTCTTCTCTCTCTAAAGCACAAAATATCCCTCTCCTCCTATGGATAATCTTTGAGAAGTGATATCCACCCTTCTGAGGTGCGATTTAATGCGCCGTAAATTAGCAGAACTCTCAAGCAGCATGAAAATCCTTGCAGGCGGTTGTATGCTGTCGGGTGACGCCACTACAAAAGGCGATGGTTGTCGATTTGGTGAAACGCAATAAAAAAGCCGTAACGCTCTCAGTTGGTGATGGTGCTAATGACGTATCGATGATAAAGACGGCCCACATCGGTGTTGGCATATCTGGTATTTCCTATTGTCTTTAGTCCACTTCTTAACCATAGCTGTTTTTTCTTTAATTTTCCATTTAAGTTCATATAACAATCGCTAACTAGGCATGCGACATTGTGCTAAATTCAGCATGCGACATCCTCCAGTTGTCATAAACAACTTTAAAAATTCACTAACAGTATCGAATAACAGGCGAAATATCCTTTTTTTTCGAAAATTTCCTCATTTCGTTCGTTTATTGTCATTGTCTTTAAGGATTGAATTTCAGGTCAGGAAGGTATGCAAGCTGTACTCGCCTCCGATTATAGCATTGGGCAATTCCGATATTTGCAACGACTTTTGCTCGTTCACGGTCGATGGTCATATTTCAGGATGGCGAAATTTCTCCGGTATTTCTTCTACAAGAACTTCTCTTTCACGCTGACGCATTTTTGGTATTCCTTCTTCTCTGGCTATACCGCACAGGTACGTTTGTTTCCACACAGTTTTACTAGCTGACAGCTGCTGCCATTTGTGACATCAATGTATTTGTACATTTTCCCCCATAAAGCACGGCGGTCACTGAAGCTAGCCATTCTTAACCACTTTCAGCTTCCTCAAACTTTAGTGTTGTGAACGAAGCACGACTCAAAGGAGTGTTGATAATTACTCCGAAAACATCTAAGCAGTTAATTCCGACGACCGCTCTTCGTTCTTCCTCTTGCTTTCTTTTAGCACTTACTGCAATGAAGCTATGGCATATCCATTCTCTAAAACTGAAAACAGCTGAAGAGATAATTTTCAGCTGTATAACATAAAATGCTCACGTTAAAGAGTGTGTCAAAAGAGTGTGTCAATGCTGTTATTTTGATCGAACGTTCTATGTGATCAGATCTGTAGGAGAGAAAGGCCGCTGTTGGAATAGTCTTATGTGACATGTGCATAAAAACTATTCATTCATGCATTTATGGAAAAAAAAGCGATTCATCTTCAAGTGTTGCCAATAAGGTTGAGTTGAAAATTTGAAATCCATCTGTAACATAGGCACTGTGTCTCCTCTCACTGCATCTTATGGTGATTCCTGTTTTTCGCAACATTATAAATGCCTTTCATTTGTCTAGTTATTAAGATGATATATAAAGGCTTAATTTCTAGACCGTTTATGATCCGGTTTTCATTGCGTCTTACAACCTATTCTTCACCTCTTTGCCCGTACTCGCAATGGGCGTATTCGATCAAGACGTCGATGATGAGTACAGCTTAAAATACGCTAAGCTATATATGCCTGGACAATACAACTTATTTTTTAACATGCGGATATTTATATACTCAGTGCTTCATGGCATCATAAGGTTTGCTTACCACATATTATTTGAATCTCGAGCCAAACAACGAACATATTCATCTGGTGTTTAGGGAAGAAAACTCAGGTCCAGGTCGAATTGTTGCAGTGAGCATAAATATTCGTCGAAGATGAATATGAGAACAATGCTAGCGTTATTGTTTACGAATGCGCATAATCAATCGCATTTGCAGCTCATTGGTGATATTTTTTATCCCCTTTGGAATGATGCACAATGGGTCCGACTCGTCAGGACGTGACATGAATGACTATGCCCTTCTTGCTTTCACTTGTTTCACAGCGCTTATTATTGTCGTCACTGGTCAGATAATGTTCGACACCGCCTACTGGACCGTTTTTAGCCACATCGTTATATGGGGATCGCTATTGTTTTATTTTGCACTCGCCTTCGCTTTTTATGAAGGTCATTTTGTCAGTATAATTCATCAAAGCAGTTGGCTTTGTAACAAGTGTTAGCTATAGTTAAAAATTGTGCTATTTTAGCACATTCGTTTGCTGTCTACCCTCTGCGTTAATGGCAAAGAAAAAATAGAATTCCTTTTTAAGTTTATCATACTTGAGAAGAGGTCTGTGCATTTGTTTTCCAATTGTTGTTTTTTTAGGGGCGAGGGGGAGGTGGAAGGGAGAGGAAAGTGGGGAAAGAATTACTCCAACATGTTTTCACTGCTTAAATATGGCAGCAACAATAATTTTCATTGAACTTTTAGCTTTACCGATGAGTGTAGTTGCAAAGTCTCAGTCGAGTATGTCGTATGGTGTCGCATTCCAAGCAATGTCCTCCCCGCAATTTTGGCTCAGTCAATTTATGATCTCAGTGATTTTGCTACTTCCCGTAATGGCGAACAGATTCTTCTGGTTCGACACGCATCCGTCATATGCTGATCGTCTTCGTATGTATAAGAAATCGCCAAAAGCTGCTCGCAAAGAGAAGGTCGAAGTGCCGTTGAAGTTCGTTTCCACATATTTTTCCTTCTTTACTGCTTTATCTTTTGCGAAATTACTTTCATTCCAATACTATCGGCTCAGTCGCTTAGCCATTGGTCTTATGTTTCGCACGAAATTCTTTTGATGACTGCAGAAAGAAGACATTATATACAATTGTGAAGGTTTACAGTTAACTTTTACAGTTCACTAATGTGCGATAACAAAGTTTAATATTTTCGGAAAAAATTATAAATGAAATGATAATAAAAATTTTCAAGGCCACTCGTACGGTCGGCAGCAACCAGACGTAGTCGACGTGGTTCGTTACGCTCCGGATACGCTTTCTCCCATCAGCAAGGCTTCGGCGATCTCATTGTCAAAGGAAAACTCTTTAGACAGATGGACCAAATTAAACAGACCAACAGGTCTACTTTACCTTCATTCTGATTCATTTTCTTTTTATCTAAACATTCTAATGCACCACTCAATGCAGCGCCTATTCTATATGGAGAAAAGTTAAAGTTTTCAAAGCGAGTGAAGATGAAATGCGCAACAAGGCGTTTATTTATTTTTTCTTTCAATTGTTGCTTCGTTTAAATGCCTCTTTAATTTTGGTGCAAACAACCGGAAACCGAACACGTCGAGCAGCGGTTCACTTGAAATGGTGACCATGTATGAAGTACTCGCAAACGGCCGTGACTTGGAGATCACTATCAAAGAGTTGCAGTAACTATGGGGCCTTTAATCAAGAAAACGTCAAACATGCTCATTTTTTAACTTGATTAAATGGATTTTCATTTGGAATTTCCTTTAGTTTCCTCCCATATGCCACTTTCGACCTCTTCGATTGCAGCTCACATTCGCCGACCGCAAAGGAGAAGGTCTTGCCGATTTCTGAACAACCTCCAGGGCTTATTGGTGACACTGTTGTTGTGTCTGAAGAGCATCGCTCAGACGTCGGTTCTGAAAATAGGGTGATTTTCACTAACAACTTTCTTCGCATACTGATCTACTCGACATTATGCCAGTGTCGTTGGTTATTTGCAAGCTATCCATGAAAAACTATTTCATCTACGTCATTAGCTAACTCAACAAGTATATGGTAGCTAAATCGGTAAAAGGGGTTGATGATTTTGAAAGCGCAGCAAACATGTAACCGCATTCTTGACTTTCTTACTAAAAATAATGAACCTTGCTTCATTCTGCTATGTCGAAAATGGCTAAAGGAATATCCTTTATGTAGGAATATCCTTTGTGCACATTTTGTGTTTTTTACAATAATCGCTGTTTGAAGTGCTAATGAATAGCTTTAAGCATCTTTATTCGATTTCCTTCAATTGACTGGGTTTTTTTTTTTTTTCAGCTGCAGATTAGAAATAGAGCAACAATTTTATGACATTGTTTAGGTGTGGAATGCGGGTCCAAGTAAGACACGTTGTTCCACGCCTCGAAGTGAACATTCTGCTGCAACAGAAACGACGGCATATCAACATAGCATCGTTGTGAACGCTGACGAAGAACCAGTAAGTCACATTTCGATGTTCAGCTTTTTGCAACTATGCCCAATCGAGCTGCAGCACATTAATGCACCCAGAATTGTCAAGTAAGAGGACGAGGAGCTGTTAAATCCGAAGGAAAGCTGTTGATCATTTGCTTGGGCGAGAGATGGAAGGGGAGGATGATAGAGGAGCGAGGTTTGAAAAAGTTTTGGGACTTTAAGGTGGAGAATATGATCAGCAAGAACAACTTTTTGTACGTTCTCATCGAAAAGTTGTCACTCTTTTTTGAAGAAATTCACCAAAACAGTAAAAAATTTTTCTTTGTACCGTCAAAGAGAGGGTGGTTTTAGCCTTCAACATATTTTCTTGCATCCAACTGAGTCAAAATGGGTGTCAAAAGTCAAATAGGCGCACTTCGTCATCGGTGAAATTTTACGTCCATTTCAACGGGGATGGTTACATGAATATTTCGATGTTTAAAGAATTAATTATGACTGGAGGTGCACCTTTTTAGATGATTCGTGAGACGGCAATTGTGGGAGATTACGGTGCGAGAAGTGTTGGGAAGCAGACGTCTGTAAACGAGCGAACTTTTCAATTATCACAAGCGATGCTGGGTCCAGCTAGCAGTGCCTTAGTGAACATGCCACCATCTGGCAGCACATTCGGCGTTTCTTTTCACGATTCGACTTATACTAACGGCAGACTAGCCCGAACGCCATTCAATCGAAAAGGAGCCCAAGAAACAGAGGTATAGCGAGCGTGCTCGTTTCGAGGGGCGAATTTTCCAGATGGCCACACAGTGCCCCCTAGTCATGCTGTTATACTTTTCATTGTTGCGTTCCTATTCGCTAACCTAGTCGCCTTCCTCTTTTGTTTCGTTTCATGTTGCTGTCTCATCCAGGTGATTGGACCAAACACTTGCTCGCATCGCCTATTTCATTTTTTTTTAATTTTTGCACTCCTTTTGCATGCTTTAAATTTTTTGGCTAGTATTTCAATCGCACATTGGTTATCCTTTTATTTCTTCCCCTTCCACACTGCTCTCTTCATTCCCAGATTGAAGAGAGCAGTGTCAGTGTGATCACATTGGCGACCGATTGATTGTCAGTGTGATGCTCAGAAGAAGCAAGAAAAGGATGGAGATTTTGAATAGGTGAACAAATTGAGTAATTTCACACAGGAAAGCGGTAAAAACCTTCCGGAAAAATGAATTATTCAGCATTCACGGCGCCTTTAGTGCATTTACACGTCCGCAACTTGTCAGAAATAAGAGCTTCTAAGTCGCTTTTATTTGTTCAATTTTCAAAATTTCAGCTTCTTTCACGAATTGTGGTCGAAAGTTTCCATTGAAGTGCTGAATAAAATGACATCCACAAATTTCAGCCAAAATAATCGCTGAAGAATTGATCATTTTGGAATGGGAAATGATAGGAGGAAGGCAGCACCTATATGTGATTTCCTTACTGTTTTCCATGTTTCATTGCTGTTGTTTTATTTGTTTTTTTTTTGTTTTTTGCCCTATTTGTGTTCTCCTGCGATGACAGTGCCATTTTTTGTTGTGGTTTAATCTTCAAATCGAAGGAGGTATAGCAATGCTTAGCTCGAGTGACAGTCGTTTATACAATGAAAAGTTCCTTTATAGCGAATAAATCTGATCGTTTAGGCGAATGCGAGCAGTTTGGATTCGATTGAACGAATTATGGAAAGATATTGAAACTACTATGTATATTTTATTATGAAGCAAGAGCCGTCATACGTGTTACCGATCACGCATCACAATGTGTGCATGCTCGGATGATACAAAGTCCGGGTTCATATTATCGCGAGTGTTTTTTGCTGTGTGATCAAGCAGTTGATTCTCCCTGTGTGATCAACCTCCTTTCCGTCCTCTCATCTCCCCTCATCCCGGTGTGCCCCCCAGCTGCCGTTGCTCACTGCGAACGTTCATTTGCTCGTTAAGTGTTCGTTGTTTGTTATGTGAGTCGTCACTCACACTTTCGAACAGTTCTTTCGGCGAGTATTCCTCTTCCTGTGATTTCATTGTTCGTTTACGGTGTTCATATATGTTTCATAATAAAATTATGATCGCATGAGTGAACATAAATAGCTGAATCTATTTATCGTTCCTCAGGTCTCCTATTGGCACTCATACAGCACAACCACGTTCTGTTCCAACTGCATGCGGTCTCTTGTGATTTCCCCCGAAGTGCTAGAATTTCGTGCAACAACACAAAAATACGTAAAATTGGAACATGCGCGTTCAACTGCTGCGCATGAAAGAGCGACAATGAGAGCAACAAAGCGACAGTTCGTTGAGCTGGATCGTTGATCGTGTAATTAACGTTGCTCTAATGACCTCGTGGTCGATTTGATCCCTTGTGACGTTATCAGGCCACAAGGGTGAAAAGAGTTTCTGGAAGAGTGATTAGGTCGGATCACATTTGTTTCAAGTGGAAGTATTGCGGTTGGCATCCAACTCCTAACCTCCCATTTTCACGGCTACCATTTTGCCAATAAAGCCATCTAGTTATATTTTTGCAATAACAGCAGAACTTTCCATGAATCATTTGAGGCATAGCTTGGTTTATAGCTCATTCATATGATCCTTTATTGTGCTATTGACAGATGGACGCTTATTGAGTGATGCTTCAGCAACAGTGAGGCGCATAACTAACGCTTTATAGCTTTTGTTCAAAGTTAGTTTAAGAAGCGAAATAGGCCTATGATGGTCAGTAGTTATTTCAGTTGAACATTTTAGCATTTCTTCTGCCATAGAAAAAGTTGTTTGAAGTGAAAGGAGTGATCATAGAGTTGGATAGGTTGACCGAAGAGTTGCACTGACTCACCATGAAGCTCTGAATGAAAAAAAATGTCACGAAACGTGTTGAGACGCCCGATGAGTTTGAAATAATTGTGGTGCAGCGAAATGCATAATTTCTTTGCGCACGTTAAACAATAAAACTGTTTTGAAGAAATCATTATACGTAACACTCGAATTGACATTTCACGCATCACCGCCGATGTAAACAACAAATCGACCAGTTTAAATCGAAACACTATATAAATGAGAAAGAAATCACTGCTCGTTCACACTCGTTGAGAGAGAGGTTCAGCCAAGTTGTATTATAGATCCTTAATATAAAGTTATCTACTATAGAGTTATTTGTTTATCCTTAATATTTCGATAATTGAAGAATGCATCGTTATGTACGTAATATTTTATGTGAAATAATAGTACAGTAGTGATATTAGACAGTGAAAGGATTAACGAAAACTTATTACCAAATATCTGGCACGATATCCGCTTTTAAAAGTTTTTTTTTACAGTTATGGAGTGAATTAACGCTTATGCATCAGTAAACGTAGATCATCATTTATAAATAGAAACATGGATTAAAAAAATGTAGAAGCACAGCTTTTCTCATTTACAACCGTTATAATGTTTGGGACTTGCCGTAGGGACTATGAGATGACACTCTTCTATTGCTACAGTCAAAGATATTTGGCTGAGGCATTGGTATTTCAAAGTGAGTAACTCGACAACAATTGTTATGGTATTTTTTGATAGATTAAATTTTTGAAGGCAGCTACACCACATTTTTCTTTAAGTCAATCAGCTATAGTTGATGAATTTAATAAGTCAATCAGAACCATATTGCATTTAGTACCTACTACCAAGCCAACAGTAAACAGTACAATGAAAATCATCCACCAAAAAAGAGTTAATATTCCAGAATGTCTATAAAAAGTGCGACCGTTGGCGCGATCGGTTTCTCCGCCGTGACGTTGCTGGTATGTCTTTACTCCATTCTGCAAATATGCAACGACATGAGAGACGTTCGGACTGAGCTCGACAATGAAATGCTCTCTTTTAAGGTTTGTCGAGATTTCGTTTTACTTAGCTTTCTCATTGAGTGAAAAAACTGGAATATGACGTAATATCCATTTAAATTGTTTTGAAATTGATTGAGTTTTTAGCAGCCGACCAAAATGGCCAAGCTGTGGCCAAAATATAAATGAGGGTGTTGAGTCAATATGCAATAAAACATGAAAGATACGCCTAAAATCAAGGATTTCTTTACCGTATTCAGCAAACGTCCATGGCTTGATCGTCGCGCTCACGCGATCACAATGGAAGGAACATTTCATGACGCTGTGCCTTAAATGTTCACAGTACATCGTAAATTTCTAGGCAGTGAACGTATTGTATTTTCTTATTGCTTATTAGTCTAGTAGAATAAATTGTCTAATGAACTTCTAGGCATTAACGGATGATTTGTGGGATGACATGCTTCGACTTGGCGCTGGCACTCCATCAACTAGACAGAAGCGCCAATATGGCTCTTACGGAGCAGGTGGGACTGGATATGGTGGAGGAGGAGGTAGCGCCGGTCCAGCTGGTGGAGGTGCCACTATTCCAAGCATTCCTGCTGGTGGGGTCATCTCTCCGGGTCTGCATCCTTTTCTAGGCGGTCAACGAGCGTCTAGCGCTGGAGGAGGAGCTGCTGGAGACGTCGGATCAGCATGCAGTTAGTTTCCGCCACTTTTTTCATCAATCCTTTTTCTCTGAGTTTCTATGACGAAAGTATCAGAGATAACCGAAGCGTTTTGTGTAAGTGATTTACCATTACAGCAGAGTGATTTCGATGCTATACCATCAGCGATACTAAACAGACGAATCTCACTCAATAGCAAATACGAGTTAATACACCTAACAATGAGAAATCGTGATAGCAGGAGCTGCTTCAGCAATATTCAATCATAAAAGTTTTTCTCAGCAACGTAAATGATACATAATCTCCATTAGAGAATTCTTAGGTGTTTGAGTTTTATATATCGTAGGAAATGAAAAAGTGTGAAAATTTCATTGAAGAATTGTAGGAGATTGCTGAGAAAGATATCAGATGAGAGCAATCAGTGGTAATAATGAATGCTGTTTAGGCATCCAATTTCAACTGAGTTAATGCGACGTACGCATACTTTTTTCTTGTCTTTTATTATATCCAAAAATGATTATTTATCGTTGGTCGCGTTCTCATTGGTTTTTTGTCCGCGATCATATCCCGTCCTTTCTGTTTTTTCGTTTTTTATAATTTTCGTTCCTTCGATTTTTCCTCTCTGTAGTTTCCTTCTTTTTTTTTGTTCTTTATTTCTGTTTCTTTCTAGAAACAATGGCCTGTTTGTTGATAAGAAGGCTGCTCTTGCTTGGCTGACAGACTTATTCGAGCATAAGCGTCAACTATAATTCCGACTGTCATAGCATCTTTCGCTTTCAGCATGTAACGTTGAAAATAACTGTCCATCTGGAGAGGCTGGTCCCGTAGGAGAACGAGGTGAAGATGGACTCCCAGGACTACATGGACAGGATGGCATCGACGGATTTGACGCCGAAGACATCACTAATTCACCACCAACGGCAAGCCTTTCCTATGTTACTACGCTTGGGCAGAGCTGCTTTAGTTGAGGTGATCATTCGTCTTCCTCCCTATACTTCTCAAAGTGAATCCAATTTCTGCCAAAGAATTCACGACTGGAAAGAATAAATACGAAAAATAGAAAAGTATGATGAAGAACTGTGAAGAAGACTGAAAGGCATTTTATTTCGAAATGATCTCCTCATACAGTCTACTTAGGCAACACTTTAGTGTTGAAGAAATAGAAAAACCTCTGAGAAGCGTCAGAAATTTAGAAAGCAAATTTCATTCATATTTTATGAGGTTGGAACTTTTTCCAATTTTTCCAATACAGATATATATGTAAACATATAATATATATTTTAGTACCCGGAAAATAGATTACTTTGCTCAAGCATTAATTTAAGCGTTGTTTCCAGGGATGCTTCCATTGCCCACCAGGAATGCCAGGTTTGCAAGGTCCACAAGGTGCGCCAGGTATCAGAGGAATGAAAGGATCGGCAGGACACCCAGGAAGTCCAGGACGAGATGGCCAGCCGGGTCAGCCGGGAGAGATGGGACCACCGGGCAATGAAGGTGACGTGATAGAGAGCATTAATGAAAGTTCGAAGAATACATTAAAAATAGCCATAAATTTGCACGCGAAATTGCTGCTTTATCTTTCACTCATTGCTGCAACGTTCGCGTTTCCTTATGAATAGAATAAAACAGCGGTCCACTCGGTTTAAAATGTTGCAAATCTGGAAAACTTACAAATGTTTGTATTAAGCGATTTATGAATGTGTAAAATTATATCTTCTTTTTAAGGTGAGCAAGGGACACCTGGCAAACCAGGAGAAAAGGGCATCGATGGTGAGAAACCATTAGGTGCTAAAGGACACAGAGGACCTCCAGGTGACTTCGGAATAGTCGGTCCGGTTGGGGACAAAGGCAAGGACGGACTTCCTGGTCCAGAGGGGCCCCCTGGCGATGGAGGCTCACAGGGTGCAACTGGAGCATCTGGACAACCTGGAGGAGAGGGTGCAGTTGGTGCTTCTGGAAAGCCAGGCAACGACGCTGAGGTGAGAAATTTGGATTTTGATAGTGCTATGAACAATATTGAAGAGTTTGGCGATTGAAATCCAATTTTTTTAAAATTTTTTACCCGATTCCACAACGATATACCGAACGATTAAAACCGACTCAGTTTCAAGAAATGTATGCAGACTGTCATATTCCATCACGTAGATTTGACAGCAGCTTTGAAGATAACAATCATAGGAAGCGAGAAATGAAGCAATTTTTGGAAACAAGAGGCAACGATAGGAAAATTCAACATTTGGTAAACAATGTGGTTGCATAAGCTAGGATTAGTTATGTTTAGGTAAGATTTGTGGCCGACTTCATTCTCTTAAAAAATGAAGCTCCCGAGAGCTGTTTCTTGGCATTTGAATTTTGTAATAAAATCAAAACTGTAAAAATTGTCTATCCTTTTCAATACTGACTTATTGAATAACTGTTCACGTGAATCACTCTAAACATTCCTCTCAATCACCTAATATGTTGCAAGTTATCAGCCATCAGCACTCTTTTAACATTCAGTGAAATGAATATTTTCAGTACTGTCCATGTCCCGATCGGTCATCGCAACCGCATAGTTCAGCATCGAGTGGGATTACTTACGTTAAGTAACGTGCATCACCTGAAACGACCCACTTCATATTCAAGCGAATCGGATGGGAAATTTTAAACGATTCTTATGTATTTTCTCAGAATGAAATCATTTGGATAAAGCGGATGCCACACTCGGAAGCAATTGTGACTCATAAACAGCATTCGTTCATTATCTGTCGTTTGAATAGCTCTTGCCAATTCCCCCAGTTCAGTCTAATTTTTAATAAATATAATCCAGAATTGTAGTTTTGACTGCTCATAATTCTTTCAAAAGTGCAATTTTTTTTTTTTCTTTATTTTGGGACGCATTTCCAATTTATTCTAAAATTTGGAGAAGAAACAGGCGGATAACCATTGGTGGGTGGTCACCACGTAATCGTCTCACCTGTTCAAGGATCGACTTCACCTGCAATTTCAAAAGGTCTTTTAGTTAGACCGATAAGAGCCGACAAATGCGCAAAGACACGCAGACACAACCCGACTGTAATGCGCATGAAATATTTCTATCCTCTGAATGCAGTTTTGGGAGTGCTGCATCATGAAAGCAGGATGGAAAACTCACAATAAGTATATTAGAAAAAAAGATTTGGTGTGTGGCAAGGTGATCTTTGGATAATTCCAGACATGTAAAAAAAAAATAAGCGAAAGCATCTCTGAGAACGTAAAACACGTTGCCACCGCAACGGAACGAAATCTTAGATTATATGCAATTGGAGACATTGGTTCTGGCTTCAGCATCTCCAATACATTTGGTAAGCGACGTGGACCGTTCTTAGATCAGCTATAACAAGAGGCCAGACGGTGTCCTCATCTGCCTGATTTGGTCCGCAAGGAATGCCTTCTCTCTCTTCATGCTCTTAAACCTCACTACTGGAACTTGGCAGCGATCTGGATATTTTTTATGCCAATAACGCCAGGATGAAGATCCTATGCTCCATAATTGTTTTCCATAGCCCGGTTTTCCGCATCTTCATCTCAAAATGCCCCCAGCTGCGATAATTGGAAGCACTCCAAACACTTCCGAGCATAGCCCCGCAACGATATCAAAAAGTACTCGCAGCTCAACAAATAATTTCTCTATCGTAAGGTTTGAAAATCTGTAACTGCGGGATTTGGAACTATTATAACACAAACAGGACCTACTATACTTCACAAACGACCATCCAATTGACTCTTCTCACGAATCAGTGGGCGAATGCTGCGATCAATGAATGTGACAAAAGCAATAGTGCATAACTTGGAATATTTTTGTTTGAAAGAATAAATTATCGCTTATTTTACCCATGCAATATCCAACACAACCGATTAAATGAACGACTAGGAAGCGTCGATCACCGCCACTTGTAACCACCGATACGCTTCCAAAAAATGCTTCTGGAATGGCTATCGGGTCACGCTGAATGTTTCTACAAAAGACGCAACCCATATAAAAGTGAGACATATGGCACACTAATGAGAATCTACAATCACAAAACGAGCAAAGAAAAGTGAAGCTCGTCGGAACGACTGCATCGAATCTAAAAATATCGTAAAAAATTAGAATAAGCATAAATGCGATCATTACAATGTCGGCAAATACAACGCCCCATATTCACAGCCTGACTAAAACGGACGAATATTACAGCACATAAATACACACAGATCAACATGGAAACATATCGCAAAAAAGAAAAAAAATTATACAGCAATTAAATGAGAGACTAGTGATTTGCATCAAATGCGCCGATGAAATAAATAAATAGAGGTGAGCGACTATCGTCAAATAATAGCAACGCGTCGATTTAAATGACTTTGGAATAAAACATCATATAGGTGTGTGAAATTTACAAAACGAACATAAATAAAGCACGCTTTCGCAACTAAGAAGCAATTTATGTGGCAAAAAGACGAACAAACACAACGCTTAAAACGAATTATTATATTGCAGCAGATGGAATTAGCGAAGTATTCTACTATTCTAAAAAGCTGAGCATCATAAACAAACCGAGGAAAACATGACGCAAAAAAAAAAACGAAAAACACAAAGGTAATTGAAAAACACAAAAGTAAATGCAAAATTTAGGTGGAAGTTTGATAAGATCATGCGACCTTAATTGTTGAATTGAGGTCTCGGCGGTATAGCCGGAGCGTAATTTCGATCAAATACAGCAGAAGCTGCAGCAACTGGTATGCCACCGTCCTCACGACCACTTTTATTCGTTGAATTAAATGTATTAGCTGGAAAATTAGATGAATCTTGAATGTGTGGATCGCTGGGTACACGATTCCATGGACTGCTTGACCTGGTAATAGCATCAGGTGGAGGAGGCGCTGGCCTATTGGGCACCACACCACTTTCCGATCTCACTGTCCAACCATTTCTTGTTTCAGCAGATGACGTAGCGACCACATTTGGTACTGACATTGGCCTAGGCCCAGACGGGTCAATAACCAGCTGAGGTGATTTTACACTCGATCGCGCCATCTCTGATTCCAGCAATCTATCCGGAGCGGGAGATCTTCTCGGAGATGCCGGTGTCGTTATATTCTGCGACATCATCTCTTCCTCCTCATCTTAAAATTCACCAACTGATCTACCAAGTTAACAAAAATGTCACAGCGCTCCCTTAGAAACTAGCAAATCTACGTCACCTCATTTTTCATTTCTGTGAACAATTAGTGAATCCATAAATTTTCCCAAAAAAACTAATGAGAATTTACGATGTTGCTAAATACACGGCGATGAGCAGTCTTACTAGGCAGTCTCACACTGAAAAACAAAGCACACAATCCACCCAAGAACAAGACAGAAACAAAACAAGAAGTCAAAAAATTCAATAAAGCGATGACAGAAGGCGTTATTCCGCACCTCTTCACCGATGAACCAAGAGATGAAATCAATTTGGTTCCATCCACTCATTCACAGATGACTTTAAAGAATTCTGATGACTGCCATTTTTAACAAGCTGAGTCAATAGGCCAATGAGTTCATCCTAAATGAATGATTCAAAATCGAAACAACGAACCGTCAAACTCGAAACGATCTGTGTCGTCCATTGTCGAATATTGCACATTATCAGCACTTCTGAAGCTCTGTAATGCACTATCGATGCGTATCTTCTCACCGTCGGTCCAATTCGGCGAGCGTAATCGAACGTTAAGCTGGACATTGCCAATACACACACCGTCCATGCTTAATGCCGCAAGCGCCATCTCACCGCTCTCAAGGATTAACCAAAGATCCGGCCCATCGAACATAAAATTATATATCAGATAATGGTACATAAAGGAGAGTATCAACATGAGAATACGAGTTCTGAAACGTTTGCTGGTTAACCGACTTTTTGAAAAAAACGAAGTAAATACACTCTATTAGGACATGGACGCAACAGAAACACACCCTTCCTCACCAATTAACCCCAACCATCAACTAGAGTGAAAAAGATAGCTGTTTTCGCAAGGAAATTCTTAACCGGCTCCAGTTCTGACAACCATTATCTGATAACCAGTGAAAACCTCAAAAGATGAGTTCGAACCCAACCCGACTGCTGACAATGTCTTCATTAGCAATCAAACAGTGTCGTCACCTGAATCCGATCAATCTAAAAGTTAGCTCCAACATAAGATATAAAACAAGATGCATTATTCTGCGATGACACTTACTTCAGTTCCCTCAGGCCAGCCATCTCTTCAAGGGAGGTGAAGGGGTGGTGCTTGAATATATGGGCTTTAATGGCGAAGGAGCCGGCACAAGAATACAGCCACTGAAGATTGTGAGGTAATATGGGTTCTTGCCATGTCCTCTATTCCTGACTTCATGGTTGAACGAATAATGCATCAAGTGACAAAGTAGGCAAACACGTCCAAAAAAAGACTGCCAGCAGTTGATTCGAAAAACAAACTTGCTAAGGCGCGGAGTAATGCCAAGCTGGACAAGCTTGTCCAGAACACTGTAATAGAGATCGACCGGAAATGCTGTTGCCCCTTCGACCGAGACCAACACTGTGGCGTCTGGCGGTCCAATGGAACTAAAAAAAAGTCTCAACTAGTATTACGGAACGGGCACTACAATCCATAGTCGTCCGGCTATCATTATATTGGAGGTCCAAAAAATCAGTCGGGCGTTCCAGCTTCAGAAGACATTCGAAAAAAAGGGCATGACTCTGTTTCACAGATTTTCAATAGAACTGATGCCTCGGGAATATGAAATAGGCAAGTACAACCTCTTGAAATAAAGACGTGAGAAATTGATTCTCTTACCGGAACCTCATTATCGACACTACAACTGTTTACATCAAGAAATTCTAGATCACCTGGAATCACGTCGGATGGCCACAGCTTAAACTACAATAACTCACGTTCCAGCACTGGTGTCGGGCATAGTGCACATGAAATTTGGCCAAAAGAAACGAAAGATTGAAACACGGGACCATCTATTGTTTTTGGCTGCATCTAAAGTCGTCTCTTCTATTTTGGTCTTTTAAGAGAAGGATTAGCGAAACGTATTCTTGGCCTGATCAGCTCAATATCTTATTGCAGCCGCATAACAATAATGCTCGCAAAGATTGATTTGTCACCCGCATTCAACGGTCACTTAAACGACGCATAAATAAATGAAAGACAATAAGTATAATGCAAATCTGCATTATTTACAACGATTAAAAAATTACTCTGCGTGAAATATCCGTAAAATTTAAAAACAAAACAACTACATAATTTAGATATAGCAGTAGAAGCAAAATACATGCAAATGCATACCAAAAGCTCTGCAGCAAGCAATTACAAGGTTTTAAAGCATAAATTCATAACTGTAAACCATAAACTTGATGCATGAATTCATGACCTCATATCTTCTTCCAAACACTGCTTTAAATGAACATTTTCACTGAACAGGCATTGACACGACAACATCATTCTAGGTTATTATAATGTTTTAAACTCCGGCCTACCAATGTATAATAGAAAACAATTTATGCATCAAGCATGAAATTTCTGACGGATGGGTCCATTCAACTTGTTGATTTAGAATAACGCATGTAAAACATCTAGTCTTAAGTACCTGATCACATCTTCGTAAACGGCTTTACATTTTTCCGGCTTTACGCGGAAAGCACCAACTCGGAAGAGTGCGCTTACCGGCCTGTGATCAGATGTTTTCAGCTCCGACCTGCCATACCTGGAAATTTCACCAATGCCGTGTTAACATGATACAAATTGCACGCAAAGTGCACAATCTTCATCGCCGTGATCCAAATGCGGAAACGATGCAATAACTGAAGACTTCAATTTTTCCCCGAATCTCTGATGTCTCAGTTTCCGATGACAACTGTTCATCTATGCAGCAATGTCGGCTGTCTTCAAAAACAATTATCGTTTCACCGTTTTGATGTGACTGATATAAACATCGAGCTTCGCAGTATGTGTAGAATTCTTCAAAATGCAACGAAGATCGTTGTACTTCGAAGCCACTAAATTGCAAATGCAAATCCGAAACAGTGTGCTGCATTAAATGAGCTTTCCCTTTCCTGTGAAACACTTTCATTCTGATGGCACATAAACATAAACACTTTCACCATGTAGACAATCGCAGTGCTGCACAACATTTCCCTCAGACATAGTGGTTTTTATCTGCAAAAATCGTCAACTCCGCAACTGGCAATCAATAACGCAAGGCGCACAGAGAGAAAGAAAGATAGAAAGGGAAAGAAAGACATCCACACCATCTTATCCGGTATCGCTATTCTCAACAATGCATATCATATTGATAGTTACGGATCTCAAGAAAAAAAAAACATTAAAGCATTCCAAATTTTGTGCAACGTTCCAATGCATGCTTGCATATTTGTTGTCGATGAAAAGTGTAATAAATAATTCCGTTAATGGCAAACCACTGTAATTCGACTGCGGTGCGCTTTGTGCAGTCCTTCCAGAGGATTCGATCGGTCCATGCCGGGGCACGACACTTTTCCGATGTGTCGTAATCATCACTAAACGTGTCGTATTTGTATGTGGGTGCGAAATTCAGTGTGCCCTCCTCAAACTCCATAAAAGTCTGAAACATCCATCAATATCGCTGAAAACCACTACAACCATACTAACAAGACTACTTAAAAGACAATTCTTTAACCTAGAAAACGATCCCAAAATTCAGGGCATGGATGACCTAGTAGCAATGTGGTTGGAACTTGCTACATAATTGCTGGTTCATCGGTCCCCGACTCTCGAAAGGAAGCAGCAATGGGTCAACATGAGTCCTATCGGCAAGGATTTCTCAGTTGACGCCCGTTGCTCTTCGCAACGATCGATGAAACACAGCTTTCCGAGTAGAAGCAGACCGAAGGATACGTGCTAAACATTCCTCATCATTCTTTTACCCATTCGTCCCGAGACTAAGCGTTAGCTAATCAAGCAATTCATCTGACCACTGAGTTTGAAGTAATTTTGACGTTTCCCTATCTTTTATCCTCTAAATGTATAAAAATACCTCTTAGAGAACCAACCTACGCACATGAACAGAATGAATTGTGTATACGATGCTGGTGGAAGCCCTTAATCAACAAGGGTAATGCTTATATTAGACTATGAATTGCAAGACGACTTTTGGGTATCAATAGCAAAAAAAGAAAATATGTAAAAATATATTTATGCAAGTGCGTTTACATTTCCCATAGCGCGCTGTTGAGTGAGTTGATCGTTTGGAACTAATTGTGTAAATTGCTCCGCTCGTATGGCCGCCTTCACAACATCTCCTGGTAGAGATATACGATAATTGAAGTCTCCCATCCAAAAAACGATATCGTGCGAAAGAATTTCACGTCCCTTAAAATAATTATCTCAGCCATTTTTCCTCAAACGAATTCGAGCTGAAGTTAGATAGAGAAAATATGAAAAGAGAAACAATTAAACTATTCAAATAACGATGAGATAGGTAGATAGAAATTAAAAGAAAACTTAACAATAAATTGCAAAATGGTAAAGTTGCTCCATGAATGCAGATTAATTCAAAAGAAATTTGGGTAAGATTCAGATTAAATTCTGCGTCTCTGATTGCATTTAACAGTAGCACAATGGGAAAGGCAATAAATTTAATTTTTACCATAGGGAATTTAATTCTTCGGAGAGCGGTGATAAAGTCTTCGTTACGATCGCGAATCTCGTTTTGTCCTGCCGCAAAATGGGAGCATACGAAACAAATTGACGTCGCATAAATGGTCATTCGGAGTGCTATTGAACCTTTATTACCTGCTGCTCCACCCATCCCTGCAAACATCGAATTAAACATTAACTCATCTCCTTCATCTACAGGTATGATTTCTTTGGATGTTGGCTACTAAATTCTAGTTATTTAAAGTGAAAAAAGGAGACTGAGAAATCAAAATGTAAGGGTGGATGAGACTCTCCTACCATTTCTCATTTCTCCTTTCGTTTTAAGAATCGTTTGAACCTATCGCCAACCGCAACTCCTATTGCCTAGATCCAGTGACTGCAGCATATGGGTGCATGTTTCGAATCATTCATCGTGCAAGCAAGCCTCTTATTCTTAAACGGCTTAAGCAGTGGATCTCAGTGATGACAAAAAAGCTGCATGAAAAATTAGTCCTGACCAGATAACACTTAAATGGTTCCTAAGGCAACTGGATCTTGTTTGAGAGTTCTGTCGCGTGAATTCGCGAACGACACAACAAAATTCCAGCGAAATAGCTAAGAAGATTTCGCTGGGATATGATGGGAATGGAAACATAGAATCCTCGCATTGTCGTGAAAGGATTCTGTGTCTCCTTCCCTTGTTGTCATTCCAGATAACTGTATTTAATTATCCATCTCATGGCTATGTTATCCTTTGTCCTTTGTCTTCGCCTCGTCTTTGCCCCTTCACCTTTGCCTTACCTCTGCCTTTGCCTTTGCCTTGCCTCTGCCCTTACTTTTCCCTAGCGTAAAAACGGCCCTCATTTATTTTCTGCCGCATTTATTTGCGACAGTTCAATTCCGAAATCACTTCGTTTAAAAACTCGCCGCATCCGCTAGACAACGTTCAAATAATGATGCAGATAGCAAACGTAGTCAGCATACTGAAGAGAAGGTAGCTTGGGGTTAGGTGCTATAGATCGATTAAGTCCTTCTGCAGGTATCAACAAAAAACAGCAAAACGTACATGTTCACGTATTTCCACCACCACAGTAAAGTCTTCACTAAAAAGCAAAGTCACCTGTCTTGACACTGTCAATGGCGACGTCACGAATGAAAGGTGCCAGATGCGGCTTGACAAAGACGAAAAGGCAGACGCCAACCAGCTGTTCGCATCCAAGAAGTACATATTTGCCCTTCGTTGAAAGCGCTTTACGTAGCCCGTCGCACCACAATCGTTGATTTGTTGTGCTGAATTGCAACAATAAAACGTAAAACTCTAAATCCGGCCAAAAATTAGCACATTGCATGATGGTAGCTAACAATTTGTGCATTCTTTTATACTTTTACTATACAACTGACTTGCAATATACCTGTTTATCGGCCAATTATAACGTGTTTGGAAGGATAACTGCGAATGAGCCAACAGCCACAAAATGAATTTATAAATAAGCAGGCAAAAGTGATGAAGAACCGCAAAAGGCTCCAATATTCCGGCTACGAGAGCGACAAAAATGGAGAACACCCACGTTACTTTCTTGGTGGGGTATCAAAGAGTTGAGGGTGTGGATTCCGACAGATGCCTTCACTCGTTGACGCACATACCCTCAACAGTCTGAGTGCGGCGTAAAAAAACATCTTAACTAAGCCATGGAAGTGCGAAAACAAACGCAAAATGGAAGCATTGTTTAGGCAATAATCACTAACCTTAAGCAAAGCAAAAAGAATCTACTGGACCAACACTGTTTCTCGAAGTTCCACCTATTAAAAGACAGAGTCAATTTCATCAAATAGAAAGGCCTCAGATCAGTGAATTGTCCGTGTTCTTCACAACGAACAGGTTGTCTGGGTAAATGAATAGCTCCAAGCGGCTCATAACCGAGATTCTACTTGATCGGAGCCCCCGTAATTACTTCAAAGAATCGAAGCGAAACAAACCAACCTTGCCTTCACAATATTCGATGCGTTTAAGTCGATAATCTCCTCAAGGGCAATCGCAACGATATCCGCGTGAAAGCTCGAATCACTTACAGAGACTGAATAGGAAAACTTCAGATGCAAAAGATTAAATTAAGTGTTTCACTCAGATACCAAACGCATGGTTGCTTATTTACGTTATTCGTGACTACTCTCCGCTTTGGAAATGAGGATGAAAATAGCAATAGCAGATGCGGATTTACAGACTAGGAAGGTTGATATGAGAAGATAAAATAACAGCATCTAAACACAAATTCGACGACAATTTGCTAGGAAGGGAGGAAAACGGAGGTAGGAGATAACAGATGGAATATACGGTCCTAAAAACATGAAGACACCGAGATAGAAAGGCATGCATATGTTCGAGAAGTACTTCACTTCTAAACTATAGGTTTCAGTGACACTTTCGCGACTTTTTAATTGAGGGAAGGCAATGAAATTATACGATTCGGTCGAGAACTTGAGGGACATACGTGATTTAAAAAAGTGCTTCTATTTAGAACAAGGAATTTATAAATGGAGAAGTACAATACTTTACATTTCTTCAACCGTTTAATAATATAAATCACCTCGTTTCATGAAGCGACTTACTGAGCTGTTCGTTGGGGAAGAGCCACTCAGTGAGTGGTGCCTGATTTCGGAAAGCGATATTATGCATATTCCTGCCACCATTCACATTCCATGTTCCTGCGAAAACTGTTAGCGGTACCACATCAACAACCTCATCGGCTCGTTCCACCAACCATTCCACTGCACTGTCACATTCTGTAAGTGGATTTTTTCATGAGGTGATTAAAAAAAACTACAACATTATTCCGGCCACAAAAGGTGAAGCAGACAAACATGAAAACCTGCTAAATGACAGCGTAGTTGATATGGAAACTATCAGGTAGGAGGGATTTACGTTCTCCTGATAAGGCACTCTTTCCCACTCTCTCTCTCTCTCAAAAAAAACGGCATAAATTTTTGCCGCCCATTGATTTTAGTTTCATCAAAAGATTACAAATATGATTTCATTTAAATATTAAAAGTTCAAAATTGCCAATATCGTTATCGCCGAATGCAGTTTTTTCATCCACCTTTTCATTTCCAGTCGTCATTTGATGCAACGCTCATGCAATTCTACCTCACATCCACCATTTCCAACACCCGTGTTAAAAAAACATCAAAACTGCATCTTCTTTCATTATACGATAAGCTAAATAAATTGCATATAAAGATTAGATACAACCACGAGCACAAATATGAGAAAAAATATAAAAAGAACCCATTTGGAGAGAAAAGTTTCATAACCACAAGTAAAAAACTATGAAATTGATAAATCTTAAAACTAAAAAGCTGATAAAGTGATAAATATTAGTGAGAACATGATATAAGCCAATGTTCAATTTCGTACTAAGCATAATACATAAGGCGGCGAAAAGATGGTGCCAGATATTAGATTAAACTCAAACAATTAGAATCGAATGTTTGGTCAATATGACAAAAAAAAAGTAAGAACAACAGGTGCTTTGTTTATTTCCTCAAAAATTCCGACTAACACATCGAAGATAATAACCCACACACAAAACGAGATCTATATTTTCTATGAAAATAGAAACTACACCTGTGAAATAAGAAAATGTGCGAACATCGTGGTGTAGCATTCATGCATATAAACGAACATTTGACAACAACAAACGTCGTGCGTTCGTGAATTAGCAGGTATGTATTATTTGCAGCATGCTATCGACATCTTCACAATAACATTTAAAAAAGAGACTTGCATAAACCCACCGTGAATGTAGAATGATTCTGGAAAATAGAGCCAACTTGAAGGATATTAATGGATAATCGAACAGAACTTACTTATGCAAGAAAAAAGACATATATTTCATTATATGTGTATTTGCGCGAACATCATCTATGCACAGATGAACGCTGAATGAAAAAAAAACGATTACTTACTTATAAAAAAATTGGTCAATATGCAAGCAAAGTATTTCAGTACGAATCTCTCGGCTTCACTTCTACTATAGTCTAAATGGAATAAACTAATCACCGTAAACTGTTTTCGAAAAAGATTCTACATGGAAAATCCCCGCTTTTCTTCTCATCGTTTCCAAGAAAGCAGTATAAAGCATAGTACATTCAAATACCGAGCAAACTTTTCTAGCTTCCTGAACTGCCTCAATCGCATGAATCTGCCATTAACTCCGATAAAGACTACTCTAATAGGAGTATTCTTCAATAGACTTCAATCGAAGAATTTTATAGCACAATTCCGCAATCTGCCACTTTTAATGTTCGATAGAATCAGTTAACTCACAAGGCAGATGAAAGGAAACTCAACAAAAACCAAGTATAGAAAAATGAAACGGAAATTGCTATACAGCGCCTTTTTGTGCCGTTAAAATATAAGCATGGATTAAAAAAATGCACCCACTCATACACCCGTCCTTGCGCAATGCCCGTTGGAAGTCATCCTCTTTCCAGACCACTGCCACTTTGGCAAACACACCTTCAAGCTCCTCGTTATCATTAAAAACTCGGGCATGCTAGAAAAATACCTCTTTTCTCACACTATGTGCTGGCGAATCTAATGAAACGAAAAAATGATGCATTACAATGAAATAGCAACCCGGTTTAGCGTGGATGATCTGCTACACAACAACAAAAGAGAAATTTTCACCTCGTACAACGAGAGGAGGAAGAAGATTTTCGATTTGATCAAAAAGACGACTTCGATAAGCGGAGCCAAGCAAAAGCATATCAAACGATTCCTGCTTCGATGCGTCCATTAAATTGTTTTGTATGGTGCGTGCCAAGGACCGACTCGCATCTTTCAGCTGAAATACTGCCCCAATATCAAAGAAAAAATCAAACAAAAAAGAGTTAATCTGAGGATAATAATATCACCGCAAAAAGAAGGATGGAGAAACACAATGAATAGCGAAGATTTGTGTGACTTGATGGAGAAGACTCTGAATCGAAGCGTTACTAAAGGTGGGTGGTCCTAAAATGTATAACAGGAAAAGCGAATACTGGAAACATAGTTGCTGAGATGGATTAGGAATTGTTTTTCATTGGCCCTCTGCATCATATGATAGCCCAGAGAACATCCCTAGCTAATGTTTCAGGAAACAGATAACGATGTCCGCAATCGAGCGCGAGATAGAAGGTGGAAGCGATACGAACCGTAGATTTCCACATAAACTGATTTCAACCGCCCAGTCTATACAGCATAAATTTTGACAGGTTAACTGCTTTAAGGATGACAGCAATTATCACTTCGCCATCGACGCGGGAACAATATTCTTCCATTATATATCCCAATATTACAACATGGCAACAGAAAAATCACTGCCTTGCAAATGATCGAATACAATAGATAAATCAGAATAAACTACATGGGTCGCAAAACCTTGCTAATTTGAAACGGCGCACTTCTGAATAAGAGAGTACTCACCGATTCGAGGGCAAAGTTCACCCTCCATAGCAGTCGAAGGACGGTTATATGGACAGTGCAGCCCAACACTGCGCCATGCGGTATAAATGAAATGTGCGTAACCTTTATCCCCACAGAACTATGCAAACTGATGAAGCCGATCCTCTATCAGAAACCGGCTAATTGAAAAAGTCGACAAAGTAAATATTAAAACCTTACTTTACAGGCCACAACCGAGTTCCACCTCCGTTCAACCTTGCTTAAAATAAGATCGCGTGCCAACTTCATACGTAAACCATTGTAAGTGCTACGAAACCGTGAAGGAGGTGCTTGCACAGTTGGGTAAAGTTGCATACTCATATTGCTTGGTAGAGACAAAGAAAAAGAGTGATAGATAGAAAGCAATTCAACTCCAGAAGCTATAAAAAATGGAGAGGAAACACCTCGAGGCGCACCTTAGATTTGCCTTCGATGGCTCCAGTACCCGCATAGACAACGCTACACGAATCACCGTTCTTCTGCCACAGATCTTTGAGAGCCTCCTCGAAACGGAGCGCAACATTCACCTTGGTTGACTCAATGTTCAAGCACTGAAGCTGTGAGCCAAGGATCTACAAATATTTTTTTCTGGCCGATAATAACTGAGCGTGCATAATCAGCTATACACATTTCTCACCCCTTTTCTAAAGTATTTTCTCTCTTATTCTCGTGCTACACCAAAAGATGGTGCGTATTTACAAATCGTTCACTTCCGAGTGAGCCATATTTTAAACAGCCCAATAAGAGCCCTTTCTCTCAAAACTAGATCAATTTCATAGTTCTTTTTCTATTATCAAGGATCGCCCTAGCGAATTTTACGGTTAAATTTAAAAAAAAAAACAGTAAAAACTGAGTCAACAGCACAGATACAGGCAACATCACATACTTCACCCATCGCAATATTGGCATCTTGGAAACCAGAAAACATCGATCGCAAATTTCTTTTGTAATGCTTATTAATATGGTTTGCTATTTTATACAGCACACTTACTGTCGAAAGAAAAAAATGAAATGAAAGATAGATATTTTATAAACACTCGTCGGATTAAAGGCATTCCTAGATGAGCCTTCATCGCTGATGTTCAAATTTACAGAATATTTCACAAACGAGAGTCAAAGGAGAAAGGATACAACCAGCTGCTCACCTGTAACCCAATCATCGTTTGAACAGAATTTGTGCGATCGAGGCAGTCCAAACAATTTGTACGAATCACGCCACACTGAGATCTAAAATATAATCAACTCACGCTAGAGTAATTCAGACTGCCTAATTAATTTTCAAATCAGCATTTCCAATCAACTTGCCTCATTCATATCATCAGGTCTAATGCAGAGATTTCATCCTAAGTTAATATTTGGGTCAATTTTATCCCCTCCCCCTACAACCTACAAGTCATTAGAAGAATCACGACTTCTCTGGATATTTGCATATAACCATCATGTCGTACATATTTATCAAGCTCGAGCTATGATTGTTACACATAGTGTTTTGAAGAAACGCAGTGGAAAAAAGAAACAACAAAAACATGAGCATTGCGAAATCACCGTGGAAGTAGATTGTAAAGAAGATGGGATAAGTATCTGCAGCCATTCACTTTAACACCTTCTAAGTAGACTACTAGCCAATGCCACAAAGCTTTTTACATGTCAGAAAGCACCAAAAAAAGATGACTCAAAACAGCTAACGGCCTATCAGGTCAAAAACTAGTAAACAACAGAGAATGATAAAAGGTTCAAATTGAAAGCTGCTTAAGCATTCAACTCAAAATAATCAATGATTTATTCCACGATGAAATGTATTTGCAAGGTGCCATCCAGATCTATACAGGTACATAAACAAATCAACAAACCGAAAAACAAACAAACACAGGAACCCTAATGCCCAATGTGATGTAAAAAGGTGCAAAAAATTGATGCTCTTTTTTTTGCGTTTTTGTCATTGGTGAACTAAAATCGCCTTTCCAACTATGAAGCCATCCATCCAGATCAACTCGAGGCAAGCAGTACTCCATGCGCACTATACATACAGCATATACCACCGACCTAATTCTATGGATTTCTCCAGCAAAAAAAGTAAGATAGATGATTAGGTTATTCGTGAGCTTCTACGGTAGCATCTAACCTAAAACAACACCTAATTTAATGAGCTTCTAATGCAAGCAACCAGCTCTAATCTACAACATACCTCAATACTTTGGAGTCTTTAATGCAGAAAAAAGAGAATCTGTCGAGAAAAGGAATGAGCTTATTGCGTAAAATATCGATCGCATTCTTTGAGAGTTTCATCTGGGCATGATAGTCGAATGCCACAAATTCCGTATCCGCATGAGCACTGTTATCGAGATGAGCCTGCATACCACATCATATATCATTCAATTTGAATGCATTATAAACACAATGTGATTCAACCACTTAAATTTGATACGCAGACAAACAAAAGCGATCAAGCAGGCGAACGGTACCTCAGCTAACGAAGCTGTCACTGAGACAAGCTCATATCACCGATACAATCGGATAACGTCAACCGAAACTGAATACTGAATACGGAAAGTGATATCTATACTTCTATAGTTGAAATAACGAGCAATGATATGAAAAACCTATGTCTGCCTGACGGGATGCGAACAAATGCCAAAGAATGCTCGTCTCTTGAGACTACACTGAATACGATTCCCTTACCATATAAAATAACTAAGGCCAAAAGCCTTAGCGAACAAGAGAAAAGACCACTTTGAAGATTTCATTAGTCTTACAGGATAGCTTGGTTGTTTTGCATGAACGAAATAAAGAAGCAATCGCCTGAAGACGAGCGCTTAATTGAATACGGTATATGCAAAAAAAAAAAGGATTTTAAACCACACTTTCACATTCTTGGATTTATTTCATGATGTATACTATGATAAATTGGCCTGCCTTATTTAGAGCTCTAACCATCCCTTAAAATGTTCACCAAAAGTGCCAAAAATCAGCAGCAGCTGAGCGTAGGAGGACTAACTTTTATCGAGTACTCATACTACAACCGCAAGAAATAATATCAACATGTTCTAGAAATCCTCTAATAGAAACAAAAAAATGGTAGTAGTTAATTAGTTCACCTATTCAATGATCGCCAAAAATTATGTTCATTTTTATCTCCTCTCTTTTCTGCTTTAAGAAAGATTAAAGGCAATATATTGTAAAATAACGATATGCTTACTTTATAAGCTTCTGATAGAGTTCGTTCGCCTTCCTTTGAACCAAGTAGATTTACCACGATGAGATCACCGTAAGTTTGTTTCAGTTGAGAAAAATGCCTTAAAATCAAAAATTGGGCAACTGTGAAGCTATCTCAATATAAGCTCAATCTCACATCGCTCAAAGCATAGATGTTCATGCTTGCCGATCACAATCTGCGAAAACATTTCAAAAAAACAATAATTAGGTCGGCGGATATTATGCATGAACTGCTTTACCTTCCAAAGATAGGCAATGGAACAAGCTGGCGCCAGCAACTATCCCCACCCTCTCCCAATCCTCCCCCCTCCCCTGCACTAGCTCTTATAAACAGCTGAAATTTTTCGACTTTTGAAGTTAAAATCGAAGTTTTAAGATAGGCTACATAGAAAAACACCCAACTAGTGGTAGGTTGTGCAAGTATTTTCAGTTCACTCTTTGCCCATCGCATATCAGTTACTCAC
The DNA here is from genome assembly GCA_006503575.1 of Baylisascaris schroederi. Taxonomy (NCBI): domain Eukaryota; kingdom Metazoa; phylum Nematoda; class Chromadorea; order Rhabditida; family Ascarididae; genus Baylisascaris; species Baylisascaris schroederi. The sequence goes on from QEWY01001293.1 coordinate 2,437,245, forward strand.
TAGCTAAGAACTTTCTGCAAACACACAATTGCCATAACGTGCAAGTTGGAATCAGCACTGAGACAATCGGTGATGGCACATACTCCACAAAATATAGATGGTACGCCTTATTCATACTCGCCGTTCATTTCCAACTAGTTGTTCTTGAGATGCGTTCATTGGCCTCTTTTCGTACGAATTGTAATTCATAGGAAATTATAAACTCACGATCAACTATTACCTTTCTTAATACATCGTTGATTTCTTTACTTATTGCCGATCGTGTTTCCATTCAACGCTACGGCGGAAATACTCCCATTTTATACATTATTCTTTGTAATGCCATGGTTACTTTATGATGGCTGAACAAGCCAAAATGCTGCCTGAGGGGAATAAAGTTTTGTGAAGTCAACGTGACGCACTGCACATTCCGTTCAACCAACTTCAATCAACACTGTTGCCTATCATGTCTGCACATCCCAACGAAGAATGACGAGATTACTTATCAACAATTTTACGCCACTACAGATGGTATCTATGGCGAATCCTCAACTGTAACTTCAAAAGATGTGTCTTGTTGCTTACATCATTATCATCCCTCTAAAATAAAGGCTTCTTAAGTCGTATTTTATACACAGAACAAAGAGATATCCCACTTCGCGAGCGAAATTCCCACTAGTTCCTTTAAAGTAACAATTTTCAACAATTTCCAAAGCAATTTCCCCCGACAAAATTTAACCAGAATCAACATTGAAGTATTCGAAGATATCTCAATATAAACATATAGAGCGACAGAGCAATAAAGGGCCGCACAATAAAAATTCCCCAGAGAGTGATGAAACAAAATTGAATTTGCAATACAAAAACGAATAAATAAATAACCTATTAAAAGCGGGTGCTGTTGCCTCAACAGCACGCAGTTTAATTTTATGAGATCCGACATTAACTCCTGGCTGCTCCCAGAAGAGTGGTACCGATCCTCGCACTTGAATGAATGACGCTTCGCAATTCTCATAGGCTAACAACTGAAAGCATTAAGATCGATGCCTATTCAAATCGAATTTGCATCAGTTGTCTAGTACCTAACTTCTGAGTGCTCAGGTGCTCAGCAGTAAAAAGAGTACGTTCTTCAGGTCAATCAAGAAAAGAGAAAACAAATACGGAAAAAGATGAAAACCGAGAAAGTTCCTGAAGCATGCTGAGGATAACAAAACAGCATCGACCAAACTTTATGAACTTTTCTCGAGTCCTATAACTTTGTTTACAAGCTATCACCTTAAAACACAGTTTAATTAATCAACAAAGTTCCTTTTAATTTCGGAATGTAATTAGAAGAAAGCGAAGACCATTTTTGAATCAATCGAGTTCAAATCGTATTACCTTCATTACGATTCTAAGTTGGAAAATTCGTAACAATCATCCAGTAAATAAGCAAAAAACATTGAAACATAAAGCGTGAGAGATCATCATCCATCGACATTTTTTCTGAAGTATCGACCTTATCCTCGCATTTCTCATCTTCATCTCTATTAACGATTGCTCTTTCTCCACTGAGGTCAGTCAATGATCTAAACATAACTGCTCGAATAAGAAGAGGTCTTACACCATGAAACAATTAAAAGTGAATTTAGGCTAATCGAGTGCATTAATGAAATGAATTCGTCGAGTTGCTAGAATATCAAATCGACTTACTTGTTCGGTTTCAACAAAATTTGCCACATGCCCATCATCGTCGACACCACGAACATTGAAACGCGTGCCAACCCGTCGACAACTCAATCTTGAAAGAATTGCCAATTTCACCGTCTTATTACCCACATAGATGGTGCGGACTTGTACCGAGCCACACATCATTCGTACGAACCATTTGCTCGGATCGACACCATAACGTTCCAACGGAAAATGCAAATTGCGATTCCTAGAAAGAAAGAATTTCCTAGCCGCAAAAACGTTACTTCCAAAACGACCTGCCCTCTCAATCAGCAGCATCTATTTGCATTTCTGTAAAATGAAACGTCTCTTTTTATTATTACTATGAGCGGGTACTTCAGTCATATGGAAAATCACTAATAACTTAGTTGCAGACGTACCAGTTATTTCAAAATGGTGGGTCAGATATTCCCCTCTCAACTGCCAGGCCCGAAAAAAGGGGAATCTGCCAGGATCCGCTCCGATACTCCGCCTGATCCCAGATTCGTCATCTTCAATAAGTTCCTATAGCATCAATCACTACAGCTGTGAAGGTTTTCTCGTAAAAGACTTTCATGAATGTGAAAAAGAGGCCGTAAGCTGATTTCCAAAAAAAAAACCAACAGATACGCTACGTTAATCACTATACGTTTAGATAACTGGAAGATGTGAAAAGTGTCGCAACCGAAATAGGAAAACAACTGCAAATATACCAAAAGAAGCGATGATCACTAGTGTCACCAGTTGCGCGCTTGTGAGCAGAAAGAGTTAGGTCGAGGGTTGCTTGATCGTCTGATGAAGACCCGACAGCGAAATAGAACATTCCGGAAGACATTAATCGTTGAAGCTGAAAACAACAAAAAAATGGTCACATGCAAATATACCAAAAGAAGCGATGATCACTAGTGTCACCAGTTGCGCGCTTGTGAGCAGAAAGAGTTAGGTCGAGGGTTGCTTGATCGTCTGATGAAGACCCGACAGCGAAATAGAACATTCCGGAAGACATTAATCGTTGAAGCTGAAAACAACAAAAAAATGGTCACGCCACAAGAGGGGTAAATGTTTTGGGAGCAACTACCCCCAAACATATGAAAATTTCAATATTTTCTTAGCAGAGATCCAACAGTCCAAATAATTGGTTTCAGTATTAGCACTTCAGCACACAATTGTGGAAATGGCCATCGCCAAGAATGAGGCAACTCACATCAGCCATTCGGGGATCGACAACTTCTGAAGGCGTTTTCAAGGGTACGAACTGGACCGCACTGACTCGATATATATCGCAGTTGTTGATCTGTCCCACTGATAATACACCAGTCACAACCAATAAGAAACTATCATCTGAAACGCAGTGTGTTGAAGCAGTGATACAACATACGTCACAACCCTTGAAAGCTTTGGCAATAACATGACCACAGATTAGTGGTGTAACCGACTGAAACTTTCAATGGTGCTTTTTTTCAAAGTCGTCTTGCTTGAGCCCTCCTCCCTCCCCCCTTAACCTCCCTCCACCCATAATCCCACTTTCACAATTGGTCGTGGCCGTGGTCGTGGCAAAGTAGAGATAAAAGAGGACCAATATTAGGCCATATTAGGGTAAAAGTGGAAATAGACGGGATGCAAGCCCAAAAAAAGCCGAAAAAAATGCGCCCACATTCTTGGTAAAGCAAAAAAGGCACAGAACAAACGAAACAAATATATGGCCTTCACATAAATTATGAATGCCTTATATCTCCTTTCACAAAAGATCCCTTGAGAATATTCTTTTAGCGCCACGCAGAAATTTCGTCACTTCTTTTCGCATTGTGAGACGATATTAACCTAACAACTCTAGTGAACCACAGTTGATAAAATTAAATGCTCACAAGGAAATATTAAACGGCTTTGAGTTGAACATCGCCAAACCATCGAATTATTAATTAAGGCGCATGGGTGGCTTTATTTTATTATTAAACAACTGCTAAGTGCTGTGATGGCAATAAAGATATGGCATCACAGAACTTAAGTAAAAATTTAGTTATATGAATATATATATATAGTACCACAGCGGCCAAATCTCAGCTGTTCACGCTTTCAGGCCAGCTATTCTGAGTCTCAACGCCGATTATTAAATGTTGTCGCTAACTTATCGTCAATAACGAATTAAGTGATACAAACAACTTGCCCTTAGAAAAGCGCCAAATACCTATTAGACCATATCCATCGGTTACCCTTGCATACGCTTTTTTATATTCCATCGTTGACTCATTATTCACTGAAAAAACGATATCAGTTTTTAGACAGCTGATGGCATCTTGAGAATGACAAGTGCATAAGTATCATGGCTCTAATGAACTTGCTATTAATAGTGTCTAGAATGGTGGCACAACTCAGTTCACTAGTGAGAGGAGGTGGGAAGGAACGGACAGGAAATGCAGGAAAACGACTGATCACATTTCTCCACAATTTTCTCCATATGGTATGAGGTGGTTAATAATTCGATCGATGATTACTTATACCAAACGCAATAAAGAAATTCGTCAGATGTTTGCCTCTCTATCAAACGCTTCTCCCCCCACGTCCTAAAGAGATCGTAGTGAACGTAAGATGCAAGTGAACTTGCAATTAACACGGGAAAATATAGTCGGGAAAAGAAAGGGAAAGTGTGAATAAATCAAAAAATCGATGAAAAAAACAACTTTTGCATCAGTAAGACAAACCCTTATATCCAGATCGTCTACGACGTACTCGTTCTAAGTCAACTGTCTCAGAATGCAAATAAGCAGGATGCAAAGGATGCATCGTTGAAAGAGTTTCTTTGAGAGACACTGATTCCCTTTTACTTCTGCTTCAAGATGAACGCTACACTTCAGACCTAAAGCATGTGCTCCTCAATGGGCAGCAGCCCTCTGGAATATTTATACCGAAACTCAAAAAAGTGACAAATGTTGAAGACAGAAGATAACTCAGAACTAAGACATGTTTAGGAATATAAAAATCTATAAAGAACAAATTCCACGATGAATCATGCTTAGGCTCACAAATTACCGAAGAGTGGAATGGAAAGCACCTGGGATCAAAAATGTATTTCCTTCAGCACTATGAATTTTTATATTGCCCACAAAATGAGGCAAAACCGCAAATGACGGCCAATTTCGGCTCTGTGATCACAACAGAAAAGTGAAATCTCGAAGTTTAGCTCGAAAGCATGTTTCAGAAACGCACCGAGAGTAACTGCAGCAGATGATTCAAGTAGGAGGGAGTTTTCGGAACGAGTTGATACCACAATCACGCTATAAGGAAGGTTAGGATCATTGCGACAAAGTATTCGAAATCCTCGAGCGCCCATCTTCGCAACCCTGCAAACTCATCGTCAATATTAAATTGCTAAGGAAATTAAATTCTAAACTAATAACGTTCTCTGCCAACAAATACAAAGCGCATCAGAAGAAGACAGGAGCTAGATGCGTGGCTCTGGCTGCCGAATGTGGATGAGAAAAGGTGGCTGAGCCAGACTCGAGAGGAAAACACAGCCACGACTATACAAGCAGAAACATTGCCAGGTCAGCCTGAACCAGGGAATCGGATGCCTGCACGAGGCGAACCACATTATCGAATCTCTTATAAGCCTTGTCACATATAAATATTTGATTCTTCTTTTGAATTGTCCTGCTAGATTTCTTTTGCGTAGCCGAAGAGCTCCTAACCCTGCGAGTGTCCCCAATTGTGCTTTATAAGGTTGGTTAAATTTAATTCTATTAACTCATAAACGACTTACAATGAAAATCTCACAGATCTAGAAACACATGAAGGGAGATCTGTTTTGCAGCTTCTTTAAGAAGGTTAACTCTTTCAGACATATCAATTCAACTATGCTAGAATATTTGATACTGGGTCAGTTTTAAATCACATATGACATCATCTTCAGAAAATGAAACAGTTACTATATTTGCCACTTGAGTAGCAAACTGTTAAGCCAGCCAAGCGGAAAAGAAACTACTGAACGCAAAACCTTACTGGAGAATATAAAGCTTTACCGAAAAAAAAACGATCCAATGGATATCCACATCCTCTCGTCAAATAGTAATGCCCATTTTATTATAAATACTTACGAAAAAATTTTGTTGTAACGTAATAAACAGTTTTTACGATTGTACAACGAAACGCAGTTTTGACTGCAACGGTAGCAATAGCAACATAGCTGAGACTTATGGGACAAGAAGCAATACAGCCAACATTGATGATGTGCACTCTTCTTCAAACCCCTCTCCTTCGTTTGCAAAGTATCCCCTATAAGGGAAGAGTTCCGAATATTGAGAGCACACGCTACTCGTTTAGAAATTATGCGAGAAATAATATAATGTAAGTAAATAAGAAAAGCTTTGCGCGGAAAGTACATTTACATATACTTTGCAAAGACCACAGTGAGAAGGAAGACAAACTACCCAACATCATACTCGACTCTCATCATTTCCAACCTTGCCAACATAAACATGCAGCACCCAACGCCTTGCACATGGAACCGAAAAGTCGCCAATGCGACCAGCCTCAAACGCTCTAGGCTATGAAATAGTTCGTGCTCGTTCAGGAAAGGGAGTGTTCAGTCGAGTTGCTTATTTGTTTTTGCTGGAAGACGTAAAATCTAACTGAAAATAATCCAAACGCGTTATACCATTAGAATGAGCGTTGCGAAAACCTTTTTTTCGTTTTTTTGTTCTTTCAGAAAGNGGGGGGCGTTCACTCTCATCGTTCTGCTTTGACGAGCAATTTCCTTTATTTCTCCGTCATATTTAACTCAAACCCTGCGGCACGTTGATGCACTTGCATGGTTTTCGCTGAAGGGAAGTCTTGCAGCCGTTTGTGAGAGCTCTTTCGGTGGAGGATGGGTGGATCTGAGGTGAAGGGCAGAGGTTGGGTGTGCAAGGTTGGTGTGTTTGCAAAGGCTTGGGGAGCGCGTTGTGGCGAAGTATTGAATATGGGGGGTGTTTGTATGCGTCTGCAAGGTGGTTTTAACTCGGAGTGCTTAGACTAACCAGGCTGGAATTCGGTAGTATGCGCCACGTTCCAAGCTGATCCGCTGGCTTCGAAAGGGTGTCCACACTAAGAAGATGCAATGGAGTTTACGAACCAAGAGTTCGGGCAAGATTCGTTTAGATAAAGGGGGTTGATTTGTTAACAGCACCTTCATATGTGCATGCAAATATGTCTTCGGGTGTAAGTTGGGGTGGAACCTTGTCGGTGGGGTGTATTTATTTGTTTATGCGAGCTAGTCTTAACTAATATGCTACTGAGATTAGCCACACAAGAGTTTGACAGTGTATGCCATCTTCCACGCTGATCGATTTGTAAGAATCCAAAGACGCTGGAGATTTCACACCCATTTTGCAACGGTCGGACCACGTGAACATAATTTTCGGGAAAGATCTATGAAATCCATCGTTTTCGAGCAGAAAGGTTGCGAAATTCCATTAAAAACGGTAAAGTGCAAAGGACGCTGATACTATTCGCGCTTTTGCACATTAGAGCAATTAGTTCCAAAAGCATCAAAATGCTGGATCATTCACCTCCCCTCCCTCGCTCCTCGCGTTCTCGTTCTTCCTCATTCACTCTGATCGACCTATGTCGTTCATCCACAAAGTTTATTTATTTATTTATTTATTTACTTATTTTTTTGCACAATTTCTACGCATCATACACACAATTGAAACAATTCATTATGAGGAAGTGATATGGAAAACATTAGAATATTATACGAACATCTGCACAGTAGAAACATTCACAATACAAACAATAGTGCGAATGGGATGTGCGAGAGTTCACTCAATTTCTTGCACATTAATTTCGCATATAATCATTTAAAAATTGATTTCGGAATCCGCATACGATAAAAGGCAAATGGGCTATTTGGGTTTGGTGTGTTCAATGAAACGAGTTGAATCTCTCAAATTCTGCATTCATGTTTCATTACATTCACCAAATTCAAAAATATAGGTCGAATGGGAATGTCAAACAATTGAACATTAGAGGTGACCTTCGAAAATACGACTGATTTTGCGATCGAATGAAAACAGGAGGAAAGATGTGAGAATTGGTTGTTTGAAGATTTCAAGGGGCAAAAAAATACTTCAGAAGAAGAAGCAGTAAGTGTTTTCGATTGATTTTAAGCATCAGTGAAATCAGCAGTTATTACGGAGAGTTTCTGAGTTTAGAGCTGATAAATTCTGCATGTGAAGCTAATGTTTTCCCAAGAATTTTCAACATGGCAGTGTACAATAGCGGAAGAATGGGCCTATGCATTTGGTGGGATCTTTTGCAATGCATTCTCGTGACTCGAAACCAATCACTTCATTATTCTTGCATGGTTGCCCACTGGCGAATTCCTGCAAAATCAAGAAATTATTCGATCGTATTTATGCGGTAAGACGATGCTGATAAATTTCCCACATGATTTTGTTAAAAATGAATTATTCAACAGGTGAAAACGTTCACTTGAGTTAAAAGGTGCTTTTTCTGCCCTATGTTAATGCATGCACAATTTTAAGTACGCTGACTAGTGATATACTTCCCCATCTCTGACCACCATGCGTGCAAAGATCACCTATATATTATGAGAGGAATGATTTCGTAGCGAACAGTTTAGAATGAATCAACGTGTAACTCTGTTTCATGTATAAGTTGCAGCTTATAAATTGAACTGAGTTTTTCAACGTAGTGAGAATAGAGGCAAATGCAACGCTAATGGCTTATATACTGCACAGTTTGAACATAATTCAATAACTCGTTGGATATTTCGTTTGTAAAGCTGCCTTCTCTTTTTTATTTCTGTTTCGGTACGCCCTATAGGCAAGCTTCGTTGATAGCGAAACAACCTCACTGCAAGAAAAACTCAAGAAAGAATCAATCACCTATATATTATGAGAGGAATGATTTCGTAGCGAACAGTTTAGAATGAATCAACGTGTAACTCTGTTTCATGTATAAGTTGCAGCTTATAAATTGAACTGAGTTTTTCAACGTAGTGAGAATAGAGGCAAATGCAACGCTAATGGCTTATATACTGCACAGTTTGAACATAATTCAATAACTCGTTGGATATTTCGTTTGTAAAGCTGCCTTCTCTTTTTTATTTCTGTTTCGGTACGCCCTATAGGCAAGCTTCGTTGATAGCGAAACAACCTCACTGCAAGAAAAACTCAAGAAAGAATCTTCCCCTTCCTAGACGTCATGTGTATACGGACCAATTTTTGTGGTGCATAACCCATCGTTTACACAATGATACGTTTTTCAGCTAAACGTTCACAGAGTGTAGCTCTCCTATCCGCACAAAGTGCTGTTACCGTGAACATTCTTACACAGATGGTGAGGAAAAATTCAACGAAAGGAATTAGAGCGATGCTTAACGAATCATCAAGAAAACGATAAAACTTTAAATGCCTTTATTCTGTCTCTTCAATTCTTCTCTCTGCATATATGTGATTCGCAAGCAGAAATTTTTTTCATGCTGAGGGAAGTATGCAATTTGTAGGCGAGTTTTTCATGCTGAAGGATTATGTGTTATATGCACTAAATCAAGTTGGCAGGCAATAGCTGTCCAAGCGCAGCAAGTTGCGACTATCCTCAAAATGCGGGGCCATGGTGTTCGGAGCAGCAGCATACCTGATGGAAATAGCTCCCAAATGCACTGAAATCGCGCCCCTTTCCGCATTCGATACATATTTTCAGCAAACTTTACTACAGTCCGAAAACGGCGCTCTTTCTAAGCGCCTGGGGCATGCGCAATGCTTGCCATACCTTAGATAAGCCATTGCCTAAGGGGCCTCGAAGCAATAGCGTACTAGCATGTGACAGGTATGGCACGGGGGTCACAAGCCCTAAAACTATTTTCAGAAGCCTCCGAATCTGTAGGGAAGGGAAGAAAGGAAAGGGGGCAGATGAACTTTTTCCAGGAGTAACACCATTTGTGACAGATTATTTACTTCTACTTTCTGAGAGAGAGGGAGAGGAAAAATGAGCACTACCTGACAAATGCCAAGCCATGGTGACCAAATATCGTCGGATGCGTTGCGAATAGCGGTGGAACGTGAGCCTGATTTCTTTGCTGGTAAGTGTGATGGCATAATACTTGGAGGAAGTCCCGAATCAATCCCATTCCTTGTTCTCGATGAAGTTGATATTTCAGGACCCACTGGTCCCGCAGATACAATCGTTTTAACTGGAAAAGAAGTTCGCATTATCGCCGAGTTCATCGAAGCAAGCAATGTAGATGGAAGACGTTTCACATCGAAAAACGAAATATTTATAAATGATTTCACATATCCAATTTCCACAAATATTACCACAGTGATGCGATATATGAATCCAATATATCGTTCACGAGATACTTAACCGATATAGATAACAAGAAAATCTAGTTGATTACGCATGCGTGACTTTCCACTGCTGTGTTCACTCGATAAGCGCAATGGACGACGCTGGATACGCCGTTGTATGTCGCACTTGACAACGCAGCAGCTGCAGGATCGGCACACACATATTTGGTTGAAATTCGGATAATCAGCTAGTTCCATAACTACGTTCCGACGGGACAGCAGTCAGCAGAACAGAATTCAGAATGACAGTCCTGAACCACTTAGGATGCGCGGCCGGAAGAAAATTTCCAGAGAAGTGGCAGCCTGGCAATTGAATGTTGCATGACGATAATACGCCACCTTATAACGCACCGATTTATGAAGGATTTCTTGATAGAAAGGGATATCTTTGTACTTCACTATTCACCTAACCCCATGCGACTTGGTTCTGTTTCTATGACTAAGAAACATCTACAAGGCAAGCAAGGTATTTGAGGACGCGGAAGGCATCAAAGGAAAAGCGAAGCGGAAGGTGAGGACCATGAAGAGAGAAAAATGTCAGAAAGACTTCAAGTCGGATTAAAACTTGTGACATTGCGTTGATCCCACATTGACAATTTCATCGCAATAACATTTCCGGCCTGATGAAGGCCTTGGAAGATTAATAACACTTGCGAATTTCTCACAAAACCGACAACTCTTCTCATTGTGAGCTTTATTAGACAAATTGAGGCAAATATGATATGGTATTCATTGAGATTAAAAGCGAAGAAGCGCGTCAGACGGGCTGAAACAATATACTCCTTCTGCGCATCTCAGCCGGCTTCAACAGTGATCATTGAAAAATAAAAAAAGGCAAAACAATGCCATCATATATGAAGTGATCAGATCACTGGCATTAATCTTCCACAGCCGTTTCGTTTTTCCGTTAATTCAGTGGTCTAAAAATGGAATCCCACTGCTGTCAAATTTATGCAAGTTTTCTGCCACCTCTTAATCCCTATAGGCCTTTCGAAGTCAATGGATCAGCGTGGAACGTGACCTGTACTACGGAATTCCAGCATTGTTAACCTAAGCATTCCTCGAGTTAAAAATACATTGCAGACGCACACAAATACGCCCCCATATTCAATATCTCGCCACAACGCGCTCCCCAGTCCAAACTTGCAAACACACCAACCTTGCACTCCCAACCTCTGCCCTTCACCTCAGATCCACCCATCCTCCGCCGAAAGAGCTCTCACAAACGGCTGCAAGACTTCCCTTCAGCGAAAACCATGCAAGTGCATCAACGTGCCGCAGGGTTTGAGTTAAATATGACGGAGAAATAAAGGAAATTGCTCGTCAAAGCAGAACGATGAGAGTGAACGCCCCCCCCCCCCATCTGAGCACTGAAGTCGTTGTGCAAAGCAATCCACGTATATGCAAATGTATTTTTTCCGCCGTAAGTAGTGAATTGGTAATAAAATATATAGAACCGAACAAATACAGCATCATTACTTGGGTCGAAGAAGACATCAATAGCAACAAGAATTTACATGATAATCGAGAAGAGTTTTCAGGAAAAATTTTACGAGAGGAGGCAAGAATGGATGTAACATCTGTGTTTTGTATCGAATCAAATGAAGGCGTTGACCTATAACTAGAGATGTAATACAAAGTAAAAGCCCTTTAAATGCTTCCATTTCGTGTCGAGACTGAGCGTTGAAAAAAAACTATGGCAATACTTTAAAAAAAATGGTGCGAATAAATCGTCGCTTAATTAGTAACCTTGAGAGTGATTTTCACGCTGTTTAGAGATATTTTCTGGGCATTTATCCACCTCCATCAGCGCCCCAACACATTTCCTAAGATCGAGGCACTTCCGCCGTCTGACTTTGCGTTCTCCTGAGCTGAGGCACGGTGTCCACTCACTCCATTGCGAGAAATAGCCGTTCTCCTACAATGGTCAATCAAGAAGCTCATCTTTACATCAACACGAACGAATTAGAAAGAATCTGACCTCGTCGGCTTGGGCAAGACTCTTGATTTTGAGCTTTCTGCTCGACTTTTGTGCTACTCCTCTTGCTTTTGCCTTCCTCTGAAGCTTTACTTCGTTCTCTCCGACCTCTTCGCGACGCTGTTCTGCTGATAGCGTTGCTGGATCGACCTGAAGTGTATACGTATCTGAGGTTCAAAACCGTTTCCGGTGACTCTTGCCAGGAACAATTTGCACCTCTGTTGATAAGTGCGTTCTTTTTCCAAAACTGCAAAACTGAGTGTTACGAGTCATAAAATAATGACTTCACATATCACTGCTCTCCGCATAAAAGGTGTTACGCTCACATTTTCTGCATTAAGTAAGCGATTTCTTAAGTAATCTTCGACGCAACTAACGAATGCGGTTTAGACGACATTCAGACGACTAACGCCTTATGCCAAGCTCTATTACTTGAACTTGGCATAGTGCAGCTAAGTCGCTATGGGTGTTACTGCATTTTACTTATGCAGCAGAAATTTTTGTGACTCGGCGTTGATGCGATTACCAACATGTTGTCCCATTCAAATGGAAAAGAATTTCATGCGACTCAATTATGCTGATCGCTACATATATACCTATTTGTTTATGAAAATGTGCTCATGCCAGAGATTATAAGATGAGTGCAGTTCCTAAGTGAAATGCTAAGAAGCGAGATGAATCGAAAAATGAAACACGCACCTGAACAATTTTTGCTAACTTTTTGTGTGTCTTTCGATTACTGTGTGGCCTTCGTTTGATCGTACTGTTCTTTGATTTTTTATGCGTATCCTGCAATCAATATCGTATGTTCGCACCGAAATGATACCGTATCATTGAAGTTATGAAACTATTGCCCCATAAGATGTCTTCAGCACATATCGCTTGACAAACAGTTACAGACGTGAGTCGAAATGACAAAATAACTCGCATCGTAGAAAGAGGAAAAAAAAACTCCATAGCTAATGAATAAATAGATGCGATTTTTAGCACTTTTAAAGAACATCGCTTTTACAGCAGAAATGAATCTCAGTTTAACGAAAGGATTACGAAATTATCAGCTTGATAACGAAAGCATTCTAACAAGGCAAAAAATATTTTTAAGTGAGTTAAATAATTTCAATACTGACTATATGAATTGTTTTATAGAATTAAAGGAAATGAAATGTAATATATTGGTGGCACAACACAAACCTTCTTATTTTCATCGTCTGTTGTAGAAAGTGCCCTTGGATGATTGTTGTACTCTTTGGCTTCTTTCGTTTCACTTGCATCTTCATTAAGCGATTCATCGTCTTGGCTACAACTACCACTCTTCGATGAACTTTTCACTTTCTTTTTACCACTTTCTTGCTTTTCTTCTTGACTTTTCTGTTTCTTTCCCCCCGCTCCATGCATTTTCTTATCACCATTATCTTCTGATTCTTCTTTTTTGCCTTTTGACTCTTTCTTTCTATTCTCTTGTTGCTCCTCCTCTGAATCTACATCAACTTCGTCTAAAGCGGTAACTTCGCTTACTTCAGTTGTTGATTCGATGCGTAAAAGCTGCTTTTCTCTACCAATCATTTTGATCTTTCGTTCTCTGAGTTTTTTGGTCTTCTCCCGACTTAACTCTCTTTCGTTCGACTTTTCGGCATCTTCTTTACCCTGTTTTTCGTCGTTCTTGTCCAATGTATCCTCATCGATCTTCGAAGTTACCGCTGGTGTCCCCTCCTCTGCATTCCGACGACTTTCCCCGTCCGAAATGACCCGATCGGCCTCGATTGTTGTTGCGCTGCCGACAGCATCGGTCGTCGTATCTTGAGGTTGCGTTGTTGCTTCGGATGATTCTATGGTTGTTTCTGAAAGCAACAATAAAATTCACTCAGTAGAAATTCGTGAAAAATGGATGGATAAGCTGCGTTGAAGATTCAAAGCATGATTGAGCTAGCCGGGTGGCTTCGAATTACTGCCAGAGGAATACAATTTGCAAAGCAAAAGTGTGCATTTAAATATCGGGGCTTAATATTTTTTTCCGTTCATTCTTTGAAGACTGGTGATATGCAACGGTGGGGGATAGGATCAGAGTAGCTGAAAGAGTTTGTCAGACTGACATATTAGCTCTGGGACGAAACAAGGCTCAGGCTGAGGTACCCAGTGCAGTGAAAGCAGCTCGCAAAATGATGGGCAGTAGTACACTAGCCGAATTCGACGAATTTAAGAGCGATAAAAACGTTTGTTTACTGGAATGCATAACTCCGATATATGTGTCGAAGAGAAAGGAAACGAAGAAACAAGCCGGAAGGAACAGATAAGGATCGTACAGATTATTGGAAGGGTTGATTTAATCATGGGAAAATAAGGTATGAGAAAAAATAAGAAGGTGGTTTGAAACGAGACAGAGAATTACGCATCAAAAGTTTGAAGAGATTGCAAGTCGATTATAATCGAAAGAAATGAGACTGAGAGGGCACTTACTAAAATGGTGATAGTCACCCAATCTCTTTCTGAGACAGGAAGAGTTGGTACTCTCAGCAAGAAACGATTGCAACAGTTCTTTATACGGTATGCAAAACAGTTTTGGTTAAACATGTTGCTTTCGCAACTGAAAATGACGTTCGTACTGCCGTTTAGCAGAAATAAAACATTGAAATCGATATATTCGTATGTGTCCGAATAAGATTCCATAGAAAGTTCATAAGTCAATTTCCTACCCTTCCAAATTCGATGGTTTCCATAGCGATCAGGTTCGGACATTCACTGTATTTTACCTTTTAATAACTACATTCTTTGAAAGCGATTCTGATGGGAAATCACTGAATTTTCTCAATAAGAATGCAGTTCTTTTCGATAAATGAGTCATGAAGAATGACTTGATGTTGTCACTTCGTGCGAGACCTAGCTGAACGATAGAGTCCCCGATCATTTGTTCTCATTACATGACTCTCACAACGTACTTCATGCAGATCGAACACCTAATGGGAATGAGGGCCAGTGGCGATTTCAGGATACTGATGGGCACTCGGAAGTTTCCGGAAACTTCGTAGAACACAGCCACCTGAGTGATTTTATCAGTCAGCGAACATGTGAGAACAATGTACTGATCCATTTCTATGCGGTGACAACTACATCAACCCAAAAGATGAGTTGTTAGTAGATCTCGGTAGAAAAGATCATTGCAGTAATGGTTTCGACATTGATGCAATCAACGAGGCACTCGTTTTGATCAATGAGGCGCTGTTACAACAATTGTGACTCTTTTAGGATAAACGTTGTGTCACCGCAGGTAGAAAAGGATGCCGAATTTAATAGCTACCGCAGCATGGAGGAGCTATATGGCCAATTTATAAACCCTCTCAACGAAGTGGTCAACAGATGCGTAGTGTTGAGAAAGCATCGACTGTTGCATAGCGAAGTGCCTCATTATCTCCTGCATCTAGCAGTGAACGCATACTTCCTTTGGAGGGACGGAGAGAAAGTCTTGAATGAGTATTGCTTTTCTGAGATGCCTACTTAACTATCAGAAACCGTGAAAAAAGGCCAAAACAGCCAAAAGCGACTAACTTGTACTGAAAGGCGTTGTTCATTTATCAAATATGTGGATTGAAAAAAATTAAATCAACACGGTACTGAGGTGTTTAAAACTTCTAAGAGAAAATTTGTCAGTAGTGTCAGTGCAAGATGAAAATATTTGGCATCTTTCTTTGAGAAAAACATTTAAAAGAGACGATGGGATACCAACTGTTTTCCCGACACAAATTCCCATCTAAATAAATATAAGAGAGGTGCTTAGTCAATTCTTTAGGTATAGCTTTCTTTGAGTATACGTCACTTCGTGACGCCCGGAAAACGGCAACTGTGAGGCCTCTTCCAACGAATTCTTTTTTTCGATAATGTTTCAAAATGCCCTCCTATTAGCTTGATGTCCTCCGTTTATAAAATTATAGTCAAATACTTGAAATTATAGTCAAAAATACAATTCTGGCACCTTTACTACCAAATTGCAGTCTAGACAAAACGTAGCTTGACTGGCCACCGTGCAGGTCAAATAATTCAAAACTTTTATCTTTGATGAATTCTTTGGTAAAATCTAAGTAAAATATATCGGTGTGATATCTCACAAATGTCAGAGATATCAGATCGATATATTTTACTTAGATTTTACCAAAGAATTTCCCACAGTTGGTAATAAAAAAATGCTTCATGAAGATAAGACATATAGCATCCAACCAAGAGTGATGGCAGGTTTAGAGACTTTCTTTACTGATAGCCGCTTCGAAGTTGAAATTTTAAAGAGAGCTTTTTTAAAGTGCATGAAGCCATTACAAGCGTAAAAAAGGAAAGAGTTTCAAGACCGCATTTATACATACTGTACATGAACGATATTTCTGAAGAGTTATAAAGCCCATATAAACGCAGATAATCTCACAGTTTACAGAGCACTTCATGGATCCGCAATTACTATGAAGGGAATGCTGACTTACTGATTTGGAGGAATAGTGTCGTGCATGGCAATGCCACATGTGCAGCCAACGAGAAAGATACGATTAGCGAAGAAAAAACCCCACGAGACATATTAGTGCTGAGATGGGAAAACGGTTTTCGTCATTAGCAAAAATGACCCATATAAGAGTGTATTAATAACATATTGTTAGCATCAGAACAGGACAAATAGAGTAAAATAAAGCACCGAACAGTAAATCGATGACAAGTGTTAAGCATTGACCGTTTCAAAAAGCATCTCGAAGGGAGAAAGGAATATAAAAATTTTTTTGAATGTATTTTCCAATAGTTTATCCGCAGTATGTGAACAGCAAGCATATAAAGCCAAAAGATTAAAAGAGGCTTGGGTATAAACGTGCTGAAAATTAAAATGGATTCGGATAAGGCTGATACATATATATAGAATCGATAATTGATTCTTCTTTCTATATCTATTACCGCTATCTCGTGTTATAAAGCAAGCATCTAGAAAAAAGCACTAGCGAAGACGACATTGTTAGTAACCGACGACACTGCACGAAAAAACTTTATGCATTAACGTTTAGTGTCAGTTATTAAGCAAAACTGGCCGGTGATTTTTGTCGGATTCGAAGCAATCGTAGTGCGGCGATTCTTCTTCGCTTTTTTTGCTGCTGTTTTCTTTTTCTTTGGCTTGCTTTCTGCTAAAAATTCCTTTGAAGAAAAACTCACACAATCAGAATTTAAAGTTGAAAATTTTGGCTAAATTTATTTCGCTTTTTCGATTGGGGAATTTTATTTCACAAAATAAATTTGTGCACACATTGAAATGAATAAGAAATGAAAAAAAGTCTAACAATCAAACTTTTTGCTGATAACTAAGTTGCGATGACAGATCATTCATGGGCTTTTTCTATACAAAAGGAGGGAAAATATTCGAGCTCTTAGCTCGAAGAATTCAAAATTTAGTTGAACTTTTTGTAATCAATTAGGTGAATACCTAATAATGATACCTTTCCGCACCGTATAAACTGATTTTCTTCGCACATGAAAAATTTCTTTTAGTGGATAAATTCATTTTAGATTAAATATTTTATTCTGCAGATGAAATACTTTTTTTAAAGGTCATTCTTTTCTGAGAGAAATCTTAAGTGATTTCTTGCTGATTCTGCTGCAACGGTGGACACATAATGGTGATGATGCACAAAAACAAAAAAAACTGTGGACTACAGTAAAACAGTGTTACACATATTTTTATAGCGATGCACAACTATTTCATTGCTTAATTATACATCAAAATGTGCTCATATTTGAAAAGGGCACAAAGGAAAGACTATTAGTTTTAGAGAGAAGTACCTCAAGCCCAACCAAGTCAGTACAACCTATTGTACCTCTCTTGAAAGATGTTTCATTCATATTTTTAAAATTCTACAGTCAGAGGGATTTTCAAATAAGATGCTAGAAAATAACTTAATAACCAAGCACACCCTCGGAGGGGTTCTTCTAGATGGCATAATAAGTGGAATACCACAGTGAGGTGCCCTTCAAAAAGTGCTGCTTAGACTGCGGTGATTCTCGCATTAAAACGATGCAAATAAGCAAATAATAAGGAACCTCCTTGATAGATACAAATATTTACACTTATTAAATTGTCGAAAAAAAAAACATGCGCAAAGGAGTTCAAATATCCAAATTTCAGCCAGAAAGCATTTTTGAGGCGAAGGATGCGAGAGGAAGAACGGGAAGGGAGAACTTTTCGAACGATGAAAACATTAAAAAAAACCATGAACTCTGGTGAAAATTAAAATGATTTAGCAATAGGAAAATTTTCTTCCAAGAAAAAAGAGCTTCATTTTATGCAAGAATGGCTTTCTTTATTGATGGCATCCATACAAAAAAAAAAGAAAAAAAAACCCTAAACGTTCATTTAAATTCCAGATAACATCTATGACACTATTCTTGCTCTTTATTTAGGAAATATTTTTCTATGTATGTCGGTAATTAGTGTACTGCAAGCAGTCGTATTGTTCTTTATTATAAATGCTTTAGTTGCAAACGTCGAATTACACTGATTTTCCAAATATCTACTCCTTTTTTTGTGACCCACCGTATCCATTTGAAAAGATGGAATTTGGTGTATTATACTAGAAACGGTACTTCGATATATTGCATTAAAAAAACGGTAGATTGTTTGTGTTGATTATACAACGCTTCAAGCTTTCAACAATCGACACTTATCGATGATATTATACCTATTGGTTTAATTGAATGAAAATGAGGAAAAAAAAGAAAAAATTATTTTATTAAAACGCATTTAGTTTTAACAAACGGGGAAGCGTGCCAAAGAAATTGAAACAATATATGGCCTTTGCATCCGGCTTACTTGATCGATCACTTTCACACATTAGCAAGAGAAAATAAAATATATAAAATGGCGTCTTCAAATGCAATTGATCCGATTGCCCATACATCGACACAACCTTCTGTGACCCGACGAGTAAAAAATGGGATCTAGGAGGAGGGGGGGAGTATAGAATGCCTACAAACATTTTGGTACTTTTAAAAGATAATAGTTCTTCTCAGTCTTGATAGATCAATAGCAAATGAAGTTATAGATGGTCAATCTATGACATGCATTACACTTAGGGAATTTCATAACTTTACCTTCAGTGATCGAGAGATGGAACTATTAAAGAGACAGGCGAACGGACGCACTAAATTATGTCTCTAACGGGTACTCAAAAAGATTTGAAAGATGAGTGTCTCTCTGAGAAGGATATGCAGGAAATAAATATGAATAAAGGAATTCAATGAACTAAATTAGCTTTGTGCCTCTTTTCGATGTCCCATTTACTTCAAGAACAACTTAACACCAATTTCCTTCAAAAGCCCGGGAAATCACGTCATTACTTTGTGGAAATATTCGACAGCGCAAAACAATAACAATCGTGTTAAATAAACGTGCAATTTAGAGTGTCCTACTCGTCGCTACTACCCTATAGCATCTTTCACGGTGTGAATCCCTTTAGATTTTTGGCTGCATAGTGGGAAGGGCGAGTGGTGTGTTGAATAGGGAGATCTTATTGAGCAATTAGCTGTCTTATTTTGGAAGTTTGGAGGAGGTTTATCAAATGAGGAAGGGGGGAGGAGACGAGTGGAGTGGAATACCTATTTGAAACTTTACAAAAGATTTGAGATCAAGTTTTATTCGAATAGGATATGTGTTGAAATGGAATACTGACTAGGTAATATAAGTGGAAGTTACCGGTCTCAGTGGCTGTATCCAGAAGCTTTTGCCTCTCGAGGACGATGTTGCAACCGCTATGGAAGTAAATAACTTTATCGCTTTCCTCGCGTGCAAACGAAGAAGGCTTAGTGAGTGCCGATTCGGTGTTCGTTATGCATTCACCCTCTTCATAGAAATACATCGCTGACTGTAATCATTAATTTTATTAACCCTTTTCACATTATAAGTTTCTCATTTCAATAAAAGTGTTGAATATCAAGTATTGAATAAATTAGATAAACAAATCATTGATCATTTACGGCCACTATGAGATCATTTAGAGGAGTTTTTCCACTCATAAACAGAACATTATTCACTCGTCGCGACTACCCTATACCATCCTCGACGGTGTGAATCTCTTGAGATTTTTGCGCGTATATTGAGGACATTATTCATTGCGGCTCTCTCTAGTCGGTGATAAATAATGTGTTCGAAGTTGCCAAATGAAATATTATGTACGCGGCTAAATAAAGTTATCGTTGCTACCGTATCCATCATTTTACTTCAGAAATTTCTACAGTTAGCGTTGAAAGTGGCACAGCTAACGCTCTAACTTTATACAACCGACGTTTATCAACTCTTACTGTAATATTTCCACTCATAAACAGAACATTATTCACTCGTCGCGACTACCCTATACCATCCTCGACGGTGTGAATCTCTTGAGATTTTTGCGCGTATATTGAGGACATTATTCATTGCGGCTCTCTCTAGTCGGTGATAAATAATGTGTTCGAAGTTGCCAAATGAAATATTATGTACGCGGCTAAATAAAGTTATCGTTGCTACCGTATCCATCATTTTACTTCAGAAATTTCTACAGTTAGCGTTGAAAGTGGCACAGCTAACGCTCTAACTTTATACAACCGACGTTTATCAACTCTTACTGTAATAAACTATTTATTTCGTTGCGCAGCTTTGTTAATCCCACCGTGGAAGTTGTTCTCTAGATGCAGACTGTCATTGCAACGTCGACTCATCCATCAATCGAATCCCACCCATCAAGACATATAATTTTTTTTTCTTTTCGATATTTGAAAGCAAACAACGAGATGCAAGCAAACATTCTATACACGACAATCAGGCGTTTTTGCATTCAATCATGCATCTCGCAACTTAATTTATACTGCATCGAAATTGAGGAGGGTGATGGAAAACTGTATGAGGTTAATGGCAGGTAAGGATTCTTCAGTGTATTCCAATCAGTGTGCTAGGATAATTCCCCTAAAATTTAGCCGAACTTATAATATTTAATTACGGTCATTTTTTTTTCGCTTCTAATAACATTGGCGAAATTCATCTCATTGTTTGCTGATTAAATAACTCTAATTTCTGACAGACTTTATGTGAAAGCATATTTTTGAATTGCAGTAATGCAATGAGTAATTTTGAAATATATGTAGCGTTCACCATAGCTTCTATAT
Organism: Baylisascaris schroederi; assembly: GCA_006503575.1. Taxonomy (NCBI): domain Eukaryota; kingdom Metazoa; phylum Nematoda; class Chromadorea; order Rhabditida; family Ascarididae; genus Baylisascaris; species Baylisascaris schroederi. Next base: position 2,458,386 of record QEWY01001293.1, read on the forward strand.
GAAAGAAATAAAGAGGAAATGAGCTAAAATATTGATGCGTTATAACCTTGCACGGGAAATGTTCCTTGAGGCATTGTGTGGCACATTCCTCTAAGCTCTCAACAATGGAAACGTTTTTCGCATAGCCAATAATAACCGATTGATCGACTCTTAAGAATTGCGAATCGGCACATTCAACAGGTAACTCTTCTAAAATCATATACCTTCCATCTTAGTAGACGTGCTTCAAAAAAACCCTCAATATGGAAATAATATCAGTTTATCCTTGAGTTCAGCACACCGCTGTAGGAAGTATCAGGACCAAACACAGGATTTCCCCGAGGGTAATGGATATCTGTTTTGTTCAAAACGATCGATCATGTGTTCAGAGCGAAATGAAAAATGAAAGCAAATTTGGGATTTATAGCGTCTCACCTCGAATTGAATGAATTATTACGTGCTTTTGAAAATATGATGGAAAAATATTAAGTAGGACAAATAAAATGCCCAGGTGTTTCGAAGATTACCACTATTCTCTTAACCTGTGCTACTTTTTCTAAATTTTCCATTTCCTTTTGTGCTCTTTGTAGGTGAGGAAATTGATCTGCACTCTTTGTATACAGACTAATGAATAATGAGAATAACACTATTTAAAATGCCTCAAAATATTGGAGTGAACAATTTTAAGCGAGAATATGAGTGGATGTAGTAATACTCGTCTATCTATTCTCAAATGAAACAGAAGTTTTGTTCGTTGTTTTTTCCATTCAAGACAGGTGGGTTAAGGTGTGAAATGGTTTCGACAGTGATTGGTACGGGATATTCCTCGAACCTGCGAACGATTCGATGAGTAGTGCACCGTTAAACACAGGTAGCACAAATACCAAATCAATCGCAATGTGTGAAGGAATTACGCACAATGTGGGGGGTCATTACTGTCGCTTTGGTGGCGCAATGATCGATGTTTATTAGGGCCAAAACAACGGTTGACAATTGTCTAATACACTGACCTAGAAATATCGTTTAAGGGCACTTTTACAAAACCGTGGTTATCTCCAAACAGAGTGAGGGAGAGATGCAGAGATAGTGAGAGAGAGGGAAGGAAAAAAGAAAGAAAAAAACAAACTTTCACAGCATCTTTATAATGCTAGAGACATCCTTCACATCACCTTTACTTGCTATTCTTTCTACTCATCCAACGATCTTCCGTTAAAGCATAGAGACAGCTGTATTTGCCAATTTTCGTCTTCCCATGGGGCCAAACCAACGGTTGCCCCCCCCCCCCCCGCCCCCCGCATGTTTACATATGGGTTTTTGTGTGCGAGTGTGTGTTTAGTGATCATTTTGTTTGAAAATTTCTTTTGAATACATAGAAAAAAATTGAACTTATACGGCTATCGAACCTAAAATAACACTACTAAATCGTTTACCATCGATACAGAACTTCTCGAAGAAACGTTTTCCGACTGCCGCCTCTGTTTCCAAATCACCGTCGGGCAAACTTTTCGATCGGTAAATGGTACAAGTGAAAAACGCATGGTCATATGTGAATGAAGCGCATAAAATTGATCGTCCTTTATTATCCTAAAGTATGAAGTTTCAACAATGCTAAAAATATGAGCAGAAATCGAAAAAAATATCTAGTAGAAATTGTTACAACATAAACAAAATTTAGGCCTATATAAACCTTTGAAGAGCGTATTCGGCATTGAACGGATAAATGAAACATTCATCGAGCATTTATGAATGCGGTGGGTTTTTTTTCTTTTAATTTTTTAAATTGAACAAATAAATAACACTTTATCACATAGCGTATATAGCAAATTTTTAGTTTTCATCATTTTTTTTGATGGTGCAATGTAAAGATGCATCAATGACATACATAAAGCATGACACCAACTCTAAACACAAATACTAATTCATCAGCTGATGTCAGTTTATCCACACTAATTGAATATGCTCCTAATTGCTATGACAAATTGCGATCCGATTTAGCGCGCGTTACAAGGAAAGAAAAAACCGTTGCATTGGCATATTATCAATGCACAAAATTATAATATTTTTAAATACCTTTCTTCGTTATGATCAAATAGAGAATTCATTACTTTTTCATTAGTGAGTGGAAAGCTTTGAAAATTTTTTTCACCAAAAATAACGTTCAAAAAAAAATAAATAAATAAAAAGCACGTTGATTTATCCATCAATAACGAGTGGTGCTATTTTCTCAACCAATCATGAAAATTTTTCAAATTTTCATAATTGAAAGCTAAATATTGATGTGTAGATATTCAAGCATTTTTGGATTAGCAATTTGTATGTAGAAAATGATGAAGTGAAAAGAAAATATTTGATTTTGAAAAAAAAAAGAAAAAAAAAAAAAAGAACTTTCAATGATTTTTGAAATAATTGGCGGCAAGAAATCCTCAAAAAAACTATTTTCTTGCTCTCAAGAATTCGCCTATAACAAGATAAATTACTCAAGGAAAGTTGTATTTTCTTAACTGCGACTATATTAACATTACGATGGCAAAAATGAAAAATTTACATGGAAATAAAAGATTTAATAGCATTGTGGTATCCGATCGTCGGCACCAAATTCACTCACAGACAAACGATGAATACAAAAAAAAGTGGTTGAGGAAATATCGTTTTCTTTCCACCCGAAAACAGTTTGAAAATCACGTATAACAATTTCTGAGCTAAGAATGTGTTTGCATGCAATTCAATCTTTCCTTATTCCTCCTGCCTATTCCTTCTTCTCTTTCAATATTTGTAGCCAGCCAACGGATGTTGTGTTGAATGGTATTGCTGTTTCTCACATTTTTATGAATCTTTTTTTTTCTTAGGAATTCGGATGCTAAGAAATTTTTCGCGGTCAGTAGTGCGTACGTGACCCCACGTATAAACGTGTGGTCTATCACAGGGCACCTATTGTCGGCGTGTCCTTTTGTGCAAATATGAAACGTTCGAATTCGCAACGAAAACGGGTGAAGACCACAAAACGACGCAATCAATACATGTGTAGACGTGATAAGATAATCGCAAGAACAAAAAAAAAAAAAATGTTGCACTATGAAAAAAAAACACAATTTGAAAATCAAACATTTGAAAGAAAACATTCAAGAAAAAGTGTTATAAAATATTGGAATATAATATTGGAGAAAGGAAGGTTTTTTTTTGCAATGTTCTAAACACTTTTTGAATGCATTTATTTATTTATTTATTTTAATAAACAAGAGCATTAGCAAGTTTTTATCATTTCGCATTTGTCAAGTAAACTACAGTGATAATATGCGTAGGTATACCTGTACGTTTCTGTGAAAGTTCCCATTCTAGAACTAGAGACGTTGGAGCTAAAAAATTGTTCATAACATTCATCATAGGGTGATGCTATAACAAATTTTAAACTGTTTCACGAAATTCAAGATGAACTATATTCACTTAAATGTGTTTAAAAATTTACATATGAAAGAGTAATTTACAAATGGTTGACTCACAAAGACGTAGAAAAATGCCTTGTAGACCTCAAAAAATGACAGACTGATTTGAACTACGAATGCATTAATAGATGTGTTTTTGCTGATAATTTATGAAAGCGGTCAATCTGTTGAATAAAGCAGCCAAGAAACATTTCGTGTCAATTTCTGTGCTGTTTTTTCACTTTACCTATATAAAGAAAACATTTTTTTGGTTATCATTTATTTAGTAGCATCTTCATTTATCATTTTCAAGCACCAGAAAAATTCAGTGAAAAAATCACTTGTTGAAGTAAGCTAACGCAGTCGCTTGGAACACTATATAACACCGAATCAACACAAAAGAAACTACGAAAGATGAGATTTCTATAGAAGAGATTTTCTTATGAGAAATGACATCTACGTAGAAAAAAGTTTCACATTTAATTTGTATGAATAAATTGGCTTCATATAGGGTTTGGTGTTGAAACAACTTTTTTTTAATAGAAAATGCTTAGCGTAACGATGACTGATATCTTATTTTCAAAGAGCAAACTAAAATTGACCTTATTTTATTGAATAACTTTCATATAGAGAAATTAGGGGAATATTTATTGTAAACGGGGAATTCTGTCGAGTATTTTTATCAAATTTATTGTCACCAATCATGGGCATATTCGATTCGAAAATAATTAATAAGAGACATAATTAGGCAATAAAAATATTCAAAATGACAATTGTTAGAAAAAGCGAGAATAAGGCACTTACTCGATTTTCGCTGCACATTTTAAGACAATCGTCCTCGCTGACATCCTCATAAGTTAACGAGCTGATGGAAACGGGGCGTGTATTATCCAATACGAAGAAAGCGCTGACACGATTTTCACATATTGCTGAAGTTTTAAAAGCTTTTCGACTAAAATTACTATGTGAAACGTTTTCAAATATAGAGTTTCAATTTTTTTTCCTTTTTTTTGAAAAATATTTGGGCATACTAAAAGTTTTATGATAGGCCGAATTTTTGTTTCACCCAAAGTTAGATGCTAATCGGTGTTTGATGAAAATATTGGCCACAGAAGCATAAAAAATAAAAATTTTTAGCCGATCATATATCGTAGTGGTAATAAATACGATCGAAATATATAGTGTGGAAAATTTTTTTAGAAGAATGAAAAAAAAACATGACAATTTCATATAGATGCTTACACTCAGCAACGGATGAGTAAATTCTACAAATCGGAATTTATAAAGTTATGAGGAACGGAAAGTGACGCCAATTTTTTAAGTTTGAGGTTAATTTTTTTTTCTTTTTGTTCGTCAATTGAATGATTCACTATTTCCGGTTTAATGCTTAACGAATTCTTCAGTTTGGTGGGGAAAAAATGTGAAAAAGTAAAACAGTTCGTATTCATCTTTTATTTTCCTCTATTTAGACTAAAAATCTTCAAACGTTCACCGACAAACCTCATATTGGCATGTATGAAAAGCGGAAAGTAATAATAGCCAGGAATTATTATTTAATTATGGTTCTTCTAAATGTTAGAATTAAATATGGCTCTTCTAAAGGTTAGAATTGAATATGCTTCTTCTAAAGGTTAGAATTAAATGTGGTTCTTCTAAAGGTTAGAATTGCTATTTGAATGTGCTTATGAACCTGCATTAAATGGATTATGCTGGCTAATGATCAATTCTGAATGAACTGAACTTTTTCTGTCGCTAATAAGAAAACTCTTCCGGATAAAATTATAATACGAAGAGAGCAGCTGGAAACACCCGAAGTAGTTATTCGAAAAAAAAAATGCGAAAGTGAAAAAAGAAGATGTAATAAAAACAGCGATCAAATCTTACCTCCTCCACTCGATGTGTCCGTTCTGCTATGAATACTTTCTGTACTACTTTCATCCGCTTTTGCGATCACTCTAATAAGAACATAGCTGAATATCAACAGCAATTTCTTCATGAAGGGCATTAGAAGAGGATAGGACGACGAAACGAACGGGTTTTAAAATCAGTGCGGACCTGTCGTTGAAGCACAAATAGGAACGTGCCCATCTCTTTATCTACCCGTGCATCGCTTCTGGGTCATCACCTAATTTTGGTCATGAATCCGAACGGTACGCGAGAAAAATAAATGTCATTTTCACTTCTCTCAACGAAACGATGACAGAGAGCAGTCATGAAAGGTGCTGACTTTAACGCATCGAAATAGCCCCAACTGAGTGCAATAATCGTTTCACACACAAAACTACGAAACAATAGAACAGTGTCTTGAACACATCAGTTTGCAGGTGGTATTACGACTAACAAAGCGATCTATACACCTTTCTGTGTTACGCCTAACATTTGCTATAGGTGTTCATCAACGAAATATGCGGCAACTCATCGAATGAGTTAAGTTTTGGTAACGTTGATAAAGCTCACTTTTTTCATTACCGTGCTGTGACTGTTCGATTAAAAAACGAGCGAAGAAGCGATCTAGAACCGACACGATATGCACATTTGCACTCTCTTCCCCGTTCCCTTTCCAATTGACAACTACTTTTGTTAAGCTAAAAACGAAAAATTGAAAAAAAAAACAGCAGAAAATACCTCACCTTCAACTGATTGTTAGGTTTGTGCAAAACATATTTTCTACATACTATCCACAAAAAATGTGTTCTTCCAGGGAATGACTTGTGCAAAATGAGAATCAGGTCAACATAGAATGTATGTAAATTTTTTACCACCTTTAAATGCTTAAGACTCTTTTCGAAGTTTGTAGATCATTGTGGCATATGGCAAAAGGTTTGATACGATAATGTACATGATGCCTATCAAAATCTGCAAAATTTCTTTCAGTATTTTCTAAATTCAAAGTTGCACACAAATAGGCAGATACTAATACTTACCTGTACAGGTATATTTACCTGTAATATCTGCATACATATTTACATAGATATTTATACGTATGTGCACATGCGTATATGTACATATATATGCATAGATGAGGCATAGCTATATCTCGTTATTGCAATGGAAACTTACAAAAGCTTAAAATCCTCTAGGTGTCACACCTTTTATCCCTTTCAACTGAAGCACATTTCATAGACAAGCGGAAGTGATAACCGTAACCGTTATGTAGTGGGTGCTGTGAGATTGACAATCATTCAGAAGGACAGCATTTATGAAGAAGTGATACAAACGATGAAAATATTACGAGCAATAGAAAAATAGAAAAAGTTGAGAGAGACCATTGATTTTAGATAGCAGTTTCTCATACTAAGTGAAAAATACCCTCAGAGTGATCCTTCAACCAGAGGAATCACTACAGAACTTCACCGCACTCCCTCGAATACAAACTCTGAGACTCTCATAATTCTCAAACCTTCAATAACTGGTATATTTGAAAAAGTTTGTCCTGAGGAGGGATTTATTAAAAAAACAAATATAGAGAACTGAGAATTTGTGGGATATTTGTTTGTTACCAGAGTGGTCATCTTCAGTTGTTCACTATTGTTCGACGTCGTGGCAGTAAACAATCACGTCTCCGGAGTGAATTTAACGGCTCCTATATTTTCCAAGTATTTACTTCTACAAAATTGTGATACCGATGTGGCTCACTTGTTAAGAGATAGCCGATAATAAGGTAAGTGACAGTCGGTTACCTGGCTCAGGTGCAATTTTATGTAAAGAAATTCAACGTCTTCAACTGATTGTTAGCCTGAGTTCGAGAAAAACGTTTCTACGGTTTAATTGCTTAATTAGCATACGAAAATGCCCTTTCTTGAAGAATATGCAAATGCGGAAAGGAAAATAATTTAGTAATATTAAATTTTATGTCAATACTATTAAATTTTATAACTATGTGAAGTGAATTCGTTGAGTGCAATCAACGTTCGATTAGAAGAGTCAATGAAAACGAAAAATTTGATCGATGTTTTGTGAAGACTTTTGACCGCTCCATACATTTTCACCTAACGTAGAAAATCCAGCGAATGCTCATAAGAAATTGGCACCAACTTTCGAGTTCAGAGCATTCGAATACCACTGTCAAATTTGACGGCGGGCTTGATTTCAACGCAGCATATTAAATTCAAAAGTGCACCTTGATTTCAATAAAAAAGAGCGGAACTATGCACTTTCGTGCTTTAATACTCAATATAATCGAAATACCACTCGAATTCATCTGTTGGTAAAAATCCATTGCAGTTTACCGCCATCATATGGCTTAATGAGTTGTTTGCTCGGTTGTGTATGCGAAGTACCAGCCGGTTGGACCAAACTTTCATTTCGGTGTTGATTAAACCCAGGCAGGAGCACTATTCGTTTGCTGGTCAGTATTACTTTAGATGCACTGTTTTTGTTGGTGAGCTCACTGATGTATCTAAGATTTTCTGAAGTGGACTACGATCTAAAGGTATGCATCACAATCATGCGACTTTTTATGTACGCAAGAGCAATCGTGCATGTAGTGCAGATTTTATACGAGAGAAGGTTAATGCGTTACTTGCTAGCGTATTACTTATACATTTGCAGTCTTCAACGTATTTCGATCGATTTATAGACATAAACTTAAAGGCAAATATTTTTTCAGCACTTTATTTGGTATTATTGTTACATTAGCAGAAAATAATCCATTTAAATTTAGCACATGAATTCTCGAATTCATCCGTAAAAGTTAGCAAGCTACATCCTTAATTTATAGGTCGACTGAAAAAAAAAGACGAAAACTAAAAGATTAGGTGTAGTTGCTAGTGCGTTAGGTATTTGCGTGTTAATGCCTTAACTATCAGCATATTACGCAATAACTCACCTTCGCATAAACACGGCCATTTGAAATGCCAACCTGTGCAATCAAAAACCAAACGTCGACGATCAAATCTGAAAGAGACACTGTGCTACATTACATCATTTTTGCTTCAATGTAATTTCCTTGTTCACTGTGCTTCAATGTTCACTTCTAATCATGAGACTAAGTGTACGTCCGTAACGACTATAGGTTAAAATACCCAACTGATAGAATTCGAATGGCCGAGCGGGAAGTCGCTATTTAACAGTTCCTTTATTGATTATTAACCTAAGCCTTTAGTACTTTATCCTTTATGAGTTACTGAAGTCGATAAATCTACGGTTGTTCCCAGGTGTTATCGGTTGAAGTAGAGACCTCAGTGTGCTTAGGGTATAACGAAAGGTGCATCGAAAACCTTGCCATATGTGGTTCTTCGGCCACGAGCGTGAGGAATCCATAGCCATTTAGTCGAGAGATCAGCAGAGTTCATGGTCAAGTCATACAAGACTAGAATTGAGGAGCAGCACGTGTAAGTCCCCTTTCTGTAGAGATTCGGCATTAGCAGTGTCCTCATAATTTCCGGTGCAGATAAGAACATCCCGCGTATTTTAGCGCTAACTGAATACTTTTCATGCTGAGAAGCAAGGAGTGAATGCTTTAGTTGTACAAAAGTGATAAATTGACACACCACGAGCGTGAGGAATCCATAGCCATTTAGTCGAGAGATCAGCAGAGTTCATGGTCAAGTCATACAAGACTAGAATTGAGGAGCAGCACGTGTAAGTCCCCTTTCTGTAGAGATTCGGCATTAGCAGTGTCCTCATAATTTCCGGTGCAGATAAGAACATCCCGCGTATTTTAGCGCTAACTGAATACTTTTCATGCTGAGAAGCAAGGAGTGAATGCTTTAGTTGTACAAAAGTGATAAATTGACACTTTATTTTGCTAAGGGCTAAAACGCTTACTTCAAGCTCAGATATTGGGGGCGCAATTGTCTGCACCAGAAGATATTAAGCTGGAGCTAGCGAAGCGTTTAAACATCCGAAGCGCATTTGTTCGCACGAGAAAGTGGCCAGTCGGTGTTGAAACACCCGCGGTGTTGTCGCACACACTAGAAAGTTTGAGTTCAGTGCCAATCCCGAAATTGAACTTTGGTACATGCAGTAGCAGGATATGCACGTACATGGCCACGAACACATAATCAGGGATTATGAGTTGCCATATTTTCTTGCGTAAAAGGCAATAGGTTCTGCACTCTCGTGATCATGGGGGCATGACGTGGCCGGGCCACCAATTCCTCACTTTCTAAACTGCAGTAAAAGATCAGCTGGCATTGTTTTTGTAGTTTTCCGGGGACTGCTTGCGATTGGGAGGCAGTAGCTTAAGTGCTTGTTGTTGAAGGTGAAGGAATTCACCTTGCTTCCATTGCTCGGTTGGATATGATCCACGCCAAATATGTTTGTGGTTAACCTTTGACCCGTAATAAGAAACATGTCTTCGGAATTGTTTCTAATTCTCCGGTTTTATTGCTAAGCTAGTCACAGTACTTCTGCGTTATTGTTTGCTTTATTTCAAGTTTACTATAGTGCGAAAGGAATGTTGCTTGCCATTTCATTGTTTTTTTATTGCATTCAAGATACACATTAACCATTCAGTTGATCTAGCGTTTTTGATGAGTTCACGATGGTATTGCTCAATTAGCAGTTGACGAAAGCTGAGGTGGATTCAGCTTTACGTAACGGAAAGTACGAAAGGATGGAAGTGGATAACCTCGCCATATATTGGCTGAGAACTTGAAAGTCACTTAGATCATTTGCAGAAGGTGGTTAGGAAGGAGGTAGGTAGTGAATAATAAAACGATGTATTAGTCACCCTAGGCTATCGCAGCAGTACGAATCCGGTTACTAAATAAAACTGTCGCTTCTAACAAGTAATTAGGCAATTGCAGAAGATTCTCTTAGCGGGACCCTTTTGTCAGTGAAATAAGGAAGTTCTATCAGCAAATCAGCAAAAAAAAAAGGATTCTTGTCACTAAAAGAGAGTGCTCTATTGTCTATACTGGTGTCTAGGTTCATTCTAGGTAACAGTGGAACGATGAGTGACTTCCTGATTAACGCTTGGCGGCATGGCATAGAAGTGGTCGACGAAGTGAGGAAACTTGTCAATGGTTACCTCCATCTGTTGCAACCATGGCAATTAGTCGTTGTGTCAGTTTGCGGGACGGTTGTCTATATACGGGTCCGACGTCTTATACGCAAATCTGATCGTCCGATTATAAAGCGGTATGTAAGTAGGTGTTCAAAACACTGTTTAATTGATCATTCGAGATTCAACGGTATGGAGATGCCAGTGATGATGCTTCTAAAAAAGAATTGGGAATTCTTTGTCTCCTACCACTATCCTCTCCCCCAACTTTTCAAATACCAGTGATGCCTATGTTTTAAATTGCTTCGAATATGCCATTGTTTCATTTCTATGCTTAAGAAATCATTTTTGGCATTCCTACTTGTGAAAGCCTTATTGGTGAATTTAGATGTTGAACTCAGCGCTTTTGCAGTTGTAGTTATCAACAATGCTGGCCTCCGGGGAAAATCTTTTTTGGGTTCCCGAAATGCAAGACTCTCGAGTTGCTTTTGAGATTTCCCAAAAACCGGAATTTGGGATGGTGGGATCCTTCGAATTTTGAGGCCCTGAATTCTGCTTTAAACAGCTTACTTCGAGATCAGCGAAACTTGTTCAGGAGCTCTCGGAATTCGAGACGTCCGGTGTTTGAGGATCGGAATTTCAACACTGTTGCCGTTTCTTAGGGCGTCTGTCTGCTGGTTATTCACCCTTGGGGGTTTCAGGTCTTCGGTGCACCGAATGGTAACACTGTCCAAAACACACTGATCCCACTGAAGTCATTCAAAGAAAGAAGCAAATCTAAAATATGTCGCAGTTTTCACCGATTCCTCAAACGTAAATGTGCGTTTTGTAAGCGTAACAAATGCCAACAACAGATTTTGCTTTATTATATTCTTTTTGGTCGTATTCGTTTCCATTATTCTTCTAATATTTTGACTGAGTGCTGTGCAGAATTTGTTGCTCAACTTTGTCCATTTTCCTCTTTGAGCTTTGAGGTTCATATGGAATGCTTTGCTCAGATAGCATATAAGCCTATTTATTAGACTGCATGATCGAATATTCTGACTACGGTTCAGTGTTTGATGCATTTCAACGAGTTACATTTCGTTCCATTTGATTCCATCTTTACCAATACAAAAGTAATGATGCAATTATGATGGGATTTATTTTTCTATTTATTTTATGCTATGTCCCTTTTTCACAACGGTTTTCTTTCCTTAATTCTCGATTTTTCTCTTCTTCAGTGACTTGGGAACCGGAAGGCGATGATGCGGGACATTGTAAGTCAGTTCTTAAATCGCATAAAATGGAATGATGAGAAACTGTCGACATCTAATTTCCGTTTTTCGTGGCTGGTGATGGCTGATCGTTTCGCGATATATTTGGGGATGCTTTTTATGCTTGCCTTCGGTTTTCTTAACAGGGAATAATTCTTAAGAATTTGCTTCATTTTAAATCGATTTCCGAATGTTCAAGCCCATTTTCACTTATTTTTCGCTGTCTAATCGAACTTTCAGGATTAGTGCTTCCGTATATGGTTTGGTGATGCTTTTGCCAAGTGTACGAGAGATAGTCAATAGAGAGCTGAACGAGGCAAGTGTAAAGATTACGAAGCAGATTCATCGTTGTGACGAGAAGCGAATCTTTATCAAAGAACTTCCAAGAAATGGAGTGAGCAATGAACTTGTAATTGGCTTGGCAGGTAGGCGATATAAATTCGTCGTTTTTTTTCAAGAAGTTTTGTTATGGAAATATAAATCTCCTCACTGGTTTGTAGGATTAGCGATGAAGTCTTTTATCCACTTGTTCTAGTCAACGAACGCCTTTTATCCAACCTGTTATTTTATTTATTCTTTTAGTGGTAAATTATATTATTACAAGAAATATTTGATTTTGTTTGATGAGCTCATAAATTAGTGGTGAGCCGCTTTCCTCCTCCCTCCGTTGCTCCCCTCCCTGTTCATTTCCAACAGCTGATACTCTTTGCCTACCCTCAACCCTTGCTCAGTCCTCTGCTTTCCGAAGGGTTTGAATTGTTATAAGAGAGAATAAGTTAATCATTACTTCAAAGGTAATCTACGCTTTGGTATATGGTGAAGAGTAGGCGAATGATCTTAAAAGTTTAATCATAAATGGTTGATTATTACTGTAGCATCGCCGTCTTTTAACCAGCCTGCTAATCAAGTTTCATTTCCTCGGTTTCTTCATAATATCAATGCCGTTTTTATTATATTTTTTTCTTCATAATATTTTTCATTACTTCGATAGTATTAAACCTTATTTGTCCACTTGTTGTGTTTATTCATTCGTGAAAAAATTGCATATGTGAAATTTGCATATTACAGATGAATACTCTTCAATGGGTGATGGGCGTTCGTTGATTTCTTCTGGTCATGTTAGTGGTGCTGTTTATAACGATTGTGATGATAAGGATTTACAATTGCTACAAACTGAAGTAAGTTGTTCATTTCTATTTTGAGGTATTTTGATGGGCGGTTTTATTTGATTAAGGAAAACAACTGAAGATAACACTTGTCGTTAAAGATTAATGAGAATTTTTCTATTGTATTTGCAGAATATTTTAAGTTAACGAGGACTATAATGCATCTTCTGCCTTTCCTTGCCCCCCTCCCCTTCTCTTACTCACCTCTTCCATCTTTCTTAGCCTCCCTCGTCATCTTTTGAGCTTTCCTTTTCACCGGTCTCTAACACATATGTGGGAGATCCATCTCGGATCTGGAGCGTGTCTATGGCAGAAGACTGTCTACACAGACAGTTCAGCCAGATGCCCTTCAGGCAATTCAGTCACGGCTCCCGAAGTGTTCTACATTTCATGCTTTATGGCTTGGCTTGATAAGCCTCATTCATCTCTCCTCTCCATCGTTCTTAGTAACTGTATGTTTTTCGGTTTATATGCTATCTTCCTTATTTAGTGGAATATCTCTTAATGCTTTTCTTTGCTATTCTATTCTGTTTTTTTTTTCTTTTTTGTGGAATGGGCAGCAACAAATAAAAGAAAATGATTTTAGATGTTCAAAGCGTTCTCCTATTCAAATCCACTACATCCAATGCTATTTGCCGATTGTCGTAAAATGGAAGCCGAAGTTGTGCGAATGGTTGCCAACATGTTCAATGGAGGCGAAGAAGTGTGCGGCACGGTGAGCATATAACCTCGTTTCCTATATTTTTAAATCACTGCATATTTTTTCTGCTTTTTTCAAGAAGACAACATAAATAATTGCGCAGAAACGGTGACGATACACTCAGCTGAAACGAATATAATCTACTGTGCAAAAAAAAATGATAAATTTTGTAGATTCGTACTGACTTTTTAGCGTCATAATGCCTATGTTATAGAAGGAAATGTTCTATAATACTTTCAATATAATTCGGTTTCAAAGCTGTGTACTCGATAGTTCTATGATGCATTTTATTCAGAATGCTTTCGATGAAAGGCAGTGAAGTTATAGGGATTCACCAATTGAATAACATCACCGCAGCCTTTGAAGGATGTTGTTTTCACTTTACGCGGCAAAAGCAATTTCGTAAATGTTTTGTAGTAACTTATGTAGTTGACTTGAAGCAGCCCATATCAAGCCGTAAATATGCATGACGAGCCTTACACTTTCAGGAATGAGCTCATTCACCCGTGGCCGGGTATAATAAAATCCATTCAATCAAAACAGTTAAGAAGGTGAAGCAGTGATGGGACTTAAACTGTCAATATGGAGAACATGAGGTAATAAGATGGCTTAAAAGGTGGCTAAAGGAAGACATAGGAATGATAGGTCGTGAGATTTGGTTCGTAGGTTGCATGATACTTCTTATTTCGTAATGCATTGCTATTATGCGCTTCTGACGCTAATGCAGAGTTGCAGATGACCTCAGGTGGCACGGAGTCGATCCTTTTGGCAATGTTGGCATATCGTAATCGGGCTAACGATAAAGGTATCTTAGAGCCACAAATGGTGATTCCAGTCACAGCACACGCCGCTTTCGACAAGGTTGCTTTAAGTTGCCTGAATAGACTGAGAACTTAATTTGCAGCCGTTCATTTTTGATGTCCCATTTAGTAATGGTTTCTGACTGAATGATTTGGTGTTGGGCCATTTCTTGATGCCAGTTGTGATGTAGTCTGTTTTTATTAGCCACGTTAGTTTCTTCCTGTTAGGATGCAATTATGGCTACAGTAATTGAAGAACAAGGACAAGCTCCACAATTGATTCGATGGGATGGCTCCTTTGATTGAAATTTTCAATTTATATCCTATTTCGTTGGTTCGAGATCACGTGCTTGAAAGGAAAAGATGAAAAGACTCAAATTCTAGTAGAAACAAGTTAGAGACGATTGGAATAGCTCATCTAGCAAAGTGTCTTGGCAGAAGCAGGGAGACCGTGAGTTCTGACCTTTCCTTTGTTCGAAAATTTTTACTTACTGCTAGTCTCACTTCTAAAGCTTGCACACTTGGGCAGCTGCTGTCTTGTGGAAATTGGCATTTCAAAACTGAGATGATTTAAAGCATCTAACTGATATTGTCAGTGATCAGGTACCAACTCTAGTTACTCTTTGCCTTAAGCTCGTGGATTGCCAAATAGAATTGCTATGTATTCCACTCAGCATCTCATCGAGCAATTATATCAGGACACATGAGAATATACTTTGGGTCGTAAAAGTTAAGTTGGCCACAAAAATAGAAATTCACTGCACAAGTTTTGTAATGCTTTCAGGCTGCCATAATGTTTGGTATACGTTTGATTTTTACTTACTGCTAGTCTCACTTCTAAAGCTTGCACACTTGGGCAGCTGCTGTCTTGTGGAAATTGGCATTTCAAAACTGAGATGATTTAAAGCATCTAACTGATATTGTCAGTGATCAGGTACCAACTCTAGTTACTCTTTGCCTTAAGCTCGTGGATTGCCAAATAGAATTGCTATATATTCCACTCAGCATCTCATCGAGCAATTATATCAGGACACATGAGAATATACTTTGGATCGTAAAAGTTAAGTTGGCCACAAAAATAGAAATTCACTGCACAAGTTTTGTAATGCTTTCAGGCTGCCATAATGTTTGGTATACGTTTGCGTCACATTGCAGTTGATAGTAGTGGACGCGTAGATGTGAAAAAAATGGAGCGGGCAATAACATCGGACACATGTGTGGTAAGGTTCTTTTTTGCATTTGCTCTTTTTATCGGGAAGGTAGTTTGAAGAAGTGAAGAGTGCTTTCACTGATATATGAATGGTCGAATATTTTGTTCGTATGTGTCGTTTGAACCACAGGGAAATATGAAGTCTCATATAGGCGAATAAGGAAGTGCGAACAGTCTGTTATATTTCGCCTTTATTTTCTCGATTATCTTCAGTGAAAAACGTCACTGTGGGAAGTTCATAAAAGTAGAAAGTTGGGGTGTTCTTTTTGTTTCGTTTTGGGGACAAATTTTTGTGTATAAACTGATACAGAAACTGGTTAAGAATTTAAATACGAGTTGAATTTATCATCATTTTCGATCAACTTTTTGCAAATTGCGTTTTCAGTTGAATGGCAATATATTTTAGGATACTAATGTTCAGCGTCCAAGTTTGTCTGAATTCTTTCCTTCAGTATGAAAACTTTTATTTTATCTTCGATGACCACAAATATTCTAATGCAACTGTCATTACATGTTTTCCTTGGAAGTTTTGATAAGAAACTTGTTTTGAAAATTATTTTCAGTTGATCGCATCGGCTCCCAATTTTCCAACCGGTACTATTGACGATGTTGAATCAATCTCGAAGGTTCGCATCCTGTATTTCTTTCTTTTCAACTTGCACATAATGCTACTATATTATGATTTTCATGCATTCTGCAAAAATTCCACAGCGCAAATAGTGCACAAGTTTGTGTTTTCCTCATACGTTCATCTGGTCCCTCAGCTAATAACATATGTGGTCACAAATTTGAGAAGTTTAATATTGCTGAGGTCCCTCTTTTTAACGATGCATTACCGATTTCTGATCATCTTTGAATTTTTTTGACTATCACTTCACAAATAAATGTTGCATTATTTCGAAGTCATTTCAGCTTGGAGAAAAATATGGTATTCCTGTGCATGTTGACGCATGTTTGGGTGGCTTTCTTATTGCATTTATGAATGATGCTGGATATTCATTACCTACTTTCGATTTTCGGCTTGATGGCGTTACATCGATTTCATGTGATACACATAAAGTAATCGTGCATTTTTATTTCATTTCTACTTAAATTTTCTCGTTTCTTAAACGTTTTCTGGAATAATACATTTCTTTTCTTTTCAAAGCAGAGAGCGAGAAAGATGTGTATCGGATTTCGGAAGATTTAGTGTTTTTTTTTTCAAATTCATTCCACTTTAACTCGAACATTTTATATAAGTTTAGTATGGATATACGCCGAAAGGTTCATCGGTGGTCCTTTACCGAAACGTAAAATTTCTACGATACCAATATATATGTGTGCCCGATTGGACTGGCGGCGTTTATGCCACTCCAACCATCGCAGGTATTTTGCACTTCTTTCAATTATATCTCCTTTGGTTAGCGGTGCTAATCAGCTGTCAAATCATTGCTTCCTTACTAAGATGTATTTTTATAGAAACAATATATGTGGAAAGCGAGCTAGTTTATTGCTCGCAGGGAACATTCGAAGCCTATACGTTTAGGCGCCTAGCGTAGTGTTTTCTATGTCTTAAACTATTGTGGAACTCAACTAAAATTGTACTGTGCTGCATTTGTTTATTTGCTTGGGTGATGTTTGCTGGCAATGCCTTCTCATTATGTAAAGCATTGATTAGATGATTGTATTGAATTATAGCTGTAGCGTTATGCTTCTTGATTTTGATGAGAGCATGCATGCATTGATAGTTTTATTGAATCCATTCAATTAAAAATCGACGTAATTCATTTAGCGTCTCATATGTTTTTATACTCAATTTCCAATATTAAGAGATCGAAGCAATAAAATAACCGTGATTTACAAACAAGAAATCCTCTTTAGCACTGTATAAGTTATTATGGCAAGAGAATAATCGAAACCGATTTTCCCTCGTGGTACGTAGGGCAGTAAAGGTCGTAAACAGTGCGAACTACCTGCGAATTAAGTTTGCTCACATCTTTGGCATAATGATCGTTAAGGTAGTCGTTCGGGATTGGCAATTGCACTCACATGGGCTACGATGTTACATTTTGGTCGTGAGAGTTACATTGCCAGAACGAGAGAGGTTGTTGCATGCGCCAGACGTATCGCAGACGCAATTAAAAATGTTCGTTTTTTATTTTTTTTTCTAACATTAAACAATTGGCGATTTCACTCGAATTTCCCTGTTTTTTTTTCTTTTTTTCTTTTTGGGAGGGATCAACAAAGAAGGAGTTAGGTTGAGGGCAAAAGTTTGCTAGAGTTAGTCTTTGTCGAAACACATAAAAGCGTGTTCATTTTTGCTCACTGTCTGTGCTGTTTGTAGATTATTTTTATGAAAATTGTAATCTCATTTACCTGAAATGATTACCAAATAGGTGTTCCCACCCGAGTAGTGTGATTTTTAGATGAGGCGACTCTATCGAAGATTGGAAGAAATAAGCCAGGGGATCTTTCTAACCCTTCCCCATAGTTTGCAAACGTACCTCTTTTTCTTCAGCGCTAAATTATGAGTCCACAGTCGAATCGGTGCATTCATAGGTGAAATTCAGCAATTTTCTCGTATTATTTCATTTCAATTAGCTAAACTTTGTTCGTTTTATTTTTGTTCAGTTTCAAAATTTTCTCAACAGATAAATTCCTCTGTAGATTAAACACGCGATTTTGCAGGAAGGGAAAAGGGGGCTAAAATTGCTCGGCTCGCCTGCGGTGTCAGTTGTTGCTTTTCAAAGTGAGAACGTAAATGTATACGCAATCGGAGATCGGATGTCCAAGCATGGCTGGCATCTCAACGCACTTCAGAACCCTCCTGGGTTTGTTTTATTTTCCATCTTTTATATATCAATTGTTTCTTGAAGCAATTCTGATCTAAGATAATAACGTTGATTCGACAATCACTTCTCGATCGGCACTTGACAAGTACTTTACTTTCAGATATTCCATGTCGTCCTCATGCACTGAACAGTTCTATTCTTATAAGCCATTTTTATAAAACTTAGTGGGTCCTAGCATTCAAACTTAATAGCGTTTACCACTGCGATCTTATATTTTTCTTATATATACGTCAGAAGCAGTTTTAACTTCAGAAGAATATCTGTCGTCAACAATTGCGCTGTGGTCGTTGAATTTGAACAGTGAACGAAACGGATCGTTTGCACTTACTTCATCACTCATGCAACATTACAACAATAAATATAATGCTTTAGGATAAGCTGAAGCGAGATATTGTATCTATTTGTAGGATGCATATCTGCGTCACTTTTAATACGGTGAAAGCGAATGGTGATGTGACCTTCATCAGAGATCTAAAGGATGTGGTGGATGAGCTAATGAACGAACCAGATAAAGGAAATGCGTCAGAAATGGTATTTTTTCAGATGTTTTTGAGCTCCCTCACCTATAAACTTGCTGATTGGCTTCCATGGTCGAAGTTAGTTGATGAGGAAGCACTGTTTTCGTCGCCTATGCAAGGAAAGCTCTTCTTTAGGCTAGAGAAGAAATTCTATCGGTGTACTTTTTAACGAATATCTTCGTATATGCTCCGACATATTACCGAGGATAAGTTGAAATGAAAGATGCGAGGAATAATCTGGAACATATTTTGTGCACCTGCGGGGATGTCTTTTACTTTTTGTTTTTATACTTTAATTAAAAGACGAAACTAACATAGACAATACAGCGAAGGTTGTCATTGGTTATAGAGTTGGACATGTTCGATTTGATGTTCCATGTTATTTTCTTACGAATTTATTTATTTGTTTTATTTATTTTTTTGCTCAATTATAGCTATAATTTGAATAGTATGGTTTACTGCCAATGAACGGAATGAAGCTTTAAAAAATTTTAATTTACATTCGTCAGGGGAATAGCGCTACAGTTGTTTTGATGTTGCGATTGCGTCGTTTTTACTTGTATCGATCATCAGTGGCATCACTAAAAATATTTAATTGGAGTCGTTGTCGTTGCGTTTTTTCTGCAGCTGTTTGCTGTCCGTCGCATTTCTTCCGACTATTTATTTCCTGCTATGAAACTCTCGATCTTAAGAGCACATATGTTCAAAGGTTTTGTGGCATGGATTTGATCGAAGAGCTCTTGTAAGAAGGCGACTTGATCATTGTTAAAGTACATTTGAATTTTGCAGTAATGCAGACATTGTTTGATGTGACTGATTTAATACAAGAGATTTGTTGCACTCAATTCGAATTTTTTATAGGCAGCTATTTATGGGATGGCCGAATCCGTTCCAGATAAATCAATTATTAGCGAAGTGGCATTCGCCTATCTGGATGCGTGCTATGCGATGCCGACTGCAACCGAGCAGAAGGAAAGTGGTGAAAAATTGTAGACCTAGAAGACAAAAATTTCATCTGCTTCGCATCACGTGCAATATGACTGTATTTTACATCTTGTTGTGTTTCTTTTTTTTCTTGCCAATTTTTGCCAGTGACATTGTGTTCATTTTTTTGAATTATGTTGTGAATTTGTAGGCGGATGAAATAAATTTAGTGTTTATCATATAATGAAACATGAGATTAGTTTGTGATAAATGGAAATGCTGCATCCCCTAGGGCTAGAATTTGAGGTCTTACGGTATAGGTGTTTTCGTTGTTATGAAACCTTATAATTTGAGCAGAATCATGAAGAAATGCCGAAGAATCCGATCATTAAAACTAATAATTTGTCGTGTATTTCATTGTCAATCTTATTATAGTTTAGTAACATCATTGTTTTGTTTTTTTGGCATTAATGAAGCAATTATCTTCATAGAATTTGCTTAGTTAATATCAGTCA
This sequence comes from Baylisascaris schroederi, assembly GCA_006503575.1. NCBI lineage: Eukaryota > Metazoa > Nematoda > Chromadorea > Rhabditida > Ascarididae > Baylisascaris > Baylisascaris schroederi. Next base: position 2,478,653 of record QEWY01001293.1, read on the forward strand.
TATTTTCTCTGAGTTAAAGTTTTACCCTTCTATGAGATTCAACGGAGTAATTATCATCAGTGCGATCGAGTTATGAACAACAACAGATCCATTCGTCTCATTAGGTATCATCTAGTATCCGAATAATTGATATTAACTTAATGAATGAATATTGCTGATTAAAAGCAAAGTTATTATTAATATCAAAGTCTTTTCACTTACTATTTTATTTAATTTATTATAAAAAGAAGCATTTATATTATTGAAAGTAAAAATTGCTCGTATTTATCCTTTTCTTGCCTTTTGTTTTATTCACTTAGTTATATGTGCAAATTTTCCGACTAAAAAAATTATCGACAGTTATTGCTAATGTATTTCTCTTAAGCTTTTATCGTATTTGTTATTGCCATAAATATATCACTTCAAATTCGTATATTTTATGATGTTTTCAATGATCATATGAATACACTATGAAAATATATTGGCATTGTTCCACGAGAAAAAATCCGTTGCTGACATATGAGGAAACGTAAATACACCTTTCTAGAAAGTCTAAATCTCCATTATAGAATGCGTTAAATTCGGTGGACAATCTAGGTTGCTTCAGCCTCGATTGTGAGTTCCAATTTAGGCGAATTTCGATTAATCTGCATTTGTCTCGAGATGATGAATTCAACGAGTGCTTGTCGAAGACTACTGAATTTCATCACAGTAACAACTTTCCGATCTTCACTTAAGACGAACGCACGAACCGACGTGAACATCCCATTATGCGCAATTTGTAAATAACGATAAAACAGAAACCAAAAGTACATCAAAGACGTCGACACAAACAATGGGAATTAGATAAGCGAACATTTTATGAAAGAGACGTCGAAGTCGATCGTAGCGAAGAGGAACTACACAGACAGATTCAAGCAGGCCGAATCGCAATCTTCCCAAACTTCTGAATAAAATTTCTTTGGGATCAAATATGATTAGTGAATAATCGAATGAAACTGATGCAAGACAAACATTAGATAGCGGATTTCCATGCAGACTTCTTCGGGACAAACTGTAGTTCACAAATTTTCAAGCAAAATTTCTTCATGGTTAGGTGCACCTCTCTAAGTTCCGAATAAAGCTTCTTCAAGAGAAATTTTAGCTTGCGAATTCCTAAATTAAACTTCGCAACCAGTTTTAACTCATGAATTCATAAATTTAGCTGGTGAATTCGTGAATGAAGCTGTTCCGCGATCAACTCAAGCATAGATCATTTGCCTATCTAAAAATAGTAACGAAATATCCAAAGAGGATGTACGATGCACGTCAAGGATATATAAAAAGTAAAAGTCTTTTGCTCCATTTTTGCATGCGCATACTATTCATTATGTAAGAAATCAACACTGCAGTAAGTTATTCAATTATTGTTCATCTTCTCATATGTCTACTTGAAAATGGCGCATTTCGCCACTCATATTCTGCTAATTTGGACGGTATGTGAAGCACGAGGCTTCGTCGCCCACTTTTTTATGTCTGTCGAGCTGGGAGAAAAAAGAACGCCTGAGCGCCAAAAATTACCAATAACTACATTTTCAGACGCTTTTTTTCTTTTATTTTCGTCCTTTTTTGGATTTTTGCTTGGCAATTTTGCTTTTTCTCCTCTCCTTTTCTTCTAAAATGTCACTTCAAGTTTTTCTTGCATTTTACGCGAATTCCGTCACCTCTCATCTCTCTCCATTTGAATGGGTAACAGGAAAGACGGCTCTCACATACAACCTGAATTATAAGGATTTATGAAGTGAAATATCCGTGAAAAAAGAAATCGTACAACACTTAAACATTGCTTCAAACAGTCGTCTTTTCGCGGCAATTCACTCGCAGCGATTTTCTTCAGCTTCACTGATTCGCTCGAATATCGACGAAAAGTGATGACTCTTTAAAGGACGAAATCGTTGCTTTCAACTTTTAAAACTGTTTGCACTTTTCGAATCGAATGCTGTGAAATTAAAATAACTATTTGCCAACTCATTTTTTTCTTGCCATCTATCGTTTTCATAAGTGTACATTTCAGTGAACATAGAACCAGGAAAAGTTTTAAATATATCAACCTAATTTATAACGACTGCCATTTGTTTGTAGTGGCAGCCTATTTCTCATCACTTAAAACAACAGTAGTGACCATTAAGAGAAGATCACTCAGCGGTAAAAATCTCGCACAACTCTATTCTCCTATGATTCCTATGATTGGGGGTCCCTATGATGTACGTAGAAGTACCCATTCCCATCTTCTAACATCTCCATTATGGGAATTTGCAATCTTAGTATACTGTAAAAGTCTGCTTTAGAGTAGACAAATTGTTTAGGTTATAAGTGGTGATGATCATATATCCAATCTTGATATCAAGTGTACAGCTTCTGTGAGTTCGTATATGTTCTCCTTTTCCGTTAGAAGTGATACGGTGTTTCTCGGTATTAGAAGTGATACGAGTGAAACTATCTATGTAATTATAAACAGCATCTTCCACTGTTTAGTAGTGCACCTGCATTGCACGTCTAGAGTGCGAAGAAAAACGCTTATATAACCAGGATAAGTGAGATTTATAGGGAAGACGGGGGTAGGAAGCGGAGGGTGGGGGGGGGGGGGGGGGAATTTTTNGGGTGGGAATTTTATCTGCACAACCTGGAAAATACTTCCAGATGACTCCAAAAGCAGTTCTAGAATGACCTTAAGCCAATGACCGCGCGATCTGTGAACGCGTCCATCGAGGTGCATGCAGAGTATGATGTTGGCAACCAAAAATTTGAAAAAGGCTGCAATTTTCAAATTGTTTTCATTTCTTCACCTTCGCCCATTGGGATTTTAATGTACTCCACTTTCGCCGTTTTAAAGCGGAGGTGACGGCTGTGTTCTCTCTTCACATAGGTTTCGACACAATTGCTTTCCAATGTCAGGATGTCAAGCTGCAGCTCTTATGGGACATTTGGTGGACGGTGGCTATCATGTCCGACCAAAAGAAAACGCGCAGTCTATTTTTAGAGATTATAGTATTCTGCCTAATTCTCTGTTCTTTCCGTAAATAATACACCCGCATACTTTTACATGCCTTGCAAACATTCCTTATAGTAAGAAACTCAACACCGTCGAAGATGTGCTGGTGACTTGTTAGTGCTGCACGGCAAGCCGGAGAAGATAAGGGAGCCAGCCACTAGCCCCAGCATTTGATTGTAGTGCGATATGTGAGATGTGGCTCGTTGGGAATCTCCTAAACACGTAATTGAGTTAGAGAAGGATGTCACAGAGCTGAAGTGACGGCCAAGTTGGGTAGGCGGATATAAGTTGTGAGTTGGCGAGTAGAAAGCGGTGGAGGGGGAGAAGGCGTCGTATAGAAAGGTTTCTTGAATATTGATGGGGCGGCTCCTTGAGAGGGAACGCAACTAACGAGCCCGCTTGTTGGCCGTTGCAAGAAGGATGTCACAGAGCTGAAGTGACGGCCAAGTTGGGTAGGCGGATATAAGTTGTGAGTTGGCGAGTAGAAAGCGGTGGAGGGGGAGAAGGCGTCGTATAGAAAGGTTTCTTGAATATTGATGGGGCGGCTCCTTGAGAGGGAACGCAACTAACGAGCCCGCTTGTTGGCCGTTGCGCGCGTTCCACACATTCGATGCGATCCACGTCGCTCGTGCTGCATACTGCACTAGCCGTGCATGTGATCGTTGCACTACCACACTTTCTACCATATCGTCATCAGTACTGTGCGAACGATACGGACGTCATGGATCATCTGCTTATGGAGACAGCCGTTCGCTATAACCGGCATAAACTGCCCTCACAACCAGTTACCGTACGCATCGAGATGTGGGTTCAAGAGGTGACATCCGTTTCTGAACTCACACAGGACTTCGAAATTGGTACGTTCCCACAATACCGACTTTTTATCTCTCCTCGTTCAATCGGCGCTGTCATTTGTACCATTTGAACGATCACTCAATATAGAATGAAATGTATATCACGTCCGCGGCGCTTTTGTCGTATCGTAATAAGGAGTTAAAGTCATTTGAAAGATGTACAGTCACGTCGAGCATCTTCGTAAGGGTGTTTATAAATAGGTGTTTTCAATTCTAGTGAGCGCAGCAGTTGTCATTTCTTGATTGTCGCATGAGAATATTCGTTGCCATTAGGCGACTGTGATTGATTTCTTCAAGTTTTGCTCAATAGCTCATTTAGTCACATCACTTACGTAATATGAGTTGTTTGCCGTAGGCAGTAGAGCACATTTGCTGATATAAGCATTCTCAGCTACTTCCAAATTGTATTTCCTCGTTTCCATTGCGCCCTTTCAATCATGAATTTCTTCGAATCTCTTTGCTCAATGAAACGCTAAAAGACATCTTACTTTATGAGTTAGTAATTGAAAAACGCGCATCGAATCACATCTTCGATAAAGCAGCTTAGTCTCATTGAATTCGAATTGTGTGCCAATCGTTACCACTTCCATATTCGAATTTCTTTCCATCCTCACAAAAAGACCGTAAATGGCTCACTTCCTAAACTGGCTAACGAGAGAACCAAAACAGACACCACATGCTTGTCGCTCAGTCTGTGCCTAGAAGAAAATAATCTATCGTTTTTGACATATATGGTTATAGATTAGTTAAAGAAGAGCAGCGGAAATGATTGAAAGTTGATAGTTGGAGCTGACATACAATAGGTTTGCATAATGAAGAATGACGTAAAAATGCATTAAAGTCCCATGGGGTTATAAAATAATCGAATTATATTCATTTTGTTATTATTACGATAGCGTTTCAATGCATAGCAGTAGGCATAATGAAGCGAATTTTAGCTTTTAGTATGAGAAGTGATCACTACTGCATGTATTACTGTAATTACTACTGTGCTGTTTACCGTAATCCTTGTTGTTATGAAACCCTGAGGTTATGCTTTCGACAAATCTAATAATCAATCAAATAAAACAATTACTATAACATAGCTAAAGTGAGGGTCTAATTAAATCGAGGATGACATTGGACGAAGCACTATATGCAGTCAACTACAAAAATAAAGAGCTGCTATATTAGAGACAGCAATAAATGACACATCAAAAGGTAACAATAAAAAAATGAATGCTAATTTGTAGATTTGTATGTGAACGAATTTTGGGAGGATCCGGCGCTCGACTATGAACAACTCTATCCTTGCAATGGTAATCTTAGCTTCGATCACAGTATACAGGAAAGTATTTGGATACCCAATACGTGCTTTATCAATTCGAAAAGAGCGCTCATTCACAGCTCACCGTTCAGAAATGTCTTCTTTATGATTTTTCCAAACGGTAAGTTCTCCACATTGTATTTAAATATGGTTTCATTCCATATACCAATAAGAAAATATTTGCAGTCAGAAGGGAATTGAGGAGGCTGGGAAGGAGGGGATAAAGCGGGGAGTGGAAAAGTTGGAGGGGGGGGGGTTGGGTGGGAAAAATGAGTTCAAAACAGATGAATGTGTTAGTGAGCGAAAATCTGATTACCATTATTAAAAAATTGAGCAGTTGAACAAAGAAAATGAAAACATAAATGCACTCATCAATGAGTCTCCCAATGCATTAAAAATTCCATGTTTTTCGAATCAATTGCTCAATCGTTTCGTTCACATTCGGGAGATCTCAGAGGTGGAAGAGAAGTGGAAGGGGAAGGCCACGACAACGATCCTAATTACTTTTCCCTATTTTCACAATAAAAAAATTTCCACACCTCTAGAATAATAGCAGTATCGAACGATCTGCTATCATATCTGGTTGCTTCTAACTGCTTTGATGACATGCTAGCACTGAATACCTTAACAGGTCTCTTAAGTTACTTTCAATTAGCAAGATAGCAGCTATTCTTGCGATACACATTAAATGCTTCATCTTGTATATTTCATCTTTCAGTTCAATGTGCTCTTTTTTTTTCATCCCTTTATTGATAGTATATGATGAACTACATCATAAATCGTATTCATCGATCAATAGAATACAAATAAATAAATAAATAAATAAATAAATGTAAATGCTTGTCATACGAAACGATGAAATGTCTACAATAAAGGTGCATCAATTACGATTGCGTATAATGTTTTCGATCCTTAAAAATTTTAATCGAAACACAGCATCAACGATAATTGGAGTATTTCAATATTTTCTATAATCAACTTCTTTTTTTCCTTCAAAAAATTCCTCAAATATTCTCTGCTGGAATTCCATCAAATCTTTCTTCTTTGAAAAAGATTTCATATTGAAATTAGTGAACTGATTAAAAAAATAGAAAGAAACTTCAGTCAATAAAATGAATGAATATATAAGTGAATTTCGCATTGATATGAATTCACGCTATGTAACGAAATTTCTCTCCTTCCATTTAGTAAGCATTCAACGCTTTTCACTTTATTCATAATGACTGCCTTTTGCAGTCGCACTGGATCCCTCTTTCTCTCTTTTTTTCTTTCTCTCTCTCTCTCTGTCTGTCTGTCTGTCTTGCAGTCGCTTCTAATACATTTGCATAAAGCTTGAAACAATTTGCATGCTGGGCTCTTTAGAATTAGCACTTATAAACTGTGCTTTTTTAGAGTCATTTCAATCGAATAGTATCCCTTGAAAATGTGAGCATTAAGCACTGGTTTTCCGTTTACGAGAACAATTACGAGTTATTAAAGAAACGACCTAATTATTTAACATAAGGGGACAACAATTTATGCGCGACTAATATGCTCTTTGTTGGCTCATAGATAAGTACTATGACTACATTTTTGTATATTACACTCATAAGTGAAATATTCGACAGTTTGGGAATGCTATTATTGAAGTTAATTTATTTATTGATATAAAATGGCTGTATGAGATACTATTTGCTCTATGCATGTCGAATTTTTTACGCATTAGAATAAGCTGTATTGCAATAACTTGTTTTAGAAGGTCAGCGAATTGACTTTCGAACGATAAATTTTTATTTATATTCTGACATTCGAGTATTCATTCATTTATTTCAACGATTAGAGTTGTATTTAACTCCTTTAACATTCCTTCAACTATTTAATTCCTAGAAATTTTATTACATCTTTTAGCAAAGTACATCCTTATGCGACCCATAGAAGCGTTGCCCCTTCCACGCGAACGGCCAAGTCCCCGTTAGGCATGTTCCCATAGGCCAATTACGCATTGGTCGGCAGTTCTTCATCGTCCGGAAGCCACCGTTCATAAAGAACAATGTCTTAGTGAATCGAAACTTGGAAGATTTTCAAATACCAAAGAACGAATTCTCGAAAACTGCAGTACAAAATCCGTGTGCTTGTGGAATATTGCGAATGTGCTGGAAATATTACTGTTGATGAGTTTCAACTTTTAAGCAATGCGTTTTAATTGAATTGTCGCTGCAATTCCCGTAGGAAATGTAAATATTGTTGATTTCAGCTCTGCGCTTCACATTGCATTTCCCAGCAGAAAACAATTCGGTGAGCAGCAAATAAAGAAGCCTCATTGATGTGCAGTTCTTTGCGTTGTAGACCCCTTAAAGTAGTCGTCGATCTAATTTACAAATTCTGCAGGGCAATTTTTTTTTGTCGCGTATTTTCTTTTCATTGCATCACTTGAGAAAATCAGCAGTGGATTATCATTATAGGATCAATATGGTCTTGTTGGAGAATAAAGGGTACTGGACCATGCATTATGGATTTAACAAAGTTTCCTATGGACTCAATATCATGTATTCTCACTTTCGAGTCCTACAATTATAATATCGAAGAAGTACGAATGAAATGGAATGAGCCAAATCCTGTGATTCTCTTCAAAGATATTGAATTACCCGATTTCACCTTAATAAACTTTTCAACGTTCAACATTGAAGCGGTAAGGCAATATCGTTATTTGCTTCTTTTCTTTATTCATGAGTATAGGTATACTTTTGATGAGTAAATACTCGTTCTAATGCTGTTGTGAGAAGACAATATCATTGATTTCAACCGACCAAATGCTTTTTAATCGGTAGAAGATTTGAGAAGCGGTGCACTTTGCAATTTTTGAATTCCTCTTTTTTATCATAAGCAAAACGCTGATTTATTTCACTGCTGATTAGATGGAACTTTCATTATGATGTTCTGATTTAATTGTAGCAAATGGCATATCTTTCACTGTCTTAGATCCGATAACTAAAATTGCAGAAATATGCTGCTGGTATATGGGATGAATTGACTGTATCGTTCACTTTTCGAAGGCGATATGGCTGGTATATACTACAAGGTATGAGATTTCACAATTCATATGTTCAATTAGAGCAAGCAAATCAACACTTATAATGCCATTTCTCTCCCAGTAAAAGAATATTTCAGCGTGAAAAATGAATTTACCTTAATAGACTGTTCGATCGGCTTATGCTTTTTGTTCTCCTTGGTAGCAATTCAGAGTGACACATCAAGCGAATGAGATCTTTCATAGAAAATATCCTAAATTTTGCATATGAAATGAAACAAATGTATTGTAAGTTATTGAGTTAGTATTAGAAAAAAAATCGTACTATTTGGGAACATTTGAATTGCCTACTTAGCAGCTTTACTATCGAACAGATCAAAAATGAGCTCACATGAGATCAGATTTTACAAACTTCTGCAAAACCGACCTATTCAATAAATGCTGAAGCGCGTAATGCCATAGCACTTGATCATTTTCGCTTAAACACCGTTACACACAATTTGAAGGCGTAAAATTAGCTGAAAATCTCTAATTTATGAACTGAAATTAGTTCTGTTATTTTAGTATAGGATGGATCTAGATTTTGTTGCGTTTAAATGATACGTAAAAACACATTGCGGTATCGAAGTGTTCTTCAACGTCATGCATTAATTTTCGTTACGTTATTTTTCAACATTAATAGGGATTCATTTCCGATCATGGATAAAGCATGTTCTATTTGCTAACGGATCGGCTTGAATCGATCGGTATTGGTATCATTCAGCAGCAATCTCTTTGGTAGCTTCGCGATGGTGCACTCTATCGGTTACATCATTAATTCTTGTGCATATCTAAGCTCCCACCAAGAGCATAGCACACCTCGTTAACCCTAACCTCATCATGAGTGAAAAATATAAGAGGCAGACAAATGGGCAAACCTACGTAAAAATTCAAGCGCAACGAAAAATTGCGTTATGAACAAAGACAAGCTACACGCATCGCTTATGAATTTGTTGCCATCCATATTACAATTGTCACTAAGTGCTGTCGAATTGCAGGATACATACCAACCTATCTTACTATTTTTATTTCATGGATTCCATTCTACTTAGGACCAAAAGCAATTCCAGCGAGAACAATGATTGGAGTAAATGCATTACTAGCAATGACATTTCAATTCGGAAATATCATTCGCAATTTACCACGAGTATCTTATATCAAGGTATGCGTACGTGTATGTATTCATGCCCGAATTTCTAGCGAATATGCACAATTATTTCCGATTGTTTAATCTTTCGACAAATTACTATGTTTGGAGGAGATTTAGCTAGAACTGGAAGTGAAAGTAACATCGGAAAGAATGAATCCAGCGAAACGTTCGCTCAAATTTAGTCAAATCTCTCTTGGGCATTGCGTGTCTAGCAATTGTGTTGCTGTGCATGTCGATTTTTAAAGCAATTACGCTTGTCCTTTTTCGTTGAAGCGATGTTAGCCGCATGGAATTAGCCAACGTTTGTTTGAAGTTACTTTTTGTTGCAATTGCGCAGCACTAACATACGTTGCATGAAGACGATTGAGAAATTTCACTTCGCAAATTCGATGAATAAAAACAATACAATCTATATTCATTCAACATATTCTTTTAGGCGATCGATGTTTGGGTGTTAAGGTAAGGATTAATTATTTATGCTTCCTCTCATTGTGTTAATTTGGTTATGCGCATGCAAATTTTGAATATACTAGTATCATTGAAAATTTCTTTGACATTTGTCCGATGTTAATTTTGCGCAATGGTAATGTTGTATGTTGTCGGCATGCTAATTTTTTTTGTGTTTGTGTTTATATGTGATTACTTCCTCCATAATTAAATATGCAAGTGACAAAAATAATCGACGTTTTCGATTGCATATTTTTGCTTCGAAATATTTAATGCAGATGAATTTTCAGTGGAATGACGTTTATTTTTGCGTCACTAATTGAACTTGCAATGATTGGATTTATGAGTCGCAATGAAGGTCGATCGATAGTGAAATTGAAACATTTGAATAAAAAAGTTCGTATTTATTAGAGTTCTTTATTTTGCTCTACTTTTTTTCTTTATTTTTGAAGAGTAGAAGAGGAGAGAGTTGGTTTTTAATCACAGACTTAATTTTTGAAGAATGCCATTCACATAAAAACGTTTGATAATTAAGTGTTTTTTAAGGGGCGCATCTCAGAGAGAGTAATTTTTATAACGCGCATTAAAAAAACTTTTTGAAAATTTAAACAAATCAAATCTAATGAAAAAAAAAGATCTGCATTCTTCTGATTCTCAAGCAAAAAATCTGGGTTATCTTTGATGTAGGTCTCAAACTATTAGCTTAAAGTTCCAACATAATGAACATCTGAAGAAAATATGTTCATTAATGCAGCTCCACCTTTTATTGTCTTCGTAGTGAGTGCATTTAAATATTTTCGGACCTTTAAATTATAGCTTTATTTTTGAAAGAAAATGGAAATGGCAGTTTTCAGCAAAAACTTGATATTGATGAGCACTGTATGCGTCTAGAATAGGAAAATAAAGCGTATAATGCACATCGAATGCAGAAAAAAAAAGCTTATAGAAGCGGAAGTCGAAATGGGACACCGAGAAACTCGATCTCTATTCGAGGATCGTCTTTCCAAGTGAGCTTCCTATGAAACTTTATACAAATTGAGTTTTTCCTGTCGAAGAAACCAAATATACTAAGGGGTATAAAAGTTAAACTTTCACGATTCAACGATATGGAAAGGTGCTCACTCTCTTGGCGTAAATTTATGCAAATTGTTCTCATCTAGGGGCTTTCATCAAAAATGAATGCGGATTTGTAAGCAAAGTTTGTCAAACAACTAGTCGTTTAGATCGCCAGTCAATCAGCTCACATATATTTTGCGTTCTAAAATTGCTCCCTTCCTCAAACTAAAACCTGCCGTTCTATTAACACAAAATGAAAAAAAAAATTAAAATAGAAATATGTAAATACGGAATTGCTAAAAACTATTTTTTTAGTAGTCTATGCAGTGTTCAATGTCGGATACTGGGGTTACTACATGGGTGGTATGCTCTTGAACAGCTGATTAACAATATATCTGCCTTCGCAAAGCCTTCGCCCATCGCGCCTTCCGTCACAACCACTTGGGTGGTCCCCGCTTCCCGAAGGACTGCCACTTCTGAGCCCTATACGATGATCTGAAGAACTGTGCCTTCGAATTTCTCAATTTTCTTGCGCTATTCTTTCAGTTTCATTGTTCATGTCTTTAGCTCAACGTCAAAATTTGTTGCACTTCACTCTTCAGAGTGTAGCTGTGTTGTTCTATTAAAACAGTTATTCCATTCTTCATGTTATCACATCTTTTATCTCTGCAATTCGGGAATAGCAACACGGCGATATCGAACCTAAAGTGCATAGAAGTAGGCCGATTCGAATCAGGTGAAAGAACTTGGAGTTCGCAAGGAGCTGGAAACGTGGGGCGCTTCACAACCGGCGATGATGTGTGCTTTATTGTCAACATTTCGCGCAGACAAATCTAAAATTGTTCAGGTCTTCCACTAGGTATTTTTTATAAAAGGTCCATTTTTCGAGGTAATATTTCTCGAATTATGATATTAGAAAGGTGAAAAAAGTATGAAAAGTTTCCACTGGCTGGCAATTTTGGCTGGAAAAAGCAAGTGAAGGGCAAGAAAGATGCACTTTTTTTATCGACCTGATTTTGCTGAGTAGGAGCAACGCTGTGCACTATTGTCATGAATATTCAATGACTGTGCTAAATTTCGAGATTTAGAGGGGATGATATGCCTTCATTATGCATAATCCTTTGAATACTAAAGGAATGGGCGATCCCATAGGAATGAGATGGCGCCTGAAATTTGAAATCCTTACCATTCCCCTTCACGTCTTCTCATTTCTAATGGCATATGAAGACAACTTAAGTTTTGCGTGCAACGTTTGTCTTTTTTGCATGCTGTGACAGTTTGATCGCTCGAAAATCTCGCACCGAATATCCAATGAGCCCAATTCACATCAAAGAGTCCCCAACTTCGTTTTGCGATACGATTGCTTAAAAGCCGCTAAAATCTAGCTTAGCATCTGCATACTCCTGAGAAAGGAAATATGTGGATCATGACGCAAAGAAATAACGCCACATTGATGCATGTATTCGTAGTTGTCTTCAGTTTCTATATGCATCCATAACTGAATGTGAGTTAACCTCTCAATAGAAATTTTATTTTATCCTCCACTCGCAAAAGATTATTTATAACAAAATGTGCTCATTCGGTTATAACGACGGCAAATGCGTTATTTCTGGCTGATCGGATATATTTTCGCCTGAAATATCTCTTCTTTAATTTGAAAAGAAAAAGATTAGAAGGTGATTCAAGATGATTTACGACAAAAATAACGAAGTCCACATACGTTATAAAAGAAGATTTATGATAGAGAAAAGACCAGAGCATACATTCAGTTACAGCTAGCCTGTCACTACGACAAATAACCTCTAACTGAAATATTGAAGCAAGCGGACTATGCGCCAAATTTCCGACGGAAGGGAATCGCTGAATGCTGTGAAATGATGCAGATGGAAACTTTTTGGAAGATTAGTGACTTTCAAAAGCAATTTCTGTTGGGCGTTTCAAAAATGAAACTATGCCAATGATAACTTTCGAAACAGCTTACCTTTCTGAGAAGAAAAGCTCTGCCTATCGGGTGAACGAACGTTGCTGTCGCTAATCAACGGTAGATGCACACCTGTATTTTCTAGATGTTCCTTCTTAATTTTATAAGTTGCGTTCATTCCACCAACGTGCCTAAAATGATTTACATAAACATTTTTTGCTTTTGCAAATTTATGCAGAAATAATTTGTAGCAAGCATATAAGAATTTAACGGTAGCAACAGGAATGATTTTTTTCGCTTTAAGTGTCGTTTCATGATATTCTCAATGTAAAAGAATATTAGTGGACCGAAATTAGTGAGCAAATATTTTTATAATAGTTTCCCAGAAACGATACCTCAGATTACACATTATATAACAAGTACAACGTGTTACATCACTCAACGAATTGCATTACACGTTTAGTCGGACGATTACTGCTTGATTACGCACTTGAATGGTGGTAAAAGATAAAAAAAGACATACGGAATATAATTTGCAGCGGAACGATTTAGAAGTTCGGTGTTCCATGAAACGATAGTTGTATTCTGACGCAGAGGAAGCAAACTGAATTGAATTTGATTTTTTATTATTCGATATTCTTGTTGCAATTGCTCGCGAGTGTTTTCTGAAACATCGAGAATTGGAGTAAAAAGCTGAGAGGCTCAACGGATTATTGCCCATTTAGCGCAAATTTTTATCTGAAAGAAAATTTAGTGCTGAAAGATCATCTTTAGCTCACAGATGAGTAATCGAATGCCTGCAAAAGATGATACAAATTACGAGAAGTTTTCGTATAAATAGATTCGACAGCAGCTCTTGAAACTGGTTCTTCCTAGCAAAGCGAATAGCATATTTACTGAAAACTTCTTCCTCTCCAACTACTCCTCAACTTCGTTTACTCCTTCTCTCCACCCCCTCTCTCCACATACATGTGTAGGCTATCATATAATTGATCAGTTGCGCACCTTCAGCCGCTCCTTCGATCAGGCGGTCCGCGATCACCTCGTATCGTTGAACTTTCGCAAGCGAATTGTTCGTGCGGTTCAGCCTTAAGCTTTGCAGCACCCAGTCACTTTTAATAGCCATTTCTGAAGGAGTTTCATTATAGTCGAGTGATGCTTGGTGCAACTAAATGTGCCATGTGTATCGTACTCAATATCAGCATTTCTTCTGCTTTAGAAAAACGACCGCAAGAAAACGCATTTTGCTAAAGTGATGGTACCTATCCCTCTTATTAAAAAAATTTTTTAAATCATCAGAAGTGTCAAAGTAAATCTGCGCTCAAAAATTCCACGGTTCACATGAGATTACCTTCCTTTTAAAATTCCTCTATTTTTCACTTGCAAACAAACTTTTTCGCCATCACATCCACCTTAAATGAAAACCATAAAACGCATTCTCATGAAGTAAGAGATTTTGTACGATGAAAAGTAATAAGGAAACGGAAATAATAAAAAATTATTTGCTGTATCTTTGCTTTGAATGATATCAAATCTGAATGACAAGAAGGAGTCTTACAGGAGCCAAAAACGGTCTCAGTTTCTTTATCGAAGAGAACATTAATGAAATCAATTCATCAACAATATGTCCATAGAAATAATTACTTTCTGCATCAGCCTCGGCCATTCGTACGAGTAGTGCGACCATTTCCAGCTGTTCGGCATGCTTAGCTGCCGATCGAAGTCGTGACTCCACTGAAAGTGCAGTTTCGCTTCCCTTACGAAGCGCTTTCTCTATTTTCCGCCTCAGTTCAGCCAATTCACTGAGTCGTTTATCCTTCAAACAAAAACTCCCACATTTGTGTAGTAGCTATGCTTTTTCGAGTACAAAACATCTTTAGAGACATCAACAATAGAGATATACATCGGGCGTTGTTCGCCAAAAAATTATGAACTATTACTCCATAATTATCAAAATTTCTGAATTCTGGATAGAGATCGAAAGCGTAGTGTAAGCCTTTCTGCAGTGCCATTTCCGGCAAAACTACTTAGCACTAACCCAGCAGCTGCATGCCGCGAATGACAATGAAAGATTTGCTTACGTGGCCTACGCACTCAACAATATTATGTTAACTCTACTCGTTTCTGCAGTAATGATTGCAAACATAGAGAAATTGTAGTAATGCGCAATTTTTATTTTTAAAAAAATGCACGCTGGAAATATGATTCAATACGTTTGCCTATTACGCAACACGCATAGAGAAAACAACAAAAGCGATGTGGCTTTTTTCTAGAATATTCTTTTAAAGAAAGAAATTCAAAAGAAATTGAAGCATCTAATGAAGTTGAATGGTTCATGAATCTAAAAAATTCTTCGACATATAAACTAACACTTTTTGAGAGAATTAATTTATGTTATACGATACGCCTCGAATGTTTAAGCTTTATAGTTATATATACAATTGTGCTAACAAAAAAAAAAAAGAAAAGAAAAAAGAAACGCTTTCCCACTCACATCTGAAGATGACGAAAACTTCAAAGAAAGCTTATAAATTCAGCACATACAAACTTCATATATTACCTGTTCATCAACATCGTTCGTAAGACGAGCAATACTGTCGGCTGTTTTCTGATTTTTACGTACTTCACTCTTTTGCTTATTCCACGCACTCAGAATCGCCACCTTAGATGCTCTACTCATTTCTGCCTCATATGCCTCTTGATTCGCTTCCAGAAGACGTTCTCTGTAATATTTCTCCGATATCGGTCTATATTTGATTGAGAAGTAGATTTCGTTTAAAGAATACTTCAAAGGCATTTGCAGATTGTAAACTGACACTTAGGTAAGAAGCCGATGACAAGGTGAACATGTCCATGATTAGAAATTTCTAAAAGCCCCATCGCTGGCACCGAAATTTGACATAGGGGAAAGGTTGAGAATGTTACTGATGCTGGAAATTGGGAAATAATTGAGAAGGAAATAGCTGATAGCTAATAAACGATGGGATGTTTTCTTTGCCTATTCATTTCACTTTAGAAAACAATTCATGCACTTGATGACGTTTAAAGCTTTGTTGTATTGAAGGTTGAAAGCGAGGGTTGGAAGTTCACTCCCCTTCCTCTCTCTCTTTTCCCATTCCTTTCTTTTGAAGGCCGAAGAAGCACTCCGAATAAATGAGGAATGCATCATTTTTTGACTCATTTTTTTTGTCGGAAAGATAAAACTTTCTCCACCCTTCATTTCAGCTTATAATTTCTAGTAGTTGCTTAAATATTTTTAAAAAAATTGCGGCTTGTTTCAACCATTAAAAGATTTGTAAAAATTGCCTCATAAATATCAGTCCCTCTCAGAACCCTTCTGGCATCTGGAAAACCAATTGATGCTTAAGCCCACATGCATACAAATCAATAGTTTATAAGCGATTCGCTCCAAGTTGTCACAGTCATAAATTACTTATTCAGAAGAAAAAAAGATGGATCTTCCGGGATTTAGGCAGAGAGGTTTTGTTCTAAAAAACTGAACAAAAGGACTGCAAACTAACTCAGTGGCTACTTGTGCTGTGTTACGCAAAGCTTAGTATAACAGAAAGCAGCCATTTGTAATAAAGGGATATAGAGTGCTCATGGGTGGTCCAGATTTGCTAATGAGCGTTTTGAAGGCCGAGATCACATCTGCCCACTTGCCAATTCCCAAAGTTTTATCGTTTAGTTAAATCTATTCTCCAGTGAAAAGTTTTTACATATGCCTACCCTCATGACCCAGAATAGTTGCACCAGGGATTTGCAAGCTTTGGAAAATTTGCACCGTCTTCCTTGCAATGTCACCGATCGTATTATCATCAGCAGTTGCATTTAACGGAGAAAAACTTTGTTAATGATTTCAAGGTTGAACCATGTTATCTAAGCAGAAATGATGTGGTGTCTACAGTTTACGAATATTCTAATCCTTAACCTCGTTATGCACAAATTTTCTCTTTAATTTTGGATGCTAATAGTTAATAAAGTTTTCTTTGAAAGTAATTAAAACTTCAACTTCAAAACGGAATGTATAATTCATGGCGAAAAAATATACCTCAGCCTTTGTTGTTTATCAATAAGATCGAGATATTGCTCTCTAAGACTGTTAAATAGCGAGCTAAATTTGCGTGGTGCTGCACGCTGCCACCGATGTGGCACCAGTCGATTGCCAGGATTCGATAACGGTGATCTCTTATCTGATGTCGGCGATTTTTCAGATACTGCAAATTACTGCTCACACTTTTTAACAAGAGATAAACACTATTTCTATAAGCATCCTCAATGATTTCATTTAGTCTCTCGGTCACAATTTCAGCAGTCCAGGAAAACTCCGCGGAGTATGAACACCCTCTCTTGAATTGAGACGGGGCATCTTCCGGGCTACTACATGCTTAGCCGACAGTAGCGCAATCAAGGTATGATAGGTATCGCAAGCACCCTAGGTTCCGCGTCGAGAAGGATACCATTGAAGGGGGTGGTAAAAAAGTGCCATAGTAATAAGGTTGTTTAAAAAAATGGGCGTTAAACGTTTAGACAGGGAATAGTTTCAGTGTTTGCTGTAGGAGCTATTTCCCATAGATAAGCAAGCCTTCAATTAGCAGGTGGACAGAATCTTGTGCTATAAGGTCACAGTGTGGGTCGCAAACAACAGTTAAACGACAACGCTGTTTAGAAAAATTCTTTTATTATTTGCTTGAACGGAAATGATTTGAATTCATTTACAGCTATGCAAACGCTTATTTGGCCCCTTCATAGTTGGAATTCTTGCTGACGACAATGTTTATGCCTGTTCTGAGTGCTACTGGTTGGGAAGTTTGCAGAAAGGAACCGGCTGGATAAGAGAAAGCACGAATAGGAAAGAGAAAAATGAGCAGAATTACATAGCTGAGAGGATGAAGCATGAACCATATTGCTTTGTTCTTGTAATTCTCTATTAATTTGTCTCATTGCATCCACATATGGCTGATCGGCTGAAACTGGCCGGCTTCGACTGGGCTGAAAAAAGCCGTTTTCTACGTCAGAGAACTGTATGCAAATTCCATGCTAGCAAGAATTTGAAAAGAATAGAGGCGTGTGGTCGTATTCATCGGCTTGTAACCTTCATTGGTTTGAAGCCATTTTAAAAAAAGTTGAAACTCACTCCGCTTTGACAATATAAACCAAAATTTTTAAGAAGCTCCGAAATAAAAGTTCCTAAAACATAAAAAACAACGAAAGTGAACCATCCTCAGAAAGACAACAGCAAACAAACAAACAAGAGTGAATGCTATAGAAAGCATATTCGGTGCAGTAGATTCGATGCTTCATGAATAAATCAACAAACTTATTTCCAGGTGAATCTTACGAAGAACAAGATTTTCTCAGCTATAACAGTTCACTGATGATATAAGCATTCGACATTGATAATCGAATCAACTTTCGCACAGTTTTAAAGGAAATTGTCAAAAGAATTACCAAAATTCTCTTAAAACTAAACAATAATCATTAAAAGCAACTCTCGATTCTCAATCAAAGTAACTGTAAAACAAACCCTTAGTGTTATGTTCATTGCTCTTGACGCATAAACCAACGTATTATAGGTTTCCTCATAGTGTCTCGATGATGGCGTAACATGTGCGATCATACAAGTTTTTGAATTACCACCAAGACTATCCTTTAAAAGACGAGTTAATTTACTATCTCGATAGTTGACATATCGACTCCTATTTCCTGAAAGTAATTTTTTAAAGCATTAGTCGAATTTGAAGGCAGTAATCGTTGAGATGTTCAGCCGTTGCACTTCAAAAATTTTTGAAAATTTTCAAGACTCCCCAGTGTTCCCGCAACCTCATGTCCCATTCAATAGTAATCTTCCCTGGAATTTTTTTTCTCGCTGAATGAAATTTCTTACAATAGTTTTGAGTCATTTTATATTTACAGTTTTGATCAAGACAGCTAGATGAACTCACCTGAACTAAGAGAATTTATTACGTTGCCCAACGCCAGTAGTGATCTGTTTATGGCAGCTCCTTCTTTCAAACGTAATCCTCTGTTCTGAAATTGCACAACGCTGCAAAAAGGGCGAGAAATAGCTTATAAAGAGTAATATTATACAGAAATTTGTGCCCTTCGTCTCTAAATAACTGTGTTGCAGTCTCGTTTGGAAAATCGAAAATTCCACGTAGATGAGAGGAAATTCTACTGTTAGCGTTTGAGGTTTTATCTTACAGATTTGCAACACCGTCATTTCTTCAGGTTTTGATTTTCAAAAAAAGCATGACGCCTCTGCGGGCGAGAAGAGAGGTGAGAGATTTCCTTTCTTCCCTAAGAGCAGAGAAGGACCTCCTGGAATTAGTATTCGTAGCATTTCATTAGTTTTCTAATTCCTCACGCTCATTTTATTCTTTCAGGGTGTGGGATAAAATATTGACTAGTACAATGACGTACGTTCGCCTTCTCCCACTCTGAAGCAGTTTACCCGGAGCTTTGTCAAATTTTAATGGATGCACTCCACACCATAATCCCTCCCTCTCTAGTCTCGCATTTCCCCAGGTCGCTTGCTTCTTCAGCGGTTTTTTTTTCTTGATGAACAATAATGTGCTGAAAAACATGAAAACTTAGTAGATCACCTAGATCAAAGCTGAAGCGCTGAAATGGCAGAAATTCTCAAGACGGCTAATGGATTTATACCTGTGTTTGTGAGGCTCGCTCTGATCCAGCAAGATCGATTAAATACAATTTTCCACAGGCAACGTTCCTTTTATAAAGAGATACCTGAAAAGCGCATAATACAAGTGAACACCATAGGAACAATTGAGAATTCAAAACCTCTGCAGAAAAATTTGAAAAACCATTCAATTAAGTAAAATTCATAAAAAAGTTTTATGATTCATTTATATTATGAAAATGGGAGAAATTTTTTAGTGAATTTATTTTTGAAAAATACATATTGTTCGTTTCATTAAAATTGAACGTTTGTTAGAATATTTACAATTATATTTGATCTATTGGATTTTCCGAAGAGGAAAAACGGAAATTTTTGAATAAAAATCTATCAAAATCATAAGAATTTAGTCTCTCTGAATTTCGAGTATTTTTTAAAAAGTAAATCATTTAAACAAAATTTCATCGCAGGTTATTGACATTTTTAGCTTAGCGACACCTTGTAAAAAAATGGTAAGATAAGAAGTTTCTACCTCACTAGTGACTAAAAGAAATGATCAGCAAAGCGGCAAAAAGACTGCAGAAAAATTGATGAGTCGCGCCTTAGTTGCACTATATGTTTACAATACGGCCTTCAGGTGTTCAGGTGTGAACGTCGAAATAATTGTTTACCGCATCCATCGAATTTCCTTCTGATACATTGGCCATTCCGAAATATAAGCTTGATGCAATTTGGAAAAAAATGACTGCAGATTCGTAGAAGTAATACGATTCTTTCTAACGTATAAAAAAAGTATGTGAAAATGAGAAACGCCGTTTATGATGCATAATAGAAGGAGCTGAAGAATACACAACAGATTTATTCCGCCCCAAAAAGTTCAATGTCGTCCATCTACTTTTCAAGGTACTCAAATTATGCTTTCCACTTTCCCAAAAATTTATGCTTGAAATAATTCATGCTAAAAGCTTTTGCAAATTTTAAAAAACCGTCTCATTTCCTTCCGCAAATGATGACGACTTTATGCAGCAAAGAACGCTTTAAACTCTCTACATTTACCTATCACAAATTACAGGTGTTTAATAACTAATACCTGTAGAAGCGCATGGCTACGTGATGAACTTTTATTGATCGCAGTCGCTTCTTGCGTTCGCCTTGCATTTCCCTCTTGGAGAATTTGCATAATCTAAAAATGCCCAAATTTTGAAAATCATCTTCTATGAGAAGTGAAAGAACTCGCAATTGCTTCGATTGTTGAACTTGCTTCAGGCCAATTTCTCACGATTTATATATTACAGTATCCTCGTTGGTTTAAATTTTCCTAACTTTTGAACTTTTTTAAACGTCCGTATCCAAACTTCTTTCATATATATAAATCGAAATAAATCATGCATAAAAAATTTTGAAGTATTTTTTTAAAGAATTTAGCTGCGTTAATGAATGCTACAGTAGTGGCAAAATATTACTGTTTCCTATTTCTTTGCCTTTCAAAAGGTATGCCTCTTTAAGTATCATTTTAATTGTTTTGCCTGCAAACTCAGAGGATGGGATTCGAAAATCGATGAAAATGGCTAACAATTTTTTTTCTTTCTTTTTTTTTGCTGCTCAAATGGATGAACGTAGAGTTTTTTTATGTTTGCAGTTCGAATTAAGCATGTTCACATCTTACAAATGGTGAATAATTCTTGAGTGTTTCTCTCATCGAGGCTAACGATACGATAGAAATTTTTTTTAAAATAACTACTGTTGTGAGAGTGGGAGAATCTCTTCGCATATAAGGCAAATTGTTTACTTTAGCAGAATTCGGTGCAATGACCTTCGAGAGGCCAGGCACTTGAATATTCCCTTTTTCGTCCTCCATTAAATCTAAAATCCCCGAACATGGGTTGAGCAAGTCGCGAATATTTTCATTGTAGAGCTCCTGAAAAAAAAAATCTTTTTTTTAAAAGTTTCACCGATAAATGAAGTGTAACACGTTTTCGGAAACAATTTAAACAGTTCAAAGTCGCGGTAACCGTTGCTGCCAAAAAATTCAAGTTTCAGCAATGTTAGTTGGCCTTAATGTAGCACAAAGTTTGCTCTAAATATGATTACGATGCAAAAAAAAAAAAAAACATGCAGACTGAATAATTTCCTATATTCGATAATGTGCTTTCACGTTCAAACGCTGCTAATTTGAATAACATCCGTTCATATTTGATCGAAACAAGAGCGCTTGTTTGATAGGTTGTTTTCTGAAAGGAGCAACTTCATATACAACAAGCTGTAACAATTATTGCATCCGAAAGGAACAACGACGTAAGTACTTTGTTAATGTAGTAAATGTTATGTGTTTCATGCTTGTCTTGCTCATTCAACTAGTATTTTCAACGAACGTTCAAAGCATCTTCACCAACCATATACGACAAATAGACACTGTGTTTTTGTACGTCGATTCTTTCATAGAGCGTCTGCGTTAGTAGTGTCATTAGACCAGGATTCGACCTTGTGCCTACCATTGTGTACGTTTTTCCTGACCCTAAAATATAGCAATAAGTCAACAAGGAAGTAACAAAACAATAAATTTCCAATATATGAGCTCGATCTTTCATTCTTCCTTTATCCTAGGAAGAACTTTTTAAAATTCAGATATTACAGAGCATAATACAAAAACCTTCACCTAAGGTAATATTCTACACTGAACCCACTAACAAGCACACACTATCTGACCTGACTGATTTAAAAATAATTGCAACGCACCTAAAGATCGATTAAGGGCTCATATGCTATTAAGATCCTATCAGTTACAATTCCTATATGATATGTTTGTATCCTCACTGAACAACTAACTATTTGCATATGACTTAGAGTCCTTTCTCCCGGATTATGTCATCCATTATCGTTCTGAGCAAAAGATAAATTTTCACATTTGAGCAATCAGCTGAGGACGTTGTTTGCTGCATTTATTTTTGATACGTCTCACCTAGTTGAATAACAAAACCTTTAAGTTTTCAAAATTCGTCTGATCGCCTATCGAATAATTATTACTTTTCTTGCGTTTTTTTCATTTTTCATGCCTTTTTTTACACGAATAGAAAACCACTATAGATTGCATCTTAAATAGTGCAAAAGACATGGGTAATAACCATTGTTTGGCTCAGATTTAGCTTGTAGTCGGATTAAACATTAGATAACAAACATTCTTCTGGCGGCAAGCAAAAGCAATGCCTGAAGATGGGATAGAATCCCGCAGCCTACTGCGAACGGTCTCATTCGATATTATTTCTTGTTCAAATCCCATTAGTTCAACGGTGCACATAATACAATAAACCTGTTGAACGCTTGAGACCAAAAATGAGAATAGAACTGACGTCAAAACGTTTTAGTCTGATTCCGATTTAGATAAAAGCCATCACTGTTTTGATGACTTTGTGTTCTATCTCCACAAATTGCTTTCGCTTATTATCAAAGCAAAGGTTATCATTTCTTTTCCTAGGGTTGAAGAGAAAATTTCTTTGTATGAGAGATGAAATTACTTAAACGGAGCGAAAATAATGAAAAAATTGCTGAGAAATGAATTTTGCTCATTTATGAAAAAAAAAAGAAACCCAAAAGAGAGTGGAAAATGCAAACTGCAGTTCGTAAGAAGATGGCAGTTTAAGCAGAAAATTATTTTTGTAGCTTACTGAAGCGTACAAATAATTGGTGATATTTGAATGTGAGGCAAATTACTTGTAAGAAGTGAGTGTTAATATGCTAAAAAAGTATCACTTGTTATCTTTACTATCAAATGGGTTCTATATGGTGATATATCTCTGCATGTCCATTTTCACAAGTTTTACTGTTCATAACACGAACCATTATTACAACAGTTCAGCATAACATTTTGAAAGTAATGCCAATACTCTTGATAATATACTGGATGTAATGTGTTAAACACAGTTTCAAAAAAGATTTGCAAAACTCTATCGATGTTATTCATTTAACACACTTCAAGAGACGCAATTGGCTGGGAGGGCAAGTGAGCTTTTTATCGATCACTACTTTGTACAAACGGTCTTTTTGATTGCTTATTTATTTGATCATTCGATTGGTAACCGCCAAATACGAATTGTAAAGGCTTCTTTATTATTTTTTAACTTTATGTGAATCAGAAACATGCATTATATAGCAGACAAAAAGGTTATACGTTATATCAGTGACAAGTTTGACGGCTACTTCATTGTGAGCGTAAGTTTTTACTCGAACGAATACCATGCAAATATTTTTCTTGAAGAAATTCATTTGGCAAGCACTGAATAAATCAGAAACGTTAATGAGAGTGAGGTTTTGAAGATAGTCGTGATGAAGTGCTTATTGCAACTAACCCGTTGGACCATATGCAAAAACGGTAGCATTATATCCAAGAAAAATATATTCAACAATTTGTGCCGTTGTTGCAGAGTGAACATCCATCTGTAAAATACACCTCTGAGTGGGAAACGATTTAATATCCCAAAATGGTAAACTTTTCGACAAATTTGTTGTAAGACCGTACTTGTAATTCTATTTGTGAAAGAAATTATAGAAGGTGATTTGTTTCGGGTAAAATTGCATCCTTTCTCCGCTTGTAAAGTTAGTAACAAACCCATTATAATGATATCAACTACAATACGATATTCGCAAACATTCGTCAGCTATGACCTATAATCGGACAATCATAGAGGAAGCCCCGTCTCGGTTAACGTCTTTCATCGACAAAGCCCATCTCAGCAAGTTCTACGAGCAGATTCTGATGTTATTCAATGAACACACTGGAGGTAATACCAGGCTAGATTTCATTGTATCGTGGTCACAAGTTTGATCCATTCAGCCTATCATCCACATTTCTCGTACAAAAATTCATGTAACCTAGAGGATGAGCTTCAGAAACTAGTGAAGAATCTCAACGAGATGGTCACCTGACTTGAGGATGGCCCAAATGTTGCATCGTATGAGAAATGTCTCTCATATTGACGATTTTGTCTTAAAATATTGCGTTCGAATTTTTCTGGATCGACTAATAAAACACGCTGAAAATGTAAACATTTAGAGGAATTATCATAAATGAAGCCAAATTTTGTAGTTCTTAAAAATTTATAGAATTTGTAGATGAATGCCTTATGTACAAAGGAAGAAGTTTGAAAAAACTAATTAGGTGGCTATGTCTTAGTAGTATCGTTATGCGTATTCAATATCATAAACGGCATCTAAACTTGATGGTTCAATTGCATCAGCATCTGGACCATTTACGGTGTTTAGAGACATTCATAAAGCACCCTCAGTCATGTTCAACTAACTATAAAGAGTCAGGCTGGCTAGATCTTGTTGCATTCATATTGCACGAGTGATTTGCATTCAAAGCTTCGAATATCTTAATTTGAGGTTCGTTCATTAATTTTGCTTTAGTTATATTTATTCCATTGTATCTATTTATGCTTTTACGCTAACCAATGTCTATGCTTTAACGAACCATTCACCGCATACTATATTACAAATCCCAAACTGAGAACTCAAAAGCATTTGCTCTTCTTTGATAAGTTGATGCTCTCATCGAATTTGTGGGTTTTATTAAGCAATTATTAAATCAAAAAAAGAGACGATAACCATTAGATGATAAAATTGATATGCTAAGAAATTGTTCAAGAAATAGAGAAAACTAGCAATCATAGAAGTATGCTTCACTAATCTATATTCATTGATTGCAACATTATGCTTCATTAGAACGAACATTTTTCATTGTAAAAATAAGTAACAAATAAGTGAAGCATCTGTTCTATATGTTTGATAAAACCATCAACCAGGTGGTATTACAATCAGGTGATGTTTAGCTTTAAATGAAAGATAACTTGTTCGACATTATTCGATTTGGCGATTTATGAAATTGACCATAAAATTTTTGACATTAAAGCGTTTCAAAATGCCATCAGCGATTTAAAGATTTCAGGAATTTCCAATATAATTCATGTGCTTCGCGTCAAATTAATCGATTTAAACTGTCTATCAAATTGCCTCATAAATCTATTTTTAAAAGTGTTCGCAACCTTTGTTATTTTTAAATCTTGTTTCTGCAACGATTTCTTATTGTTGAGAATTTATCGTTTATGTTATAAGTGGTATTCGTTGACTATATTCAACGATCACCTATCGCTTTTTAAGTTTCTGAGAGGATTCATACTAATTTCTCAGAATGCTATCATGAGTTCTTCCTGCTGAAGAATTTTTTATGATAGGCGGTGAATATTTATGGAGTAATCGGAAGCCCACCTTGTTGTCGAGAGGAATAACGCATTGAAAATGTTTCTTTGCTTTTTCCACTTCGTTCAGAGGTCGAACTCTGAGTACAACCTGCAATTTGCCTCTGAGAATTTATTACCTTCATTACGAGTTGATAAACATATTGTTGTCATTGGCTCATTTCTTTCCCAAATGTTTAACACATAAATTTAGCACTTATTGAATCTTCTTAGTTATTAGGCAGAGTTGATAAAAAATCCCCCTGAGCGATGATTCACACATCAACCTTTTCTTAGCTGTTGATCATCCACCACCTAACTACCTTTTCACCCAATCCGCCTTAGCTGACGAGGAAAAGCGGAGCGACTGGTACACCTCGGCCAATTGGATTCTATCTTTTGCCTAGATTTGACCCATTTTGCTTCATGTTTATCACAGTGTCTTCATATTTACTCGCTTGCATATTTCCGCAGCTAGCACCTCTCGTAATACAGTAGAAACTTTTTGCTATTGGGCATTTACATTAGCAAAAGAAGTTCTGCAATGGAATCTCTCAGGACTAACTTCATGGTACCATCTATAGGAGCTACAGAATAAGGATCTTCGATGTTATCTTTCTATATCGCATTTAATGGTATTGAAGATATAATGTCGTGTTGGCGTCAGTGAGTAAGAGAGGCATAAATTTTCGAGCACCGTCTTGCCCAACTGAAGCTTTCACTCAGTTATTCATCAATTTTAGAGTATATTTCGTCACATAAACTGTAAGAAGTTTTTTTTTTTTTTTAAATCAAAATTGAAGGTGAACTTAAAGACAAAAGCTGTAATTATGGAACTGTAGTGGTGATTTCCTTAGGCATCAACAATGATGGTTCTTTATAGGACGCTATTTATATCGATAAGTGCATATAGTTATGTTAGGCATATTGAATGACATGTAAATGAGTAATATCAGATTAGCTAATATATAAACATGTTGACGGAAATATGCAGCTATTCCGATCATCGACAAACTGCATTTTCTGCATTTTCTGCGAAATTAAGCAAAATATATCGAATGAAAAAAAAAACAGTTGTGAACACATTGGTGATAAAATGTCGTCCAATTTGCGTTCAAAGTAAATCGTCCGCTTAATTTTGGGATCGATCAGACGCCGCCAAATTGCAACCGTATATTTGCATCATTTGTAAGCCATTCTTTTTCAACCTAGGCCACATCCAAGTAGCCACAACATCTTTTCCGATTACAATCATATCTTTCTACCAACTGTACTACAGTCCTATTGAGCGCATGCTTTTCCATTGCAAATTTGCCGTAGCACTTCCTACAGCTTTCAGAAGGTCGAGCAGTCACTCGTCTGTGCGACTATGGTGAATTTTACATGTTTGACAGGTCATCTAGGAAATGCGGCAAGCACTGACACTAGAACGGTTGACGACAGGTCAAAGAAGAACGGAAGGTCGTGGAAAAGAAGGCAAATGGACATGAATCGGGGGAAGATGGACGATATGCTGTCTTGTTCTGTTACGCATGGTGGGTGCTGTGTGTGCACGAGGCCAGTCGATTTGGGCGGTGGTAGTCCGCGTGCAGCACCCGACGAGCATCGTTAGGCGAGCATACGTCTGGCACATCCGACACTCGCACAATGGGCGCTAGCCGCGCTGCTCTCGCAGCACAGGCTCGCGATACACGTCTAGCTGCTTGCGTTCATCAACTCCGGATCACGACGTCGTTCACGAGTATGTCGACGTAATTGTACCACCCCGTCTGCATTATCCCATTCCACAGTTGTTCGTAATTCCCATAGATGTTGCTTTCGTTTCCTACGTACATCTTAACAAGCTGCATGATAGTGTAATGGCAGTTCTCTTAGTACAACGTTTGATGTGTTATTTCTCTAGGTTTCCGAATCAAAATTATAGTTGTTTATGACATAGAACTTATAAGACAGTTCGTGCTTATCAGACGCTTGCATTAGATTGATTGGTCAGTGTGATTCAGAACTGGAAGAGTAGGATGTTATTCGATGAT
The DNA here is from genome assembly GCA_006503575.1 of Baylisascaris schroederi. Taxonomy (NCBI): domain Eukaryota; kingdom Metazoa; phylum Nematoda; class Chromadorea; order Rhabditida; family Ascarididae; genus Baylisascaris; species Baylisascaris schroederi. Next base: position 2,506,346 of record QEWY01001293.1, read on the forward strand.
ATGTGAAAACATGCAGCCACATCAATAAAAAATTTGCTTCGTTGCAGAAAATTGTGCCCATTCATGTAAATAGTTTTTCATGCTTGTCCCATATTAGGCGGAAATAGCCGAGCTACTTCATCTGTTAAAGTATGCACAATTTTCATTCACTTTCAAAGTCTCAGTAGCTGAGTTGGTTTGCTTGTTGTGTTCACCATACTTTCTTAACTGTCAAGCCGAGATCTCTGATTTTTCTCAGTTTCGCAGTGAAGACGGTCCATTTATGGGGGCCTGGTTTCTAGAGGGAGTAGGGGGGGAAGGGCTTCTGTTTTCTTTAACCTCGAGAAAGAGAGAGAGAGAGAGATGTTTCATTCAAGAAAAGTGTTCTTTTCAGAAAACTATATGCATCGTTTTCCTTATTCAACATACAGTACACATAATAGAACTAACAGGCAAATCAACAATTATTTATATATATGCGATGTGCTATTTCTATTCGCTGATGCTTATGACAGCTTTAATGTAATCGTAATGCGAAGCGTATGAAAATCTCTCACATATAGGAAGTCTGCAACTGGCATTCTCTACGAACGATTTCGTTATGGTCACCTAATTTACTTTACTCACTAGTTCATTGTAACGTTTAATTTCCCAAATACCTTTGAAATTTCTAAAATGCAAGAGGACCATTGTATCGTGCACAAATATTCATACGACTAAATCGTATGTTCACGTCATTTTAGAGTCACAAGAGTTTTTTTTTGTATGAAACTGATGATTTCATGAACGAATATTTTTTGTATGAAACTGATGGTTTCATGAATGAATATTTTCATCAGGCAATCAAATATATAACAGCAATTGAAGCAAAATATTAGAAGTGATGTTTTCGTTCTTGGATCTAAATCAGCTGTTTAAAATTTGCATATTCAAGGCTGCACCATATTTCAGCGTCGAAGAATTCTCTACTACAATTTAGACCACTTAGCCAGCATAGCGCTTGCTAAGAACGAAAAGCATTAAAAATCCAATCAAATATTGTATTCCTGGGTTATATGTCGCTGTTTAGCTCCGTAACGCGACCATCTTTGGGGAAGGATGCGGGTGGAAGGCGGAGGTAGGGTGGGGTGGGAGGGGGGGAGGGGAAGGCAGAAGGGTAGTCATCCATGATTGTCTGTCACAGAGTTTCTTCTCAGCTGTTGCAATGAATAATTAATTGCATTGCTGAGAAAATTAAAAACTTCAAAGCTACAATAGCAATCTGCCTCCTCCTTACTATTAGTTTTGACGAAAATTTTCTTGAAAACGTAGATAGAAGCAAAATAAAGTTGTCACATCATTCATCCATCACATTTCTTTGAGTGCTTCTTGAAATTGATTGGAATATCATCACTGACTTATCCGCCCAGTTTTAAAGAAACCTAAATATGCAGGTTTTTGCGTCTGTAATTTTCTATTTAAAAAAATACCTGCATTATTTCAGAAATTGTTGCAAATGCATCTTTAGAACTGCCAGAGTTCAGTGGATGAAAAAAAGAAGTGAAAGATATGCCCGAGGAGATTGCAAAATTTACACATTCATGGTCGCAGCTATCAGCCCAATCAATTTAACCAAATGTCAATATTTCATAAAACGTACGCAATAATGCTATCATATTTCAACCAATAAGGAAACACATTTTTCATGCAAATCTCCTACCTACCCATAGAGATAGTTCTTCAATAAAAGGATTCGTTTTATTCTCACCTGACCAGTTATAGCAAATCGAACGGTGCAAAGTTATGCAAATTTTGGACACATTTAAATGAACATGATAGCCTATAAATGCTTCCGAAGTGAATAAGGCAAAAGCAAATGCAATTTTTGAATAGATCATTTCTATCGTATTTCATTTCGATATAATGCACGTTAAAAAAAATGCTTCAAAAAAAATGGATGCATATTGCATTAGCAATGCTAACATTTCTTTCCATCTTTTTATGTTCTTCCTCCCAAATCTAGAAGATCCGCTCGAAATGTGTTAGAAATGAGCGAAAATTGAGCAGTTTTAAAAGTTTCTGCAAGAAATGGCAGTCTGTTTTTCCATATTACCGTAGTGTTCTTTTCTGCGGTATGCTAGTCGTCGTATTTTTATAAATGCCGTGTATAGGATTATAAGTCAAGAGTAGGAATCTCAATTTCCTAAAAGCAGCCGAATGGACTTTTGCAAAAGGATGCAATTTCGCTTTCTGCCGATGTGTGATATATATATATAATATAACCAGAAAAGATGATGACTTAAATGGGTGATGATAATAGGTTTGTGACCAAGGTGATAAGTTAAATGGAAGGTGGACTGTATAGAAAAGTGAACTGATCTAAAAGGGGTGAAAATGAATGGACAAAGTAAACAAATAATGCTACAATGATCAAAAAGTGTATAGATGGCAACTGAAAATGAGAGAAAGGTCATAAGAACAAGTAGAAAAGGTATAGAAATGTGAAAAAAATGGGAACAGAATGATTTAAATGAAATGTTGTAAGGAGTAAAAACGATCTGAGAAAGAATAATTCTACACTTGAGTGGCCACATTTTTTAAAATGATACTTCAAACGTTGCGAATATTTACGTTATACTCTTCATCTCTCAGTGTTGTGCTGTCTAGCAATGTGAAATCGCGCATCTCCTCTTACTATCTTTTTGTTCTTTTTGAAAAGTACAGAACATAAGGGAGAATAATCAAAAACTGAGAAGGGTACGGGTGAAGTTTTTTGTAAATTCGTTAAAAACGCAAAAAAAAACTATACCAACAGATACTTGAGATAACTTCTAAGAAAGTAAATATATTTTCTCTTTCGATGAGATGAGCAGTTTAAAGATGTTCAAAAAGACGATTGTTGACGTTCTTTATTTTGAAGACAATCCCCTTCCTTGCCTTCTCATTAGTGAACTTTGATGCGGATAAGAGCAATTTTGAAATGCTTGTAGACATCCCTCCCGAATCCCTGTCACTTGATTGCTGAAATCTGCTAGTCCTATAGGCTCGATGTTACAAAGCTAATTTTTCAGAACCAAAACCAGTAGAACTCAAAGATATATTTACTGTAAAGCAATTGTCTCAGGTATGACTTTATTCCACTAGCTTCTCCTGAAGAACGAATTCTAAAGTATAGGAAACAGCGAGGTTAGGGACCGCAGGGCTTATTTTTTGGAACCGATTTCGAAGTAGGGGGAGAGGGGCTGTGCATGAAGCAGGTTGTGAATTTAAGATTTGTTGACGAATTTCGAGCAATAATACTCTGGCGGACTAACGAACACGTCGACGCTTTCGATTGTCTCCGCTTTATGCGCAGTTGTTATGTCGAATTTCTCAAAAACCTATCTTCTTCAACGTAGTATTCTCGAACTAATGGGGAAGAGTGTGAAGAAATGAAACAAAGATGATTGTAGGAGAAACAACGAACAGATTAAAACAGAAGCGATAGCATATGCTTGTAAAAAATGGAAGAAGGGGAGAGGATGCACAGAATTCCATTATCAATGGTGGTAACATATGACACGTCATTGTTGCTGTATATAGCAACCTATAGTGAATTACTGAAACAGTTTTCACGCTCACAATATTATAGTGATAGCCTATACATTTAGAAATTCACAACAATACGTTGAACTATATGCGATAAAATATGGCGAAGTTATGCTCGATCTGCTTTGATCAATAATAATATCTTGCATCTAGCTTTTCTTTGCAATTCGCGATATTTGAGGTTGCTGGATGGCATTCCGAATTATCGTTAATGCTGCATTTACTCGAATTATACATCTTCATTGTGTGTATATTTGCACTAATGTTTCTCCTATCATCTATGCATTAAGTAAGCTATTATAACTCTCTTCGTATCTGTATATAAATGCGAATCGATGAACGTCAAATTCTATGCAATTTTATTCCAAGGTTCAATTCCATCTCGATCACTCAAAGAACAGCGTGAACTATGAATACCGAATTGTTAATCTGATGACAAATCACCTTGAAAGGAATTGAAAAATTTGGGAAGAGATCAACTGGATCGAGGTTTTCAGCGCCTTTCCTATGCAAATTAGTGATCACATAACCTCATCGTTTAAAAATTGCTTAAATCGAATCACTCTAACAGTACTACACCTTAAATGTTGATTTTAGTAGCTAAGAGCTGGGTTTTATAAAACTGCCACTTAGTCAACCGTTGACGTCGACCGAAAACGATGAGTTGGAATATTTTCCGACAGCTGGATATGAGAGTAACAGACTAATGTTTAGTTCAGGTTCAAAGGTAAATCGGTGTTTGCTTCTCCTCACGCTTATTGTTGTCAGTTGTTCATTACTAACTACTAGCTGCTATTGGCCGTCCGTATGAATTGTCTATAGGATGGACATCTGTAAAAATTTGATATCTGCTGGACATTTTCTAAGAAGAAAATTATATTATAGTGTGACGAATAATTACTGCAAATGATCACTCGAAAATAGACTGAAAACATTTGCTAAAGCAAATTTTTTATTCATTCTTTCATATTCATAAGTTGATAATGCTTAAGGATAATCACCTCGATATGGTAAAAGAATGCTTAGTGCTCATAAAATAATTAAGTGCTCATTGATCGAAATAAACTATTGACTATACATATATTATTTAGTTAATATATATATGGCAATGTTTTCACTCTCAATATTCATTGATAACAAAAAAAAATTTCATTCAACGAAATCAATTCTATGGATAAACTTTCTAACGATAAACCGAAAATTGCTCATTCGAATTGGATTATTACTCGAGTAAAGCACTATCAAGTTGTCGTTTTCTCTTAGTGATAATTTCTCACAATCATAAAAGTATTTCTTTGTTCTAACAAAAAAATGCTGTGCATTGTTGGCATTGAGTTTATTAGACGCCTTATCCTACTTGAACAACTTAGTTCCGGAAAGGTGAAATATAATAAGAGCAATGTCATCTTTGCGGATTAGTTGCAACTATAAAGCTTAATTTTTTTGCTGCGTATATCGCTCTATTTTCTAATGTTTACAAAATGAGCGTTGGTGATTCGATAGCAAACTTTTTCTAAACGAACTTTAACGGTGGTCTGAACCGAATTATTCCCACATATGCACAATCCTCGAGTTAATATCGGATTATTTGTTCGTTTGAAATCATTACTGAATAAAACACTTTATGTGCTAATATCTTGAGAGTAAGTAAATAAATTTAGGCATTCTTTGGTTTTGTTAATATGTGCGGAAAATTGAAAACTAATTCATTGGAATAATTTTGCAGAGTTTTTCTTTTAAATCCGTTGAAGAAAATAACCAATTTACGCAGAGAATCGTGAGGTTTAATGTAAGAACCTGTTTTACTCCCCTCTATGGATATTCGGTTGTCAAATAGCTTCAGTAGTGCTGATAATTCACTTTTGAGGATCAGAGAACAAAGCAATATTCGGCGATCTTTCTAGGTTGCTGGAATAATTTCCTGTACTCGATGATGTATTCTCACGTTCAAACGCTTCTAATTTAAATAACATCCATTCAGATTTGATCGAAACAGCAGTTACATCGAGACTGTTGTACGTCAAGGGGGTACCATATTCCACAACTTCCTTAACACTTTTTGTCGATGTTTTTTGCTGATAATTGAGTTATTAATTTCCATTAGCTTGTAATTGCTAGTGAGGACAACTGCATCTATTGAAGAGGTAGCTGCAAGAGCACATTGCGACTACTGGGTAATGGTACTTGTATTTTGTGCTAGAATCGAAATTAATAATCGATTGATATCTTTTGTCGTGGATGCCCGAACTCATCTGATCCTGATATCTAAGAAGGATCCTCAGATTCATAATTCTATGAAGTGTGCACTCAAAGAATGCAGCTTATTTAATGGTTCATTGCTCGATGATTCATAATGTCTACTTGTCCATCAAATTCTCCCATAAATTTTGCTTAATATTTCACTTGTAAACCTCGTCGATGGATTTTCTTTAAAACCCAATTCTTTTTGTCTCCAATTTAGAGTTCTGAAAGCATGCAAAGTGACTCGAATAATGCCTCTTTATAGTGGTTGTATTTTACCTTCGTTGCCTCCGTTGAGCAATGCATAAAATTGGAAATGTGATTATGCCTATTACTTTATTCAGAAGTGAATGTACATTACTACTTCCAGGTGATTATCGCGTTTCAAAAGGTTTGTCTCATTTGAGAGTTGTATCAGTATGGTAGCAAATAAACAACACCTTAAAAAAAGATCACTCAGATAGAGGTTCAGGAATAATTTTATAGAAAGAATTTGATTATGCGGAAAATATCCCAATTATGTCAACACTTCCAACGTTGCCATTGTATAAAGTTACAGCCATCTATGAATTATAATCGGTAAAAATCCATTGCTTTATATTTTATCTATTTCATTGTTTATGAAGTTGTATCAAGGTATGGATTTTCGATCGACCGATCAATGTGCAACTTAAATGAATAGCATCATTTTATATACTTAGTAATAAAAATGTTTTAGAAATGATGTTGGTGATGTTGAGTTATGACTGGTATGGTACAGGTAAATTTGTGCTGCAATGGGTTTGAAGTATTTGGTATTCGAAGAAGAGGTGCTTTTGTTGATGCCTGAAGTAGATATTTTATTATGGTGCTTTAGGTGACGTCCATTCAAGCATTTAATTAAAGAACACTGATAATCAGTACACACTAATATAATTAATTATATAATTTGATTTGTTTAAAAAATACAGCTTAAGCGCAAGCAAAACACTTTTTTTTGTAGCGTTTTATGGCCTAATTCAGCTTCAAATATCAAGTAAGTTAGAGCGGTAAATGGTACTACTTGATAATCGTTATGCACATATTTTTTATTATATTCACATTTCCTTACCATACTAAAATCTCGTCCAGGAGAGTTTGCTTATCCTCTAATATGAGATGAGACGCTATATAATTAGCGAAATATTCTTCTACTTAAATAATTTCAATCTTTGCTTTAATATAGATTCTTGCAGCTAAATAATTTTCACGTATAGGTGCACAGGTGATTTTCAATCTAAGATTTAAGATTTAGTTAACACATTACTTATGAAAACACACATTAAGTGACCTCTGCTTCTTGCTAATGGTGATTTGAAGAAGAGTGCTGCATTAGAATTTAGAATCAATGTCTTTCACTTTATGAATGAATTTGAAAGATAAAATTTGATACATTTGAGCCATTATAATGAAAACCAACTCAACCTGATTCGTTGAGAAAAATATTGCCGTTTATGGTTGAGACAATTTGAGAAAGACTATTGAAAAACAATAACAAAAATACCTTCCTATAGTTATCGAAGAACTCAATTGTGATTAGCAATAAAATGTATTGAATTTTACTTTTACTTTAGATGAAATAATCTCGATAGTAAATAACTTAATTGTGACTGCATGGATTTCGATTGCTTTGTTGTCATCAGTATGATGATGAAAATGTAGATGAGAAATAAAAGTTATTGGAGGAATTAATTGAATTCATGAAATATTAAATCCGGCACCCTGCATAAACCTTCAGTGATAGTTAGTCATTAGCAGCTAGCAATTAATGTTTGGTAGAACATAATCTGAGAGGCGTATCATTCAACTTATCGAAAGAATCATTCACTTGATCAGATGTAGCGTCTTATGGGTATTTTTTGAGTGTGAAAATAAGATGACACTATCGTTAGCTGAGGATTATGCATAATGAGGTCGACCTCACCTTCAAAGAGTGACCACACTCTCAGAATCACTACATATGTATATATATATATAATATATATATATATATATATATATATATATGTCATAAAAATTAAGTTCCGAGAACAATTGATTCACGAAAGCTTTTCAAGGATCGCCATATAACCATAGCGGAAGGAAATTGCTCGTTCGGAATGTTGCGTATTAAGCTTATTCGTGATATTATAAAACGGAAATACACAATAAAACAAGTGAAGTAAATGAAAAAGAGATTAACGAAAAAAATTAGTTGCGGTATTACCGTTAGCTGAGAGGGCATTAGGTTATTAGCGAGTTGGCGGTTCAACAACTCGTAACTAACCGCAACGCTTTATAGGCCGACTGCAAGAATGTTCACATCGCTTGGATACTAGATCCCGTTCATTCCAGCGTTGAATTCTTGGCTATCAGGAGATGGAAGTTAGTAGTCAAGGCAACAACATAAGATCGTTGTGTAATTTGAAATTGCCACGATACCGTAGAATGATGCTCAAGAATCAATAAGGCGCTATCGTGCTTAAGGCTGATGCAGTGTAACCGCCCGCTAGAGTAGCGCAGAGAGTGGCGATTGCGAGGCAAGGAGGGAGAGAGCGACGGCTGGTCATGTAGATGTAGAGAGCACACAGACACGAGCTGTGCTCACGCTGCCTGTGTGCCGATGAAACGTTCGGGATTTAGGGGTGGTGGTGGTGGTTTGTGTTGATGTTTTCAACGTGTTCGTTACATCAATCTTGGTGTACCCCCCCGCACACACACACACACGCACACACCGTACACGGCGCGAGTAGATTTGTTATATTGTTTTGTCTTCATTGCCTGTCTACCATCTACAGCTGTTCCCGACAGCCAGTTTCTCGTTTTTTTTCTTTTTGTGTCTGGTTTTGTTCGTTTGGCGGTAATTTAAAAATTGCTGTCGCTAGCAATACACCATTTCGGGCGTTCTTTTGCACATACATTCATGCGAGTGAACCTGGTGCGCCCGATTGCATTAGTAGCACCTGTAAGGTAGTATATATGAATGCGTCGACAATTTTTCAACCTTTGCTTTATAGCAGAGAAGTTCTCTTCTTTGAGAATGCATGTGCGATTTCAGTGTGAATGGCAACCGGGGGCGGAAGTGAAGAGGCGCAGTTGGCCCAGTGTCAAGCCTATGTACAACGGCACAATATTCAGCAGTTGGTAAAGGAGGCGATTGTCAGTTTGTGCATCCACAAACCAGAAAATCCAGTCCTCTTCCTCAAAGAGCATTTTGAAAAGCTTTACGAGCAGCGTTCCCAGGTTCGTTACTGAAATATTTCGTACTCATTCGCGTTTACGTTGAAGTAGTATTGTCGATGTACTTGTAGTATCATATGTATGCGTATGTACCTTCATGAAAGTCTTCCTGTAGAGTTTTTACCGAATAAAAAGGTGTTGGAGTGTGTGTAAGTTGATGCTTTACATGCTGATCAATTATGTTACGAGTGGCGGTATACTACGAAGTAGTAATGGTAACGTTTGAGCTCGATTTTCGGATATTGTAACGAAAGGACTGTTCCTTGCTCAAAAGCTGCGATTTGTTTGTTTCGGCAGAGCTCATCTTTAGAGGGTTGACAACGTTGAAAATGAGCCGCCGAAAAGGCACTGCACAAAATATATAGTAAAATTGCCGGGCGGTAGATTGCACTTGAAGTAGGCGTACGGCACAAAACAAAATGACGCAGAGAAACAGAGCGTCGAGGCGAGCATCGACGCAAAAGAGAGCCGACACATCGATTGGTGGGTGCTTGTGTTGTGTGTATTGGCTGCGCGTACGCAATACTCCTATGGAAGCCGACAAGCGTCGTCGTGTTGTTACGTAAGCGGACAACGCCATGGGTCAGCAACTAAGTTTGCGGCGACGTCGTGCGACTGCCGCAGCCGGCGGCCAGGCTGCAACGTCAGTTGCATCCACCTCGCAACGGGTAATTGTTTTCATGTAAACTCAGCAGCACCTCGTTTATGACACCTTCATGGTGACGGCTAGCCGGACGGTGGTGGTCGGTATTCTTAGAGCAGTCATGCCTATGGAGCATTAATGTATCTCGTTAGAGGCCCGAAACCAAGATTGGTTGATATCCAAATTTTCTCTACGTTTATATGCAGGAATCGGGTCATGGTGCTGAAGCGGTCGATGATGACGATACAATGGATGAGCCACCAAAATTGCCACAAGGCAATCGGCGGCGACTTGGAGTTAGCGCCGAGGTGAGTCGTCTCGTCCTAGTCGAATATTCTTATCGTCGCTAACATTTCACTGGATAACTATTACTGCTTCAAGATCTCCATCGAATGACATAGTTTTCACCTGTCTCTAATTAGAACTAGGCTTTATTCACTAGTTTTTTATTAGTCACTAATTTTTCAATAACAATTCACTAGCAAATTAATCCTCAATTCGAATTCGAGTTTTAATGCGCATGGGCATATATCATGTGACCGTTTCTTCTCTTCATAAGCACGTGACGATTTTATTTGAAGTGTATTCGTTGAGCGATTGATTAAGTGATGTTATCGAAGATGGGACGTATTCCCAACTCGTTTATATTCCATCGATTCATGAACGTTATTTCCGATTGTCGTTTACTTTGTCAATTTTAGAGAAATAGCACCTTGAGGCTTTTGCATTGATGGATATGGTTTATGGGGGGGGGGTGTTTTACGTGCAAAATGCATTCATCGGCTGGTAATAGGTGTGATGATAGGTGATTGCGGAATTAGTGCGGCGAAGTTGACTTACGCAATTCGTTTGCATTTCATTTTGGAAAAGGCGTTTATAAATGTGGCCTCTTCTATTACTGTGGGCCAAGCCTTGGTCCTTCAACAGCCTTTCGGAGAGGCCCGAATTATTTTTCCCTTCGTTTAGCTGTTTACATTTTCTTTGCAATATTGATGCTTCCACAGCTTTTAGACGTTCATTGCTTTCTTGCTGTTCTTTTTTTTGCTGCACTTCGTTTATGTTATCACTAAACGGGAAGGTCTAATATCTACTTCTAATTTTTTTAATGCTTCGACTGTTATAGTTTCATCGTTGTTATGCTTTTTGGGGAAATGTTTTTGTGGAGTAAATCAGTTGTATTTTCTTCGATGCCAATTACGCGCTTCCCTCATTTTTCCTACATTTCCCTCCCCAACTTTCTGGGAAGCGTTTACCCCTCTCTCTTTCAATTATTTCCCAACCATTCATGGAGTTCACAAAGGGTAATGCCTTATGGGAATTTCCAAAAGCGTACTTTTCTTAATAAGCTGTTCCCATCAGCTGAATAATTTCACTTCTTCCCTCATCCCTTTCCCGTTTCGCAGAAAATAGCCTCTGCCGTTTGTAACGTTCGACGATTTTAATTGGGGCAATTCGGAGCTTTGCTGCTGCTGAGTTAATTGCGGTATATAAACTGTACCTCAGTTTGGAAGGAGGAATGAGATTTCAAGCAGTATTATCTCGGGGATAGAACATCATGCTTGTGTGAGAAGGAGAGTATTTTCTGAGTTCTTCAGCTCGAGTTTATTCAGTTGAGCTCAAAACCGATCAAAAAGTCTGAGCAAAAATTTTTTACAAAACAACTGAGTAAAGCTATGTTTCCGGTGAGGGCGAAATTATTTTCTTTTCTCCACTTCCCATCCTCCCTCCTCGTTCACCCCCCCCCCCCCCCCCCCCCCCCCCCCCATCCCCTCCTCGTAAGTTACAAATTTCATTAAGCTGCATTTTGAAGCGAAGTTTACGTCTTCGCCAGTGCTCTGAGACGTTTAGTTTCTGTTGTTTTTTTCACCTTTACATTCGTGCAAATGACTTGGCGTGACGTTTGATACCATCTTGCAATTGAGAGCACAGATGTTGAAAGAAGCGATGATTTTATCGAGCAAATGAGGAATTCGTTTTAACATCTCTTCGTTATCTCTTTGACATTGAACGTGGATCTCCATTAGGGAGTTTTTGCTATATTTTTATTGAACATAATAAAACGAGAATAAATTACATTTTTGGCGACATATACGAGTAGTATCGAAGTTGATAAATTTTTTAGTTTTTCTATGTTAAAAATCTTTTAGACAAAGAAGTACACGCCGTTGAGGTGACTCACCGCTAAATTACTTAAAGTCTATGATCGTTACGGAGTAATTTCGGTGTGAGGAAGCAATTGGAGATGACGAGAAAGTGGGGTTGATGAGCGAACGATTCGCTTCAATGGGTTTTATGCACAATGCAATCGGAAATGCACGTTTGCTGCACTTTTATATTAGTGTTATCTTTTTTTCTTGATAGGTATGCGAATCATGCAAACATTTCGCTACGTGCTTTCCGTAGTTGGATGTGCAGTGGTGTTTCACGCTTGAGTGCTCAGTGGTAAAAGAGTTCACGCTTTGTTTGCGATGTGATGTGCATAGCTAGTCAGTGCGGCACTCATCAATTCAACAATCCTCAATATGAATTGCAATATTGTTTTAATTCATTTTCAAAAACGTATTTGTTAAAGGAATATGGTGAGAAAACATATGTGCAGCAATGTTGTCAGTTGTCAGTAGAGCTAGCTGGCTAGCTGTAATGGGCACATTGCTGCGTGCATCCGAGTGTGCCTTGGGGGATAGGGGCAAAGCAACGAGATGCGTTGTTCAATTGTGCGCTATTCGTACACAAAAAAAGCACATTGCAATATCTCAGAGCAATGCACGAACGCCATATAGCGAGCATAGGTATACTCAGAAATTCGTGTTGAAGCATAGGCATGCTTTACAAATTGTAGATATCCCTATTGTCTTTTCCTTTGAAAGTAAATGATTTTTATTCTTTTCTCATCGCATAATAGTTGGTAGATGCTTTAATCTCATGCAAAGTTGCGCAAGTGGTCATTTCGCCGGGAAAATTTTCAGGAATTTTTTCAAATTTCATGTTCTTGAAATTCCCTTTCAAGCAGGAATTATTGCTCCATTGTTCCATTTGTTCTGCTTATTGTGCTTTTGTTTAATGATATAACTTTTGAGACTTTTGATGCTTCTTTTCCTTTTTTTTTTTAAATTATTTCACTTGTTCAAATCAAAAATGATTTTTCTCACTTTTTAATGTTCCTAACAGTGATTTATTCTTGGTTATCTGCATATCTCGTGTGTACTGTGCAGATGGGAACTACTGCTTTTGACGAGCAATCAGTTCTCGTTTCTAGTGAGCCTTAGCTTTTAGGTATCGCATGCATTTGACAGAACGGGTTGCTCATAGCCATTATTCAGAGCATGGTTCCACCAACAAAAAGGGGGGAAACTTTCAAGGGAAAGAAGAAAGACCCTGGAAAGAGCAGCAGGACCGCACATATTATGTTGTAGAGTTTTTAATATTTTCACTACTTCGTTAAATGCAAATTGCTGGAGGAAATTGAAAGCAAATTGGTTTGGATGAGATATTGTTGATGTTCATATTGTCTACCGATAACATGAATTTTATAAAGGAAAAGGCGAGGGGGGTGGGGTTGTGGGGATTTAATACTTGGCATTATATGCTAAGCAAATTTGGAGCACCAATTTTTGCAGCATCGTTGCTGCTGCTTGCTCATAGAGTGGAAAAGCTATTCGTATCGATGTTAGCAGCAGCCCAGAAGAGAAATATCGATCGAAATGTCGTATGCGAACGCTACATACAAACATTGCCTTAATCTCTCGTCGGTCATAAATTTTGCACCCTATCGCCTCTACGATTGCATTTTCTTTTCGAAATGTTTCTTCTTTTTTTTTCTTGGTTTTTCCGTTCGAACTATTGTTCTAAATCGTTTGATTAAATCTGTATAATTAATAGTCGGCATTTCCATAAGTTTAGCTGAAAACTTTCCATCAGATTAACGTTGTTTTCTCTGTTATAACAAAAAAAAAAAACCAAAAAACTTGAAGCATATTGAAGTTTGTTTTCCACAGGACGGCACGTTTTGTTGGTTGATTGATTGAAAAAGGATTAGTTGTATAAGTTTAAGCATAGTAAATACCAGTTGTATAGTCCCATTCTCCAGATCCGTTCCAAAGGAGTATGAACATTTTATATAGCCATAACCTTTGGCATGCGTATCAAGTAGGTCGCGTTGGGATTCCAAACATTGCCGGCCATCGCATGACTGGAAGCGGAGGGAGGAGGGGGGAGGGGGTTGCTCATAAAAGTTAGGTGCCATGCTACAACATGCGATTAACCAGCACGAGATGGTAGAATTATCAACTTCTTGGTGACTGCGTTATATTGCACCCGCTCCAAATTTTATCCCTTTGTCAATCGATCTTAACTTCAACATCTGCAGCTCAAGCGCGTCATCCTATTCGTCATTTGCGATGATGCCAGATGCCGCTTATGGTATCTGCCTGATGTTTTCAGTCATGAGTTACCTATTTCAAAAGTATGGTAAATATCATATGATCCAGTTCTCATTTTTCATAAATACATAAAAGGTCGGTAGCATGAGAGACCTATGCATGGAGATGAGCAGCGGCAGGCATACCGTTTATAACTAAGCATATTGTTTATTGCTCGTTTATGTAGGTTGCTTTGGTTTTTCGCTGTTCATTACAGTTGCAGACACTCACGTAAGGAACTATGAGCGGTGTGCGCGTTGACTTGTGCTGTCAGCACGTGCACTACTGCTTTTTATCTGGCAGTACTGGCTTGGAAGCTTTCTTATAGGTCATACCTGTGGTATTAGTGATTTTACTAGGGCAGTTGCATCACGAAACTATAATTAAGCAAAGGTGCTGTAGAGTTTTGATGGACAACCTTCTCAAACGTAATGGAAGAATCCATATGATGGAAATGGAAGAGATCGCCTAGTGGATAGTTTCATCCGTGGATCACAGCTAGACAGAAACCGCTGAATGACTTTAATTGTTTGGTTCCATAACAAATTGCAGTGCATTTACACGTTTTTGCGGCAAAGTTTACCGCTTTGTGAGGGTTTCGACTGAATATTCGATGGCGTTCAGTAACTCAGCAATGAATTTGATTTAGTATTGAACCTTATATAATATTTATACCCCTTCTCCCAAGGATTTGCTCCAATGTGTACTTGCGGTCTTTTGAAATATTCTGATATTTCTATCAGACTTGCGTTGCCATCACTGAACAGGAAAGATTCAGTATAGGAATAATTGCTGCATGTTACGTGTAATAGTTAGATTTCTATTGAGATTCGCACATTTCCGAAACGCTGGGATTGGGAATTGCCTTATTTCTTTATCAAAAACTTTCCTTATTTTCTTTTATTTTCTTGCGCTAATCGCATCCAAAAATTCACTGAATTATATTGATAGCAGGGTTTAAATTTGAAAGATTACGGTGAAGAAAGAGGTTGTAGATGGCGCTTCTGCTAGATATGGATGACTATGTTCAGGTGGTTTTTTACGCATGGGAGGAATGGTAACGTTTTCGTTGTTTATGATTTTTAAACGCATTACATTTCTTTTTCTCAAAAATTTCCTCAGCGATCAGACGAATATTTCTGCAGCATTGATTTTTTCCGGTCGGTCATCATAGGAGTTCGCGTAGGTGGCAATTTGCAAAAAAAATATCGATGTCGTTTTGTTTCATTCTTTTTCCATCCGAAAGAAAAACATAAATTCGAGACAGGTTGATTCGTTGCCTTGTAAAATGATCTTTATCGGTGTTGTGCAATGTAGCAGTTGGAATGTTGTCCGCACATTTGTTGTCGATAAAATTCGTGATATCTAGATGTTTTGGATTGTGGGATGATCGATTAGGTGTTTTGATTCTTGCTGTACTTGGCTACCACTGCATGGCTGTTATATATATATATGGGGTTTTTTTTGCACCAGCTGCACCTTTAACCAATTTTAATGTTGCAGTATAATTTTTTTTGAGGAGGGTTCGGACTTTGGAAAGATAGAACTCGAAAGATTTTCCATTATTTGGATGCTGAGTACAGAAATAAAATCGCTATAACTCTGATGTTTTTATTGGACAGCATTTAATATATAATTGTGCATCTCATGCAGTTGCATTTATAAATGTGTGACATTCACCATTTATAAATGGTATTGGTGAATTTCCGCATAGTGAGTTAAATTAAATCTCGAAAAATTCCTGTGTTGGTTATTAGCTAGTTTGAAAAAAAAAGTGTATGCCGCAGTGTTGAATTTTTTTTTTTTGCCATGAAGAAATTGTTTCATATTCGTGACTGTAAAGGAAATCTTCATATTTATGAATGAAACTTATGTTATTTGATAAGATGCCTAATCTTAACTCTTTTTGGCATCCTTTTATAATTCGCATTCTTTTCTTATCGAAAACAGCGGAACCGCTTCGTACCTATACTTATCTAACAGCAAATTTCCTCTGCATTCCTCCATTGCCTGACAGTTGTTTCTTCCTTTTTCTGGCACACATTTCTATAGAATGTTTAACTAGCATATTCGGAGGTTATTTAACTTACGCTGCAATGGGAGGTTATTTCCAAGCTGATAATGAAAGTGTGACTACGCGTATTTGAAGGGAGGCATTGCCTTCGTCATTAATGAGGGGTTTGGCTTATTTTTCTAGACTTTCAAATTGTAATATAGATTATGAGGGTAATTGTAATTATCAATTTTAAAGTAATTTCAGGTGCCAGATGAGAATGAAGCGGCGAACTACGATAAGGTTGTTATTCCAAAGGATGAAGAGACAAGAAGGGCGCTGGAAGCTGCGATGTGCAAAAATATTCTTTTCTCTCACCTCGAGGTTCATTTTTTTTCATTTCATTTATCAAAGTTCAATTTTTGCTTAGCGAGTATGAATCCACGAATGGGCAGCATTTTCGCCTCGAGGCAATCAAGACTAGGTAGCCGAGAACCCTTCCTTCCTCCCTTCTCTTACGACTTTCTTGGGTAACGGGAACATGAGGTTCGTCAGCGGCTATTTCTGTCATTGGAGATCTGGAGCAGGTTAGCAGAGAGTACTAGCTCCAACGAGGCGTGGGCAGAAAGCGGAAAATGATCTGAATTGAAATATCCATTTGATTTTCACGTTTTTTATATGGACTTCATTCATCCAGTGAGTGTTCTCCGTGAACAGCGTCTTCGCAGTCGCAGTATTAATATGCATCGTTACAGGGAGATGAGAAGAAGGCCATTTTCGATGCCATGTTTCCAGTAGAGAAGAAAAAGGGAGAAACAATTATCGAACAAGGCGAAGAAGGCGACAATTTTTATGTTATCGATTCTGGCGAAGTAAGTAATATTTTATCGCTGAAAAGATTTATTGTTCGAGCAGCTTGCCACGCTCGAATTATTTGATGATTTTCTTGCCCATTCGTTCGTTTAATGCATTAGCAGATTGCTCTGCTCATTACCAGAGCGTTGATTGGCTCCTTTCACGGGTTTGAGGCATTGTCTTTGAGTGATTTCTGATGAAACGTAGGCGTAAATGAGAGACGTAAATAAGCGTTATTCAGAACGTTCGGAATTGTTTTCATCTCCGAGTAAGCCTGTAAATAGGGCATATGGGTCCACCTTTGAAGTATTTGTATGCAGTGGACTACAGTCGAATAAACGTTCATCGAATTAGGTTCAGGCTCGTGGATAGGAAGGAAGAGGGAACATAGGCAATTCTCTTTTTATGCATGAAAGTGTCGAAGCTAACGAGAGAGTGCATCTGCATACGAGTCGTCGCTGCGTGACATTGACTGCTAGGGCCCAAACTATGCTGATGTCTCAAAAATTATGTCGCTTCCCTTTCCGATAAAGTACCGCTCACATGAGTTTGCCTTACTTCTTGAATCTTTTGCCATTCCTCTATCGCCATGCATCATATATTTTTCAGTAGAATTCCTATTTTCGTTTGAATGGCTTTTCATAAAGATTGTAGTGATGAAAGGGGTAGGAGGATGGCTCCCTCCCCCCTCTTCCTCTTTTACTAAAACTATGGCTTGGCTGTGGAGCCGCGTTTGATTATCACGCATAAGGAAAATTTTTGGTCATTTTCGTCAGTCATTGACTCGATTGTTAAGTTGGCTTTGAAATGCTCAAAGGCATGATTACTTTCTCTCTAAGGCGATAATTTGGAGTACGTGTTCCGCCTTCCGAACCGAAGTCCTAGTTCCAGTATTGCAGAGGACTAATTTCTTACAGGGTGAACTTTCTCTGTTTCACTATTGTTAAGTGTAGAAGTTCATCCAAGGTCTTTATTTGCAGTGAAAATCAAATGCTCCAATATATCGTATTTTTCGAGCGTTACGACGTTGTTTTGCTGAACAATTATATACGTTTAGGTGGATGTTTTTGTGAACAGTGAATATGCGGTTTCAATCAAAGAAGGTGGCAGTTTTGGTGAACTGGCACTTATTTATGGTACACCTCGTGCTGCAACAGTAATTGCTAAATCGGACGTCGTGAAGTGTTGGGCTATTGATCGTATCACCTATCGTCAAATTCTTATGGGTGCAACGATGCGTAAACGAAAGCTCTACGACGAATTCCTTTCCAAAGTTCAAATACTTTGTGAGTCATGTTACGCCTTCTTTTTTTCGTAATGGAAGACTGTCATTCGGGAACGTTTGTGCTGTTTTTTTGTGGTGGTCACTTCATTAGCATTGTTCTTAAAGGTTATGAATAAATTGTGATTCTGTTGCAGCTGATCTCGATAAGTGGGAGCGTGCCAACGTTGCGGATGCATTGGAACGTTGCGATTTCGAGCCTGGAACACACGTCGTTGAGCAGGTCCTATTGCTTTCCTGCAGTTTTTAGGTGTTGTTTATGAAGTGCTGTAACGCAACTTACAAAACTTGTCGCCAGTTGCAACGCAGCAATTATATGATGGTGCTACGCATATTGCTAGCGCAAGTTCTTGTATAAAAGAAGTGCTTTTTGGGAGAGGAGGCAACATTTCTTCGTTCTGTACCGTCGTAAGGTAATGAGTAGGAGAGATAGCATTAGCAGCTCATTTGGATGGAACGACTAATGGCTCCTCCCTCCACCCGCATCTGACACACTAGCAATTATTGGGCTCTCAAAATCGGTCATATTGGAAAGAGTGAAGTTTCCGTCTCTATTACTGTTTAAAAGTATGCTTTTTTCATAGCATACTTGTTTAAAAAGAAATTCGACGAACCCCGTAGTTTTCATGCCAGTTTTTATCGACGTTATTCGCTTTCAGGGACAACCTGGTGATGAGTTCTTCATTATTGTGGAGGGTGAAGCAAATGTGTTGCAAAAGCGCAGTGATGACGCCCCCTTCGAAAATGTCGGCCATTTATCTTCGTCTGATTATTTCGGTACGTTTTTGTATCATTTTTTAGCTTTATTTTTTCCAAATTTTCGATGTGTTCGTTAAGAGGGAAAAATACCGTCCTAAATATAGAGAGAAGTATGTGTTTAACTGCTGAAATGTTTGGATAAGTCTAGAGATTTGATGAGTGTATAGAATTGTTAACAGTGGTAGTCTCATGCTACGCCGTGAACAGTGCGAATGCTGATGTCACATTCACACCCATCGGCTTATCGTAATGCTCGCTACTCAGACTTCTATAATGAAATTTCGAAGTACCATACGTCTGATAGTCGAAGTGAGTTCAGAGGCCATCATTTTCAATGGATGAGTATTTTGAACAGTTTCCGTTCTCTGTCTGTGTGCTAGAAACCAAAATATTAAAGCAAGATTATATCGGCTTACTTTTCTAACCGCAAATTAGTCGATGCCTTCAGGGAAGAAGGGAACAGGTTAATGTATACTGTTCTAGGTGAAATCGCTTTGCTGTTGGATCGACCACGTGCAGCAACAGTGGTCGCGAAGACGCATCTGAAGTGTGTGAAGCTGGATCGGGCCCGATTCGAACGAGTAATGGGTCCAGTGCGTGAGATCCTCAAACGAGATGTATCAAATTACAACTCTTATGTGAAACTCATGACCTAAAAAGCGTATTTGTTTTTTGTCTATGACGCTCATGTAACTGTACTTCTTCCAAAGTCCGGGATACAGTCGCGTAGCTGCCGCGTGGACGCCCTTTCTGTTTGCATTGTCTTGCCTCTTGTAAAGGTGCGTTGACGCAGGAGTATTAAATTCATTGTTCGGCGGCCTCACTGTACCAATCCATGCAGCGTTTTGGTGTCGCAGTAGGCGAGCATTTTGTTGGCATAAGCGAATATAAGCTTATCCAGTAGTGGTCAGTCTGGCTGTGTATGCGTATATGGTGGTGTCTGTATGTGTGTATGTTTGAAGTTGTTTGCAACAGCAGCGGCAACTCCCGGGCGAAAGACAGTTGACATACCCTTCCAGTGCACGTGCGAGGTCGCCAAGCGTTCGAGCGCTGGATAGGGGAGACGACGCACCGATTCCAGAAAATGGTGCATCGTCCCATTGAGAGCGCGCACTCCTCTGCGCGTGTACGGTCTCCCACTCCAACCCCAACCCCTTCCCCTTCCCTTCCCAGCAAACACATAATACAGCGTCTCGTACACATGCTGGCGTCATCATTGTTAGTGTTTTCATTGTTCTTGCTGCATTATCTGCATTGTCTAGCTTTACATCAATTCTTCAAAAATTCGTCTTTTTTTTTTATTTGCTGATATCATACCTATGTTCTGGCGAGCAATGTATGTAAAAGAATTGGTAAACCAAATCGTAAAGAGAAGCGGTCAACTTCCCCGGCGAAATGCTCCACAAGTATCATTAACACAAAATATTTATATATAAAATAATGAAATTGATTCAGTGCGAAGAGTATCCTTCCGGTTGTATTTTATTCTCGTTTTACGTGTTGATGTCGTTTGTAAGGTGCCGAATAGATTTTACTTCTCGTTTAAATTTTAAACAACTGCTTCATTGCCTCGTTGTATTGCGGCCAACACACAGTCTCTTCGTCGTATAAACAGCCGCCCTTTCGACCAAGGGCTTTGCAATTTCAGTGGTGGGAAGTCGTCCCTCAGTCTCCGCTCCCTGGAGCCAATCACTGCTGTCAAGCAATACTCATGTGCATCGGCTTCTTCGGCGTGTTCGCTACCCTCCGCGGCTGCTTTCGCAAGTTGTTCAACAACAAGAGCGACAACTTCGCGAGATGTAGTCGTTGAGGCGATCTGCAGGCGAACTGAGATGCCTTTTGAGAATCCGCACTGATAGGCAGCGTAAATTCTTACGACACCCGTTGAGATTTCGCTGTGGCTCTCCTCCGAGTAGGAACCACTAAACGAATGCGCACTTCGTCGTTCTGCTTCGTTTGCCGTCTGAAAGTGATTGTGTTCCGGATTCAATCCTTATGGTAATTTCAAGTTCGTGCATTCACAAGTTGTGCACCATAATTATAAATTCCCGTGTGCAAAAGATATTTCAAAGCCAAGAGAGATTAGGTTTTGCGGTGAAAAAAGAGCGGGAATCTAATAGCCTTAGAAGCGTTCAATGTGAGCCATTCGGTTCACTCGGTACAAGATAGGGTTATGCGAGCACGTTTGTCGTTGTGTTGACGCATCACATCCCAAATGTGTTTTAGAGATCATTAATATTCTACAACAAGAGCGACCGTAGTCGCATTTTGTTGACCGTAATCGTATTCTACACGTTTACCTGATGGTCGTTTTGAATGCTGCAAGTTGGTTGAGTTTCCAATGCGGTGAGCAGAGAACTCAAAGGCAAAGCGCATTTCGACTGCTTATCCCGTGCAGTAGAAGCAGTGGTGCTAATCCATCGTGCTGACTTCCACACATTCTCAAGCCTGCAAATGTGACGCTAGCAATGTTGTTGCCGATGTGGGGCAAGCAAATTTATTCACCCTCACCGCAGCATTTCTTAATGCTCAGTAGCGACGACTCTGCAAACAATTCACAGCCAAAAATTTATTCATTCCTCCCTATGAAAGAGGCGAACAAACCTGCGCTGAAATTCACTTAACGTCTCAAGGAGTTGCCCGTAAACCTTCGCATCACTCTCCAATAAGCAATTTCTCTGTTCGTATTGCACAGCCTGAAAGATTTCATATTCGAGAACATTGCTGGATATGTTATAAAATGCTCCAAATGCATAAAGCGATCACTTTCTGCTAAGGAACAGCATAGAATGGCAGAGATATTCCTTCGATCTTTAACCCACTTAAGCAGCTTAATTTGACCTATTTGTAGCTGATATCTATATGTTAACGTGCTCAATAATAAGATTGCTGAACCATCGGGGTGGATAATGATGGGACGATGAAATTAAAATTACGGCCTTCAAGCTGCATGAAACCTTGGGAATTAATTAAATGAGGTGTGCTCCAAGTACCCGAGTAAAAATATTTTGCTGATCTTCTACCATCGAATTTAAGTTTTTCTGAAGTATACTTGTTTTGAAATTGCTAAACAGAAGTCGTATCACTCAATTTCTGTAAGAAAAAATAACATACAATAAATGTTTGCCCACTAATTTTTCTTGTAAAAATTACAAAGAATCTGTTTTACAAAAGAATGAATTATAATTGATGAAAGAATAAAAACAAAATTAATAATAAGTACTGACTGTGAGGAAATGCTCAATGAATATCGAAAGACGGCAATAAATCGTAATGAAATCCGCATTATATGTACAGAGATGAACTGAAAAACAAAACTTTATAATAGCTTCATATTTTGGTGCGATTTACGGAAGTTTCTGCCGGTTTAGTCATTCATTATACCCCATCCAATGCAATATCCAATATTCCCCTGGCTAATTCTCCAACAGGAAATTAAGCAGAGGTTGCAGCACACTAATTTGTTAAGGCAGGTATGTTCGGACATCTACGGTCGCCATTATCTATGTGCCAAATAGGTGATCCGACCGGATCGAGTCGAAACATTGTCACTTACATAAGGAAACAGGGAGTTTTCTATCTCCTCATTTATTAATACTGGTATCGAAGGTAGCGTATTGAGGAGTTTCAGTGTTACTATTGGTCTATTTTACTATAAAAAAAAGGAAATAAGGCGGAGGTAGTTTTGGAACAGAAAAATAAGGAAGGAATCTCGAAGTGAATTTATTAGGTAGTACTCATTTCGAAGACGGCCATCGGTAGCGAGGAGCAGCCCCGTTTACTGTCGTTTGACTCGACCTCAACCCACGAATATGACGGTGCTGAGCATACATCCTCGATCCTCGGCAATAACTGAAAAAGCCATTATTTTTTACAGCTCATATATGACATTTAGGGAGATGATATTTATGACCTATTCACATAGCAAGCCAACTGATAGAGTGCGTTATTCATTTTCGCTCGTTAAACAACTTCAGATACTTATTTTAAATCAATGCAGCGCCAATTCTTCTGCTAACAGATGACTGAAATGCTTATGCAAGAGTAATCAAAGATTCTGAGAAGAATTAAAGTGCAAGCTGAAAAATATTTGAAAAAAAAGGGAAACTTGAAGAATGCTTGGAAGAGAAGATCACAGACTGTCTTACAAGAATGAATGAGACGCCAAAGTTGAGTTCAAAAACTTGAAGCCGATAAAGTCGCTGCAACGGCATGAGATCGCTATCAATATCGAGATCACGAACAAGCAAAGACGCAGCCGAAACAATCGCATTATAGAAGTCACGTTGTGCTGGTAATGGTTTATTCGAAGCGTTGGTGGTGAGGAGTCTCAACGATTCCCATTCCTCCCTTGAAACATGTCCATTTTCTCTGAAAAAATATTCGCACTTCATTTTATCACAGTTTGGCTTTACTACGTTTTCTCACATCCCGATATTGCATACTGCCTTGCATAATAACAAATATAATGCAAATTCAGAGCAGCGGTTAGTTTTCCGCCTCACACTATCTCATACTTTAAAATGGTGCTAAATTATTTCAAGCCCATAAGCAAAGAGATCTATAGCATCCGCAATGTTTCCACTGTGAACACATGTTGAATCGTAGCGAGATCGAACGGGAGGAATATACATATGCTCAGAGCCACTGCATTTTCACTTGTTTCATGCAGCTTAAGCTGATGGGAAATTTATGCTTGAGGAGGCTTATTAACCTTTCTAAAATCGGTGTTAGTTCATTTCAACTTTATAAATTGGTAGATTTATAAAAGGGGAAATGCGGTATACAATGATGGCGTTACGTCAGAGCAGGAACTTCCAAGTTCACATAATCATGATATTTCATACATTCGTGATATTTACTGTGTCCTTTAAGCTAGAATCCCTCGTGATCCTATTGGAAGTGCCTTCAACTTGAAGGCCGCCATGCTGGAACTATAACAGTCAAGGTTTTATTGCCAAAGATCGGAAGCCTCTGAAGGAACGGTAACAGTCTGCCAATGAGAAAGGCAAATGAGTCCGTGCTTAACGAACCTAATGAAGACGTAGGGTAACATCGATGGGACATTGTGCGGTACAACAACACGTATTGTATTGATGGTGGAATGCAATTTCAAATAGCATAAATACAGGCCCTTGCGTAATGGAATTTGTGAAGATTCGAAAAAGTTGAGCACGTTGATAATCTCTTTGTAGAGTGTATCCATTGCAGTGGATGCGCCACGTTTGCACACCATCTTGCTCAATACATTCCAATGCACTGTCAGACACTGCAAAAAAAGTTCGAGCTACAGCTGCGCTTTTCTGTTTCATTTTCTAAGTCTCAAAATAGAGATCAGATCGATTGATAGCAATCAGCTGGAAATTGAGCTGAAAACTGCAAGGCTAAATAATTTGACAAATGAGACGCCCCATGACAAATATGTTCATTACCCAAGCAACGAATGTGGGACGCAATGACGTGCTCAAGGAAAGCTTAATACCCTTAGGGGATGAAACAGTAAACTGATGCGCGTATGCGCAAAAAGAGAAGAAAATGCGTTCTTCTTTTTTTTTTTGCTGAGTTCAGCAGTTGTATATACGCGGACAGCGGGGACTGCGTCTTCCAAAAACAAGTGGACGATCGTGCCAGCTAAGGAGGTGATACAATATTGATTTTCATAAAGTCACTCGTTACACCAACAATTTTTATATTGTTGGTTGCCAATAAATAACAGAGCAAACGTAAAAATGCGTTGATAATTGATCAATCTGATCGCTAATATAAGTCTTATATAAAAGATTCGTTTCTGCGGCCGGTACGATCACAAGATTTCATCGCTGTTAATTTTTAGACAGTTAACAACCTGTAAGTCGTTTCGAAGCTAATAGGTCCACTGTAGACTTGATATGGGTTCAACTAGCGTTGAGGATTATGGATTATCAAATCTCATGACTACAGCTTCAATCGTTCTCAAATTGGAACTCCTTAGACGGACAAAAGGCAAATATATACGCACGCAAAGATGAGATGCTGCTATAACGCGCATCTCAAGCGCAAACTTGCAGCAATGTAACGGAAGATAAAATCTCACTGAAATACTTATTCTTCTTAAAAACGTATGAGTGATGATGCTAAAAATTGAGAATTCCTGCGTTTACTCTCGTTCCCACTTCAGTGGTCAGCGATTGATTCCTCTTGCACAAACTCTTCAGCATCTTATATTTAAGCTATCATCCAAAATATAGGTGTAACTTTAGAAGTTTGAGAGCATAGAAATTTTTAGGATTTTTGTAGCTTATTTACTGCAAAAAAACCTGATCTTTCGGTAATATACAAATAGTACTCGTTATCCTCTAGGAGGACTAAATGAAATTTTATGCTGCGTAAGGAAGTAGATGCAACTAAATTTCTTTCAGTTTCTGACAATTTTGCTAGAGAAACGTAAGTGGTTTCTGAATGCTTTCAAAATCGTCTCTTTCATATAACCAGAAAAATTTCAAACAAACAAAAACAGACTGCTTCTAACCTGTATCGACTGGAAGTCATCAACGAAGCGAACTGTAACGATAAATACGGTGCCCTCTTCCGAGGAATTTATTGTTTTATGGTGAATCCTGGAACGGAATTCGCAAACCGTTAGCACAGAAACAACACCACTCAAGTAATCAGCGATACAAGATGGCAGATGATTGTTGAAATATTCTACTAGAAGAAAAATAAAAGACAATCGCATACAAATCTAACAGCTTCAACGCGATGAGATCGCCCTGAATGCATTCAGTAAAGAAGATGTTTGCATCACAATGAGCTCGTTCTACACGCCAAAACGCAGCTCAAATTAACTCCACAAAATATTGACCAAATATTCGAATCGTATAATAAGTTGACGAGTGGCTGGTATCGAAAATTTTGATATATGTCGATTTATTTTTATGAATATTTAAATGTATGTCACTTGCACAATGCAAATAAGCATATATTCTTCGATTCTCTACCACGCAAAATGCGAAAAAAAAAAGTTTTATTTCATTTAAATGCAATGAAACAAACTCAAAAAATTAGAGAAGCAAATATCGATAGGCTTGGTGTAGATGATAAGATGTTATGAGCTTCAACAGTTGAACTTCCTGCATTTCCACCCAGCTAAGAGGAGAATAGAAAACTGTTTTATTGCTTCGATATGCTACCTGAACTTTCTAAATCTGATCTTTTCTTCGCACCGCCGTCTTTTAAAATTCGAAATAAAAACTCAAAAGTGATCATTATGATTGGCCTTTTCGTTGTACTTTCAAATAGATGAGATGGCTAAATGATGTGAAGCAAAATCATTTCCTTATTCAGCTTGCGAAAATGATAAGGAAATGAGAGGAACAAAATGTTGGCACCTGCCGATGTCCTTAATGCCAAGTGCATTTTGCATCTGCACGACTGCATCAAGAAAATTCGAGCGGAAATGCGCATTCGACGAGCTAGTTGCGACAGACTCTTGAATGTATTGTACTCTATCCCAACAGAGTGACAATTTCATTGTCCAATTCAGATCCTCCTTAATCAATTTAAAATTTAAAAAAAAAGAATTCATTGTTATTTCAAATCAAGTGAAATACGCATTCCGTATGTGCACAATAATCATCAAGAACTCAAATTATTATTGCAATAGCATGATCATTTGAAGTCAACACCAAGGCATAGATAATCTCATCATATAAAAATAAGATAATTCGCATATACTCAATCATCACCAATAAAACTAATATATCGATAGTTGCTTAGAGATTGAAAAAAATGAAATATTCACTAGAAAATGAAATAGATATTTTCCTTATTATTTCAGAATTTGTGAAGCTATTCCATTTGAAATATTCACTAAAAAGACACTCATATGCAAGATAAATATTTAATGAATATTTATTTACCTTAAGGACGTGAGTAGCGCTTTCATCGATCGCAATAACGGGAAGAAAATCATCAATAGTAGAGAGCAGTTTTTCCTCTGAATAAATCACACTAGCCAAATAAACACCTCTAAAAATATAACGATCAAAAACTAATACATCGCAGTTGGAATCTCATTTCGCAGCAAAATGATCAATATTTGGCAGGTTCTTTTTGGCGAAAAGTTTTCTTCATTGTTTCCTCAAATTGTTCATCAGCATCGTTGCATTACTGTGGCTGTTGCAAAATATTGCAATTTCTTCTAGCTTCCTTCAGTTCTCTAAAATCCTCATCAGCAGTTTGCCTCATGTGGGATGGAATTATGCTGAGTGGATTCATTAGATGCACTGAACTTTAAAGTGAGACACATAACCTGTTGAAGAAAACGTCAACTTTTGTTGCAAATAGCTTTCTGTTCTTTAGAGTGAAATTACCTGACACACAGCTCGTGCTTTTGAAAACGATAATCTCAAGGTGCAGATTCGTGAATGCAAACTTTCAAAAAAATTTCCAAAAAATAAAGAAAGGGTGAAAGATGAAAAGCACACATAAAGTTGCTAATACGATTCTATTTTCAAACACTTAGCCGCAATAGAGATGCATAGTAGTTATTTTTAAATGAACTGAAAGCTAGGGCTTAAATTCATATGACTGTAATAAGTAGTAGGCGTATTTCCTTGAGGCCCAAAATGTTTACAGTAAAAATCGTCAAGAAACCATGATTTTGTTTCGCTGATATATGACCTATCAAACGTCGCGCTTTTTTACCTTTGACAATTGCGCACGAATTTCGATCCTGCTGAGAAAAGACTTTTCAATCGCGTCCGCTTCTTTTTAACGCTTGGATCACAGAACTTCGGAAACACTATAAAAAGCAGCTTCGTTTGCCAAATCAATTGGTTTATATTTATTACGGAATGACACATAACTCAGTCACACGAAGGGCACGCTTAAGTTGTTGAAGTAATGAAATACAGGTAATTTCAATATGGAATCACCTAATATGAGATCGATGTGGTCGGTACAACCATCTTGCTATTTTCTATTTCTAACCATTAATCATCTTTCGAAGTGGATTTAGCACTGCGCCAATCAATAGTGTTGTTTTGAACTCGTTGGCTGAAGAATCAGTCGATGAAAGAAAAACGCAACAATCTATTATAGCGAGTGCCTTTGAATCCCGAAGAAAATTCAAATATTGGAAAGCAATTGCTGCGATAGCTAATATGCCGCCTCATTTTTCTCCTATACTATGACGTAAAACACTTCCCATAGAGCAATCACAAATGAAATGGTAAACATCAAATAAAAACTTGAGGAAACTGACTAAAAAAAGCGCAATTCGAGGTAAAATTCAATCCTTTTGATTAATTCTGAAAAATTTCTTATTTGCATAGAATAAGTTTACCGTTGGAAATAACAAGTTCAACGCCTGTGACATATTTTGCCATTTACTTTAAAGGCTGTAAAATCGAATGTTCTCTAATGTATCGGTAGTCGATCATTTAATCAGTCAGGTGGATGATAAGCAGTGATAATCAGATACCAGTTTGCCAGATGGCCGACTGTTGATGCTTCTCCACGTCTTGCAATAGCATATTGATTTCGTTCATACCGTTATCCAGTCTAAAACTGTCCTGTACGTCTTCCCAACCTAAAAATGCGGTTTTACATTCCCTTAAATGAATTTTTTCCTTTGCAGCGTTTTCACTTGCAATCATACTGAGACAACTGCTCGATTGAGGGGAGGTTTATGAAGAAATGCTGCAATCGAGGATGGGGAAGTTGTGCGGAAAGTTCGTAAAATGAATCCAGTTCCTACTTTCAAGAGGCAGGGGGAAACAGCAGCAAATAATAGTGGTGACAAAATGAGTGCTATTAATAAACAAATGGTGCTAGTGGCGGTAAGCAAGTGCTCGCAATAATCCATAATCTGCACTGAAGCCGAAATAATATTTTCCGACGCAGCGTTCGGTTCAAGAGTATTCCTCCTCCACTCACCTCCACAAGCCCTCTCTCCAGATTTCTAAAAACGATAAAGAAGTTTTACACTTACAACAAGTGTTGCCAAATAGAACGAAAAAACGTTCTAACAGCTGCTTCTAGTCGATGAAAAACACTAAAATTACCCAAATGTTGATATGTGAATATCGTTAGCAAATGACTATGGCCGAAAACTCATTGAACAAACAACATTGCTGACCGGAAAGAAGCAGAAGTCGTGGTGTGACAAAACAAGGGCTACCAAATCCTCGCATCGTCCCCGCGCTCACTCGAATCGAATATCTTAGTCTCCTTCGAAGACCACTGATATCGGTTCTACCATCTCTGATATCCCTCACTATCAGTTCGCCTTCTATCTGGTTGAAGCTATCCGATAAACTCCATTCAACTGAAGTGAATTTCAGTTCAGATTTGACGAGACTGAATTGCACTTGAACAAAATATTTAATTAGTGAACATTCGCATACGATATCTCAAGCTCTGTAATAGATGACGTTAAGCGGTTGCAATTTCGTCGTCGACTTCTTGAAAATCATTTAAAATTCTCACAAAAACTGCAGTTATTAGACATATATTCAATTAAATTTGTTCAAGAGTCAAAGGTAAAATTACTTCATAAGGAATCTTTTGAACTGCCATGACATATTTGTCGAATGAGTCGTTTAAAAAATTTCAAATCAATTTTCGATTATAGGAAATGCGGAGAAGCCGAATTGTTGAGTGGTGTATCCAGCCAATTATTGGCAAATTATCTTCCGATATAAGGAGAATAAATGAGAATATCACATGTGAATTCGAAAACAAGCGTTTATAAAAGGATGCTTCCAAGTGTGCGAATATTATTAACGATTGCCTTTAGAAGCTCTTATTATTGACGATGAGAGAAAATCGTCCTTTGTTGCTCGCGTATAACCATAACTATAGCAGAAGCATGAGCAATATATAAATAAGCAGTAGTCTTTATCCACAGCCTCCGATATTCAAAAGCACTTTCTCATAAAAAGAGTGTAAATAGCAAAATAAATTTTCTTTATGACAATGAAATCATTTCAATTTATGATGGGACCGAATCAAAAAATTTTAGACACAAATGGGCACCTCTAACGCATGTGAGTATATCCGCATTTGCTTTTGTGGAAGGCCTCTTCCATTCAACCGTTATAGTATCGGAAGCCGAAATAAAAGCGGTTGCATCAGAAAGTGGACCCGGAAGGGTGCAGTTCTTAACAACGGATTTCATCTTTCGTAATTGAAGCAATTGTTTCTCCAAACGTTTCAGCTGGCGGCTCTCCTCCTAAATTACATCCACAAAATCAAGGTTTTTTATAGCCATACGAAACATCTAAATTAAAATTTGACAGCCGCTTATTCTGGAAAGATTACAAACCTAATGGCTTGTAGAGTTGATTGCGGTAGCCGGCATTTAAAATGATGGCGGCTGGCAGTGACACTTGCTTCCATTAACCTATGCGGAAAAGAAATAAACTCACAAAAGATTACTTGAAGGAATGAATTCTGATGAGACGTTTGCTTTGCCTCTTCGAATTTAATATAGCTCTTTCGTAAATTGAATGTGAAGTCAAGACTCTTATTACTATCGTCTTCGTACGTCATGGCAATACTTTACTTGTTTCCGAACTCGAGAAAAAAACAACTCCGAAGAGGTGGAAAATGCAGTAGATGTTTATATACTTCCTCTAAATGTAAAATAAAGACACTGTTTTTTATGTTAACAACGATAAAACCCATGAAAAAATTTGATTCTTGCTTCGCACTTACCTTATTCGTCAGACCACTATTCCTCGAACGCTGAGCTTCCTTTAGCGTCTTCTTCTGCAGAGTTTCGATTTTATTCAAGACTGTGCCCGTGCCACATACTGAAAATGAAACTGAACATAACTTTTTGTCCTGTGGACAAGTAGTTCAAGGAAGAAATGTGGCGCATGTGCACACAATATTCTCTAACTGTAAAAGTGCATGGCCATTAAGACCCATAGGCATCGAAACAAATAACCGCAATTGATTTCTCTGAGATTAGAGAATAGAACGAGGCAGATGGAGAACATGTCTAAATTCATCTGCAAATTGATGATACCGTCGGAGAGGTAAAGATGGAACGACAGAGAAAAGATTATGCTTCTGAAAAGCATACCAATGAAGTCTAATATGTGATGTAAGGTGAGATCATTACATTGCAGATCAACGGCTTTCGTGCAAAGCAAAGAGGTAGTGACCGTAAGACAACAAACTCTCTACAATGCCTTAAGACAAGGCTCAGTGTGTATAAAAGGATAGCGTGTTTCATTACAATCAACTGGTGTCCTTCTAGCTGTTTACATGGGCTGGTTCGAACCTTGGCCGTTAGCAGTCGAACCGCCAAGTGGCTCGGGCATGAGAAGTCCCTGATGCTGGATGATACTGAGGTGCCCATATTCGTGCCAAGGCTCCGTCGGAGCGATGTCCCCCTGCCTCGGGATTATCGCCTCTGCCATTACTATTGTTGATTTTTTTTAAAGGCATAATAAAAACCTTAACCTCTCATCTTGTTCCCAGTAATGCAGCATGGTCAAGCCTCGAAAGAGAAGGGATTTGCGGATGCTTCAGGGACACATTGAGGGCATTAAACAAAGAAAACGGGGTCCTGAGCCTTCAATGGTACTAACTGATCATAACAGTGACGCCACAGTAATTCAGATGTTATTGTGATAACAGCGATACTACAGTAATTCCAATGTTGGTGCCGCTGATGCAACGCTCATTGCGACCTCGAAAACGTCGCACAATTTCGGTTGAATTATTCAGTTTCAGTGGTGAAACTGAAGAAGAGATGGTAGCTTACGTTCAGGACTTGGCATCGCTCCTGCTTCCAGTAGGAAAGAGGCGCATCGTCGATGGTCGAGCATAAGCGCCACGTCGACGAGCGACCATTCGCTTAAGTGACTGGTTTCGATCTTAGCGTCGAGTTCCATGCCACCCTTTGCAACAAGAGCCTTCAATGCTTCCACATCGTCCATCTCGACACTCGTAAGTGCATCTTAACCCTCTTGGGTTATTTTTTTTGCGGCAGTTTGCATAGGAAAGTTGAAACACAAAATATGAAGTGACATTTGGAAAAAACAACCTGGCATTTCGATGGGTTTGCTGAAGAAATCGCCATTTTGCTAGCAGGAAAGCTGAGTGAACAACGTTACAACTAATAATTGTTGAACACCTCTGCAGTGAACAGTTGGCTCAATGATCAAATGAACTAGAAGATTCCGTTTAAAATATTGTGAAATGGAATTCGCGAGATACTCATGAGTTTCAGTTCTAATCAAGATTGCAGTGAAAATAGATCACATTGAATTTCTCACTTCAAATGAATCGCATTAATTTGTTTCACTCATCGAAATTCATATAATATTTCAATTAAATTGCGTCATGCTTAAATCACATCATTCTAAACGAGATATAATCTAGAAATCACGATGAGATTATTCTTCAATAGTCTCGATGAGAACGTAATATCGAGAAACAATGAAATGCCCTTGACCATTTCTCGGTTAGTTCATTCATCGCATTATAGACTAATTAATATACGGTCGATATCGAAAAACTAACTGAGAATAGTGGCCATATTTTGTTTGTGCTTACGTTGTTGTTGTGTCATTTCACTAAAAGAGCTCTTTTCGTAGCCTTCTGCGCTTCGTTGATGACACCCTAAAAATTGCATTCTTCGTGCATTTTTAAAATATAAATCAATGCAATAGCAAAATTAACGCTATTTCATCCACGTTAATATTCTATCGGTTTGGAAGGAAAATATAACTTCTATGATTTAGATATACTTGGCGATTATTGTGAAACGTTAACAATTAAAGGTCGTTTATTTTTTAACCAGTGATTGTAATTTATGTAACATCTTGGTAAAGTAACTACAACGGGAAAAACGTTTTAGTGTCGAGAGATAAGAACAAATATACGAAAAATCACATAATTTGAAAATATACCCTAAGATGGATGGTATATCAATGAAAACGAGTGATAACCGAAAAATTTGAAGGCCAATTAAATTGATCAATTGAGAGAAAACAAAAAATATCATCGAAAAATGCAAGAAATGAAATTAGCAAAAAAAGGAGATGAAACAATAAAATCGCATAGGGTTGCGACGGTTATCACACAAATCAGCTGGTAAAATGTAATTAACACCTATGAGTGCGGCGTTGAATGTATGGGAAACAAGAATGAACACAGTTTGAAACTGGAAATGAAAGTGGGCTGAAAAGTGGAAAGAGAATTCGTCCTTTCAATACGACACAAATGACCCCACGAAATAAAATCACCATCGCTGTCATCAAATTCGACTATATATTTATTGGTGAATTACATTAGAATATCGAGATATGTACATTTTCGATATTGAAATAAATAATGCGTCAACAATGCTTACCGAATAAGTCGTTTGGAATGCTCATACATCGCTCTGGAGTGCTGAAATTCGAACACTAAACAACATTGTGGAAATCCATCATGATGCTTGCAATTTAAAGGAAAGAAACCTCTGATCATATGATGATGTTTATTTAAGTTCACAATAATGGCTTTATGGGAAGCTAGATGACAGGAATGGGAGGGAGGAGAGGAAGGGGGAGAGGGAAGAGGTAATGCATCATTAAGTGATGAAGATTTACTTGATTCGCTGCTGAGATTTCAAAATGAAATCGGTGATATTCTCAATGCCACACGAGAATAACGGTAACTGAATGATAGATTCGGCTTTTGTCGAAAGATCAGCATTTCACCTTGTCTCACCTATTTTCTAATGAGAAAGGGACAATTCTATCTTCTCACCTTTGTCGGCAGTCAGTGAGAGTGTGAATTTAAGGTAACTGCAAAAAAAAAAAACAATTTCCTCAATTTCAGGTTCCTGTTTAGCAATAAGCAAAAAATCAAATTCAGTGCCTCTTAAGTAGTCAGTCAGCTATAGCAGTGTTTTGAATGCTTATTTTATATCCGCACCTAACACAGTAATGAATCATAAGGTTTGCTGTTCACTCCTATCAAAATCTTAGCTCCATTCATAAAACCACAGAGTCATATTTGGTAAGCTATTACATAAATAAGCACAGCTAGTCGGTTTTGGAATAGTGGGAAAAATCGAATGGGAATTTGTTGACAAAAGGGAGTCGAAGTCGAACTTTTAACCTAACACAGTCAACTCAAACCTGGAACGTCGAGCGAGGCGCTTATGTGTGAGTACGCGTAATGCCATTCGGTGCGCATCGGATGCGTGTACTG
The DNA here is from genome assembly GCA_006503575.1 of Baylisascaris schroederi. Taxonomy (NCBI): domain Eukaryota; kingdom Metazoa; phylum Nematoda; class Chromadorea; order Rhabditida; family Ascarididae; genus Baylisascaris; species Baylisascaris schroederi. The sequence continues at coordinate 2,540,521 of QEWY01001293.1, forward strand.
TGAACGTAACCTGTCCCGTGTAATGGTGAAGTGCGATTCTGTATGGCTGACTCATGCGCAAGAACGTTTCTGCAATAATAGCCCTCATGTGGCACTCAATTCGAGGTCAACCCACCACCGTCTCACGTCCGCCTCGTCATCGAGCATCCCTCACTTTCGAAGCACTCCATCATGTGACCGTTAAACTAGTCCCTCCTAATACATCCATTCCACTAATACTACCTCTGACTCATTTTTCACACAACTTCTGTACGGTTAGAAAGATGCTTCTTTTTTTCGTGACATTGAGAATATTTTTATCATTGAGACTTTCTTGTATGAATATTATCAGCGGTGCCCCCTTTCGAGGATCCAAGCATTTCGGCTTTTCAATAAGTCAAAAAAGCGCACACATGGAATTTTTCTTTCTTTTCTTTTTTTTTTCCATTTTATGAGCGTTTTTAAGATAAATTTTCTTCAGACAAATCTATGCATTTCTTGGGTCTCAATAATGCTTATATAAAATTAGTCTATTTGTGATATGTCAAAAATTTTTCATCAATTAAACAAATCAAAATTGCTTTGTGAGAGGATTTAGAGCGTCTTTTTTTAAAATGCCCGTCCTAGTTCAGAATTTCATTTATTCTTGTTTCTTGCAGTTGTATTGCTATATGACGTCTATTTTAGTGAATTTTTGTTAATAACCTAATCGAAACAACGGTGAGATAGCAACGTAGAAATGACAATCTGCTGTTCATTCAAACAAACAACTTATTCTTTTTCGTTGATAATTTCTATAAAAGTTATCTTGTTGATTTTCTGGTGGGAAAATTGTGCAACAAAAATTCTTTTTTTTTTGCTCAGTCGGGCTAATTGAATTGTTTGATCTCTCGACTAATCGAATCTTTTCTAAAGTGCAAAAGAAGTGATTTACCACAAGTTTCTTTTAAAATATTATGAACTTTAAATGAAGGCAGCTGGTCGGTCCCCTATTACCCCCCTTCCTGGCATAAGCAACGATTGCAGCTCAAAAAGCACAAGTCTACGCCCCTTATGTCTTTCAGTTAAATTTTTTTAGCTTGAAAAAGTAGACCACGAACGTACGACAAATATAAATTACTGAGAAACTTCATAACCGCAAGATACAATGCCTGTGAAATCGACAGACGTCTGCAACTCCGGATGGCGCCGAGGAGGGACAAGGAAACCTGCTGACGCGTTTGGAGCACTATGGCGATGCTGAGTGCGGTTTTCCTGTTGATGATTTCGTTGCTGTCGCGTTGAATGGCATCTGTATGTTACTGAAGAGAGGTTAAGAATGCAAATTGTCTAATCCAGTTAGATTAGCATTCAATGGGATGCCTTCGAAAGGCGTAAGGCGCTGGTTCCTCTCGTCCCATACTGGAATGAAAAAAAGGAGAAAAAGCGGAAAAATTTCCCTAATTTTGTCGAGTTTTTATCACTGTAATTCATCACTGTTTCCACTTGGAGTTCGTTATTCGTACAATGTCCTCTATATGATTGATAGCGATATGTACCGCCACGTGATTTGCAGAATATTTCATTAGTGATAGGGTGGCGGATACTATAAAATATTCTCTATCCCCATAAAATGCAAGAGTGCCTATTAATTCTCACTTATACAAGAACGTCTAAAATTGACTTTCAGGATTCAGGTCCTGAGCGAAGTTCACCGGAAATTGATTTCAATGAAATTTGAGCTGAAAAAGTTCCTGAATCGGATGATCCCAAAGTTCAAAAGCCAAGAAGTTTTATTCTCTCACTGGTGATGGCGTAAGTAAATATGATGAAATGCAGCAAACGAAATACATTTTCTCACCAGACGTCATTCATGCAAACATTCTAGAAAGGATAAAGGCGCAATGATATTTAAGGGTCAGCTTCGTTAATTTTCAAGCGTTGCCGTAGAGATTTGAAAAGAGAGATATATTGGTTTTTCCATCAAGCCACCAATAGATTCTTGTTTGAAGACAAGAATTGAAGAAGCATCATCGCAACGAAACAAAAAAAAAAAAGAACAGCAAATGACGCAACGAAACGTATTCTTGTTTCGAAATCACATGCTACGAATTGCAATTGGGGAATATTGAAACGCATTATGAAAAGCAGCGATACTAGCATGACAGAACTATCCCATTGGTAGAAACATTTAATTTTGCGTTTCACTGCTTTTCATTATGCTACCAGCAAACTTTTTTTTGTGAACTTTGCACACTGTGGTATTGAAAAAATAATTGCTCATCCCACAGCAATATGCATTTATTCACGCTGACCGCTGCAATTAACAGCACCGCCTTCAAAATGAGCACTTCCACCGAATTGTAAATTGTTGCTAAATTGCCGACCAAATTTCTAAGAAAAATCCAAATATCGGCTACCTCCTGATCGTAGAAGTTTCTTTCACAACACGTCGCGATCGTTTCTGAGAGACCGATTTTTGTAAGCGAACAATGAATAGAATTGCCCGAATAACCGATCTTCGCGACCTCATTCTCTTGTTTGAAAATGAACGAATGATACGTTCTCACTGAAAGAAATGATGGCTCTTATCAGAATGCAAGTAAATTGTGCAAATACTCATTTCAAGAAATGGTTCATGACCTGATATTTTTTGATAAGGGGTAGTCAGGAATGTTCGTGCTTTTTGCAATGTTCTAATCAGAGAAATTCCTGAAATTCAAAGGCGTCCTTAAATCGACAAACAATCGTATATCCGAGTTTTCGCATAGAGTATCGTTTCTGCACACAGATATAAAGGAAATATTCCACTTCTACGCAACCTCCACGCTTACAATCAGCTCGTGGTTCGCATCAACGTTAGTAGTGAAATTTGAGGCCCAGTGAGAATGCATTGTTATCTTTGCTACCCCGTTGAAATTACATGTGGACTTATCCACCAATCCCCTCTTCCCCCTCATCTTTACCCCTTAAATGGCCTGCAGGAAATCTTACAGGTCACTTTGTTCCCTGAAATCTACGCAATACCAAATTTCAATAGGATCACAATTAAAAATGGCCACATTTCAGTGATCGGAAAATGGCTACTAATATTACTATAAAGCCGCCGAAATCATGGAAAATTTCACGCTTTTGAGTAATTTTTCCAAAAGCATCTGGTATTTTTCTTTCCAGTACTACTTACCGCTTGATCGCATTTCGCTTATCGAAAATTTTGCACTTTGCGGTGGATCTAATTGAGGGTCGGAGGGGAAATAACGCATGTGATTTACATGGCATGCATTGCATCATTTCGCAATAAGCCGCTTATAATGCTGCACTTAGGGCAAAATAGGCTTGCACTTTGCGGGGGTTGGGTTTCACCTCTACAGAGGAAGGGACCTGTCTGAATCCTCAATGATCTGGGAAACGTTACATCCAAGTGCTCTGCGCCTCCAAAAATATGGGTAAAATCCTTATTTGTGTTTAAATCAAAAAGAAAAAGCGAGTTGTCTGATGTAGTCATATGTGATTTCGAACAGAGCTATCTTGTTCGGATCCACACTCTTGAGAGCCAGACCGCCTCGAAAGTCCTTTCGGCGCTTTTGTGTGACTCGTAGAACTCTTTGAAGAGGTCTCATGAGTGCTTCTTTCCACACACCAAACCAAACGCTATTTTATTATAACATCCACCTCGAATATATGATGTTCACACAGCTCAAACAGGTTAAAGTGCGGGTGCATACAGAAGAGTAGCAAAATTAAGGGACGTAGAGTAAAAAGCGTGAGGACAGCAGTAAAAAAAAGATATCATATGGCAAAAAAATATCGTATCCATATGGGACCGTAATTCAAATAACAGCTAAATGGAAGGAAACATATAAAACTTTCGCAGACGGTATCTGCTCTGTTTCGTCTATTACCATTTGAAACCATTTCCGAAATCGTGTCCTCAAAATGCGCACTGTTTTCTACACCATCTACTGCGCCCTTTAACTGTTCAGCTTCACTTGGTGACCTATTGAATCGTGATTGCAATATATATATATATATGTTGTATAGCATGTGGCATATATAAAGGTCCTTCTATACATGCACCTCGATTCGTGAACATTCAAAAGAACTAAATGAATTTCTCCAGTTAGAAGTTAGCTCCGTTAGCAACTGAGTATCAAGATAAGTTACCGCAGTTCTGTGTTGATGAGAAGCACATCGAAATAGATGTGAGAGTGTTCAGCTATGAGAGGCTATGATGAGCATAAAAAATTCTCATTTCCATTTCGCACTACTGAGTAAGCATTTTTATTGAGAATGCATCCACATGAAATAATATCACTAAATATAAATTGAACGAGTGGAATAGGCAACATGCAGAATAATGGATGCCAACTGTTAATGTTGACAGTCTTCGATCAAACGTTTAATTTTTTTTTACATGAAATGTGTACAGACTGAGTGTGCAATGAAAGCAGGTAAAGCTCCTTCAGACTGCCGTTATCTCTTCGTTTGCAAAACCGACTGTATAAAAGAAATTCGAATACTCTATAGTCGTTGTATTTATACGGGTAGGAGCTCTCGCCCATCTCTTTTATGCAATATTTGAGTAGATCTTTGCTCATCGAGAAAGACTTTTACTACGCCTAAGTGTATACTAGTACAACTGGTCAATGCATATAATCAATGATGTGATGCTTCTTACAGTTGATTATAACCAGAAATAAGCAGTTGAAGTAGATAAGTCTACTGTCCTCCACCTGACCGTCCAAAACAGACTTCACTAGCAAAGAAAAGGCTGCAACCTTTTTGCCATACCACGGCTGATAGCTTCATCTGCACGTTTTCTCAAAAACTTATGAAAGCAAAAGATATGATGTTCAATGGATATGACATAACTCGCTTACGGAATGTACCCATAATTCAGCAAAGTTACCGGTGATGCAAATTAAAGTATATGTTGAGCAGCAAATGCACCAGATAACTCTAATAGTGCAAAGAAATGAAACGAAAGCTTTGAAGTTTGCTGCCAATTTTGTGCGATTTCAAGAAGGTGAAGATTATATTTTTCAATTGTCAAAGTTCTTGGTAACAACAAAAATGGAACAGTTGATCAGCGGAAACTCTTTTGAGGGGTTAATTTGAGAGGTGCAAATGAATCATAAGAGATTTATCTGCATATTTATATTCCACACATGAAATCAGTTCGATCGAAAGTTTATTCGTAAAGATCGGTCGAATCGCCAGTGCACTTCTCACTTCATGTCTTTTTAAGGTGTCAAAAAAGGTATATATAAGAACGTTAGCTTATATTTGTTTTATCAACCAGCTAATATAATCAAGCAAAAGATTATTGCGGAAAGTAGAATCTTCAATAAATGAGGGTTGATATGATGATGAAATCGAAGTAAGACAACGTTTTGCGAGCGTTCTAACGTTGACGAATGTGGGTGGGCACCATATCTAACGAGTGGTCAGCTGCAGTATCTATTTCGCAGAGCACTTCTCGAATATTTTTGTGAGAGCAACCTCAGGCAAAATATGCTCTATTCGATAAATGTCAACATTTTTAGTGATAATCTAATTTGAAAGCAGCGAGTTCTTCATACTGTCAACTTCTTTCATTAACTAAAACAAGCACCTTCATAAATATTCCTAGAATCCTGCAATCAGTTCAAGAAAGACTATATTTTAACTCAAGAATGATTGCAAAAAAAGATTGCTAGAAATGAAAAAAAGGTTGTTTTTAAACATATATTTTCCATTTAAGAATATTTTGCCATAAATTTCCTCGCCTATAATGTTTATAAATAAAGACGCGCTGTTGATCTGCACCTATAGCAAGTATTATCGACATTCGTTTCTTCATCATTTCATTCGTTGAACTTCTAAACGGTGAAAATCCTCTCGAAATATACCCTAAAAAGATACTCAATAAGTCATCAACCTCAGCATTTCAGATTTCTGCTAATCCATACTTTCACTTTTGATTGGTGCTCTATTGACAATTGGATAATAGGAGATTTAACTATTAATATCACTCTCCATTCCATATGTAAACGTACAAGATTATTGCAACTACTAACATTAATTAGTGCTTTCGAATGAAGCAAAACAAACCTACACTTTAATACTTTATGTTAGCTGAAGTTATTATAACTTCAAGCAATTAAATAAAATACTTCGAGCATTGGCACTTATAAGAATAAAATCGCTGAAGCAAATGAATCTGCTCTACTTCTACTATATTATCATATCAGGAGAAGGACGTATGAGTCATACACAATAATTTTGCCTTTATTTAAATATTCGGATTGTGTTATGAGATTATTTGCGCGGAAGAGAAGGTAGCATAAGACATGCAAAGAAAAGGAAACTATAGATATTTGAACAATAAAGAGAGAAGCCATAATACTTTCTGTCGCCTTAAAAGACATTTTTGAACACATCAATATTTCAAAGAATATGTGCACAACGTTGAGTGTCCTCAAGTGTTTCATCCATCAGCTTGCCACCAGGCTTAGATTATTTGCCGCACTCATCGAGAAACTAAAACCGATTAGTGTGTTTGTTGAAAAATAGTTTACCTTTCTCATTTTTTCCTTTCGTTTCTTCTTATCTTCAGCGAAGTTAATTTTCATTACTTGATAAATGAAGCTCTATTATGTCGTCGACGAGACTGAATGTATTGCGATCAATATTTCAGAGCGGATTATGAAGTTCTGCAAGCATATTTTATAAGTTATTGCTCGCAGACAATTTGCTATTGAGGTTAATTTGAATAATGGAAAAAATTGGAAAAATTTGGAAGAAAAATTGGAAAAAAATTGGAAAAAAATAATGGAAAAATTTGAATAATTCAACAATTCAATTTGAGATTCATCTTTCTTTCTAGTAAAAATATGTTAAGTTAAGACTAAATGAAATGGAGGAGTGAAAATTCAATAGTCTGTAAAAAATTTTTTCCTGTTTTCTCTCTTGCAGTTTCCTCTATGAGAATGAGTTGCGATGTTTCACATATTTTTTAACGATTCAATTTTCTCCAAATGGCTAAACAAAACCACTAAGAGCAATCATTTGAAGCATTTTAATTTGTGTAGCGATGAGAAGCAATTTTAGAAAGCGCATCGTCAATGATCACATACACAATGTTGAATGTTTTCCAAGAAAAAAAGCTCTATGAGAAGCGACCAAAGTGAACGTGCAATATTTATTAGGTGTTTGCACTATTCATGCATTCTAAACGAACGTTTCATATTGCATACAGAAAATTGCAAAAAAAAGAGCAGAAAATCTGAATTTAGCTAAATTGTTAGAATGATTGCATAACTTAGTTAACGATTCTTTTTGAAATATTCAGCTCTTGGATGCTATCTAGCGGAATATTCTGCTGAAATGACATCCATTAATAAAGCGCAACTAATATACTATTTGAACTAGTATATAGCGGTAAGCTTTTGAAGGCACTTGAAATTGCTAATACGAAACAGTTAAAAATTGTGCTAGAAGAGCTGGCGAGAGATATATTTGATATTCGTATTTATTTGTTGAAAATTTGTTGCGCTGGTTGTTTTATTGCCGATAAATTTAAGAGTTTCTACGACGAATTCCAATATTCTATAATTTCCTTGTATCCGTCTAGCTTGCTATGATCTTTGAGGACCCTATTAAATATCAGCGCAAAAAAAAAAAGAAAAAGAAATGCGCGGCGATGAAAGTCCTTTGCATATGTCATAGAGGAGCCGATTAAAGGGAGCGTCCTGTCACATAACATTAGAATGCTTTTTGATTTTGTTGTGAAATCTAGTACTCTCTTATTTATGATTACTTTCTTCTTAAAAGGTATTTTAAATAAAATATCCCGAATAAAAATGTCGCTATCAAAAATTATCAATCGTATAGCAGTTCATAAGTTTTTTCAAATCTATCTCCTTTCGTCAAATACCATTTATCTTGATTATTAGCGCTATTGTGTTAGCATTCTTATTAATGTTTATAAAATTGGGCAAATGTTTCTATTCCTCTATTGTTTTTCGAAGTATTCATTCATCAAACAAACGCAATTTTGCATAACAAAGAGGCGCTTGATACAATTTTACTCGCTGTTCTTCAGTGGTGTAGTTTCAGAAAGATGCCATATTTTCTGAGCTAATTCGAATTTGTACAGCAACTTGCTGCAGATTTTTTGGCTTTTATATCTACGAAGATACAAAATTATAGCAAAAACTCTGCTCGAATTTATCGGTGTTTGACTTCCATTCTGTTTGCCATTTGAGACTCTCAGCTTATTGCAGTTAAGAAATCATTGATCGGAGTCTATTTTTTATGATTTAAACGACCTGTACATTCCCTTGCTTTTATTGTTATTTTAAGGTATTAATTTCGAAAATGCCACTAGAATCGTGCAGTTTTTAGCAAGGAACGATGAGTTGATCCGGAGAGTTTAAAGTGCGCCATATATTCATGCGCGTCGAATCCTCTTTAAATACTTCCTTGGCAGCAAGCAACATCCAGAAAAATCTATTGAACAGTAGGAATTCTATAGATAATGAGAAGTCAGATTTTACTCAATCTTAAGCACTTGTTGCTAGATCTTTGCAATTTTGGTTGCCAACGTGACTGTTTTGACGCAGACTTCCTGCTGTTTTTGATAAAGAGAGCGCAATATGAGTGGAATTTAGAACAAATCACCTAAGATCTCTGATTATCATAGCATGAAGTAGCGCTACGAGGAAATTCTATGGCTCCTAGATGACCCCCGTCAATGGAAAGAGAAATGTTTCAACGCAATTCTAGCACTATTTTCTTATGAATGTGGAATGTTTTTTCAGTGCCACTCTTTATGCACTCTTCCGCCTGCAAACATTATACGGTATCATTGAACAAGTTGTCGGATGTCTGTTATTGTCTAAGCGTTAAGCGATGCCCAATACTGATACCTGCAGCGTTTGAAGCTAATAGGCAATATGCGATGGCAGCCGTCGTTTTCGTTGAGTCGAGTTTTTGCAGTGGTTCTGTGATCATTGGTCGTTAACTGTGTTTAGTTTTCAACATTTCTATTTGGTTAGCATTTTTTCGAGTTTGGGAGGAGTCTATATCATGTTGCAACACAAACTCAGGATAAAATAAGCGCTCTCCGGAAGTTGAACTGCTCCATTTTCTGCACCTTTTAGAAGACCGTTCGAGCTGAATGTGCAACATTCAAATGACTTGAGGTGAATTTGCCGTCCAAAAGTATATGGGGCTGTAGAAACGACTGCGGTAGATATACATAGTGTACGTATACGTCAACGCAAGGATGGAGCACATTCGCTTCGTGCCGTTTCTTGTTAAATCGTTGTGAATGGCCGCCCTTCTCCTCCTCTCAAGCCCCCTGTTCCCCTCCTCCCCCCTCTCCAAATCTGCCCATCATTGCAACACAGTGAAAGGGGCATTTTTCAGAAGAAGAGTTGCATAGGTGGAAGCTTCGAATGTAGTTGATAAGAACTCTATGTACAGCATTTCATACATGTGCAATAACAACAACAAAACATTTGTTCAAAAGGAAATGAAATACAGCAGCCGAAAGTAACAAAGTAACCATGAATATGTACGTATTCTTATATAGAATAATTCGTATGTGGGCCTTACAAATTGCTACAGAAAGGAAAGTCCTGCTAAATTTTAGAGAATGGATGATAAGGCCTTAATGGCAAATGCTAAGTGATTAAGTGAACCGATTTGAGTAGCAATCACATATAGTCACATCTTTTCTCTATGAGAGGAGAGGTAGCTACAATTTCTGAGTTTCTAAAGAGTGACAAGCAATCAGACGACAAGCAAAGAATCTCATATTTCTTTGATGAATCCATAAAAAAAGCATAGTAAACCTTAGAAACTCCCTCTCTATCTCAAAAAAAAATAAATAAATAAATAAAAAATCGTGCTAAGATACGAAATCTTGATTGGACATAAATTTTAGCACAGAAATTTTCCAGAAGCATTTGAGAGCCTCTGTCTATTACAACTGTTTGTCTAACCTCAAGTTATACGCAACACCCAACCCTATTATACTATCCATTAGGTTGATCGCTAAGCGGATGAACGACCAAGTGAAGGGTCTAACCTCAAGTGAATGATTACACGGCATTTAACTCACTCTCTCGAAAACACACGCACATACGATGGTTACTTTTTTTTAGCATTGCTGTCATTGCTACGTATAAATGTTATGCATTTATAATACCTGAATTTTATTAGAGAATTACGTACATTATAAATTTATAGCACATATATAAAACAAATTCAATGCATACTTATATAATATACATAAGTGCACGATAGATGCGCTTAGGCACTATATATCTTCATCTGTAAATTTATTTTTATGCGAATTTATCATAGCTTTTATATTATGAGCGTTATTTGAATAATGTATACAACGGATAATAGATTTTATTTCGCTTTGTTTTTTGCCACACAAATGTGAAGCCAAGAAGCAGTAGTCGCCATTTTCAGTGATAAAACATTTAAGAGAAATTTCGAATTCAGAAAACAATTAGCAATTTAGGAGAATATGGCTTATTGACTCGATCACTCGGTGGAGCGCCTATGGAACCGTCATCCCCTTTCGTTTTCTGTGACCAGGTTGCATCGCTAATGTATGAAGCGATGAAAAGAAGTCTTCCGATTCGTTTTTTTTCTCCTTCACTGAAATGCGCTGGCCATTACGCTTGAGTGGACTCATGGATGAACACTTATTTACATCAAGTACGGGAAGTTTTTAACTTAAGTCTTTGGCAAGCTCGAAAAGACCCTTAGTAGCATGAAGAAACTAATTCCACACCATGCTGGCAAGCATAAATCCTCGAGGGCAACGAGCCGTTTCCTGTCGTTGAAGTAACGTCCTCCACTAGAGAATCAATCGAACGTAGAAAATGAATTGGAACAGGGATTGGTGGAAGGGATAGGATTCTCATGTCGGATTTGTTTTATCAAGAAGGCATTCGAAAGTACGTAATAATCAGAGAAGTTGGTAAAAAGACCTGCGCAGTGAGCTGTACGGGCAAAGATTCATCAAGGTGAAGTTGTTGATGAGAAGTCTGGGAAATGATTTGGATGGCGCATGAATTTCTTGAAAAGCGGGAATAATGGGAGTCTGGCACATGAAATGGATAAGGAAGGAAGGAAATGGATAGGGAAGGAAGTTCTAGATGCATTAAGAGTTTGATGAATGAAATTGATGAGGATAGAAACTCCATCGATGCGACAGTTCAATTTCTGCCGCTTCATCCTTGTCAGTGCGCAGCCTGGTGTTGTTGTGCAACACGAAAGAGATCCTAATAGGATCAGCTGCCAGCTGTCACATTCACGGCGTCTGATTTATCAAATCTATTTCATTACTGCGGAACTCTCCGCCGTTAAATAAGCTGCATTTAAAGCAATTTGACCAGCATGACTATGTTCATCAATATAAGAGTAACCTAGAGAGGACATTCCTCTATCGATCTAAAAAATTGATGCAAAGCTTTCAATGCTTTATGTATGGCTTAATGATCGGGTGTTCAATGAACTTAGAGCGATTGCCTCAGTCGCTTAGAGTTTTCAAAGCTATTTCAAAAAGCAAAATTTTCACCGAAAAATTGGACAGAATTTTTTCCAGTGCAGTTAGACGAGGGTAGCCTCCTTTCGAATGTGCACTTACTTCCTCTCTATCTTCACATCTGTAACAATTCCACCCACAGATCACAACTCCAACGCTACATCTCCCACACAATGGCTGGCTGGTAATATTAACATTGATGTGCTTATACGCGATGGACATCCTCTTCCAAATCATAACAGCGCGTGGGTTTAAATATGAGAAGCTAGAGAAACATACAGACGTAATCATAGCAATTGCAAAGACAATCTAGCAAATTTGCAATTTTGCACATCACTACAAAAAAAGTAATGGAAAAAGGTCTCAATAGGTTCAAATATTCCAATTTCCAGCAATAATCTGGGGAAGAATTTTAATCGCTAAATATTTACGGTTATGTTTGTTTTAATGATTTATTGGTTCGAGTTGCTGCGTCCTTTTTTGCTGGGCTATCATAATAATTAAGATCTATTGCCTTCTGGATAGGGGGTTAGATGAAGATGGGAAAATTGCTTTAAAATTTTGTTAAAGTGTGCTAGCCAGTTAAACGCAATTTTTCTTATACTTCCCCGCATGATTCAAGTTTGGTCCTCTCTAACGAATGTTGTTATATCGCAAACCGTTCTGTTTCAGGTGGAGCTAAACGAGAACATAAGTGACAAAAGCATCTCACAACTATATGCAGCCCCGGTTAAGAAGTGCTTAATTCCAGCAAAAATCTATTGTTATGCTGACGGCATCAAAACCGTCTTCAGAAACTCCGAATTTAGCCGTATACAGGTGATATTTTTTCATCCGCTTTTACATATTCTCACTTGCGAAATGCATTATGGCGAGCTCTTTTTTCGTGCTTTCTATCTGTTTCAAGCATATCCGTCTGTCTATCTGCTAGTTTCAATTTTAGAGGCCACCGGCGATAAAGATATGAAATTTGAAGAATGTAATTTAGTTCTGAGGACCATTCACTGATAACAATTTTCATAAACTTCAGACGAAGTTGCAAAAATTTCAAAGGCATTAAAACTTGCATGTGTTTTCAGTCAACCGTGTTGGATACACAAGTTTTTAGAGGAAAATATATGGGTAGTTGCGATTGCGTTATTGCGCACACGCTTTTATTCGTTGGCATCATATGAAATTAACTGTTCTAATGAGCGGAATTCATAAAGTGTGAGTCATGCTAACTTCTCGAAAGTACGTTTCTCTGCTTATGATTTAGTGCTTAAACTTCATATCTGTACCTTCACATCTCATGTGTTGTTTGAGAGGGGGGGAGGGGGGGAGAGAGGGGAGAAAAGGGAACAGATCCCTTTGAAGATTTCACGATGGACTCCAAATAGTCAGTGGATATATGCACTAGGAATTTGCTTTCGAGGACAAGATGCTATGAGCGTCAAACTGTTTGTCAAACTACAGAGAGAAAAGAAAGGATTGTGAAGAAAAAGTCGAGAGGAAGAAGCAGCGACTCTGAAAATGATGGGAGAGCTGCTGATGGAGCCTATAAGAATCAAGAGAGGAAAATTTAGAAAAATCGGAGACCGGAAAGGGAAATTAAAGTACGCTCCTACCATCTTTTCTTACTTTTTCTATATTTTGATTTTCTACATCATTAAATCCACATTTTTTTACTTTTCTGCGGCTACGTTGTATGGTACACACCGTTTTAATTTGGTTCGTACTTCAAAATGACTGGTGAGTGAAAACTTTGCCATCGGTAGTGACTGCAATTTGCGATCTTTTGCATTCCAGGCAGATATTACAACCCACTGGGACAATGACAGTGCTCTCTCCTCAGTCTCCACTCGTTGAGTGTGTTATCAGATCGGTGCAACTGTGAATGAAATGCAGATAACCGGGAAACAACCAAGAAATGCTCCATGCTCTTGTTCAAGCTGCCTCATTCGGTTAGAGCATAGGAATTGAAAATGGAAGATCAGGAGTTCGAGTCCAACACGCGGAAAGGAGTTTTGTCTTGCCACCATACGTAGCGTTCCATAAATTTCTCTGGCTCATTCACTTTCTCATTTTTATTTTCGTTGTTATTGATAGGAGCACCCGTCTGCAGTTTCCTTTAAGTTCCTTTCTTCGTCGCGGTGCTCTTTCCTTAAAGAAAAAAAATCTCCCCCTCATAATTGTGTTTCGTGTTTTTTCTTCCTTCTCCATACCCTTCTCTTCATCATTCTATCTGAGACACCTGTAATCTGTTCATTCTTCGATAATGCCGTTTTATTGGTGAAGCGGTCGACATATTCGTTGTTTTTGCGGTTTACGTTTTGCTATCTATATGTAGGTCAATTCCCATACCGACGAAACATCAGATCTTTACACGGGTTTAAAATCCTGTGTGATTACAGCGTTCTCTAATTTTCTTCTACACCAGCGAGTTAATCAGCTTTGCTTACATAGTTTGGGGTGGTTTTTTTGGCAATTTCGAAACCATATGTAGGAGTGAATGAGTACCTACGAAGGCGCTGTGTTCACCGAAAATTTGCCGTTCAAACGAATGACCTCAACTGTGATGCTTTCAAATATTGACATTGCACGCATCAGTGCACAGGTGAGCAATTGCGGCCATCAAATTGCGGGTACTGTTGAAAACAAGCAACGTTACAGCGCATTTTATCATTGTTCCACACGACTTTACTTTTTCCCCACCTGCAAGATTATCCGCTTTCAAGCGTTTTTATGAATTTCATCGCTAAATCATTAGACAAAGGATGCAATGGTAAATGATGTATTAGAGTATCATATCATGCTGTAAAATGGTATTAGTATGTAGTGGTACTATATTAGAGCAATGAATTCTCCCCTTTTACATGGTACTGTATCAGTACCATAACACAGCAATACCAACGCCGTGATATCATTCTCTCCAGCTTGCTTATATCAGTTTCAAAGCGGTGCATGCGCTGTAATATATTTTGCTAACCCTTTGATCACAGATATCATTGGTTTCATTTGCTCTAGCTAATGCGAACCCACAAAGCGCATTATGAGAAAATCATGTCTGCGTATGTGAGTGTCTGTGCACTTGTCTGATAGTCTCAAATGTAATTTCAACTCGGCTGAAGGTTTAGTTTCTAGACTTGGCTGGTATAATCTACCTCATGATATGGTCTCAATATAAGCTTTCAAGCTAATCTGCCGATATCTAAAAGTGTTAATCGCATACAAATATACGCAGAAGTTTTACGTTCATTTGCCGCTGGTTAAGCGATATTTTGCATTGATTTTATTCACATTATATAACCGCTTAAGTTGAACGAAAGAAATCTTCTGTCGAAGATTTATACCCGCGATCGGCTTGATGAAAATATGAACAAGCATATTATTTCCCATGTTTTGTGGAGTGCCATATCATTTGATTCTCGAACGTTCTTCGAAGCAGAAAATGGAATTGGGGATTTCTTCACTTTAATACGATATGCATTCATACTTAATAAATTCACCTAGTTCTCTTCCAACTTTGATGCGAAAGTGTGATATGCAAAAGTCTTCTAATCATCTCGTGGCAGTTCGTGAACTTAGCTAACCCGATTAGTGAGATTGTGCGAATGCATATTGTGTTAATCGCTCTAACACGCCCTTCTGATTGTTGTGCTTTGGTGTTCTCAAAATTTGATATTCATATTAAACGCCTATTTCAGTTTCAAAGCAACGAAAATCTTTTGCAATCAATCATGGATGAACCTCCTCTCACCAGCTCTGTCGGTGAGAACAAGTTGGAGGCGTTGGGTGAAAGGGGGGGATGAGGAGTTGGGGAGGAGGAAGACTGGCAAAATCAAAGACTTTTCTTTCGTGCTTGATCATCATCTCTAATAAGCCCCTTCTGATCTTGCTACAGGTTTATGGAGCTATCGGCTGTCAAAGTGAAGCAAACAACAGAAGTGTTTTGTTGCACATCAACCACCTGCTGCATTCAAACTCATTTTGATTATGGTCTGAGAAAGTGCCCCGAATTTGCGCTAAATTTTTTTCTATCGCATTATCGCTTCTTATACTAAGCGGATTGCAAATAAAACCCTGAACATCGCTCAGCGGTGCTCAGTTGTAGCAGCCCGTTCTCGTGCTGATGTTACAACTGACTCGAGTGAATGCTATGGATAGAGGGAAGGGGAAATAGGAGAAAAAAAATGAAACATTGGGGAAGTTCCGCATAAAGTTGATCTAAGAAGTGATTTCCAATGGAAAGTTAAGGTCACAAGCCTGCTACCAGCTGAATGTTGAAATCTTCATTTTGGCTGCAGCAGTATTTTGAGATCTCGGGTCAGCCTCCAGTTGAAAGTTGGAACTTTATCTTAACTACTACTGCTACTAAGAGTTGACACAGTAGTGCCGCTGCAAATTTTTGCCGCTTCAACTACTCTGTAAAAAGTTGTTACACCTCTACGGTAGCCTGTCTGAATCTGATTTTAAGTTACTGCAGTCTGGCGATTATATTCAGGTTTTTGGAAGATTATGCATTTTCAAATGTAAAATGAGGTAAATTTTCGAAATTTGTGTCGTAATTGCTCCATTCGGCCGCTTGAAGTTTGAGATCGTAAAAGTGGCTTTATTTTTGTTATCCGATTGCGAGTCCCACTTAGCTTCTCCACCTGGAAACATCCCTCTCGTTTTTCCTCCACTCCTACGCTCCACGCTCTCCCGCTCACGATTGTCATCCAAAATCGTAAGGAAATGAAAATGCCGAGAAGCGGTAAGCTCATCTATTGTGTGAATCATAACAACAAAGAAGACAGTTATCTGCTCCATTGAGTCTAGCGACTTTTTCTCGAAAAACTTTGCACTGGAATGTCAGTATTACCCCTCACAACATCTCAAATATTTTTTTCGTCGCATGATTTTAAGTTGTTTTAAAATGACTCAAGTTCTCAATGATAGGAACCTAAGATTATTATAAGTCTTCACATATATTTTAATAAACCACTCAGGTATTCACTTCGGTCCGTTATCTTATCCATTGCTGATTATATTAAGAGAAACAAATCTAGCAGCGATTATTCTCGCTTAGAATTTGTCTTATTTTGTTATGCTTTATGAGCACTTTTTATTCACAATTTATTAGTAGTAGTTATGGGATTTTCGCTTTTCTACATTTTATTTCATCATTATTTTGCACTCTACCACTTGGTGCATGATTTCTACTACTGATTGAAGAATTTCTTTTTGTGCAATTTCTACACTCATCATTTTTGCATTTTTACGCTTTATAAATGAGAGTATTTTTTGGATCCATAGCATTCTGCAATTATAAACTAACATTACGGGTTAATAAACAATCCTTTATGAGAATCGACGATAACTGCTGATGACTGTGCAATGTTCATCAGTTTATGAAGGTGCGATTGTTCTGCAGTTTGGAACATGTTTGCTTTGTTCACTTTGATTGAAGAGCTGAAAAGTATGCACTTTTTCCTGTCGAATAACGGTTATGATTTATAACTTTTCCAGTAGAAGGCGTGGCATAAATTTGAATTTTTTCATAAAATTTCCAACATTTCACCTCTCTCCTGTGGTATAAAAAATGTAAACATTGAATAGTAAAATTCCAAGCTCTATTATACGCTGGTGTAACATCTCCCATAAAGAGAAGACGAACAGTTACCTTCTTTTACTTTATCCGCTTCTACCTCTTCCTTCCCGTACACCCCTCCCCTCCTCCCTTCCCCATCGGCCAACCGAAAAATTTGTTTTATTGGGTTCCATTGATTAAGAATATGCATTTATATTATCAATAAGCTGGCTTGCAAATTGTTCTATTTATAAAGCTTCATTTGGTGACGATATTCTCCTTTCTGTCTATCCTAATTTATATTCCGCTGCCAGTGTAGGGTAATTCGTCCTCTCCATTTGTTTCTACCCTATGGGTCCACCGTTGAAAATCACCAAATTTTTCAGTGATTGTTGATCTGCAAAAAACAAATGAGTGGATTTTATATGCAGGCTAGAACTAAGAAATGCTAAACGAGCCAGCGAAAGTCCCGCCATTGCAAGCAGAACAAAATCTACTGAATGGAATTGATTGAGATACTGCGTTAACAATTCGTTTACTATTACAATATTATCAGCAATTTTCAACCATAATAGATTATCTAATTCATGAAAAATAGAAACGAATGTGTGCTAAAAGTGACATTGCTTTAGGACGATTCAGTACGTTTTTTCAGTGACTCTTCTTTTGAATTCCGATTCAGTTATATGCTTATTAGATAAGATTTGCATTAAAAAACAGAAATATACGTTACGAGTTTCCAAGGCTGTGATGATGCTTTCAAATTTTCTACCCTTCTTTTTCCGTCACTCTTTTTACTCTTTGCAGAATCCAAAATTTCCACTTGAGCTTGATGGAAGATAGCAGCCGCAACTCGAATTTCATTATTTATTTCACTGATGAGGATTATTACAAATAGATTATTTTTTCTGTTGGGATCGCAAAGCATATTGTCCTTATGTTTTATGTTAGCAGTTGTCAGCAAACAGAAAAATGTTCCATTCATTATTTTCACGTTCACAACAATCGTGTTGAGGATCGTCTTATTTCGAAATGCAAATGATTATAACTCATATCATTTTTTCTTAAATTTTCACTTTTTTAGGCAATTAATGAATGGTTAAATACAATAATAACGTGTCGCATTATAGTTTGAAAATTCGGAACGAATTTCAAAATGTTTGCACTATTGGCGTGGTAGATTATTCGATCGCCGTAGGTGGGGGCCAACTGCTCGAAATAGTATTTGAGAAAGGAAACGACAAAATATCTTTTGCGAAGAGTTCGATTTTTTTTTGATAGGGAAGTAGTTTGTTGGATGCACATAAGCAAGCATTGAGGCCCACAAACCGACGAGATGAGAGAGTGGGATTTCGGTGATAAATTTATGCAAAGGGTCTGTAAATGCTCGTTAATATGGGCATGTTGGCGCGAGAGGGGGCAGGCAAGAGTGAAGAGGCGGGGCGATGATGCCCGCTGCAACATGACTGTGAAGAGAGCGCCGCCAAATGCTGTTGCTAGGCGTCGCGGTGCTATTAGTCCCGGTCGCAGTACCGTGTCCACATTTATGCTCTTGCGCTCAAAATACGGTCATATGCACGGGACAAGGATTGACGCGAATACCGGGCGATATTCCAGCCGATACACATCGCTTGTATGTCTCCTCTTTTGAACTACTAATTATGTGCGACGATTGAAATAATCCCCTAACATCCTGTGAACCATATTTGCAACCACATTAGAACATTTTCCATTTATGTTTACCCAGTGATTTTATTTTGTTCCATAGGTATAATTGTTGAGGCTTTCCTGATGCTTACAGGGATCTACAGGAGAACAAGATCTCGGTGGTGAGGAAAGACGATCTTGCGGCTCTTGGCCAACTCAAAATTTTGTTAGTTGTTTCTTTTTATTGATGTGATATATGCACAATTCGTTCTCGACATTCTAGAACTTCTCAACACTTTCGATTGCCATTAATTTGCTTCGATTGTCAAATTTCGAAGCATCCATCATTAATAAATGACAATCTCAAAAAAATATGTGTAAAAGAAATCGCACTTAGCCTATAAAATATAAAATTTTCCTATTGCAGACAGCTAATGGATAATCATATTCAAATGATAGAGGACAATGCGTTCGATAATCTACTACAATTGGAAAGGCTGTAAGTGATTCAGGATACTAATTTTTATCCACCAAATCCCGCAGGAATGTCTCGCTACTTTCAATTGAATACCTAGTTGACCTTTAATTACTTCTAGGGACAACCAATCCGACGACTGGTAGAAGCCATTATTATTTTGTGATGCGTATATGACTTTTTCCAACTAGGTATTTCTCCTTAAAACTTATTGAGTATAGAGTTCCACTTCATCACTTTTAGCAATAATCATTTTCTGGGAACAGAAGCAATTTCGTTTTCCCATTTCTCACCTTTGCAGTTCACTGTATCTAGCCATCATAACAGGCAAAAAAGTCAATTTTTTTTTAAAATGAATTGGCCACTAATCCGAGGAAATCAGTGGTAGATGTGGTATTGTCTGTGTTAAATGCTCGTACGATTAGCTTCTGCAAGTGTACGAGCCGCATTAGCGTCAGCGGTCTGTCACTTTGTGATTGAGGTGTCTTTGTTCTAAGGCGCCACAGACATGCACTGGTTACCGGCATGTTCAGCACGTTAATTAGTAATTTGTCCCTAAGTTGTAAGCATTTTCTTCCTTTCACCAACTCATCGATATTGCACTATTGAGTACGCTGCACACCAGTAATCATTTTTGGATATCGTAATATGCTACCGACACTTGCTTACCGTTTGTCTTTTTATTTGAAGTCGGCTTTTCATCTGAAGTTTGCAAAAAAACTTTTAACATCGTATAAGAGCCAGAGTTTTTCGAAACACCGCCGGATGTCATCAGTGAAAATGAGCAGATATGATGCAAGTTTAGCAAGCTTCAAGCAACTTTCAGGCGACTTAATCGTAATCGACTGCGAGTGCTGCCGGAAGGAGTATTCATCAACAACCGCAATCTGCATCGTTTGTGAGTTTTTGGTTTTGTGTTGTACGCACTCACCAAATCTTCCCATTGTATGCTGAGACGCTTTTAGCGCATGCAAATTGTTTGCGGTACACTGCGTGAACAATGGTTTGACCTCGACGGACACTCGTCTGTCTTCGCCAGTTGAACTTCGTCTGCACTGCTTGAGCATCCGCTTGATAAACCAAATACTTCATTATTCAAAGGCACTGACCAGAAGATTCTTTTTTTTTTCATTCTGGACGCATAGTCGATCCCTAAGGATCATATTAAGTCATCCCTACTCATTTTTATACATACTGCCGAGCGCTGAATTGAATAAATATCACTATAAAACTTCAGAATTGCAGTTTTTTTGAAGTTTTTGCTGTTGGCCCAATGCTGTGCACAGAAAGGCCAGTAGTACTGAAACACTCAATGATCATCACTCAAGTTACAGTTTGATTTCCTTTGGTGGCAAGAAAGCAGTAGTTGTCCATGCTTTACACATTGAAACGACTTGCTTTAGTCTGCTCGAGTTTTCCGCTAATATTTGGCACTATGTTGTCTTTGTTGTATGTAATGATGTATCTAATGAGTGGGTGATAAAGTAGTGCTCTGCACAGCCTGGAGGTATCTTTTCCTATATAATCAAGGAGTTTGGCGATGCAGGTAGATAGCTAAGATTAAAGGAGGGAGACGCTAAGACACTTTCAATGTACCCTTTAAAAGATTATTCTTATGTGGCAAAATACTGGTAAATTGCATTTGAGGAGGATCATAGAGGGCACTATCTCTCTCTACACATAATCTGATGTTACTATGCGCATTAGGAAGAGCTCACCGTTTTGCTGGGTTTTTGTTGACTTATAACTCAGTGAACTTGATTTCGGCCACTTTAGTGAAGGAATGAGTTGATTATCAACTAAGACATTTCAAACTTCGCTATAGTTTTCGCACTGGCAGTGAAATCTTCATGACATTTGTGCGCCGCTGAATTTCGCCAAACATCATGGCTAATAAAGGTTGCCGATGTTTTCCGGTCCATTGCGCATTTTATGTTGCATTGAAATCGCACGCAAATATTTACATCTTTTGCGGACGGGTAACGCATTTGGAATGTATTGCTAGGTGCCAGCGAAATCCGAGCCTAGTCAATTCGAATAGTTTACCTTAACATTCGTTCAGCTAGTCCAATGTTGCTTTTCTAGAGGGGGAACTGAAATTGTGGAGATTACGTATGCATACCTGTTGCAAGGTGCGTCTCAGATGAAATAGCGCACCTATGTGTTCTTGTTCACCTCTAATTTGCGTAAAGTGCGGCAGATGCCGGTGGCGATTGCAGATTTCACGTCGATTTTATCGCATCGCATGAGCGACACTATACACCATAGTTCTCTTACAATCGCCGCATTCCCACCTCAACAACGAATGCGGCACTTCTTTTGCCCAATATTTAGTGCACGCGTTGTCGCATTGCAAGCCTCTCTCAGTATCCGATCGCTTCCAACACTCGTTTCATTCGTACGGTATGTTAAGAAAAAGTGCGCGGATCCTTCCACGATTTGCCGACACGACTATCCAGGAACAGAGGAAAAAGCATAGCGCAGCTGAAATCATAGCAGGCGCTACTTAGATTAAACTATTGCCTCCTACTCGCGCTTTTCTATTCATTTACAGCGAGTCATTTGTTTTCTTTTCTAATAATCATCCACTGAATATCATATTTGATAATCCCTCAGAAAAATTTTTCTGTTAGGCTCTATGAGAATATGTTCTTCGGTTGCTTAAAATTGTAACCCTTACTCACTAGATGAACCTGGTCGTTGCTGAGGCATTCTTGAATACTTTATTTTCGCCGTGAACATGAAGTTTCTTCGACGATTAAGTCCTTTCGTATACAGTTGTTGCTACTTTCCACAGGCACTATTCATGTAGGCATTTTATTGCAACAGGACAAATAACCAGCACAGCGCGATATTAGGACTCGTTGCGTTCACAGTATTACTGTTATGCGCCGACTTCACTGAATCTAGCTATCATCCTTCCAGCATTGTCGTGATTAAAGCCGTCGTCATCCATTTGCATTGATGGCCATTGATGGCCGAAACAGCCTAGAACCACGCATGCAATCTTAAGGTCAGGCTCACTCGTTGTTTCGTTTAGTGAGGAAGTGATGCGGCGGTAGGAGTGAAGGCAACGGCATGCCATCAAGCTGTAGAGTTGTGGCGGTCAATGAGAGCATTTTGATTGAAACGTGTCAGATGATCGAGGCATGTCGTTGGGCCAGACGTGAAGCCGACAATCGTTGGCAACTGTTCATAGGAGCTGTCCGCAAAGCAAAAACAATGTGTCAGTGGGGTGCGTCTTGCAATGAATCTTCACCCTGGGCGGTGGTGATCAACCGATCGCCACATATATCTGTGCCGCTGAACTATTGAAATAAGTGCGGAGCTAAATCGCAAATGCACTCATCAGCGTTGTGTAGAGCGTTGAATGAAGGCGTGTGAGCATCGACAGCCGCGCATGCAAATATGTATGCCCTCAAATGCACAACAAACTAACAACAACATTAAGCAGCATCTTGCTTCCGCTCGGATTGCCACATGGATGCACTGAAAATTTAGTGCACCCTAGACGCAACCAATACATCCTTAGGCTAACAAGCCTGTTTATTGTCATATCTGGAAACAGTCTGTCTTGGTTTTCGTTCTAACGATAAACTTCTTCCCACATTGTTTGTTTATCTTCGTACAGAAGAATGCGCTGAACTCTTCTTATGTTAACCAAGCAAACCCTTTCCTTTTTCATCCCTAGAAGGGATGATGCATAATGTATCACTTCAACTCCAGTTCCTCGCATCATACCAAGAAGAAATTGAAAAGAGCAATTATTTGAGCAAAAGTGAGTTGTTGTGGTACATCTTTCAACCTAATCGTAACCTTTTTTTGCATTAATTCCTTTAAAAAATTTTGACTGCATTTGATGCAGTTTCTGGGTGTACCTGCAAACATTTCATTCTAAAATTTTATGCTCGCGCATGCCTGATCGAATTTTATTACTTTATGTCTAGTCGACCCAGAAAAATAAATTTGTGCTTTCACGCAATTTTATTATTCTTTCCATTATGCTCAACTAACTGCAGTGATGTCATAAAGCACCTCTTTTCCAGCTGCTAGGACATAAATTCGCTCAGTTTTCTATGCATTTCGAGTCTTCTTTTAAAAATTTTGACCATTGTATAAGAAATATCTTCCAACGGCAAGCAATAACATAAACGACTATTCGGATATAGTGTTAGATAGGCATCTTAAATTTGTCATCTCCCGGAAATGGTGTCGCATCCATTCTTGACAAGCAAATTAGACAATAATTTCACAGTTAACGCAACGAATAGGACATATTTGCGATACGAGTGACAGAATCATTCCACGTAATTGACTACACATCAAGCATATTGACTACACATCAAGCATACGACTGTGAACGAATTCCGCCGCGTAGGAAAGTAAATATAATGATAGAACGCTAACCTAGCTTTATAGAAATATTTCATATGTGGCGAAGGAATTTTTTTATATGATTGTTGTGTTGTGTGACTTGTCTCACGTGTTGTGCGATTAGAGACAAGGTATTTTTCTCATTCGTTTATCTCATGGAAAATTCGATTACGATTGAGATAAATCGATCGAATTTCCGTTTAGGAAAAAAGTTTTGATTGACTTTATAGACTTTGGCATATCATTTTCCCAATTCCTAGCTAGAATTGTGTCTCAAGCATAAGCTGAAATTATATATACAAGTTTGAATGAGCATTGAACATAACAACGACAGGGCGCCGAGTAAGCACCACGAAGCATTGTTTGCACAAGGCATTTGACTAACGCTTATTAATTCGGCGCTTCTTCACACAACGTCTGAACTGGGCCGATGCGGCGAGCACAACTGCTAGCGAATATGTTTGTTGTACAGAGATCAAACATTGCTCTAACCCCTGCCTACTTATTGCGCACACTTACAAAATACTCTAGCATTCAACTGTTGATTTAAGATCTCTAATTATTGTAGACATCTTCTACAGTATAACTTCAAGTTCTCTAATGTAGTGTAGAGAAATTTTTATACTAGCCAGTCGACTTTCACACAGTGAGCTTGATTAACCACATATCAGACCGGATGAACACATCGAAGCTAACAAGAGCTGGAAATATGCAAATGCTTACAAAACACTTCTGTGTTAGACGTAAATAGCAAGGGAATGCCAAGATAGGTATAGTTTGAGCGCTCTAGAATCTATGCCAGTATAGTTCAGTTTCTTTTCTAACTGAGCCTCTCGGCAAGTAAGATTTGTTAATTTCCATAGTTTAAATCTTGTAAAAAAAAGTGTATTGGGTATAACCAACAACGCAAGAGGGAGAGAGAGAGAGACTCATTGAATGTGGATGAGTACGGCATTGTTTTGAATACGGATGGGTACACTAGAACTTTAGCCACTATTTCATTGTTTTCGAGCGTAAACGGACACACTTAAGGCTGAATTGGAACTCGAAGTTTTATTCAATACGACCTGCACTTATGCGCTGATTAAAATAAGCATTTTAAATTGTCTACTATTTTTAGTTGCAAGAAATTTATAGCGTAATCATATTGTTTTGATTTATTACATTTGTGATTCAATCGATTCGAAAATTTCCAAACGAAAACATTTTTAATAGATTGTGTGTGTTTTTTTTATTTGAAGATTATTAACGGATATATTTCACATGAGAATTTTCCACCCAAGAAGAGTACCGCTATGGAAAATTAAAAGTGAAATCTCGTAAAGTTAAATTTCGCTTGAAAGATAACAAATCTCCGATATTCTACTATAATTCATTTTGTTCTATAATCGGAATCCTCTTTTGTTTCTCTCGAATTTATAATGGTATCCACTTTTTAGGATCGCAAAAAAATATCTCTGGAGGATTTTCAATTTTTTTCAACTTCATTATTTTCGAGGCATTCATTTGATTCTTAGAGTCTGCAGTTTTGTTTTTCTCGTAGTTATAATTCAATTTTATGTTGTTGTAAACTAAACAACTTTCAGGGATCTTAGCGAGAATTTTCTTTCGGTTTTAACGGATAGTCAGCTACAAGGACCTCGAAGTATGCGTAATTTGCAATTGGATCGAAACTTGCTCACTTGGTTTGTGGTTTTTGGCATACAATTTGACGTTTTTTTTTCATGAGTCATGGCGAAAGAAGTTTTTTTGCTTACGTGTGCTTCATTAAATCACAAACCTAGAAAGCTGTGCAATCTCACACCTTAGGATGGTTGTGAAATCTAGCATCGTTCTGATTATTCATTTCCGTGAGCTGTATGCGTTCAAAGATGATACCAAATTTGCATATTCAAATTTTCGAGTCGCTCAGATGTGGTCGAAAGTGAATTTTTTTTAGAGTTGCGTAAGTGATCGATTTTATAAGCAATTAGTTATTAGGCGATGCATTGTTGTTGTCCCAACATCGCATGTGTTGCCAGCCTCTCTTACTCGTTTCTCCACGTTGTTCAATCCGTATTCAAGAGTGGAACTTTTTTTAATTTTTGCTCCTACTCGTTGCTACGACCACAGATGAAACTTAGAAAGCCATTTCGCTGCACTCAGGTAACTTTTTTTGAATGTGTAAAGGTGCACTTATTTAAAGTCGTATATCAAGAAATAATTTCCTGTAACTTTGCGTGATTTCGTTACCACGAAGAGGAATGTATTGCATACTTGTTGAAAAGGGACACATGTTCTATTGAAATATAGGTAGGATACAAACTATTTCGATGCCTAATCTTAAAAAAAACAATTTTTTTTATATACCTACCTCTGAAACATAAACATTCACTCAGTTCATCTTCGAAGCAGCTTTCTTATCTCATTCTATTTTCTGCTACTCATTGATCCGTTAGTTTTGTGATCTATTGCGTAACTGTTTCTATAGGTTTTTGTTTTATCGTATTGCGTCTATATTTGTTTGCTATTGTTTCGTTCTTTTTTTCTGTTCTTTTTCTTTGTTTCCATTTTTTTTCTTCAAAAAATTGTGGAAATAATTCCTAATTTCTATCTAATAAGCAATCGTTTTTATATGAGATTTCTGGTGAGAGTAACTATTTTTGCCATTTTGTTTTTTGAACCTTAAATTTAAGTAACTTTTTAAAGTAATTTAACTTCAAATGAGCAACTTTCAAAGTAAACCTTAATCTCAGCTTCATAAGCAATTTAAGTGAGTATCTTTAAAGAATAATTTTAAATTTTTGAAATTTACCATTTAAGAACGACTACGATAAGAAATGAGCGTTGCATCCACAAATACATTCATTATCGATGTGCATAAAAGCAATGGCGAACAATTTAGCCGAGCAATCGTCATTATTCAGCAAGTAATAATTGTCTATGTGTGAATGCTCACATGTGTGCTCGTTGATGCTCTTTGTCTATGCATTTGATGCGCTTATGGATGTTTTCTCGGTCGATCATCGCACTAATCCTTGAATTTGTGCTCAATCGTTCGTGATGCCTCTCGATTAAGGTCAATCCAGATTATAGACCACTCTCTAGATTGGTACGATGCTATCATTGTGCTTAAGCTTTTTAGCATCGAAGTGCGAAGCTGCTTCAGATTTTATGTTTGCACGTCATGCAAATCTCATCGCCTTGTCTAAACTCTTCAGATTCTACTCTTCTCACTTAAGTCAATCGCTTTCTGCATAATTTGTAAACCTCCTAAATCTCTTAGAAGGTTGATAGATATCTGCAACGTTTTCTTCTAAATGTTTCTTCCTTTTCGTTATCGCCACCCTGCTCATCCTCAAATGATTTCATATTGTGCAATTGCTAGCAAAATCCAGTTCGTTATCGTTTTTAATTGTTTCTATCGGAAATGCAAGGTTATATTAACGAATGGTTGACAAGGAATAAACTTTCGAAGTATGTGAAATTCATTTATAAACAGTATAAATGATGTATTTCCAACCTTTCTTTGTCATCAACCATATTGTGAGTTGAACGATTCTTAGCAACCAGCATTCCTTGCATGAAAAAAAAAACACGATGTTGAAAGCAAATGGCGATTGCACACAACAAAAAATCCATTGAATTTGAGATCCATTCGGTAATCAATTTTAGATCGATCTTATTAGAGGTTTAGTCGATTGGAAGGGGGACCATCTGCTTTGAATTGCACTCGAAATCTTGTTATAAATGAGAGTGCTTGTTGAAATGAGCTGAGCATCAATGAACGATTGCAATTTCAATTGCATTCACAGTTCAGTAAAATTGCATCTTTGAAATCTGCAAAATAAGCAATAGAATTTCGTTTATTTCAAAAGGTTGACAATTTTTATGACGGTGAATGTTTTTTTTTCGGTTTTAAGCATTATTGTTATATAAAAATGCAATTTCGCTGCAAAAAAAAGTGAATGAAATTTTTTATTTAAAAACCCACATTTCAATTGCTCCTCATATCAGTAATTTTTGTTTCTTCACATGATTGTTTCTCTCTTAATTTTTCTTTCTCTCTCCCATCTCTCCGTTTCTGTCTTTGTCTCTGCCTCTTTATCCCTCTTTTTCGATGGCAATTTATTGAAAACATGTAAAAGGCATGAAGAGTTATTGTCCGACTGAATTCACAAACCTCTTGCAGTTGTAATTTTCCACAAATAAGTTTTGAAGAGAAAAACTTTTTTTGACATCATATTCAAGGAAATCGCTTTAAGAAGTGGTTTAGTCTTTATTGAGCTTTTGATAGAAAACTTTTTTGAGAACAGCCTAAAATTGTTCGATCAAAAAAAAGTCTTCATTAAGTTTCTTATGCGAAGAATGTTACTTAGCAAGTGAAAACAATAAAATCCTCAGGACTTATGCAAAAATTTACTATTAATTTGCATATTTGATGGAAATACGTAGAGTATGCATCAAACGCCATTCGAGTTATATCAATTATGTTCAGTTCAGCAAACTCGATTTGTTTTGCAGTGTCGATAGTCAGATCTTGTCAACGTGGACGCAAATGGAAATACTCACACTGAATGCGAACAATCTTAGCACACTTGGTGAAATCATTCCTATGCCAAATCTTCGTGTGCTGTACGTATTAATCCAACTTCAAATTAAGCACATTTCACTTTTATTGTACTGCTTTTGGTATCGTTTTTGCTTTATATTTTAAAACCGTTACTCGATTGCCAATAAACTAATGCATGATTTTAATTTTCGATTGTGAATTCATTGTGGAAATTGCTGTACTACAAATGTACTAATAGTGTACAACTAATAGTGTACTACAAATAAGTATATGCTAGACATATATGCTAGATATATGCTCTACTAAGGAACAAATATGCTAGACAAATTACCAAATATATTCTCATGAGGTTTCGTAAACCGATGAGAAGAATGATGCGATTCACTACTAAGGAATTTGAATCCTACTATATAACGGTGTGATATAACATAGTATACGATGCACAATTATAGTGAAGTAATTGATGGTCAACATGGCGATAGGAGCAATTATTCATTCCCGGAAACTTAAATTTAGCTTTCAGAGCGATATTTACATAGGCAAAAAATAACAGTATGAAGGTGGTGTTGACTATTGAAATAAAACTGGGACGTGCGACTTTTTTATGTGTTTATTAGACGAACTTTAACTTGGCTCAAATAAGTGAATATATTGACAGCGGAAGTGTTTCTTTAGACGCCTCGCTGATAACCCATGGCTGTGTGACTGCCGCTTGAGGTGGATTAAGAAGGTACTCAGCGGTGAGCCAGCACTCGCCTCCAACAGCCGCTGCCATCGACCGGCGCACCTTCACTCAAGAACTATAGCAAGCATTGATGAGCAGGTAAGGCTTTTAAAGTTGCTTGCAAAGTTCATGTGAATTATCTTAAAAAATACTGTCTGCAATTTACATAGCTTTATTTTAGTTAGGGGTGCTGCATGCCTGCATTACACTGAGGTGTGATAACGATACTGTTAAGAAATCGGCCGCTACTTTGAACCTTAGTTCTCTAGATGAAAGTACTCAAAAATTGAGAGTTCCCACGAAAGATTCCGCCTGTCGCATTGACGTTTTACATAAATCAATGGCTGGCCAAAGAAATAGTGGCTGTCCATTAAGTTGTCTATGTTTGAACGCATCGATGCGCACTTATGAAAAAAAAAAGAAATGTTGTGCAACGTTCATCAACCATAAAGGCACTCACCAAAGGGCGTCCATCAAAACGCGGCTCAACTTTTTCTTCGTTTGAAGGACGCTAGCAGCTGAAGTTCTATTCTTATAAAAACATCCGCTTAACTAAAAAGCAAACTAAAACGCTGTCTTTCGATGGATTAATTTCATTTTTGTATAGGTGGATGCAAATATTATGTGAAATATTTTAATGCTTTTAGTGATTAGAGGAGCGTATCGATGCATAATCATAACTGCTAGCATAGTGGCTAGCAGTAGTTTGCATGTTTATTGCTCGGAGTTGGAATCTTATTTCAAAGACAAATATTCTCCCTAGAGGTATTTCCCCTTTTATGCATTTGTACTTGACATCAATAAAGTTACGCATGCAAACAAATACGTATTACAGCGTCAATTCAAATTTACCTGCAAAATTTTATGTTCTATGCAGGTGATGAAATGCTCTGGAATCGAAAAGCGTGCTGCAAGTTCATGCCGGGAGGCGGCTGTGTGTCCATCGGTATGTACATGCACCGAATCGACGGTTGATTGCAGAGATCGTGGCCTAACACATATACCAGCCAATTTACCATCATCTGTCCTTGAGTTGTACGTTTAATTTCATTTGTATCACTCCGATTCTAAGTGCTCTAAAGACCACTTTTATTCGTTGCTTTTCTTTCTTTCAGGAGGCTCGAGCAAAATCAAATCACCTATATTCCACCTCGTGCTTTCCACAATCTCTATCGGCTGAAAAGACTGTGAGCATTTACTTTTTTGCATTTTATTGCTTTACTTCCACTATCATTCTGATAATGTCCATAATCCATTTATCCGTTTAGAAAGTTACTAATTTTGCAGTGATCTCAGTAAGAACAGCATCGTCGAAATTGCACCGCGGGCGTTCGATGGTCTCAGATCGTTGAACTCATTGTAAGTGCAATTCATGTCATATTTTTAAAGATGAACAACTTCAAAGTTCCTATGCTTTTGGTTGATTTTTGCTCGATTCGAAAAAATTTCGTCTAATTGATAAATTTCTTCCAAATTTGCTCTAATATTTTTCTCAATTTCTCACTTTCCTCTCTTTTTAGTTTTTTTTTTGNGAATTTTGAATTCTGTATCGTTTATGAAAAAAACGCTTCAAGTAAAAACTAATTGAAACGCTATTTAGGGTATTATATGGGAACAGCTTAACCGATCTACCATCTGAAGCTTTCCACGGTCTCTTCAATATACAACTACTTCTACTCAACGCAAACAAATTGCAATGTCTTCGTAAAGAGACATTCAAGAACCTCAGTAATCTAAATCTTCTCTCATTATACGACAACAATATCAAGTCAATAGCGAATGGAACTTTTGACGGTCTTACGAACTTAATGACTCTTCACTTGGCCCGTAACCCGATCATCTGCGATTGTAACTTGGTATGTTTTTCAAAGAAAAAAATGTGGCGCCTATCCATTAAACTAACCAATCAGCTATATTTCTATGAGACTGAGATCTCATAAAGAAAAAAAAAGAACGTCCTTTTAGTGATGAAACGGCCGCAAAAAGAAAACTTCACTTAAAGCGTTGCAATATGTACGATTTATTGCGTTTACGTCATTGCAATACAATCGCAGTGAAAACGCCTTTAGGGCAGCAATTCTTTTACGAGGCACTCAATTTTCGGAACACACACGCATAACGTTCCTAAATAAAC
Source organism: Baylisascaris schroederi (assembly GCA_006503575.1). Lineage (NCBI taxonomy): Eukaryota > Metazoa > Nematoda > Chromadorea > Rhabditida > Ascarididae > Baylisascaris > Baylisascaris schroederi. Next base: position 2,571,490 of record QEWY01001293.1, read on the forward strand.
TTAGCCGATTTTCTGGTTGTGCCATTTGCAATTTTGCATTAAATGTTTTCAAATGGGACCATTTCAAAGTATAACACCAATTGAAACTTAATGCTAACAGAACACAAATTTGATGCCTTTCTACTGCTGTATATCTGGAACCTTTGATAAATTATTGCCAAATGAACTTGAAATTTTCTTTATCTATATTATCTGTTAGTCTGGCATATCTTACAGCAAACTGTCATAAACCTATATTGCTTGGAGATAATTGCAAATTGACTCTGAATTGTTAAAAAAAATTCACTTGATGGACGAAATTTCAAATTTTGCTATCTTTTTAAATTTGTTTCGTTTCAGTTTCAATTCATGACTCTGAATTCGTTTCAATATTCATGACTGTTTAAGAAATGCAACCTATCAATATTCATACTGCGTCCAGCGTTATGTTTTCATGATTTTCTTTTCACGTGTAAAGTTTATTGCACCGCTTAGAAAGTAGATATTCTACTTACAGCATCTACATGTTCAGTCTAATGTGCCAATTCATGAGATATTTCATACAACTTTATATTTGTTTTAGTTCGTCATAATTCTCGAGAGATAGCAGTTAGTGAGAGAATGTTGCTATTAGAACTGCGACCTTTATAAATATCATTCTCTCTCATCAGCCCTTCATCGATTCAAGCAACTGAATCTTGAAATTAGAGACACTTTTGAAGGAATGGCTTGCGATGCTGCTTTCTGTACGTGCGGTTGAGACGAGTGGTGCACGATGCGAATCACCAAAGCGTGTTGCGCGTAGGCGCTTAGCGACGCTGCACCATTCGAAATTCCGTTGCAAAGGTAAGCGTTACCGCTAAAAGTCCCACATATTCGCATAAGTGCTTAGAAGTATCTTAATGGCTTATTTTCCGGATTAAAAGTCCATAAGCTTCTAACATGTTTGTTATCCTCAGTGAATAATCGTTACTCTTATTTCCACTCACTGTAGCCGCCTTTGAAGTCACGCTTTCAGGTTCTGAAAGTTATGTGACTGCGAGGGCTGACGAATGTATCATAGATTATGGATGTCCAGTCGAATGCTCCTGTCATGGTTCCATCGTCGACTGTAGGTCAGTTGTTATTTTTCATCAGCTTGTCGGTAAATACACCTCACGGCTGCTCATTAAATGCGGCGTACTTAGTCAGAAAAATGCTTATAAAAAATTTAATTCTAGATATGAAATTTTTGATAATTGAACATGATCAGATATGCGCCAGATATTGATTTTTTTCAGTAAACGAGGCCTCACCGAGTTTCCTTCGAATATTCCGTTATTCACAACAGAACTTCATATGTCATATAACAAGATCTCTTCGATACGCAATTCGGCCAATTTTCAAAGACTTACTAATTTGAGAAAATTGTGAGTACATTTATCAATTTGAAACAATCTTGAATTCAGCCTTTTCGAGAAATCCTTCGGCGACTTTTTTTAAAGGAATTTACTCTTTTTCATAGTTTTTTCAGTTTGTAACAATTAATCAGTTCTATACTACTTGCCCGCCCTGTTAATCATCACGTTGCTTCACTGATAAGGTATTCACCATAATGAAAGAGGGAAAATCCATTCTGATGCTGAATTTTTAAGAGAATTTGTTGCTAATATGGTGCGTTACTATTTTTTTGCGGGATTTGTTTGCTTTGTCTAAATTTTCTACATTCGTTGATTAATTCATATTTTCAGGATTTTACGCGATAACGAAATCTCTTCTATAGAAATGGGCGCATTATCGAATCTGAAGAACCTTACTGAGTTGTAAGTTTTTTTTTCATGATGATTTACCTCTTCAGTTGATGATAGACGTTTGCTTTCTATATTAAAATGTTATTTTCGGTCAAATTTTCATATAGCGGATATTTTCAGAGATCTCAGTGAAAACAGGCTGCGACATTTCCCTGCATCTCAACTCGGAGAGAGTTCCTCAACTTTACAAACGCTGTAAGTACATTTGAATGAGTGTAATGTTATAGCTTAAAAGAACGTTTCAGCAGACTCATCGTTGCACTATTTTTTAATCTTTTTGTAGTTCTTTCTGAATATGTAATTAAAATTGAAAGATTGAAGTCCTGTTTCCTATATTGGGAGTAGTTTTTTCCAGAAAAAGGAGTAATAAATCGCAAGTAGATATGTTTATTAGCTTAAATTGCTCACTTTTTATAAAGTTACAAAATCCACATCTCTGTGAACGCGAGTGTAACATGTTTATGATGTGCGTTTATAAGAAAGCATTTCACCAGATTATTCTTAACAGCCATTTTTATCAGCTGGTAATGTTGGATGGTCCAAAAAGTAGTGGTCACCTCTTATTAGGTGGTCCAGAAACTAATGGCCACTCCTAAATCAACGGCCGTTTTTAAAGTTGGAGCTGTTAATGTAATGTAACGAATTGGAGGTAACAATGCCTAATGACTTCTTTCTTACTGTTTTCCACAGTCAAATTTAATTCGATTACAGTGGAATTTCATTATAATCCGTCCATCTGCTATTTTCAAAACCGTCCCCTACTAATCAATTTAGCACTCCACTGAGCACTGCAAATTCACTACTCACTAGCACCCTGAAGGAAGTATTACATATTATTTCTGCATGATCATTTTGCTTTCATCAACATTCATTATTCGTTATTCGAATATATTTATTACGTTTTCTGTAGAGTTTCAAAAAAAAATCCTTTTTTTTTTCTCATCTTCAGTAAGTTCATCCCCAATTTTTCGTCACAAAACCAGCAATATCACCATATTTTAAAAAAATCTTTTTACATCTTATTTCATCATCTAATTTGAGTCCACAAATCAGACAGTTAATTTAGTTGTAAATGTGTAGCCGAATGCATGCAATTATAATTGAAGATCAAAGTTATCTATGCACTTCCACTAATCTGTAATCTAATCTTTATCCTCTTCCTAACTAATACGTTTAATTTTTTTTTTCAGTTTATTAAATAACAATCAAATCGAATGCATCACGTCGTCCTCTTTACGAGCGTTGACTTCATTGCATATTATGTAAGCATTAAATTATCACCTATTGATGTCGTCATTATCGTTTGTTCATTTCCTCCGTTCTAAGCTTAGGTCTTTCATTTCCTTTATTCAATGTTCAGTTCGGTCATTCTAATACTTTCATGAATATACCACACTAATGATGAAAGGCAAATTTTGAGGAATTGACACATATAATATTGTCTCTTTGATTATCAATCGCATCAGATGAAAATTACCTTACAGGAACTTAAGCAATAATAGTATTAGATGTATAGCCGAAGGAGCGATGCTACAACTTCCGAGCACACATTCGATGTGAGTATTTGGTGTTTTTTTTTTTTTTGAGTGCTCAGTTATATGTGCTTGTTGAACATTATTTAGATGACTCACCTGCACGAGGTGAGTCATGCTAACTTTCCACAGCTAACAGAGGACAGGCGGCGCATTCGCAGATCAGACCGTATTAATTAGCTGCGTTTGTCGTTCTTTCTAGATCCACAAATCATTTTTCCTATCTCCTCATTTATTTTGCTCTCAAATCTTAGCGAATTTTTCCCTAAACTTAACGACTTCTTACGTTCGAACAGTTTTAAAAGACTCCGAAATCCTTTGTGAGTGTAAAATTTTTCCCTGATATTACTCGTTTCTCGAACATACGAATTCATCGAATTTGAGCATAAGTGTGGTACTTATTACATGTGGTTCTTCAAATAAAAAGTCCACACCTAATCAGTGTGTTTTATGAATTTATAAGAAATTCAAAGAATTGTTTAAATATTCATCGCATTATTCCTATAAATTATAGTAACAATTACTAGTTTTATATAACGTAGCGAGTATTATTCGATAAAGACAGATTTTATTTATCACCTGAACTATAAACGTATCAGTTCGGGTATGGTCTTTAGCGCTCTCGGCAACAACGATTTTATTTGCAATTGTCACATCGCCGATTTTGCTAATTATTTGCGCGTTAACGGCTCGCGTGTGCTTGATTCGCCAACCTGTCACGAACCGAAACACCTCAGAGGTCGACTGATTGCCACCGTAAATAAAGACGAACTTTCGTGCAAATGTAATTCTTTAACTGTTTTATAGTTTTTCTTTGTCACAATCGTCGCAATAGAGCTTGTAGCGCAGTTTGAAGAACCTTATAGTTATGGACAGAGTTTTTTAAGTTATAGATGTTCCAAATTGTTCATTTCAATAAATGGATATGTTTAGGTGGTTTTCGGTTGAACTATATAGTAAACTTTTCATATTCTTCCACAAATTTTTTAAAAGGAATGAGAACTTAGAGGTATTTTTTATGCAAAGTCCACTGTCTTTTCTTACTGGCTATTCACAAAACCATCTAAATGAGTGTGCATCTTACATGGACGTCTATATCTTCTTTTCAGTTTTCTAGAGATTTTATTGGCCATTATTTTTGAGCAGAATTTGGGGCTCTCTAAATGGCTAATTGCTAAACATCGTGCAAAACGGCTAGTGCACAATGATATTGAAATTTGAGGCGTAAATTGCTAGGATGATAATTAACGGTGCCGAGAATATCGCAGTGGTCTCCAAACGAATAGCTCTGCCAACGAAAATATTAAATTTTTAAAGAATTTTTCTTCTGATTTTCTGACATATCAGTTTCGAGAGTATGTGGTTTAATAAGGTGGTTGGTTTTTTTTCCTTAAAAATTTCAAGATTTCTTACTGGCATTGTTCTTCGTTCATGGTGGAGTATAGGAAAAAGAGATCGTTGTTCGTATGTTACCTCTATTTATGCGCATATGAAGATTTTATTTGTCTCATCATTGCACAGTTTCCCCTCTCTTCTAAGGTGTTATAGAATAAGTTCAATGTTGAAATATTTTAAACTAGGATTTTATGTTTTCCGAACAAAGTTTCAGCAGCAGCCGAAAACGTTTGCGCTGAAAATGGAACTTATTGTCCAGCTGGCTGTAGTTGTCAAGACACCGTAGTGCGATGCTCGAATCGTGCTCTGAATGAATTCCCGCCTGGAATACCACTTGAGACGACCGAACTGTTTCTTGATTCAAACGATATAACGTCGATTCCACTTGCTCAGCTCAACAAACTCTACCAACTTGCTAAATTGTATTTCACTACTTTGTTCTCTTTTTTCTGCAATTCATTCAAAGTTTCAGTAACCACTATCATAGGTAGGTGTTGGCATAAGATCGCCTTTACTGATAGCAGCTATAAAAAGTTTATAAAAATTTAGCTCCTGTAGTGCTTGAATACTGTAATCGAGAAATATGTAGTGCCCAGCTAGAACTTTGCATATAGAGTATGAAACTTACTGACCTTCCTGTTAGTGATTTCTGCTTCTCAACTGATAGGAAATTGAATAATGCTTGGTTGCAATGTGTATGAATCTGATCAAATATCCTTGCTTCTCTAGGCCAAATATTCACGCACTCAACTTGCGACTATAAATACATCAACTCGAGAGCAAAAAAATCACTTAAGCTGATGTATTATCGAAAATTTGCTTTTTTCCTGACTCGCAGCTGCAAAAACATAGCTCATCATTTTTACTTGAAAACATCGATTCTTGTTAATTTTAATTGATATTAAGTGATTTATTTTGTCGGACAGAATCTATGATAGATTTTCAAATGGGACACTTTCTCGCAATGTCAGTGCTTCATAAACTTTTTTTTAAAGGGATCTTAGCCACAATCGAATAACAGTAATCGAAAGTGGAGCGTTTGCAAATCTGACGAAGCTATCGACATTAATTCTCAGCTACAACAAACTGCAATGTCTTGAACCGGCAGCCTTTTCCGCACTGAGCAATCTCCGAATCTTATCACTGCATGGCAACGATCTTTCGGTCCTTCCTGAATCCGCGTTTGCCAATCTCACCAACATTACGCATATGTACGCTGGAGCTTAGTTATTTTCAATAATTTGCTGCACTCAGAAGCAACATTTCGCTGTGATGTTTATTACAGAAATTTCTAAATTGAGCCATTCACTGAGTTGTAAGTTAGTAAGCAAGGGCCCTTCAGCGTGGAATGTGAGAGAAATTTAATCGATTTAGCCATTGTTGGCATTCGCATAAAATCTCTTCTTATCGTTCCTTTGAGGTTGAAAAACTTCGAGTTTTCACTGATAATTTTGTCCAGGTGCAATTTTCTTTGCATCTTCATTTCTTAATTACTGTTGAATCATTATGCCACTCAGTTACTGTTGCATAAATGAGCAACGTACATTAGAACAACATCCAGACTTTTTCAAACCTGCTATCTTAGCTAGCTATTTCTTTCTGCTCCTAGTTGCTAGTGGATTTAAATAGTGCAAGTAGCTTTGTACGGATGATTCGGTTTATTTGCTTCGTGCCTTCAAATATATATATATATATATATATATATATATATATATATATATATATATATATATATACATATATATCGGAAACATAGTGGCATCGAAACTAACACATCAACATGGAAGTTGGATGGTCGTCGAAGTGCTTAAGCTTAATGATCAAACGCCAGCAAATAATACTATTTGCAGAGCGTTGGGTAGTAACGCACTCTATTGCGACTGTCACATGGCCTGGTTCAGCAAATGGATAAAGGCACGTTTCGTCGAAGCAGGCATTGCGCGCTGCGAGCTTCCGCTCTCTACTCGCAATCAGCTTCTCCTTACGGCCAACGAACATCATTTCAAGTAAGCATGTTGGCTGTTTTGCCCTTATAAAGACGAGACGAGCGAGGTATTGCGCCCAGGAGATCGTTTAATCTCTGTACATTTTTTGAACATGTAGAAGTGAATAAAGCTGAAGTTAGCGTTTCAGGTGCGAAGGGCCACTGCCCAAAACAGTGCTGGCCAAGTGCGATCCATGCATCGATAATCCATGCAGAAACGGAGCGAAATGCAAGAGGACTCATGGGCGGTCGTTTCTATGCGAATGCGTGGCCGGTTTCCACGGTCGTCTATGTGAGGATCATATCGACGCTTGTTATGGACATCCGTGCTTAAACAATGCAACTTGCAAAGTGTGTCATTAGACCTTATGAGTCAAGCTCATTTCATTCAGCGTATCTCTTGAATACTTTAATGAACATTGTCAGTTAGGTTATGGTGATATATAAATCGAGATCAGCGAGGTGTTGCGCCAGGAGGTCTCATGTTTAGCTATTCTAGTGAGCCGACTGCGATGCTAAGACAGTAAACTGGCTCCTGGTTACGATAACAAGCACCAGGTTATGACAGAGTGGTGATGCATCGCTCGGGTGAGTACAGTGTCGTGTGGCAAGAAGAGTGTCGCTCGAGGTGGGGGAGGGGACACCGTCGGGGATCAATTTTTCAGAGACGGACTCAACAGCGAAAACGTGATTGGGATGGAGGGGGGGCTAAGAAATCGGAGAGCTCACTGACGATGAGCGAATTTGTTCGAGTATGAACTATAACAAAAAATTTGGAGCGAAAAAAATCGGATAATAGAACAGGAGCTCTGTACGACGCTAGGACGCTGATGAATATACTTTATTAGACTGTCCAAGAAGCACAACCAGCTGCTTTGTCTCTTTAACAGTATATGTACATATATACGAACATGTGTAGGTTAATCTCATAATAGACTAGAGACGTATTCGAAGTGCCATACAGAAACTGAGCGCATTGCACATCATCAATTTATTATAATGGGAATTGATTGCGCTTGAGGTAATCCAAGATGGGCGCTTCACTTGTCACTGTTCGAAAGGATTCGAAGGGGATCGCTGCGAGACCAACATCGATGACTGTGTAGGCAACAAATGCGAAAATGGTGGCACTTGCATTGACCTTGTGAGTCCATCAACTTCAATGCTTTTTTATTTTTATGATATTTACTTCCAATCCATCATCTTCTTTTGACATCTTTCTTTGCACCTTCTATCAATTCCTCACATTAAGTACATGTAATCCTAATTGCCAAACCAATCTCATCGCTTATTGGGTAGTAGCTCTTGTCGTTTTTTTTTAAATTTATTTCATTTCTATGCAGTTGCCCGCATCATATAAAGAATTTCAGTCTCTCGTTCACTTGTTGTTCTCTTCCAGGACCATTTATGTATCACGATGTAACGTTGTTTGTTATTGGTAGAACAATGGAGCACCACTGAAATGGTTCGAGGATAATTTGGTGCGAATAGTGTTTTGAAAATTTTTTAAAATTACATAGATCTTTTGTAATTCATAATTTATAAGGGCATTCTATTACATGTAAGTCTTTAGTGTTCCAGTCGTAGAAGTGAGCTCAAGGAGAAATGTCATCAGTAGTGGTCGCTTCATTTTGGGCAAAAGGTGCCATAAACACTGCTAATAACTGGATGCAGTATTGATTTCCAGATAAACTCTTACGAATGTAAGTGCCCGCGAATGCACATTGGGCGGTACTGCGAAGAGAAACTGGAGTATTGTTCAAAGAAATTGAATCCCTGCCAGAATGGTGGAAGTTGCACTGCAGTTGGCGACTCATATTCGTAAGTATCTTGCGTAGATGTTTCCGCATTTCAAGCGCTCTCATTTTGAAATTTTCGTTCCGGCCAGCCTTGTTTTTCCGTGATTGCTAACTGCGAAGGTGATTAATTTGCAGGTGTAAATGTCTTCCTGGATTCACCGGCATGAATTGCTCCATTAACATTGACGATTGTATCGGCAATTTATGCAAAAACAACGCCATTTGCGTTGTAAGTTTCCCTAATAATTTCTTTGCTATATCTCAGGAAAAAACTTCTTAATGCTCTATGTGATGAATGTTCAATAGCGGAGTAATCCGATCCGCGGATGTAGGGTAGATAATCAGCAGGCGGAATTCGGAGGGTATCGAACGTGCAGCTGCCTCACTTTGACGTAACCAATTCATCTTCCACTTCACTGATGACAAATTGGAGTGCAGCATTTGTAAAGAGAACATTTTTTAATGAAAAATGGCTCAGCGGTAGTAATTTCTCTTAAAGGACCCCACAAGAATGAAATCCCAACACAACGCGGCCCCATTCAAATAACGTTGCGCTTATAGGAGTCAACTTGCGAGAATTCTTTTCTTATTCGGTTCATCCTTGCGTTTCGCAAATTTTTTCTGCATACTCAACGGTGTTTGCGCGAAGTAAATTTGGCTTTTATGTTTAACCGTGCACTGTTTGATGGGAAAACACTTTAGTCGAAATTTTATACGCAAAATTGAATTCATATATTGTTGTTTCAGGATGGAATCCAATCGTATGCATGCAACTGTATCGATGGCTATACGGGAAAGTTTTGCGAACTGGCACCAATCTCGAACGACCTTTATCCAAATATTTCGCCTTGTCATGCACATAGCTGCGACCATGTAATTTTCACTTTAAGTACATTTTAAGCTTCTCGAAAATATAAAATTTTCCTCCCTTCCTTGATTTCTTTTTGGTCTTTTCAGCTCCTTTGCAGCTTTTTCTGATAAGTCGCATGTATTGAAACATCTCACCTTTAGGCGTTAAATATCACACCACATTTTGCAGCACTCTTTCTTAGGCTATTAAATGAGAGCGCCAATTAACTTTGCGTTGTTTTTGAGTGCATATAGTGGAGTAGTTTGTTTTGTGCTGTCTTTACATTGTGTAATGTCAGATGTTGCATTTATTTGCTTTTCTACTGCAATTTCTTTGGCAGTTGAGCAGCTGCGTCATTCTTCGCTTTTCTTCTTTGTGCGAAGTGCTAGAAATTTTGCACTTTATTGGTGCCCTTTATGCAGTGGGCTGAAATTTGTTCCAACTGGGAGAGTAGAGGGAAGGGGTGAAGGGCTCGCAAAATTTTCGCTTCTAGAGATAAGCCAAAATTGTGTGTAATGTGTGAGATTACGTGTCCCACTCGAAAACGAGCCATTGAGATTTATGATTTAAAATGAGGCAGACATTCTTGGAAGATTTACTTACAAGATTATTATCAAATCTACTTTTTCTATACATTATCTATCTATGCATAGAAATTCTATTTATGCATTCATTTTTAGATATAAAGCAGTTTGAGTTAATGTTGCACGAACATTTGTAAAAGATCACTGTGCAATGAAGCTATCGTACAATATTTCTGACTGAATTTGTTGCAGGGAACATGTAGGCAAACGGAATCTGATATCGTGTGTAGTTGCTTCGAAGGATACAGTGGGCAAAGATGCGATCGCTTACGGGCAGTTGGCTTCGCCGAACATAACGCATTCGTTGCTCTTGAGCCATGGAATACAGCGCCAGCTGGCAACCTCACTTTGACACTAATCACAACCGAAAGGTTATTCTCGTTTCTATATTCATAGTGGATTGCTTATCGTTTGGAGGATTCTCCTCGCTGTCTTAAGCACTCTTCTTTTGCCTGAGCTACAGTATTTTGCATTCCTTGAATGATATGAACCATTTTTACACCTTTTCACCTTGAAGTGATACTAAATGTAAAGTGTTCTTAAAAGAGTCACGGTAGCTTAGAAAATTCATTGCAGCGTAGATATGGAAGAGGAAGTACTATTACTTGTATATCCCTAATAGAAGGCACTTCGTTCGATGCATCGGCATTTGTAAATAAACCAAATGCTTTGAATATCTTCTAATAGCATTCTAGTTGGACTTTAATTAAAACTGTATATAATATTTTCATAAAGCATCAATAAGCATTTACCGTACATTATTTATAAGCATTTATAAGTATTCTGTATGTGATTCAAATTTGCTTTTAATGGTTTATTGCAGCACTGGAATTATCGCATACTATGGCGATGATGCACATATCTCCGCTGAGCTCTATGATGGCCGAGTGAAAGTCTCATTTTATGTGGGAAATTATCCCGCATCACATATGTACAGCTATGTGACAGGTTGGAAACACTCACTTTTGAGGCTGGTGGAAATAATTTGACATAGGAAAGAACCCTGCACCTGGAGGTGTATAGCTCTCATTAAGTGTCGTAGGAATCGTCGAGTGTCTGAACTATCGTTAACACAAAAATCTTGAATTTAAAGTTCATTCCAGCCTCGACTTCCCACGAAGCTACATTTGTGCTGTTTATGAGTTTCTAAGTATTTTTTGAAGTATGTTTGATGTTTTAGTGTTTCCACTTTAGTGGACAATAAGAAGCTTATTTTTAGCGTATCCGAAGCGCTTCATTATACAATGTTGCTTTTTAAGTTAAGTTTTTCTTTCACATTTCTACGAATGAAGAGATTTTTGTTGGCAGGCATTTATAATTTTATATCTGCTTTATTAACAGTGCACGACGGATTGCCACATCAGTTGCAAATACTCATCGAAGGCAAGACTGCAACTCTCAAAATCGACAGCGCACAGCCGCAAAAGGTGGTGAACTCGGGTCGTATGGAAACACTTGAGTTAAAATCGAAGAGCAGTCTCTATTTGGGTGGTCTCCCGCAGAACGCAGCCAAGAATGCTCTCGACGCCTTTCACGTGAAATACTCACACAGCTTTCAAGGTGATTTAAGAAAATATTTGCAATCATACTTCTTTAATACCTGAGGCATTGAGAAGCTCTCATGAATTCACTGGTCGCTGAAGCGAACATGAGTTCCAGGTAGGGGAGGTCTGTGGGGGGTGTAGGTCCATGTTTTGACTCCCTACCCTTAATTTTATCCTTGAAGGAATCGCAATTTCCTTCTCTTTCGAGGCCCGACCAGATGCTATATGATCTGGTAGCAAGATAAGTGGTTAAGGTTCTTATTAAGCTTCTAAAAAATCAACAACAGTAAGGCTCAGGGAATAATACCACGGCAGGAGGACGTCGCTCCAATAAAGCTTTGGCACGAAATACTGCCACCTCCGCGCCAACGAGCTCCGGACACTCCTCACGCTCGAGCCAGTTTGCGGACCGAGTGAGCAACGCTACGGTCCGAACCGACCCCCGCTAAGACGACATCTCACGTAGACAGCTAGAAGCACACTGGTTCCTGTGAGCAAATATGCTGTCCTTGTTTACGCACCGAGCCTTGCCTCAGGTCATTTGTAGGGAGTTTATTGTCTTACAGTCACTACTTCTCTGCTGTGCACGAAAGCCGTTGATCTACAATTTAATGATCACCCCTGCAGGTCACTTCTGCTGATGGTCAGTGAGGGGACTAATGGAAAGAATTTAGAAGTTTAGAAGAAAGTGGAGGAAGTGCAAAACTTTGTCTTGTGATGAAAAACAATGTAGCTTTTATTTTATTTTCTCATGGAAACTTGGTTTTCTTCTTAGTTTTGTTCTTTATGGTTCCCGAGTTTTGCTGCTCCCTCTCCTCCCCTTTCTTATATTTTTATGGGTCCCGATGTCATCAGTTAACATTTCAAACGCGTAATGGCTTCTTTGCGTTTATTAAGTTAAATACCACTGCATATAGTATAGAAGGAACAGTCCCTTCGGGAACCATAAAGAACAAAACTAGAGCAGAACTGAAAGCTATGTAGCATTATGCAGATCAGAATCACTTCGTGGTTTCGATACATTTTGTGCCTAAAATAGCGATGGAGAAGTAATACTGTAACTGATGTTGATTTCATATATGAACTTTTCCATGCTGAATAAGATGGATGTCAAAGTAATAAATGTGTTTGGTTTTGAAGGATGTGTTTCTGATGTGTTCGTTAATGGTGACGCTGTGGATTTCGATAAGGTAGAAAAGAGGCAGTCGGTACAGAGTGGTTGTTCGCATACAGTTGATGTGTGCCGTGGAGTCGAATGCCATAAAGGTGTATGTATATCGAACGCTACGATGCCTCTTGGTTATGAATGCCATTGCGAACCCGGATATAGTGGAAAACATTGCGAAAATAGTTAGTCCATTTTTTAAACTTACTCATAGTACTATCCACGTGACTATTGCGCCAGATAAGATTATCTTCACGCTATTTTTTATTAAAAAATGCAAATAATGCTCAGCTAAGTTGCCAAAAAATTTTTATACAAGGAACAAATTATGCATGTGAAGGCTCATCTTTTATGTACGCAAATGACCGCAATGACAGTAATTGCCACTGGAATTTGAGAAATAATATTCCCAATGAAGTTTTAAAAGCTCGATTCGCATTTCTAGTGTGTAATAATCTGTGATTGAACTGAAGGACCAATCGAAGTCATTAAAATCATCGAATTTTTCAATTTCACTTCAGTTCCGCAGTTCATAGTGGCCCATATTGCAGGAGAGGTTTTTTGCACAAAAGAGAAATTCCGTCGTGTTCATGAAGAGGATGGATGCCGTTCAGTGGAGCCTATCAAGAACGCATTATGTAGTGGATGGTGTGGTGAAGGCAGTGAGTGTTGTACAGCCGTAAAAGGAAAACGAAGGAGGGTAAAAATGCATTGCAAGGACGGCTCAACAAACGTGCGCACTGTTCATATCGTCAGGAAGTGTGAATGCGCCGTGCAGAATACATGTGTTCGAGCCCGCTGATATGTACCATCTAAGTGCGCATAGTTATGTATTCATGTAAGTGACAAGGTGACAGATCTGCTGATTGAGCGACCATATGACTGCTGTTTAAGCTGCCCAATTTGTAAAAAGGACCCACCCATCGCTCAAATTTACTGCAAAACTCAAAACTCCTTGGCGCAACAATTGTAGTAAGAAAAAAACAGATCATCTCTCTGTTAAAGTAGTATCATAAAAATGTTAAAATATTTCTCTGTTAAACTCAGTAGGTCGTTTATAATTAATTAGCGCATGAACCCACTGCATCGGTTGTGCATATTTCAAAGGAATTAAGACCACTTGATAGAAAATGCCGCATAGTGGCAATTTCCCATGGGGATATTTATGCGCAGACTGCCTCCTTTGGAAAAAATATAGGTGCATTTTTTGTGCAAATTGCCAATAAATGTGAAATCACAGCTTTTAAATATCGTGCCCACTGTTGCGATCGAAAAAAAGTAAGTATTAAACAAAAAGATGCGATGTCTCCGAACAACATATAACACCTCTGATTGCATCTTTTTTTGGGTAGTGATTCGTCACATAGGCTCTTTTTTTTTTCTACAATGCTCGAATTTGCGATGAAGTTCTGCCATTGTTTACTTGCTGTATCAAATATCTCTTTCTGATATTTTCTTGCACGAATTACCTCCACATTGTTCAATATGCTTATATGCTGAGACGAAAAACGATTGCCCATCGTACTGTTTTGTTTCGAGCGAACGCTTTTTTTCATTTCTCTTTTATCGACAAAAATTTTTATGTGTTTTAGTGATTCGCATTAAAAAGCATTCAATACTGCTCGGAAATGATTTGATGCTTATGTTCATATTTCGTGGGCTCAAAAATGTTTATGTACAATGTCGAATAAAAATTATTTATATAGGCTAATCATTTTTGTGATTTGTTTAGCAGAGCTCATGAATAAACTCATCATCAGTGAATAATTTTAATGACATTTCATACATAAGTATTGTTGCAAATATTTGTGAGTAGAGATGCGCCTAAAACATAATGCTTGCGGTAAACACTATTAAATTCATAGGAATTTGCATAGTCGCAGGTCGAACGGCAAGTATATGTTATGATAACATGAACGCCATTGAAACAAAGTCATCGAATGCATTTTAAATGCTCATTGTGTCGAATGAAGATGTCATTGGTAACATCTCACAAGCTTATTCCATCACGGCCACGTTTTTCTTGTTTTCCTTCATCCTCAGCAGGTTCATGGTATATTTTCTAGCCTGGAAATAGGATGGATTTTATGTTTTCTTTGCTCGTTTTTATGATGTCAAAATAGCGAATCATATGAATAATTTTCACTTTTGCAATCTAGGCTAATTTACCCGTTCGTTGTGTGCAAATCTTCACTGTTTTCTTTTAACCACTATTGTCTTTCATTATTATGGGAATCTTTGAAAACTGCTAAATCTGATTTTTCAAAGTAACAACCTGTGTTGAAAATTATTTAAAAGTGTGAAGATTAAGAGGTCCATAGAAAGCAGGCAAATTCTGCAAAATCGAAGCTAGTTTCATCATTACTCAGGGTAACGTTTATTGTCCCACTTCTTGAACATCTTCATCTTATGTGAAAACGGCGCCTTGAACTCAATATGAATACATTCCTTAGTTGATTTTTGTACCACAATATTCAAATGAAGGTGGCAAAATATTCGACTGCATTGTCGATAGCTGCAATTTTAAAGCAGAGCTGAAGATATTGGTAGGTTGAGCAGTAAAGATTGCCGTAACTCAAAGATTTGTGCACTCAGAGAAAAAATTGCTAAATAAGATCAGAAAAACGCTTAAAGTTTGTTGCGTTTGCTGTGCGATTATCATAACTTCTCTGTCATAACTTGTGGTCTACAACTTCCTGGTCACATCTGTGCAGTTCCGTTTCATCAGGCGTGCTACTCATAAGAGGAAGGAATCTCACCATCTGAATATTATGTAAGCCCAATCCTGAATTGTCAAAATGTTTGAAGTTTCATTTTTTTTTGAAGAGCTATCCGTGAATGCGAATTTAACATCACAATTGACATGGAATATTTAACTTATTCAAAGCCTGCAGGACGTGCACTTTGTGATGGCATGGATTCAGAATTTGAAAAACTTTGAACGGTTGAAGGATTCGGCAGAATACCTAAGAGCAGTTTATGGGGATCCTCTTGCTTACTTAAAGGTATATGTTGAAGCATCGAAGGTTGTCCACGTTGTTTTCTTTGATAGAGAACATGCTGTATTGGTATACGTGGAAAAGATATTAAAAGCAGAAGATATATTATGAGTATGCAGAGCAGTACTGTAACATTCAGTGCAGGTTATATTCAACAGGTGTTAAGTGACAAAACTAGTTTCCTACGCTGAACTTAGCAATTCTTTCAAATGAAATTTAAAAAGTGATAGATTTTATACCCAAAAGCTTCTACTATTCCACCAATCACTAAAATCGCCAATCCCATTGTGCGTATGCGCAATACGTAAATGGTGCTTGCATAAGCGACATTATCTTACTCGTTGCGATAGACGGATCAAAAAATTTGAGAAGCTCCTCTAATGCTGAAGCAAAGTTCTTGTACTGTAGATGTAGACGATATGCTTCCCGTTTAGAATTTTGAAAATTCCTTTTAAAAGAAAAAAATTGATTTGCTTTAAAATGCGGCGATTTTCCAAGGAAACTGAGCCACCGGAAAAATTCCTCACTGACCGTGAATACCTCGGCGATCTCGGATATGGTGAATGCTTCAATTCGACAAGCTCCACAGTGCAGGTTCGCTTATAATTTCTCCATTAGCTCTCTTTTCTAATGCGAAATCACAAGAAGCCGATCACCTGAATATTTTCGAAAGGCACTTTCTCGAACTGAAGCAACTTCAATTCTCTTGTTTCATAATATCCTAAAAAAACCATTTTTCAGCACCTCCGAAAGTCTCACAGCCAGCAACTCTTTTTTCCTCCTTATGATTTGTAATCTGATGATATTGTTCATTTCGATAGTTTACAGTTAAAGGAGTTTTGATCTTCGGTGTCAGACGTCAATATTGTAAAACCGCTCAGCGGTAGAGCACTCGCCCGGCAAGCGAGATGAACAATGTAGCTAAATATATGGTCGTTAAATTTAGTGTGAGCTGATCACTGGTGATTTCGATCCAAAAACACTGCCATATGAAAAACGTCTCGCATGGCACTTTCGTGAATTTTGCTATAAAACATCAGCGCATGGCATTCCGATGATTGGACAGGCTCCAAACAAATACTACAGGTAGGTGTCTTAATGACTTCCGATATTCGTTTCGGAGTTGACGATTACAAATGTGAATCTGAGTGCTGTAAATTGCAACTTTAAGTTGAATATGATGAGTCAGTAATGCCTAAGAAATTCAAACATTTCCAATGGTCACGGCTACTGGACTCATAAAAACTTATGACTGCGAATAGAAAGTTGCAATTTTACGCCCAAAATAGGACGTCAAATTTCGCATATCTGTTGATTATATGTTGTTGTTTAAAGATTTGAAAAAAAAAAGAGATATGTCTACCCTTCACTTATGATGCAATACGATTGCTAGATGTTCATCTTGGAGTTCCTAAACAATTGATTTTGCAGATGTACTCACTTCATAGGTTTTGCAATATTTGCAATGAATTATATGCGTTAAAAGTGATGAAATTTCAGAACTGTGTGGGTGGTATTATTTCTTGGATGTATGACAATGCTTTATCAAAATGCTCAAAGTGTTCTCGACAAATATCATCGTAATGAGAAAATTGTCGACATACAACTTAAATTCGGTGCGTATCCACAGAATATTTTTAACGTTTTATCGTTAACTGCTCTGTTAATGAAATCTGAATTTTAAGTAACGATTAAAGAACGCTTCATAATGCATAATTCATTATTTCGCTGCATCTTATAGAATCGTAAACGAAAAATTATTTTAAATCCCTTATTTAAATTTTGTACAAAGTGGCCTAGATGTAGCAATATGTTGTTTATAGAGTCGTAACACTCCGATTTTTGAATCTTTCTAGGAAATTCTAAGAATAAACACAAGAATAAACATTGATCAACGCAATTCGTCTGAACGCAGTAAAGCTCAATTCACTTGTTCAGCCTTTTTGGCATTGCATCAGCCTGTTCTGTATGCGTAATTTAGCCTGGGTAAAGCCACTCTCATGTCCAGCTTCAAACGTTCCCTTATGTTACATAAACCTAAAACTACCCTCACCTATTTTCGTGTAGTTATCCTGCGTTCGAGCGCCGCTGTTAAACAGGTTCAGCATTTCGCTTGTAGATTTGATCACTGTCGGTCACTTTAAGACCGGCAAATTTCAGGCCTTCACTCCCAAAGTTTACACGCGTCTCGAAGTCTGCTAAAATAATGCTGGAAACCGAAATTCAATCTCAATGTCTTGTGTAGTCACTGAAGGCGGTAAAGCTGTATTGCACAAAGCAAGATCGGACTAGAGGTGGCACCATTCAAAAGGTTGTTGGTGAAGAACTTTATGGCAAACCGCGTAGCTCGGTGCGTAGGACCTCGAAATGCTTTTCAGAAAGCGACATTGGATATTTGTCGCCTGTGTCCAACTAAAACTTCGAGTGATACGATTTCATCGAGTTGAAAGATAAACAATACAGTAGATATAGAAATTTCTCAAGCCACATCGAACTTTTCACGTTGTGAAAAAAAATGTCGGCAATATGCATCTATTTGGTTGCCAAACGCGGGCAATGTACAAAATTGCTTAAATTGCTATGACTGCCCCTGTGAATGCTATGATTGCGTCTGCATACTTCTCTAGTCGTTCGCATTTAAACGGAGCGCTGTTGTGCCTTCGGACAGTGTATATGTACCTTGTAGGCAATGCATGTGCTAGGTTGTGGGAATGACGGCTTTCGCTGTGTTTAGTCAGATCGTTGAGCAAAAGGGATGAGGAGATATGCTAGCAGCACGCTTGCTGTTTTTTATACGTTTTGTGCGCGCGGACATCCGGCGAAGAGGCTTGCAGTTTTTCAATTTTTGTTGCGTGTTGAAACTCAGCAACACTGATGCCATTTGGACTGTGTTAGTCTCGAAGCTTTCGGAATGTTCACTTTGAAGTGTTCTTGACATTCGCGGAATCCAAAAAGTCGTATTCTTTCTTATGCTATCTAGCAGAATGTTTTCAGGCGAGAGGGTTTTCTATTCATTGGGAATCTATTTTTGAGTGGCTTGTTTCAGGAAGTACCACGTGTTGTTCAATACGAAAAACTTATACCACCTTAATAGCCTGTCTAAACCATGGGACTTTTTTTGTCACGATCTATCAAGTTGCGCATTGGCAGTTATAAAATATTTCAGGGGCTGATACAGAATCGTTTCGCCAGCATTAATGAATTTATTTATTCAGTTCTGTGATGCCTGTTGTTCTAGCTATTTGTGTTACACATTTCTCTTCATCTTTCGGCACTATGCCCGTCAAGTTTGACTGTTTTCGAATGAAGTTGATCAGAGTTTTTTGCGTATGGGAGGAATTTTGATTGTATTTTTATTAGAGAATAGTGATTAAATTAGGGAGCCACGTTTAAGTATAGAGGGTTTAATCTCCTTCGTCATTACTTTTTTTCTGTTGCCATGCAGTTCGGCCGTTTTCAACCCCGAGAGTTCTAACCTTGAGAATCCTCCAAAAATTCACTTGCTTCCTGGTGTTGATCACCGATCATTTCAAACATTACAAGGTGACCCAAAAGTAGCACTGTGTTGTTTATGGAGACGTAACTCTGCAATTTTCAAACCTTAAAATTTTAAAAAGTTTTATTTGAACACAGTCATGAGCACTACAATGAATACTGATCAAATGAGCCCAATGAAGCACAATGCACTTTTTCAGCCTCTCTTGCACTGCATCGTACAATTGTTGGCACAACTCCTTGTCTGCATGAGAAAACGCTTCTTCAGTTCGGCTTCTGAGAACGTCCACAGATCGGTCCTGTACGCATGCACATGGTTCTTTACAAAATTCCAGAGGAAAAAATTGAGGTGAGGGCGTGGAATCTGAGCTCATCGGTGGGCATTCGATGGTCCGTCTCCTTCCAGTCCAAAAGTGAGAAGCATTTTCATTCACACAGCCATCGCATGAGCCATAGCCCTATTTTTGCATGAGCATAAGACCCTGCTGTTTTATTAAAGATACCATCTTTCTAATAACACCTCCGGGTATGAGTTGACGCTCACAGTTTCTCAAGAAAGAAGGGTCCTAAAACGCCTCCCGACCAGATTTCTGCCCAAACGACGACTTCAGGAACATTAAATTCTTGATCGATTGTCTGCTGGGGTTTTGTAACAGACCACTAAACGTTTTGACGACTCACATGGCTGTTAACTGCTTTATCAGGCGGAAAAGTTTTGTTGATGTGGAGACATAACCCTGTGTTGTTTATAGAGGCATAACTCTAAGAATTTCAAACCCTCCAGGAAAATTCTCTCGAAGTCATGTTCCCACAAACCATGTAATAGCTGTGGGTAGTGGGACTTGAAACCTTCATCGTGAAGAATGTGGTAGATATTGGCTCTTGGAATTCCCAGTTCCTGGAGAAGCAGATTAGCTAACTTTTTTGGAGTGCAGTTAATGGCACTCAAAATTTGTGATTTTCTTTTTTCTGATAAGCTGGACCGTGACCGTTCGCTGCGAGGTGCATCGTGCATCGTCGACAGTAGCCCTTTCTTCATAGTTAGTGATAGCAGTCTTGATCATTCTGAACTTCGACGGTGGTGTGGAGAAGTGCTCAGGCCACTGTCTGGGAATTTCTTATATTCATAATAAAGCTTCACCGTCAAAATGCTTTTTTGCATTGGGCGCATGGTAAAACTCATCATATCTTGAAAGTTAAGAATGCTACCGAAGGAGAAAGAAATTGAGGTGAAATGCGAAAGCATAACGAATATATTGATCGCGGAATAACGCATTGCTAATTCTGGGCCACCATGTATTAGTTTTTTCTAATGTCTTCTTCATTTTGTGAGGCACATTGTTAAAGCTATTTGAATTCAGATACGGCTCCGTTTCCGGCAATAACGTTGTGCAATTTGAATCCTTACAAGGCGAGCCTGGCAACCGACGTCGATCTAGTCAAGAGGACGGTTTGTCGTTTCCTTTGATCATTTAGTGATGCTTTTTGTTGGTTTACAATTCTTAGAGCAGTTAAATGCGAACTTAAGTGAAAATTTAGCATCTAAGCTCAAATTGCGTATGTCAGGGGAGAATCCTTTGCAAAAAATCTCACTCATCTTTGCCGCGATATTTTTTCTGTTGGGCCGTAATGTTTGGGCTACCAATAGAAGCTTTAAAAATGTCCACAGCAGCACAGACGATCTGGAGATGAGAAATGAAAAAAGGGCAAGATATCTATCGCCTGTATTCAAATCTTTTCTCTAATATCTCTTTTTCCAGAAGATAACTGGTGACTAAAGGGTTATACTTCAATGAAAAATAGTCAGAGAAGATAAATTCTATGAAGCAAAGTCTACATACGAAAATGACATCATACAAGCGGTTTTTTATTTGAAGGCTCTTGGAACTATTCATAACGCTTGCTACGTTAATATAAATGTAAAAAGTAGGACACTTTGAGCGTGCTGTGTTTTAAACACAGGTTTTTCTACAGATAAAATATTGAATGCGTTAATGAAATCTATGAATATCATTTCGAAGTAGATTGACGAATGAATATTAACTGAAGATTTCATAAGCTGATTGTCTCTAGGAAAGTGCATATCCATATTTTACTCAAATGCGTAAATGAAAACTCATAACTGCGGACATTCCCAAAAATAGGCCAGTAGGTTATTCAAAGATTATTCAAAGAATTTATTGCAGCTTTCTGCGTTCGACGGTGCTATGAGTAAAGCTGGCGTTAGTCCGTCTAGCAGGAGGCGTCGGAAAAGAGCTCATGCCCATAAATCGAACCCTTACGATCATATCACAAAGGCTTCCGTATTTGAACCGGTAATATTTCCAGTCACTTGGAACTTTTATCCGGCACTCTTACTGCTATTCTCATATGATGAAGTGTCTTTTTCACTAATTGCAGAAAAATCTTTCAATGTTCGAATTGCATTTAAAACTATTCAGGGTTATTCGAAGTGTGTATGCGATGATATGGAAGATGAAGCTGCTGAGTGCGAAGGTGAATTGTATAAAGAAGAAGCACCACGAGAAATTTTCGAAAGGTGCATCTGCGCATTCGACAGAAATACAAACGACGCTTGGCCATGTCATCTTGAACCAACATGGTCAAAAGAATTTTGCCATTCGTGCGACGATCATGCTTTCTGCAAAAAAAGTTTCGTAATAAAATCTATTTATCATTAAATTGATACAATGCTCGCCTCATGGAATTATATAGTAGAAGATAGAAGGAGCAAAAAACTTGGTATTACACATGAGATGTTTTGCAAAGATTTTGTAACTTTTACATAACTTCCCTTTCACTTGAAAAAAAAAAAGCCTTTGATTGAATCTAGAATCGCATCTAGCGTGAAAAGGGCATCAAGAATTAAAGAAAGATTAAATTTGAGGGGCGCTTTAGAAAGAGAAGATTTTACTAAAAAAGAAAAGTGGTCGGCAATATAGCATTCAACATAGTGTTATGCTCAGTTTCCTTTACATAAACTGACCAGTTCTTCTTTTATCATTTGTACAATACGCAGACACAATAAAGAAATAATTATTTCAGCACCAGGAGTGGTTGGGAAAGGTAAAAGCCCTTGCCTATGTGCGCCATCAGGGGAGTTCTGTGTGGCGTATGATGGACGATCAGAAATCCTAGAAATATGGAAATATCTGGCTGAAGGACCGCCAACGGAGGATCCTGGTTTTCTTGAAGCAATGGGTTTCGCTGGAATGACCGATGAGGTAACAATAATAATTATGAACTCATAACGGTAACATGAGGAGCCAATCTGTTATTGCAGCAGATTTCCTTGTTAGGCTTCCATTTTGCTATTGGTCGAGGTTTGCATCACGCACCGTTTACACAAGCCACATCTGAACCAATTGTTTTGAAATGCAATTCATTCAAATGCGTGTGTACTGAAAAGTATTTCAATAAATGCATCATCACATAACTTTCCAATGTGCTACTACCATCTTTCATTGCCTATCAGTTCAGCCATCAAAGTTGGTATTCATAATTTAATTTGATGAGAGAATTTTGCATTAAGGTGGCTATCGTAACAAAAGCAAAGGAAAATATTATGTTCGCGATGGCGACACTTTCGATGGAGGATCGACAGCGGTTGTCCACTACGAAAAGAGAGCTGGTGCACAAATGTTCGTTCAATGGGCTCGCTTGCGACATCGAAAAGTCGAACCATTTTCTTGCCATCAACGTTTTTGATCACCAATGAAAACATTGCGTATAAGTAGAGCGAACCTGAAGCGCTTAAATGAAGCACACTAAACATTTGAAACACTTGAATGTATCGGGGAGCGAGAAAGATGTTATATTTGTAGCTGTAGTATGAAACGCTTTGATGCATGTGTTCTATGTTTTGGCCAGAGCAAAAAAAAAAAAAAAAAGACGCCAAAAAAAATGTAAGAAAAGGCGTCAGTAACCTCCTCATGCTAATATCGTAAGGCGAGCTTGAAAACAATGGCAAGAATTCTTCTATAACTGGAATGAGGGAACGAAATTATATGCCCATAAGTAAGAAACGTTCGAAGACTAGTCAACGAGCGCCTATGCAAAAAATGAAGCTGCTGTTTTGCTAGAGTTAGTTCATCACTATGATCGTTCTGGTCGCCATTTATTATAATTTTTTTTACGACAAGCAAGCTGCGCACTTGCTTCATGACGATGATTTCAAGCTGTTATTTCTAGCGATTTTTTGACTCATGTGGACCCGAACTTTGGCTCATGCTTCACCTTCAATCACAACAGGACTGTGAATCTCACAAGTATTCGAGCAGGTTCTAATTTTTTTCAAATTTTTAGGGTCAGACTTATTTCCCCACTACCCTTCATCATCTCCTTTCTTATTATCCCTACCCGTGCAAAATAGCGAAATAAAATAGTTTCAAGAATCCTGCGACATCCGAAACCGTTACTCATAACAAGATATTTTTATGAAATGAGAGCGTTTTTCGTAATGTTTGCTTCATTTTACTCATGGGATTGTCATTGCAGGTCCTATGTATGGTCTTCGTATGTTAGTGTATGTAAATGCTTCCGACTACATGCCAACGACAGAAGCAACAGGAATACGACTAACCATACATGATAAGGAGGACTTTCCTTTTCCGGATACATTTGGCTATTCAGCTCCAACAGGCTACGTTTCATCGTTTGGTCTCAGGCTTGTAAGCCCTTCACTCAGCTATACTGAGCCCATGCAAGCGTTTTCAGACTGTGCAGGATGTTTTCGGGCTATAAATGTGGACTCACTGATGCAAAATAGATTAGTTGGATAAAAGCTGAAATCCACACCAATCGCTATCATTCTGAGGGATTGAAGTTCCTATTATATTTGCTATTCTATTTATCAATAAATGGACCGTACTGAGACAACGAGCAGTTCGGTTTACAAACGGTGCACTGCGACTTATCGGCTTGATCCCGGCTTTCACCACAGTTCTCCAATATCGCTTTTTCTTCTTCTTTATACTGAGATTCGGTGCACTATCGATTATATTTAAGCGGGAAAAATGAGTAGGTTGGTTGGGGATGAGGATCATCTTCGTTTTTTTTTTGGCAACATCCTCTTCGTTATGTCCTCATCTGCTTCTCACCGACTGCCTTCAACAGCGTTAGCTGGCTTTTTTTTATTCACTGCTGACGAAAAGGATTGGTGAAGAGGGTACTATTGACAGAAGCTCAAACTTTGAACATATATTTTTTTACTTAACGCAAAGTTCGCTTCCTTAGAAATTTTTCTGCTGCAATTAAAATTTTTGAGCAGTGCATTTAAGCCATTCTGTGGAAGTATTCTGTGACTCGATTTATTGCTTATTAAATTGATGAGTTGCAGAAGAAGATGACTAGGCTTCCTGCTCCATACGGTGATTGTGTTCCGGATGGCAAGACTTCTGATTACATTTATCAAAACTACGAGTACTCCGTTGAGGTGAGCACTTACTCATTTGAAATTAACAATTACTGCATGCATGTACTGACACTATTTTCCGTAGATCTAGGACCGCAAGAAATTTGTTGCGTGATACTGATGTCTAAATGTGTCGCCTTATGTCTATTGGTGTGTCTCTTCGTTGCATCCATATGATGACTTTCAAATGCTCCTATGATGGAGTCTGATTGGTGCTAACTACTGCCAATGTATTGAATATGGGTGATGTCAGCTAGTGTTCGAAATAATCAGAGCTATGGTCATGTGCATTGATTGACATAACACAACTTTGCTTGATGTTTTAGCCGCTCTTAGAATATAACAGTGGTGAATAGCATACTGCACCTCAGTATGTTTTTGTATAGTGCATGGATCTGCTCCATCTAAAGCTTTTTTAAAACCCTCTCAGAAAGTGTCATCCTCTTTAAATCCTTTTCGACACTTCAGAAGCCTTTCCAGTGTTTCAAAGACAAAAATTATCACGAAAAATAAAAGCAAGTCATGAAATAATGGTGAGAAAATACCTACATCTATGAATCCGAGAAGATGAAGAAAGATTGTTTACTATTTCGCCACTTCAAACACCAACCTGCAATAAAGCGAACAGCAAAACCAATAGGTCACTTTAAGACCGGCAAATTTCAGGCCTTCACTCCCAAAGTTTACACGCGTCTCGAAGTCTGCTAAAATAATGCTGGAAACCGAAATTCAATCTCAATGTCTTGTGTAGTCACTGAAGGCGGTAAAGCTGTATTGCACAAAGCAAGATCGGACTAGAGGTGGCACCATTCAAAAGGTTGTTGGTGAAGAACTTTATGGCAAACCGCGTAGCTCGGTGCGTAGGACCTCGAAATGCTTTTCAGAAAGCGACATTGGATATTTGTCGCCTGTGTCCAACTAAAACTTCGAGTGATACGATTTCATCGAGTTGAAAGATAAACAATACAGTAGATATAGAAATTTCTCAAGCCACGTCGAACTCTTCACGTTGTGAAAAAAGATGTCGGCAATATGCATCTATTTGGTTACCAAACGCGGGCAATGTGCAAATTGCTTAAATTGCTATGACTAACCCTGCGAATGCTATGATTGCATCTGTCTACTTCCCTAGTTGTTCGCATTTAAACCGAGCGCTATTACGACTTCATAGGCGGTATACATATCTCGTTAACGCGTTGCTTGGTTGACTCTAACTTTGTGGTCCGAAGGTGATATCTCGAGCGTAGAAAACTTGGGCGTTTGAGTGCAAGCGTCAGCATGATTAGTCAGGTGCGTTAAGAACGGGATTTGTTAGCTGCAAGCCTTATATTCACCCTAATGAGGCTTCAAGAATTTTCTTTCTTGCGTTCCGTGCACGCCGTCGACTGTTGAAGGGGAGGAGCTTCATTCAAAAAGATAATTGCAATTTTCGAAATTTTACTCATCATGGCTCGAGTACATGCAGCAAGGAATGAGGATTGCTTGAGATTTTGCCTATCGCTGGAGAGAAGATAAGCTTCAAAAAGACGCATGTACCGCCAACTGTTCTGCGTCCACCACTTGTTGGCAGCAGTTATTGCCCTGATTAAGTGAGGTTTTCTCTTCATCTAGTTGAATCTATTCGGAAGTTTTTTTGCGCCGAAAGAATGATACATCAAAGCTAAAGGTGAAGCTCAAGAGTAAGTGATATGACGAACACTTTACATCGATTACAGTTTTCAGTTGGTGTGCGTTGCAGGGTTGTTACCGCTCGTGTTTTCAACAACTTGTGCTGAAGGATTGTCACTGTGGTGATCCGCGTTTCCCTGTGCCAGAGGGTCATACGCATTGCGAGGCAACCGATCCCGTTGCTAGTAAGCTGGATATCTAGTTGCATCATGCATTGTCCATATCTGAAATCACTATCTAAATTGCTTGCCAAAACGTCGCTCGGCTGTGTAGTCAAAAAATGCGATAGTCGAATGAACTTAGCACTCAGAAGCATCAGGGAGTAATTCGAAATAATTTCTAATTTCTAACCATTGTTTGGTCAATAAAATCAATTACAAGACTATTACAGCCAAATTTGGAAGTTGAGTTCGATCGCTGACAAAAATGCAACACTGTAGCGAAATTTGGATCTGAATTTGGGAGTGGAAAGAAGCGCCGAGCGTACTTTTTATTAAATCTAAGCAAAAAATAGTGCTTTTTAAAGCAAAATAATGAAGTTGAAACCTTATCAAGCATTCGAAAATACATCGGTTGGCACATCAATTACTTGCACAGTTGGTTTCAAAATACGTTATCGGCCATTAGTCCAAAAATGCTAACTAAAATAGTTCATTTGTGATTATTATATTACAGTCGATTATAATGGAAATTGGTGACTGCAGCGGATGAGTGCTATGCAGCGAACAAATAGGCCTTTCAGATTTTATTAGACTGCCGGAACTAGATGAAAGCTTGGAGTAAAGTTGAAAGTTTGATTGGGAAATTTATTCAATCGGGATGAAAGGAACACCACTTTACAAACATACTTGACTCATGGAAATATTTGTATTAAAAGTGACCTATGCATGAGGAGAGTCAGAATGAGTAGGTAGAAGTAGATGTGGTCAGAACTTATAAAAAGTGTTGTTGCTAAGTATTTTTGAATGGTTTTGCATGCAGAGTGTTAGTTTCATGAGCGCGTTGTTAAGGGAAATGCCTGGATGAGCGCACTAGTGAGCTGGGTGGCCTTCACGGAAGTTTTCGTTGTCGTTGTCAGCAGCCATGCAAACAGTCCACCTACTCTGTCACCTACTCTCCGGCGAAGTGGCCCTCACAGTCGCTCCAAATTCAGCTTGGCTCTTGCAATGGCACTCCTGCAGAATGCAACAAGCACTACAAGTACGTATCATTATCACTCATTACTTCCACTCACATGCTGTTCTTCTTGTGTGCCTATGTAACGTTGCATTTGCAAAGCTCATCATGGCAAAGTTATATCTACGCAGGTGTAATATGTGTGTGTGTGTGTGTGTGTGCGTTGGTATGAGTGTTTATTGCTTGTCCATTTGTTCATGTTTGGTCATGGTTCATACTGGAAGCCATTGCACCTAGAGTTTCAAAATATAGTGGTAACTAACTACGCTGCTGGCTGATCCGTAGATCAGCATTCCACTCTCTCACCAGTTTTTGAAACGGTTATTGACGTCGAAAGGTGCCTCAAGATTTACATGCATTTTAGGAGGGTTGGATTGCCTTTTGTTTTAGTTGGAGAAAAAATGAATTTTTTGTTTAAGGTCCGTAAAAGTTGTTGGTTCTCTTGGAAACCAGGACATTACTCTGCATTTTTCGTTATTTTTCAGCGATTTATGGCATTAGTTGATCTGATGTGATAGACTGCAAAAGAGTTTATCTTGCCGATTTCTCCGGCACACTTTCATTTTTATATCGTTTTGTGAATTCGTACCGGCAAAGCGAATTGTGCAGACATATTGTCTGTGGGATTTGCGTGCGTTCGTGCATGTATGTACACGCCTCTGTCTGTTACATATTTTCAAGCAGGTAACCACTGAAGCTATGGCAACGAATTTAGCTGGGTATATTATGCGTGATGGGGAGTTCCCTATACTACGTTGGAATCCTTCCACTTTCGAAAAATCTTTAGGCAGTCCAGCACTTATATACTTTTGAATGGAGCAAGCCTTTTGAGAGAAGACGATTACAAGTTTAATTCTTTAGAGTGAATAGGTTCAGCCATTATTATCGATGACTGGTGAAACCTTTTTCCGCAGAACGATGCGAACTAAAGAATTTTTATCTGCGATAGTTCACTTGTTAGGCGTGCGCACGGCGAGTGAAACTTCTTGGCTTTGTATGGTTACTACATTAATACAAAAATGTTATCAAAATTTAAAGCGTGAGCCGTACTAGAAAGTTCCCTATAACACAACACGTTAAGTAAATATTTATGGGCGAGTTTAACATCGCTTTTAGGCGCTCAATATGAATGAATACCTTCAGGGAGAATGGCGCAATGATTGAGGTGTTCTACGAGCAGCTCAACTTCGAAATGCTGACTGAATCGGAAGCATATGGTGTAATGCAATTTTCTTATTTCACGCATACACACACACTTTTTTCCTGTTGATTCAAATAATTTTATCAACAGTTTACAGATAACTTCCCAATATTGCAAGAGAGAAGAAAGTGGAATGCAAGCGTGTTCTGATATTGCAGCTTTTAAGCCTTAGTTTTAACCTTTCCATTTGCACTGCACTCCGAACGTAGAAAGTTCGATTTTGCAATGTGCCGTAACCAACCTGCATTATCTCATTTAACCACCACTCCCTATTTCTATCGTATAGGCGATGCACTCCAATATGCACTAGTTAGTATCTTTCAGTGGCTCTTTGTGCGACCGAAGAGTGGGGAAAAAAAGGAGATAAGAACCAAAAATTGTGACAAATTTTTTGAGCAAAACTGAATATTTTTGATTTCTCAGAAGATTTTGATCAAAAAGTCGGTCCCTTCAAGACCGTTTTCTGTTTCTGAAGAAAACTGAGTTTCAATATTTTCACACTCGATATCTTTGGCAAGCATGAGGGCACAAAAATTATTAATGTAATCTGTTGGGAAAATCTGTTGCAATAAATTTGCTATAGTTTCTGTTTCTCAGTATATCCAGTTTTTCTGAAACTTTGGTAATGTTTAGTTTTGCCGGCCACCAGCAGCAAATTTCGGCAAATGGATTATTCGATTTTGTGAAGAAAGAATGTAATTCTTATGAGGCGAATGAAGAAATAATGGGACTCGTTTGTAGGGAGTTTGCTAAGCAGCAAAGTAAGCACCTGGTGCCAGTAGTGCGTGCCGCAATCATTTAGCGTCCGTCTATTTTGTAGCGTTCTAAAAGCAGAGTAGCAAGAAATGTAACGTTCAAGCGTTATAACGATAAAGACTTTTGTACGATCTTTGAAGTAAATTTTGTTGTTTAAGTATGTATGTTGTTGATATTTATTATGGTTGAATTACAGCTGGTGAATCTTTTGGCCGATTTTGGTGGGCAGTTGGGGCTGTGGTGTGGCATTAGTTTTCTGACTTGTTGCGAGTTCGTTTTCCTCTTCTGCGAAACGGCTTATATGTCTGCCGAACACAACTATCTCTCGTGGAAGAAGAAAAGAGAAGAAAAGAAGAAAGCACGCCAACTATGGACCTGAGCGTTCATTTGTTTACATCCCTTTGTTGATACGAGGAATTTTTACATATCACATTCTCATGCAATTCTTTTTAAAAATTGGAAATTATAAAGTAGAGTGGCCTCACTGAACCGAAACGAACTGCAGGCAACTGACAGCAATTAATGCTATGTTTCATCGTAGAAAACATCGATTTATTAACCATCTATCATGATTATCAGATAAGCACCTCCAAACTACAGTTCACAACAAGTACAAGTTCAAATGTAAAACAAGTTTATGTGCGAGAAGCAAGCTCATAGAGTACAGACGAACACCTTTTGTACATGGTCCATGGTATATTGTGAACTTTAAGGAAGATCAATCAAGGAGTGATAATTTTCTGTTTCAACTAAGCCTCCCTGTTGAGCAGTTCCCAAAATATTGCACTTGTCAGCTCTGCTAAACTTTCGTAGTTTTTCGAATAGAAGCTTTGAGGCCTCTCTGTCGCGTTACTACAGGAGGTGTCTCGCAAAAGAATTCTGTTCAAGGATGAGGAGCTTGTATTTGTGTCGGCTTTGTTGTCTCTTTGTCACAACAGATAAGTATTTAAAGACCACTTATTTGCGTGAAATTTTTCGAGCTATACTATTTCGATATTGCATTATGACCACTAGGATCGCGATGTTGCTTTAGCGGGCACTGAAAGAGTTTCGGAATATTAGTCCCTTTGAAAACTCAGAGTTTATATTGGAACGGATTTGTATCCATAATGCGCTTCTGTCCTTTTAGGTGATCACAAAAAGTCCTGTATTTAACTGTGTGCTATGTGAATTAATCGAAAAACGAAGTAAAAACCAATTCGTTGTTATTGTCTCGTGTGAATCTCGTTTTGCTTGGTCCAATTCAACGTACTGTCGAGTGAAGTGCAAATCGTAGCTAATGAGCATCACAACTGGCATTTGCACCACATTTCTTTTTCCAAATTCATTAACAGATGACATCGGCTGAAACTAATGTGAACTGATGTACAAAAGAGATGAATTTTCGCCGAAGAATTGGAACAGTGCTGTCAAAGACTAAATTTTTAGTGGGTATTAGTATATGATCACCTCATACCGTTGACCAATTCATCATTGAACGATTCAACGTGCCGAAAGCAGTACCAGTTCGCTCTACATTATTTATTCCGATGCTGTTTAAATGAATGAAGTCTACTTACGATATACAACTTCCTAAGCACGAAACCACATTCATCTTCTGAATGACAATAGATGTTAAACTGAGTAATGTTTTTCTGGAATAGGGAACTTTCGACTCCCGAGTGACTTTACTGTTTTGCACCTTGTCACAAAGTACATCTCCGACCTTGCTTTCTCAGTTATATCATCCGGGCCTCCTCCGCTCACTTTTAGAAGTTTGATTGAGAGTTCCCTAGGCATACTATGTCTTCTCTTGTTACTCGTATTGCAATAATCACATTTTCATGACTTATTTCCAGATCAATGAAACAAGATGATAATCGAATTAACTGTAGAAACTGACACAGAAAGCATTCAACGATGAATTTCATCTGAGATAACGATACGCAAAAGCTGTAATATTTTTGATAACTGTTGACCTTACGACAGTAGCTACCCTCCTTAGCGTATACATCACAAATACTTCTCATGGCTCCGCCCTCGCAACTGTAGTCTTCCAGCGTCGGCGCCATTTTGTATTTGTTCTTGGTAGGAAGAACCAGAGCAACGGCGCTATCATGCAACGTCTTCGCCCACTTCTTCCGCTCTTCCTCACTGCAGCTACAACAGGTGGTTTTTTTCTTTCACTTTTCGATTACTTTAACCAGCAATTATTTTTATACCTGAAACACGTCCAATTAGACAAGCAAGAAATGTCGTCTCTTACGGTAGGGAAGTTTACGTTCTTGCAAACCCTTCTTCTAGTTATAACTAACCGATGATAAGTTACGGGTCTTAATTGAATAATTGAACAAAGCATTAATTTAAAATGTGATAACAGCAGTGATCTACATTTTCTTGTGATGTTAAATTCTATATTTTCTGCGAAACATCAGAGGTAAGTCTCTTTAAGAGCTTAGGCAACGTTCCAACTGAATCGTTTTTTACGATCCCTTATTTGCATGCTCAATGACAGCAATTTTCTTCCCTCATGCGAAAAAAAAATACATTTTTGGACGATTCCGTCGGTAATGAGGCATTTTAAATCGCGTGTGCACAAAATGTTAAATTTGGCTATCATTCGCTCCGAGTTTGTATGTTTTGCATTTGCTAATTCATGAGAAATGAAATGGTGTTGCCATTAATTGCGCACATTTATTTCTATTGAAATTAGTTGCCATTTCATTAACTACAGCCGTTCAATTCCATTAAAATGTGATTTCTCAGTGATGGGCCATCTAACATCAATTAGGTGCTACGCGTGTACGACAATAACTGCGGATCGTCTATTGAGCGATGTTTACGATGCAACTTGGAGACGATGGCTTGCAAATGTCCGCTTCGTGCCAAGAATACAACAATGTGATGACTTTTTTGAGGTTTTTTATTTAAGCCACTATACATCATCCTTTCCAACTGGTGCCTTAATTACTCTCAAACCTTTACAGTTTTCACTATAATATGCTCTGCTTATAGTTGAAAGTGCTGAAAAATCATTGAGGCTGTTGCTTTGGCACAATAATTGCTCACTCATTGAAATCACCACTTTTCTTCATTGCAATGTTCGCTCTATGCTGCTGCATTTTTGTTTCAGCCCTCAGCTGTCTTGTATCATTTTGGAATACAACGTATTAGCTATTCATAATTTGGTCGCTTCGATGGGAATACTTCCTTTTGTATGAATCACAGAAAAAAGCACACACAAACATCCGGCAAAACAAATCTAATTGCAGCCGGAACTCGCACAAAGATCTGGAGTACGCAATCAAGCGTGCAATGATGGTGTCTGTATGAAAATGTGGTTCAAAGAGAATAATGGTTGGTCTTTATCTACCTTCTAAAGTCTCAGTTATTCAACCAGTTGCTTCGACAGTGGTTTGTTAATATTGTAAAGCGTTTGTTTTTGCATTTTTTAGTGTTTAAATCTTATTGTGTTCTTCTGACTGTTCACATCAAGATTTTATCTAATTAAATTGATGTTAGCTATTTAGCTATGATTTGATTTCTAGAGAAATCAAAAATTTCCTTTCTTATTAGAATATTGATCACTTCTGAAGAGAATTCTTTTCTTTTTTTCTTTTTTTTTAACATGTTGGGCTGAAAATACGATATTGTGCTTCTTATAAATCGCTCTAAATATTGTTTCTTAACCAGTTATCAGCTACAGACTTCTCATGAATTTTATTTCAGGAAATAGTCACATTTGGAGGGGTTGCATACCTAAAACTCAGAATCGAGTTCGCTCGGACTGTACAAAAATATCGAGTAGCCAAGGTATGTCGAGATCATAATTTAGATGATCAGAAGTTTCGAATGTTTGTTGAACTCTATGGGAGTGATGCTTAAGGCTATAGAAGTTAAGTTTTCAAGCTGTGTGCTGTGCATATCTTGCAAACTCTCTTCTCCAGCATTCAGCACCTGCCAAGGCTATTCAGTCAGTTCATTTCATTCTTCTCTATAATTACTCAGCATTTACCAAACAAGTCATCATCAAGTACTTGTTGCCCACTTCGACAGTCATCAACGCTCTCTTTTATGCACCTTCAGCAGCAATGCTCCAAAGATTTAATTACCCGTGCGTATTGGTCCCTTCTCAAATGGAATATCACAGGAAGATATGTTATAACGGCTATAAATTTCTAGTTAGCAAAGTGTGACATACCGTCGCATGTTGCCATAGGCAAGAGAATTGAAGTTATGCGACAGCGAAGGAATTCGTTTAAATGGCAGCTGCCTTTGCTAGAAAGGTTAAATAATAAAATAATTAATAACCGAAAGCCAATGTCAATGCATTTTTACAAATTCATATTAACAAAGCGCACCATAGCGGGATTGTGCCTGTCCATGTGTGTGTCCATGGATTTTCTGGTTTCACATCTGAGATCGGAATCAGTGCAACGGAATTTAAAGGGCATAACGTGCAACGACCTAGCCTTTTAAATCAGTTTTTAGATTTAGTGTTCAAATGATTTGCATGTATTCTACTGTCGATTCAATCACATTCTATATCGACTGTATTGCAAAACATGCTTAAAAGCGAATCTTTTATTAAGGAATAGCAAATATCATCGAATCAGTAAAAATATGAAAGCTTCAACGCACATATTTTTTGCTGAAAGTTTATGCAAACGAAGGAGCTGATGGACGGAATACAAGCGTATTTATGGCGCCAAGTGTCTACCTGTCTTTATTCTTGAATTGGTAATGGATGCAAAAATTGTTGCAATACAGTGGGAAAATGTTTGGTGGCTTGGAATTAACGATCTTAATATTATCGTGCAATAGAACTTATACTAATTTCTTACTAGCAATTTTCAGTTTCTTGCTATCGGCAATTTTTTATGCAATTTATTTTACAGGCGAAATGGAGCTCTGCACATGCGACAGTAATCTTTGCAATAGAGGAAGGCGAACGACCACATTTTCAATGTTACTGTCGCTTATCACTTTGCTCAATTGCTTTCTATTTCAGAATTTTTGAATCACTCAAATTTAACTGCTTGTTTTCGATTGCCTGGAAAATTTCAAATTCTTTACTGAATATATTCCGTGCAACGAAGATTAATTGAATGGCAATGACTGAGATTATGGACGCATGCCGTGGGAAGTAACGAAATAGAAAATGCAGCTGCCTAGTTATGACAAACTCATTACTGAACACGTCGACCAAGTCTTAGATTCTGAGATGTAAAAAAGGAAAAATCAAGTGAGAAATCATAAAAGCTTCCTAGATGAGTAAGTCGCTTTTTGGAAGGTAATGATAGGTATGAATATAAAGACTGTCAAATTCAAGAATATGGAAAATACCGTGATTTCTCGTTTAAAAGCCCTGGATGTTTATAGCGTTTGCAACTTTCGAAAGTGGCTGCAAAATCGATGGAGGTTTATAAAAAAGGAGATGAGCTTTGTGCTAATCGGAAATTTTAAAGCGCCTGCGGCCTCGAAATAATGGTCGAAAAGAGAAAATTTTGTTGAAAAAAATGTATTCGAGCAATTTTCCCTTTTCTCGCTGTTAAAGTACTCTTGAAGCTCAAATTCGCTGGTGATTTTCTAAACTGAACATGTCAAACTGCTAGACAACAGAATCAGCTGATTCATGTTCCAAATGCCATGCTTATTCCTAAGGGGGGCAAGAAGTTTTTATTTCTCGGTAGACTCGAAAAAAGCGGTGTTAATTAGAGAGAGGTTTACTGAAAGGAGGCCCGTAAACGAGAAAATACGATATCTGAGCGAGGATTATTTAGTTCAGATGTTTGAGTGCAGGTTGCGGTACTAGAGTAAAAAACCGCTGCTGCGTTTTTTTTGTTTTTTTTTGTTCAAATCTTCTTATATTTCCAAAGTTTTGCTCAGAAAAGGAGTATTTTAAAAATCGCATAAAAAAGTCGGTGGAGCAGTGCCGCAACGGAAAGAATCTCGAATCCACAAAAACGAAAGACGGCTTGTATTTGACAAAAACGGTAAATTGAGCATAGTCTTAGCATAAAACCTTTTGGTCTAATTTTCCATTTGCATAAAGTGGAAATTATCATATTTGGACGACAATTATCAAATGCGCAAAATACAACATTATTTCGATGAATGCTTGCGATAAGACAATGAAAAACGAAAGAAATCTAAACCACAATTGTATTCACTCAATGCATTGAGTTATCTCACACAATCACATCATCACGGCAGTGTGACCATCGCAGAAATCGACAAATATTTAAAGGCAGTCGATGTAAATAGAGGCGATTATCAGATAGAGTGGAAATGCGTAAGCATCTAACGGGTTCTTGAACGATTTTTTTTTTCAATTGCTACGCACATACTGAAATCGAGTTGTGTTTCGATATTGACAAATCGACCACTCGACTCCGACGTAAATACATTGAAATTCGCTAAAAGAAGTTAAAAAGAAAATTGCTGTTGGTGATATTTTTATATCATATAGATAATCAGCTACAGTTTTTTCTAGTGCTAAATTTTTATTTTCTACAACAAATCTCTGTGTCACCTTCTCATATTGTTCTCAAACACACTCGTAATAGAATATTTAAAATGTTCATGTATACCTCATATCTGTCTTATCAAAGACGTCTAAGAAATTTTCATGCAGTCCACGCAATTTCGTTCACTGCATAACTCATGACTTTAAAAACTTTCGCCCTCTTAAAAGCAAGTAAGTTGATCATACAATAAATGGAAAGTAATTGGCATTCTATCGTAACTCGATTACCAAAAATAACAATTCCAACTTTACTGTTTGTTAATTTATTGTCTCTAATGTGTCTACAACAGGCATCTATCAAGAACACTTCATCGAAATGTTTCTGCGAACAAAAAATGGTCCTATTAGGAACTAATACCCTTCTTTCACCACTTTACTGTTTCGATCTTATTTCGTCTGAAGTGTGAAAGCTCATCCAAACAGAAGCATAATCGGATAAAATAGCAACAAACGAACGCAATTTCTTGTTACTAAGTACACAGCGTAAGGACGGAAATGCCGAACGACTCGCTCTATATAACCATCTACAATAATTAGCACGGGAATTCTATTGAAGTAATTATTGGCTAACCTCTACATAGCCGAACTCTTTGAAAACTTTCCAAGCGAAAGCAATCATTGATAGTAGTAGAAGCACTGCTAGCGATGCAGAAATGAAAAGATTTGTATTGCTTCTTCTCCTTGTCAAATATTTTATGTTCCCGACAATCTGCAATCAATGAGATATATGAATAGGGGTGAGGAAGGGGGGAGGGGGAAGTGGGAAATGGCTGCTAAAGAATTAGTGGTTATCATTGAAATGCTGTCACAATTCCCTCATTAAAAGTTTATTTGCTTGCGTTATTTGAAAAAATTGATATCAGTCACATTTTAAACTAACAAAACGAGAATATTCAGTTGTTTTTTTACTTGCTCTTTTGAAATTTGAGCGAAAGGATAGCATGAACTCTCAAAATTGACACTCATGAAGCACAGAAGGAAGGAAACTATGAAATATATACTCAGAACAGAAGGAGCCGTGACTGACTAGAATCTAGAAATGAACACAAAATAAGAAAGATAAAAAGCAGTAGCACAAAACCAGCCTACCGGATATGGTATTGATGCACTCGCACCGCTAAACACAATCTCGTTTAATGAATCGCTGAGGTTGCCAACTTTAGCACTATCGTCGACTACGAAATGAACTGACACCTCGTCGTCTTCTCTCTCTGTTCCGGTTATCTATATAATGGTTTTATTTCAAATATTATTTGCATCGACAGATAGCAGAAACCTCAACGAAAAGATTGGAAGACCGTTTAATAGGCAATTAACTTGGGAGGTGGTGAACAAAGAAAAAGAAGTGTAAAAGTGGAAAAGATAAATAAGGTGGACAAGAGTATCAGGGACGTAGGGGATAAGGTTCACCTTTGCAATTCGCTCATTAGTCCAACTACTTTCGTAAACTGTCAATAAACACTAAAACATGTGCAATAATGCCCTCATCATTTAGCTGATCTGATTGTTAATACAAATCATCTACAAAGGTTTATTTCAACGATCCATCATGTAATACACGTAAACGTTCCGTCAAATTCACCTGTAGGAACTCCTCTGTGAAACTGTTTGACCAGTCTGAGGCTTAGATTGAGTCATTCAACGATTTAGATTGTACTTATATAGATGCCCATAGTTGCCATGTTTTTAAAATCATAAATCTTCATGGCATTCGAATATTGTTATCCTTTTGACAGAGAAGATAATAGGGTGGCAGAAAGTTGCGGTTCTCAATCTATTAATTAGAGACCAATATGAGCGTTAGCTCAAGAAGAACTCAAATAAATAAAGAAGAGCGTTGGAAGACGGAACTGACTTTTACTGGAGATTCATTTCCATTCAATGCGCTCCTCTTTCCTCGTTTCTGAAGCATCTCCTCAATGATGCCGTTCAATGCAAAAGAGATGCCACTCCGGAATTCGCTACCATCAGAATCAACTGATCGTGGTACCCTCAAATGTAGCTCCAATACTCCGTCATTATCCATTGATAGCGAATCGCGAACAATGCCATCATCGCCGACTTTTTCAGAAGCTTCTGTTCGAACATTCCGGTCTATAGATCGCCGACGTTGCCATATTACTTGCTTATTTCGCTCATCATTCTCGAGTGTGCTGTTTTGTTGGAAGCTGTTGGAGTTAGACTGAACTGACGGATGGGAAATGTCTGGAAGAGTCGTTATGTCCGACGGTAGTAGTGTTGGGTCAACGACGATATTTGTAATGGTCGCAAATATTTCGAGAGAATCGTTGGCTGAAAAAAATGAAACCGATTATACCTTCAAGTTTTTACTATAACAAAAAAGAATTGCAATGCCAAATAAGTATCAAATTTCAGCTTCTGCACTAAATTTCCTGTCAAATTTTGTATTTTCAATAAAGCTGACATTCAAATAAGTAAGTAGATAAGAAAGAAACCTACCTGACCAGTCACTGTTGCCAAATTGGGCAATGATGAAGACGTCAGTCGTCGTCTCTAAAAGAAATTCCTAACAGGCAATATTTGAAGGGCAATATCTACTGCAATATAAGCACGCTACTTTCTATCGAATCTGATGTGCACATTCAAGAAAGCTAATATTAGATGCGTGTAACGTACAGACACATCAAACGGTAATCGGGCAAAATTCATCATAATGGACTCATTAAATCTATAAAATGCGCACATCTCATCAACTAGTTAATAAATAGTAACAGTTAGTTATATAATGAGCGCTAACATTCGACGCTATGTCACACTGCATAATACAAGGTGAAAGAAGCTTTTTCATATGTAAGGCGAGAATTCATCCATCGATCAGGTATGACATTTTTAATGCGGTCGACCAGGTATGGCATTTTTTTGTTCACTTGATCGGGTAGCGTTCTGAAAATTCACCAAATTCCACACTGCATTTTACTAGTCATTGCAAATGCATAAGCTTTCACACTCATTGAATATATGCACGCCTTCATAGTTTGCTGCTCGGATCGCAAAATTTCTCTGCTCAGAGCCTCTAAAATAATTTCTTCATGATTTGTGAAACACTATTGATTCATTTAATTGCTACATGCAAAGGTTGCAGAAATGTGATAAAACGACCACATAAATCACAGCTCCAAAATGCCTACCGAGGGAATCTGATGCCAGATCTGATCGTTCCGTTGTGTTTTTGGAAACAGATTCCTTTTCACCGCTGTTCAAGGTAAGCGCTGATGACGTCATGCAGGGATCTATAACTTTCAACGGTCCCAATGCCGGAAGTGATGTTCATTATAAATGTGTTGTGAATTCATTTGAAAATTGATGTAGTTCTTTTCACAATAAAAGACGAAACAAATATTAAAAAATTAATAAAAGATGTAGAAACCCGTAATTACTGAATCGAAAAATCGAAGTGCCTAACGAGATTTTCTTGTGCTAGAGCTAAAACAACAATTGGGAGCTGAAGCAAAGAAAGAAAACAAAAACGATACTTAGAGTTTTTAAAAATGAGTCAACCAAAAGAGGTCAGTCAACAAATGCCATATGCATGTTATTAAAAGAACTGACGAACTTTTCTTATTTCAAGCCAATAAATATAGGACACGGTTGACATTACCGTATAGCCACGACCATGACGAGTATCGAACTAACTCGTCACTGTACGCAGCCTGAAATACTACCGTGTTCTGCGCTTGTTCTTTTTTCGTCACATTGGTTCCTACTTTTGCACAGACTTTTAATATCGGCCAAACAGTTTTGGCCTATTATCTTTCAAGAACTGGCTGTATATCCTTTAACGTGATTTTGAAATTTGCACTTGCATGAGTACGCTACAAATCTGCGCAGGATTGTGCCTGTATGTGGCTCATTCGTTCGGACAATTTGCTAAACACAAAATATACATTGATGAACTTAGTGAATATAATTCACACGATAAGTCACCCCTATCCTCGATTTCGTTGCGATTCATGCGTTGTTTTAAAGCGTTAAAAATTTTACGACTTGAATTTGTTTAATGACCGATATAGTGCCGTCCATAGGGGAACTTTTTTGATAGAGGATTCGTAAAATGATAGGCTATGCTTGAGTGTGTATAAATAGAGACTGTGTTACCGTGGACTCGGAAGTTTTCTTAGTTGGCTGTTCAAATGGGCCAAAAGGCTAAAAGGCACTTTGTGCTTACTGTCTGGACCCAATTTCTCATCTATTCGTATACAACGAGATATCTACTTTTTTAGTGCCAGATTAATTAATTCTTGGCATAAATGTATTACCAGATAAAACGAATATCAAAACTAACCACTTGGCATCATGCTGTCCATGGTGGCTTCATTTGCTGCAGCAGTCACTAAGCCCAATGAGCTTATCGCGCCGTGGTCATCATTACTCGATTCTCCACTGAAGATACGTGGATTTGTTATCACAGCTTCTCCTTCCTGGATGTTCCGGTGTCCATTCATGGTAGAAGGGTGCTTACCATCTGATGTAACTGCTGTTTGTTGCTCTTCATTTCCATCAGTTCCCGTCTGTGAGGTGGCACTCGGTCTATGGGTTATTTCTGGACGAAGCAAAACGCCTTCAGTATTCGTTGATAATTCTTTGATGTTCGTCACACTTGTATCATCCAAGTTTTCAAAATTTTGACTCACTGATGTATCGTTTACTTCTGATGTAGGACGAGTTTCTCCTCCGACGACAGCAGCTTGACTCGACAGTTGTTCGTTGGCAGCAAAAGCGGATGATGTGAAGATTACGTTAGAAGTGGGTTGGTTGTCGGCTTGTCCAGCTCTGTTTTCAATATTGTTAGATTCATCCGATTTATCAACGGTGTTTATTTCAGTGAGAACGCTTTCCTGCGTTGAGTAGACCATCTCCTGATCACTGATTCCATTAGTAGCCTCGGAAAATACAGCAATTTCGTTTGACGGTACGATGGAAGAAGCAGTAGTGAATTCTATGGAATTCTCTGTTCCGCTAGGGATTATATTCCCTTCAGGAAACGGGATTTCATTCGATATCTCGTGCACATTATCAGTTTCGTGCGCAGTTCCAACGTTCCCCTCTGTTTTGCCTACAGTATCTATTTCACTGTTTGCCGTAGTCCTAAAGCTGCTGATTGGTTGCTCATTAGGCAAGATCAATTCACTGCTTATTTCTGTCGCACCGACAAGAGAGCGCGTTGTTTCAGTTGATGAACTCGTTGTACTATCGGCTCTCGGGAATTCAGTTCGAAGAGGAACAGATGGAGTAGTGTGGGTAAGAATATTATCGATTTTTTCGGTATCCGTTCCATGTGAATCACTGGCTTCAATATCTATAGATGGTGGTCCCACGCTGGCAAAATTGTCAGTCGGTGGAGTGAGAAGCAATAGTGAGGTTGGTAGTACAATTTCACCGATGTTAGTAGTGATCGTTATAGAAACATTTCCCGTAAAAATTTGAAGAGTTACCGTACCTCCGGTTATGTTAACAGTATGATGTGATGCTGTGGAGGTCATCTGAAATAACATCAATTTAAAAGCCATTAAATTTTATAAGCACTCTCAAAAATCGAGAAAATATAACGCACTTGAAATTGTTATGAAAAGCTAAAAATCTATTAAAAATAGTCGAATAGGAGAATCATACTCAACTAGTTGTTGCTATTATTTACTATTAAGCAAAATAGGAGTGTTTGATAAAATTACTATAAATAAACAATTAAAGAATTTATTATTCAAAATGATCGAATAAGCACGTTGTAATAAATGATTAAAATCACAGGAGCACTTACCTCGAATTATTCTCGTATATAAAAATAAATAATTTTGAAACTTTTAAATGACAACTGACCAATCTAATGGCATATTAGTCATGGTCACATAAATTATAACGTTAAAACATAAGTTCCAACCTCGTTTAACTTTTGGAGGTTTCGATAGATATTTCAATAAAAATGAGGCAAAAATTAAATAGCTATAGCCGCTTTTTCAAAAGTTGGACGCAAAGCAAGAGTAATATGAGTAAAATGAGTTTAAATCGAAATTCTTGATACAATTAGAGAATAACTATTAGAATGGATAACAGACTTTAGTGGCGTTTGTTTGCATAGCGATTTGAGATTTATTAGCGAAAGCGTGTACACCATTGATGTGTCCTGATTCAAGTACCATTGCCAACTGCATGGAAGTCAGCTGAATGCGATCAGCCGATTCGAGTGTATTGCTTCCGATTTTCAGCTCACCCTCTCGTCTTTCGATTAATGCTCTGCAAGTGTTTTTGCGTTTATGAACCGTTATGAATATAATAAAAAATAGTAATAAAGAAAAGCCGACAATTCTAGATAAAGTGCGGAATTTTTGTTTCTAACGCAAGGCTTCAGTTATTTATACTATGTGGCATAATCACTATCTGTCTCATCCCTGCTTACATATTAAATGGTAATATCAAATCTAAAAGTAAGATAATCCTCTCAACGCGAAAATATTTCGACGTTAAGCAGAAATGATCGCATCTCATCTACTATCTCATAATGAGAGCATTTATACTCATTTCTAGCAAAAATAAGCGCAGAAATTCGTCAATGAAGGCAATGTGCGCTTCTATTCCCTTTAGTCCCAGCGTTCATCGAAAAATTTCTATGGAATGTCCAACTTCTTACGGCAAAATGCAAATAAGGTAAAACTAAACGTTCATAACTCCTTTCGAAGTTGATATACAATTGTAACAGATAGTATAAATGATCAATCTATGATGGCCATTATGCTCATTAAAATTCGCTACTTAAGCTTTTGACATCCCTCACAGGTGAATTATGGGATGACTAGACAGAAAGAAACACAAAGACACGGACATCTGGAGTCGGATTCATGCTTCTTTGCGATGATGGTGTCTTGCTTCAAAATGCAGTAAAAGCACAAAAAAAATAGTGAAGAATTTCTGAGCCTCAAATTGTCTCTGTTAGAAGAAAAACAGCGTTCCTCTCCTCTCTACTTCAACTACATCGGTCTTGTTTTTCTTAGCTTTCTCCTCGCTTTATCATCATAGAAATAATGCACTTCGCTTGTGGAATGCAAAACAATATAGAACCTCACGACTGAACAAAAAGTTTGCAAAAATCGCGATTGCGAACTTTGTAAATTGCTCCACATCAACATAAACGTTTGTCGAGTTGAAATTCGTATGTATTGCAGTATTATCATCAGCACATCGAATCCACATTTCATGACTCGAAATGAAAATATCAAAAGGCGATAAAACTGTTTGCAATTGCACTGTATGACTTGCGGAAATCAATTGTAATGATCGATAATCATCCGCTAACTCCACAGAAACTTTACCATAGCGAACATTCACCTGAAAATAGTAATTAAGCGAATAATATAAGAGATTATTTGCGATAAAAGAATTCATTAAAGTAAATGAT
Source organism: Baylisascaris schroederi (assembly GCA_006503575.1). Lineage (NCBI taxonomy): Eukaryota > Metazoa > Nematoda > Chromadorea > Rhabditida > Ascarididae > Baylisascaris > Baylisascaris schroederi. The sequence goes on from QEWY01001293.1 coordinate 2,614,736, forward strand.
CGCTCTTCAATTGATAAATTCACGTTGAAGTGGTGAATCCGTTAACAATGATATAAAGCTTAGAAACGATGAATATTTCTTCGGAAACCATGAGACTCTAAAGCCCGAAATAAGAAGTGCAATGAGATTTTCATGGAAATATATCGAATTTGGTTAGGAGAGAAAAGAAATGACAGAAAAAATGCACATCAAAGAAATGCATAGTCCTACTTCTCTAGAATTCTGATCCTTTCTCAGCGCAGAAAATTTCTTGAAGAAAATAACCCGATTGGTTTCCCTGTGATGAGGAGAAGCTAATCTATTCTTTCATATCGAAGCCATCCTTCTCCTTACCAAAATTGTCAACATTTTGCCAAAAGAGGAAGGAATTTTACTGGTCGCCCTTTGTGGATTTTTGGAAAGTATCCCATTCAAGATGCCGTTCATGTGCACTGCTCATATTCGAAGGTTAAATAAACTTTGTGTCTCTCTTGGGAAAGAAGGAAAGAGAGAGGTAAAGAGTGGGCGGAGGGAAGCGAAGAAAACCCAACCATTTTCTAAAAGATAAAGAAAGCAGCGAAGACGGAAACATTCCATTCCCATCACCTCGCTGAGCTGATTCGTCTCTCCACCCCTATTCGCCACAGTAAAACCGATCCTGTTGTACGACCCAAATTCTCTGATTATCCCACCAATACAAAGCGCATACCAAATGCTCAAGTTTTTGAATTTGTTGCTGGAAACTGTCGACTTAAAAAGTACCTATAATTCTACATGTTTCTTTCGCAGTTGGTTGAAATGTTCTGTCAGCGGATATGCGCAGTTTGGTTACAAACTAAGCTCTAACTTTTTGCTTCTTATCGCTTTTTTTTTCCTTCGCCCTTTCCTCTCCCACTTCCTCCCCTCCCTTCCCTGCAGCAGCTGCTTTAGGCGGAAGAATAAGTCAAATTAAATTTTTGATACGATTCCAAAAGTTTCACGAACTTCGGCGATAGTGCCTACAAATAGCGGTGTCGGGGCATACTGCTTATACAACATATAATGCGCACCTTCACAAAGTTGACTTCTCAAATTTCCTAGAAAGCAGACCATTTCCTTGTTTCATTCCGAGAAAATCTAAATATAACTTGTTTAAATCTGATTCCATCCTGCACCACTTCTTCCCTCTCCCTCTCCTGATGTGAAAAAAATATCCGTTGTTGCAGCACTCTCGTCCGTCCTCGGTAACGTCAATAGAGCCACAGATTGAAACTCTCTAGGCGTTATAAAAAAGATTTTAATACTGCACACAGTGGGATGCCAAAATTAAAGCCACACAGTCACGTCAGGGTTGCTATGCAATAAAACGGCGTCAATTTGCGTCATTTCGCGACTGGTACGAATTGAGCCGGTTCATAATTGAGATATATAATCCGCCGTTATTAGTAATCGTTCCGAAAATGAGATATGCCAATCTATACCGTTTTGCTTTCATTTCAAATCGAGCATTCACAATGATGCGACGATCCTCATTATTCAATAAGCACATTGAACTCGTCATGTGCATTCATTGCATGGATAAACCACATCTATACAATCCAGAATTTCGTTGGAATATTAAGCAGCATGATGTTTCTTATATTGCTATCGTATAAAGCGCTCATCAATTTTTCCCAACAATTATTGCTGCCTCAACGATACAAAAACGCATTCACTTAAAAAGTTCTTGTTTTTCATAGTAATTAAAAAATTATGCTGAGTGATGTAATAAAGAGTGATGACGAGGAAGAGCACCCTATGTTGTGGAAATACCTGTTCACAGACAAAAATTAGGGGACGACGAAACTAACAAGAAAGTTATTCGTTTCTGTCAACTACTAGATTACGGAGGATAGGTGACGCGGATAGATCGTCAAAAAATGGATCCTACCAGCTGTGTTTATAAATCTGCTTCATTTTGTAAATTAAATGGGATGAATGCCATAGAAAGACGTGACATCGAATGTTCCCGAGGAAAGACACCTTGGCACCGTCGAGTGTGATGATAAGGTTGTAGTTGTTCGTAGTGGATGTTATGAAAAGCTGACGATTCATTGCAGTCGAAATGTTGGACGTAAGCGTGAGGCGTGGCTCCAACGAGAGTTGCCACGTATGTATCGAAATGTGCGCCAAGCGGGCATGTGCCGCTTCGACATGCGTTTCCCTCACCAATAAGACCAAGTCAATATCCGATTCCGCGAGCATTTCAAGATGCGAATGTTCATCTTCTGTACGATTCGATGACAGCAGCACCTGCAAATCGCCAGAATATTTTGCTTTCTCCCACTTAAAGCGATAAAAAACTTGCTGGACAGTTACAGGTAAGGAGCTGCGAAGAGTTTCGCCCCTAACGAGGCCAAAGCCGAGGAAACGAGGGGTAGCGCAGTTCTCTGACTGCTTTTCGAGATCCATCCCCGAGACAAATAATCTTCCAACGACGCCCCTCAAATCGCTCTCCGACGAAATCCCTTCTCCCTCCCTTCTCGGCGAAAACCATCTCCTGCATCACATTACCTATAGGAAGCCGGCAACTGAATTCTACCAGCAAACGATCGCAAAGTCGACCCACAAACAAGCAAGGACACCGAAATCAACCACTAAAGACATGAACAAAACAAAAAAGACTATCATCACCTCTAATCTGTCGGCCTTCGTCGATAAATTAGCGCCCAGCACACTGAACAGCGTACGAACCGTATTGGTAGCAGATATGTTTTCGGAGTGGCCACGTGGTTCGAATTCAAGCAGAGAATTCCGCGACCAAACCTGACCGCTAAGAAAGCGTTCAGTAAGGTCGATGCGAGACTCATCTGACACGACGCTCACCGTCGACGACCTGATCGAAACGTTCGAATTGAAAGAATGCACCTAAACTTGACATTCTTATATCCTTTGGCTGGTTTCCGTATATCTTCATGTTTAGAAAATACCGCATACGTCACCGTATGCATGCATCGATGAACAGTAATTGTCTATGCGATGATGAAACATTTATTAACAAGGATAAATCATGGGTTTACCTGTGGGAGATAGGGTATACGGTAGCACATCAATAACAAACCTGTATGTGATCAGAAGGCAGTGTCTGTCGTTTAAGGCGGTGATGGGTATTTGCGGAAGTGTGCAAGTAGAAGGCGAAAATTACTAGTGCACTTGTGGTGGGCAGCGAACCGCGATGGCGCATTGCGTGCACAACGCACGCCGATGCATCACCTCAAGCACTGAACGTTGCCATAGCGATCGAGAAACATTCTGCTTAACCCTATCCCATAATCATGATCGCCAATACATAGCCACTGCTTGTTGCACCACCCGTCTGCACGTTGGGAAAACAATTCCACTCATCGCAGTTTTCTACTTCAAACACCGTCCCGTCCGGTGAACAAATAAGAGACCATCAATAAATGACGCAGTATTCGCTACAAATTTCCGTGTTAATTCTATTGCAATAAATACCAATCATAAAGTGCCTACAAATTCCAAAGGGTTATCCCGTGATATGCATTATGCTCGTTGGGGATTCGAAAGGAATCATCCACAAGGAAAACGCGGTTGCAGGTGAAGTTTATCGATGCCGACAGTCCTCTAGAGTATTGCTTTAAGTTGTTTCAAATTAAATTTGTTCCAGTAATTTGAAGATCATATAACTATGATGAAGAATGTAAAAATTTTTATTCTCACTTCGAAAAAAAAGAGCAATTTGGTTGAACATTTGGTTGTATATTGAGGAACACCTGCAAAAGCAAGTTGCGTTGGAACATTGAAGATCAACAATGCGAAAATTCCCGACGCTCGAGATAACGAAATATTTTCTATCGAAATATAGGAGAAATTTTTCAAAATTATAACATTCAATGAGTAATAAAAGATGATTGCCGATAAAAGATGAAATTTTTATGCTGAAAACTATATTAAACAATAAAGACGATTTAATAAGTGTGCATCAAAAGATGTATTCTCAATAAAAACTTCGACAGATTAGCACAATTTAAAGAAATAAAAACATTAAGTGTTCTTATGGGAACAGATCCTAATCAACAAACAAAAATGAGAAGCTATCCGATGAGTTAGTTTATCGCTGAAATATCGTGATCTTTTTGACGTTGTTACATGAACGACGGATATGTCCTCTTTCATTTTCAAAGTTAAGGATATTAGTATAGAGTTATAGTTTATTGCTTCGTGCGTAGAATTGAATCATCACTCAATTATTTGCTTGGTACGAAACATCGCCATACTTAAAATCTTCAACTGCGTTTTATCTTCGCATTTTATCACTATTAACTGCTAAAGTTAGAGCTTTGTTTAAATTCGGATTATTTGAATTCTTTATAGGAACACTTTTTAAGCAGAAATTTATGCAATTTAGAGTAAATGAAATTGCTATGCATCTTTCACATTCGGCAACGACAATCAGAGTGAATAGTGAATCTTTCGATTTCAACAACAACAACAAAAAAAAAAAATCAACCAATCTTACTACTTTCCTTGAGTAAGACGTCGAGTATTTTTTCATTAGGAAACTGCCAACGGAAATGATAGAATAATCGGTTTCTTATCAATTAAAATTGTGTCCAATCAAAAAAAAAAAAAAAAATCGAAATTGAACAAAACTCGAATTTTTAGTAGGCGTCGGGATTCATGCTCGAATAAGTCTCAAAAATCTGTAAGTAGCTAGCAAGCTTTAATTTCAGCGTCAATAATCCCTCAAGTACCTCTCTATTTTGTTTGAACTTGATCATTCGGTTTCATCCCACAAAAACTAAAAATAACGTGTGTATGACGCACCGCCTGATAAACACACAAACACACATACACACGCACACATAACTCAGGATGCGCATGTAAGAAACGCCGACAAACGCACGTCTCCTAAATAACAAACAGAACGAACAAAACGCCATCCTTACAGTACTCAGATGTGCATTTCAACGCCCAAGTCACTCACTGCATTCCCGATTCCACGTCATTTTAGACGATCGACGAAAATACCTGCAAGCAGTACTGAAAGCGATGGATTTATGCGATGATGGGTCGTTATTCAGCATGGAATGCAAGTTTCACGTAGAATTAAATTTTAAGTTTTTATTGCTTATGGTCAGTTGAGTGACTATGATGCATGAGGTTGTTGCTTAAAGATGAAATACCGACCGATAATGAAGCCATGGAACATTGGTCAGCGGAAGTGCGATATTGAACATGTAGATCGACGTCCATAATGATGGATTTTATAGGTATGGCAAATATAACGCGTTGTGGAATGCTCGCGCTAATTTCTGCGGACACATAAGGTTTCCGGGCAGCGCCTCTCGTTGATTAGGAAGAAAGGAAACACGTGTATGCTACTATGGTAATCAATTATCGAAGATATAGTTCATAGCGCATAATGTTTCCTTGTCTGAGCCCAATTCAGCTTACCATATTTTCATCGCGACCGTCCAATACGATCAAAGGTGGGAGAGCCCAGCTATCTTGGTTGAGGTTTCAAATTTTTTGAAAGATGGTGCTTAGGTGAACAGTATCTTTGAAAGGTGGTGACGACTTTGTGCAGGTCACATACGCCCAGGTGACATGCATGGAGTGTTCCTGGCTACGGCGTCAACCCGTTGCCAAATCCAAGCAGGTAATCGCGTCCAAAATTTCCTGATCTTTTGTTTACAATTGTAGGTGGTCTTCTAAACAAGACCACTGCGAAGAATTATTCCTCGCTAAGCAGTCATGCCACTACAAGTTGATTTCAGGTTCAAAAATAACCGGAAAACCTGCTCCAGTTATGTTAGGACCGACGAAGACGCATTATATATTCAGGACACGAAAAATGATTCCGTAAGTAAACGTAAACAAATTACATCATGTGGATTTCATCATGAATGATTTTTTCAACGGTAAACTTGTCCCAGAATTTCTCTGTATGGCTTTCAATCCAAACGATAGCAGAATGCTTGATTGTTCCATAGAACACGAAACTTCTCCGCTGTTGCCGTTAGTGATGTACCCTGTTTTGACCGTTCCCTCTTTCAACAACAGCCACTGGCCACATATGTTCTGTCTTAAGTGTTAATGCAGCAGTAAGAACGCTCCAGGCTATTACGAAAGCAGCAGTCTCGCTTAGAATATTACTGCATTGAGACAATGCGATCAACTTGCCGGTCTGTGGCTTTCACCGAGCGCCTTTTACTTTATAGAAAAATCAGTTCAAGTTGCAACAGTTTGGTTCTTCTACAACATCCGTTGCCGTACAGCATGGACCCCACCTCCTGTTGTCTTTGAATTCGAAGAGATTACTGTCATGAGCACAGTAAGCCAACAACCTCACATCAGCATATAAGCCAATTGCAAATTTTTATATCAAGTTTTTTAAAAAATCTCTTCAGCACTTCAACTATACATCAATAAGGTTGCACACCTGACATTCTCTTAGTATTGAACAGCGCGATTTATGAACAATAAAATACGATGTGCTTACTCAGATCGGCAAGGAAGCATGGTGGAACTGTTACTTTCGCATTACGGAGTGAACACTGCATCGCCGTCAACGAGCTTCAGACACCAGATCAAAACGCCGTCTGACCTAAGAACTCGTCTAAAGCAACGCTAAAAGCGCAATCATATGTAATTAGAACAAAATGAGGGAATATGTAAAGCTAGTATGGCACGACCGATAATACAATAGAACATTCGGTTAGCAACTACTCCAAATATGCTCTTCTATATATGCCTCCTGCAAGTGAGTACCGCCACTTCAACAAACGAACACATGAATGAACTATAGAATTATCCGACGGGTACATTACACAAATCAAATCCATTACCAAAACGAGAGAAATGGGCAGATGCCAACCGACAAATCAATCACCAAGAGTCTGTACAAAAAAAAAAAAAAACTGCCAAAAACGACTGTCGAGCGCACGCACAGCTCAACTGCAAGAGTCGCGCCGATAGACAACATTATCGAAATAAAGGAATGACAAGTACCATAGCAATACAACTACAATAACGCATTGCACATCGCATACATTATCAGCACCGATTTTATAAAGGCCACACACTCTGGCACAGCTAAGAACCACAATGACACAGTGCTATCAGATTGCAGCGATACTTATCGAAAGCATGAACATCGTTTCGCTTTTTGCGATCAAATGTACCCTTCCGCCGAAGGGCACCCCCTTAGCTTACTTTAATAGTCAGCCAATCTCCCTTTTTTAGAACGATTTTTCAGAAAAACTTCAAATGAACCATCATATTCAGTTAGGTTAAACAATACCTCAAATTCTATCAGCAGCTCTGAATTTATGCAAGTAGCACTCGGCACACATTACTGTGTCATATTTAAATATGAATTACCAATGCAAAGAGCATCACAAGACGGGAAACGACCGCTCCCTCATTCAGCGCATAATGAACGCTTGAAAAGTTGGACTTTACAAATAAACATCACAACATTCACATTATATTTGTTAATGTTAGGCTTAATCGATGTTTGAGAATGTCCAACATATACACGTCCTCGTATCTCATTCATTAATGTTTTCGCAATAAAAAAACCGCTTTTTTTGACTCCTAATTTTTCAGATGATCACATCCACCCGAATACGATGAAAATATCACCATAAAGTGAGAGAAATAGTTACAAAAATTGAAAAGATCATTAACATAATAATTATTAAACGAATATCTTCCGGTGAGCTGAAAGTTTTTGTGGAAGGGATAACCGAAAATGCGAAATGTTTTGATTGTTTGATTGTGAAGTCAACTCAACGTACAAATTAAAAATATTAATATCGAAGTAACAAAAACTATACAGGAGAACTTCGCGCAGTGTAGACAATATGCGAACGTTCTACAAAAATTATGACGCTTAAAAATAAGATACACAAGAAAACAATAACAACAACAACAACAACAACAACAACCTCGAAAGAATTGTAAATCCATAGACTATCAACAAATTGTCCTCATCACTTATGAGGATAAATATCACCTTTACGAGCGGCTACTACTTAACGGTGATCTAACATAAGCACATTTAATTCAGATCTCATATCACGGAATCAGCATCGAAATTATGAGAGATCAACACCTAAGATAGCTGATCTCTCGACGAATAAGAAAATTATGAGTTAAAGTGGCCAAGGAAACATTAGATGCTATGCTAAGATGGAAGCAAGTAAGATAAGCTGGGATAATAATGTTGCCATGGGCAAAAAAAAAGATTCGACGAAGGACCATCAACAACGAACTCAAGAGGAAATAACGATTAGTTAGGGAAATGCGTTGCCACTGCAGCCTGCTTCTCGCGAAATTTTAGATCGCTGAATGGAGGATATTTGCACACCAGCGACTTCGTACCCCTCTCCAGCAGAGGCTTGGAAAACCTTCCGAAAAAACGAACAACATGCTCTTCGTTTAATTTCTCCTAGAAACTAAAAATAAAAATCGCGAACGATGCAGCTGCACGGCATATAGATTACTTATATATGACACATAGAAAATGCGAGCAAAAGTTAAACTAGATCACCGTCGATGTGAGAGTAGTCCAGAGGCGCAGTGTGCACCCCACCCAGTTGCATGAACGTGCTCATTATTTGTGAAGCACCATTATTATTAAGGCCACCTTGGTAATTGCCTGCGGTATTCGCCTCGATTACTCGAGGTATATGAATCCGCCGTGACGAACCCAACGGACCCACGTCCGTGGCCCGCGTCAAGGTACCACTTTCTGAGTACCCGATAGAATGCGGCCCCATCGAGACTCGGTCTACTGTCGGCGGCTCCTAAACCAAACAATTTGAATTAATGCAGCAAAATAAGATGAGAAATGAAGAAACAGAAGGGTCCAAGAGCTGAAATATACTCCAACAGTGATTCTTAAACGATCAGTTAATTTCGCGCCTGCCTTTAATTCGTTACGAATGTTCCACGTATTATCGACGTGGGACAGCATTTCACTTGCATAATCCTTAAAATAACACCTGTGAAGAAGGCATGAGCTCAGTAAAAAAGCGAAGCAAATATGAACACTCCAAACTCGTCAAACATCTTACCGGATAGGGCATATTCGTGTATGTTGGACCATCACCGCGCAATCTGTTTTGCCTTACCACATCTTAAAATTGAAAGTTTTAATAAAAGAGACATTAAACCGGCGTAAACATCAAAAACAAGTAGAACTGAAGAAATTTCTTTGATTCGAAATCAACAAAAGGCATCTCGCTACAATATAATGCATGCAAAATAGTGCTAAGTGATAATTTCCGAACAGAAAATGGTTTCAATTTCGCTTTCAAAAAAAAAAAAAGAAGTTGATGAACGGTGCTTTCTGCAATTATAACGATAAGATTTTGGTGAACGAAAAACACCTTTCACTTATGTTCAAATGAAGCGCGACCAAATATTGCAAAAGTGTTACAGGTTAATCAACATATAAAGGAATAAAAACAGGAAATGACGGAAAAGATTGATAGCAAATTCAAATGAAATGTAAATATTCCTGACAACTGAATAACTAACGATTGAAGCCATATTCAACGAGACACTCCGGGTCGTAAAAAGCACTCCTATCTACTTGTTGCACGTATCCGTTCGGATTCACTTCCTGCAAGAATATATTTTCCACTGAGCATTCACAACGCAAAACGTTGTACGCAACACTTTGAAAACGCGACCTCCTTTCCCGTGCACGTTTCTGCTAAAACAAATCTCAAATCCGTCTTTGGCTAACTTGCTTCTTTTCGCTTTCTTCAGAGATGAAGCAAGGAAAATGAGAATATTGTCGAGTAGACATGTGAAGGAAGGAAAGGGGGGGGGGGAGAGAGAGAGAGAGAGAGAGAGATATTAATGAAAGTGTGCGGCATTTGCGGTTCGTCTAAATGCACCTTACAATCGCATCTGCTCCGGGTTCGTTTCTACACCTCCAGTCGAAAATTTCCAAAAAAAAATTACTCTTAGGAAAATTGTAACACAGCACAAAAGGAAAACAAACGAAAAACAAGTTCCCAATAAGAGCATGCTTCAGCACAAGGGTATCACACTAATAGTATTACGAAGGAGAATCTGATCAAGGGTCTCTCAGTAGGCGAGAGAAATGAACGAGATGATTAGATTGAAGGCGGCAAACGGAAAAGGAGAGCCGTATATCATGACCTAAACATACAATCATGGTGCGTACGCTTTGGTCGTCTTCCGAAGGCGGCTCATATGCAAGTTCACTCCTGTTCGTATTCGCCGAATCGGGTCGATAGGCGCTTTCAGTATTGGTCAGTGCACCATACATCTGCACCGGTCTAACGTCACCGCCTGTATTGTTGGTTTTCCTTACCATCTCCGTCTTTTCTGAAAAACGCTTTAAAAGAATAAATTCGCTATTAAAGCCCCCGAAAAATCCAACTGCAGTCTGAACAAAATGAACAGCTCTATTCGAAAGGCGTTCAAAGAAGAGGAAATTTTTTAGATTCGAGAAATCTAAAATTTACTGAGTTCGTTCAATAACATTTCTGAACTTGCTTCACATCGATGGACAGTCATCAAGATGATACACGCAATGTGATCATTTAAAATATACGAATGACAGCCGACAATTAGCACCGCGTTTATGAGCATTAATCACTTTGACAATATTCAAACGAATTGTGGCAACGTTGAAATTTGCAGTCATAGTTATCACACAATGCAAACAACTCGCAAGCTAAAATTATGCATTAAAACTTAAAACATTCAAATTTCTTGCCAGCTGGTGAAACTTGAAGCAAAGATCTCGTATTTTAAGATGGAATCATTCATGCATATATATTTCAGCGGTGATTTTAGAGATATTATTACCTCTGCTCCTGCCGTTCTCTAAATACGCCGTCACATTATCCCCACGTGTCAGGTCATTTTCATTTTATGCTCATCCTTAAACTCGACCGAAAATTCCTTTCCTAAATGAAACCTTCGCTGGTACTGAAAAGAAAGCATTTAGAAAATTACCTTGCAACTTCTTCCTTCGTTGATGACGTTGCATATAGCACAAGAGCAGACAATTGATAATTAAAAGTAAGGCGCCACCGATACAAAATGTGATCATCAAAGACCGTGGAAATGAATCCTTCTGAAACTAATATACACGTAAATATTTTGATGCTATCGAATCCACAGCATCTACACATGTTTTCACGTTGCACCCTTTACGTGACAATGCCTAAAAGCCTATTTGAATGCTCAAAACTAGAACAAGTCTTTGCTGCTATCCCACATCCACACTCATTCTGTTTTATAATAGAAAAGACATAAAATGAAAGGAAATGGGGTAAAGGGAAGGGGAGGGGAGACGTGGCGATATCCTCTGAACAGAAAAACAAAAAACTTGTGGGGTAGGCAATAATTCTGCTTCAGCATGAGAAAACGTACCTTCTGGCTAACTGCAGAAATATCGACGTCATTTTCATCTCGCGTATAGGCCAACAGGGACGGTCGTGAATAATCGGAAGCAGCGCCACGTGCGTTTACTGCCCGCACAGCCACTTCGTAAAGTTGTGCTATCTTCAGTCCTCTTATCTCAACTTTCTAAAACAACCTTTCATATCGCAAATATTGGCTAACCACACAAGTTAAGTTTCATTTTTGTGGTTCAAGCATATAAGCTGATTACTGCAGGAGTCCAGCCCCTTACCAAAAAATACCATAAAATCATAGGCCGACCCTTAAATCAACTGTTTACTATTTTGTCGACATCTATTCAAATGCGCTGCAAACAACTTCTTGAAGAAGCACTCAACAAAAGCAGATAAGGCAGATTTTATTCTCTTCAAGATGATGTGAACATCATGCATTCTTTCAAAAGTATAGATATCGCAGAAAGGCTAAACTGCTCATTTTGATTGGATTTCTGCGTCAAATTACTTTATATAATGGATACGGCTCCACTTATAAACTGCATTGAAAACACTGAAACCATGATATTCGGCACCTCACCATCGTCCTAAATCCATCCGGCCATTTTTGAACTTGGTTGTTTTCGTTAGGATAAACTGGAACTGCAAATATCCCCTTCCCGTTATTTTCTGAAGATGTTGAATATATTGGAGTATTTTAAAAGTTCTTAGAAAGTTTCACATGCCCCATATCGCAGCATTCCCGCTGATAGTTCAACTGACAGCTGGCGCCAAAGTGTGATCGACTCGTACCTATCTTGCGTTTCTATCACTTTCGTAGGTTAGCACCACCAACTGCGTGAAAAAACTGAGATAAATCACAGTGGGCTCACACGTCTGCTATGTGGGGTCATTCGATCGGAAATAAGCTCAGAGTATCACTCTGCTACGTTCACGTCACAATTCTGAGAAGAAAAGCAGTCTGAGTGAGCAACTAACCGGGCTAGTTGAATTGATCGTATGATAGACGTTTTCGCCAGGCATTTGATATCGAACCTGAAACACCTGCTCGGAGCCACCGTCGAAACCAGGCACCCACACGAGTGTGAGCGAGGATCGCGAAGAATTCGCCACCCGTAGATCGACTGGCACATCTGGAGCGGTAGGCGGACCAACCGTTATCTGTACTACATCCTCTCCCAATCGATTCATTGCGACACACTTCACCGTTCGCTGGTAGTCGAACTGATCCAAACCCGATATCCACAAAACGCTCTGAACATAAAGCAACAACAATCTTACGTTCATGTTCAACTTGCTTCCGTATGCTGCTTCCCGAGCACAAAGGTAGAAATTGGGTATAAACTTCTTCAAACAAAAACCTATGATCAGTTATCGTCTTCTGGGTGGTCTTTTAGTAAAAATGCAAAAAGCTGTTGAAAACAGTCTCTAAGCTTCTCTATACATTGCAAAGTTCCAGTAAAAATGAGGTATATTGCATATCACAATTTGTCAAAATTAAGCTTTCTCATCATATGAAAGTGCATTTTTAACAGATGCTGCATAATTCCTTTCTTCTACTTCTCTCCGACTTAAAGGTTGCAAAAACGGATGTAGTTTATAAAAACCAATGTAGAAAGCTAAAGAAAATATCGCTCTGTAGATGAAAGAAGGACCCACCTCAAAGGTAGAGTGGTCCAGCTGAACTTCGTAGAACGAATACTTCGTGTTATTATAGCGAATAGGTCCAGACTCGCCTTGAATGCTCCAATGGAACGTCGCATCAGGTACGGCATGAGCCCTACACCTTAGACGTGCACGACCCCCTAGTGGACCCGCAGCACGTAGCAGTGAAGCGTGACGTGTTATCGAAGGTGCTCGACTCACCAACAGATAAGCGGTTGTTCGATTGGGCTGTAATTGTGCGCATCCAGAATGGTTCGTAAATAAAAGACAGCATATCTCGTACGACTATTCTCACATCCCCAAAAACAGCAATCAACAAAAAAAAAAAACAGCAAAAAAAACAGTGATCTTGGACTTTAACGAAACTTACCAGACGATGATGGAAGTATTTCGTCAATCAGGCGAAGCTGTGCAAGAATGAGAGGTTCACGACTGAACGTGGAGGAAAGGCGTGAGGGAGGGGACACAGGAGCAGGAGAGGGAAGAAAGGCACACTTTCGCCATGAGAAACGCTGCTTAATTATCGATGCGTTGTAGCATCCGAAAGCACTGCCGTAACAAATTTCGGTAAGCAAAGTTGAAGCTTATCCGGTTAGACGCTTAAAAATGGGTTGAATTCAATGAACACCTTTGCCGTTCCCGACCTCTCAAGTACAAACAATAACCATACTTCACCTTCAGTTACCACATTCGCTAAATGAATAAGCATCAACTGAAACAATTTCGTTCAGGAATGTCACAAAAACAAACAAACAAAGTGCAAAGAGCAATACCTTTCCAACGCCGTTATCAGCAACGCATGTATATGCACCACTCGTTTCTTGAGAGGCATTCAACCTGAGAACAGCTCTCGTTTGACCGTCAAAAGACACGGTATCAATAACCGTATCACCACGAAACCACTTTACCATACCGTTAATGCGAGGCACACCATCTACTTCGCACTCCATAACCACTTCTTCGCCTGATGCTGCCATTACTGGCGATGTTATATGAGTCACACGGGCCGCATCTGCAACAATACCTCTGTCTAGTGTTCACAATAAAATAACGTTGATAATATGCACGACTGAAGTAAAGGGAAAGTCAAAGGTCAGAACTGGCATTCTTCGTCATCGTTGTTCGAGAGAGGTAGGACGGACATTTGGAAGAAGTGGATAACATGAATGCAGCTAATGGAGAAGGTGGTAAAGTGTGATAGTAGGGTTTAAGAGTGCAACAAAACCACCTCTCAACTAACAGTCCATAAAGCTGACCTCCACAACCTACTTCTTCTTCCTTGCAACCAATAATTTTGGCTCTCAATCACACCATCAATTATTTAGGAAAACTTTTACCAAGCATACTGGCAAGAATCATTTGGAATGGAATTAATGACGGAAAAATAAGTGCCGAAAATAACGAATGACCATTTCTGCCCATAACAGGGACTACTAATTTGTATTATAAATGCAAAACACTTATAAAGGCCTCCTCGTTCTCTCCCCCTACCTCCCCCGGCCTCCAAAGAATGAAAAAAATGTTGCAGCGTTTCAACGGAGAAAAATGACTTCAACGATAAAAGCTTGCTGATAAGACTCGTGACTTTTTATCGTAAAAGTCGAAGAAATGTAAGACACACTAAATGACATATTGCCCACTGGAGATTCAATCAACACTACCCTCTCCGCCCTTTAAATGCTCATTCTATATGTACGGAGTGAATGCATCAGATAAGAAAATAAGCATCAAACTCAGCGCAACAATTAAAAAAAAAACAACCCACATTTCACAGTTAAACGCAATGAAACGTTCACTGATCCGATACTATTCGCAGCAATCAGTGTGTAGAGACCGCTATCAGAGCCACTCACTGAACGACCCGATAACATTGCACCTTAAAACAATATACAGTGACAGCGTATCGCATAACTGTCGTATAATAACAATAAACTAATTGTTTCATGTCACAGCGCATCCGACTGTGAATGAAAATAGATTCACTCAAATGAGCAAAATCATTGAACAGAACATCTCCCACAACAACAGATGTTTTACGAAGGGAAATGATTTCAGGTGTCCGTACCACCGGATTCATCTTCATGAAAAATCCCTTCACTTCTACTTCCATTGGTCAAAAATGGTAAGAGACACTCATTTAGCTAACGCTGTTACCGCAAAAACCGACACAGAAAATTTACACGTTCCCGGTCTGCGCAAGTGCGGTATTTGATCTAAGCTGTAAAAGTTTCCAAGTCGCCATATCAATCTTTGAAGGTTATTACCGAAAAGGTTATCATTTCCTTACATGGTTCTCTCTTATTTCGTTATGGTTATCACGAATGTTTGACAAAAAAGTTAACTCGTTTCTGAAATTTTACGAAAAGATCCAAAAGTGCACTAAAGTAGAGCACCTCTCGCAAAAATAGCGCCCACTGTGTTCTCGAATGGGATGTCGTTTTTCCTCCACTTCCAGGTTGCGACGGCCGGATTCGCTCGCACCGTTAGGTTCTCTTTGAATGAATCACCCTCATCGACGACTATCGTTATTGGCCCATCTACTGTCATTTGAGGAGCATCTACAAAAAAAAAAACGATATTGCAAAGAAATGAATCAAAAATATCAATTACAGGCTGCAACTATCGCTTCGTATCTTATCGCAATCCTAATAAAAGATATAACGTCGATATAACACGCTCCCCAAACAAATCTCTATCAATCTACGTCCTCTTTATTGCTTCCATCATCAGCATTACACTAATTTCTTATTACTTTTGACGTTGCCACAAATCGCTCGTATCCTCTACGCACTAACCATTATTCCTACGGTCAAAAAAATTACGATCGATTTTTGTAATGATCGCCTCAACAAATTTAAACAATCATCAACCCGAAGAAATTTCAGTTTTATGTTTTCAAGGACGTAATTAAAAACCTCTGAATTTAGAGCTAACATTCTTCTAAAAAATATGACGCAGCCAACCAACACCAATAATGAACCGACTACCGAATAATTTTAAAAAATGGGATCACATTAACCTAACACTCGTAAAGAATGGAGAAAATGCCCTCAAAAAGTAAGCCCTTACAGAGAATATTCAGCGGAAATGGCGTGACTTTCTGATCACTCCATAATGGATGTGATGCAATACACTTCACGTCGCTGCCGTCCATATCGAGCGTTGGTGTGAATTCCAAAACATTTTCCACTTCAAATCCACCGTTCTCACGACTCCTAGAAGAAACAACTTCCAGAAAGCAGTGGCAGAGGCAAAGATCAAGAATTCTGGCTCTTATCCCTTCAATCTCTTCATATAAGATTACTCTAATTAAAGGACCAATACAATGTGAGAAGTTGCAGAAGTGTCCCACTACAAATGTGCGTTCCTTAACTGTATCTCCAACTCTCTCCACAACTCCCCTCCTCCCTCCGCTCCTTTGGAAGGATTCGATTTTTTTCTCCTTGCGTGAACAACTTTCATGTATGAGTTTAAGATTAACCATCGTGATATGTGGCTTGAACTACTCTGAAATGCAAAAAGGTAGTTGCGTTTCTTTAGAAAGTATTCGTCCTTTCTCTGATCATTGGTAAGTATTGGTACTTTGGGAAGCAGGATGAAAAGATTCTGTGCTAAACACTGCACTTTTGATAACTTCATCAAGCGCCAAATTCGGCGGCCACCGATGATCTTTGATGCATCGTCACAGCAATTCCGGTCTCCGTTGAAGCTAGTCACTCCCCCTTCCTAGAGATTGTAGCGTACCACCTAGAGTACTGCGGGGAGGATACATTACTGAAAGCTCGATGGTTCACTAACACCAATGTCATCCGAACTACGATTACAAATACATGCTTCAAATAACGACAGCGAAAATATGTTTCCTGAAAAATTTAGCTCAGCAACCTGGTTACCTAATTTCAATTTCAACGGCTTGAGATAACATCCAAGGTTGCATGCAATATTGAAAAAAGAGGATCTCCCGATGATAACTTACGTTTTGTTAAGTTTGTTCTCTCCACGAAGCGTTACTGGATGATCCGAACTGGGGAACTGCCAACTGATTTCGGCCGCCGGATTGGATGAGGGTACAATGCAAACCAACTGAGTCGGCTCACCAGCAACCATCTGTCGACGGGTCCTTTCATCTTGACGGACAACAACACGTCGAGGAGGAACTGCAAAATTCATCAGATAAGGCGCCAATATGTGTTCTTCTTTGAAAATGAGAAGAAATATCACAAATTTAAGCCGCATTATCTATGATAACATGATGAAATCAGAAGAAAAGTTAAAAGTTGAAATTCGATGGAATTCTTCACTTATCGGCCAACATCCATCATTGGTTTGTCATTTGAAGCAATTACGGCGAGTAAAAACCGTCTTCAGATCAAGGGTAAGAAAATCACGAAGAAATGCTGCATATTTCAGTGGCTCTTCGCAAAAGAGTGATTATGAAAACCTCGTTACCATTTTTTTCTTTTTTCTCGTTTTTAAGTGAAATTTCGATGTACACTTCTACCATAAAACTCCCTCGCAAATTTCTTCATATTTTCATTTAAAAAAATTCGGTTACCAAAATTCACTCAGAATTTTTAAATGTCATTTCATTACATTCAAACTTTATTTCATTACAAAATTTCTTTTCTTTTTGCTATATATTTTCTTCGGTTTTTCTATTTATAAGTGCAGAAATATTCGTCGGCTTATTTGAGATTCAAAATCGACGAATCACCAATGCACATAAACAAAACACAATGCTACATGACGCATAGAACAAGTCGAAATGAAGCAAAACAGCTCTAAGAGTAAGTCATTTCGAACGAAGACATTGCAATTAATATTCGGCTGGTGTTAAACGTTATTGACAGCTATCAAAATTACGTCACAATCGATCACATGAGATTAGATGAACACGTTCATTAAGAGCATTTCGACATCATTCCTTTCACTGCTATCATTCATGAATAAGACACTTTAAATTGCTCGTAACAATATTTACTGCACATTAATAGCAGTTTAGAAAACACATTTCGCGCACTGATCAAAGTATAAAATACAAATAATAAAAAGTACTAACAGAGTACAGTAATAGTTTTAGTAGCCACAAGTGGTTCGTCAAGTGCTCCATTCTCAGCTTCACATCTCACTTGTTGATGGTTCATTGTACGATCAAGTATGAAAGATACTGTACTTTGTGATGTATCCCCTGATGCTGTACTTCGTGTTTCTTTCAGCTGAAAATTCACAAAAAAACATTTAGAAAAATGAAACGAAAATTTGTGGTATAAGCGAGTAGGTATTTAATGTTATACTTAGTGAACAGATCGAATTTTGCACCAAAGATAAAAAATCTTCGATCAAGAAAAAAAAGATTGAAATAATTTCGAATTGATCTCAATAAAAGGTGGCGATTCAAAGTCGAATCGACAGTGCCTGGTTTAAATAACAATAATAAGTAACATTAAAAATTAAGGAAGGATCGATACAACGGGAAACCAAACACCACAAAAAAGACACACATAAAACAGCAGAACACAAAGCAGAATTTCACAACGACAAAACATTGTCGCACAGAATTTTTAAAATTTACCTCCTTCCAACGAGTCTTCATTTTGTGTTTCGCGTTGCGCTTTAAAAAAGAAAAAAATAACCACAATGAGCAAACAAAACACGATTATATCAAACATTCGCTCTAATGCACCACAGTGTGCAAACCAAATGCGTATATAACATTTTGAAGGAAGGATGGTCGTCATCTGAGATTGGGATGGGAAGGGGGGTGGAAAACGAAGGTGTGGCAGGACAGAAATTTCTGGACGTTCTAAGCCGGAGAAGTTTCCGGAAGGTTCTCAACCGGAGAAATTTCTGGAGAGTTCTCAACCGGAACAAGCGGTAGGAAATAGAAATAAGAAAAACGAAAAGAAAAAACCGCATTATTGGCGCAAAAAGAAACTGCGATGAAGATGAGTTAATGATAATAATTGTCAATATAAACTTTGTGAAGATTTTTTCGGAAAACTATCGACATCAACTATTCTTAGAAAAACAATGCAAGAGTGGTGTTGCGTCATTGCTGGAGGCATGCAAAAACAAGGCGCCGTCCACAAACAACACAAAGTTGGTCAAGATGGACTATTTCACTGAATATGTTGGCATTCCTGAACATTGGTCGCCCTGCAGATTAGTATCTTTTTGAAAATATATAGCTACAGGGCAGCTGTCACCAATATGGTGTCCTCCTTCAGTTTTAACATCCCCTTAGGGTTAGAACACTGAATGGTAAAGAAGCGATACTGAGTTCACTAGAAGGGCACACAAACCTTCACCTTAACAATAAGGAAACTGACGATTTTTGATTACTTAAGTGTTGCTCAATGTGGGCTCAAAAAAAAAGAGCTTTGATAGCTCGCCTTCGTCAGCACGCAAAGCGCCTTTGCTATATTCCATAGAACTGCTTGAAAGATACTTTCCAAACGCCTCTTATGAAGTGCGACGTTGAGGTAACTACAGGCAAAAGCAAACGGAGAGAGAGAGGGACAGGGAGAGGGATCATACTGCTGTGGCGATAAAAACATGAACATAGAAGAACAGAATGGATCTCCTCTTTTAATCGCCAAGAAGGTCATCAGAATCCCTACATGATACTCACTTGTAGAATTCCCAATATTATGCAAGCTTTCCAACACGATTCGCTTTTTTCAGTACACCTACACGTGAATATTGGAACACAACATAGATGAAACGCTTAAAAGCACTCCTTATTGAAGCCTCGATTTGCACAAGTCAACACTTTAAAAACGGTGGCTCACGTGAAACATATGTCTCTACACTTGCGGCAAGTTGTGTAATGAAGGTTTCGTCGAAAACATGTTCAAACACGTCCAAACAAGCACCATACACTAACAGGAACTGACAGAGTTTTGGCGTGATCATCATAAAGAGAGCAAAACGTTATTCACCCCGTACCTGAGTAATGGAATATCCGAAAACCACTGAAAGAGAACGCTGCGCTCATTTTGCACCGGCTGACTAGTGCATACATCAACTTTTCTGTCTCCCAATAATTTTATCTCACAATCTAAACAATCATTGAAGATATTCTAAGACAAGGCGAAACTTCGTGAGGTCATTTTCTTGCGTTTCTTTCGATCTAGTGAACTCAATTTATTGAAAAAGCAATTATGGTTACTAATGAGCTAGAAGATGCAGGCAGATATGACGACAACGATGTATTACCTCGCCCAGTATATGCAGCCGCAAAAAGAGTCACTTAGAAACAAGCACTGCATGAGCCACATTAACTGAAGACTCAAAACCAGCCAAAAAGAAAAACAGTAACTGAAAACGCTACCGATATTTCAACATGACCAATAATGAATCGAGAATAAACCACAAGACTGTGCATGAGCCCTATGCGACTAGGATTATGTTAGTATGTGGAAAATGTTGTTTCAGTTGAAATAAGCACCGTTTCAGCTCCTCGCTCACTCTAATAAGCTCCCTAAGCTAAGCGACGGATAACAGATTGAACAGTGCAAAAGGAGTGAAAATATTTACAAATTCCCCTCTTTCGGAATTTTTTCTTAATTTATTCAGGCGCTTTCGATAGATATCTTGCGCAGTCATGTCCTGTCCCCCCCCCCCCCCCCCCCCCCTTCCTCACCTTCTCTCTTCCCAGCGACATTCTTCAGCTGATACATTGCACCTTCGATTAGCATCCAAAACTACACAATTGCAAAAATGCTATTTCAAAATCTCCTCTTTATGCTGAGGATTTCAATAAATGCTGAACGAAAAAGGTTGAAGATTTGAGCCTATTTATCATAAACCTGAAATTAAAAATTCCATTCTATCAACACAAAAAAATATGGAAACTATGTAGTAAACAAACTGAGAAGCTACTTAAAAAATGAAATGATTATACAAAATTGCATTCCGATCAAATTTTACGCAAATAGAGCAATTCTCTATCACGGCTCTAATAAAGTTCGCAATTTCAAATTCATCGGTGAGTAAATTAGTGCAGAGAGCAAAACAAACATGAAAAAAAAAAAAAAACAGAAAAGAAAGCGACTGGACTACCTTGTCGACTCCTCTGAACCAAGAAAGCGTTGCCAATGGATTGCCACCATGTGCCTCACACGTCAAATTCAACATTTCACCCTCCAACAATGCTTCTCCATCCACTCCATAGATTCTTGGCTCCATTGGTGGCGCTATAAGAATTGTTTAATTTCGACAAGCAGATCCACAACAACTGTACACAGCAAAAAAAAAAGAAAAAAAAAGAAAGAAGAAAAAGAAGAAGAAGAAGAATGCCCCTCCTCGTATGTTTTTTTAAACACCCAACGTGTTTTTAACATAAAAAAGTGGAGGGGAAGGACTTTATGAGATGCGCGTTCTCCAGAAAGTATCTGATTCACAATTTACAAGGCTATAGATAATCTGAACGCTCACCGGCAGAAAATATGTAGTTAAAGGGAGCTGTCAGGAGCTACCAAAGACTATTCCAATAAGGGCTCCGATTTGCCCACTTGAAAACGGTGGTAGGATCATATCTCTCAACGCATATTTTGCGAGAAACGCCAGACTTTCAGCGATGGAAAAAAAAACCAAAAACTGGCGTTAAATTCAACTTCACTTCGACTAGAATGAAACCACCTCACTAAATCAACCCATCGTTGATTCACAAAACACCTAGCAGGAAATAATACACTATAGATACTAAAGCTTTACCTATCATCAAAGATGAATGTCGAACGTCTTTCACCCCTCCTTCACCTCCTTACCAGGATACTTCTGGAGAGCCACAGTTATGACAACGTTTCTCTGACTTACGACTACCCAACTATATTCCGTCAAAGATTAAACAAATTGATAAAGCCAATAAATAGGCGAAATGAGAAGCAGAAGACGCAAATAAAAACAAAAGAAGCTAATAGTGGGTGAAATTAGAAACAAATAGCACAAACCAAGTATACGAATGGTGTGCTGCTTGCTGCTACGACCCTTCTCATTTTCAGCGACACATTCCACGTTGATGTGATGCCTATTGACAATTGCGTCTGCCGGATTGATAGTTAAATTCGATATTGTGATGGTGCCACTTGGTTGTTCGTGTTGCGATTCACCGGATGAACGTACCGGTTGACCATTTATGAGCCATTTAATTCTCGACGCTGGATTCGATAATCTAAATATATCTACCTCATCAAACGACAGTTTTCGCTGCACCTCAGAACCCTGCTGAAGATATGTCATAGAATTATGAAAAAAAAAACAAACAAACCCGTTTGTTTGAAGAACATATTCTAAATTATCGAATGCTGATAGTCAGTCAGCACAATGAACAGTGCAGTCCATATAGCACAACATTTCCCTAAAATTTCCGAAAATGCCATGGAAAAAATGAATAAATGTCTTTTGTGCAACAAGGAACACCAACCTCGACAGTAATAAGTATGCACTTTCAAATCCGCTAAATCAGGTTTGCAGGTGCATTTCCCTTCAAGCCAATGAAATGGGAGAAACTGTAATAAAGAGAAAATAAGAAAGATTTAGAGGATTATAAATGAGGGCCAAACAGGGAATACATTGGCAAACACTTCAGAGAAAATTAGACCAAATCAGCAATTTTCTGAGAACATTCAAATACTCAAATTCAAAGATATATTGCCCATATTTTTGACGACTCAAAAAATGGCATATTTCAGACATCTCCCGAAGGGGTTAAACGTCCACAACTGCTCGTTAACATATTTATTCATTCGTTTGTTCATTTGTCTAGCATTCCATGCAAGAAATAAATATACATAAGCATATGTGAGATATATATATATATATATACAGTACAAGGTCTCGTTAAGTCCGGTGAACAGAGAATAAATAGAAAAGTGAAAGATGGCAATACTAGCAAGAAAAAGTGCATAAAGGTTAATGACTTCACTATAAACATACCTCGATCTGCAGTGCACCAGAACAGGTCTTCCATATCGCGTTGCACTCTCACCATAAACATCTACTCCAAGAGGCGCATCTGTAAATGAAATTTCCAGAGTTTTTTTTCCACATATTCGATCCACTGGCGATTGCACATATGCATCTGCGCCTACACATATATTCTAAATCTAGAAATGAACAGTTTAAGAGTCTTGCAAAATGAAAACATGACATCAAGACACAAACTCTGATGTCCACTAATGACACCTCGCCTCTCTCCCTCCCCTCTTCCCCTATCTCTATACATTTCAATGCATTTTGCAGCAACAAAAAAGAAACAAATAAGCAAAACTACATTAAAATAACTGCAAAATGAACTCACAAGCGATAGAAAGATGGATATTCTCTTTGAGCGGTTCGCTACCTATTCGATTTTTCGATCGGCATTCGTATACTGCACCGTTATCATCCGCTTCAACTATCATTGAGTAAACGTTACGCGTTTCCTGCAGAAAAAAAGAACTCGATAACCAGAAAAAGAAATCTACATAGGAACTAGTAATATTTTAAATAAGGTCTGAACAACAGCATAACATTAATACTCGAGCACATGAGCTCCCCACTGCAAAACAATTATAGCTGATGATAAGTGATGCATAACGGCTCCATCAGCTGAAGCAAACCGAAATCTGTCATCCTTGTAATAGTCACTTTCAGTTAGTCAAATTTGCGACGCACAAGAAAAATATCAACAGGGTCCTTTTGTAAGTGCTCACTCGCTCCTTTTTCAAACGGAATGAGTCACACCTTTCATAATTGTCTGCCCATTCACTTCTCCATACTACATTTTGTGATTCAATTTCAAACTTAAGAGGAAAAACATTCTAACCTGCGTCGAGTAATCGTAATAAAAGTTGGTGCCAATTGCACGATCGTTCAGGAACCAAGTGACATTCGGCGGTGGGTTACCACCACTTGTCGAGCAAACCATCGTCACATTGTCGCCTGCCTGAGCTGATGAACTCCCACTGATGATACTAATTCGAGGCGCGTTTGACGGATCTGAAATACAGCGCTTATATAAGAATAACTTTCAACAAAGATGTGTATAACAGAGTGCAATATTCCGGTGGTATATTTATTTATTTATATTTTTATTTTTATCTAAACACAGTAAGAAAATATGCGCAGCGAAAGGATGGGGATGGGATGACGGAGGAAAGGAAGATGGAATAATTACTACATTTTGTTATTTGTGAATATGTTAGAAGACCCGTTCTGAATAGTCCCTTTAGTTCTAAACTGAAATTAGATAAGCAAATCACATCTCATTATTCCTCCTATGTTAAAGGAGAAATAACTAGCGGCAAATGCAGCAAAATAATAATAATAATAATAATAATAATAATAAATAATAACAATAATAATAATAATAATAATAATAAAATATAACAAAAATAAAATAAAAAAATCGGTGGGCAAAATAAAATAAAATAAAAGAAGCGGGAAGAGGAATAAATGCAATTAACTCAATTCCAACGGTTTCAGGTCAAACACTGGTCGCAGGCACGATCACATCTAACATAGATTCAATCAGTTTTTCACCGTTCTGTTGCCGAACGAAAGATATTGGCTACAAACAAGTACCGTTTAATTCGATTATTTTTTCAGTCTCAAAGCAAGCTATTCCACGAATACAATAATGGCAATCTCGAGCTCATACTGAAATTTTGTAGAAATCCTTAAAAGGAAAAGAAAAAACATTTCGAAATCAACCTACACAGCACATCGAGAGATATATTGACGCGGTAATGACTTTCAGAGAGCGGATGAGACGCTTCACAGGTTAGCATCCTCTTGTGATCAATGCGACTGAAAATAATTACGCAATCCACATTCGATTCTAAACAAATCAAAACAAGGGAAAATAACAACTCAAAGTGATCCTTTTAAACGTTTAAACAAAATACGCCCATTTTGTACGAAGCCAGTAGTTAAAATGCATTAATTGGGACCACCCTGTGGAATATGCTTTCATGTTCCACCGTTATGCAAAGTAAATACCTGCCTATCTATCAGGTGCGATATATTTATGAATCGGAACTACGTACAACAATCAGATATGCATTTAGCAATTACAGAAAGCCATACTGCGTGGGTTACCTTGATCAGTGATCAGTCGAATGAACATGTATTAATGACATTTGCACAGAGCACCTATTTCAAGAACAATGAACCTTCGAAGAAATTCAGTGGAATAAGGTACAAAAAATCAAGCAAGAAGAAGGCTAATGCTGCTCCTGATCTCCTTCCCTCCCCCACTGTGAATTCAGTGAGACCGCAACGTTTTGCACATACATCATGGGTGGCCCTACGTACGCTTGCACCAGAACGTGAATAACGAAATAGCCAGCATGACAAATGCTATTTCTTTGGAAAATTTTCGGCAACATTATCGTTTAGCCTCATAAAATGCACACCATGAACATCCAATACTAAATTATGCGGCAGAAGCAGAAATAACAAAAAGAGAAAGTAAAGCGAAACGCAGGCATCACTTCGAGAAGTAAATCTGGAGTCGTTGAAACTGAACATCACTTAGAGAAAAGAGGAGGAAAAAATTAAATAAAAAGACAAAAAAACGCCTAAATGAAATGAAATATTCCACCAGCGCCGAAGAGCTTAACCCTACACCACTATGTCAGGAGCTTTTGGCAAAAAAAATTTTTGACGGCTATTGCGTCAAATGCTGCGAGAAGCAAAAAGAGCCAACCGGAGATAATCATTTTTTTTCCGGAGATGCACTCTCGCAAGAAATAATGTATAGAATTGAGGGAGAATTTCGCTATCTCGATCAGGTGCAAGTTTCGAGCGCACACACATTTCAGTAATCTCATCCCATCCCCCCTCCCTTACCTCACACCTATCTTCCATAGCAGAGTAAAGATATGAGAGCAACAGCTGACAAAACGGAAAGCAGTACTCATTTACAACGAGAAAAAAATATGTTGCAGACACTCACGTAGGCTTCCAGAGCAACGCTGCATATGACGTGACTGTGCGGTTGAGGTTATGTTTACTCCATCGATGTACACCTTCAGTGGTCATCTTGCCGTTGACATACCAGTTCAGTGTAGCCGCCGGCTTCGCATTCGTTGCACCACAGCTAATATTCAACGTTGTTCCTTCGTTTACTTGAATCGTTTCTCCGGCTCGATAGTTCAGCAACATCACCTCTGATGGTGGCACTGTAAACAAATCTCATTCTCTCTTTTTTTAAACCGAAACGAGCAAGCACATTGAAGGAAGATTATCGCACTTCTCTTTACTGATTGATTTATCAAAAAATCTTCCACGTACTATACTGATTTTACTTCCGGAAAACTTTGTTTGAAATAAACACCCTTAGTTTCGTTTCATTTTTATTACAGCCGGATTTACAAAACTATCTTTCATTTGTCTTCATATGAAATGTTAAAAGTTCTGTCTCCTACCTTTTCCTTACTAACATATACCTAGCAAACCCAGCGAAGCATTACTCTGCTTGCAGGTCCATGGATCAATATATAAACAAGAGAATCAGCACTAAACTCATAATCAATTCAGTAACCTATTGTGCGGTTCGAAACCATTGGCCGCTGGCCACCCTATCTCACATGCTGCGATTCAAAACGACTTTGAACAGTACATCAACTTGTAAAGAAATACAAAACCGCTCAACCTGCATTAATAACCATATCAGGTTGCATAGTATTATTTGCCCTCCGAAACCGACGGGAACAAGATGCGGTAAGAAAACGACATTGCCGACCCACCTAACTAATTTTTTTCATCGGTTCTCTTTCATTTGTTATTCATTTAGATTCTATTCCCCTTCAAATCTAGAAATATTCTCGTTTAAATAGTGCAATGCTTCGAATTCGGTAAATTCGTCGGAAGATTTGTCGTCTTATGTCACTCTGTCGCCTTAAATTTATTGAAACTTGACAAAAAGTGGCTGGAGTGCAATATATGCCCAAGAGATCGGCTGCCATCTTGAGTGTTTGCAGAGTAAAACGTATCCCAGATGGAATTTTTCGTCAACATTTCAGGGGAACAAAAAGCAATCCTTACGATAGAAGAGGCCGTTCGATTAGCTATCTCCCGAAAATGAGCTGCCTCCTCACAACAATAAATCTCGCTTCTTTCTTTTTTTCTTCTTTTACAATTGTTGCGCAAAAGTTTCTACTTTGTGAATCGTTAACTTGTTTTTCTATTGTACACTACCCACAAATAACGCTACTTTACGCAACACTTCCGCTCAAATTCGAAAAGCAAAAGGGTATTGCGCAGACTCGCTCAGGAGTAAACATAAGATGATTAAAGGAAAACCTAAGGTAAAAGATCAAAAACCGATGGGAACAAGAGCTGCAATGAGCAAAAAAAAAAAAAAAAAAAAAACGGTGCTGTATAAAACTTAGAGGTTTTCGAACGATGGGGTATATTCAACTGATTTTGGGTAGGAATTTTTCACAGTTATGAACCTCTGGTTGAAAAGGCGATATTAAACAATGAGCAATAAACTGCACACATTCCTTTATCACCATCTTTCACTATCTCACAATATTATAAACTAATTTCATCCAACAAGCGAGATCCGCTCAAGTTCCCCGATGGATTCTGGAGACATCCAACTTGAAGGTTCAGAACTGCCAGTGGCATCCGATTCGGGAATTTCCTCTCAAGCACCACCACACGTCATAGGCCTACACCAAGTTTAATTTCAATCACTCTAACGGAACCTAGATTTAAATTCAACCGAAACTTCAGCGGATCCCTCATAGAGATGCCTATGCTTGGTACATCTGGCAATATGTTCTCGAAAAATTGAATAGCAGAGCACCTCATTAACAAACGTAATGCTGCATTTAGAGTTCTCGCAAAGCTCCACTCTGCACTCCCACCTGTCCCTTCACTCCCTTCTGACAGCACTATTAGCAAGAAAGCACGAATGGATGACCCCTCCTCTTTCTGTTAATTTAACAAGAACTTACCTACTAAGTTTTAGTTTTCACCAAAAGATTCCGGCAACGCAAGTTCTCAACAAGGAAACAGCAGATAGCATTGTGGATTTCAAGTATGTCGGCTTTTGAATTTCTGTATTCAATTCATTAAACAATTCCCCTTCATTGCTTAAAGTGTCTGAAAGGTGCAACATAAATTCGATTTGTAAAGCCATCACTGTGAGGTTCATCAATTTCTACTTGCTGAATGACGGGTTTGATGAAAAGAAAGCAAACAAACATATAAAACACTAAAAGAAGAGTGGAGGTTTGCAGCGACAATGAACGAAAATCACATAAAGACGACTTATTTGAATTTGCTCACAACAAACTGCCTTTGATGCGGAATTAGCTTAAAGTCGCTTAGCTAAGATCCCTTTTCATGGAACAGTGCCGAATCTTGGCATCAGTATTGCAACTTATATATGCTGGAATTACCATGCCAGCCTAAATACAGCTCCTCCAATTGAGTATGAGCTTGCGGTTGGAGATCCGCAAAAAAATTAAACTCTGAAACCAAAATGACCTATAACATGCTCTAGAATGCATACAGACAGTTTAAGACCGTCTTCCGAACGGAAGTCCCTTATTAAAACAGAAACCCAGGCAAAATAATGAACGGCAAAATCTGACTAGAAATGATATCAGCCGCATATTTGCCGGGAATTGAGCGGAAAGGTGGATAAGGACAAGGATAAGTGTTAGGGTTAAGACTGGGAGAAGGATAAAGAGCAGGAGGAGAAGGAGGAAGAGAAAAAGGGAGAGGGAAAGACGCCCATGCGTGGTCAACTTCAAAAAACACTCGGAACTGGAACAATATCTTGCGATTTAACGCTTAGTTCAACGAGGAACTCCATTACAGCACAATAAAATTGTTGTGCCTTAAATAAACTGTTGCAAGCAGTTAAAAACACAGAAACCAAATCTTTTCTAAAAGGCAACATATATCAGAAACAAAGAGGAGCAAATATTTTGAACAAGAGCGATCAAGAAAAAAGAAGTCGACTTACCGACAACGGTGAGATAAGCGGAAGATCGGAATCCCCTAAGACCAGGACGCATCATTTGACATTCGAACATGCCATCATCATCTAACGTCACCGACTCGATGCGAAGGTGTTTTTCATCGGGACCATCGCGCACATAACTGTAGCGCCCACGATAACCTGCCAGAACGCCTTCATCGTGAAACCTGCAAAGAATGCACCTACAGTACTGCATCATGAACTCAATACACAAAATGAGCATGAAATTAAAAACGCAATTCGATAAAGAAGAATGAAGCAAGTAAAATCAATGAACCAGTGATAGAATTTGGGGGAGGAAAAAAGGGGTAATTTTGCACATTTCGGGTTAGGGAATTTAAATATTTTTGTAGCGCACTCAGATATAAGCATCGATCCTCTAACCGTTGAAAAAGTGGAACAACTTTCGAGCTAAGAGATACAAAAGGAATGAATGCAATAAATGAAAGAAAACAATGATACGAAGCAATATAACGAAATAAAATATCACAATCGAGTAGCGCTGCTACTTCTGCCTTCAGAACGTTTCTTTTAAAATCAACACAATGAGCAATTCTATAGAAAACAAATTTTCTATTAACGAACATAATAACCAATCAATTCTGGGATTTGGATACTTGAATAATTACTTACTTAGATATCAAAAGCCTATTAATTAGTAACTCAATTATTTGCCACGTTTCCCTTAACCTTCTTGCATATTTTATTAACAACCCTATCAAAACTGTATCGGTGGTAGTTAATTGACGCAGCTAGAGCAAATCCGAAATGGAACTAAAAATGAGAATAAAATTTTTTTTAATTCCATAAAAGATATCAACAATTTACAAATTTCGAAAAATTCTGTGAGGATTTGAATAAGATCCGCGAAAATTCCAAACAATAAAAATAAAACAATGAAATTTTTAACCCAGAGTTTGTAAGAATTTCGCACATCATAGATAGTGGAAATGTCTAATATTTGTAAAATCGTAAACAATCTAATTTCACCGGAAAAACCCACTAGGTGACCTTATCAATATTCTCAATTTGTTGTGAAAATGGAAAGAAAATTTTTAGAAAATAAAAACACTAGCGGGTATCATCTGTGTCTATCATGAATGAAGCAATATGGAGCCATTACATGATAAGTTCTTAGCACTTAGAATAAAAAGGAATAATGCAAGAACGAGTAAGCAGAAAGAGCGAAAAAACAATTAAGCACCCTAATAGCGATCCATCGCTACTTTTCCACTGGCTTCGAAGCGTCTCCCCAGATGGTGATGACTCTGCGACACACCTCAAGATCACATCGTGCCCCAAAAGAACTGTCTGAAATGATAAGCGTTTTGAGGATACGGTAAAAAAACATCATGAGATTACAACAGCGAACTACATGTATGCTGGTAAATTTCGCTCTCTGTCAAAGAAGCAATAAATCACCGTCTCGGTTTAACGATTTAGAAAATCTGGAGACCAGACGATGTTTGAGATTTTAGGAGAAGCTCACAAAACCATAAAAAAATAAAAAATAAAAAAATCTTGGAAACCAGTGAGAAAACCGCTTACTTCTCCCTCCATCCGGTAATTTTCTCTGCAATTTGATGCAGACCATCACAGCATGATCTTCTCCCCATCAAAAAAAGAACTGCTCTTCACAACTAATCAATTCGCCTGAAAGAAGACCGTGTATATCTCTACAATATTGCGATCCAGTCGATTCTGAGCAAGAGGGTCGCTAAATACTCGTCGTTTAAGGCATTTAACTGAATAAATACTTCACAGAGATCGCAAATGTGGATAAGGAAAGCATGAAGCGATAATTATTGTACATCACTGCTTCTGTGCATTTCTGCATTTGTCAACGAAAATCAAAGAAGGCGCTTGCAATAACTATTTTTCGCATCATCTTTGAATTAACAAAAAGAAAACGAAAAAATGTGAAATGCCCAAGAACAGAAATCAAAATGGAGAGTGCACAGCTGACCTCTAATAAAGATTACAAATATAATAAAGACTTAATTAAAAGAGACAAAAAAAACCTCTAAATTACAATGCAACCGAAGCTGGATTGATAGGGCTGGAATGTATGGCGTCACCGGGCATGCAAAAGAGACCGACAGGCTTTGATGAGGTCGACAAGTTCAAACAAATACACATGTCGGATACATTCCCCTATTTACTATGAATAGCTCTGTAGTCAGCGTTATACGACGAAGATTTAACCAAAAACAAACCTGATTCTTCGGCTCCTCCCTGAAGAGTGGATCACGCGCTAAACTAGCGCCGATGCATATTAGTACAGTAAGGGGAGCAATCAGCATCGCATCTCAATGCCTGCAACGAGAAATAAGCGTGAAGTGAGCAATGCGAATTGTCGGCGAATGAGATGCCGCAAAGGCAACAGATGTGACCGTAATTCATCGGTGAGTCGCTACAAGTGGACAAGCGCTATCCCTCAAACGCGCTAAATCAACGTTCGTGTCAAACACGTTAAGGCACTGATGACAGGCGATGCACCAATGAGGCGTGAAATATTGAAAGCAATGCCCCAATTGCACCTTTCTACCCGGATAAGAAGCCTCAACCCCCCTTACCAACAATACGGCCAAGTGGCACATCACCCGAACATGACGCATCTGGCGTCGAGAGATCTCACCCTCGATAAAAGCCGCTAATCCCTCGTTGTTAATGCAACCGTCCCATTCGACATTAAATCTCGTCTCTCATCACCTGCTTCCATCCACCTAATAAGCACTTGTCAATGAGCACATAATCACATCGAAATTCATGTACCATCAAAATTGGTCAAAGAACACGCTCGATGACTAAATTACAGTCGCTCTTATAGCACATTTATGTTACTAAATGACCGACTCTGCAAACTACTCCACATTCGCTTTGAAGTTATTTATCTTATTCGGATCAACAACAAGCTGAAGATCCCAGTATAAAGACGTATATTTTCAAAATCAACAACAACTAGAAGTGGATAATCTCAAGATAATATTCTTAGAATGTTGGCCTGCAACATCACTGCTAAAGAAGATAAAAACACCTAAAAGCAACATGAACATATTAAATGGATTGCCGCAGTTCGGAATTGCGTCTGTCAATTTTCTTTTGCAACAACCACTAAAGGTAAAATCTGCAATTAAGTGCGCTATTCACACTTCGAAAATGAAACATCTACCGGCCGGTCGCCTATCAAAATTACATTATCAAGTGAAGAAAACGGTAAATTTTTGTCGTTTAGTCTAACGATGAGGTCCAATGCATAGGTTCGCCACGTTAAATGATAAGAATGCCAATAAAACGCTCGAAAACTCCGAGACTTCCGATCCCTTTCCATCAATTCGAGACAACCAATACAGATTTAACGACCGGGGTGGAACGATTGCAACACCACAGGCGTTCGCTTCAGTGGACCAGAATGAACGGTGTTAGAGACAAATTGCCGAACAAAGAGGATTACGTTTACAATATTGCGAAATAATATTCAAATCGTTGGCGCTAAGTGTTAGATGTGACTCGACGAACAAATATAATAATCAATGAATAAGAGGAACACTAAGATCCACTGGATAATGCCCCAGGATATTTGTTTAATTATGAACGTTTCATCGCAGTGATAAGTCGGTGATTTCGAATCGATATTGAGGCACGAATAAGTGTCTATTGGCATATCTACCGCTGCATTGTTATACGATCGAATATCAGGCCAAATTATACTTGACAATGCAGGACTTCCTCGGATAGAAAGCCGTTTTAAAATATAAGGCTTTCTAAAATATAGGACTGCAGAAATTAATGGCAACAGAAAGCCCTTTTTAAACAAGGAGCCCCCTTCTTTTCTGGACCATGAAAACAACGAACTGGAGTAAAGCAAACATGTGAGAAAAAGAGAATTTCTAGAAGTATCAGAATTTCAGAAGGATGCAGCAGAAGAGTCAAGGATGGGAGACAGCGGCCTTTACTTAGCGCATAGAGAGGAAATAAAGGCACAATGAGAAACAAAATGAGAAACAAGGTGTGGCAACAAGAACCAAGAACTTAAATTGAATTTAACGAAGAGCGGCTAGATAACAACACAGAATATACCAACAATAAAGCATAAAGAACGAAACTAAAATACAAAGCCATCAGAGTTTAAACTTGCAGAGTGACCTGAGGTTTAAACTTTGTAATCGGCATTTTTAAACAACGTGGAATTCTTGGCTGAAACGATTTCAGGCAACACAGCAATCTAAAAGCGAACAACACGATATACGGAACTGTGTGCTGTGTTAGAATATTATCAGGTTCGGCTCAGGTGAAGATTGTGGCAACAAGGTGATCGTAGGGTATTTTTAGGGGGAACTAAGCAAGAGGAATATTAAAGATATGCCAGATAAAAGATTGAATCAAACTCAACGCTCCTACATTCTAATATTTTCGTGCTCAAAATTTTTGAGCGAGTTCGATAGGAGCCCCAAATTTTTTTGAGAAAAGTATGCACAAAAAGATTTTCCGGTGTGAATAACTGGGCAAAGAAAGTGAGAGTGGATCATCCTTCAACCAATGGGAGAAAGTGAAAAGTCAAATGAGAAATCAGGTGACTGTATATGGCCAAACACGTAGCGGTTGAAAAGTTTTCCTACTTAAGAAATTGTGTGAAAAACAATAATAAAGTAGCGCTCGGTGCTGATCAATCTCATGTATATCGCCGTTCGTAAGATGGATGGATGTGAAAGAAATGCTGCGACGACAAAAGCGCCAAAAAGCAAACAACATCTAAGAAACTTGACATTAAGAGAAACAAAATTATTTCTTAATATGACGTGCAAAATGCTATTATATAAGTCAAATTTAATTATTAGACATAGCGTTTGTGAAAAAATTAACTAACGCGCTTCCTAGTTTACAACTGCGCTCTCTTCACGACTTCATTGTTGAATGTACTGGGACCTTGAAAAAATAGCATACTGCATAAAATCCGGTTAAATTAAACACCTTTACCCAAATATGAAGCGCATCTAAAATGTAAACCCCTTCATGCTGAATGCAACACACATTTTAAGAAATTCCAACATTTATATTCATATTTATATATATGTAGCTAAATTCTAGGACTTTTAAGCGCAGGAATACGGCCACAAAGAATATACAACATCATCGTTCAAAAAAACAACATTGCTACAACGCCATGCTAGCGACAAGAGACAGTAGCGAAATTGCCAGTCGGCCAAGTTACGAGAGCACTGAATGGGTTACTAAGTGAGATGCTGGCAAAAAACCTCTCAACTGAAAAGAGTTGGAGCTGAGGCTCTCAATGGAATAAAATTTGGAAAATTCTTTCTAACGCCGTTCGGTTCTTGCTTTTTTTAAAAGTAAATGCCTCTTGCTACACAATTTGAAATATTAAAAAAAACCTTTGAAAGCAACTTCAGCGCAAACATAAGCATTAGAGCTGACTGCCACTCTTAAACGTTTGACGATGGATATTATTTGAAAAAATAGTGTCGCTGATTAGATTACGCCATGTATAACTGGTAAGCAAAATTGATAAACGACGCCTTTGGCGCAAAAGTCGCATAACAAAAAATATTCGCAACACAAATGCTCCACTTAATATGCGACTTTACCAAACGCCTCAACTAATCTTGTTTAAACAGACAAAGGGAAGACATTGAAGAGTGGAGCTGTTGGCCAGTTGTAAGTCAAACTTGCACTCTTAATTCCTAAACGATTCCAAATCGAAAACCTCAACTTTCCCACATATCGGATAAAGGAATAACCAGGAATAATGCAAACGATTAGGCCGGAAGGTGACAAATTAAAGGCCCAGAAAAACTGCAAATTTCTGGTCGATCTCTAATGCAAAGCGTTAAAATGCTGAAGTGAATATTTACGAAAGCCTTATCTTGGCAAACCGCAATTAAAACAACATTAACAACTTAGAAGCTTGCTGGAAAGCACCAACGGATGCTGTCAGAAGCGTTAGCAGAAACCGTACGTAGCTAGTGACTTAAAATTAAACTTTAGTATCGATGCAGTCCTGACTAAAGGCTGGACTGACCTCTTGATTACTCATGGCTATATGGAGACAGAAATATTAAACGTGGTTCGAGTCAAGTGATCGCCTTTTATCTACCTCGGACCGGGGCCAGCTTAACCTATTCCTACATAGCGAAGAGTTAAATTAGGTCCTAGTCTCCTTCTTGGGTGCAACATTGGCAAGCACCGCTAGCGGATTTAACTCATATCCGCGACTGGTGGTAAATTTCTTTATTTGTTTAGCTTTTCTTATTGCTTTTCATGTCTCATTCGACATTCTATTTATTTCCTCGGATTGGATTATTTCCACAAACGTTTACGAAACAAAATTGAACGTTACTCTTAGGCTTATTGAGATAATTCGCTTTTTTTTGAATTAGAAAACAATAGATAAAAAACAAAGAAATGGCTTATCGAAGTAAATTTCAAGAAGTAAAGCGATTGCATTGGCGAAAAATGCGATAAAGGAAAGAGGTTGCACTGTGGAAATACGAACGCAAGAGTGAAATACGAGAAGCGAATTGTGACTGCAGTAATTAGAACAACGCTTGTCAATAAATGAATGGAACACATTTGAAAAAAAAATCGAATCTCTCGACGCACTTTCGAAGACGCCTCTAACGCGAATTCGTGAATACTATGTTAGTTTATTATCTCAAATAAAATCTCGGGGCTTATAAATTACTCATGATTTCAGAGGTGATCGATTGAGGGAGATCATTTTACTGAAGGTAACCCTTTATTTTTACATCTTCAATAGCCTAAACCCTCAAAGAAGTGGAAGTAATCAAGTATACTTGAAGATGCCAAATGGATAAAATTGGTAGGATTGCAATAAAACTGCTAGTCAATCTCAGGTTTGCTTTAAGTGTGTGCATTTAATGATATGATAGCGCAGATTTTTTTTAATGCTCTAAGCTTAAGTGCGATGTTACAACGTGAGGTTCTGTTGAGCCTTGCATTTCCACGTTTATGTCTTCTCATTTATTACCGACGCTTTCATCGAAAACGACGTGGGAGGCGCTCGAATGAGAATCGTCTATTGCCGCTAGGAAAACTTTAACGTTCTATGACGTGACATTTTTATGCCGCCGCTTTTGAACTTTGATGAGAGAAAATTTTCAAAACAGATTTCATAGGTTTATAATCTTAGAAATACGCCAAGTGCATTGCTTAAATGGTCGGTACTCAAAGTAATGATGATAAAACTCCTTGATTTTTGAAGTTGTAATTAGAAAAGTTATTGTACCCTTTAAACCGATTGCAGTAAGTTACCAGGTAGTACAGTTCGTCTTAATAATATTTTAAAATGGTAAATTGAATAGCGATATGACAGTTCTCCAAAGGAGCGAAAGTTTATGTGGTGAAGAAAGGATATGGAGAGGATGAGGACAAGCGAAGATGTCCGTCGAGCGGAAGGGAAATGTGTTAAGTGAGGGATGAGCGAAGAGGGCGCTTCTCGGGGGAGCTGTCGACAACAGCTCGAGCAACTGCAGCAACTGGCCCCGTTAATGCTATTAATCAAAATTCAATATGCAGCCCGTTGACCACACGTCAAACTTGCCCATGATGCGTTCGTTATCCAATTAACTTATGATGCACATTACACTCGCTTGTCCATCATTTGCGTTGGGTTAACCCCTTTTTGGGCGTTTCGCCTAATTACCTTTCGACGCCGATCGAGAGCCGCTTACCGTGGCGAGTGCTCTTCGACAGTCACTTACAGCCCGAATTAGTCCCCTTCTGTGCATCCACAAATCCAATCGCAGCTCACCACCAAATGCCGTCCAATTAGTACATCACATTCGACAGATTACATACTCGAAAAACACTTCAAACTTTATTGCATTACTCAATCGCATATGTGCTTGATTTGCTTTACGCTTCATCTCGATGTTTTTTGCCTCGTTCGCCTTCATAATCGAGTTGACCCAAAATATTCATCATTAATCTACAATGCACTCATCAAATCACATACAGTGGTACTTAAATGAGCAAAAGCTTACTACAGACCATCCCCTTAAATGAAGGAAGACCAAATATTGTATTGTTTGTGAATGTAGTAGTATGGCAATAGGCATATTGCTCATCGGTCGATTGCTTAGTGCCGTCACTCGACGATTATGGGTA
Source organism: Baylisascaris schroederi (assembly GCA_006503575.1). Lineage (NCBI taxonomy): Eukaryota > Metazoa > Nematoda > Chromadorea > Rhabditida > Ascarididae > Baylisascaris > Baylisascaris schroederi. The sequence goes on from QEWY01001293.1 coordinate 2,651,906, forward strand.
GGGATGCAAGCTAGCAGGCAGGCGTATCGCCAAATTTAAGTTGGCACGAATCCCCTCCGGGACAGACATATCGACAAATCGCGACATCAAAGTGGATTTACATACGAGCACGGTCGGTTCCGATCGTGCAGTGTACTACACTCAATTCCTCTCGTCCAGCAGGCGTTGACGAGCAGCGAATTGAGCACCAGAATTTAATTCGTCCAGCATTTAACATGATTGCTTTGCAATAAAAGAAAACATCGGAAACGAGGCGCGCTTGGAGTCGACCGAACGACAACACGCAGTGAAAGTTATGTGAAGGAATGAATAAGTTGTTTTGAAGAGAAGACTGCGAAGGATGAGCAAGAAAGGAAAGCGAAGGAATGAGATGACGAGTGTATGGATCATGAAAACCACGATTCTAGCAATAAGAATACGAAAATAACTCATCGCTTTATCGGTTACGTCCTTATCCTAACCAGAAAACTTCAACATTTACGGTTTTCACCCCCCCACCTCAACATCTTTTCGATTTCAGCAGGTTTTGTCAAGCGGTTTTTACAACTTATTCTGAGTTTCGAATATTGCAAAAATGTGCCGATATTATGACATGTCCGCTGTTTACGAATAAAGTTAGATAAATGCGTTCGAAATTTCACCGCTATTCAATTTATTTTCATTGATGATCTGTGTGATAAATGCTTTAATAATGCTTGAAAAAAAGTTAAGTGAGAATTCGTTAACTCTGTCTGTGAGTAGTATGACCATTGTTGCAGTGTTGGGAAGATGGTTTCAAGAGGTTATACTGCCGCATTCATTTAGCGATGAGTGCCAACCGATTGACCATTCCTTCTTTTTTAGTGGAATTAGCTAAATAAACGGAAATATACGGATAGCTCTATCTATGACGTAAGCACGGAATTTTTCTAAGAAATTTCTTTCTTCACGAAAGACTTCGTCGATGTTGTTTCCGGTAGCGGTGAGTAAATAATGAACCGATGTAAGCTGTAATGCATTGCTTTGTTCAACTACAGCTTCAATACACTTCATTTGTTTTTTCCCTCTCTCCGAAGTGAAAACATTTTTTTTTTCAAATATGAAAAATGAACATTGAGAAAATTTTCTCAGCATTGAAAGAATGTCTAGAGAACGGCAACGTGATGAGGTCGAGAGACATAAGAATTGCACATTGAAGAGCACAACATCTATTCAACAGTCAAATTAAATCGACGAGAGGAAAGACGACGACAAAAGGCTCGCCGATTTTGTGCACCCCACTCATTGCTGCATAGATAAACGTCTTACTAAAAAGCAAACTCATGCGAAAACTTTCTTCAGTGATTCCGCATTTTGGGCACTGAGCATAGATCTTATATTCTTTCTGCTCTTATGTGCAAATTTTGCATAATTATAAACATAGATATAAATAAATGAAGAATAAGTAAATAAGTAAGTAGAAATATGAAACAAGAGTTGCAACATACACATATATATAATGTGTATATAAAATTGACATACTTATTGCAGTAATGACAAAAAATAACTCAACTACCTCAGATGAAAAAGGCAGTTTAAAATATGAGCAATAAACTTCCTCTCGTCTCCCAGTCTATGCTTTTAGAAGACGACACAAAACTAATCGAGGACATAATAAAAATCTATATTAGCGTGGGTACAATTGTATTTAGATTTTCCTATGGGAATCTCCAACAATGAGTTCGCCTTCTATAAGGGACAATTAAATGATGCATCGTGATTGAAACTCAAATATAATTCCACTAATTCCACAAGTTCGAATACTGTAACGCGCTTTTAGAAAAACAAATAAACAATTGTGTTTACTTATTGTTTACGTATTAAACTGTAAGAATATATTAGGCATTTACTGCCTGCTTTTAGTGCAAAATATGACCAAATTAAACAAGCACATTAGTGTGCCTAAGGAATTCGGACGATGTACTCTTTTGCATTCCTCCCGTCTCGACCAACCGATTTCAAAGTTATCAACAAATAACAGACGTGAGAAATAACCCCTTCATATCTCAATCCACCTAGCCATTCACAAAAATATTGAAATGAATCTTTTTCTTTTAATGTGACCGGTGTAAGATAAAAAATCGAAGAAATTAAAATGGACGGACACTTCTCGTCTTCAAAGGTATAGATGATAAGTGTGCTTAGATATTTAGTTATTGAATTACACTTCATAAATTTAGCTTGAACGCTACTCAAGTTAAAATTGCCGACGCACACATATAATACGCACCAAGACGACGTTGCAAATAATGCAATTTGCAAATGCACATAAAAGAAGTCAATACAACGAAATGGAAAAAAGATAGAATAATCGCATTGTTGATTTTATGAATGTGCACACTGCAAGAAATAGCATCTTTTTAACTCGAGAGCAACAAGATGGAAAAGCACACCGCATACCCAACTGCTCGTAATGCAACGTTATTCAATAGCAAAAGCTTGTAACAACTGTCGTGGAATGCTTTAAGAAAACATACTTTAAACGTTTCAACAAGCTTAGCGAGGCAATTACACAAAGAAATATTCGTTGCAAGTCGTTGAAATACATCAACTAGAAAACAATGGCAAATACCTTTTTAGAAACTACACACCTCTTTGTAATTAAGTTAAAATCATTACCAACTAATTTTTATTAGTGAAATAATGCATAAATCAAGTCCACATTTCAGAAAATCCTTCCGGAATCAATTCCTTAACCTCCAACTCCTCATCATTCATGAATTCTACATTAGGATGTGGTACCTTTTAAAGCACTAGGAAAACGCGCCAACACGATTGCCACTCTATGCGATTTCTTAGCGGCGCATTATGGCGATGTCGTATCTATATTTTCATGCTCGGATTCGTTTCATTGTCACAGTATTTTCACTCTGCGACCATTGACGCTAGAGTTACCAAATATAATATAATCTTCCTTATAGGGAGCCAACATAACCGAATTCCAGGTTACACCACCAACTTTGAAGAAAGTTACAGGTCCCCAACAGCGGCAGAAGTTTGTCTGTATTTGATAATTGGTTGGACACCTTTTGGAAGTGGTTATCTAGGAGGAGAGCAACTGATCAAGTGTTACACGTATCCTCTTAGTTTTTTGGGAACCAAAGAGTTTCTACAAGTTATCTCTTCTTATTATGAGGTCGGATGTTAAATAAAGCTCGCTAATGCAGAAAAAAAGCATTTTGAGTGCCCATAACCTCTCTGAGAATGCATGAAGAGCATTAAAAAAAGATTTTCGAGAAAAAAAATACGTGTAGCAACTTTCATAAGCTTCACTTCAACTGGCTACCTGTTAGCGGCTACTGATTGAATATTTGCAGGTTAAAGTTAATGGATGGAGAGGAAGAAATCAAGTAGACATACGACGCCGTCACAATAAGTATTTTGAAAAAGTCTTTTAAACACAAAAAAATTACGCAAAAAACATTATTAAACTTAACACAATCAACTTAAAGCGCAAAGGAAAAAAAAAGTGAACAAGAGATGGGTAGTTTAGAATATGCGATAGGGGTGTTTCGAAGTGGCAGAGTGGGAGTGCAAAGTGCCTGGCTCGTCGAACGAGAAGGATCGCTGAAGCGAAAGCTAACGAACTGCTTTTGCCATACATCATTTTTCGGTCAACGCGCTTTTGCATTTTCCTCATTCATAAGCACAATTCATCGATAGCATCGCTCAATAAATAACTGTAGAATATCCACAATAGCAAATGATATCATCATGTTCGTACTCTATATCACTTGAATAGAAAGTTTAAAAAAATTAGGCGGAAAAAGAATTCAGGGAAATGAATAGCATAATAAAATACATTGAATTCAATATGACATCAACGATGGACATTTAAAAATCGACTATTAACTGAAAATTTTTCGTATTGAAAAAAAACGTGAATTTTTGTGGAAACGTAAGAAACGTAAAATTTTGTGGAAAAATTTCATTTATAGCATTGAGCAAACAAATTGCTTTAAAAAAAGCTAGTACGCATATTTAAAAACTTTGTCATTATCGATAAAGTGCTCAAATATTTGTGACGTTAAAGAAACAATGTTTCCTTAACGTCACAAAAAAGTTTCGATCGTAGAATTGCAAATTCTAACACTTGACAGTAGGTAATCCGCTCTTTGAAAAAACGCTTCAACTAGCTAAGAGTACTATGGATCAGTGTTCAAATACAATAGATTAAAGTGAACGGCGATTGAATAATTGTAGACTATTTTTATAGTGCTGCATTTAACTGCAACACAAATAACCTCATAAATCTAACTAATATCACTAACATTTGACGCACTAACAAACAATAATGTATACAAGTGAAAATGAGTACAGTCATCAAAAAACAACTATAATGGGAAATATTAAAAAGAAGACGGCCAACACCTACGATTTTTTCTAGTGGAAATGATAGCAAATTGGCATAATTAAAATAAAAATGAAAAAATGAGACGTTTCCTGAGCAAAAGCAAGCAGTGAACAACATATGTTTGCCATTATAAAGAATAAGCATAAATGAGCTAAAAATGCTTTAACTGCAATGAAGAACGGATAAATACTTGATGAAATATCTGTTCTCATATGAGATCACTAATCTTGCTCTTCACTTTAGACCTTTGAATTGGCGAATACAGAATAGCTAGCGGTATCGTTAATCAATAAGTCGATGTCTCAAATATTCTTGTTGCATTTCAGTTGTGCAATCATATAAACATATCAACGTTACAACAATTTTATGATAAAGCCGAATCAATTAAAAATATCCCAGCTAAGATTTTCAGATAATTAGTCATTTGTATATCATAGATAAACGATTGAAATTTTAGATGCTAGTAAATCCTCTTCACAAATTGCTTCTTTTGAAATTCAAGCAACAAAAATATGGAGCAAATCTCGTATACTTTATGATTTCAGTATTGCTATGAGTAGACGGGACTGCTACATTTGTCGAAGGACAAATGAGAGCGTGAAAAGTGATCACTGTGTGGTACCCATTTATAGATTACTTCATAAGCTCCAATGGGGGGCCACAATTAGTTCGTTCTGCAAATTGAGCAAGTGAAATTTCGACTAATACTAAAATTTTTGCCAATAATTTGGCATAAGAAAATTTTGAAGTTTACGCTAATTTTGTTGGTCAAAAAAAAACGATCGTTTAAATATTAAGATAAACACTTAATAGATTGTCGAATAGTTCGACAATTCAACAAGCTTAACGTTAGGCGTACGCAGAAAAAAAAAGATCTCTTATTTATGCGCCATTGACTCAGTAAGCAAAACGTGTGCCATAGACTGGAAAGCGAAAACTTCTCTCAGTGTGATTATTCACGGCAACAAAAAAAAGCGTTTCATTTCATATTCAATTACTCGTCATGAATTCGAAAATTGATGTAAAATACGTCAAAATTGGGCACATTTCAAATCCACTTCATACGCTTCAACATTTGTCGATTTCAAATAAGTATATTTGTGACCATTTCTAGCGATGAAAGTGTAAATTCTTTTGCTATATATCACATCATATGTGGCAAAAATGTGAAGAAACGTTAAAAAAGACCGTTTCACGCTTGTTTACGTTAGCTAGCTACTGACTTAGGAAACCTGTTTACAGAAGAAGAGGAATATCAACGATGAGTTGGTGGAAGTTCTTTGGGGCAAACGAATGACATGTGTAACAATGGGGAAGAAATGGCAGCTGTCGTCGTCGAGGAAAGGAATGAAGTGTTAGAAACAGCTGCCCACTGTCATGTTGAAGTAAACCAGACTATTCACCAGAAAATTTTTTTCATTTTGCAACAGTTTTAACATATTTCACATGCAAAATAGTTTGAGAAATTGCACAAAGGAAGAAATGTGCAAAAAGTCTTTTTTAAACTATCAAATGCCCTTAACAAATGATATTTCCTAGTTAAAGTGCGGCAACTTAATAAATGTAGATGAGAAACCTTTACGATAAACGTTTATCGCAGCCACTGTTGGAGAGTCATTTATCATTCGACGTTTTTTCTTCTTTGAAAAGGGTCGATTGCGGGAAGCCCGGAAGCTGGAAATGTTAGACAAGGAGACGAGCATCATCAGCAACTACTCAGCTTGGTTTGAAAGACAAAACAATTAATAAAATAGGAGATTCAATTTGTATCGAAGTTCGCGGTCTTCGACACTCAGTCAAACTGTTCCATGAAAACAATGTAGTTGAACGATAGGTCAGTGTGATATCATCCTTTGACAAAGACACAACAGTTTTATGCAAGAGGTATATTTCACAGAAAAATAGAGCCAATTTGAGCAGCCATGCATGAAACAGCAATTTTATTGTTTGAGCTGCTGACGTCGCCCATAGAGGTCAGCGGTATAGACTTTTTGGTGGGTGATATTCGGACTGTACGGGTAGTCAAAGGTCAAGTCATGGATATATTAGATCGGAAAGGAACGGTAAAACATTCTGACTCATTGTCTCGTTGTCATAAATTGAAATTTCCTCAGCGGAACAGATCGTCCGGTTAAATAACATAAATAATCTTTGCAAATTTAGCATTTAAAAAACCGTGAAAAGAGTTGTTTCGAGAAATGGAGAGCGATCAGAATAAGACGAGATAAGCGCAAGTAACGCACACTTAAGCGGATGTACATTATAGGGGACGAATGTCGACGACGTGAGCAAAGGGCGGCGATCGCTTTCGAATACGGGCACAGAGTAGGCGCAATAGGTTAATTGGGCATAAAATTGACGATTAGCAGAATCCGATAGAGCCCTATCGAAACAGTCATAATAGCCATACTCGACTACGAAGGTTGTATGCAATGAATGTGAACAAGATACACCACCTACAACGTATGCAACACCTAATCTCCGACATTGCAGTCGATGGCCATTCTCTTTCGCGAAACGATTTGCAATTCGAGCGTTCTATAAGCATTCGCCTCCCGCCGTGTCATTAGGCGTTTAGGAAGTGCTGTCGCTACTTTATTCAACATTTAGCACTTTATTATATTTCATCTACATATATGCGTCTATGAATTAAAGAGGCTTTTTAAATTTCTTGCTAATTATAATTATAAAATTGAACGTCGAAAATTATTTATATGTTTATATTTACCTTTATATGCTTCTTATACAATAAAAGAAATGTTAATCTCCAAAGAAGTGCATCAATCATAAACGTTATCGCTGCCCACTCTTTGATGACATCGCAACTGATCCGATTTTTTCCAAATACTCCAAACGGAGATGGATAATTTCATGTAACTTGCTTGCCGCAATGCCACTAATGGCAATGAAAACACGCAACAGCATCTTCACATTCACTCATCGCTATTGAGTTCAGTATGCTAGTGTACTATATGAGATTCTCAATATGCATAACGTTGTGAGCTCATATATAAGTACATAAATCTACAAGACATTAGAAATGCACGCAATCATATCCACCACAGCAACATTTCATCGACAGCCCTTATCACATTTGCAAGTTGAGTTATATTTGCAATGGCAATTTCTATTCGGTTTGCCTCTGTGCTTTTCCAACACAACCAAATTTTATCGTTCGCCGCCTATTAGCATCGTATTCCGATCATATACTAGTGCACCACTTTTGCGACTTGATAATTTGAACGAAAAGTCATCGGATTTGCATTAAAAAGACAGCGAAAATTTTGCGTCTTCAAATGATTTTTCCTTCAATTTTGGGCGATTTTAAATTTTCTAGTCTCTACTTAAAGTTTCATTGCAATTTATTTCTTGAACTATTCAAATTTTCCTAGTAAACTAATTCAACGAGGTTGCAAGGCGGCAACAAATATGCGATGCCAAATAGCACATCTAGAGAACGCTGCTTCGTTTTCTGAAATGCGAAATTTTGACAATATTTTTTTATTTTCCAAAGTCTCATCGAGATTCATAACACACAAACAATTCTGCGGACGTGAAAACATTGAAAATATTTACTACGGGGATTATGAAATGTAATAAATCGTTGACAAAGAAATTGTGCAATACTGCTACTAACTGAAGTTCAATTTGCACAAATCAAAACATTAAAAAAACTACACTGCATTAAGGTCGCATCAAAAGGTGACGAAACATTTATAAAAAAAACTTGAAGAAAATATTTATCTTGCAAGTTTGATACTTCGGCTTTAATAGAAGTTTCGATTTCAAGAAATTGCAAGTTGCAAGAAAGTTACTTCGATAATATTCGAAGCTTTTGAAAAGCTTTTTAACAACAATTTCAAAGCTCCTATGTAAAAATGAATCCAAAATGGAGTATCGATTAAACTAAGCGTCTATTTAAAGAAAAAAAAAAACCACACGCAACTACATCAATTCAAGGGCGGTAGCCGCGTATACTACTAGCACTTAAATAAAGCAACACTTAGACAACGAATAAAATTATATAAATAAAAATATGCAAATAAATAAATAAATCAGCAATCTAATGATAAAATGAGCAGTTGTTTTTTCTATCTTTACATATTGTAGGCAGGAAGCTTATTGACTTACGAAGTTTGCCGACTACCATAACAAATTCATACGCTTATTGACTAACTGTAAAAGTAATAAGGATGATTAAATTTTATGGAATGTTATTATTAGCGAAATCGCAGCACCAATAAATATCGGTGTTCGCATGAACAAAGAGATTATGTACCCGAACGGCGGTGAATGCATAGTGCGCGGTCAAACACTGAAGATGGGCGGCAACAAGAGAATTTGCTGCTGGGCTCAGATGAGCAATATCGAGCATATGAGCATAAATAAGCGAGAGAATGAAGTTAGCGAGCGGCTAAGGGTCACTCCGCAGACACTCAACCAACCAACCCGTAGCACAAGACCACTGCTTATGAATCCGTGCACGTGCACACCAGAGGTCAAAGTGCGCTATTCGTTCGCGCATGCGCCAGTACTACTTTTCATCTGTACTCATGCGCCTATTCAAAGCTTTTATGATACTTATTTATAGCTTTTATAAAGACTTTCTTTAGGAAAATCTTGCCTCAATCTCAGGCTGGCAATAAATCTCCTAGATCGATTAAAAACAAAAAAAGCGATGATTTCGAAATTTTACGATGAGGTCAGACAAGAGTTCTAAAGCACTGAACCGTTAACGGCAGTTAGCGACTCTTTTGCTTTACTAAATGAGCTGCTAAATGAATGTGCAATAAGTGCTGCTAATGATGCAATAAATTGAAGAATTGAGGTTAAAAAAAAATTCCAACGGATGAAAAGATTTCGAAAAAAGCATAATTTGAGTGAGGTGTGGAGGGGTGAGATTTAGCCTCTAGCAGAAAGCAAGAAGCAGCAATATAAGAAGCAGTTTGGAAAAGTGCTATGGTGCGGGTGAATTCCCTTTACCGCTTTATTGCATGTGCAAACATATACTACGCTGCAAAATGCATATAGCCGCCGCGTAACGTTTGAATGTTATACGCATGTGCTACATGCTTTCAACATAGTTAAGCTCATATTTTCTAGAGTGAAAAAAAAAATAGAGCAAATAGGGAATGAATTCAAAAGCGGGAATTTTTTTAGCGACAATGATCATTATTTTAACATTGTAGAATTCAAATTCGTTTCTTGTTGAGTGAGCTCATAATATTTGCATAAATGCGAAATTTAGAGTTGTTTAATAGTAGTAGAAATAGCGTTTGATTGAAATGTGAAAAGTTGCAGCCCGCACTTAACGTTTATTTGCTCTAAATTGAGTCGTAAAAATTGATAGTGGGCGAACGAGAAGGTACAAATAAATCTCTCAATGAGGTGCCAAAATGTCAGAGAGCTATTGAATAGAGCCCGAAAGCGGATTGTGGCCAACAACGCGGCTGGTGCCCATCAACCGCTGTAACAGTTTGCAGCATAGGTTTATAAGCGCAGCCGTGCACAGAGGCAACTCTACTTGGGCGAGCTTACGAGACACTCACCAACTTGTCTCGCTCCCATTTTGCATCACTGCCATTCACGAGGCTTTTTCTCGTTAAATACCTTCGCAGCTCCTTAAACTTATTACAATAATTAACAAAAATGTGCAGCACGAGAACTTCTGCTCTATTTTAACGGCTCACTTTACACTCACCAACAAAATTTTAACTTTTTTCAAAGAATCAAACACTGAACTTTACTAAAGTTTAGAGTTCACATATTTGATGAGGCGATTCTTTTCAGCGTTTAATATCAGGGAATGCATAAAATCGCAGAAGCACATACACTCATGAAAAAAAAAACTTCATGAATAGGTTTCTCGCAATCTAAAGAACGCCATACATGATCGTGGTTCTTTGTAAATATGTTCTCTGTTATCAACACTTAAAACCACTTCTAAAAGATCCTTTAATCATAGTGGTTTTTCAGTCAATGCCGACAATTTCTTGGTGATGACATGCGACGTTAAAAAAACGAAAGAAGCATTGAACAATAAAATATTGATAAATAAGCTCGTTTATATGTGAATTATTGTTGGATAGGATATAGAGGTATATGCCATCATTTATAGTAGGGTGCTTATTTACGAATACAGCAGTGATTAACCGACTTAATAAATAACTTGTTGACATGCAAGAATAGTTTGCTAACGCTTGCACAAGCGCATAGAAGCGTCAATTCAATAACCGTTGTTGGAAGAGGATTTTGGTCGGAGTAATTTCTACTAAATGCGGTAAGTAAGTAACTCTTTGAACATCACTGCGATGATCCGTTATATTCAAATGCCCTCACTAAGCATCATAACTTAATGATAAATGCATACATGTATTATGGCATTTATAAACCACTAACAACAATGATAACATAAATTTCATCCGAGAAAAAATCTGAAAGTTTCCAATGGAAATCCCTCCGAAGCAGAAGTTAAAAAACGATCGTTTAGTTCCTCAGATTATACATGCATTCGTTCATCATCGCTATAAAGCGAATGTGTCTATTGACATGATGGCTAAGACTGACATATAAAGTTGAAACGCTCGTCCGCATCGGCGCATCTACGGCCTTCGATTAGCTACATGTTTTGTTGTTTGTTTGATAAGGATTCACTCAACACATTTGGAACATACTGCAAGATTTGGCCTTTTGAGCCCATCGGACAGGTGTACTTCCGATCGCCCACCCTAGGTAACCGAATGAGCGGATGGTGGATTGTTTGGATTGTTGATAGCGAAAAATCCAAGAGGCCATCAATCAAAAGTCACCATTCAAATATAAACAGGTCGAAACTATTCAGCTGATCGAAGTTCGTACATGTTCTGCTTAGCGACATTTTTATGAATCTTTCAATTTCTGATGAGAAATTCTACTAGAAATTTCTAAATGGGCTGATATTTAATTATCTTCTAAGGATGCGTCTAAGGTCGTCTTAGCCTACGTTAGGCTTCATGATTCAATGGTCGGTGAAAAAGAATACTCTCGTTAGAACTTTCAAAGACTCATTGTGAGGTCAACGGTTGAGAGAAACCACCTTCTCATCTCGCAGTGCCATAAGTTAAAAATATCAACTTCCGCTATCTTAGCTCTTCAGGATCTCAGCTGAGATCACTGGATAGACATGAAAGTATACGCACATGACTGTCCGGGAAAACACTTTCAAAAATGCGGATTTCCACAAATGGCATAAAAACGAACAAATAGTACAAGTACTTTTTGACAAATATATTTTGATAATACTAATAGGACTTCTAATCAGGCTATCCCATCAGACTGAGGAAAGTGAACTTGCAAAAACCTCTGTTGATTTAGACATTCACTTGAATCAACGTTTACTTACTGTTAAATTGCTATAACGTCACATAAAATACTCTCCAAAAACTGATAACAAAATTTTCAGCTTTCATTGCCCTAGTCATGTGAATTTAAATGAAGTTAATTATAGTGATATCTGTGAAAAACACTAAACAAATTCATTCAGTGCTAATATATAATTCGAATGGTTACGTTGCTTATTATTGTTACTCAATCATCACTGATGTGGGTAAATTTTTTTTTTTGTTGACTACAAAGCAATCTGTCATAACTTGAAAACTTTGAGAATCATTTCTAGTCGTACAAAATGACGCCGACATTTCTGAAGAACTGTAAAATCGATGCTGCCACAATAGCTGATGGTAAAATTTTAAAAATTAGATGTAATTCTTATGTGCAAGTGAGTGTCTTCTAAGAGTCGTGGCGCACTGTTATACTATCTCAACACCACAAGCTATCCTCTGCAATTTGGAATCACTGCAAAGAATATGCACGACAATGATTGATTTCTCAGAAAATTCAACAGTTCCTTTTCATATATCAAATATAATCGGTAATATTAAGAAACAGCTTTGTTTGTTGCATTAAAAACGTATTTTCCATTCCCTATTAATAGTGCGAATCCTAAAATGAACGGCCTCTCGATTAGCATCCTACAAAAAATGTAAATTTGCTCGCTAGCTGGATGATTAAGTGAACGATCGCTGCATGAAGCCTTATTAAATATGCAAATCCCGCCGGCAAAAAAAGTCATAAACAACTCAGCCGGTTGAATACTTATTCAATATGTAAATAAGCGAACAAACGGATGCATGGATGGGAGAACACCAACAATTATAGTACTTTAAAGTAAATTACCGCAATCATCAACCTACCCATGGCTTCGGATGCAGAAAGATCCATTTATCCTAGCAGACTGAGGTAGTGGGGCTTGATGAATGAATGTAAAATTTCGAAAGAATGAACAATAAAAAGTTAAGATGAGTTTAAAAAATATTCTTTCCAAGCAAGACTAACAAAAATAGGATCTTCAACCGACAAGGCATTTCATTTTTAGTCTCTCCTCACCCCCTTCTCTCTCCTCTCACGTTTACCCTCCAGTACTGATAATGCATAAACCACCCTGACCACATAAGCGATGGTTTATGTCGAAGGTTACACACCAGAAAAGCTACTCGAATGTGTCAACGGAAACACCCTGGTTTCTAGCTGCGGAATGCTATGACCGAGAGCTTCCGGTTCGAAGATGAACAAGCCCATCGCGGCGGTGACGCTATTCTTTTTGCGGGTAGGCCGCAGAAGACGTTTACCGACAGCTAGCTGTGCATTTAAAAGCTACCGCAATTCGGCAACATCAACTCATCGCCTGCTTTCAACACTACTTTAAACTGTTTCCGTTAACAATGCACTTCCTGAAAATGCTATCTATATAACGTGTTTAAAGACGCTCAACCACGACAGTCTCGAACGGAATTGGAGAGGGAGAATGATGAAGGAAGCTACTACGTCTAAGCGCTATCGCACCTTCCCTCGATTCCGCCCATTTTTCTGAACATCACATTTAAATCACACTTGCGTATTTAACAAAAAGACCTCCGTAAAAACGAAGAAAATCATTTAAACACAAAATATATGCTCGAACAAGGCTGTTTCATCTAAAACCATAGAATAGTTCCAATGAACATATTGGCAATTTTGACAACTCCTTCCGTAAGTACTTGGGACCAGAAAATGAAAACCCTCACTTCCAACTTCCGAATACTTTGAAGGTCCTGAACAAGACATGGACTTCCAAAATTCGAAGCTTCCCACATGATAGCTTTGAACGAGACTAAGGTTTCTTAGAAATCTAGCGCCTTTTGAACGAAGTTTTTTTGAATGTGGTACTGTTTACAATTAAATAGAACCAATCAATTTTAAAAAAATGATATGTTTTTAATGAAGTAGATTGCGATAAGACTATAAATCTCGTAAGTAATAGAAGGATTAGGTTCTGCGGGAAAGTTGTAGCCTCAATTAGACATCCTGAAAAAATAAAGAACAGCAATAATAAATTTTCAAAGTGATCATAAATAGTGCGTCACATACCTATCCGAATGCTAACTAATATTGCAGCAATTATTTTACTCAACAATAATAAGTAATACATTCACTCAATGTTTTATTTACTAGAAATCGTTTAGATTTTAATTAACTAATAAAATAAAAAACGAACGTGGTATTTCGTGTGATTATTTTTTTCATAATTCATACTTCACTAATGCATAATAAATCTTTCTTATTTAAGCAAAGAACACACTAAATAAAATCGAAGAAATAGATGAAGAAGAGAATGTAGAAATATTTAACATAATAAATTCAATGAATGCTTCTTCTATTCGATGAAAAACATGCGGCGTTTGTTGAATGTGAAGTGGGCATTCAATGAGGAGAAGCAGAGTGAAATGTGACAATAAGGCGTTAAGCGATCAACAAAAATGCCGTCCATCGAATTGAACGAGCCAACCGCTTGGTAACAGGCAAAAAAATAGATGAGGAGAAGCAAATGGCTGGTTAGCTGCTAGCTTATTTTAGTGCGAATTACGCACTCGAAGAGGAAGCACTCTTGTCCTCATCAACCCACAATCATTTCTTATTTAGGATACTCTACCGAAGACTGTGTTGAAGCGATTCGCCTGTACGAGCGATTCGGATGCCTATCATGCTAAGGTTGGCGACACCAGCAATTTGCTCGTATAGTGTTAAGCGGTGCTGAACGCCAACTACTATCGAGCGTATTTGACACTATCAAGAAGCCAAACATATCCACCCTAATCAAACCATCGATGCAATGAATGAGTTGTGTCAACTAAAGTATAGAATGTGCTAATATGTTCCTGATGAGAGGGAGAGACATAGAGAGAAGAAGAAGTCACTTCAGGTCAGATAGACACCCGACGGCAGTAGATCGGCGAGTGCGAAGTCGACGCCGCTGTATATGCGATGCTCTCTCCCTCGGGACGAAGTGGAATCACCAGCGGCTGTCTTCTTTTATTCATAGCAAGTGGAAACTTATCTGAGACAAGCATCAAACGGCAAACGCGCCAGAAGCAAATTTGCACGATGTTGCTGTGTATGTATGTGTGTATATGTGTGTGTGTGCGTGTGCGTGTACTCTTGAAGGCGTATCCTATACACGTTTTGCTGAAAGCTTCAAAAGAAGCTTGCGCTTCGTCCTTTTCACCAATTTAATCGGACGCTTCATTTTTTGCGCCTTCTTGACTCCAATAAAATTCTAGTTCGCCTTTTCACTCGGCATATTATCTACTGAGGCATCTCATGAAAAAAAGCAACCTTATAGCGCTTACTATATTCTTTGATGAGATGAGATGCCCAGTGTGATGAATTCGCTAAAAGATAATATGACCCCCGTTGAAAATGAGAAATAAGATGCAAAAATGGAACAGGTAATCAGTAATAGTAGCATATGGATGTTCGGCTATGAGAAATCGACCCAAAGGGTGGCCCACAAGAATACATACAGGATAAGAGTGTGTGAAAGACGCAATCAGCATTTGGTTGGAAAGCAAGCAATTTACATCAAATTAGTGTGACAGCGGACGAAACGCTAATCACCGCAAATGCGCACACCAATATCGTTTATAGTTATTGACTTGGCGAAAATCACGTCTTCGCTGCAAACCGCTCGATAACAAGCAGTAATGCTTCCTATACAGTTGAGTTGACCATCCCGTCGAATCAGTCCTACAATCATTACAGTCTACAACACGCTCCCCGTTTGCTTGCTGGATTGCCCTATTTTTTACACTTCAAATAATTTGAATTGGATGTTTGTTTGAAACACCTATATGTCTGTGATGAACGGAAAACTCCTATTATCCCATATGAGATTTCATAAGAAGTTAGTTTGTTTGCTGGAAGAGAGAGGAATGAGCAGTAAGAACTAAAATTTTACGTTTATCTGATCCACCGTAACTTCTGAAGGGCAATTTTTGTGCCCAACATTCAGCCCTTAACCAATTCAGTTTTATGACCTCAGCATCTAAGAGAGTTGGTATGGAAAAATGAAAGTTGCATTTAGTAGTACAACTTATTTATGAGGTGTGTTTTGTTGTAATCACTTTTGTATTACTCACTGCAAGCTTGTTGATGGTGCATAAAAAGCAAACATTCGGGGATATGACGAATCCTCTTGATACAGACCAATTTCTTATTGCATGGTTGGCTCTGTTGCAGCCTAACCGATGATGCCAAATAAGTTGAAGATTATAGGGGTCTGAATAAAACGGTTGAAAAATGTACTGTAAATGCACTTGTTGTTTATGAACATCAAAACCCACGCAAGCCAAATCTTGGAGCTCGAGCGCTCAAAAATTTCTACCACTAGAGGGGATAAATTACTTGGTTTAATCCACAGATCTGACCCCTACAAGCGTATTCAAAAATACTGCGATAGAATTAGTTATATAATATATATATATATATATATATATATGTATATATTCCTTGAATGAACATTGCACCTCCAAACGGCATTAGTCACAGCCGTCGCAAAAAAACGTTTTGTAATGTTGACAACTTAGCAAGAAAGCGTCATTACCTCGGCGCTGGTATGCTAGACGATTTCAAGCACGATGGCTAAGATCGGTCTGAAGATAGTGCAAAACGCTTGCATATTAGGTACATTTCCACTCGACGTATGCAGGTATATATATATATATATAAAAAGAGGAGAAATATTGCAATCGATGAATAGTTTAGTCCCTTAAAATGGTTTAAAAAAAATTTTTTTTTTCATGTGGTTTGCAGCTGTAACAAATACGGCCTTGTAAATTCAATATTGCAAAAATCTCATAGCTCTATAATCTTTTGACCCTCAGTTGCGCCACATAATAGATGACGAGTAATTTTCTCTAGTAAAAGTAGACTCGAAGCTACTGTCACCGGAAGGCTGGAATCATGTTGGCACAGGTAGGGAAGATCTTAAATTGATATGAAAGAAGTGAGCTGAAATTTTTTCGTACAAGCCCAAAGAGTCGAAAATTCTGAGCTACTAGGAGCAATGCAGCTAAAACAATTGGCTTTCATCAGCAATCTTCACTTCTTATATATCTTTAGACCTCCATAGAAGGAATCGTCTTTCCGTAACGGCCATTACTATCATTCAGTGTCATATATGCAAAGGCGTGCTGAAAGTGGATATTACCAAATAGTTAATCAGTAATACAGTACATTACTTTTCTAAAAGTACGGCACACAAAAGTACTTCTATTTCGTTAGTATAACCTAAACAGCTATTGCATCGTCCAGTATTCCCAGTTATCAACAATTTACGACAGCAATTATAATTTTTCAAGTATCTGTGCTTAGAGACATCGAATTTGCTGGTCATTTCGAGGATTGAAAGAGGCGAAACTTTGAAATTTGCTCATATAGACGATTGAAGCACAGAAACACGACATGAGTTAAGTAGGGGTTGCAAATATCGGCAATAAAATGTTAGCACAACATTCGGTGAAGCGTAAAGGGTGCAATGAGTGTTTAATTTTAAGTGAACATTTTTCAACGTTCACAGCACTAATGTGCGCTTTTTTGCTTAGTTGAATTCGCTAAAATTCATAACGTTCAACTTATACGTTAAATATCACCTAAATCGTTTCGTTTTTGCCTATCCCTCAGAGAATTTGATTAACACATAGATAGAGTTGAACATTTTTCATAGTTCTGCAGGTAAAGCCTACGGTTATTTCACACATAAATTATGCAGTGCTCATATGTTACAAGTTCAGATTATAAATATGGTTAGAATGCTAAAATGTTCATTATAGTGAGTGCAGATCGCAAACATTGCTGCCGAACCGATATAACACGAGGTTATGTTACCTCACCTTCATAGATTATAAAAACGAAAGCGGAATAGCTGAATTACAACTAGAAATCTTAATGATAAATGCATGATTTTCGTGCGAATGCTTCACATGAAACAATATTTGTGGCAAAGAAACGAATGAGAGGGAGAATTCGTTTCCTAACTAAGGAAAATGAAACACTAATGACTGGTGCGACGCAATCCAGAACAAACTACAAGAGTCAAGATCTCACAGTTCTTGAAATCGCCTATAATATCCCCCAAAGCCCGCTGCTGATCGGACTTCACTCGCCACTCCGTGTGCTGCTAAAAAAACCAAAAGCTCTGGTTAAACGACGAGTGCATAAGCAAGGAACTTCCCTTACTGGAAGAGTGGGCGAGGTTTATTTAAGTTGAAATGTCATGAATGCGGAAAAAAACATTCATAGAGAAAACATTGCAAGAAGATTACTGAATCGGAAAGTGCGATGACCAGTATTAAAAGTTGTGCTAGCAAGAATTTTTTTTTTGAGAACACCGCGAGAAAAATTCCAGGATGAAATCTGTCGAAAGACACGTCCCTCTTCTATGGCAGTCTGAAAACGCCAGCTAGCATCTGACAATAGATCAATGGCGATATCAGAGCACAAAATATGCGGCACGCAAATGCGTGTTAGTAGCAGCGATAGCATTTTCAAATAAGTAATGTCCATATCAGCTGCAATACGGACTCCTTAGATGCTGGCATTCGTTGAAGCTGTAATGACTAAGCAAAGCAATCTTTAGCCTCAAGGATTGCACACACGCACAAATTTCGTTTAACATCTGCCACAAACGCTGTGTTAATTTTCAAAGTGAATTTCTAATCAATTTCCGTTGGGTAAAAATCATTAGAGAGCACTTTGTAACGTATTTGGCATTGGCAGCATCTTTGCTCAAAGCTCAACGATAATTTCTTTTTCAGCAATTTTATGCACATTCTATTAGTTAAGAGGAGTAAGTAGTATCTGCGCAAACGCAATCAGATTTTCGCCTGCGTTGTAATCAGTCGTATACTGCATTGCAAAATATGCCTACAGTCGTATCTCACAGCCATTTCATAGTAAATTACCTCTAGTAGTTGTCAATGAAAATGCAATAGCGATGCACAAAATCTAGAAACAACAAATCTGATATCTTCCAATACTTTCGACAACTGATGCTTTTCGAGAATAATAGTGTTTCGATATTCGAGAATCGCCTCAATTCATTCGATTTGAGAGTTCTCCATGATCTTCTATTCAGCATCATATGTATCATCTCTTTGCCTTCTCCCTTTCCCCAACTGACGTGAGTGATTTGACCTCTGAGCAATGTGTTCAATATAATCGATTTTGAGTTATCCAAGTTTGGGGTTGGCCATGGCGGAGAGTAGTTTGGGCCAAAGATTTGCCTACTTTCATGAGGAGTCCAACGTTCTTGAATTTACATCCCCCATTCTAGTTGTTTTGTTGAGCAATGCACATATCCAACTGTGCTCTCTGTGGGCGTGTATTGGCACCCTTTTTGCTTCCATGAGCATTGTATTTCTGCATAAACCATTTCTTTGCTAATTTTCTCACTATTATATTGCAATTTTATTTGTCCTCTGATGAATAAAGACTTCACGAATAAATAAACTGCATTGCAAAAATAATCGATCATCATGTCCTAGACCTAAAATTCATCACGTCCTAGAACTAAAATTCATTGACTGAAACGGACACATACTCAGCAGCTAGAATTATTTCTTCGCATGAGAACTCATGAGGTCTCATGAGGCCCCGCATACTGTCGTTAACGAGTACTCAAAAGCTCATTCGATAATGTAGTTGACACTTCAGTAGATCACGAAAAATCCAATCTTCGTCTCTCCAATCAGTCAACGTCTCCAGCAGTGCTTTCAAATGGCTAACCTTCACTGGGCACTCTAGATTTTTCTTTCCACCGCGAGGTTCAGTAAGTAGGTACGCATTAGTCCGGTTGCGTAGGTCGGCAAAGTTTTGCCACTTTCATTAGTGGAACAGAGTCCGAGCGAAGTGCTCGTAATTGCTTCATCTGATATTTGATGCAGATATTTTAGATGCTAGCTAACTATGTGGTGAAAATTCAAAACTGTCAGCCAATCTACCTTCAGCGGTCACATGCGAATCCGAAAGTCTTGATAATTTATAAGCGCGTGAGCCGTTGGTAAGTTCATGTCAACCGTAAATTTCAACCTACTCTCTTAGTAATTAAACCCCTCCAGAACGGTTTAGAAAATCGAAGTGAAACAACACACTTCAGCGTTGTCTGTTCATCGATAGCGGTTCAGAATTATAAACGATTAGTTGTCACTTTAGAGAATGATCGTTTTTTTGAAAGACCGAGTCCAAAACTTTGGACGCTTCATCACCTAACTCTCCCAGTAAAGGTTTTTAAGCATAAAACTCTCAAAAATGGTGTTTTTTGATATTCTCATAGTTTGAACCCTTTCCGCGAGTGCTTGCACTTTTGTGCTCTCAGTTATGCCCATAGAGTGCACAAGCCGTCGCAATAATCACCTGTGCCTAGCAGGTTGACATTGCGGATAGAGAGAACTGAAAGCACACATAACGAAGCCTATAGTCAATCTGCATGACTCAGGTGAAATTTTCTTGCAATATGATCAGATATAGATGTGTTTGAGTATTAGATTCTTTTTAAGCATTTCAATATGACTTCTTTTTCATCTCATTAAACTTTGCTTTATCTTCCGAATCCTTTTTTTTTTCGTTTTTCGCATATTTCACAATTTCAACGATTCTATGTGGCTAATGGTGTGACTGCAATGTGCTTCCAACGGAAATAACAAAAGCTTTATTAACAACACAATTATACATTATTTGATGGAATGTGCAAGAAAATGGAGGATTTGAAAATTTTGCGCATGAAAAAGATAAACTGATAAAAGGATAGATGTAGGAAATGCAAAAAAAAGATTGAACGATAAAATGAAAATATAGAGGGAAAATTCTTCACAATGAAAATCAAAAAAATAATGAATAATGTTTCCAATAACGATCAAAAACTTGGTGAAAGCTGATGAAACCGAGTGAAAAAGCAAAGCGGAAAACGACCATCAAGTGTCGTCCTCAACACGAAGCGCACGCATTGCATTCAGCCCTCATTTCACATGCATTTCAATTGTGTTGCTTTTGGCAATGTCCCGTTACTTCTTCATTCACGTCGTTCTGCATTCATCTCGCAATTCTATGCAGAAATTTCGCACTACTCGAGATGTATCAGTTGCTCGTTTAATTGTTGATACTTATTAAGTTCTCTATAAAGAAGTACTCGATGCGAAACTCTACGCTCGATTCCCCAACATCCTCTATAGGATAATTGTTGAAAACGCTATTTTTCACTTTTTTGTGGTCTAGTTATTCGAAGGGAAGATGACAGTTTCGTTTTGGGAGTTGATGGACGCCTCATCATTTTGGCACTTTCACATCGATTTCTCTGCTCCACAATTTCGACGCTCTAATACGGAAACTGTTTTATTTCTTTAGAATTTTTTTTTCAAATATTCCCATTTGTAACAGCTTTTATTTACGTATTTGAAGTAATCATTATAAACTTAGTTCGGCAAATTTATCGTGAAGAGTTGCATCCTTTTTTGCGAGAAAAAAAAACTAATTTTTAAAATCTTTTCACATATACGCCAGAAAATCCTAGTCATCAGATGAGGAAAAGTTGAATAACGATCATCTTCAGTAGAACAATAATATTGCGACGAATGTTTCACTAGCACACGAGGATATTATTTAGAGTATTAGAATTGGGCATTTCGTTAAATTGAACTTAAATTGAAAGTAATTAACAATGAAATTTGCTCATATTTTAAGGTAGCACAATGTCGTATGCAGGCTTGCATAATCGATGTGTTTTATTCGCCATTTATTTTAATGTTGCAACCATTAGCGTTTGCGCCCAATGATATCTCGGAAGCACCATCAACACGCTGTGTGCTTTGAGTGGTCTCGGGCAGAAAAGCTAAACTCCGAAATTGTTTTCGTTTCACTTTTCCCCTCATGGGGGCTTCCGCCGTGAGAAGTCTCGCAGAAAAATAAACTTATTTTTAGAAACCGTGGGTGCTGTGGAGTAGGGAATCCAGTCTGAGAATCTCCTACTCATGCTGAACTATCGAGTCAGGCAAGCCTCTGTCCTTGCGTACGCGTGTAGCAACGTATTGCCGAGCCATCCGCGGAGTCAAAGATTTTCTGAACTCGCAGAGAAGACCCTCGAGTCCAGAAACTCAATCTGGCTAGTGACTTGGTAATCAGCTGCAGCCACAGGTGTACACAGAAGTTCCCCATGGGGACAAGGCCGTACAAACAGCCAAAAGTAAACAACATCCAAAAGCGCTAACAAGGAAGATTAGGAAGCCAAGACAGCGTCAAGCTTGAAGACTGGCAAGCCACCAAAACAGCGTTGGACCTCTAAAACGCCTGTTGGCACTTCTGAACCGCTCTTAGTCCACCCCATCCCTACTTTTTCCCCCCTCCCTCGCTCTCCACAAACATTTTGAGTACATATTCGATGTCTCAGATTCTAATGTGAGCAATGAAAAACGAATGAAAGAAATGAAAGATCTGTCTGGCATCACATCGTGCTCGTGATCAGACAAAAGCCATCAGCTTATTGGCAGCGATCCAAGTCAATTTTTTAGCTGAATTTGTGTCGTAGCGTCGTCTGGACAGTTATTTTTTCCAAGATAATCGAATTACTGCTGAAAGTAGCTTTGGCATGAATCTTAAAAAATCATTAATTTGTCTTCCTGTTTTTACAGGATATTTCTAGCGGTACTTTGTGCAGTCTATCTCCAATACGATTCTCTAGACATCTTTTAGCAAGCAAAGCGATTCGCATTTTTTTCCATCTGAAATGTGCAAAACTAACAAAGAATTTACATGATGAAGTCAGCGAAACAATACAACAACATTGTAATCGAAATGAACACAACAGGTGGAAGAAGTTTTAAGGCGAGTGGAGGGAATAAAACATATGTTCATCGACGATCTAAGTTCTTTCTAGTGCTTCATGAGTCCAGCAACGAGAGAAAGAGGAAAGAAGACGATGTTGAAACCATAAAACCGATAGTCCTCATGCGAATGATTGTAGATTGTGATGAAAACCACGCGCTATTCAATTCCGGTGGATCGAATTCTGTGGGAGGTCTGCACTTCGGAAATCACTGCCTTAACTAAGATTTTTAATTTTTAGACCCTTATCCCCCTTGGTTCTAAAAGCTTCCCTCTAGCAGCTGCGTGGAAAAGCTACAACAACTATTCTCGCCTTTTGTAATCCAAGTTTACTCATGAAATATCCATATATTGCTCACTTTCAAGGAAGCGATACCATCTCTTACGCTCAGCTCTGCTTTGCATCAAAACCATATTAAAGTATGAAACAGTTCCCATTCAAGGATTGCCGCCGTCTGTCGTTAAGGATTTCGGAATGAATACAATCGAAACGTCGATTAAACTATTGATATTTATTTGTGCATTGCTGCAATCGCGTGATTTACCACCGAACATCTATCGATGGATCTCTCAAAATGCACATATTTGCAAGTTCTAAATATCATATCGTTTGCTATCTGTTGTGTAGTTTCCGATATAAGAAATCACCACGAATTTTCCCTGGAAGGATATTCACAATATATGTTTCAAAAGTCAGGCGGATTTCCTGTGGCGCAATACAGCGCAGTAATTGTAGCCAATAGATGGCAGTAATTTCTTTCAGGTGTTGAGAAAGGGTGGTACTCAAAAGCTGATAACCTACTAATTAACTATCGTATTAAGTTCACTCATTTATCTTACCAAAACTCCGAATTCTTGATTCATTTCATCCGGTTTTTTTTCTAAGCAACTTTTTTCAGCAGAAATTAATAAAATTTATTTAGGCAGTCTTATTGAAACAGACGGAACGATGACCGCAGAATTTATGTCTGAAGAAGACGGACTAAGATGTACATTGTGTCCGCAATACACTCCTAATATTATACCGCTTAAAGCATGTGCATCCGAGATTGCTAGGAATGGATCGCATATCAATGTTGGATGCTATTCAGGTAGGCATATCATATGCAGTTTTCTTGCTTATCGCATCATGTCAACTTCAATCATTATATTTTCACCTTCTGATTATGCTCATTCTGCATGCCATATTTGCAAAATTCATTTCCAAAATCGATCGTGAATGCAGTCAGTGTGGTGTGTAAACATCTGAAATTTTTGATATGTATAAGCAAGTGGGTAGTTAAAAATTGGGGGAACGGTGATGATATCTTAAAAGGATCGAACGGGAAGAAGAGAGAACCCTCCCCAAACCTCAACCAGAAGTAAGCCATTCTGAGATTTTATCACCTTTTTCCCAAAAATTTTTTGGCACCTCTTGGCGCCATCCGAGCTTGAATGACTTTCGGGCTATCTTTGCTCGTTTCAAAAACTTCCGTCTACATTTCTCATAGAATTTCCATCTTTCGTCTGTGATAACAGAATGTCGCTCAGATTTGGTGATTACTTCACAGCACAAATTGCTTATAAATGGCGTCCTTCTCAATGACATTACAGAACGATTAGACGAAGCTGTTGCATATTGAAGTTCCTTCTATTAATACGATGTAACGGATATTATTTTGTTATGTGAAGGGTAATGAACGGAGAAACCATGCTCCAAGAATTAACACTACTACTGTTTTGTTGTCAACGAAATGCCGGAAGAAACCTGCAGAAATCATATTTTCCACTGGAATATTTTTCAGAAAAAAAAACTGCGGTTTTGCTGGCCACCGCATTCTTATATTTGCGGTTTACTTCAAAATTTTTGAACCAACACGAATCCGTTCAATAGGACTTGCGCCAAGGCTACGAAAAAGGATATATTTTCGCTGCATGACGCATTGTTCCCGAGAAATGGCCCGAAAAAAGTCGATCATCTCCCTCACCCCAATATTTCGGTGCATCTATTAACCTGCAGATTCTTCAAGGCGAACCGTCGCGTATCTAAACGTCAACAGCCAACATAGAAAGGTCAGGGTCCGCATTAGTTAGCAAATTTTTATACGGTAGCGTTCCAAAATGAGGCAAATTATAGGATAAACCTCGAAGAAGACCGTGTTAGTTGAAAGTTGGAAGTAGGTTTTTGTAGGTGTTTCAGTGGTTGAGCTTATTCGATGCAGTGGCTTAGAATTTTGGACAGGAACGCCTGAACCTGTAGATCATAATTTTTAAAGTGCTTCAGAACTTCGTTTTTCCTTAAAATTTTTGTGAAACGTGTGGATACGTGCGATACTGCAAACGTTTCCTTAATTGTAAATACAAAGCGGATAAAAGAAAGTGCATGGTTTATAGCTGTTTTCATTTAGGTTAAACGTTAGTTTGAAGGCATTCATCATAGAGTACCTCTCATCATGCTTCCTTTCAGTACCCGATCTATGCATCACAGAGCTAAAAGTGCGTTTCGCCAACTATTACAAAATGCAAAATGGTGTCGAAGTAAGTGCATCGAACGACAATTTCGCAAAAATAACTACTCAACATCCCGAACAACTCGTTTCGACGCAATTACAAAAAGCATTCAACGAACCCGCTTCGAACAGTATTATTTTAGCCGTCTCACTAGAAGGCACCACTGCCAGCGTGAAGCCGCCGAACAACCCAACGATCCAGTCGCAAGTTGAGCCAGATCAAGAGAACTATTTGGTACAGGGGATGTTGCCGTATTCAAAACTACAATTGCTCAACACTAACCAACCTTGTGGAAGGGGTCGTCTTGATGCAGAAACCGCAAGGATGAGTGCAACACAGCGTCAGAAGCCATTAAAAATGACGAGTGATGAAGGGAGCGCGCAAATCGAGCAGTCCTTCTCGTCGTCTGGTCTTTTTACCGAAACAACAATTGGACCGACGTCACGGACAATCTGCAGTAGCCAAAGCTCTGTACTCAATCAAAGTGCACTTACACAACTTCACAATGAGGCGAGCATGATAGAAATAACAGCGCCACCACCACCACCACCACCACCACCAACAACAACAACAACAACAACAACAACACCGACAACGACAACAAGAACAACAACAGCTGAATCACTGTACGGGCAGAACATCGAAGACATGAACGTAGAAGCCCCAAGCGACGCAGGGTATAGGCAGACTAGTTTAAGGAAATATTTCCCATCTACAGCCGCTCCATACTTCTCAACCTCTTCACGTTTAGCTGTCATACACAACTCAGCAGCCGTCTACAATGTTGAGGAGATGCCTGTTCAAATGCCACTGCGGCACAATACACGAAGAAAGAAACTTTCAAAGAGAGTGTCAACTTTATTGACGAGAAACAGAACGAGAATATGTGAAGATTCACATAAGGTGATGAATCGATTTTCATACTTCCAGTAATATATGATTCTAATAAATACCTTCTATAAAGAAATATAGTTGGGGCTGAACAAATCTTATATTTAAAAAACAAAAAATCTTTTAGAGCGGTCGATTGCATGAAAATAATTCTCTATAGAGATCAGTCCGTTGATGTTTGGAAGCTCATCTACTTTAAATGAGCAATCATAAGGAAGTAAGATGGTATTAGTACTTGGAAAAAACAACAACAATTACTGAAGAAAATCATAGATAAATGTTGAATGCTCTATTTTGCGATCATTCATGTTTGGAGTTTTTTAAAATGAAAATAGCTGAAGACGTCTCTCGTACAAGCATGCAACCTTTCAAACTGCACGCCAGCACGAACACCTCCAGGTTCTTAGCTCTAATGAGCAAACAATTGATTAAGCAAGCTGATTCAGATTCTGAAGGATTTCTAACCGAATAGAAGGAAGTCGCAATAGGTGAACGAGCGACTTTTTAGAACCATCGTATAAGTTTGATATATGACAGGATTTTCCCAGATGCACCAGAACTGTTACTAGTGTAAAAGGTTTGATAAAACTCTTCGTTACTTTTTCATAGCGGTCTACTCAAGATTTATCTGGCAATGCCTTTTAAAAGTAAGTTGAGCATAAAAGTCAACATGGAACGCCTACTTCCTTCATTAACAAGTATTCTAACACCAAAAAAGTCGAGCATTTATCGCTGTTAATTGTATTCGCTTGCATGATACATCTACAATCTAAGACCTTTCATAGTATACTGCTCTTATGGCAACTCAATAAAACTATTATTTTTTAGTAGGCATGACCTTGGAACATTATTGACTCCATCTGCATTTAGCTGTGCTGCTTCTGGGCAATGGCTGGTGAGTGCGACAATAACCCCTATTGGATGAGAATCCACTGTGCTAAAACATGCGGGACATGCAATTGTACTTGTAAGCTATTCTGTATTTTTTGGCGATCGTAAGCAAATGATATCCTTTCCCAGTGACAGGCCACGCCACACCTATCCATTGGACTTACGACTACTACCTTTCCTAAGGAGTGTAAAGGGTTCAGCTCGATAGCATGTATCAAAACACTGGCCAAGCTGAAGAAGATTTAAAGACCTTTGCGCATTCGGGTCGTTGCAGTTCCGTTCATGTGTTGCTCAAACACGAATGCGAAGTAATCCAAAATGGCGGTGATTATGAAATTGATTAATTATTGAAAGCTGGTAAGAAATAAACTTTGTCTATTCCTTTAAAAACTGTAAGTACTTTTGCATCAATCGGTAGCAAGGCTTAGGCCATCAACCACTCTCGTAACGTGCTGATCTTAGCAATGTAAGCTTTCTAGAGTATTTTACTGAAGCCCCTCTGTTAATATAATTCACCATTACCATACGTAGATTAGATCATTGTTTTTACAGTGATGAAAGCGAAAGAGTGCATCTCAACTGGCATCAAATGCTTCATTCCAACAATCACGACGACCACCACTACAACAACTACAACAACAACGACAACAACACAACCCAGAATAACAACAATTTCTAGGTCAACAGTGAAACACCGAGTCTGGTCCATTCTACATACATCATCGTTCTACATCAACAAAACACATTTTGGGCATCCAAGAAACAGGACTTCAGCGATCTACATAACACCCTCTACGGTAACCATCCACGTTCAAATTCTGATGCTATAAGCAAAAAACTATGGAATCTCCATAATAAATATTGCTACCATGAATGGAATCCTATCAATTTGATAAGAAAACTGTGAGGGTGAAACGGAAGAAAGTCAGTGCTGAAAAAAAGAACAGATCAGGAGTCGCCATCTGCTAAAGTAAATTCGGTAGGAAGTTTTTGCCATCTTTAGCGAATCTTTGAGCTTTTAAAAATAGAAAACAATGCTGCGTGGGATTTCCGCTCTAATGGCACATCTCCATGCCAAAACCAGATTTCAGCAATGAACATTGCGGAAAATGGGCAGCTGACAGGTGGGAATGCGTAAATATGAAGCGATTTCTTGAGGCTGAGTTGCTTTACTTCGTGTCCACAAGCACTCCCATCCCTAAGCCACCGTGGCGAACGACATCCCAACATTATTCAGATTACTGGGTATGTCGTTGAAATGTGGGATGTTGAAATTTCATCATCAGTCAGTAGCGCCTTGATCAAACCCTATCCCAGCCGTACTCGTGACCACGTACGACCTATGACCACACGAAGGTGGGTCAAGCATGGTCCCCCGCCTCATTCTCAGTGGAATGGAAACTGGGACGGTGATAGGATTTAATAAATACCACAGTTATTATAGGAAAAGTTCAGCAAGCATGGTTAACAGAAAACAGCTCTGTGGATTAATATAATTCACGAAATGTCTGAGTTTCTTTCACATATTTCTTTCAATGTAATAGAGAGTTCGCAATGACAGTTACTCGGGACTTGGGCTTATCAAATGGTGCAATAAAACATTTCCATTTATTAAGAGCACTGCGACACCCCCGACAACAACGACAAGCACAACAACCACGACAACAACTACTACGACAACAACAACGACAACTACCGAAGCATGTTTCAACTACAATATCTATTGCCAATTTTGGGCGGACCTTGGTGAATGTGAAAGCAACCCATATTGGATGAAATCCAACTGTCAAAAAGCTTGCAAGACATGCGCACAAATTATGGAGAAAATTTACGCACCAACTCCAAGGCAAGGTAGGCGCTTTAAGAAGTCATTCAGTAGATCCACTCACCGCGAACTGGTAGAACGGCTGTTTATTTGAAGCTTTTACCGCGTGTACTCTAACCAACAATCAGGTTGGTCCAGAAAATGATCTCACCTGTTCTCACCCAAACAGGCAAAAATGTAGAAAAAGATAAGGATCAGACTGCAGATTGCCTAGGGCAGTCAAGGGAGTAGCTCCTCTAAAAATTTACAACGAAATTATGATTACGATACCTTTTCTATATTCCCTTGTTGCTGATTGCGGGATCCACTGAAAGCCGTCTCTACTTTGAACGCAGTTGAATTCATCGCCTACGTGCTGTCGTTCAAGATGAGCTTTCCTCGAAGCTTTTGAGAATCAAACGTTAAGTTCGATATCATCCATACCGCCTCCCTCCCCGAAATCCCCTCCCTTACCTTCCATCCCCTCCCACGCGAATTCCGTTGGTCATTCTCTATGTATTGTTGTTTTTAAAATATATTCTAAATTAAACGAACATTTCAAATCTACTCTTTCTCAGCTCTTGGATATGATATTAAAGAG
The DNA here is from genome assembly GCA_006503575.1 of Baylisascaris schroederi. NCBI lineage: Eukaryota > Metazoa > Nematoda > Chromadorea > Rhabditida > Ascarididae > Baylisascaris > Baylisascaris schroederi. The sequence goes on from QEWY01001293.1 coordinate 2,681,180, forward strand.
CCAATCCAAGATATTTACTTTTAATCTAACATTGCAGTGGTCACATTTGCTTGTGTACAGTCGGTTCTCGTTTATTGTTCTTCATATAATGTCATTGATCGACCCATGTGCTCTTGTGTCGCCCCAGGCGGTATCTGGGGCCTATATGAGTCGGGCTTTCGGCACGTTTGGATGTCTTTGGTTCGAATCGTGTTTGAGGGCTGTGGTAATCGCCCACAAACCGCTTCTTCTATCTTGCTTGTGCTCCCGCACATCGGCATCGAGAGAGGTTATCGGCTCCTGCCCTTGGTCCCCTCAATGCCGCCGCTGCCACTCCCAACGTCAGCAAAATTCTAATTTCGAATTTACTTATGAAAAACGGGTGAAAACTTTTTGAAGAGGTACAACGCCGAATGCAGAATGATTTTGGATCAAGCATTGATAAGTCTGCATTACCGCTTCTGTAATCGCGGGAAACGTGATAAACCGATATCCAAAATGGCCAAATGCCTTTCCGGTGACTTTACAAATTTCCCATTAAATTCCGCCTTCTTCCGTATATTCTCTATAAGATCCTCACTAATTTCTACCATGCATTCCATTGAATACGACATCCGATTAGCTTCAAAAAAAAAAAAAAACTTCCAACGATATTAATTGAAATTACTAAAAGTTAGCGATTACAGATTGCGTGGACGAGCACAAAAACTGCGCATATTGGGCGCTATCTGGCCAATGCGAAGCGAATCCAAACTGGATGCAGTCGTTCTGCCGTCTAAGCTGTCATCTATGCTAACAGATATGCACTTTTTTACACGCTTTCACTGTTTCATCGTATCTCTTAACTACCCTCTGTTATATAATGTTTGTAAGAATAACATCTCTCGATAAGATTTACATCTGATGAGTGATGCAAAACATCATCTTCACCTTTACCGCATTCCCTTCAGCAGAAAAGTATTCTTGGACAGAAAACTTTGTTCTCCACACCTGATAAAATAAAAAAGGGAGCCTTCTCTCTTCAAGGAAGCAAAGTCTTCCACACAAATACATTTAATCCTGCATACTATACGGATTCTACAGGTTATCGCGATTGCACAAAATCCCCTCATCTAAAAAATCTCTGTTTCCTTTAAACTACTTCTATACGGCAATGCTGCGAGATCTGCTAGCGCGAGCTAATATCCGTACCTCGTATCAATCAGTTACGAATAAAGTTCCTATACACCTTCACAAACCAGTGTCCGAGGTGGAAATCGACTAATTCCAATCTTGCACTCAACTACTGCCGCAACCGGGATCGGAATTAGCGTAAACCTAGTGAAGAACAAAGACAGTTTATATAATGGGCACTACGCATTGCGCACTGCATAGAATTCGCATCCGTAACGCCACCAATGCTATATGCCAAACAAATCGTAAACTGAACAAACAATCAAATGCAATTTGTAGTGATGAGATTGAAGAAAACACACTCTTGCTGCATTAGATCCTTTTCTTCAGCTATTTTACGAGGAAGTGTGTTAAAATCAAACATTTTAACAATGCCGTGTTAAAAAATGAAAAAAGACAAGAAATTTGTTCGAAACGCAATGCGATGACGGAGAAAACTGCAATCAACTGTGAACTATAATCGTCACAAATATTACAAACTTATGCAAGGGGATCGCCGTGCAACGAAAAATGCCAACTGAAAGGCAAAAATTTTTCCTAACTGACGAATTTTCCGGATGAAATAAGTGTAATAAGGCCATTCCAGTAGTTTTCGGATTATGGCTGCATTTTGCTCGCTACAGCCACGGCTACAATTATGAACCTGTCTTACCTATTTCCCAACAACAATGCAATTACAACTTGTCAATATTCCACATGAATTCATTTAAGTTCACTTGTCTAAAGCCTTGTTTAAATTCCATCAAACAAATACGTCACCTAATGAGTGCTATCGATTTTCAAAGGATCGAAATTACCACTGAATGAGAGGGTCGTTGAATCCTTTCTCCAGGGTCATTGTAACGAATGTCCCCTTGCATAAAATACTGGCCAAAAGTGCACTCCTCCGTTGCAAGGAATGCGCCTAATTCACAAGAATAATATCGCGCTCATAAGGATTGAAATAAACAGCAGCACTAAACTATGAAATATGATCAAAGCGCGTTCTGCATAATATCGTTAAAATCATACTAATTTCTTATTTAATGTTCGTAAAATCTCCAAATATTGAATGCAGAAATAACCTAGCGCTAAATTACGAGAAAGGCTCAGCTGTTTTGGCATTCCAACCTCTTCTTATATGTTTGTGTATGAGTTGCCCAGATTCAACCGACAACATAAGCTGAATAAGCATATTGCGACTTATTTCCATCAAAATCGCATCATTCTAACAATAAAAAAGAGTATTCACTGCGTGATGTACAAAGCAAACTGAGTAACGACAATGCAGATCCGCATTAAACAATGTGTGCGCCGTTTCTGCATTTCCCTAGATGGATTTATGCGGAATTAAAGTGAACAACAAAAGAGAAAAGTGGAGTGCGTTTATAGTTTTGAACCGCCATAATACTATCTTAACCTTTAAAATAAATCAAAGTCACGCGTTGAGATGCGTTAAGAATACCCACATGCAAACCTCTTAAAAATAATACGGCTGATAGATTTCAAAGAATGCCGCTATACAAAGCGAATCTATCAGCACCTTAGTGATAAGATATCGCATAAGCAAACGGTGTTTAATCCGCTCTCTATTTAAATATTTTCTTTCCGAATTATGTTGGCTAAAAGTCTGGAAGAGTTTTTGTATGAAAACTTTTCGATGATCACCACCCTATTTAATTGAGCTCTTATTTAAATGTATATTTATTCTCCGATTTTCTTTTGACTCCTAAATTTTTCAACCTAAAATTGCAACCGTCATTTAAACAAACAAAAAAAAGGAAAGAAAAAACATTCCATGCTATGCCCTTCTTGTCCCATGCCATAACCTCAAAGCCGTTCGGCTCAACGGTTCTCCTCGTTCTTCCCCTACTCAAACATACATAATGTCAAAATCTAACAACAACTCAAAATACACTTTGAAAAAACCTTAAATACCAAAATTCAATCAGATCCACTAATGAAAGAAACAAAAGACTGTAAAAACATATAATAGTACACGATTGCATAATTTATCAATGAAACGACTTAAATAATAAACTCGTCGCATTTGTACAATGCATGATCGAGCGCTTCTAACAAGCAAAGGCTTTTCGACCATCTAGACATCAAATCGTTTAAGATGAGGTTCCTGAAGGACAACCCAACTATGTCACAGTTTATATTCTCATCAACATGCCTAGAAACAAAGAGCAGTTGGCTCCAACAGTGCTGACCAACCGAACACCCTTTTATTCATTAAGTAGCAAATGCTAACGCAAATAAACATTTCAAGGCCGCATACAGCAAGACGACGAAGGCTGCCCCCTTCCTACGGCTATCAAACAGGAGAAATGGGGATCACAATGGGCTAAAACAGATGCACATTCGAGAAAATAAAAGTACCCCACGTAGCCCAGACCACTCACTGTCTTACGAAGAACACAGAATCTTGTTCCCTCAAAAAAAAAAAAAACGGTCAGAAGCATTATTCGATCAAGACTACGACGAAACGCTTCAATCCGCTGTTATTTATTGTCTGTGACATCTCCGTTCCAAGATATGATCGTCCCCTCTTCCCAGCAGGGTTCCATCAGTTTTTAGCTTTCACCTTCATCTTCTTCAGTTGCAACATTTGATAGAACGGATCGTAATTTATGGATCGTCTGAAATGATTCAAAATTACCTATTCGCGAAGGTTAACTGCATTATATCTTCTTATGCTGCAGGGTTTACACCATAAAAATTGGCGAATAAAAGAGGTTTTTATAAACCTTGTTATTGACATCTCATACTTACTCGTGAAATTTCCAGGAAAAAACCTTGTTTTATTCTCTTGCTTTCAACAACGAAAAGAAACATTTTTATGCCCCTTAGGAGAGATAAATCGTGATATTGCAGCGCACAAATGTTACAAAGCCTAGCACACGCATTGAAAACAAAACAATCGTGTTGTATTGACCAGAAAATACCAGCCCCCCCCATTAATTGTTAAGAGATAATAAAACAAAAGCTGCAGGGGTCTCCCCCCCCCCCCGTCCACCCACTTCATGAAACAAAGGAAACAACACCGTGATGACTCCACTAAGTTGGCAGAATAAAATACTGTATGCACTTTTCGTGATAACGACCTGGAATCTCCAACAGGAATGCTTTCATCATCATATATCCGACACTCACCAACAGCAATACAGTTGATCCGAATTGTGGAGATATCAGTACGGCGTGTCTCAAATCAGAAATACCTCTCTTAGAGACTAGAATATGACGGGAGCAACTCATCTAAAACCACATCCACATAAAGTAAATGAAATAGAATGTATAACTCACTCGATTGCGTTGATCCATTGGTTCATTTCATCAGCGGAGAATGCGCACATTTTATACGAAGTGTGCCTTCCGACGACCACTCTCCCGTCCGGTTCCGTTTTACATGCCTTTATCACCTGTACCAAGCATTCTCCATAAAACAACAAACAAATTTCATACAAGACATTAGGATCCTACAAAGTTTATACAAGCTAAGAAATTACTTCACAATGAGAAAATAGTGCGAAAGACTTCAGTGTCCGCTTTGAACGTACTGGTGTAAGGTGGATGGGAGGTGGAATCGAGTACAGAGTACCAAGGAAGCGTTAAGGCAACCCTCAGAGGGTCTCTAAATTGCAAAAGCATCAGTCCTAACGACTCTACACATCTACTCTCCCCTTCGACTCAGGACCTGAATCATCCCGGGGTCTCGGAGAATTGGGCATTCTCGACTACTTTCGAGGGCTAAGTGCTGCTTGCCGTTGAGGCACAGGGTTCTCAAAAGTAGGAAAGAAAAGGGGCGCTCAAACGGCATGACATCTTCGGATGCTTTACACATGTGATTTCATCAATGCAGCTCAAGAATCGAGGGATTCCCATGGGTTCCCAGCCCCCCATTGTACAATAGAAGCTCCTATTAGTTAATACACCTTCAATCATTCAGATGCCGCCATTTATACAATGAACTCCAAAGAAATAGAAATATTCTGCTATTTACGACTAATAAGTATAAGATTACCAAAGCAAAGACAGCATTGGATGAAAAAGATAAAAACAAAGACCTCTGTCATCCGGATCGAGGCTCCCATACGTTAGGCTCTTGGCTCAGGTTTTCGTATGTAAATGAAAGACTACTGTTCGAATATTCCATACCAATTTCGTTTCTAAATCTCTCTCTCTCTCTCTCTCAAACAAAAAAAAAGCATCGCAATTCCCGCTTCTAGCCGTCTCTCGAAACATTATATACGTCTTAATAACAGCACATCTGGACCTGGTCTAGGTCATTAAGGCAACGAGCAAAAATAAAAAAGTGATGTAAGCATAGTGATTACCTCAGTACTATCGCTATAAATTTCGAAGCAATGTGGCCGACCCTTCTCCTCGACAGGGCGTACGCGAACGTTCTCAAGTGGGATGATACCGCGTGGCTCTTTTGCCTATGAAACATTTGTTCACATTAGGCAACAAAACTTAACCCACAATCACCTATAAAGCCAACATTTAATCCATCCTAGTAGCCCTCTCCTCCCCCTTTGCTTCCTTAACAAATGGCCCGACAATTACTGGAACAAATGCGATAGTTTATTGCGAAGAAAATTAGTCGTATCCGATTGTTCCAGAAAAATTCTGTTTAATGGAATGATTAGAAGAAGTTTCAGAGGGAATCATTCACAACAGAGACATACAGAAAGAAATTTATGTACGAAACATAAAAACATGAACTCTTATATGAAATAAGCTCTGCCCACCAAATGATTGAACAGCAATATGAGAGAGGTGATTTGCAATCAAGAAAACTGCCAACATAAAATAATAAAACTTACAGTTGTATGTTCGAAATAATATAGGCATTTTTCGGCTAAAATAAACCATCGTCTCTTCCATGACTTTAGAAAGGTACGCGAACTAGCCAGTTGTGATGAAGCTAAACAATGATTGTTAATGTTCACTTCACAAATAACAAATAAATTGACAATAATAATGATAAAAGCAAAAAATAGCTATAAATATTGAGTTTTCATGCAACGGTTTAAAATGAGTCTAGCCGTGTCATGTCCCAAATGTGATTCAAATACAAATGATCGTCGATTTACGATACCTCGAAAGCGATATGCATATATTACGAAACATTTCGGACTTTTTACGGGCTTTACGGATTTAGCGTTCTGGGCGCGTTTAAGCTGCGACATCCTATACTGTGATGTTGGGTAAGTTAGGTGCTTCAAACTCATTTTACGCCTACGATGAGTTTACCGGGACACAAATAAAGTAGTACCTCTAATTACCACTTCATCAAGTTGTTGCTTTATCGCATTAAACTTGCATGAAAGAATAAAAGTTGAACGAATTGATAATAAAAGCAGTTCACACGATGACTTAATAAATGCAACGAAATTTCCATACGTCATTAATGACACGCACCTCTCGGGTATATAACAGTACTTGACGATGGCATGGCTATAAGGTTTTTTTGAATCAAACACAACAATCAAAACATAACTATAGATACAAAAATGATATAATAGATTTGTGAAAGAATTCTCTAAAAAATGCAGAAAAACCAAAGTAGCAAAAAAATATACGTTGAAATTTGTAGGGATTACCTTGTTTAAGCAACCAACCCTCACGATCCGGATTGAAAAATGTATTATAAAAATCACTGCCATCATCCGTTGGAAATTGGAATGGCTCGGTTCGTATCGACTCGTATATACTCTGTAATAAGTACTTTACAAATTTGATAAATAATCTAGCTTCCGGAACGGCTGTTACACTAGCAAACGTCAACGAAACATTTACACACCAGAATACAATGAAAAAATATACATGTTGAAATTTGCTAATCTTATGTCACAAAGCTGAACGAATAACACCAGCTCTGTTAGGCAGATGATTTCAAATAGAAATCAGGACATAACAAAAAACACCTAAAACTCCAGAAGTAATCAGGAGACAGGAAAGATGGATGAAGATGGATAATGCAAAAGAGCCATTGATGCCTCTAGATGTGGACGAAAGTCAGAAGAGTGTGCAGCTGTGCAAGTGTTTAAGCACAGGAAGCGAGCAGCCCTTCGCCATAACATAAGGATTGCGTCATTACATTAAGGCTCCTATAGCTACACCTTACATTTGGAGAGATCACCTAATTGATACTGCAAAAACTCGTATAGGACGACTATTCATACCTTCCCAACGGTTATAACTTTCAGATGCGAAGGCATTCTAAGGATTCATTGAACCTTCACATGTTGGGACAATCGCTATGCTAATGCACATGCGACATATTTGCTAAAGTAGAACGATCTTCATTGACCGAATCCGATTTTTCTCACTCGGCTCTCTTTCTGACCCTCTCCATTAACATCTAAGCTTCTTTCAAGAATGCACCGCAGTAGATGAAAATCTTTATTAATATTATGTAGGTATGCGAATACATTCTATGATTAGATGTTTCTACAGTCTCTCTCAATGGTATTAATGACAGCATGCGTGGCTGTTGTAAATTGTTTTTTTTTTGGGGGGGGGGGGGGGGNAGGGAGAAAAGGGGAGGGGGAGAAGCAAACTTTGAGGCACAGAGGTGGTATAAAACATTTTGAAAAACTGAACGAGAAAAAATTCATTCAAATAGTGTTAAACCGAAGATCTCAAAAATATGTTAGTCCCTGATTCTTAAATGTCCTTCCTCTGCGTATCAAATAAGCATGGTTTATCCGCAAAATAAACACTCAAAATGGCAGCATTTGAAGTAGATGAATTGTGATAGAGAGCAAAGAGATCAACAGCCTAGAAGCGATAGACAGCAAACGACAAGCGTTGTATCATTTCCGAGTAGGAGTGACCAGCACCATAATCAGTAAAAACAGTAAAAACGAGCGAGGAAATATAAAAAGCTAAGTGCCAACCTCAAGCAATTCCTTTGGCACATCTTTGCCCTCGTCAATACCGCGATACATCGAAATGAAACCTTCCAAGGTGAGTGGATTCTTCACGTTTCGATTATGCAGTGAAGTATTAAGCATCACAATTGCAAAACACAGTATATAACAAGTATCTGAACAAATCTATTTTGTATCGAAAGAAATGCATGAAGCCGAGAAATATAATGTGATCCTACTTGCCCTAGGGCACTATTTATGAACATATGGTGCTTCCATATGCGACGATTAGAAGTTCACTCTCATTTTCTCTTCCTTCTACTACCCATAAAGTCTTTCCATCCTTGACAACGATGACCACCTAGGCATACGCCATAGGACAGTCGAAACTCTTGGTTTATTCTTCGAAATGTAGTTGCTAAACCGTTTTGAAATCAAAAACAACACTGCCCTGCTCAATAAACAGCGACTACAACGATAGCAGCTTTCATTCTCAGGAAGGAATAGATATACTCGCCAAGTGGGAAGGAATAGAAATACATCCAAATACTCACCTGTACTGGAAAAAACGCCCGGATTATTTGCACAGTAACGTTTGGCAAAAGCATTAACCATACGATCGATTTTCTGAGATTCACCCGGTAAACGAAATGACCAAAGAAATTGTCGCAGAGCTTGCACTAATATGAGATCCGTGAAATCGTGCAACTCACAAAATTTTTCCAACACTTCCAGATTGAAGGGATCGTTTTCACCGAGATAGTCACCAACTGCGCTCTTTCGTAACCCTATAATTGAACAAATTTCCGGTTTTTAAAACATACGGTGGCAACATTTGTAAAATTTGGTGGCGATCTGAGTAATTCTAAGACCAGCCATGAGAACCGGAATCACAAACTTTCCCTCTCAGTACCTGGCTCCACTGAGCTCATAATTGGTCATACAAACGATTTCGCCACTTTAAGAACTGTTTAATAACCGGGTGTGTTTAGCGCAAAATCCCATAAGGCAAAGTAGGATGATACGAGCTAAATTTTTAGATCAGAGACTAAAAGCAATATAATTATTTACCCTTCAAATTTGGTCCCTTCATACAGCGAATGAAAAACGTAAGAAATGGGACACGCTACACTCTTGCAATATTTCTGAAGAGCTTAAAAACACAAAAACGATCATTTCATAAAAATGCATTATTTTCAGCAATACGCGGCTTATGTTATAAGTGGAAAAAGATAACCTATAGGAAGTTAACTGAAAATGAAACATAACAAAGAGGATAAGAGAAAAACTAGATGGAGAGCGGAACGATATGAGACTTTAGGAAAGAAGTAAAATCTAGGGAATGAGATGAAACAACAATACCTTCGCCACGAAAAAGGAACTCGGCAACTGATTCAGCGGTATTCTGCACTACGCCATGATCCAGGATGTATTCCATACCCTTTCGCGGATCCATATTGAAATTCTTCCGCGCGATCGTCATAAGTCGTCCACTTGGATTACACCTTTAAAAACAACCTCTATTCATTCCAGGTGCAAAAGACGAGTTGAAATTAATTTTTTAAGCAATGTTGAACTTTCGCTCAACCGGAGATATCTGAGCATGAAACAGCCCCCCCCCCCCAAAAAAAAAATAAAATAAAAAATCTCCGCATTCGTCCATATGTACAGATGATAACGTGTCACTTAACGATGCCATATTTCAGATTTTGTAAGCCCCAAATCCCTGTGAGAAGAAATGATTATTTACAATTCGGTGACTGAAGCTCTAAAAGATTCTTACTACCTTCACAACTACCTCCACCTGAAGGATATGAGCATATTCAGCAAAGCGGAAGCGGAAGACGATGAAAGATAATCGGCACCAATGTGGCACAATAAGCAACTTCTGGCTTAAAAGAAAAGCATGCACGCCTTAAAACATGGAATACGACATGCGCGTCCATAGATTATCACCAAAAAATCACCAAAAAATAAGCCAACATATAACAATACAATAGCATTTTAAGTGGCGAAGATGCTAATGCATCATCTTTTATACGATACTGAAAAAATAATCGACGTACACGTAAAATGTGACCTGATCGGTAGCATTAATAAAAATTAAGCATATATTTAGACACGTTGAAGTATTGAGTACCCATTATCGCTTTCAAATTTGAGTAATCACTCAGAAAGATTTTGCATCTATAACACATTTATGGCGTGGCATAGAGTGAGGTTGCAACAGCAGTTTTTTAAAAATCCTAGAGGAAACCTTGAAGTGCCGGAACCGGTTCACTTTTGTCTTATCGGATCATTTCTGCCAATAAGCCAACTTTTCTCCATTACTCGATTACCGCATTGCCCATTACTCTATTCCCCATTACACACCTGGTGGTAGTGCAAAATGCACCACGACCAAAATACGTAGCATATTTCGCAGCTCACCTTCCTCCCCCTCCCCCCACTCCCCTCTTCAGTTGCACGCATATGAAAGCATCTTAAGTTACTTCTTCGTTGCATCGTCTAATTTCAAACTTTTAAAGGTGTCTTTTCTTGTCACAACGGCAGTAATGATACAGTAGTCTGCCTCCATGTGTCCCATAACAGATGTGCCATCAAACCCGAGCATCTTCCCGGTATTCTTCAGATCGAAAAATTCCGACACTACAAACCCCTTCGATTCATGAATGCAACTCGGTCATTCAGAATTGATGTCTGAGCGGGATTGTAGAAGGCTACACCGACGATGCAAAAAACGAAAAAAAATTTATCAACATTCATGACAGCCTTTATCTTGTTATTTTCATTTCTAAATGTTGCACATTTGCGTCCTAAATCTTGCAGACGCAATCAGAGGTTTGAAGACACATCCGAATTTCGAGATGTAGGAGTATGAAGTCCAGTGCAATTTACATGCATATTATATCCGCCAAGTTCCTCAACTCAAACTTCGGTTACTTCCAACTCAAAACTATCGCAGAGATGAACATATGGACATATGTATACATATACATGCAAATACATGAGTTTGCTAATCTGAGTCATGCAGATGCAGATTTGCAGACAGTGCACAAGTGAGGGATTGAATTGCAACTGTTGGTTGATAGGCAATAAAAGGAAACTATTACTCTTCATCTGGTATATCAATCGTCGATAGCTGAGAGTTGATCTCATCCAACTCGGATCGAATCTCCTGCAAAATTCATCATTTATCAAACTACCTAAAAAAAACTTTTCAACATCAATCCCCCCGCAATCCATTGTGACATTCATAACGATTCCGACTAGAAGATATCGAATATCGTGGAAGAAAGAAACAGAAACGAAGACGACAAAGGAGGGAAGAGAGGATAGGGAGAAGAAAGAAACCGAACCGGAAGAGACAGAATCAAGGTAATAAATCCTCACCCCTCCGCTCAAAAAGATTGGCGTAGACGAGTCATCCGGCAAACTTGTTAGAAAAACCAATTTTTCATTACCTCCAGGACTATTCTATCACCCCGATTATTGAACCACAACGGTTCAAAAAAACCAGCACTGCTTTACCTCACCATGTTTCAATAGATATGTCAACGAAAACACCACTAGAAGGTGAGATAAAGCCGATGGCGAAGGAAGGAACAACTTTGGTATACCTCAACATCTTCATTGATGCCAGACCGCCTAGCACGGAGAAAAGCTAGATCCTCTAATTCGGCGGAAGTGAGATCGGCGCTATTGAAATATGCCATCAACTATTCTCCAGGGCTGCTGCTGCACTCCAAGCCCTTTCGCGATAGCTACTCTCTCCCGATCAAATTCTGTAGCACACTGGAGAACTCCTTTAAAGATAAGAAAAAACATTGCATACTTCGCTTATTTCACATTTTCATACACAGTGCTCCTTTCTATAAAGCAGCAATCTTACATACTAGCCTACCCACTTGTCTGTAGACTCTTCTAGTGAACACTATAACAACTTCACTTATTCATAATCGTAGTGGAAAAGATGTCCACATGAAGGGTTAGATTGCATAACTCGCGCAAATATAATGTCATTTTGTCCATTACAAATCGCGAAAAGTCAGTACTCGACTATACGAGGATATACCCCTAACATGCCTAAGTGTGAAGGCTTTAAACGAGGCCACATTGACGAACATCGAGTAGATGCTACCAATAAAGCGTCTAAAGATGTGAACTATCTATGTGTGAAGGAACCATCAGTTGATGTTTATAAAACTGAATTTTGAAAAGAATAATCGCGAAACAAAAATGAACAACTAATAATTACTCTTAATTAAGCAAAGAATACGCAAATGGCAAAAATAATAGATAAAATAATATGCAAAACGGAATGGAAACCGTAATAACTCAAGCAATATTTAAACAAAATGAAACATTTATTGCAAATGAAAAAAAAGAATAAGGCATCGATTCGATACGTCATATAGAAATTAATAAGGCAAAAAGCTTCATAAGCTTCATCAGAAGGCGATAAAATCAACACAGATCTCTAAATTCACATTTCCTTCATAACAATTATTGTTTTAAAGAAATGATATACATACTTCAATACAATCATAAACAATGTTCAAGTTATGAAACACCAATTTTAATGCACTTTTATAAGAGTTTAGAAATCGGATAACATCGTGCTGCCGTGGCCCAAGTGTCCAATAAGCCAAAAGTGCTCATGCTTCAATCATTACTTAATAACAAAAAGATCGATGATGGATACTAAATCAACGAAATAATTCAACATCATAAAGGATAAAAAAGATCAAATGTGCAAAAAATATGCACTTTTCATTCCTACTTAAACAACAACCAACATATTCAGAATCAACAAACCAATTGATCCATCAAATATTACGTACAAACGTTTATATCTTCTTGTCGATTAGTATCGGTCGAAAAGATCGAGAAAAAGAACCACTAAGTGGCATAAGTCAAAAATCTTATTGCCTATTATTCAATATTAACAGCGAAAAGTTTATTCGATCAAAATTGTTTCATACTCAATATTACTTTAATGATTATTCACAAGTAGTTTCCACCACAGCTTAATTCAACGCATTCCACCCGTCCTTCTTAGAAAGGTGGATCGGCAACCTCCGAGAGGCAAAGTAGAATGAGTAAACTTCAAGCGTAACAGACAGTGACCAAACAATATAAACTTAGGCAAAAGAAATGAAAATCAAGACAGCTTAGTGTTGTTCAACCTGCAGAAATTGATGAAAAATCGGTCACTCCAATACCGCACACAAAACTTTTTTCTTGCCAAAGCATATGCTCATGAAGGCAATCGAACGAGACATTCCATTTCAGCGGCCCAAGGCGTTAACGCACTCAAACAATTCGTATCGTTCGCTCCACTTCCTCTCCTCTGCTCTATGGATTCTCTTCTTCTTCCATATAAGAAACCAATGTACAAAAAAGTACATGAAATTACACACATCAGATGTTGTCGAAAACATCGTCAACAACCTTCCGCACAGTTTCCTCCTCCACATTGTTATCTGGAACGACGGCATCTACATCACTCACACAGATCAGCGGGGGAGGACGTCGTGGCATATCTGCAACACATTGTAAGTCAAACGATTTGATCTTGAACTGTTCATAATTACAAACAGAGATACGTCGTTGCTTCAAAATCAGAATATAGGCAAGAAATAATCGTCGACAATAGCGAGAGCATTCGCACGGTAAACGCAACTAATGCCGCTTCCAAAGAAGGGAGGATGAACCACAGCGATTTCCCGACCTCCCAGGAGAAGGTGATGATATCTAAACGTATGGAAGAAAAAGAACAACTTGAATTGCGGCGTTCAAGATTTTTTTGAGAATAAAATAATTTCTGTAGAAAATCGAAATTCGAGACACTTCCATATCCAACTCTCTCGAGCGCTCGTTTCAACTAGCTCCCATGTTTAGAGAGACTTTTTCTTTGAGTGCATCGTATCACAAAAGTGATGCTTTGGAAAATTGACGAAGGATATGAAGGGCAAATTGGTCCGTTAAAAGAACATAGTGGCTTCGAGTATCGCTTTACCTCAGAGAAAGTTGAAAATATGCGACTGTACTCAACAGAGAGATAGAATGCTTGCTGAAAAGTGAAGGATGTAGTTCTTCAATATGAGAAGTTACTTACGTGGATTGGCTGTAGTATTACGCTCCTGTGCAGCCGGTTCCACAGAAACAGATGGAGTTGCCGTGAGATGGTATATCTCACTGAAAAAAAAAAAAGAAAAAGAAATCTCATCTCATTACCGTGGTAACGTCCTACTTTGGATGCCTTTCGTTACCGACACCGGATAGTCCCCAGGTTGCAGGTATAAAATGCAAAGCGTATCAAATATATCTTGAATTTATTGCTTGCTTGAAAATACGAAAAATTAGCTGCCGAATGGTTTGCGGATTGCTGATTTCTAAATGAATTCATATTGGAGTTATTATCAGCAACTATCTTAACCAAATGAGGCAACAAAAATTTTAAAAAAACCGAGTGCTGATGAAATAAATCGCAAAATGAAACAAAACTAAAATGATAACCTGAAATGCTTCGGATGCAACTCAATTCACAAAAGCACCACTCTCCTAACTCGGCAAAGAAATATAAAAGTGAAAAAGCCCAACGCTAGTACAGATGAGAAAATAGACGAGCCTGTTTACTGGAGGTGGCTGAAAAGGCGGCGAAATTTGAGCAATAGGTTCAGGTGATGGATTCGATGGCTCTATCACATCTTCCGTCATCTTTTTGGCACGACGAGCGATTTGCACAAGTTGAATACGTTTCTGAACATCCTGCAATCATATATTTCATGCAACCTTAATAACACTAATATTTTATGCAATTTTAATAACACTACTAGGTAATTAACCAATAAAAGCAACATGAAAAAAGATACAGACGATGTGCGAACAAAGGCATTACAAATTGGTTAAGAATTGTGTTCTTTAACGTTAAGGTAAACGCATTTCATCCGCGGCGCAACGCATACGCAATTCAAAAGTAATTTAACAACTATAGAGAAAAGACGAATCCTCTCGTTCCCCTTCCACCCTCCTCCCACGCCTCTTCGTCAATCGCTTCCAATATTTAAGTAACGAAATACACGCATTGCCGAACTGCACTTTGTTTTCCATGTAAAGAAAATAAATATCTAATAGTGAATAACATCATCGAAATTATATGTCGTTTGTCAGATATGCGAAGGATATCTTATGTTCGAAACTGTGATGTCATCGTACTAAAATTTTTGGTGTGGTGCTGTACTTATATCCTTCCCCCCGCTCCACCCCCTCCCCCACAAAGATTGGGAGATGCAGTACTTCTATCAGTTTTTCTTTTCGAGAAGCCAGTATCCTGTACTTAGACTGCACTTATGGCTCTAGATTAACTACAACCATATGCCAAGTATCTCGGCCTCAAAAATACAATGCTTATGCTGAAGTTCACGCGCATCAAGTTTTTTTTTATGCAAGAATAGGATGACAAAGATTAATTTATTGACCTAACAGTCTATTATGTAGGAGACCTTAACGTTTCCTTCGATTTCGAGTCTTCAAGAAAAAGTACTTCAGCCCTTAACGCGTAGGCAATGCTCTGATATGTAGCCGTTGAGCATTACTAACTATCAACGTTCCGTGACTAATGGTTACTGTGACCTTCCGTATGACCCTCATAGTGACTTCTTTACGGCACTCGACGGCCTCTGTCGCCATATGAGCCTCTACGCCGCCTGTTTTCCTTCGAAAGGTGCAGCATCTCGTTTTTTTTTATAGCCCACAACATGTCCGCACCTCATCCAGTTACCACTCTGTATATCGAAGACTAATCGATGCTCGTTCTGCTTAGGATTTTCAGATAAGCTCCTTTAACTGTCTGCGCATCGCTATGTCCATATATTCTGTCCAACTCAAGAAGGAGCTTTTAAGAGGTTCATCTTCAACGTAATGGATTGCCGCTACAACAAACGAATCCTTGATAAATCTTCGGTCCCGAAGCAGAACAGTGATCGACTCTCAAACGAAATATTTCCTCTGCCACAATCACCGCCTTGTATTCTTTCAGAGGCTCGCTCTGAAAAACATGAAAGTCTTTTTCGAAGATGTGGAAGAATGAACCGTGAACTCATCGCACCTGAATGCTTGCGAAACTTGTAGCCAAGAATGAGCCTTAAATGTGCACTCTGCAGCGCTTGCAGCTTTTGGATGGCTTTCATGCAGAGTTTCTCTTATGCGCAGTCCTCAGCTTCCTTACCCGACTTTCCCCACGACTCATTAAACGTTGTTCATCGTATACTTCGCTTTATCCGCCTCTGCATGCCCAGGTTCACGGTTGGGTTTCCAGATGCTTAACAGCAGTTATGCAGTTCAGACTCATCGGGTCACATCCGTCACATTTCGG
This sequence comes from Baylisascaris schroederi, assembly GCA_006503575.1. Classification (NCBI taxonomy): domain Eukaryota; kingdom Metazoa; phylum Nematoda; class Chromadorea; order Rhabditida; family Ascarididae; genus Baylisascaris; species Baylisascaris schroederi. Next base: position 2,697,575 of record QEWY01001293.1, read on the forward strand.
GCACTTTTTCAGTCACTTCATTAGACTGTCATAGTGGGTGTGACATGCAGCGACTTCTACCCTGTTGCTGTGTAGCCTGAGCTTCACTTATTTCGAGATGACCTGACGACATCGACCCTACAACGCTGAAAACAGGAAGATAGGCTCATGAAATAAAATTGGCCATAAATGCCACCTGCAAACATCGTCAAATACAATCACTTCTGTTTATTTTCCGTATATCTGCAACCTAAAAAAGTCTGATTCGTTAGAAGATTTTCAGTAAAGCCGTTCAAAGCAGATTCCCCTCGAACCATCGAATGAAACGACAAAGCAAAGCATATTTCTCTTCACTTAGAGTAACGTATTAGTAGGAAATGATAAAAATATAAATAATTCGAAAACTCGCATAAATTTGCATATTTGAGTTTTTTCCCTTCAAGCTTATGCGTATGAAGGAGAATAAGAAACAAATAAAAAATATATGTAGGAAAGAAAACGAATGCTTTGAATAAAAGCAAAGAAATCAAATTAAAAAAAAAGAGTGGCCGATCATAAAACAATTCAGTGCATTTAATGATATTATTAAAGACCTAAAACACAACATTCAGCTTCTCATTTTTAAACGAAATTTCTGAATGATTTCAAAGGTCGGTAGCGGAGATATATCGCAGCTCTGAAGAAGCGTAATAAAGCCTCCAATTCTAGCACTTAAACGTTCAACTAGATTCTAAGTAAAAGTTTAATCCGTTGAACCGTACGTGTTCTTATAATATTTTCCAAAAACAACAGCGTTATACTACACTTGCAAAGATTATCAAAAAATAGACCACAATTGCAATTTCATTTCATTTGTGGCTTTAGATTTTTCACAGTACTATACTGCACTTTGTATATAACACAAATATTATAATATTCTTTAGTACGATGACATCACTGATTCGACGCTGTGAATCTTTTTTCCCCAATAAACTAAGCACTTATGAAAGTTTTGATGCGTTCATGCAACATACTGCAGAAATCTTCATCCAGCAGCAATCGATTTCAATAAACAAATAACATACTAAACAAAACAGAGGAAGTGAAAAACCCTCCCCCCCAGCATACACCACAAAAAAAAGATTGAAGTGAGGATTACCTCGAGTTCAGCAATCGATAAATACGGCTTGAGGATAGCGAGTGTCTCCGGGCTAAGTGTGGCAATCTCTTCGTCGCCAGCTGTTAGTATAATATCGCGAACGTCGAGTCCACTTTGTGTGCCAATTTCGTCGTCTATCCAAAAGCCATTCTCGTTTCGAACAGAGATCTGCGCTCGAAGAGAGCGCATAAACTTCTCACTTGGGGCCAGAAGTTGTTTGCTTAACTCCTCCTTTTTAGGTGAACACTTTGCCTGGAGATCACACAGACGTTGCTCAAGTTGCACAACTTCACCTTAAATAATTCTGGGATTAGGTGTGTAGAGTTGCAAGACTAATCAAAAAGAATACATGCCAGAGTTTAATCTTCTATCTCTCTTCAATTCAACATCACTAACAAACCTTTTCATCTTATTTACAAAGCCCTGCAAACGATTACTATTCGAATGAAGACAACCGTTATTAGCAGGCGCTGCAAAATAGCTGATAAAAAGACGTTCTTATCTCTGCATTAACAGTGCATTTGTAATGTGCTCTTTGATAGCAATAATCAACTATCAACATGCTACTACATTTGGCATAATACTCTTCAACTTCAATTCAACATTAAATGCGCATCATGCAGTGAAGTAAATATTGCATTTTCCAATCGTGATTGCCACTCTATAATCACAGCTGTATATCGACGTTGAACAAACATTTTGAAAATTCAAAAAAAAAAAAACAATAAACAAATAGAAAAAACCAATCGTCACAAATGCAGCAAATAAAAAAAAATGTAGAAGCATGCTAGAGAGCGAAGTTAGTACAATGTGCACTTCTGCATTCCACTTATCCCACCAGTTAATTTAAATGTTGTCAGCAAATAATAAAATATGAGCGGCAATGCCATCAAATCCAAACAGTTCCGAGCGCTTCTATAAGTCTTTGAGATTGACTAAGAAGCAAATGTTCAGCCACCGTAAACGTCTCTTCCTTTTTTCGAAGTTGTCAGGTTAGTATTAGAATGGCATAAGATATCATCCTAATGAGTACTTTATACTCAGCAAATTTCGCAATCCTTGCTTCAAACGATTGCCAGTTGAAGCTACCGGACGAAGAAACGAACATACACTCATGTATATATAACGTTGTCATAATGCCCCTTGTAGGTATGACTTTATAAATGCATACAATCAAAGATCGCCTCCGATCTCGCAAAAAAAAAAGAAAACTAATAGAAGAAGCAAAACACGAAACCTGGAGAAAGGCAAGGATAGAACGACTCAATAAAGAGGAAAGGCAACAGTTGAAGCTCGTCATCCGATATGCCGAGAATATAGGCACGTTTGCTTAAACACTCGTCCATTGCGCCTTGTGTGTCAATGCCTTCTGTTGCTGCGTACTTCATCGTTAGTGGCACGTCCTTCGAGTGCTGTAAAGTCTGCATCGACTATTCACTGATCAGAACATGTTGTGATCAGTAGTTTAGGTGCGGCCGGACTATCACACTTTAGGACAAAGAAGCGAATCCGCATATAACGTCTCGATGAATAATACTGTTTTCTGCGCAAGAGTCACCGCATCAGCATAGTTTTTCACAGACGCCACGGCGTGTCAAATGCGCCAAATTTTGGGGAGAATAAAACGACATATCCGTAGAACAGAAAAAGTACTTCCCGCTACTACCGGTAATGACCGGAACCAAGTACGATATAGGATATCTGCAGACTACGTATTCATTAAAAACATGACATTAACAACCCCCTCCCCTTAAAAAAACAACAAGACAGGCGGTTTACACAAATACTACCTTGAATTGTAACCAGGAAGTAAGAGTGAGAGGAGGAAAGGGAGACAACACGAAGCAGCCTTCACCCCTCCGCTTTCTGTTACTTTAACAGCCAACTTCAAACGAAACTTTCCAAAAACTTCAGAAACAGATCTTGTAGTTCTGAAACTCAAAACAGCTAAAGTTTCTACATTTTATGTCATTTATTTTTATACACTCTTCACATCGACCAGCTACCTCTGCGTTTCGGAAAGGGAAGAAAATGAGGCCAAAGAATACGCGCAGCACTCAGCACGACTTTGCGAGACAGCGTAAAACGTGGTGCACCAGTCGGCAGAAAAGGATCAGGTGGCCGCTGGATGCATTACCGTGTCGCAGTGGCACCACCTTGGCAGCTCGGGTTGAAACTTTGCCAGGCTACTCTTGAAAGGAAAACGCGGCCAAAACATAGTCGAAAGAAAAGCATTGCCTCTGCCAAGAAGGGGAACGAACGTCTGATTAGCAGTGCATTCCCCTGCGCCTCTGAACAGAGACCACGACCACGCGGTTTTATTGCCCATACTCTCCTTCCTACGCTTTCACTAGCAGGCTCTACGAAGGCAGCAAAGATGGCCGTGTTACAACCTCCCAGTAGCGTGAGCGGATTCATGGTCTGCGCAATACATAAGCAACAACAAAGGAAATTTGCTAGCTGACCTCTTGCGGCTCCCCGGCACCAACGAACGCCTCACTGTTATTGAGAAATACGATCGGTTCAGCGTGAGCAGCTGCATTCGTCGAAGCGTGGCTCGAGCGGAGAGTGCTTACGTCAGGAAGTGGCTCAAACACGACCGGATCACCACGTGGCGCTTCGTATGGTTCTGAGGAGTTCGCTGAAACGTCCGAGTCGATGCCACAACAGCAAAACATGCTAAGCGCTAAAAAAGGAGCAGAGATTTAAGCACACAGCTAAAGAAGTTATTGATGGCAGTATAATGCACCGCGCTATATTCCCATAGCAAAATACAACACCCCTACCTGCTATACTTCATCGCGTTTAGAACCACCCACATCTAGGGCGGAAGCAACGCTTTTAAGCCTTCAAATTATATGAAAACATTTATATTTGTGAAACATATGATATAGCCTTATACAGTATGGCAGCAAAAGGATACAACTGAGCATAGATAAGGCATAAAGCTTCAAAAGAGCAAAATGTACGCAGAATGGCTGAAAAGAGCGCACTCGACACGCCTAGAAATTACACAGACCTATCGATGAAGATTCGAAGTGGATATCACCTATGTTGCCTAAGAAGGCTTTAGATAATGAAACCATAAAAATCATGTCTAGCTGCGAAGGCAAAGAATTTCTCGATGATACGGCTCCGTTTGTGAGCCAAGACCCAATTCTGTTGGAGACCCTCTATGAAAGACTTGTGACGATCCGATCGTGAAGGACGTTGGACAGGGATGGAAACAGTCTTGAATGCGAATAAGCTAACAGTTACCTTTAGACAGTGTTGTGTTGTCTTGCTTACATCGTAAAAGCTTTAAAGAGTCTACAGTGAACAAGTGAACTATTTAAAGGTACCTCTTATTTGTAATGCAGCATTTTTTGGCAATTATAATATTGATTGAAACATTGGGATTTTTCCGAATATTTGAGTAGTTCACGGCACAACAAAGGTTTTGTAAGCCCAAAGATACGTCTCAACAATCAAATGTTCAAAATATTTCAATCGTGGTAAAAACCGATCGCAAAATATTCCAAGCGTGCTTTCCAAACTTAGGGTTGATTAAATTCATTAACTGAAACACTCAATTCATGAACTTCATCTTTACAGTCCACATAAGAACCGCTTAAGGTGTAGTTGAATTCAGGATTGCTCCCATGAAAAGAAGCCAGAACGTAGAATCGCAGATCACTAGTCAGGAGCTAACTTTTTTATCTCTTTTAGATCATTCTGAAAGACGATTAGATTCCATCCGCGCACCAACACACCCCCTTCACAAAAGATGGAAGAATTCGTAGGTGACTCCACACGTCACTTCACGCGGCCTTCATTTGTGTAGTCGTCACCGTCGGTCAAATTGCCGTTATGGAATGCAACAGCCCACGCAACACGATCCCCACTTCCGGGAACACAACAAACTTGCATCGAGTTCAGTTGAGAATCCAAAGCACGAAATGAAGCATTACTTTTGTTGCGATGGTGCATTGTGCACTGAGTCACGAGATACGTCCTCATAACCTCTCTTTAAGATCTAAAACATCGCTCCGTCGAATTCTCCACTCCAAAAAATGGCTATTTTGTTCGAAATGTTGCATCCGCAGCGGCAACTTCACCGTGGGATGCAATTACGGCAATTTAGGGCGCAGTAGTACCCCAGTTTTTTCGACTGGTTAAGCGCCTGTTGCTCGGGAAAGTCCAGCATCCCAGTTTTTGCACATTATTGACTTAAAAGCAGTTGACTGTTCGAAACACGTAATTCACTTCATACGACATCATCTTACCGCAATGACCGTTGGTTCTAATCTTTGACTAAACCTAGTACCGCATTTTTTTTTCAGGGTGTGACCACGAAGAAAAACGTGCGTTGCTTGCGAAGCTTGTGCGTTAGTCTCACTCATAACTGGAATCGGAATTAGGTTTACGTGGGAAACAACCAAAACCACTCCCAGTCCGATACCGCCTTTCACCCACCACGGATGGGGACCGGAAGCGGGACCGGATCCCCTTATGCACGGAGATTTCGCACTTTGGTCAGAACTATATGGGAACCACTCGAATTTTTTGGCATCGATTATTCATCACCTAGCTGAAAGATGTGAACTGCAATTTTACGGTATAAAGTGGATGAGCGTGCCAGAGCTACAACCACATTTTCACGGAGTTTTTTCACATGGGGTCGGGTGAGGCAATATGCAGTAGGATTAAGGCTACGTTGAACACGCTCATACACCTCTTTCGAATTCTTGTACGGCTCATCCTCGTTTCGATTAAAGTGGAAAAGTGGCCGTCTTCACTTATTATAACAATCATGTAACTGCCAAACGTAACATGAAAGAATGATTGAGTGTTTTTCGCTTCGGGACTTGCAACAATCAAACGTTGCGCATCACTTGAAGTATCTTGCAGCGTCAGTGACGCTGTCTTCAGTGGGGAGTTCTTAAGCAAATCGCATAAGCGAATCGCGACTGTTCGTAGATTTTGCTGAGTTGGTTTATGTGGTGACTTTGGATCGTTATTTTTGCCGAAATATTTTCTACAGCGTTAAAATAGTTTGAAATGTAACCCAACGTCATGTCAAATGCACATAAACTTTGTTGGTGCTTTGCATCTCCCGACCTTTGATATTACAACAAGTTTCTAGTAGATGAGCAAGTTGCTATCAACAAGAAGATGGCTAATTATAAGATTTCGGCTCTAGTGCAAAAGATTGATCTTGGAAGTAACCATTAAACGACAATTAGCCCTTCTCGTGTCCTCTGAAAGCAGCGACTTGCTTCGTCCTTCCACGCAACACACCTTGTTTGCTGAAATCGTGAAAACTCACATAGAGTTCCACGATGCAGGTATATTGGTCGGTGCAGCATTAATTTTGATGGAAATCTTGCAAAGATTTCGATGGCTGCCTATTTACATGCAAATCATCTATTCAACTATTCCAAAACAAACAAATCTTTGATGTATATAAATGCTTTTCAAACATGCGCTCTTTCTTTATTTGGATATTCTATGGGAAATGGTCACTCTCTGTTCTTCTAAAGTGATAGATCTTCTCGAAAAGATACAACGATTCTTAACAAATTGTATCGCGAAGATGTGGTCCTTTAGCATTTTCTGCAAAAACCGCCTAGGAAAAATGAAAATCGATAGGTTCGAAATAGGCGGAGTGAAGGTAGGACTTGATGCTCTCCAAACTGCTTAATGGTTTTTATGTAGTCCAGCTTGGTAGTATGCTTCCGTAACCCCATATTGTTCCTTCTCGCATCCACAGCAGAAAGTTTCATCGGGCCATTCCACCTATGCGGTTTCTTCTGCTGTCCTTACATTTTTCCCGTTGGCAACGGTTATTCAAGGGCGGTAAAGATCGACACGGATTCGACCGGTTCTTTCTCAGACTGGACTTGAAATTCATAGCAAAGATGTAATAGCAATAAAAGTGGTTTAGAGGGTGATTGTGGAAATTCGTTAAGCAATATATAAACATAGTAATTAGCATATTCGAAGAAACTTATTTCCACAATGGCAATAAATTTCGATGCCTCATTTCTTTGCTTCGTTCTGGAGGCACTCAGTGCCCACCGCTTTTGCTGATAAAAAAAGTGCATTTGACCACACACGAATCTCGCGTATGCACTCATGAGTGATTCTAGAATTCAAGAGGGGAAGTGGTGCGCAAGGCTAATAGAAGAAGAACGGCACTCACCCCAACCTCTCCTCCACTGTGTGCCGAATGTATATAGAACACGTCTTGGAGTTTCGAATCCTGAAAGAACTCATCGCACTTGTACTTGTTATATGGTACTACCAAAGTTTTCCATATTATACTCTACTTGTGCTTCTCCTCCGGAAATGGTATTATATGGTACTTGCACCATCTTTTGAAAAGCCGAGCATACCATACTTGTAGTTGTGGGCTTAGATTTGGTGCAGTACTTTTTGATATAGTACTAGATCAGCATTACATCAAAAAAAAGAAGAGTGCAAAACTTGTTCTTTTCATAGCCTGAGTTTTTCTTGCTATCCAATGCGTCGAACAGGAGAGTGTAATCACTAAGTGAAACGACAAACAAAATCATAGAAATGACCTCCAGAATAAATGGTTCTTTTCATCAAACGCGAAGGATGCAACTGTTAACGGGGCAGGTTCATTGAAGCAGATCGTTCAACTGTATTTTGCTCCCTTCAAGACCCCAATCACTTCTCATATCTTCCAAAAAATTGGACAGCCATCACCATTTTTCCGCATGCAGACGGCTTGCAATTGAAAAGAAGGTTATTTTAAACTAACCCAAAGTGAGTGTAGAAAGGTAAGAGTATGTTAAAGGTCGAAAACAAAAACATTCAAAATATCGGTTTCTTCTGAGCCTCAATGGATTGCACTTGAACAAATCATTGCAGCCCCATGAAGTTAACCCTTAGGGAATGCATCGCAGAGCAAGAAAGCGAGATTAGAAACAGAGGGATCGAGAAAACACCGGGCGTACTTCTACTGCAATAGTAGATAAATCAGCCACCCAAACAAATGCGTGTGCGAATCACATTCCTTCTTTAAAACAAGTGATGGAGAATAACCCTTAGGGAATGCATCGCAGAGCAAGAAAGCGAGATTAGAAACAGAGGGATCGAGAAAACACCGGGCGTACTTCTACTGCAATAGTAGATAAATCAGCCACCCAAACAAATGCGTGTGCGAATCACATTCCTTCTTTAAAACAAGTGATGGAGAGGTGGTGTCCTTCTATCTCTGCAGTACTTGCTGCTCTGTGCACCGATCTATTTGCATCGTTGTCGATTTTAAGAAATGTTTTATCCACTGCTAAATCGTTCAATTCCCTCGGCTTTTACTATTTCTGTTGCTTATCTTGAAATAAGTGGTAAGCGAACAATGCAGCTTCTATCTGAACAACCTAAAAAATCATTTTAGTGGCGAGCCTATTGTGACTGGCAACAGCGGCACATGGGGGAGGGAACGTGTGCAGGTAGAGGGGAAGAGCCGATAATCATCTGTTGACGCCGATGTGCAAGAGCACAAACAAGGTAGAAGCGGTTTATGGCAGAGCGCCACGACCCTCAAATGCGAGTCGAACCAAAAGCATGCAAATGGGCTGAAGCCTGACTTATATAGGCCCCAGATATCGCCTGGGGCGTCACAACAGCAAATAAGCCGATCAGTGGTATTATGTGAAGAATACAGGCAAATGTGATCGCTGCAGTGTTAGACCAAGAGTAGATTCTTGGGTAGGCTCTTCACCATACGCAACAAAGCCAGACTTCAGCGACATAAATAAGAAAGAGTGAAACCGCCTGCAAAAATGAACAACCGGTCGTTTTTTTGTACTGCACTGATCTCCTTTACCCGACATCCGCGAGGACTGTTCAAGCGCTGTTAGTGGCATACTCTGCTTCACTGGCTATATGCCATCATTCTAGCATATTCAGCTTCATGTCACACTTTCAAATGTTCCATAGCATTTGTCGTGTTCAGGTCTATCAGTTCGTGCCCATCACAACTCGAATACTCACAATCTTCCTGCAATCAGGTGATAAAACTGCCAAACTGGGTAAGATAAGTTATGAAATGTGCCCTGTTGCAATGCAATTTGAGAATTTCACTAACAGCGAACGAATGTGACGTCAGCGAAAATAGAATCGTAAAAACGATGCCTCACCACTATTGTTATCGTTGAATACCCAAGTAAGGAAATTCAGCGACATTTTCTCAAAATGGATATTCCATCTCCAAGATTCAATGCTAGTGACACGTCGGAACCTAACGCTCGAACTTGAAACTGAAAAGGTGCAGTAACGCTGTTCTGAACCTTCTCTGAATGAAGTACATTTTGAGCAAAAGTATAGTGAACGATGATGCGATGTACTTATACTTTTCTCGAAAAAAAAATTGTTATTCAACTGAACTTGTGGCACCCTCCGAAAATACGGCTCTACTGTACTTTTACTCTACCAACAAATTTGAATTTCTGAATCGTTTTTTGCCGAAGGAAGTGCTACGGGTAATTGCTACTGCGGGAAATGGATCTTCTGATCAGAAAGAGATTAATTACTTTACTTTTCCTGCAAAATATTCATTGCTTCATTATATAGTGTCTTCTTCTTCCTTGAACAATTGTAAACTCCCTCGTAACATTCACTCCTTTTCACCAAAAAAAAAGAACCCACTAAATTTACATCACATCAGACTGAAACTTCGCATCTAGAAAAGATCTAAACCTCCATCATATTCTTGACTGATCATTGTGAATTGAAATATAAAATTTCTTGTTACAAATATTCTCTTGTTGAATTGTCAGTAATTTTTTAAAAAGAATGCTTTATACTCAGTACCATTGTATTTGCGTCTCATTCTTGTTTTTATCTTCCGTTTGCTGGTCAGATGCGCCTCAGTGGTAGTTCAGTAATTTCCGTTTTTCATCTCAACACTCCTTTTAACTGTTTCGTTTCTTTTTTCTCTTCTTCGATCTATGTGGTCTACCTTTAATGAGGTGTCAACATATTGTGTTGCAATTTTGTCGCATGTGCATATGAAACGTTTCTTGCGAGGTTCTGAAAATTGTATAGATCTTCACTACCTCCACAACACCAAATCACTCAAATGTTACTCCAACGAATGCGCAAAGTAATCGAGGTCCACCTTTTTCGCGACAGCTTCACTCACCTTTCATAGATACGCCGAAACTCTGTAATACTGTTAAAATTTATGCGATCTGCACTGTAGAAAATTTGAGGAGTAAAGCGTTAGATTGGGAACACAGAAGTAATGAATTGCTTCGTTTGATGTGAACGTAATGAACCGAGTGTAACATTGAGGTTTATTGTGCACATATGAAACGCTTCTTGCTAACAACTGAATAATCGCAATGATTGAATTTTTAAAGTTTAGCGCTTTACTTAAATGAGATAGATGGGATGTTGTGAAATATAACTGAGAATCACTGCATATTATATCCTGAGTACAAAGAGTAGTATTATCGATAAGACGCCATTGAAATGAACGAACGAGGAAAGACATTCACAACTATTCAGATCATATTGCTAACGGTAATGATTAGAATGCACAGAACGGGATCTCGATTAAACACACTCCCGATCACGATCATTACGAGATCGGTGGTGAATTCGACGCAGATTGCTCGATTTAATGCGTGAGCAAGCTATTGTTGCACTTATTTAATTTGCGCTCATTATATACACATAATGAAATCAACCACTTATAAGTTGCATTTATTGGCAACCGCTAAGCCAAACAAAGAAATACATTACTGTAATGTATTTCTTGGAACATTTGCCATCACACTTCACGATCAAATGACTATCTTCACAAGAAACACTCTCGAATAACAACCACCTCATGGTGAAAGATTGCTTCAAGCAGAGCCCTTTCACAGTAAATGTCGACTACTTTTGATTGCCCTTACTGTGATTAATGAACGCTTGAAAAAAATTCCAACAGCACTGTTCCGGAAATTCAAGCAGATTTCAAAAAAGAAAAATTCAGATGCTCAATTCCACAAATATGTTAACAAAAACTGTCAAATTCAATAGGAAGACATGTTTTTCGCTATGTCACACTCAGCAAACAATTCATTGCACTCTTCTTGAAGAGATTTCCTTAGCTCAAGTCCAAATTCACAAAAAAATCATCGAAGTTGTCCCATATTACTGCAAATATTGAAAGCTTCTCCTTACTACCTCGAAAGCTGAGTTGTAATTTTGTACAAGTGCTCTAATGAAGAGGTGAAAAACCGTATAACAGTCACGCTTGTGCAGAAATTTTTTATGCACCGTTTGTTACAGCTAAAGCAATTAAGCAAAAAATATGAGGGAAAAGTCAGAGAGTAAAAGGGTTCTGTCTGAAGTAGTCCGTCGAACTGAGGCTGACAGCCTCAATGGCAGGATGCGTGCGACCCGTTGCCCAGATGTCGCGATTCGCTCCTTCAATAACTAAACAAAGTTTACACAAATGCTATCCTAGAAACAATCAAATTCTTCATTACACAACCATTGAGATGAAATATTCGAACATATTAGCTGAGGAGCGAATAGAAACTGATTAATAAATATGAGAGGTATAAATGAAGGAGGCGATGTTCAGACTTGCTATTTTATCGAAACAACCGCCCTTCCTACCTACTGTTACTTATGAGGAAGAGGAAGGGAGTTGGAGAACCAAGAAGACAGGGGAATAAATGCCTTCTCGAAATTTTTATGCCTGAGATACTCTTACTGCTTAAAATTTAATAGCATTGAACTTCTTGCTAGCTTTTACGCTGAAATCAGCGACAGATTTCATGAAAATGATAAAGCTGGAGCGAAGTTCATGAATATAATGAAGTCAGGATTTGGATTTAGCTACGTCGGCGTTGGTTCTTGCTGAATGAGCACAGTGAGGAAGAAATAAATTAAGTTAGAGAGTATTCCACAATTCGACGCATTCATTTTATAAGATTAGCGCAGCTTCGACGACTTGATGGTCTAATTTTACGTGATATGAAACGCCTTTACATATTTCATACATCAACAACAAATGTGCTGTGGGAGATAAATAAAAAAATGATACGCGCAGCAGGTTTGCAGTTAGTCAAACAAAACTATGTGAGCGTCCTGATGGGGTAAGGGACAAGGGGGAGGAGGGCTAGAAAAAGGTGTGGAGTGTGGGGGATGGGTACCGCCTTAAAGGCACAACATTGGTCGCTATCCGACCGCTCCCTTATGCGTGAGAAATTCCAGCAACGTTTCGATCTCGACGTTTATGTTCGCCGTTGCGCGACGTATCCGTTGGGCGATTTCGTTAGTCTCACCATCGTCGAACGAACGTCCACAAAACGATGCGACCATCGCTTGTGCATGAGCATCCTCACTGAAACAAACATCTGTCGTCACAAACACCGTTTCACTCGATGAAAGCATTCCCTCAGCTGCGTCTCCTTAGATATCACTCCCAAGCCTCTCTTTTATTCGTATAACTCGCAGCTCTCCGCACAAATCCCTCTCCTTAAGTGTCCCCTCCCTCTCCCTCCCATTTATCGATATCAGTCATTTCAGAAGTATACTGGCCATTGGCTCAAAAGAATCGGTGACGCAGCAGTAGCTGACTGTACTTAACAGAGCTATATATTCGCATATTACCCTACTCGATGGTCTTTTAACCAGGAGATCAATCTCAAGATGTATGAAGATGCACGGGTGGAGCTCCAGCGAAGTATGACGGCTGCGCAAGGTGCTTGGGGGTGCAAGGATAACAGCACCTCCGCCCGTCCCTGCGCAGGTAGGACGACGGGGAAAAACGGCAACTTGAGACCTTTTTCAAGTACATGGAAGACCACCCTAGAGCAGGCCACCAATCCGATGGATATGCTATCATCCCCTCGCTGAGGCGAGAAACAACCTCATCTCTGGCATCTCTTGCGATTCGTTAACTGAATCGCCTTCCTCGGAAGCAGTTCAACCTGGTGCCTTCCTCGGAAGGGGCATACGACGAAAGAGAAAAGAGGTGTGGAAGCTGTGAAAAGCACACTTAACTCATTGCTACCGGTCGCCATTGAAGACTTCACTATAATACATAAGTGCTGTATTCAATTATATGCTTCTCACACAGTTTTTTTTTGTTTCCAAAAGAAACTAAATCGTTGATTTATCTGAACAAGAGCGATGTATCAGATCGTGAAAAATCACATCAATTTCGTTAAATGTTCGAAAAATCGAGAATGCATAAAGAATATTCAATCAAATATTTTCACATAGCTTTGATCATTTTTCATTTCATAGAAATCAATCTAAAGCATAAGCGGTAGATTTCACAACATCAAAAAAAAGCGAGAAATGGAACTTATTGTGTGATTTTTGCAGTCTCTTATGTAAAATGGAAAAGTTTTATGCGTTTGAATTTCAGCTACGAATCATGGAAGGGATAATGGTGTTTTCGATGAATACTGTTTGCCAGTCGTGAATGGAAACATTTACTTCGATTAGTTAAAGAATGGTTTCGTTTTGGGAAATAAATGATTTCATTAATGGCCCATTCCGTGGATTTGTAAGAGCTTTGTTTTTTTTTTTTGCAACTGTCATATGAGGAAAATTTGAAAGAAGATCAGCTAAAGGTTCAATCTTCAGTTCTGAATTGGGTTCATACAGATGATAATACATAAGTTGGTTGTAAGCGGGAACATAGCGAAACATATCTAGATGGAGAGTGAAGAACGGATAGATAAAGAGGGGGGAACTCGTTTTGCACACGAAGTTTCTAGGCAAATTTGAAAGTATTGCAGTTAAACTTTCCATTTACCCAATCCAGACTACCAACGAGGTATATTTGCATAGTAATGACGATGAGAAGAAACAGTGAAACGTAGCAAACGAAAAAAGGCATAAAATGTAAAGTTCGTTCCCGAGCCTCCGTTTAGTTTAGACGAGCTTCCTTCAATTTTCCCCCTTCCCCTCTCCCACCTTTCCTCCACTCTTTCACATCAAAACTCCCGTGCACCGACGAAAGCATAAATAAGAGAAAAATATTTTCACTAGTATATTATCATCGAAACAAATAGGCTTTGGTTCTCGAATCAGGTTTACCTTTCCAGACGTATCTGAGGAGTGTATATTTAAATGAATTACCTTGCAACGGACACACTGCTTCCATTCCTGCCTTTATTTGAGTCGGCCGAGTGCCTCAACAGCAATTTATCCCTAAGTTCAAGCATATCGATGAAACTGCGCCGTTTGCTGGGCGTCGAACGAATCTTGTGCGGAGTGGCAGTGAGATCCAACTGAAGCTATACCACAATGAGCATGTGCAATTTCCTCGACTATAGAAGGAAGCGAGAAGAACAAAAGAAGAAGAAAAAAGGAGCATCTGAAAAGCCTTACGAATGCAGCAATGCAGGAAGGGAGGGGGTAGTTGAAGAAATTGGCCGGCTAATTAAAAATGTTCTTTTTCCTCAAAGCAATCTGTTCTCAAAGCAAAAAAAGAAACTTTTTATATTTAGTTGCATTATTTGCAACAGCATCTGTGTATTAGCACACACACACGTGTGCTAATATCTACGTATATGTATGTGCGTGTACATACTTGTTTATGCAGTGTGCTTTTATGTATATATGTATATATATATATATATATATATAAATATATATATATATATAATGAGTGATTATCGTTTAGTTTCAACTCAGGAACCAAAACCAAAATTTGATGAAATTTGTTGGATATAAACTGCACGATGCGGATCACCTATCACTAATCTCGCACTGATTCGTCAAACGGCGTATGGTTATTGATATTGAAACACGATATAAAATTCGCAGTTCAAATCCACTCTGTAACTGACAGAATTTAGAGAAAGACGAGGGAGTGCAACCTAAATAAACATTTCTGATACAACGAATCGACGTTATATGAAACGCATTGTTTTTGCGATTCATCGTAACATTTTTTGCGTATTTCAGCAACCAGTAAGATGAAATGTAAAAAGCGCATATCATGCAGTCTTTAAAATGGTTTCTTCGCTCATCTTTGCTACTTTCAATAGGCATAGATGGCTGAAATTGCCATAAATTTCTACACAAATCGTTAAATCAGTCATTATGAGGAGATAAAATCTAGCAGTTTTTGAAACAAAATACTAATGAAACAAAATACTAATGCATCACTCATTATTTTCTTCTTTCCTTTTTATATGTGTTCGGCAGGTAATTGATACAATAAGGAAAATACGTATTTTATTGCGGATGTAACTTGCGACTTAAAGATTTAATAATAAACCTGCATAAGCGCATCGTTCAATTCGCCACATTTGACACGAATTTCCGAATAATGTAGGATTGTATTCTTGACGATTTCATGAATTTCGGCAACCCAGAATTTCATCGATAAACCAAGTGCACGACGACATTCATTAATAAATGATTGGGATTGCGCAACCGCCCTATCCAAATTGTGGTTACTCCATAGCTGCAATATTGCACTTCTCTTTTCATATACTTCATATACTGCTAATGTTTGCTCGTTTCTAAATAATTCAACATATTCACATACCTCAGCTCATTGTGGTTACGTTTGAATTTAATGCAACATTACTGTTTGCAACTTGAACTAAGATAGCTTCTCAAGATGCGATGTTAATCCGATACAGCATTAAGGTTGCTATCAAAAGCGAGGAATGTATACAATCGGCATAGAATAAACACCGCAATGAGTAATTTATCTGTTAGGAAAACAGCATAATGAGATAACATACCTGCAGATATTCGCCTTTATGATCGGAATGCGGTGACCAGTCCATCACCGCTGACCAGTCCTTCATTAATAATGGCTCAACCTAAATATTTTTGCAATATCATTGCATCCATTCTTGGAAAATCATCAAATGATATTGAGAGCTCTTAGTTTCTTTTTGATATTAATTTCAATCTTCAATGTTCAACGAGACGATTCTGTAACAACTATTATTTGCCTGAAGTGACCATTGCGATCGAATATGCAGCAATGGGAACGCTTGTTGAATCATTTTCCAATATGCCGAAATATAACAAAAATATTCTCGAGTTTCTTTTATATCCCAAATCGATTAGTGAAGACCAATGAATATAACGATTTATGAATTATACGGACCAGTAGATTTATTGAAGCAACTGTGGCATTAAAAAAGAGTCATAAACAAAATTATTATATATTCAAGACGACTGTTTCTCTCGCTCTGTCCCTCTCTCGATTGAGCACAATATTTTTTTTTACATAAAGTGCAAAAAATTTCTTGAAATCATAATCAAAACTTTTTCAGAAAACTTAACTGAAAGAAAGAAAAAAAAAACGAGACGGAAACGGCGATTTCCCGATGAGCCGTACTCTGGAGGGCAAAAACAAAATGGTAAATAGCCATTATCCATTCATTTTATATCCTGTTGATAGCTGTACTCTTTCGCTTTTCTAATATATTGTAGTTTCCTGAACAGAAGGCTCCAGTCCTCTTATTTTCAAGTTTCAAGGGGAAGCCTTTAGTGTAAGTTTCTTTAAATCATGAGAGCACAAAATCTTCCACTCAGGCATCTACATATACCTGCCACAGCAGGAGACGAGGGGAGGGTGGGAATGAGGGGGAGGTAGGACACTCTGTTAGAATTTTAAGACGATGTATGAAAAAAGCGGGTGCAGGCGGACAGAGAAAAGCAAGAAGAAAACTAGCGCAAATGGCACCGGTTTAGAATAAAAAATTCACTTTGCTCTTGATTTAAAAGTAAACGTATTAAGAAATTCGAATAATATTACATAGAATTAGTAATAAACCGATTAGAAAATCAAAATTCGACAGTGTCAATATATGACATTCATCGAAGTTCGACGTTAACCATAAGCAAACAATTTCATTTGGAGGTCAAAAATCAGTGAGCGTTTTTTTAATGGCTGTGCATAAATTACGCAATGCGTGCAGCCAGCTTATTAGAGTGCAACCAGCTGTCTGCTATTGATGATACTATGAATCGATTTAGCCATTCTAGGAAAATTTTGCTATTGGTAAAGTTTACAGCAAAACTCGCTCAGAAATTAAGGCAAAAAAAAGAGTGGATAGCCGAAACACAGCAAGAGCAATCCTTTTTTTTCTGAAAAAAAACCTGAAATGTATGGGCTTTTGATATTTACAGCAATTTTTCTGAATTTCAAATACTTTTTTTTTGCATTGGATGATAATAAGCCAAGAAATACATGAGGATTCTATAAGTTTGCCCAATCAATTCCCAACTGCATAATTCCTCCGCAAAATTACGAATTTCTTCAACATGCACATTTTTGCATTTGAGATAAATAAATAGAAATATATTTGCGAATTAGTTCGGTTGATTTTTTTGCGTGTTTTAAGCGATCAAAGCGACTGAATCTCATCTCAGAATTTTTTCCAATAGAAAAATTTCTATAATATTTTAAAGTTTCGTCTCAAAAAAAAGCTTAACTTCAAAATTTTATTTTAAACGTTTCTCAGATAGCTTAATTCCGAAAAAGAAGAAAGCCATAAAATTTTCGTTGCTTAATGATGATAAGCGAAAATTTAGTTGAGAGACTGAAAACAATGAGTAATTGAATTGAGCTGCAGAGCTATTGCCAATTGTCGTCACTCTTGTGGGTAAACCGACAAAACTAACGATAAAGTGATTACACCGTTGCCAACAATGTTTAAACGAAGTGATTTTTTTTTTTTTGAATTTTGTTCATCACTTAGGATACTAAATTAAATATTATTCGGTATATTTGCATAAAATAGTTTGCTATCATCGAGATGCTCCACATAAATGAATGCGCAATCAATTCGATGATGAAGTTGGCATGAATGCATCCAATCGAGGCAATCGTAGATTTCGAAAAATTGCACTTTGCATTGAATTTGAATATATTTTTGAATGTGCTAATGAAATGAGGAGCACGACCGTCGTAAGATGTCACATCGATAAAAGTACAAACATTTTTGGAAAAAGCTGCTAGCTAGCAAATAAAATTACTGATCTACTAAGAATATGATTGCTCAATATACCTACTTTCATTGTACTCATCGTGATCAATTAAAATTAAAGTGAAAGAGAGAAAATTTCATTTAAATTCGTTAAATATTTCAAATTATATCAATTGGTTTATAAATCCCTTTTGAAATTTATTAAATAAAAATGGTTGAAATACTTACTAAACCTTTATGGAAGTATTTCGAGTCTTTCTATCTATGATAGCACTGAATAATATAAGCAGCTAAAAAGTTTCTCAAATTTCTCACCTTTATTCCGGCTTGTAGCATACAGAGAATTCCTTGCTTTGTATAGAGATCACCACGATTTAGATGAGGATATAGAAATTTTACGGTCATTTTTACGTCCACTTTGCTGAGTTCTTTACGAACCTTCGATAGTAATAAGCCGAGTAGTTTAGCGCACGCTTTATTGCTTTTGCACTCGTCGACTACCTCACATTTCGGATCGCAATCTTGATGAAAGCAAGGACTCTTCGATACGTAAATTATCATCTCGTACAAGTCCACCTAAACAATGTCAACTTGAGCGCTTAATGTGACTCCCACATTTAGAAACCAATAAGTCCCAACAAACCATTTTCACGATCCTTGGGCGCTTAATTCGACATTGCTTGAAAAGGTCACAAAGCGATTCATTTAATCCATTCACTTTTATTTACGTTCTTGGAAGCAATCATAGTCCTGTATGCAATCCTCCCTATTCCCTTTCCCACAGTTTGGAATGCACGGTTTTCTCCTCGTGGCCGTGAAAAGATTCAGTCATAAGCGCATCTATAGCTTCTTCTACCTCGTGTTCAGTCATCTCAGTCATTTACCCCAGCAATGTTCCGTAGGGAAAATGTAACACATTAATAATGAAGTTATTGACATAGTTATGTTAATAACTACTTTGCAGTTAACTTAGGACCAAAAATGAGGAAATTGTAGTAATTATTGTTGACAATGAAAAGTAATCGCGACATTTCAAATGCTATTCAATTCGAGTTTAATGTACTCTCAGAATTGCCGTAATGCTAGAAAACCAGTGATCAGTGATGATCAGCTGCTGTTCGAATGGAAATAGAAAGTGATGCGGATAAAACGAAGGCAATCTGGAAAAGTGAAGAAATCTATGCACGAAACATGCAGCAACATCATCGTTACTTGAGGACACAGCGGTATTCTCAACGGATCGTTGCGTTCTTTTAAAACTTTTTGGTCTCCTTGTTGTTGTCCACAATTGCCCCACTGTCCTAAAGGATATAATATCACCTAGTATCTATTACTTCAAAGACTTGAAAAAAGTTTTTTTTCTTTAGTCCGAAGATTTGTTTTTCTGCAGCTATTTCTTTTGCAGTCAATCTCAAAGAAGTTTCTGCAAAGTTTCTTACCAGGTAACATAAATAAAGAACTTCAAAAAGCTTGAAATGCTTCAACCACGAAAAAGCACCAAAAATGCACGTTCAACTGTATTTTTGTTTGGTGCAGCACATAAGGATGCTCTTAACTATCGAGGAATTTGAAGTGCCACACGGTGACGACGAAACAATGCTTAATTGCACACATATGCTTTATGCGCACATCTCTTCACTGTACTTATCACACACTCGAAACCACTCCCGAGATTGTTTGCTATCGTGGACATCGAATTGCTCTGCCGAGATTGTGGAATCTTAAAATTGGTAAGGTTGAGAGTAGTGCTATTCAAGAATAGCAATATCACTAAAATTCAAGGGGCATCAGACATGAAGAAATGGTAAAGGGTAGTGAAACCATTGGGAAACTATGAGTGCTGCCCTAGGCAGATGAGAGGAGACGAGTGAAAAGGCTAAATAACACTTAAAGTACAAACCTTGTATTTCGATATGAGATCATAGATCGCAGCGACGAGCTGCTCTTCAACATGAGGCTCACTTTTGCTCTCGTGATAGAAATCCCCGCGATATATGTAATCCTCTCCAATCAGTGTTATGATCAGTCCGCTGCTTTCGTGCTTTTGCTCGAGGAAACAACTCTGCACATGCTTCGGAACGTGGAACTTCGATGGTCCATTTGTACAATCGCCTGAGCATTTGCAGCTGAAAAAAAAAACCACATAGAATCCCTTGCGCCTAAAATTTCTAAGCCTTGAAGTATATATTCGAATAGAAGCCTTTAAAACTACAACTTTCCTTCGGTGAAGAGAAGGCAGCAACTCCACTAAAAAGAAGGAAGGCTGTATCATGTGCCGATACTTAGAATGCTCATTCCAAAATATACTAAGAGAATATCTTTCCATAAAATGACTGCGCATTTCAAACTCTTTAGTGGACCATTATTTCTCCTCTATAAGCAATCAATTCATCAAAACACGCGAATTGTTTCACTTCAAATGCTAAAAGGCTAATAGATATTTTCGGCGCGAAAAGCTGCATTGTCATTGATGATCTTTTTTGACGAATATTTCGATACATTTGCTAATCCAGAGACATTGAAAAAAGTGATAGCCAACGAAAGAAACGGAAGCAATTAGCGCTAAGCAGTCATGGATGATGCAATTTAACAAATACATTTACTCGTACACACAGTTGATAGTTTCATTTATTTCTTCGGAAATTTCGATTGCATGAAAAACTTTGCGCGAAAAAAAACGTGGAAAATATGCAATCACGATAAACGTAAAGAAAATTTTCACATTTAGCAAATGAATAGTGAGTTTGGATATTAAACAATGTCCACAAATGATCAAAAACCATACATTCTTTCATCCTTGTATTGTATTTAGGTAATAGAAATAAATTACGGAAGTGAAAATCATATATTAGGAATATATGGAAAATCAATAAATGTATCGCAAAATTGAAGCTGAGCGAAATTATAAGAGAAAAGAAAAAAAGAAGATTTACCTGCTGCTACAAAATTCATACATACTTCGACATGGACACTCTTTCTTGACGCATTGCTTTTTACTTTTAGTGCATTGACAACCTTGCGAGGGTTTTGTCACCTAAAATTATAGCATTAGAAAATTTGGAAGATAATATAAAAAGCAAAAATTTGAAGCATTTACGCAATCAACTGCTCGATCATGCAGAAGAAAATTGCAATCACACTGGAAACTCATCGTAATAAGCTGATAGACGCTTCTACTCGTTTAGTAGTCCTTTTATTTTCATACAACATATATAACAGTTCAAATATTGAAAAAAATACAATTTTCATTTTTCTGCGTTAAATAATAAGAAGTTTTATGAGAAAATTTTCAAAGAAAAGTTCAATGAGAGAAAATGAAACCTTGAGCACTTTTTTAGTCGGCTCCTTATTTTTGCATATTTGTCTGCAGGCGCATAATTTGCTGCATGACTCCTTGATTCGGAGGCAGTCGCAACGTTCGGATTTTGAGCACGCATTTTTGGCAGGCTTAGCTGGATCGACCTCACACGAACACTTGCAAATTGCCTGATTGAGACAATCACCGCGATACCTACAAGCAGTCACTTTGTTCGACTACTCGTGATGACGTCTCATTAAATTCCACTGAACGATTGTTGGTTTTCATTAGGAATCAATTAGACTGATGGTAATCACTACAAATTAATCGGGATTACGCGTGAGTATGAATCTATGAAAAGTTTAATTTTAAATGAATGGGTATAATGCGTTTAACAGATAAATATCTTTTAAGACTCAATGACCGCAAATTATAGATCTTCATTAATCACCTCCAAATCACTAGGATTACATATGAATATATGAAAGAAAAAAGATATCATTGTGATGAGCACGAGTGATGAAAAAAAAGAACGAAACAGCTTGTCACAACATATGAAAGCTAATGAATCGATGAGGAATACAGAAGAGTCAATGAAGGAGGAAGGAACAGCAATGGAGAAATAGGTATAGGAAAGTAATGTGTGATAGGATATGTTTTTTCTTTTGCATTGTTTGAAACAGGCGAATTGAATGAAAATATTTCTTAATTTTCTTTGAGTAAATGTATATATATATATATACATATATGCCATGTACGTCAAAAAGAGAATTAGCGCCAAGTATTTTTAATCGTAGAAAATCATTGCTTATAAAAAATCACAAAAGATTTGTTTTGTTTTTCTTTGAAAAAATGGTGGTATGAACATCTCGAGGTGTATATTACCTCATTTATTTACGCTAATCGGTAATGGGAACGTATATCCTTGCTTATATATGTAAGATGTGTAAAATTCACATTTACCTCACTTATATTCAGAAACACATTCCTTTCTTGGATGTCCACCGTGCGCCAAATGCACGATGCGATGTAAGTGTTCTATAAACGTCCTCAATGCCGTAAGCATAAATGTGCTTACATTTAAGCAGTACAGTAAATATTATACCCAAGAAAGAGCGTGTTCTGGGTGAATTTTAGACGGCTAAGAATGATTCATTAAACCAAAGAGTAGAATACAAGTCGGCCTCAGAAAGATGCAGAAAATGGGTCGGGCAAATTTTCGAGTAAATATGCGGCATAGACCGGTATAACAGCTTTCGCGAAAATCCGATTAATTTATAAGGGAATGCAGTAAGCGACTTTAAAGTTCAATCACTGCCACTCAAAAATTTCAACACCACAGGCTGTTGCTTCATACCTTAGTCCACACAGAAATACAATACAGTTGAACATCTATCTCTTTGTCAAGTTTAACACTTGGCATGAACGCATAATGTTCGTCTAGTGTTAAAGTTCCAAATAATTTGCGTTTCAACTCCAGAGTAAACGTAACGGCCACAGAGCTAACATGATGAGAAATTATCCGTAGATTTCGACAAATTCTTGAGAGGATATATTAAACATAATATTGGAAGGTGCATAATTCCCTAATCATTTCCATCCTCGAAATATCAATATCTCGGCGGAAATTTTTCATCCATTGTGACGAAATACCCCCTCCTCTCCCCCTCCCCCTATCGTTACGCTTGTGCTTTTTGCTAGACAAAAAAATGAATTGGCCATTTCATCTTGTGTATATCCCGCTATATACTTTCACGGGTCGACCGGTGAAAATTTAATATATGTTGCGAATAAAAGAATTAGAAGTTTCGCCAACACATAATTTGTCCACCATGTGAGTGTAATATTTGTGTGACCAGGTCAATGGATGGATTCGTGGAGTGCTTCCCACTCGCTCTACAAGGAGGAGGGCTTTCTATCACATCACCTTTATGTACAATTAGATGACGTTACAAAGTAAATGCAGTTGACCTTACAGTAACGAACGGTTACCTTGCAGATTCACAGTGCTCATCGCACATGCGACGCGCGGCAAAGCAAGGACACGAGTCAACGGAGCATCGATTTTGCGTCGTCGGGCACTCGCAGCAGAACTGCGACGCGGCCGGCTTGCTCATCGTGGAAGCCGCCTCTGCGCTCCAGATCGATACGTCGGCCCGAGAATGATGCATTGTCTCTGCTGGCTGTGCGCGAGCCATGCTCTCCCACTGAAATGCGTTTGCGTTTTCACTAGCATGACTGCATGCTGCTCCCAGCTTGATTAGAACGCTGTAGCCAATTACTAACATTGAGGTGTCATCGCCATTCGACCGGGCACTAGCTGTCTCCCCTACCCTTGATCAGTTGTAGCGTTTGCTTCCCATCAACCCAGCCCCCAACTCTTATCCCCTTCCCCACTAATTAGCATCGTATCGTTAGGAACAACAGCGGGCGCCTGGCCGATGCGTAGGCTAATCTTGATGATTTGCGAACGAGGCGTGCCCGATTAGGCGACCAACTCTGCCCAATCGACTTTCCCTCTGCGAGGAAAATTTTAAAATCTCAGGATTTGATTATTCGCTTTTTTGGTCGCTGCGCCAACTTCTGTGCTTCTCCTACACGAAATATTCCGCTGAAAGCTTTAAAAGTTCGCATCACAGCACGGCACATTATGTTTTTTATTCGATATGTAAAAAATGAATATCATCACATATTGAAGCACATCTACTGGGTTTTTCAAAATGAGTCTATTGTTTTCATGAGTGAATGAATGCACCTTCAAGAACTTCCTCGTGAAGAAAACTTTCATGAGCATTAAGAGAAGAGATTTTGAACATTTTGAAAGTGTTTCCTAAATTGGCTTGTTAGTTGAACCCGTAAACTTTCAGCTGTCCAACTCTTAGGACCAAATTGCGTAACTTGCCACATTACAATCGAAAATACGAGGTCCGAAAGTTTTTGTTAAGGCGTCATCTGACTTCTTGAATGCATTCACTTCTTCAGTTACAATTTAGGACCACATTTCGCATATACTACTATGCTGGAATAAAAGCAATAAAATTTGTAAATTTTTGGCAGCATTGCGAAAATAAAACTGCTGTTAGACCTCCTAAAAATCAATGTACTTGTTAACTTGTCTACTAAGAGAAAAATTTACGAGTAATACTTCGTCAAAAAAAACGATAAAACCACAAAGCTTCGAGAGTTCTTTTCAGCAATATTCCAATTGAGAAAACTTGTCTGAGTTGTTGGGCGAGAACATTGCTGTAATTTCTATCCGTGAAAAGGTTCCGTTGCAGTGACTGGTTGTGAGGTTTTAAAGTTCCTTTTCTTCAATTTTCCAAATTTTGTGTTGAAAATTTTCCTATAGCTCCATTTGTGATATTTCGAGTAAGAGCGTATGATTGGTATATCCACTCGCTGCAGCAGCAGTCAACAATCACGGTCTACCTTACAAGCTCACGAAAACATTACGAGTAATGAGTATCATCACAAAGTCAATCGTTCTGCAACAAAGCAATGAAGCCATTTGGAGTTCTAATAGACAATATGTATTCACTAAGAAAGACTGCTACAAAGTTAGTGATGGAGATTAGACCACTGAAGGTGTAAGCGAAGCGTAATAACAAATCAATCGTCTGTTACGAAGTGTGAAAATTCACTTTTTGATTGAAAATAGTAAATAACGAATGTGAAGTACGTTTACAAAGTTCCGTGGATAGGGTGAGACCGTCTGAGGTATTTAATGAAGCGTTACCTGGAATTTTATTTTTGCAGAAGTCTTCCATTACGCCCGGAATTTGAACCCGGGAGCTTCAGAAAAGGGAAGCGTTAGTGTTTGGAAAACAATGAAGCAAATTTTTAGAATATTTGGAATTTAGACCTGGAATATGCTTGAGCACTTGTGCTGTGAATTGGATGCGAAAAAGTAGATTTGGTGCCGAAAAGTGCAGGCAGACGGAAAATTAATATGTGCAACAGCATTTTATTTATTTATTTATTTATTTCAATGAACACAACATTCATTGCGAACACATATCTCTTCATATCGCTTCCACCTGCCTTGACCCAATGCCCCTCTGGTCCACTTGGCTCCTGTAGTCCTTAGGTCGGCCTCTCCTTCTTGCAGGTCGGTCGCATGAAGGTTAGGGTTTTCGCTCGTCTCCTGCCCGTCGGATGCTGACGGGCCGATTCACCGCCGTTCCTCCTATGACTGTCGGGGCTTGTTCCGCCGTCCTTGTCCCGCTAAGGGTGCTGGGCCGAGTGGCTCCGCTGAGCAGAGCCAACAATTTTGTTCGAATCTTCACAACCGACCGCGCAGTAGACAAGGCAAAACGATGATTGCAACGGCATTAAATAATACTAAAAGATTTTATTTTCATTTATGTTACCAAACAGCTGTGAATTAGCTGACATCAAGGGGGCATATTGAAAGCTGTTAAATAATTAGTTATCATTTCCACCGATGAATTTGTACCCTAAGGGAAGTTCTTTTCGTCTCATCGAAAGGAATAATTTTTAAAGTGAGTTTATTTCTTTGTTTATTAGGAAAATGAATAATATGGGAACGTATGAACTTGCAACATTTGATGAAAAGACGCTTTTGCTGTATAGTAAAAAAGAAGTGCACTTTTAAGCAAGATTACATCTGAAGTTTTTCGATGTACCAGTCAAAATCGAAACCTGTTTTGTTTTTAAAGTACATTCAAGTTGCCGCAATATTAAAATCCCTGGTTGGTTGCGCTTAAATTCGAAGACAAGGTGAAAGTTATGGCAGCTCGAGAGTGCTGTGATATGCCGTTCGCAATAAAGACAACTTTCTTGACAAGCAACAGGTTTTGTGATATGGGCAGAAATAACCCTGTGGGGTGAAACTAAAGTTGCTTACATTGATCGCCTTCATCACTGTTCAGCCCTTTATTGTATAACACGGATATTTTCAAACTTTTCAGTGTATTATGGAACATGGGTTGGTAAAGTTTTCCATAATATATCAGGTTTATTGATAGGCCCTTTAATGTATAGCTAAATCTTTAGATATATAACACAAATTTGCATATACCCAACTACATAAGAGAATGAAGCTTATGTCTTTTGAAGCCTTTGCGATACGCTTGTTAATGTTAGCCACATCCACTGTATATGCACAAGTATGCCGATCAGCCAGCCGCCTAAGAATAAAAGGTTTAATAGGAAACATACTATTTCAAAAGGTTTTCTCGTTGGGATCTATTTCCTCTAAAAATTAGCAATAAGTCTTACATATAATAAAAAATATAATAAATGATCGCTTTCTTTCACACAAAAATGACTAATCTCTTTTTCGGATCTCGCTAATTTGAGTTATATAATTTAGCGTAACATTTCTCTCCGTAAAAACTTTGCCCTAATTTAAACATTGGGAAGTTTCTGGAAATTCATATGACACTGATTAAACGAAATACGAGAATGAATGTAGCATTTTGCTAAATTAAAAAAAGTACATGTCTTAATATCATCGAAATTTCATAACTTTTTGCTGAAATTTTTTAATGAAATTCTTTCTTCACGTTTGCGTGAAATGATCTCCGATGTAAATCAGTTCAAATTTCATGTGCATTCATTTCGGAGGAAATTCACTCGTATTTCTGAAAATTTTCAATAGAAAACTTCAGTTAATCATATTTAATTTTTATTGAAGCACAAGACTTGCATAAATTTGCTTCAAGTATACTTCACGAGAATCGCAATCATCCACTATTGTTGCATTTTTACGTTTACAGAATTTTCCGGTGAAGTTTTTTTTTCATCTTTCAAACAATCTGAAAAATTTTCACTGTTTGGTGCTAAAAATTTCGGCGTCAAATCGAATTTTATTCCTTAATTTCTGATGTAAAATTCGCTACAAGACAGCAATATTTACATTCCATTAAGCATGATATTAATCTCTACGAATGTGATAAGAGTCATTACTGTTATTAAAAAAAGCCAATAAGTTGCTTCATTAGAAATCTGGAACGGCTATCTGTAGAAAACCACGAAGCAAGAAAATGAAGGACCGTTGTCGAGAGAGACTTTCATCCAAAAAAAAAACAAAAAAAAACAAAACCTATCGCGTCACTTTCAAAGCTTCAATCTTTGCAGCAATTTTGCTTTCTCAGAAACAATTTTAGAAAATGGATTGATTTTGTAGCGTATAGGTGATCTACATGTGATGTAAAAAAATGTTGCAAAACGTTTTATTATTCTAATAAAAACGTTAGTAGTATTAAATGGGAAGTGAATATAGTTTAAAGGATGCTGTCTGATGAAGATTCAAAGCATGGAGAGCGAAAAAATACCACGCTATATATATCATCACATTCTTTGGGAATCTGAGAAAATTGCACCTATGACCATCATCGATCTGCAAGTGATTGAAATCTTCGGGAAACGATTTGACACGATTCTTTGACCATTCAAGAGTGAGACTATCAATAAAGTCAAATAAGCAAGATGAATTCACTCATCTGAGTTTGAAGAACATTTTGAGAGACTCAGTAAAAATTTGAATTAATGCATATCGCGACATTTTACAACGATTGATTACTTTTTCGTTTTTTTTTGCTTTTACATGTCACTTATTCTTTTCAAAAAGCAGAAATTAATTCATTGATGAGCTTCTAGTTGGAATTCCTACATATGCAGCTTTCAAAAATACCTGAAGACCGAGTGTTTGCTTTATGACAATGGGTTTGCCAACGACAGAGAAACTGCAAACAGTCACCGATAACTCGAAAATAACTGACATTCGCGTCAACTAGGAGTGATCCAACCAATTCAGAAGACTATGAAAATGCAATATTTGAGCATGCGATTAAGCATTCAAGCATCATTTTCATATTCCTTCACTAGACTCATTCATAAATGTGCAATCTAGTTCATGGCAAGTTGCCAAAACGCGGCGCAGAATATAACTTAGTAAGTTGAGCTTGAGTTGGAAAATGCGGTCTAATCAAAGCTCACGCGTTTCGTACATGAAATATGAAATCTCGTCGCGTAAATACCCCTTAACGATTCATTTATTTTGCGGGGCGTTGAGTGAGCGCTGCTTAAATTCTTCTTCATTGCGTTACAGAGACCAACCTCAAAACTTGCACATTCGAACACTGATATTCACCGTAAAACTTAAAATAACTTATCCCGTTACCCCTCCTTGATAAACTCTCCCTCCTCCTTCCTCTTCCTTATGCTGAAGAGTGGTTCCTTGTCTCAACAAAACAGCCATCCTTAATACATCTGAAATTGCGTCCTAAAACTTGAAAAAAGGAAGTTGTTTTCGCACATTTGAAAAGTCACATGTATATTGCTATTGTTGAATGGCAAAATTTAAGCAAGAAAAATAGCATTAGCCTTAGTGAAATTGAACGCCTCATTGACCTCTTCCGCTCAAAATCTTAGGGAATTTATCACGTCCTGGACTTTATTCGAGGCAATACAGTAACTAGCATTCACTTCATTTATCATTTGCTATTGCCATTTGTCCTTTAAAACCTCTGCTTAAGAATTCTAAACGAAGAAATTGTGCCTCTCTTTTTCGAGAACTCCACTAATGTGAGAATTCAACTTCATTATTTCCCAGTAAGAAATAAAATATTGCAAAATATGCTTTCATGTTCTCACCACTCTAAACGCTCGCATAAGCCTTAAACAAATAATTTGTTTGTTTTTTTTTTCGCTAACTTGAACAATTTCCCTCTAGAATAATACAATAACAAGGCGCCGAAAGCTACATCTTACCTATTGCTCATTTCCTCTTTTTTTCACCATATACCGAAATTGTACGCCGTTTTTCATTGTTCGAAGATATCTTTTGTTTGATGTTAAACTTGTTGCAATAAATAGATGAGTTAATTAGAAAAGTTTATAGACTGTAATAAAGGTGTGTATCAACATAGGTTGATTGTTGTTCACATTGACTTGCGATCACCTCGTAATAAGACAACGAAATCCAATTATGCATCTGTAATGCACGATAGCTGTGAACAAGAACGACGTTGCATAATGAGATGATTAATATTCTATTCATTAGTCTCACATAAAAATATATCTAAACTTATTCATAAATTTTGAAATCAATTTACAGACCCTTTGAGATCTATGATTCAAGATTAGCAACAAGAAATAAACGCTCTTAATATCCTCCAAAATAAGGGGAGCACTCGATGATATACTACAGCAATGCTTTAAGATATTAGGATGCGAAGTACAATATTAGAAATAAAGATTCAGCTAAATTTTGATTATTCGGTATAGAAAAAGCTTTTCTATGAATTGCAGTAACATGCAAAGTAACAAAAGCTGCAATACAAATGTTGCAAAATGACAAAATGACAAATTTGCACTCATCCCGTCGAATTAACATTTTTTTCAGGTAAAGGAAAATACGCTTAGATGATAATAGAATAAATGAGAGTCACTGCGAAAAAGAACACACAAGAATAATGTCATCAAAGGAGCGTTTTTATGCTCATAATGTACCGTTGAGGAATTATACATTTATAGCATGACATTAGAATTTCCGAACGATTTACGCGTATAATCAAATGAGACAATTTTAATATTTTATTTTTTCGGTCTTCTGATAAAATTCAGAGGGTTTTTTCTTCGTTAGGAATCTACGAACTCAAACTGTCATCTTTAAAAGTGATGAAAATGAAAGTATAGAAATCAAAAAAATCACCATTCTAACCATCTTACTAAACTAACTTTGTCAAGCGAAGTTACCAGGAAAAAATCTAACCAAAAAAATTATCTAAATTTTCCACCGATGAAATGTGTCAACCAAAAGAAGTGAACATTGAATAAATAGAGCCATCCGAAGTGATGCAACAAATTCGTGTTTATCATACGGATTATATAGGATACCACTAGAATTCATTGAATATTTAGATGCATGAAATAATTATCTAATTAACAAGTAGTGCACAAAGACTTATCATATAACACCTCTGTGATGAAAAGAGTTGTCATTACGGATTTGTCATTAGTGAGGCGGAAATAAACAAGTTCGAAGAGCGCTTACCATGTCGCTATAGAGATGACGGAACCGAAAGCGTTGCTCGTCAATAGGGGGGGTGATCAAGCGCGTGAGCGATTTTGCATATTCGCCACCGACAACAACATTCCCCAGAGAATATATATTGCTTTTTGCACACATTTGTCTCAGAACTCGAATTCAACGAGCTGAAATAACGATCGCTTCTGACACATCTTTATATTTCTCGTGGTCACTCTCTTTCATTGTTACCATCGCCGAGAGACATCTAGCTTCCTCATGATGCTTTTCGCATCCTACTAACATCCTTTTTCGTCCATATAGAAGCAAATGGCTACATTTGCATCCTATAAGCTTAAATTTGATCGGACTTTCTCGAAAAGCTTCATTCTTTGTGAACACTTGAGGAGTTGCTAAGATCATACCTGAAAGATGAAGGCAATAAAATGTAGAGAAATTTATGAAAAGGTAGCAATAGCGTTTTTTTTGATGCTACGAGAACAAAAGTTTTTAGAAAAACAATGACGCCAAGCGATTGTTCGAAAGCTCGATTTTTCCTCAAATCAGTGCAGTCTTTTGTTCGTTTTTATGCGGCTTTTAAGCACCTTATTTTATAAGTCGGAAGTCAAATGCAAGAGGGCGAACACGATAAGGAAAGCATCTTAGAATCTCTAAGTAAACAACATTTTTGAACTCTATTCCCCTTCAACAAACAATTGCCTTGCACTGATATGTGCCCTGAAAAGATGAGCACTTCTCAAATCCTTTTAGATTTGATCTCTTTTTCCTTGCAGAGATGTCAACAGCAAAATGCTTCAACTTCCACGAATCAATAAATCAAGGCGAAATATTCATTTCTGTTGTCCGATAGCAAAAGGTAGCCACCGATTGATGATTTTTTAACAAGCTCGCCTCTCGAATGAAATTTGTTCTCATCGTTTTCTTCTAAATTTTGATTAGAGGTCCTCTCTAGAGCGCATAAAAACTCTCGGCAGTAAGGCCTCTCATCGAACCTTCTCTTCGCAGCTTCAGAAAAAAGTTGCAAGTCTTATGCTGGAAATCTTCCGACATTTTAAGAGTCTGTTAAAACACTTTAAAAATCGGGAAGCATGTGAATCTCACTGAAAAAAAAACGAAATTCTCAGCATAAGAAGATATATAAAAGTTTATGAAACTTCGCCAGTAGCTGCAGAGTCGTCACTCCGGAAGGTGGCAGCATCTCAATCACATTAGCTGAATCACAGAATAATGCCGGACTATAGATTGCGAGTTGCGAACGGTGTTGACAGTTATAGTGCACACACTTGTTGGAAATATCGTAGTGGATTATTGAAAAACTAAAACATTTTCAGTATTCGTTTCTTCGTGGAGGTATTTTAATTGACAAGGATTTCTTGTTATACTCTGTACAATTTGCATACTTTACCTTATTTAATAAGTATACTTTTGTTTATAAACTTTCTTCGTAAAGTTGCAAATTGAAATAAGATTTTTCTTTTGCATTTTTTAGGAATGTGAGTATATGAGTTGCATTCACAGCTCAGATGACTTCAAAAAGAGTTGCGGTTGAACGACTCAGCCACCGTAACTACTCGGCTATAACCACCTCAGTGAATGCGTAAAGTGATTCGTGGCATTTTTTAAAATATTTCGATAAGCTATGCGTGGTAACAGAAATCAAATTTTTAGGTTTCTAATGAAAACTTTGGGAGGTGTAGCAAAAACGGAGCTTTTTTTTTTGCAACAGAATCTTGCTTGATTTCTGTAACTTTTACTGTCTCCCTCTAAGCATTAAAATGTGAATTTTTTCTCACAGTTATTCTATGAGGTTATGTAGGCTAGGGTAATGAGTTATTGAGAAATAGTCAATCTTTTGTGTACTTTCTTTATTCAGCGAGATAAGTGCAATTTTGTTACAGGACGTTAGTAACGAAAACGACGAAATAGTCAGTGCTCCTTCCCTCTCCTCCACTTCACCCCTCAATTTCATTTCTCTTCACCCCCCAACTTCATTCCTCGTCACCCCTCAACTTCATTCCCTTCATCCCTACTCCCTTGACCCTCTCCCCTCTTCCTTCAGCTTGCTAAAACTCGTGTTGATTCGAGAGTCCGAGAAATCCGTTTTGGGGCGAAACGTGCATTTCATTATTAATAGGCATTGTGTATGACCTTGTGAGGATTTGGGAGCTCGGTTAAACCTTTTTGGTTTCCCAGCTCGTATGACCTTACCCCGGCCATGACTATTGCGAGATGCGAAAAGGTTCCAGCCAAATCCACCCATAAATAACGCTGCTGCAAATGCGAAAGTATTGTAGCATTGGTGTAAGAGGGAGCAGCAAATTTCTCCTTCTTCGCGGAATTTTGCTGATCGATTGCATGGCCAAGAAATCGGAGAAACATGTCCACAGACTTATCCATTGGGGGGTTGCTGGAAGTGGGACAACGAACAACCAACATAATGACGCTTGTGGATTGTCATGTCGGCTCTGCCCGAATCCTGGCGCAACTCCGCTGGGAATCTCTGTGCGTTTCACTTAGAGGCTGTTTCACTTAGTGATTTCAACAGTATTTAGAAACCACTACACAGAAACTATAAGTAAAGAAACGAAATATTTCCAATGAAGTCTAAATCAGCAATTTGCTATGTTGGGGAAGTTCCTGAAAACTAGATAGATATTAATATTTAATATTAGTATAATGATGCCGGCGATCGACTTATTTCCTTCTTGTCAACAACATTTTATTCGAACAGTTGTGGTTTTTATAAAAGACCGTCAAAAAGGAGCAGCTGTCTCATCTCGCTCCTTAGTCGGGGCATAGTAGTGACTGGTGCTGCGTCTACCGTGCTTTAGAAATTACACTTTGTTTTACCACAGCGGCTCAAAAATTCGGTGATGTGGTGACAAATTTAACCGCTTTGTGTACATAACATGATAATGGCGGGAAAATTTTAAGTAATCAGTTCACAATGCAGGTAGTGATGTTTGAAGATGGCGTCAAAAATTTCACAGTGAAGCAACGTGAGAGCGATGAGTGTTCATCTCTTTAAGGGATAAAATTGAGATTTAGGTGAAGATGCCACTTGGCAAGTCATCAGCCTGACTTAGATTATTTGAAGTGCTCTCCAACTATGAAAACAACCGCCACATTGCTGACGTTTTCGTGAACACCTCTCTAATAAAGTGCTGTAATGTGCAATCTCATCTCACTAATATTCAGAGTGGCAAATTCTCACATCACTTAATAGGTGATTATTTTACCCATAGTAGCGAAAACCTTTGTCTCTTAACCGTTGACCTTAATCATTGAAGATCTTTGAGTCAAAAACCACACATAGGAACCTTGAACGCAGAGACTTTTTTGTGCTTTTAAATATATGAAACAGGTGGATTTAGAATGCTCACCACGCCATAGCAGATGAGGTGAGAACCAACTTAAGAAGCTCATCGGCGATGTAGACAGAAAAACGCTTCGTCGAATTACAACAAAATTGCCCACTACGTTAATATAGTTAATGCGATCATATACTATGAACCAAACGTTAAGTTCACTTTTTTGTTATTGCTGTATAGACGAATCGTATGAAGATCTGCTATAGCAACAAAAGGCATAGGTAGAACGCTTGTTTAAAAGTTTTATGGGCCCCCTGAATCTTTATGAAATTTTAGGAAACCAAATCGTGACGTCGGCATTAATGACAAATTTTCGACGTTGTTTAGCCCTTTTTTTGCGAAATCCTTCGTTGTTTTCAGCATAGTAATCTCAAAACATTTTTTTTTTTTTGGGGGGGGGGGAATGTTAAGAGCTGTTTATTCGATCATGTCATATTCGGTTAATTTCTTCTCCTCATACCATCAATAGCTTTACAAATCGAGTAAACCTCACAAACCTCAAGCTTAGTGCTACAATAACCAATGCTCGTATAGCGTATGAGTAGATTGTGCTGTCAAAAGCTCCAGTAATTCTTGTAATTTTTCAGCTTTAATTTTGTAATTGTTAATTACAAAAAGAAAATTGAAATGGATTCTGTATTTTAAAACGAAATATAATCGCTGCGAGCATTTTGCATCAATTTAACAGCAGTCCATGAGATGCTCTTCATTGGCATTCAACGAAACTTCACAAACGATTATCGATAAATCGTGATCGGAAGTGTATCAGCGACATAATTTATACATATGCTGTTGTTTTTTCAA
Source organism: Baylisascaris schroederi (assembly GCA_006503575.1). Classification (NCBI taxonomy): domain Eukaryota; kingdom Metazoa; phylum Nematoda; class Chromadorea; order Rhabditida; family Ascarididae; genus Baylisascaris; species Baylisascaris schroederi. The sequence goes on from QEWY01001293.1 coordinate 2,732,112, forward strand.
AGAGGATATTCAGCAGTTGTCGAATCGCATGTTGCGTATTTCACCCTGTATTTGCGTATGCATTCGATAGTAAACCGACTTCGCAGTGTTATCGTTGGTGTTCCCAAATGTGGAATGTTGTTTTTAAATGTGACTATGTTTAGAAATGTGCTTCATTGTACCTCAATGAAATATATGCGCACCAATGCACGCCGATACAATCTGTGAATGTCACTCAATGATCATATTTGCATGTGAGACTTGACCAGTAGGCGAATGCACTTAGAAAAAAATTGAAGTTCAAGTGGACGGCAAGCCAAAAAAAGCACTTGTGAATGGGTGGCCGGTTTGTTGCCGCTATAATGAGAGCAAAAGAAAGGCGTTGAGTGAAATAATTCGAACGCCGCCAGAATCGATAGCCGCGACGGGTAGGTCGTGCTATCGACACGCAGTCCCACATCGTGCGCGCACCCGAAACGACCACATCTGTAAATAGCGGTGCAGAGAGGGTGGCGATACAGTGAGAGCGTCGAAGTGACATTCAGTTGGCGAGCCGACATTTCGCTGCTTTTGCCAGCATAGTGAAGGCTACTCGCATGGGTCAGAAACTGTCGCTCTTCGATAGCTGCAACTATCATGTGGCAATGTTGGGACTGGATAATGCTGGCAAGTCCACTATTATCTATCGCCTAAAAATGGATCACTTCGTACAACAAGCGCCTACCGTCGGCTTTAATTGCGAAAAGGTATGCTCTATAGGGTCAGCTAGCTGCCGCATACGATTCGCTCGCTTCATACTTCATTGTCGCACGCGTCTATTTTTAAATATAATTGATAACTTATGAAAACCACTCATAGCTAATTGATATAAATAGATGGCCTTTAGATTGAGAAAATTCAACTTTGCAATGAAACAGCGATTCGCAGGGAATGCAGCTGCCACCAGCTGCGAAGGAGCGACGAAACATTCTGTGCTGTCTGCTCGGAGCGACCGCATTCTCTTGATTTTCACTGATTTCGCGATTTTCAAAACGGTGATAATTGCGGAGGTCGACTGAGGCCTCTGGAAGGGTTCGGCAGCTATGTGGCTGTTCGAAACAGTCACTCGTGTGTGTATGTTTCCATGTCTGTGTTTGTATTTGTGTGTTTGTCTGTACAGGCGTGCATATACATGTTATATTGGGTGTATTGCACACCTCCTTCATATATCTTCAACGTTTCATTGTATCATTTGCTGCGATCACGGCTGTTTGTCCCGTATCATCGTGTTCTTTTTTTTTTCGTTAGTACTTTTTCATAAAATTGCTCACTCTTAGGCACTCTTTAGCAGCAATGCCTTAATTCTCGAATAGGAATTAGTAGTTAATCATCGCAAATGGTCGCTGTATTGCCTAGTAGCAGTCTTCTAAGGGCACGTAATTTTCGAAAAGGGGGTCGTTGACCTAGTGGAGTGCGTACAGTTAAATGGCCATACTTTTGGAGGGAAGAATAGGACTGGAATGTAAAGGGAAAGAAAGAATATTGTTAGTGAAGCAAAATGCAATAGTTTCCTGCTTCTCACCTGTGAAAGTATTGATGTCAATATTATAACTCATATAGTCTTATACATGTATTTTCTAACTGTTGAAGCTCATTGTTCGCACTCAATATGTGTGGACGGCTAGAAGGATGTGGGTTGACCGTTAGAAGGATGTGGGCTGACCGTTAGAAGATTGTCTGATAATGAACGTTGTACGATTTGCAAGTGATGCACTTTTGTAATGCCGAAATCATGTTCCATTCGATGTCTGAAGTCTTTCTCAGCATATTTCGTGGGATGATACCTGCGTGCTTATTTTTTATCGTATATTCATCGTGTACCTGCATATCTTAAAAGTACCTACATTTTCTTTAACATGCCATACTTATAATTGAGATGTTGTATCGAAGATGAAGCTAACCCTTCCAGCCCCTCCTCGCTAACCAGAGAGCGGTATTCACAGTTCACAAACTAATTTTTTGTTGTATTCGTAAGTGAATGAAACAAACACTATAAAAAAGGAGATGGCGAGATCAAAAACATAAGGGTAATCATTAAAAGCGTATAAATTCTGCAGAAGATGGAGTGCTAGACGGATTTCCTGTCTGAAGTTGAAGTCGCAGCCTTCACTATCAGTCGTTTTATATCCCCTTGCGCTTTTAGTAATATTTCTTTCCTGCTAAAATTTGATTAAAAAATTGATTTTCGACTGCGAATTGTATCGGAAGGTTTTCCGGTGTCTATTATGCAATCAGATGAGAGACCGAGAGGGTGGGGGGAGGAGGGGGGGGGGGGGGGGGGGGGGGGGGGGGAGTAGATGGGGAATGGGTGAGAGGTGGGATAAGCAGTCAGAACAGCATATCTCGAAATATCAGTAAAAAATTGTATTCCAATGGGCGCTGGGTTGGTCTTTGATGCTACAATGGAAAGAGGTTTACAGTGGAACTACTTCGATGACTAAACGTTATGATTAGTGCAAGATTTTATTGTTTCAAATATAAAAAATACGCAAAGACAATATTGCTTTTTTAAAATTACAGAAAAAATGGCAATAAAATTGAGCTGTTTTTGACAAAAATCTTTTTTTCTGAGCGCTTTCTTCCACTTTTTTTTTTTCGAAATGGAGCTAGCGTTTTTATCAGCGACTTGTCGCTTTTTGGAAATGTTTTAGCTAATGGAAATTTACCACATTTTATCTGCATCGAAATAGCTCCGCAATATTTCCCATAATTTTCAAATTTGATTTCTTATAATAAGAGCGTTGATCATATGAGGTTTCCTCTTCAAACAATGTTTTATGCATCGAGGAGTTCGCTTCTGTTCTCTTTCTTCCATTTTTCCGCACCTATTTTTATCGTAGCTTCAAAAAAGACAAATATTTTTGGTATGTTTCAACTCGCCCACTTGGGAGAGGTATACCGTATGAGATATCAAAAATTTGTTCTTGCAATAGTTTTCGAGCGATTCGTATTAATGAGCGCCACAAGGAGGCTTTTAAAGTTAACTTCCGTATCAGCATACTTATTGCACTTCTTTGTTTGTTTACGTTCACCTGTGTTCCAGTTTCGACCATCAAGTGGCCCAGCTAAAGGACAGACGTTTGTTGTGTGGGATGTAGGTGGTCAAGAGAAACTACGTCCTCTTTGGCGAACATATGTCCGACAAGCTGATGCTGTTATTTTTGTTGTTGACTCGACAGATCGTGAACGGTAGAAGCAATTTTTTAAAGACTTCTTTATATTGAATGAAGATTACAGTATATGTTTTATATTAGCAATTCATTGTATTGATACAATCCACGAAAGCAGTTGTTTTTTCAATGCTGTTCATAGAAGTCTGTAGAATCCACCCTTCGGTTTCGAAAAGAAAGAGGTGGGGAGGAGTGCTGACGAGGAAGGGGTATCATAACCATTTCCAATGGGGCTGCAAGTCGATTCAATTAAATAATTTGAAAAATTCGCGTATTATCGAATCCTTCGTATTGCAAAAACTTTTATTTGTGCATAAATCGAGTTGGATGTCGAGCGGTCGGATTTATGCAATGTGTATTGCAAAAGAGCTGATTCGCATATAGCAATTAATGCACTAATGCACAGGTATGTCTCATTGCAGTACTCAATGAAAAGTCTAAACAAATACAGGAGTGATGTACTTTGCAGTGGCAAGTGCTATTGTGCCGACAATTGCCAAATGGGGAGGGGAGGCGTTAGTTCTGATGTCCTTGTAAGAAACTTTAAAGGAAGAAAAACTACAATCTTGTAGGAAGTTGAGGAAATTTTATAACAGAGAAATTTTTCTAACGAAAGTTTCACTAGCATTCACAAGTTCTCTGCATTTTTCCTGCTTAGAAAACTCAAGATTCTGACCAGTCACTGATGTCCTTTCCTTAACGATCTGAGGGTAATGTAACCCACATATAGTTCCTCCTTTTTGCGATAAGCTAGCGATGGCAGTAACAATTATATGAAATTCGCTTCCCAGGTTCGAGGAAGCGCATGTCGAGCTGGCCAACTTGCTACGATTACCCGACTTTCCATCCACAGTGCCTGTGATTCTGCTGGCAAATAAGCAAGATCTGCCTGAAGCACTTAGTGATGCCGAGGTGAGGCAGTCAGTTGCTCAAGGGATCGGCAAAAGGCCAACTCATATATTGCCGTGTTGTGCGGTTACTGGTGACGGTCTCGATGAATTGTTTCCAGAAATGCATCAACTTATACTACAAGCTCGGTGCGTGATCTACATATTTCTAAAACATCTTTCTTCGAACTCTTATTTATGTGACGAGGTATATACTTGAGATGTTAAAGACTCTTTGTTATGTGTCACCTTTGCAAAGCGCATTACGATTATGTGACGTCTGTCTGTCTTTCCGATAATTAAAATTTGTGAACCACTGGAACTAGAACCTTAAACGTTTAGTATAAGCTTGTGATGTACAGCATAAAATGACTCCTGTATTAACTCGCAAGTTGATCCTTTAAATTTGCATAAACATATTCTCACACATTACACCGGTTAGGTCGCATATGTTTGGATCGGAAGGAACGATTGCATCATCAAACTCAATATGAGACAAAAGTACTAATTCTTTGAAGTGTTTTCTTACGGCTGTCCCTTCATGACCTGAAAAATTCATCGTCAATAAGAATTTAACGCCAGTGTCAGTTGCCATGTTTATTCGATGATAGCGGATAAGAAACCGATGCAAGAATGCGCCTCTCGTACTGCAATTATTTCGTTTATTAGCAATATTTAATTTGTATATGCTAGCGATATAACTCTTTGGGGGATATTTGAGAGTAATAAATGAACAGCTATGCTATTAATGGCGTAGCAATATGGTCATATTAAATCGTTCATTTCGAGTAAATATTCACATATTTGTTCCTATTTCGTTTTAAGCACCTAAATGAAACTACCGCAGTCGCAAAAACTCATCATTTCATTTTCAGAAAAAATGCGAAGAAGAGATGATTTGGGCGATATGATTGGCATCATTGTGATAGCGTTGCTCAAAGAAAGCTTTACTGTGGTCTTTTGGGAAAACTCAGATGCAACTCTTTGCAAGGCAGAAGAGCTTCTGACGTGCGGGTCATGTCTGGCGCGTAACAACCAAATGTTACTAGTATACGAATAATATAATTACTGTTTACATCGGCTGATTACTTCGGATATAAGCGAACGTTTCCGATCATCAATATGCATCTTTACAAGTGCAGATATTTTTAATATTTGTCCATAATTTCTTATTATTTGATTTTTGATATCAGGCTAGTAGAAAATGTCCAGGAACACTTCATCCGCATTCCTTTCCACAGAATTTTTCATGGTCAATACCAGCCTAATTGCATTACCAGGCTAACAGTCTTTGATGCGGAATCATTGAAACATTGCAGACTAAATTTTTATCGAATTCTTTGTTATAAAATATGTTCGGCTTTCAGTTTGCCGCCTCTCCCCGTAGTCGATGTACACATCAATTTCAGCTCGTCAAAAGATATTGCAATACAAAGAAGTGCATAGTGTCTAGTTTCGTGCTGTACGAGTCTGGAATTTGTTTTCCACCCATATCGTTAATGCACCCACTCCTTTAGCCTTTAACTTACGGCTGAGTTGTTTCCATTTATACACTGTTGCTGTTTTTAGATATGAAATGTCTCTTCGCCAAAAATTTTAGCTTTGTGAGCGTTTTGCCCGTTCTTGCTGTTAGTGTTCACATACTTTCTTATGTTTTCCCATCTCGGAACGCTAGAAAAAAAAGAGTAAGTAAATAAGTTTCCTCGTAATCTGGAAGAGACAAACGTCCTTTTTACAAATCTTTTTCGCTTTTCTAAAGTGGACTTTCAATTTATTTCAGTTTAAATTGAAATTTCTTATTCAAATAAGTGTCCATATTAAGGGGCAAAACTGTTTCTGATGAAAAATTGCGGTGAAAATTTTACAACGAAAAGTTGATGAAATATTCATTAAAAATGAAAATTGAAATAAAAAATTCAGAAGCGTTGTTAGTTAGCAATATGATCATATGGGATTATTATATCGAAATATGTATATGCTTTGCGCATATAGATGAGTAAAACATATACGATGCTTCTTCAGAGTGCAAAAAAATTTTTAATTTTTTAAAATTATGCTGGATTTGTTATGATATGATATGATATGATATGATATGATATGATTGGTATGATACTTGTTCATTATGCTCTTCATTGGTCACCATACAATTCAGTGACCGGAAGGTTTCATGGACAACGACCAAAGGTTTCCTTCAAATTCTAAAAAAAAATTATTCCTCCCAGTTTTCAGAAAGGTTTCTTTATTTGAAAGAAAATATTGAGTGGAACTTTCTCAGCTATTCGATAAATAAGATTATATAAACCGGCGGAAGTGAATCTATGTCGCTAACATAATTCTTTTTTATTGGTAATATAAGAACATCTCATTTAGTCTTTTGAAATAATAGACGCAATCAAATTAGTATATTAGTTCACACCTGTTGATTATGTTGCTAGTTAGAATTGCAAATTTTACAAAATTCTAACGAAATGATGTTCTTTCTTTGCAATTTTCAGTGTTGGTGCTTTCTTTGCGGCCTCATACGTGCATGTAAAGTGGGAAAGTTTGTCAGTGAAGTGCTCACTTGATCTAAGCAAAAAGCGATAATTCATGCCGCTGCAATTCTGATCATTTTGAAGACTATGGCTGCATAAAAGTTCATGAAAGGAACCAGAAGTGTATCGGTCTTAAAGATCTAGTTTCACGCCATAAGTAGTTCCGTGCAAAATTTCATTAGAAATGACACCCCTTCGAGGTAGTGCAATTTTGAGGCGCATGCTCAATTTTACTCATATTTAACCTCCACACATGCATCAATTTTACTCATATTTAACCTCCATATAACAATCATCATTCACCTCATCCACCCCTTTCGTCAATCTAAGTAGTTGATAAACGACCTTTTCCAAAAGAAATTTTTGATGCACCTCACTTCCTTCTTGGGAACAACTGGTACTTAATGTGCTATATAATTTGTCTACTGTTATAATGTGGTATGTGGAAGATTTGGTTGTACTTTTACTTGGCTTGGGTAGTAATGGGGACAGTTGGTGCCATCGATACATTGAAGAGTATTCCTATTAGCTGGGTAGACCGGAAGTGAACTTTTGAAGTAATTGCTTTGAAGTAGGCGAGAAACAAAAGATGTAGATGCTACTCGATGTTACGCTACCTCAAGGAGTGTGCTATTCTTGCTAGCATTTAATAGTAATTATTTAGTTAAAGCTTACTTTTTGTTTTCATTTTCTCAAGAAAGGTTCGTAAATGCCCCGAGGCAATTGGCACGCGAAGATTTTAACCGGATATCTATTTGCTAAAACATCCTTCTTACTCATCGACGGCAATGCTCTATGTAGTATGTATTCCTTTTTCTGTTTCACGTAAAATTTTCATGGTATGAAGATGTGATGAAAATTTAAAATGGTTTCCATTCGCGAGGACAACTACACATTAGCGATTATTGACAGCTGCAGTGCAATTCACGAATATTTTTAACAGGAAGTAAGGTTCTATCGATTGCTGACGAAAGTGCTCTGAAGGAAGTTGCCTTTGAAAGGGTATGTTGCTAATGACCACAGAAGTTCTTCCTAGATATGGAGAGGGGAGAGAGGGTGGAGGAAGAAACACGAAAGATTTGTTTTTTTTTTTTCAGGTTTCTTTTCGCTAATTCGTGCTGAAACCCCGATTGCATTTTCTTTTATAGAAAAGACCGCATATACCATTTTTACCGGGATTTTGGCTAATCGTCATATAACGTTCCTTCATGAACCATTGCTCCAACTAACTTCCTACATCCCAAATTGAAGCTCAAACCATTCAAAAGAAAATTGGTCTGCAGTCTCGCTGGCGACAATCCTCTTGAAAATGCATCGGAAGCAATTGCTTAAGAGTTCAGGTATTTGTCAATGACGTCGTGGAAGAGTGATTCCATTTCAGCGGTACTCACTCTCTGCAATAAAAAACTAATCGTTCACTCCAGAAAGCTCTAGAACTAGCGAAAGAAAAAAGATTTGTCTTGCGTTTTATGGCATATCCAACAAATGCCACTTTCTAATCTGTCAGATATAATAAAATCACTGGTTTGAACATATGCAACAATGAGCGCATACATATACTAAATTACCCGCAAAATAACTGCTCTCCCTCAACAAGATCCTTTTCTCCTTTCCCCTACCTATCGCGCATCCCTTCCACCTGACCTCTCCTACGAACTAAAGGGTAAGGAAATACACTTCGGTAGCTTATTCTGTTCAATAAGAGCCATTCCATAAGTGATTAAATTTAGAAAGATGATCTGTCATGGCACTTTGAAATTTCGTTGAACTGCTGATGCGGATACACGGAATTTTTTTGAGATGACGATGTCCTCTTACTTTTCAATAAAATCTCAATGCCCCGCCACCACCCCCCCCCCGTCCCCCGCCCTTCATGAATCTTGGGAAATTTACAGTCGTCTGGTTTTTCTTCGCCATAATACTGAAAGCCACTGTTGTATAAATAGGTTCTTTCGAGTCGATCGATTAAAAAAACCGATCTTTGCAGTAGTGCATTGATGAATGCGATAAGCACAAATATCTACAAATGGAAAATCCATTCTATCAAGCGTAAAAAACTGTTGTTCGAATATATGTGTAGAACCTCATTTTTCACCCCTCCCCCTTTCCTTTTAAAAAGAACGTTGTTATTCATAGCGAGATTGTTTGCGTAATAAAATCTATTCCACTTGTCGTTGCAATCTGCTTTTTCATATCGATGATGAAAGAGTTTTTTGAATATTCATAGAAAAAAAATCTGCATTTGACAATTTGTTCTATATGGATTCCATATTCTCATATACTTTTGCTATCATATTCCTTTTGTTTCGAATTTATTATTTATCAGCTTCATCGTCGTGCTGGTTGCTTTTTTTTTTTAAACTAAAGAATTTTGAACAATCATGTATTGCAATCATTATTTTCATCTACACACTGATTGGTGCCCTTCTTGATTTGATGTCTCTATTATATCAAGAAGGAAACATTTGAATCAAGTGAAAGATTTGAAAAGCAATAGGATAATCCATGAAAAAAAGGAACGAATAATACGGCAGCTCGCTACTCTGTCATCATGTGACGTCCATCACTAATAGCAGAGCACTTTCTTAATAAATTGCTCCTCAAAAAAGTTTTAAAAAACCCCCAAAATTAATTCACGAATATATAGCGTGAAATGGATTGTTATACTTTTTATGCAAAGAACTCAATTGAAATTATGCAACTTTCGAAAAAAAAACAATTTCAAATTGGCTCTTTTTATATAAAAATCTTTCAAAGCTGTTCAAATTTCAAGGAAGCTTAGTGGTTTGTAAGAAAAAAAAAAGAGCGCTATTTGCTTTTAAGAGCCGTTTCAATTGTTTATATTCGATAAAATTGAAATGAAATTTCAAAAATAATCACCGACGACGTTGAAATGAATTGCATATTGTTGTGTGCAGCAAATTCCTCTGCGATATCTAATGATATAGCCTGACGCATCGATAAATCCCATTTACATCCAACAATGACTCCTTAAATGAAATGATTTTCAAGTTAGTCGATTGTAACATTAATGTATTATTTAGTTTGCACAATTGCATAAATTTTAGAAATACAAATGAAGTTCTTTCATATTTCTTAGTTTAATAAAAAGAAATTTATATGAGCATAATGATGAATAAAAATAATCCTCATATACGATACTTGTTAGAAAAAACAACTAACGGACGGTGGGCAGAAAAGACGGTTTTGCTGATAGAGATTTAAGCTTAACGTTCAAACGTATTTTAAAGTACGACGATCGAGCTGCCAACTAGGCAAACAGTCAGCCGGAAGCAACTTTAATAGAACACGGAAAATTTGTGTGGAGGCATGCATTGGTTGAATAGCATCTGCAAATAAAGAGAGAGACATACACATGCAATTGCAATTATTACATGTCATACTCAGTTCATATGAACACCTGTTTTAGCAGTTGTATTATTGACGATGCGTTCGAGTGCATCGAAACTTTGTTTATCGGTCGAGTCGAAGCAGAAAACAAAAATCCCATCCGTATCGCATACTCGATCAACCAGCCAGGAATACAACTGATGACCACTTGTATCCACCAAAAGTACATCTACACAACGATCACCCATCGAGAACCTCTTTTCGAAAACGTCCACACCTTGTGTCTGCAATGCAAATACATCGTACCTCAATAATGTCCAAAGTTATCGTAAAAATAAATTCATATGTGAAAAATTCACAAAGTTAACCATTTGCAAAATTTCTACACAGACTGATATAGGTGTATAAGAAAGACATTTCACTTATGGGCAACCTACTTGCTCGTGAACGTTCTTGCAACCTCTCTACTCTTCAAAGTGGAAAAACAGAACAAAGCCTCTTTAGAATTCACATCCGATGCCTATTCCATAAAATTCATTCGAATGAAAAAAATGAAGTGCAATTACTAATCGATTTGGTTTTGAATAATATCATCCGACGACTACTCAACTTATCATTCGTTCGCCTAAATGATATCTCACTGGATCAAGATGAATTTACACGGTGGTTTATTTTCTGGACAAACAGCAAATAAAGTGAGCAATTTCTGAAATGAAATGAAGTTTTTTCTCTTCGTTGATCACATAATTCAGAGCACAAAAACAAAACAAACTGAAAGCGTGCCAAATAAGTTGGATGTGCGCTTACGTATTACGCTGTGAAAGTCTTCTAAAAGTGTGCGTTTTTCTTTGCACCTCGACAGATAAAACGTACAATTATGCGGAAAGTTACGCTCATGGCCATAACTGCCACCGTTTCTCTGACGTGTGAAGAACCTCACCGAAGCAGCGAAGCTTGTTTCTTAGAAGCAACAACAACCGCGAGACGATAAGAAAGCATGCTGACTAGCAAGCGAGGCTGCAGCTTATATTTATCGGATACGGCCGCTTGCAAATCGTAGTTCACGTGAGGAGAGATCAACGCAATTTGAGAAACACAACTTGCTGATCAAAATGAGGGTGCGCGAGATCACAAGAATTCATTTGATCACAATAGATCATTCATTAACAATAACAATGCATCGAGTATAACAATAGCAAATACAGCCAAGACTACTTCATTGCTATTGGTATTTCAACAAGAAAGTAAAGATAAAATTCGAAGCGCTACCATTTTGTAGTCTTTTGTTGTGAAATTATAACTGCCTGTAAGAATATTTGCTATCGTTGTTTTGCCACATCCATGCGATCCTGAAAGTTAATAACCTTTTCCATCAGGTGAGACAACTATTTGAAATCAATGTTGATGATTTACTTATCACATTTGAGAGTTAAAGTGAAAAAAAAACTTGAGAGGTATTTGATTGAATTTTATAATTTTGCGATGAATAATAATTATGAGCATAATACAGTGAATAATTTCTGAATAAATATTGAAAATTAGTGATAATATTGAATAATAGTGATAATAATAAATAGCGATAATATATAGTGAATTGTATTTTTGAATAAATATTACCTAAAAGAATCATCTTCACCATTCGTTCGCCATTGGTCATTTGTCGGGAAAATCCTGGAAAAATTCTTCTCGAAAATTGATGGAAATTTTCATAAGTAAAGAAAAATTTTTTTCTTCATATCGATGATGTGATAAGTATCGAGTAATCTAAAATTCGGAAAACTTGAGAGTAGCTCATTTTTGCGCATTCATTTACGTTAAATAACGCTTCTTGCTACTAGGTGAGTCTATGCGGAAGAAAACGCTTATTTACTACGAACTTTTTTTATTTTATTTTTATTTTTTATTTTGTTAAAAAAAACTCGAGCATTTTGGAAATAAGATTTATTTTCTATCACCGCTGCACAATTATTCCTAAAAGAAAAATTGATTTATTGCAACATAAAACTTCTCTAAACAATATTTTCGACGACTCAGCACTCATAACATGAGTTTTTTTTTCTGGATCGGAATTCAAAATGTTTCAGAAAATGTTTTTTTCGCTATATTTTTTTAAACGAATTTTCTGATTTCCGAAGATTTTTGAAGTTGGGTAGTTAAAAGAAACCAATACTTTGACATATAGATATAGCAGTTTTTAGACAAAGTTCATTCACATCTAATAATTTTTATCGTACCACTCGATCGTCAACGTATATAAGAAAACTTTTAAACGTTATTATTTCATGCCATAACGCTCAACAGCAAATCGATTCATTCCCGAGTGGAGTTTCAAAAAAACGGAAGCATAGTGATAATATACAGTGAATAGGGGACAGCAAGCTTGTCGAATAGGTTAGTAAAATTCACTCCGGCAACAATAGTTTGGTAGCAATCATTCGTTTATGCAGTAACCATGGGAACACTCCCACTGCGTAGATGCCATTTACCATCAAATAGTGGATCATAGAGATGGGTATTTGTTGTTTCCCAGGAGAAGCTTAACTGGGATTTCGTCCAAAAAAAAAATAAAAAAATAAAAATTGTTAGCTAAGGAATATATAATACTAATTAACGCTGTGTTTTTGAAAGATAATTCACAACAAACATTTTCCCATACTATGTAATCGGTCGTAGTTTACTCAATATATGAAAAAAAACCATTTAAAAGCAAAACTAAAACAAAATAAATATATAATGATTGAGAAATATTTAATGGGAATCGAAAACGAATTCAAAATAAAAAAAAGTGAAGAAAGAATGTGAAATGGAGAAGTGATGAAAAGTAAAGAAAACTTTTCCGGTGAAGAATGGAAAATAACTTAGCACAATAAGAAAACAACAAAAAAAAACTTTATTTTACGATAAAGAAAGCATCGAACATCCAATCATCCAGCAAAACAAATATTCAAAGAAACAACAAGAATATTTTTAATAATGAGTAGCACACATAGTCATGTATTTAAAAACCAAGAAAAGAAAAAAACCCTAGCAGAGATCGTAAGGAATGAAGAGATGCGGGAATTCAGATATGAATATGCAAAAATAAGGTATATAAATTTATAGTAACAACCGTTGAGCAGTGAATACCGCAATCAGGTCACTCTGCTCTATGCGCTGCTTAAAAGAGGGCAAGTTGCAAGCCATAACCATATGATGTGGGAAGGAATTCCAAATGGGAACAGCAAAGAAAACCAACGAATTGAAGATATCAGTTAGATTCGCTGATTTATTTTCGACTTCAAGGGGATGGATGTAGCCTCGACAGCAGTGCAAATTTTGTGAAAAAGAAATTATGCTCGAACGGAATCCTAGAAAAGCCTTTGGCAATTTAGAAGTATAAAGACAAATCGAGCTGAGCTCCATGATAAAACAGCTTTTAAGTCAAAAATAAGAAGCCGTTGCTGATAATTAAGCTGCAATGGTCCATAAAATGCTTTTCTAAAAGCAGCCTTAGTGAACCGCCATTCAACTTACTCAGCTGTCTCGATATATTTCTTCACAGACTGCCAACAGACTTGAATACAGTATTCTACAATGGGACGATGACAGCCTTCTAAAATGTTTTGGACGAGCTGTGGAATTGTTGAACGCTGAAGACGGCACTGTCGAATGATCTATGCTCACATTTAAAACCATTCTCACTTCAAAATACTGCCAATTCTTTCGTTAAAACGTTACGCCACGAGGAAAGGTGACCAAAAATTCACTTATTTCATGATCAATCACTGGTAGATGAACTTTAGATTGCATTGCAGTCTTGAAACGATTTAATCAGAACGATAACAGTGAATTTTCGTCGAAATAAATCAATGCAATTATTTAAAGAGCTAGCTTTGCTGTAAAACGGGACAAGGACCAGGCGTGCAAGTTTTCTATGTTTTTTTGCCCTTACTCATGGTCACATTTTAACCTTCAGAAAAAAAAAACGAGATTTTTGCTAGATTTGTTGAATTTTATGTACCATCTTATGTTGAATGTGGCACTCGCACCCACATCGTTAGCTAACTGAAGAGTTGGCTTTGTTAGTGGCACAATGGTGACGCTGATTTCTCGTTTTTTTTTTTTTTAGTAGTCAGGTGTGATCATATAAGTGGGGTGCTCATCGATTCGGTATAATCAGTGAAACCTCACAATAACTTGAAGTAAGTCAAAGTTTTTCACTGCATTTTTATTCCTGAATGATTTTTATGTGATACTGAATTCGACTGAAATAATCAAATGAGTTAACGTTTGTTTTTTCTTTATTGCAATTTCGACGTCATATTTCAGTTGCTTTCAGGTTGCCACTTTAATTCTCCACTACCATTTTAACAAATATTTTCGATTTCTTTTTCAAGTTTTCAATGGCAACTCACCACTAATTTAGATAATGTGACGTACGCTGCTTACGCTCCTAAGCATAGATTTGAACTCACGTTGTATATGGTACTGTTGATTCCCCATGCTGTCTTTTTTTGCCGTGTGTAGTCCTTTTTTTAGGTGTCAGCTCACTTTGTTCCGGTGTCGTCTTCGTTATCGCAAGGTCTTTTAAATCGAAGAGAAAACGTACCGCTTTAAATAGGTGGGATTGTGGACGCCTTTGGTTATTCTGCCGTACCGGAACATCGATTTTGCTGCTGGTTGAGACCCGTTCCGACCGCGAGGGGGAACAGCTCTAGGATCGCATCCTGCACCTGATCATATGAGCGGGAGTTAAACAGGACCCTACCATGAGGTGGGTCAAGCTTGATCGTCCGGCCGGCGCCGGGCTGGGTGCTGTTTTGCTCGAGGTGATTAAATCACAGAGGTGGCCAAAGCGGAAGAATTTCAAAAGTGCTCAGATCACAGCCACACTTTATGAGTAGGTGTTCTCGAACATGAAGATGTCCGGCGAAGGTTTCCCTTTAGAGTTATGAGATTTTAGACGATCGTGTGATGCCTAAGATAGGATGGCAAGCCAACTACAAAACTATGAACATTTGAGGTTATCCACAAGTATCATTTCGTTCATCAGCAAGCAAACCAGCATCCTGAGCCTGTTCAGAATGAATGAATGTGGGCGGTTCAAGCAAAGAGCCAGAAGGTCATAGTGCCACCACGATTGATATCGAGTTTTGCAATAGTTGTTTACCAGAGTTCGTTTAGAGACTAAAGTTTGTTGCGAGTCTACAAGTTTTACTCAGTTTCTGTCCGAAGGGTACAGGGTTGTATCCATATCCAAGCCTTCAGCTTTTTGGCTGCACATGTTGACTAACGTTCATCTAATTCTGAACACGTAAGACACGATCACGGAACTTGTTTATAGCTGTATTCGCCTTGTAGACCTTAACGCTTCTCGTAGCACTCATACTTCTTTAAAGAGTTGGCTCTTAGGTTTTTCTCAGAATGTTTCCACGAGAGCTGTTCTTCACTCCGAAATATGAACGCCTAATCTGAGCAATTGCCAGCATTTTTTATTTCTCTTTCGGATGTTGTATAAAAGCCTCTTGCAGACGTTTTCTTATTTAGGGCTATTGCTATATTAATTTATTGAATGCGTTACTAACAAAAAACATCAAACCTCCTGTGAAAAGACACCTAATGTATCGAATGGGAAGAAAGTTTCGTCTGATATTCATAATAACATTGCTGATATTTACTGTTTACATATACAACAACTAACTAGACAGTATAGCGTTATTTTAATATCTTATGCTGTGATTTATAGGCAAAAATAAAGGAAAAAATATTGCACATGCGGAGGTGGCGAAAATAAAGATAGCATAAGGTATTGTCAAGGTGTCCATCAAATCCAAGAAGAGCAATTAAATGAGGGAATTTGACAAGAAGCAACTATGCTCTGTTCATTTTAGAGTTCTAATATAATATGTGGAATTTCCTGCTTTACTGCGTTGAAGAGGTTATCGTTGCAAATGTAATTTTCGTAATTGCAGAAACGTCTTGCAAAATTTTTGCTCTCAAGTGAATATTGATCCGTCGTCAGCATTGCATTCCCATCGAGTGAAGATCCGTTTTGCCTGAGTGGAACGTATGAATTGGCGTTATCGAATTTAAGACATCTTACAGGTAAGCTAAAGTGGCAAATTTTTTCACTGGAAGTCATATTTGTTGCGTCAATTGAAACATTCAATGCTTGAAGAGAGGATCTTTAATTTCATGTGTATGAGGATTGGGATACCTTCTCAAGGGCTCCTAACCGTTGACTTTTCTCGACTTGTGGTGCAATCAATGATTCCTTTCGTGTTGATATAATTCTCGATTGATGGTTCTCAATTCCAGAAATCTTGTTGCTGTTGGGATTTGCCGTCCGTTTTATGAAGGTCACCAAGCGACTTAGAGCTCAGTAATCGGGGTTGGGGGGGGGGGCATATTTTGGGGCGAAAGTATAAATAATGCAACTTCGGTAATCAAAGCATGATAACGCATTTGCAAGAAAAAAAAAACAATCACAAAAATGTAATTAAAAAGCTGGTAATAAAATTGAAATTACTATAGCTTCCTTATAGTCGTTCGATCTTATTCCAGCAGAATCTCTGCATGGCATCAGATTAATGAGCTGAATAACGCGTTTATTTGGAACGTTCTCTTATGTTTCTATCGTGTGTGCATATAACTGACGCAGAATCGTTTCTGGTTTAATGCGATCTGCAGTTTGATGCATCGTGTTATTGGCCTTCAATCGTTTTCATATCTGCATTTTGGGCTGGTCGTTGCCGTTTCTCATATCCTTTTATTCTGTAAGCACGCATTAGCAATCTTCGTTGTGTTTTGAGCCGTTGTCTTGTTGGAAGATGAGATTACATATTCGTTACTGGTCGAGCTACGGACACACCACATCTTTGTTAAAGATTTTTCACGAAGTGATTTTTATCGGAAGTGCTGTCACTTGTTGCGTAGGACCGATACCCGTCAAGCGACTCGTTGCACAAACCATCATAAATTTCTTCTGCCCATATAACGATTGTATTGGTTGCCTTCGGAAGCTATTGTTCACATGCGTGACGTCGAATGTACTTCATTCCTTCTTCGCTGAGTTTATTGGTCTTCGTTTCATTGCTGAACACAGCCCTTCACCATATTCTCGTGGTCGAATCTAAATGTTCATTTGCTACTGCAATGCGGACCTTCTTTTTCTTTGCAAATACGAATGACTTCCTTCTCGAAATGCATCTGCAAAATATAAACTGTGCCAAATGACGCGCACTCAGCCCGAAACCCTTACACTTCCTCATCATCTCCCTATGAACCTCTTATTGCGTCGGGCAAACGATGGGCGATCGCACCTTCGTGTTTTGTAGCTTTCTTGTTCCGAGATGTTTTATCCATTTCCTTCAGTTCCTATGTTCCTTCAGTTTTCCCGCAGTTTTCCTTCAGTTCCGTCAGTTTGATTGATGATTTTCCCGCATTTGCGACTAATATCGAGAATAAGCTGGCACCTCTGGGGGTGACTTCGCGCTTTGTGAAGCCTTTTATGAACTGCAGTATGAACTATGAACTGCAGTATGCGTAGCAAGTCTTCCTGATTCTTTTTATATTGTCAAATACATTTTTGAATTGCTATTTCAGATCACGACGTAAAGTACTTAAAAAATGTAGGTAACTAGTCATAAGAACACAGGAAATCAAAAATTTCAACTGGTTCTGTTTGTATTGTCGCCTGGAAAATAAGGCCTTTGATTGGCGATCTATAAATTCGTCTTTTTCATTAATTTAATAATCATACTCCTTCGAGCGTTGGGCGGTAAACGCTTCTAATACTGTCACTTTTATCACTACAGCAACTTTTCTTATGCCCTAACTGAAGTAATATAAATAATGTGGTTTCATTGTGTTGCAGCCGTTGCATATACTGTTGACATAAACATAGATGAATACATTGTGCATGCATGTGCAGATATGATATGCACAAATGTTCACATAGCGGCGTTTCTTATATATAGCCGATAGTGCCACTTAATCGCAACGGGGCGCCATTATGGTATGATTGTATAAAAAATGGGTATTAGAGAATTCCTGCCTTATGGACTGTTTTCCTTAGATAGGTCGCTGATATTTACAACTGCAAAATAGTTGTAGTGGTAGTAGCACTCACATTGCAAATGGGCTACAATCATATGAAGAAGCATCAAAAGACACTTACAGACATGCTAAGGGTCTTAATTTCTCTCTCATAACTTCAAATTGCTAATTATAGAAACCACAGAGATGAAATTCGGTTGTCTGCTTCACTCTGCGATAATTTTCTCTGTGGAGTTTTGCATTTTTCATGGCGTCACGAATTAGTCACAAACATTTGTAGATTTCATGAAATTCGGAAAACAAGATTTGTATTAAACCTATCAAGTTTTCGAATAAGCGGTCTTTAAGCGATTGCCCTGTGCAACTGATAGAAAGGCTAGAACAACAAATACTTTTAGGGTGTTTATGTTTTTGTGGAGGAATCTTGGGTCCAGCTGGTGCGAGTGAGGGGAATGCAAGAATGCGCTGTGTTGATTAGCCTCTTTGGTTGATATTTGTCCTTTTTTCTTTCACTATACTATATTAGTTTTTCTACTTTTTTTTTGCACATGTCCCCAATGATCCAGCTGGATTGCTTTCATTTGAAATGGTGAAAGCGTAAACGCATAAGTTCCGCATATATTTTATCGTTGATCGTGTAAGTCATTTAATGAATCACTGCATCTGCCCGAACAATTTGACCATGATGTCGATCACTTGTTTGCATGTGAATCGATGCTTTGCTGTTTCTTTCCTTATTCATTTTGATTATTATACTCTCACTGATGTGCCATCATCTTAGCATGCAAATATTTTCTTCATGTTTCACTGCGTATATTTTAATTTAAATTCAACTGAATTTTCTAATGAAACTTTCAAATGCGAAAGTTTCACATTGATGATTGAATTTTTGTGATATGATAGAGTGAAATGGCTTTTTCAATATTTTTGATGAAATTAAAAGAACTCATTGTGCACTTTTGCAATATATTATTTCTTCGCATTGCACTTAGAGAATTCTTACTTCAATATATTTCGAAATTGTCGTCTTGTGATGTGACGTTATTTTTGTTAAAAAGTAACCTGTCAAATGAAAGGGCGAGAGAGAAAGAGTGGATTTGCAAATCAGCAACAAGGCACATTGTGTTATTGCTTGCTTGGGGATGAGCAATTGCCACAGAGATTTCACTTAGGCTCTCCTTTATTCTTGTATTTTTTTGTTGGCAAAAAGTGCTTCGTAGCGCATGAAGTATTCTTTATTAATGCATACTTTTGTGTCCATTTCGATGACGTGAACGCCATAGATTCATATTTTTATTCAAAATGAATGCATTCACAAATTTATATGAATTGTTGTTGGTGCCTCTATGAAACAAATTTCCGTTTATTCAATCCTTCTTTGGATGAATCTCCCCGATCTTCATATCTTATTGTCGTTATTTCCTCTGTCGGTGATTATTTCCATCAGATTAGGCCAACTTAAGATGTATCTTATCGATAAGGCTACATTTTGCAGTCGCTCAGCGAAAATTTTATTATTTCCCCGTCTTACAAGTAATGGGAAATGCAAAATGCAAAACACACTTCATAAAAGTAATCGCTTTCAAAAGTGAAAAGCTATAAAAAGAATAGTGCACTCTTCATAGATAGCCGTTCAATTGCCATAATGGAGATAACTTCGCAACGCATGAATTACATTTATTGACGATTTCTGTAGTCAGTAGTTATTATGTATAATATAATCCGTTCTTTAGGAAATGTAATAAATGAACAACTCATACAGTGAAAGATTATATGCGTGGACGGAAGTATGGGCAATTCCCATTCCGTTCCCCCCTCTCCCCCTGCATATGTATATTTCCCTCATTCTTCGCTTGAGAGAAGAGGTGGAGGGGGGGGGAGGGGGCATTTCTAGAACTGTTGACGAAATCAATATGCACGAAACATCCTGGAAATGGGATAAAAAATGAAGAAGGCGAGGATAAAACGAATATAAAATTGGAGGCGTTTATGTTGCTTGCAGAAATTTGCGTGTTTTTGGAGGGAAGTGGGGGAGGGAAAGGTGTGAGATGTCTTCGTTTCAGTTAGAGTGTTTTTGTCAAATTTTCGGAGCTAGGATCGATCGCGTTGGTCTCAGCCACTTTTCACACTTCATAGAATTCGAGCAGGCCCAGTCGATGAGAGCATCGATTGTCGTGAAGATCGCAATCACTCAGCTGTCCTGGCAACTACTCTCTGTTGCAGCATCAGACGTAAATCCGGCTTTGAACTTCTAACACGTTAGTTAATGCCAACAGCAGTTATCTCGTCGTGTGCTAATCACATGAGACCACTATGAGAATTGGAGACATATGGAGGGGGGAAGATAAGAGATTCCATCCCGCACTTAAAGCTTCTTTGATTCACTTGGGGAGTCCTGCCGATTAAAGCCGCCAATGCGTAATCGAGAACGCTATGTGAACAGTGTGTGAATTTGAGCTGCACATTTGATTTATGTTATGTTTATAGGCACAAAAATGCGCTAAATCTCTGAATTTGCTTCTGGTGGAAATTGCTCAATGCTGAGTTGTCGTTGACGTCATTTTAATCTCGGATCTTTATCTGATTTAGCTTCACTAGTGCCCTTATTTAATTTTATTTTCTCCTTCTTTTTTTTCCAGCGAATAAAGCTTGTTATTATGCAATTACACTGTTAATATTCCCTTGGTTGGTTCTTAACGGCTTCCTTTCAGCTAAACTAGTCAATGTGTGCGTGACTCACGCCATCGTTAACCGATGATTTTCCATCTTATCACCAAAATTTGCGTAAATATTGGCTTTATTTGGCATTCTTATTTTGGCTTATTGCATAAATTTAGCTTTATCACGCTTATGGGAAATTAAATCTTTAATTCTCATGACATGTCGAAATTTCACACGGATACGTTCTCTTCAGAAATGTTTTGTTGATTTTTTGTTTCCCACTTGTTAATTGGTTACTTCTTTGATGATGTGCGCATCAATTCGACGACTTTGTTAATTGTTTTTAAATTTATCTTCAGCCGCTTAATGACAGCTGAGGCGAGAAAAAAAAGCCCCTTCTTAGCTTCTTTTTTTATCCTTCAGAAGGAGTATTAGAAGAGAGGATTGCCTTGTTGAATGTGGACGTATTTGGCACGCTTCTTGACTCGTTATCATCTGGAAGCGTTCCGCATTGCATCCTTGTGAAAACGGAGATATTCAGCGTGTGAAATCTCTTCCTATTGGTAATGCAACAAATGATTTTTTTTTTCTTGAATGTGAACTTGAGTGCGCCATCTGTAGTCGTTTTGTGCCCTAATTGGCTAATTGATCTAACTGTAGCCTTTTTGTTGGTAATTGTTAGTTGCTTCCAGTTTTGAAATCCTATCGCTTCATCCAATGAACTTCCTTTTGGTGTTTGAATGTTAGGGATAAGCGGATTGCCAGAATTATGGCATCCGGATGATTGGACCCTTTTTCAGCTATACTCGTGAAGTTCGCATACTGCGTCGAAAATAAACCTATTTTTTAACTTTTCGGCATATACTCTATTGTGCAGTTTTATATTGGTGTAAAAATTTTGAACAAATAAGTTCTCAAATGTGTGAGCGGAGTGAACTTCGAGTGCGCATAATTTTTCCATAGAAAAGCGGTGTTTGAAAGTGGGAGTTTGCCTTTACATCCCTTCTGAGACCTCGTAGGTCAAAAATAACTATGACTGTAAGTGTTTAAGGCATAGTTTTTTGGTTTATAGTCTTTAAAGGGAGCGAAAAGTACAAATGATACGGCTTTGTTGGAGGCGATTTCGATATGCAACGACTTCGTCGAATCACTCTATAATATCGTCAGCGAAGATGCCACTTGTAAGCCCTCTGTGCTATGAAATGACAATTCTGAAAGACCTTTCACGACTGTAGTCGAATGCTGAAAGTTTTGCAAACATCGGCAAAAGAAAAATTTCAAAATAAGCTGAAATGACGACGTGAGATGCAAGAATTATTGGGGAAAGATGGCAGAAACTTAGAAAAAATTTGTGCTTTGCAGGTTTTTTTTTTGTTCGGGGTGGTTCAGGATTTTTTTGTTCAGGATTCTCCGACTAGAATTTCAGCTTTGTGAATGGGCTCCTCAACTGGCCATGGGTGTAGCTGTGGATATTCATTACTGGACGTTAGTTCTTGTCCGAGTGGTTAGATGCTTTTTTTTCGGGAGGTAGCTGACTGTTTCAATGGTGAAAATTTTCCAGTAGGAAATGGGGAGGGGTCTCGATGCAAGTCCTTCGTAGGAGCATCGGCTTGCCCTCTGAGCTGTATTTGCCCCGACCTGGTGCATGATGAGCATGTCACAGCTGCAGTCCATGACGTACGTGTGCGGGTCTGGAAGTTTTTGCAGCCATATATGCGGCGAATGTTGATTTGCAACTGGCAGCACAGGCACCTCTCGCTTTTTATATACATGCAGTTGCAACAATCTGGCGTTAATAAGTACACTTTCACAACTTCTGATTTAGCTCCAGTGAATTATATTTCACAAACGTCTTCAACCATTACACCAATGAGTAATATTATGATGACCTAGGTGCACATTAGTGCACTTATATCACCCTTTTCTCTTTTCACGTGCGGTTGCGTCCTAGTAGTATCCCATAAAAAGTAAAGTTTTTGAAAGGTGGAAACTTCTCAGCGATATTCTTCAAGTAGCTGAAAATTTGATTTTGGTAAAAATTATTCTTTAAAACATCAGAATTTTTTGCTTCCATAGCGTGTTTCACCTCGTCGCGCTCCCGAATTTTTCACCGCATCATGGAACGGATTGTACCTTTCTTTCTTTTTCTTTCTTTTTTTTTTTTTTTTTGAATATATGCAATATTCGGTGAACTCCTAAGACGCATAGCGATAGAATAATATATTGATGTATTTTTAGATTTGAGCCGAATATGCGTCAGCTAAAGCTATCATTCTGTTGTTACGGGAAATGGACAGTGGTATTATTAATAGTAGTGATAACGATATTGGACGTATCTGTTATGCTGACATTTTAATTCTTAAAAGCACTGTCATAGCATCAAAAGGGCGAAGAATTAAATAAAAGTAAGATAAACGAGGTCGGCATCGACAACTAACTACATCGGATGAAATCAGTTGATGAAGACGCGTCGCGAATCGACAAAGGGGAAACGACTATGGAATGTTAGCTCTCCATGAAACCTTTAAGCGAACGTGCTTCTGTTGTATGCAGGTGCCAACATTCTAAGTGCTGATGATGATTTCATTTATGCAGGTCAGTGTATTATTGTTATTATTATTAATTATTATTGCTAGTTCTTATATTTTGTATAAGTTAGACTGTTATTGTTATTCGGCGATCTAGAGTTTTCCACCCCCCCCCCCCCCCCCCCCCCCCCCCCCACCCCCCCTCCCTCTCATCCCAAGTTGAAACTAATTGCTCAACAAACGTCACTAATTAAGTTGCATAATCACGTTAATAGCTATATGTTTGCAAAACAGCTGTTATACTTTGATTGGCTGTCAACATATCTTGTAGACTGTTGATGTTTCATCGTAGGCATACTACAAAAACCGCTATATGATAAACATTGTAGTTTGTTGTGTGCTTATGTTTGCATTGCACAGAAACACTACATATATTGACCGAAAGTGGCGATTAAGATCTCACTCTTAGAATCCTTCAAACAAGCAGCTCTTAAATTGAATCGAATTGAGCTAATTAATACAAATTAAGCGAATCGCCGTGCAGATCCATTGCCGCAAATCTTCAGGCAAAATTCTTTTTTTCCTCATTGTTAAAACCATTTTCTTTCTCATTTTAAAATGTGAAAGATGTCGTCATATATGGGATTGAAGCCTTACTCATTCGCATCATTCTTCATCTTTCATGCGCCACCGTGTATTATTTGTGGAAGCTAAAAGAATTTTATAAGCATATAAACTTCGCGGCTTATTGTGGTTCAATTAATTCGACTAGTTTTGAGGATTTTAGCTTTTGAAAACTATTGTCAAATAGTGCCCAATAAGCCAGAAAAAAAGAACGTTTGGAGATATGCGAAAAAAGTAAATTTGAATTTCTTCGTGGCGGGGTTGTGCGGGTCAATTTGATTCACTAGCACAAAATTGTGCTCATCTTCACTTTGGGACCAAATCTCTCTAAGCTTTTTTTGTGCTTAGTAAGTGAGTAAGATCGCTGTTTAAATGGCTATCTTCCAACATTTTACTTCTACTGTTGCAAATATTGCTTCTTTTTTGAGCAAATCTATTCCTAATTATCATTGCAAGACCCAAAATTCGGGATGCTTCGGTTGATATTTTATGTGCAGTTGCGTAATTCAATTTATTTCAAGATGAGTAGGAGAGGGCGAGCTGAGAGGGATTACCTATGTGTAATATAGATTACGCATTTCAATCTATCTATTCGCTTACAACGCTTGCACTTTAAGCGTTAAAAATGAGCCGTGTGCTACTATTGTAAATGTTGATTAATGAGCCGAACGCAGTATTCAAACCTCTACTTGGAGCAGAAAGAACGAGATAAATTCCATCTAAACGTGCAAAGATGCCAAAGGCAATTTTTGAAACTTTTTTTCATTGAAAGCAGCCACTATGGAAGCCTCAAGTGTTAAGTGTAATGTGTATTTGAAAAGTGGCGCAATTTTTTGACACTTTGTTGATTGTTCAGTTTGTTTCTTGCTTTGAGTTGGACAGTACCTTGGTTTTCGTTATGCACTGTATCACTTTGAAGGTCTACTTGTGCTTGTCGCGCTTATCCCTTTCTATACAAAATCGTTGACATGAGTCTATTTGAATGTTTTTACGTTGTGATCAAGACGAAACAGAATAGGACGCATCTGTATGGTCATTGCCCACTACTGAAATCATATCGAGATCAAAATGTTTAGCCTCGATGGTAGTGCGATAGAATCATATAATTTTTTGACACTTTGTTGATTGTTCAGTTTGTTTCTTGCTTTGAGTTGGACAGTACCTTGGTTTTCGTTATGCACTGTATCACTTTGAAGGTCTACTTGTGCTTGTCGCGCTTATCCCTTTCTATACAAAATCGTTGACATGAGTCTATTTGAATGTTTTTACGTTGTGATCAAGACGAAACAGAATAGGACGCATCTGTATGGTCATTGCCCACTACTGAAATCATATCGAGATCAAAATGTTTAGCCTCGATGGTAGTGCGATAGAATCATATATACATTTAGCTTCACATATCAAAGTTCTCTTCGACTTCAAAGGTAGAGGTGACTAGGAGAGGGGATTATTCCCTCTGCATAATAGTGAGATGACTCCTTTTCCTTCTCAGCTATCACATGTTTCCTTCCAGTATTTGATATGGGTTTGTAATTACTTAAACATTTCGAGCATTGTGGGCTATGTTCACGAAATTATCTTGGATATTTTTCACTGCATTTGATTCGACTCTGCTTAGAGCGAATAGTTGGATTGTACGTTTTATGGAACATACGTATCAGAGGCACTATTCTGAACGAGACGCTTGCATATGCAGTTGCGATCGCATACGTCAACGACCTGCCGTATCGAACCTCCTTTATCAAACTTTCTGCTATGAACGCTTAAGTGAATTACAAGCAGGTGCAGTAGCCATTTGAAGAGGTTGGTATTTGGGCAGTGATGAGCGGTACGAAGGGTGAAGAGGGCGCCGAAAGAGACGGCTGACTAAGTTAGTGGGATTGTGTTGGGACGATGGCTGGGCTGCTCGCTCGATCTCTAATGGAGGAGGATAGCCGTGGAAGAGGACGGGGCATTGGCTAAATTTGTGCCGTTATGCCTTATCAACTTTGTCGTTTTGGGCACAACGCCGACCAAGCAGCGGTTCGAATCAGCTCCTCTCGCAGCTAATTGCGCGTTGGTTTCAGGCTTGTTATCGGACGCGTTTGCTTTCTGCTCACGGTTCTCGACGCCCTCATCGCAGACCCACCGCAACTCCTCATCACAATGGTGAGTGCGCGTCTCGTCGCCTCAATAACACTGGTGTCCCATGCAGTGTCGTGTGCTCCGTGTCGGCTGGCTTAATGAAAGTTTAGCCTTGGGCGCTGCACGCATTGATTAATTAATGTGAGGGCAGCGCTGCTTTTGTGCTTATTGGTATCTGTGGGAGACAGGAGCCGAGCCGAGCTCAGACTCGACTCGACTCGCACTGGGCCGCTTAGGATGATGCGGCTGCCGGCTGGTCTATTCATTAGTGGTATTGATACCTGTCGAGCGGTCGGTTAGCTCTGATTGATGACTGCGCATGGATTAGATTTCGCCACTCGCTGCTCGTCCATTGGATTTTGTTTGTGGCGGAGACCGTGTAATCGGCACAGCCCGTAATTCAATCCGGACGGCAGCACTTGGTGTGCCTTGATGATGAGTCTCTCTCGACGCACTCTTTTCTCTGATCGTTAGGCACTCCCGTCGCCATCCCGCGGGCCACCTGGTTGCCTCTAAACATTCTTCTGGCATCCCCTCCACGTTTACTGCTTCCACCATCAACTTTTTTAGACTCCTGATTATCAGTACATAACATGTGCCTACCATTTCCAAATTCCCAACTGATTTCAAACCCATCATTTGTGAGATCTCGGTTTTGCTTCAAATATTGCCTTCCAGTTTTTTGAGTTAAGCCGTAAGTGAGACTATGGGTGGTTGTTAGTCAAGAATTAAAACGTTTTAATGTAATTCATCGACCATTGAATGATAAATTAACATTATTTGCATATATATTGAAAACTGTTTGTTTATAAAAGTGGCTGAAGTATACTGCGGCAAAAGACGGCTGAGCTTTTGGATGAAATTGTAGAGGTTGACATAATTTGCAGAATGCTCGACAAAGGCAAACATTTTGAGTATAGTTTGAATCAGTAGTTAGAACTTTTGAATGTTTTAAGGGACTCTCGTTTCTTTTTGTTTTACTAGCAATTCTTTCTTTAGTGGATCCCGAGGGACCTTCAAGCTTCTTTTTTATGCCAGATCAATGTTTTTGGTTTATCATGAAGCGTGCTTTGGCTTTTTTTCAATAAATCCGCTTTGTACTGCTATTTTAAGTGGTATTATAAAGTGCTTATAAACAAAACTTGGAACTTCCTTTTAAAGGTGTATGTACACGTTAATTATGCTTCAAACTTTCCCTCATGTTGGCAGATTATATCCGAAACTGTTCCTCCGGGCATTTATCGTTCTGTTCTGTGCTTCATAAATAATCTCTGCAGTGTTGTTCTTTGTTGTCAAGGGTTTAAAACGCACCACTTGTACCATTCTGTAGGTGGGTGTATTAGCATTAAAAAACGAGGGTAATTTATAAGATGCATTGTTTGCAGCAAATATGGCAAGTTTGTTTTTTAGCTTGAATAAAAACGTCTAATGTGTAAGCATAATGTGTTGACATTGCTCTAACAAAACGACACATATGAATTTTAGTTCCCTTTGGTGATTTAATAAGCGATTTGAGCTGAGCGGGATTTTAACATGAGCGGATAGTGTACTAATGCATGAAAACATCTCGCACTTCTTTCACAAAAGAGGGGAGATGCGTTGGTGGATGGAGGTGGAGATAAACGCAATTAAAATTTTTTCTCTCAAGTGCAAGCTTATCGCTAATATCAGATGAGCAAAATTTAATGAAGCGTAATTTTTTTGGGAGTAAAAGCGATTCCAAAATGGTCTTTCGGGCGTAAATATCACAGTCAAAAGTGCTTTGTTCAATTCCATTGAAAACCTTCTTCCATAGGAAACTGTTGTGCTGTTTACGTTTTCCCTAAATGGGTAAGGTTTCAATTGGGGAGGAAACGAATAGGTTCTTCGCGTTATATCTAATCTTACAGTATTAAGGCATGAGATGTTCAAATCCACAAGAGTATAGGCAACTATTTGGTATTATGCATAAATCACAAATGCTTTGAAGAATAGAGCAGAAAAATTAATGCATGAAAATTGAATCGTTTGTAAATGTTAGTGCTTCCTCTCGTTCCCTAATATTGAAAATAAATGGGCTTTAAAAATTTTTAAGGGAAAATATCGGAATGTAATGTACACCCTTTTTGAGTTGATTTTTGATCAGATACGCTTACGCAAGTAGTGCGAATTTAATTTCTCAGAAGTGAGTTTATTGCTTAATTGCAAACACATAATTTATGCTTATATTTTTTGCTTTTAGTGAATGTTGCAAGATCTTTATATAATATTACTTTGCCTCTTATGTTTCCTTTTTTTCTTTCAAGAAAAACACTTCTTCAATAACAGTTTCATTTTTTGACTTCGAAATTTCGTTCGGAAGCATCTTTCTCACCTAACGAATTTGACGAACAAGTTTTAAGAAATGCAGATGAAGTTGGGATGCGTAGAACGTTGGTGCCTTCCAGAAGTTCCGAGTATAACGCATATAGTTGAAGGGAGAAATTTTGACGCAAAGCCAATTTTTCCTTCCAAAATGGCCAGGTTTTGAAATTTTAACAAAAAAAAAGAAAACATTCACGTTGGTAATAGAAAATTGTTTCTATGATCTTCTATAAGTTTCTTTTGGCACGGTCAGTGGCTCACTTTCTTTTCCTCATCATTTTCGGCTTACGCTGTGAAAAATTCAGGTTTTCGCTATTTTTTTGTATGGGTTTCGCTGTTTTTCACGACAACCAATTCATACTCTAAGATTCTCTTGAAATGCTCGGATTTTGTTCATTATTTGCCGTAATTGGGTGCCATGATAAGGTCATTTCAAAATGAAGCGTTTGCTTTTTGTCAGAAGTCCTTCTAATCGACCTGATGGATGCCTCTCTTTTTATTCACTATGGATGGAAAAACTCGCACTTGCCGTTCCCACCTTTCTGAGGTAACGGCACGCTTTCAGCCCCACAAATGTTGACAACTTTCATGTAAAAATTATCTCAAACACGAAATATAAAGAAGTAGGGCTTTCTTGTGGCCAATAGCAACTGATTTTATTTGACAATGCGGATGATTAATTGTTGTCCATTGCGTAAAAGCTTTTGTCTGCGAGGGTTATGCTTGTCGACTTCATTTCGCACCTGATGGTGCATATGTTTATATCGTTTTTTTGTCTGCGAAATGTAAATTAAATCCCTCATAGCATCCGAGAGATAGGTATATAATGTGCAAACGAGGAAAAATTTGCTGAATTGAAATTCTAAGTTGTTTCATAATTGGAGTGGAGATCTTTAATGACTACTGAACGGGCTAGCTGGCTTCAGCGGGCTTTTCTCTTTTGGAGAGGTGGGAGGGTAATATCTTTCTGGATGGTGTTTGAGAAGCTTAGCACGATTCGATTGCAAGGCAGTGCAGTGAGCTTCTCGAATGGCTTTGGCTGCTAGTGGGATTGGCCATACGATGGTCTCCTCCGCCCTAGGCTGCTTCCATAATGTGTGCTTTTGTGATAGTGGCGCAGATTAATTTGATCGCTAATTGTTGCTGACCGGCGGGCACATCCGAGGGCAGATAAGGGCTCGGCTTCTGGTTGGTCACATGAGTCGGGAGTCGGCAGCCAGCTGCGTCGCTCTTCGAATAATTAGCGCGTCGACGCAAGCACACGCAACAAGGATGTGTTGGCAGCCGGTGTGTTGCTCGCGGTGAGTGAGCGTAATTACCACTCGCATACAGGTGGCTGTTGGAGAGTTACGGGCTGCCTTGGTTACACCCTACCAGTTATATGCCGTCCTGTCGCTCGACCATTGTCAATTGCTGCTTCGCACACTGCCCACTTTTTCTCGTTTGCAGCGCTGCCTGTGCGGGCGCATCTAATGCCTACCACTTGCGGCTTTCCCAACTGCAAGTTTCGATCCCGCTATCGGGGCCAAGAGGACAACCGACACTTCTATCGTATTCCCAAGCGGCCACAGGTGTTGCGCCAGCGTTGGTTGCACGCCATCGGTCGTACCGAAGAGACCGTAGTGAGCCAGGTTAGTATGGGCCAGGCTTTGTCGCTTGGCTTTTGCATGCGCTGATGCTTGCTTGGCTTAGTGTTGCTATTTTTGTTCTTTTGTTTGCATGTGCTTTCTCGTCTGACTAAGTAACTGCAGCAAATTCGATGCGTGCCTGTCTCTTTTCATCGGTTTCTGCACTTGTTCGGTTGTTACCGCAGCATTTGAGTGGGCATTGACGATTGCTGCCATCGTGGTTGGCGTCGTTGGCGCGTTTCACTCGGCGCGCTTGCTGCTGCTCTCTGATGCAGCTCGTTTCCTGCTTGCTGCTCATCGCGACTTCTTTGTCTTCCGTTAAGCCCTCTCACTTGTTCGCTTCACATGGCATCTCACCAGCTTTTGTTGCTTATTATCTCTCTCGCTTTTATGCTCATTGCTGTACATGGCTAAACCCACTCATCGCCGCCCTTCTTTCCAAAATTTGAGGCGGAACCATCTTTGTGAAACCTCGGACCTTTGAGCCCGACCATTATTTTCAGGATTTTGCACCACTCTGCAAAGTCAGCGAGAGGGGGGGGGGGGGATTGTCCGCACATGCTATCCTTGAGATCTCATTTTGCTACTTCCGATTCATAGTCTTATCACCATTCTGGACTTTTCTTTCAGCGAACAGTCGAAAGAATTGCTGGCGGTCTTATTAATTTAATGCTGAGATATCTGCGAAATGTCACTTATTAAGTGGCGGTTATTAACCATTTGTCACATATGTTAAGCTTGCTTTGTCTAGCGTATGACGAAAAAGTTTGCATAATGCTGCAATATTCATAAAGAGGTACACTCCATGTTCGTAGAATGCCACTGGAATTGCATTGAACGGCGTGAAATATCCGCATAGAGAATTTTGATTTACCTTCAAATTGATGCATCATTAGAAGGGAGTTTATATCGGCACTTACTTTTTTAATCGGTGCATTTTTCATATGAAATGGTCACCAATGATTTATAGAACGTTCAAAACACATATTATTATTGAATGATTACTCGATTTATGTAACAGTGAAATGTCAACTCTAATGCGATCTCTTATATGCAAATTGCGAGGAAATAAAAGGCGATTTCAATGTAATTACGTTCATTTATATCTATTTAATTCGTTTATACTCTTTCTCTCACACACATTTTTTTTTTTTTAGTTTTTCGCTTCTAAATTCAATTGTTCTAATCATAGTAATGCGCATATTTTTATTTTGTGTTTTTTTCTAAATCTTCATCTGTGTTGATTCGTTTAATTTAATAACCAATAAGATGGTCTGTATTTTCCGTTTTATCATATGTTTTTCTTTACTGTTATTAGATTTAATTAAAGTTAGACTGTATGCAGACTGAATGTTTTATACTGCCTTTAATAGCCATAACCACCTAGTAGTTGTTTAGAATGAAGCCCATCACTTCACTCGAAACGTTTATTGTTATCTGCACCAGAAATTTCAGGCCGAAATTTTGTGTTCGAAGTTGAAGCTGAACATTTTTTGATTTATTGTTAAGGTGATTTTCGTTTGAAAATGTTTGTTTGAATGTTTAGAAAAATATGAACATTTTTCATTTTCGTGAAACTCAAATTTTAAGATACGAATGGATAGGGGGATGAAAAATCGTTGAAATAATACACTTCAATAGATGCTTTATAAATCATTTAGGAACGGATTTCTACAGAATGCACTTTCTTTTCGCCATAAAATGAAATGCAGTAGGTAAATACATAGGTCAATACTGACCGTTGAGGCATTACAGCTTGAATGTGATATTGAGATGCTCACATGAAAATATGGAAGGCTGCAATTGTTTAATTGGAGTGAATCAGCGGACGTTATGGATGATTTTGGTAACGTAAGAAGAGGGATGATGATTCTCGAAAAGTTGTGAGAAAATTCAAGGCTCACTTCCAGGAAAGGTATAAATGCGCAGCAGGAATTTTCAAAATTGAGAGTTTCTATGTGTAGTGCTTTTTGTTTCTATAGTAAATAAACTTCAGTGTTTTTTCTCCATTAAAATTCTCCTTCACTGAAAAGTTTTTAAAAAAAAAGAAGAAAGATATCTTTGATGATAGGAGAAAAGAGTACGAGCGAAGAACTACTTTTCTTTCTGCTACATAGTATACCCCATTGCGTCTTCCTTCTCACACACATATATACTCACATTATGGAAGGCTGCTGTAAGCTTTGCAGAACACTTTCATAGCAATTTCTGAGTGCCATGAAGATATTGTAATTTTCTTAATGAACATTTTCCTTTTTAAAAGTTGCGATAAGCCGTCGGCTTTTTAAGATTTCTTTGCTGACTTTTGTTTATCTTCTATCTTTCGCATTAAGCGTGGAGCTGTTAGTTCATGATTCAATCCCATCGTTTTATTGTTATCGACGAGCGGTTTCTGATGGTGTTATGGTTGTTTAAACGTATCCGCAATATCCTTCTTTCAAGAATCTGAATGCTGATTGATCGATTTCAAACGTTGTCGTTATCTCAAAAACATCAAACATCGAAAGTTGTGTTATTTTTGTTCGCTTTAAGCAATTTCTCATGATTTTTCAATATTCTATCAGTGCTGCGATTTTTATATGCTTGTGCCAATTTATTGTGCAATATAGCACCGTGGTTATTATCATACCTTTGCGTATGCTTATTTATTCACATGTCTGTTTTTCCGATGGTTCCAACTTGGAAACCATTGAGCGCAAAGTTATAGTGGACTTCATAAAGTGAGATAAGGTGACCTTTGGAGGCATAATTAACTCGACATATAAATTTCAAAAAAGTTGCAGATTTAAAAATCGCAAAAACTTTGCCGCTCTTTATTTAAATTGGAGTTTCATTCCACATCCCCCGTCTCATAGAAAAGCGACTCTTTTGTAGAATAATAAGGGGGTGGCGGATGGTCGAATGAATTAAAATATGATTTCGTGTATTTCATTTCTTGCTGGTAGCCTGTGAAATAGGTTGGCCCAATGATACGAATGCAAAAGGGCACATCTTATTAGCGGCTATGGAGCGGTGTTTCACCTGTCCCAATTGTTTTGACAATTTTGGATTGATTTCGTCGCTGAAAAATTTTGCTGGTCAGTTGCAAGTTCTCAATTCTTATTATTTAAAAGTAATGGAATTACCTACATGAATGAATGGAATTACTTACCTACATGTTTACGAATGAATGGAATTACTTACCTACATATTTACAAATGCTAAAAGCTTCTCATATTTACACTTTTAGGAAGTAATAAATTTGCAACTTTGATGTGTTGCAACATAGTAATTTACTAGCTTTATTCTCGAAAAACTTCAAATTTTTCGCTAATAGTATCGATCATAGCACAGTTTTTGTTGATTCGTGAAAAGCACTTTAACGCACGATTATTTACTTAGTATAATATGTTCTTTCTAATTTCATAATAGTGCAACAAAATAAAAATATGATTTTTAATCGTTTCATCATATTTGTAGTACACTTGATAGTGATGATGATTTTCTTGAAGTTCCTTGCTGATGATTGCCCTTTTTTTGCTCGCCTTCTATTTCTTATGCGAGATTTATTCTTAATTTATTGGTTTGTTCGATCTTTGAAATTGTGATTCATTCCTATAGAATTCTAGTAGAATTCCTAAGCAGTATTTTGTTTATTTGAGAAAGGATTTAAAAAGTAATAGCTGTGCCGGATCTTTTTGGGATTACTTCAAAAGTAATTTGAATAGTACCTCAACAGGTTTGATAATCGATTGAGTGATCGAGAAGATGAGAAATGGCGATTAAGAGTTAGCTAATGGAGATATAAATGAGCTCACCAAGTTATGTAAATGGTATACTCGCTTACATATAATTTTTTTGTGCTGCATAATTGTAAGCAGAACTCTATCGCAACGATAGGTCATTTTAGGTTATTCCCATGTTTGTTATTTACTCATTCTTGCTTTTTCTATGAGATGAAATTCGATAAAAGCAACCTCGCTGTTTTTTTTTCACCTTTGTTTTTTCAATAAAGAAATTTTATTCTGAGAAGTTTTAAGTGAATTTTATTGTCAGTGTCAATGAATGTTGCTGTAATTGTGCATTCACTATGAGAATTTAGTGACCTACATATAGCGCATTTTCAATGAGAACCATCTGTGGTCCATATGTGGGCTCACTACCGACATAGTAGAGTTTTCCAGTACTTGTAAGTAACTATTTAAATTGTAAATATGTCTTATAAGAGTTTTCGCTGCACACTTATTGCTAAAAGGTCTCATATATCATCTGATGACCACTTTGATCGCTGTTTCGTTTCCGTTCTGTTTTTAATTTAAACTTTGCCCACATCCAAAATGGTTTGATTTCACTGTTAGAGAATTGTGTGGTCAGTTGCAATCGCCAGTAGTTAGGTTGCAAGAATTTGCTCCCCACCACTCGCTTCAGCCTTAATTGATTTAATTGAAAGTGCTGAAGCGACATCACGAGTTCGAAGAAAACAACCAAAATCTGCTGTTTGGGAGAAAAAAAAAGTGGTGGTGCTGAAAAGCGATTGAGCGCAATGATCCCCTATCTCCATTTTCTGGGAGTGATGATTATATATTAAGCGAGTGATTCATATAGCTAAAGTTTTCCTCATACTTGTATGTTAATGCTCGTTTTGCTTTTTATGCAAATCAATTTTTTCAGTTCTTTTTTCAAGCTAATAAGTTTTCGATTTTTTTCTTTGCCGAATTACTTTCTTTTCTAATAAGCTAATTTTTATGCTGAAGCGGCAGTTTGCGTTTTTTTTATTTGCTTTGCTTTTGTGGCGCTTCTTTATGTTAATGCTTAATTGTTGCTTTTTTTTTTTGACCAATTTCCGTTCATTCGAACACATTGGCGTGGGTAGTGGATTTGTTGGATTCTCTTTTGTTTTTTGCTAGCAAAACTTTAGCTGCTATCTGTAGCTGCAAGTCGTATATTTTGCTGCGAATTTGACAATTAAGCTGCATGACGCTGCACTTTAATTAAAAATGAGAGGTGAATCAAATGAACAGCTATTCGATGTGAAGGAAAAAGCTTACACAAGGATCTTAAAACTTATCAATGAATTAAACACAGATATGCGTTGTGGTGGGCGAATTTTGAAGAGAACCGAACTGACATCTCTAAGCTGTTTGTTTAAATACATTGTTAGCATTTAATGGGGCAATCAGTTGTTTTTTCCGGAAGTAGTCGACATTTGTGCTTCGAAAATCTTTCGAGAAGAAAGCGATTAATGAGGTTTTAGGGCATCAAATCGAATTAATTTGTGGTGGAAGCATAGAAAGCATTTTATAATCACCTTTTCCTCCTTCTTCCCTCCCCCTCCCCCCCCCCCCCCCCTCTCCTCCTATCTCTTCCTGTTGTTTTACTGCACTCCCTCTACATTAATGTGCAGTAGGCATGATCATAGAAAGTAGTGAATGTAGTGTATATCAATTGGAAAGGGTACTGAAATGCTATACATGTAGACAGGATGTGATTACTCGCTTTTATGCATAAGCAGTCACCGAGACATGATAGCCCCAAAAACGATTTGAATGCGATATAGCGCTTTGTTTAGGTCGATTGTAGAATATAACAGTTTTCACAGTAACTGTTGTTTGAGAATTTTTACTATGGTGGATTGAGCATTTCATGCAGTTATTTTTTTAAATTATTTCAGATCTGCGAGAATTAAACTATGAGGGGATATGTGCTTGTCATAGATTTATCTCACCTCTTTTCTTATTTCGCGCTGTAGTGAAGCAATTGAGCTGTCTCATAAAATGTTCAATGATCTCAGTTGTGAGAAGGGGAAGGGGGATGGCAAAATGAGTAAATGCTCGCACTATTTTGGGTGTGAATTTTAGAATACATCTTGAAGTTGCACATCTACGTGAAGCATTCATGAAATACGAGGTGCTGGAAGCGAGTTGAGCCTAAGAAGCACAGATGCCTTCTATTGTTGTCATCAGTTACCGTAGCTTGGAGCGGCGAGAGAGCAACTGTACGATACGCA
The DNA here is from genome assembly GCA_006503575.1 of Baylisascaris schroederi. Lineage (NCBI taxonomy): Eukaryota > Metazoa > Nematoda > Chromadorea > Rhabditida > Ascarididae > Baylisascaris > Baylisascaris schroederi. The sequence goes on from QEWY01001293.1 coordinate 2,768,003, forward strand.
TGCAATGCGAATGCTATCAAAGAGCAAAATCTTTGTAAGACAAGGGTATGGGAGATGTTTGGGCTTGCATGTTGAAGGTGCAAGCGTGTATGTCGTCTTGTTGCAATTTAATCGTGTAAGCACGTCGGATTGCAGATATCGTGTTTTAATCGTGGAGCACAAGCTCGTCGACGCCTGCTCTGAGCCCTCTCCTCTCTTCGTTTTTCCTTCTGGTAAGAATGCATTAATTCTCCCTCCCCTATGTTTTAACCTCTCATCTCCACAAGTTTTTCACCGAGTTGTAATCATTAATCACTAACATTGATATTATAACATTCTAGACGAAAAAACCTACTCGATTTCTAGTTGTTTGTTCCTGAAAAGCATGATAGACGGTTTTCTGATTGTTAGTAATTGCTTTGTGAGTGCAAACTTATGTGAGAATTTTTTTTTTTGTTGATGTAAATATATGTATATATATGTTTTATGTTTATAGATCGATTGTTTATTAAGAGCATGCTATTGTGTTCCAGTGATATAGAAATGGACCAATCACGAAGGCCGTTTTCTATAGGGCGTTTGAAGTATGCGTTTTTGAAGCATTAGCACATTTGTAGAATTCCCCTCAGATGAATATTTCTGGATGCAAAGTTGTAAATATGTGACTTCATATCTGTTTTAAAATCTCGATACAGTTTTTCTCTCTTTTTTAAAATTTCTTTCAGGTCCTCTAATTATTCCCATAGTATGTCCGCGTAAAAGTGTAATATCAATGTTTTCTTTGAATTGTTGAACCCCATTTCTTGATCTTTTTTTGGATATAATCCATCGAATAGAAGATGAAACTCCCGATTTACTTCAGCACTAAGTTTAAATTTAAAGTTTTCTTTCCTGTGGGAGCACATTTTCTGATGATTTGCACTTGCGAATACTCATTATATTTTGATACTTTTATTATTCATTTGAAAAACAGGTTTATTGCATGGCAGTATCTCCCTCGGTGCGTTTACTGCCTTCTTTGGCTCGTTCCTGGATTTGATTGCTCTTAATCAACTAACTTCTGAAAAATTCATTCAAAAAATCATATGTCATAAAAACGACTTTTTATTCATTCTAGCTGGGTATGCGTAATTTTTTTAATTTTCGTTTTTTGACTTGAATACTGGAATAAAAGCATATTGTTGTGGTGCCTTTGAAACAGCGTAGTATTTGCTGCAATCAGGTTTTCGGAATTTTATATATATATATATATATATATATATAAATATATATATATATATATATATATATATACAATGCTCAAGTTAAGACCAAATATTAGAGCATACTGTTTTAGTTTCTATAGATTTGATCTTTGAGGTTTGATGTAGTTGAGGGTCGTGGGTAAGAGCAGAAGCTGAATGCACAGGTGATCTGCATGTGATTGAATGAAGGCAATGATTATGTTGAATTCACTTGTGCTTCTTTATTTCGACTTCTAATTTATGCTTTTATTAGGCAGTGTTTCATATCTTTCATCGTGCATGAGAACGAATTTGCTATAGAAGGAAGTGAGCTGAACGGAGGGAGGATGGGCAGCTGAATGTTTGTGGAATTTAAAACTGCGAACCGATTGAGCTAGAAAAATGCGATGCCAAGAAAAATGCACGCGAGCGTTGAGATAGAGTAATGAGGAGCACGAAACATCAAGGATCACAGAGTTTCTGTTGTCTTCGAGAAGTGTTCCATCAAAAATGTGTTTATAACTCATTATTCAAATAGGCGATTCTGTAAAAACATAATGTGAACGGTTCCGAGCGAAGCATATTGCAACTTGTTCGACGCGTTTTTCTTTTAGGCGCTCTCATTAGTGAAAAGATGGAACGCAATCGCTTATTGCAGTTTTTTTCTACTCTCATCACGTTTACTCCTAATCTTCGATGCCTATATTAATTTTTACCGGTTATTATGTATTGTTATTTAGCGTGATGGTCAGCCTTTCCAAAAATCACCAAACGGGGTTTAACAAAAAAACAGTAGTTGATGTATTAGTTGGCTCAAAATCATGAGTAAATAGACGGACTTTCACACACTTTCTTTTTCTCCAAAACTTATTGATAAGCTGGCTGGCCGCAGGAATGATTTGGCAACAGCCACTTATTGATTACTTTATGAAGAAGCGTACGGTACAAGATTGGCTCCTGAAATTTTGATACGGATATGAGTCCTTCAATGATCCTGGCGGTGGACGAATAATCGTTAATGATAACATCCGGCTGAGAGTATTGGTTGGGAAAACTCACATTTAAGCCTCGATGAAGGGAAACGCAATCGGTTTTTGGCAGATAAGCTGAAGCTGAGAAGTTCGATTTGTCTGAAAAGAGGTTTTATTGCTTTCGATAGAAGTTTGCGATGCGTTGGTTGTTTAATTGGTGCAATCTGCTTTAAGTTATAGTGTCTCAAAGATTTTACAGCATATAAAACAAGTTTTAAATGAATAATATAAATAGAATTTCATCAAGTAAATCAAGGGATGGAAAATTTTTAGCATTTCCTATTCGTGAAACTTAACACTGTTAAAGAGGAAAAGAAAAGTTCTAAGTTGGAAGTAATGAGATACTTTCGTAGTTAGATGTTCTATTATGCGGAATGATGATAAATAATGATATAGTTTTCAAGAAATAAGCGAATAAAATTTAACGAAAAAGCGATTAATTGGGATACAACAATTTCCACTTAATCGCATTATTGCATTCAATGATTATTAATAATCGTTCACTGTCAACGACGACGAATTTTTTTACCAGCGGAGAGTATTCTGTATTATTTGCAAAGCTGAATATACCACTTAGCTGTGAAGATGTTACATATTTGTTGTGTTCTATTAGCACTCTTTCTCTTTTCTTTTAAAATTGCAATCGATGTTGTTGAATAGTTGACATTCACTTTATGGTACTGTGAAATTCACTTTTCGGTTTTTATTCTTCTTTCGTTTTTTTTTCTTTTTGCACTGAAGTCCAACATATCAAATTCATGCCCTTATCATCTTTTTTTAAAACGAGAATGAAGAGCGGCGCTCACTTATGATCCGCATGAAAAGCAAATTTATTGAGGAAAAGGGTATTCTAGTTTTCAGCAATCATCAAGCTATCTATTGATTTTCTATAAAGTATTGTTTGATCTGTTGGGAAGAGTGTTTGAATGTGAAAAAGTTGTGATTTCATCCCGGAAAGACGATATTTATTTGTGTTTGATTGCATCAATCTTTATTGATGTTCGAATGTTTATTAGAAATAACCGTCTAAAGAATGAGACGTGCAATTTACAAGTCTTCTCTAATGATCAAAAATGTTCTTTCGGCAAGTCTCTCTCATAAACGTTGCATCTGTTTATCGTTATTGGTTGATGAATGCGGTTTGTCATATGCTTAGGCCAATTCGTTTAATTTTGTCATTCAACACAGGGGGGGGGGGGGGGGTATACAGATGAAGAGGAAATGATGTTGTTACATGAAGGCCTCATAGGTGACTAAGTGTGGTTTGCTGTAATGAAGCGATCAGTTTTCTTAATTGATCAATTACAGCGTCAGATTGATTGCTCGGTTGGTTTTTCTCTTTTATTTTAAAAACTTTGAAGTTTACAATATGGTTTTTGATTGCGCTCGACTGAACTTCATGCTACTTATTTCAGTTACGTATCTGCTCGGCGCATTTCGAAGGTGGTGAAAAGAAAGAAGGCGACATCCCTGTACCTGATCCTCAGGTTGCTTTCTTTTCATTTTCTTTGTTTGTTTTTTTTTTTGTCTGCTGGTCCAGCTGCCATGTTCTCATCCAATATTTTCAACTCTGGCGGGCATGGCATTGTGTCAAACTTTGCAGAAGGTATGTGTAGAAATGTAAACATGCCCAGAGGCTTTTTTTTTGAATCTGTAAAGCTGGAACTGAAGAAACAATTTGCTTCACCTTCTCTGTTAACTTTTTTTGTGCAGTTATCTTTTTAATAGGGGTCTGCCGTATTTTTTATCTCGCTAATTTTTGCATTTATAGTATAAAACGTATTTATAATCAGACAATAAGTCACAGTTTTTTCACAAACGAGCAAATATAAGAAATTTTTGAAATAAATATTTTCGAGTTCCATGTTTTTATTTACAAAACTGGCACTTCTAAGAGTTTTATGGTGTTGGCAACAGCGTTTCTGTAATATGTATATCTCACACTTCTTATTGTTCATTGATGGAAAATAGTCATTGAGGTAATTTGCAACTGTCAAATTTCTCAAAAAATAATTCATCCTGGATAATAACAGGTGAGAAAGAAAATGTTTTCCCCATTTTGGAATATGTGACTCATTCAACACTATTTTTCGAATTTAACTTGCGCGATGTGACTTTTGGTAATGGTGAATTCGTTGTAATGAAACGATATTTTGTGCACATATATGTGTTTGGCAGTCTGGTTCTCTTCCTATACGTTGTTGATGAGCGGAGAGGTAAAGGCATCCATGGATCTCACCTCCCATAATATTGAGTCTGCATTTGTGAGATGCATACAGTTGCGTGAGCCTCCCCCTCTTGCGAATAGGGAAAGGGAAAGGGGAGAGAAGCGGCGACTGCCTGTGAATACCATGGGATATTTCCAGCCTACTTTCTTAAAAAAGTAGAGGATGAAATTTGGCGTTCGTAGTTTATTGCTAGGGATCATCGGTCAAAGATTATCGAGAAGTGGACTATTCAAGCAGTGAGAGGACACTTTTGTAATAGAACACATTTCTGCAGTAGGTTTCATTCGAAGGTTGCATTTTAATTTCTCTTCAAGCTACGGTTCTATCTATAAACCTTTTCAACCCTCTGCTTAGTATCATCCTCAGGGAATATCATCCATCAGGGAGATTTGTAGGAAATGCTTTGTGCTCACTGTAATATTTGTAATAGTTATGATACTCGAGGATGCGCTGATGGAGAAGTTTCATCCAGCAAAATGAATATATAAAGTTTTGATGTTTGCAAAACGGCTACTGAACATTTTCATTGTGACACACATGAAAGGTGCAAGCAGACGTTGTTTCCTGGAGCAGTTCTCGGAATGGATTACGTATATATGTGCATATATATATATGTATATATATATATATATTCTGTGGATTATTTTATGTGCATTGTTTTGTAAGTCTTGCCGTCAGGAGCCTTGGAACCCGAGAGGATCGACATGTATCGCTCCTTTTATTATTTTAAATTAGCTTCATTGCGATGAATAGAATCCTCGGAATTATTTATTCATAGATGAAGCCAAAAAACTTGGCTTAGATGATGTCGCACTTTTTCATACAGTTATATGCACCAGATCGTAGAGGAACATTTCGCCAGACAGATTTATAGACAATATAAGCAACTTTCCGGATATTTAATACTGTGGTCCCGCTCAGGCCCTTCGTCCATAATTGATCTTACTCATTACGTTTTAGGTCCTACTTTTATCTGAAATGAGGGGGAAGGGGAGTTACACTTCGAGACCGCCGTTGTCTGCTATTTCTGCATGGGTGTCATTTGAATCCTCTTCCTTGGTTAAGGTATTTAAATTCTAAGAGAGCACATTGCACATGTTACCATATATATATATATAAAGTGAATAGATAAAATGCCTAAAGGCAGTAAAATTGTAGATACATGCATAGGCACATCTAAATGCAGCGTATAGCATTGTAGATGTATGTTTATATATGTGTAGGGACATGCTTATATTCACGTATATGTAGCGTTCCCTCATAAGGAGGCAGCTTATTACAAATTTGGGAAAGTTGTCTCTTTCTGATTTGATGCGTTTCAAGTAGAGTTGCCTCATCCCATAATGGAAATTCGCGCTGTAGATTTCGTTAATGTTATTGTTGTTGACGTTTTATTAAAGAAAGTCCCTCGAATCTTATTAAAGAAGATTCATTGATTTTTTTTTTTTTTTTTGAAGTGATAAGTTTTTACCATGTTTTCTATTCATTGTTTAATATTTATCGTTATTTAATTGTCATTATTATTTCTCATTGTTAATATTGCCGTTAATATTGTTATTATTAATGTTATATTATTGCTTGTTATTGCTATTGTAATTGCTATTGTTAGATTAGTGTTGTCACCGATATAATTCTTAGTAGTATTCTTACTATTGTTAATTATTATTACAAAAGCATTTCACCTATTGTTTTTATTATTTATATTGTTGTTGCTAGTAGTTGTAATCTTTTATAAGTGCACATATTCATCCACTTTTCAAATCTCTCTTTGAAGAAAATTTCTTGATCAATTCGCTTTTACTTTCATCGAATCACTTCTTTCAATATTATCATAAAATTGGATACGGCATTTTGATTTTCATAAAGGAATTATTTTAAATAAATATAGACTCAACTTTTTTTGATACTTGAGATCTCCTGTAGGTTGTTTTTTCCGGAGGAGGAGATTTCTTTTTCTCGATTAGTCGTAAACAAATTAAATTCACCTTTCTGACTTTTCTGTGAAATAAATTCCCATTTCGGCAAAGATTACGTCACGGCTAATATTTTCTTTTGCTATTTCGATTCTTACCAGCTTCGTTATATTCATATTAAAAATAGCTAATTTATCATACGTAAAGAATTAGGTGTATGATTAATACTGATTGAACGAAGCATGTACAAAGTTCTGTTTCGAGTTAGTAAGGGGGAGGGGTTGGAGTAATACGTAAAGATTAGCGCAGATAGCTTTTTCGTGGTAGGAGTTGTTCTGAATGATAGTTGCGTAAAATAATTTGGGTTGTGCACGTATGCGATCGGCGTGTGCTGCAATAAGCGTTGCAGCGGAATGCGCTTTGTGTGGTGTTGGGTGCTATGCCTTCGCGGATTGCTAGAGATGATCGTCGAATGGCACACGCATGATTCACCACCAACCACACAGCCATACACTCATCTCTCTCAACTAGTGCTTCATTCGCACTCCCCTTCTTCGGCTTTTAAAACTTTTTTAGTAACATTTTTTATTGTTGTTATTATTGTTGTTGTTGTTGTTTTTGTATGTTGAAATGGTTTACGTTTTGTAATGTTTTATCATTTAGATTTGAATCTACTTTGTCATATTATTATTCTATGCTACTTTTTGTTTTTAGTGAGCTTGTGTGTTATATTTTACGTTTTTTTTTAGTAAGCTTACTTGTTATATTTTACATTTTTTGACGAATTTTTTTATTTTATATTATTTCACTCTGATGAGCTTTTTGTGTGCTAATAGTTTTTAGTGGATATATTTCACGTTTTCTAGTACAATAAATTCGAAAGAAAAAGTCATGTAGATATTGCACATGATTTCAAATTTATTCAGTTGCTAAAAAGGACATTCTGTCCCTAATGGGGAAAGCACAACGTGTCATAAAGTCTAGAATAAAAGAGCACAATCAGCGGCAATCTCATATTATGGAAATGTTGTCCATTTAAGGCTTAACAACTATATTAATGCAGTTATTGTAGTGGTTTATAGCATTCAGTATTTTGGATTAGGGTGATGCTACATCGAATAAAAGTGGAAAATTATTTGAAAGGTTGTGCCGTTGGATTAATGAAGAAATGTTTAGCTGGACACACCAATTTCGATCTCGTTACCGCCAAAGGAGACGAAGAGTGCAGAACGCCGAAGAGCAGGTGGAGTGAAGAGCTCACGCTCAACACCTTCAGAGAGTAGCGTGAGTCGTACTTCGAATCTTAAGCGAACACGCTCTATTGCGCTCGCTGCACATCATCTCGTTAACTCTAAAAACAGACTCACTCTTGACGGTTAGATAATTTTCCGCTTCGTTTTTTATTTTATTCTCTTTATTAAGGATTAAGTAATTTGTATGATACTACGAGTAATATGATTTATTATTAGATGAACTCAAGAGTATTTCCCATTGTTCAATGGAGCTTTTGTTTTATTTTTATTTGATGGTAAATAAGCTTTGAAAATATTCTGGGCTCTTTGAAAGTTGCTTCATATAAAAAAAACTGCATTCAACTGTCACTAGGCGGGAAATTTTTTATTTTTTATTTTTTTGCACAGTTCCGTTGCACTTCATCAGAGCAATAACGTTCGATTTGTGCTACTTTTGTTCGATGTGTAATATGGCATGTTCTCCTCTTTTACAGTATATAAATAATCTGTTAACTTATGACGGATTTTAGCACTGAAGTGATTTTTAGTGGTGCGATGGTGTTTCATGGTATTTATACGCATTTCGATAGGGGGAAGTACGTTTGCTTCTATTGATCGATTGAAAGTGTGAATATATTTGAACCCAGAAATATATTTCAGAGTTAATTCAATATCGCACCCAAAGTTTTAGATGAAAAGCATTTTCTTTTTTTGTTGTGAAAACTATCAAAATGTGGCGGGTAAATTTCTTCCCAAATTCTAGTGGACATTTCGAATATGCTAACGAGAGCATGTTCTGCCTTTATATAGCTCGAAATAGTGACTCGATGAGACGTAATGCTTCATTAATTTGTTGGCGATTTTTAATGAGTTCAATGAATTCTTTTTTCTTTTTTTTTCAACACCTGGGGATGGTTCACACCTAAATACTTCTCTTGAAAAATTGTTCGTGTTCATTGTTGAGCTAATTGCTAGCAAATGTTACGGCCGCATTTGTTTACGGTTGTTGCGCTTATTCGATAGTATTCAAATCCGAGGAGGGATCTACTCTTTTTACTTTTTCTTATTATTGAATATTTTTCCTTTTATTGTCTGTAAAATTGCGTTACGCAATATTGCATTGATTATGAAGGTTATTACGAGGAAGACGTAGTATAAGGTAAAGGTAGAATTTATTGTTTGTCTGTGCGCTGACGTATCAAGAATTGTTGCACATTATTACATTTGAACGATTAGTGTGGGAAAGGCAATTGCTGCTTATGTTTGATGAAATGATTTCGTCATCTTTTAGCAAAGTTTTTTCTTTTTTTTTTTTCAGGTGCAATACATCAGAAGATACTTTGTGCTCAAGAGTTGATGCTGCGTGTTTGTTTACGTTTGTGAATTGGATAGTTTATGTCTACGCAGCGCTTTTTTTTTTTGTTTAGAAGCGAAAGGAGGAAAGAGTTGGTTATTCCCTTCGGTCGTTCTCGTCTTTTACTTAAATTAGACAAGAGTGTCCCACAAGTAGAGCCTTTGAAACAGGTGGAGAGGAATGGAGGTTAGAAGGAGAGCGGATCATGGGATTGTCGTATATTCATAACCTTTGAACCTTATGTTAGGCGAAAAAATGGCTGATTTTGAAGCATTGTTGTTCATCGGTTCATTTTTTCCGTTTAAATTTCCCTCAAAAACTTTAAGACACCCACGAGTTTTCCCGCTCCTCAAATGACAGGCAAGCGGGCAGTTATTCGATAAAATATTTCATTTATTGGTCATCCGTGAAGTAGTTATGTAATAACGTGATCCGTCTTTTTCTCTCGTCTCAAGTAACATCAACTGTTTAAAAAAAATCTTTCGTAGATTATATGACGTTGTGCTTCTGCATTCGGCTTTCGAAAGATAGGCGATAAAAAGGTTTCTAAAACTAGAATGTGCCTTCATCTTAGAGCCATCGGATTTTTTATTTTTTATTTATTTTTTTTAAATTTTCACTCATTTCCTTATGAGTTTTTTTATAGCTTAATGGAGGAAAAATTGGTGTGTTGGTACTGAGAATGGATTTTTTTGTGCCAAAAATTCTATTGTTCCTCTTTTCTATGCTCTATGCTTTTCTCAGTTTTTCTTCTTGCAAAGGTGCCTATTTTTCGTGCATTTAATAAAGCCATATAGAAAGATGCAAAACGGCAAACACTTCTATACATATGTATCATGGATGTTCATTATATCCAAACCACGACTCTGAAAGATGAAACATAAAATTTGGCATGCCCTATCTCTTACCTTTTCCTTCTTCGCTTATACGAGAAGATTTTAAAAGAAGCTCGCAAATTTTTTCCATTTCCCATCTGTTGTTTTGTTCCATTATTATAGAATTGTGAAAGCATTGTTGCAGTTTATTGGTCATTGAGCAGATCGAGTCAGTCGCTTTGTTTCTGCAAATTGTGGATGGACAAACCTATTTCTCATTTAATTTGAATTCCTAAAGTCTGTTTCTCGCAATTCACTGTCTCTCTTATTTTGTACGTTCGTAACTGCCTATGTATATGAATATAGAGGCGCCCTGCTATGTCTGCGGCTGTATTTGTATGTGGGCGCATGCATATGCATTGAGAAATCTATGCGTTGATTTCGTTATTGTGTTTATGATTGTTTCTAATTGACCACCCTTTTTGCGTTACGTGTCAAATGAGGGGAACGTTTTAAAAACTTACGTAGAATGAAGTTGTTTCTTCGTTGAAAGGAATGATGCTCATGCGAGTATACGCAATAAGCTAAGCAATCATAGCCATAATATTCGGTGTTTTTGGCAGGAATAGCCTCTGTTTACATCTATTTGAGACACGTTATCTAGGAGTGCGTTGTGGAGGTGTTCACCCACAAAAGAGGGGGAAAAGGAGGTGAAAAGGAGAGAGGAGAAGCGTTTCGTTAGATTGGGCAGGAGAAGCGAGAGATGGGCGCGAAATGCAAAAGAGGCGGGGGGTGGCGGGGGTCGGGTGATATCGGTTCGCGGCGTGCCCTCATGTATTCTCCTCTCGGGCTAGTGCCGCATTCACCTTCTCCAATGATTCTGTATAGCTGCTCCTCTGCTCTCGGCTCCGCCCATTTTCGTCTTCCATGTGCCAGTGTGTGAGTGGATTAACAAGAACGCCTCTTATAGATTCGAAGCCAGCGTGCAGCTCGCAGCGCTCGGCCTCGTCCACAAGCAGCCGCGTTATCGCTGCCGTTTCGACCCCCACCCCGACCCTTGCTGACCTTCGCACGCATTTTGTCTCCGATATTCTCACCAGTAAGTTTTTTTTATTCGTATTTCTTCCCTATGAACTGCAATCTTTTTTTTTGCACTGCTATACCTCTGGCAGCCAATTGAGTCGATAGCGGTGTTATTATTGTTGCCTTCTCCCCCATTGTGTTTTCAGTCTCTCACCTTGTTTCGATCGGCTATAAATGGACCTTTATCATTTCTTGCAACAGTTTGCAAATAACCGCTGGCGTGTGTAAAGAATTTCCCCGCCTTTTTGATTGCGCAAAGCGTTGAGGTGCATGTGGTTAATCTTTTAGTTGTTCTTTACATTAGAGTAATATTCTCAATGTGTATGTTCAGTGAGTGGTCGTATGTCAAATGGGGCCAGTGCCCGGCCTTTGGTCGCATTATTGGATGGCAGGGATTGTTCCATCGAAATGCCAATCCTCAAAGATGTCGCTACTGTGGCATTTTGTGATGCACAGTCCACACATGAAATTCACGAAAAGGTATTGATATCCTTCATTCTTGTTAATAAACGTCGTTGAGTGCAGTTTGTTCGCCGTTCAGCTCCTACGTTGATGTTGGATCGCTTAGCCAGATGGCTGCATTGAGTTGCAGTTTGTTTCATTAAACTCATTTTATTTTTACATAACAACATACATTTAATTATCGCTATAGTTACGGTGAGTGTTGTCTGTACTTATCGAGTATATGATACATGAGTTGTATGGGGAATAAGTACGTTTTTCACTCTGCGGAAGCGTATGAGGGTGCTAACTGCTTCGTTGATATGCTCACTTAGCAAACTAGAGACTTATTGCTAATCTCGTTTATTTCTAAGTTAGAACTGCTGTGCTGTGAATGTCAGAAACGTGCTGCAACACCATTCTTCTTTTTTTCGATTGTTTTGAGGTGCTGTTTCCCAATAATTTTGCTTGCCGCGCATTATTTGTCCTCACTGCCAACAGATGAAAGCGTCTGTTGTCATTTCCGCTGCCATAGCAGATGTTGAAGCGTTGAGACAGGAGGAGAGGGGCGAATCTCGTTTTTACAAACGGTCCAAAAAAATCAGTGTATAGAAGATTGCGACTTTTTGATGGCAGACCACTTCAGTCGGCTTATCTCTTGACTGCGTTGGCATCTTCCACCTTCGAAACAAGTCTCTAAATTTGCATATTCGTTTAGATACAAGAGTTTCGGCGAAAATGATGATCTGAAAGAGGATTGGTCCAGTAGAACTAGTTGAAGTATAGTAACTGCAAATGTAACATTGCATTTCTTCCTCGTCGTTTGAAATTCATTTTCGCTTATCGTCTATATTTCGTTTTCAAGTCCCACGCAAACTGTGTTAAAACGTTTTAGTGAATGTGCTAGGATGTAATGTTGCGACAGTTTTATGTATGTTTTATGAGGTAATAGAAGTATTGATCGAATGTATTTTATTTCTTGTTACTTAGAAAACATAACGTTTTGTGTTTTTTCAAGGTTTTAAATGAGGCCGTGGCGGCGCTGATGTGGCACTCGATAACGCTTGAACGAGAGGATTTGGAGAAATTCAAAGCGTTGAGGGTTGTAGTGAGGATTGGAACGGGCATAGACAATATCGATATTAAAGCGGCCACTGAACTCGGTAAGTCATCATTTCGGTGGATCGTTTTTTCATGCGGTTATCTTTTCTGAACATTTGCACTTGGTTGCAACCTCAGCTGACGATCGAAGGTGGAGAGATCGCCGGCTACAAATATCGTTTTTCTTTTCGTCGATTTTTTCCTCACCTCTCACGTGCCCTTCACTTTTCCGTATGTTTTTTTTTTCTATTCTTAGGCGACTAGGAGCAAAAATTGGGCAGAAAATATTCTCCCATCTCCACTTTGGAAGTGATAGGATGAGGATGTAAGCTCGTTTATGATTTTCATGGATTTGATATTTGTGTCGTAGTTGTGGATCGATTGATTTATTTCACACATATTGCTGTGTGTTAGATGGCTGCCGTTTTAGTTGTAAAACAATCGTTTTCGTCGTTGTCTGTCATTGTTGCAGCGTACAGCAAACATCAAAAGATGTATATTTGTATTCAAGTTCCCTCTCTTCCTCTTTTTTCTCCTTGTTTTTTTAGTGCTCCAATAGAATTTAATTCTTTGTTCCACTGCTGATTTTTTCTAGCGTTTTCTAACCGCAGTTGAATTTAATTACTGAAAAGCCGTTGTCGTTTTTATGCACCGCCTAAATGGCAGCGACAATGAGTATCCGTATTGTTCTTCACGTCTATGAAAAAGAAAATGATGTTTGTTGCATAATCATTTTACAATCGAATTGCACATATTATATTAGAAACTTGTAGGGAGTGGATGAAGTAAATTAAAGAAACTGCAAAACGTATGATGTTTACCAATCCATGTTATTTCACTTATTGAATAGCTTACAGCAAAAACCTCTCCTCTTTTAGATCCGTTGATGAGGAGCTACTCCCACTTCAGATTACTCGAAAAAAGGCTCGTTTTTGTATATGTGATACAATCCTTGTTATTGCCATGTGACACCACCCTTTTTTGCATACTTAACACCGTTTCATCTCTATGCTCTGCTCCCCTATAGTTTTAGGGTTGTTCACGAGGCGATTAGTATCCCTAATTCAATTATGCTTGGTCGGCAGATTTAGTTGTTTACACTATTTTCTGTTTGCAAAAGTTCTAATGAACATTTCCGATGAGCCTATTTCATAATCTATTTTTTTAGTGGAAAGATGCGTTGAAATGTGCAGTGTGTATTTTGCGATATTCGTTTAGAAGTGCGAAAGTGGCAAATTATGGCGCATACGCGGCGTTAGTGGCTAGTGAATTGATTCGACATGCTTGTAAATGTTCGTTCGTTGGGTGCTTATGGGACGGAGGCGTCTATTTGGGCATGCGTCGAATTGGCTTGCTACCTTGTTCGGAGTTGAGAGTTGGTTGAGAGTTGCTTTCGATGAAGGGTGATCGCTGCCTGCAGAGAGAGCTCACGCACTCGTCGCTCTATTGATTCTTTAGCATGAGCCAAGTGGACGGCCACATCCGTCGACCCACCGATCGACCGACTTTGCGCTTATGCAATGCTTCGCTCTCATCTAATAGTCATTACTTGATTGACACTGCTTACTTTTGATGCGAAGCTTTCAAGCGCGACGGTTCACCGCCACACTTGATCACTGAAGCGGAAATGTCTGTGCATAGGCACACCTCCAGCGATACACATGTCCTTGTAGTATATTCGCAGGAATTACTTTCTTTTTCAGTAGAAGAAACGAGCTACCGTAAGTAGATTGCTCAGTGGATTGGATGGCGTCGATGTAGAGGTGAGGCATTAGCGGCGATACTTTGCATTATTCGGTTAAGGGTATTGAAGTGTGTATTGTGTATCGCGAAGTGCAGCTCCTCACGAATGGCTGCGTCATTCTCAGTAGTATGGCGTTGACGCTAATTCCAACGCTTTGAATTGAGACAACGACCACGGCGATTCGACACCCTCGCAAAACATTTCTGTGATGCTCTCTTCTCTTTCCTACTACCGCCATAGAAACAAATATCGCGCCATTCCGCTTTTCAAAGTGCCAACAATTGCACTCACTCTCTCTCTCAACAGTTTTTATTGACCGCCGCCCATATTGAGCGCACGCGCTTTTCGCATTCGGAGCACCATCAACGATCGCGCCTCATTCCTGCAAAACGGTGCAATTGCTACTTCTCAGCGATTGCCTTACACCTCGTGCACTATTGCAACTTATTAACACGCTTCATGAGTCGTTATAATCACACCTTAGAAAGATTCATGGGTTATGATTGTTGTCTTGTCCTTCCAGTTTTCGTTGTTATGACACTACTATGTCAGGCAAGGCAAGGAGCGACTGCTCGTGTCTTCATATGAGATGCTCACATTCCTGCTGTAACATTCCAGATATCTTTATTTCTCCTTCTTTATCTAGAGGTAGCCTTCGGGAAAAGGGTAGAACCCCTAAGGGACAATGTTTCATCGCCGCTTATCTCACGGTAAATCCTTCCATGTTTATAGCAAGCAGAAATTTTCAGAGCATTGCATTGCATCATAAAATAGAGAGAGTATTATCGAAAGATTTGTTTGCTTCAATTGCGATTCGATTAACCGCTATCGAAATAATTGGGCTGTGAAATCGGTCTAGTGCTGTTGGTAATTTCTTAACAGCTTTACACTGTTTCATGAAGTTGCAAAACAGGGCATATATTCGTACCTATATTGTAGAATGGCTACTGTGCGCATGAAAAAAACAGCGGCTTCTTTCAACTAGCAATTCATTAAAAGAAGGGAAATAGCTAAAGACATCGACTAAGCCTATCAAAAAAGATTTTGAACGTGCACAACCATACAGTGATTGGGAATCCCGCTATTTTTTTTTTTTTTTCTGTTTTATGTTACGTAAGGATGCATGGATGCGCACAGTCTAATGAATGTGAAGCGATGGAGACTACCACGTGAAAGACGTCAACGGTCGGTACAATACTGAATGCTCATGTATGAGAGTGGAACGGCCATTGGTTTTTTTTTTTGTTTTTTTCTTTTGTAATAATTTTCTAATGGGTTAACCTTTTTATCGGCATAATTTTGCTTTGTTGAAATAGTTTATTTGAGAGATATTGGCAGTTTCTTAATTTTGCGCCTCAGAATTTGCGCCTTAAGTCGCCTTAAGTCCATTAAATATTCGACTTATTCTTCCATAGTCATGCACGAACATTTGTATTCGCACTGTCTCCTCTGTTTTGCGTCGTCGAAGAATTTATAACTAATTTGAGCGATTGTTATTTATGCTTCTAGTTAGGTAGTACTTGAATACAGAGTTGCCATACTTGGCACTATTGTAATCAGTGGATGAGTTTATTCGGCCTAGACGCGGATCATGTGTACAAAGAATTCGTTGGCGCTGGCATGTAAAAAAATTCGATGCTGTTTTTTATCACATTCGAGCAGAGTGAATAAAAAAAATGAGACCGTTGAGGAGATGAGGAAATTTATTGTGTTGAAGCTCACAAAGAGTTAAGTGTTGGATTTTTTGATGTGGGATGTGTTGATTTTTCTGAACAAACTTGAGTGAGCGTTGATTGCCTAGCAGCAAAAAAACTTAGAGGGTGCACACTCATAAAGGAGTAGATCATAGCTAGCGCGATTGTAGTCTCGCTTGCAGTGATTTCTTTGCAGTCAGCTTTAGCATCGTTTATACTTTTTGTTCTATAAAGTACTTAACATGAGGCCGTTGCTGAGGAAAAGGGAATTTGCTTTTAGTTATATCTTTGGGATGAGGAATTACTGAGAAATAAGGAATTAATTTAATGCCAAAAAATCCAGCATCGTTTTGCCTTTACGCGATCAGCATCCACCAGAAACCCGGGAAAGTCGTTGGAAAAAAAAAAAGAAAACGGGAAAGAACTGATCTTCTAGGTGTGGTGAAATCAATAAATTTAGCGCAGATGCTATGCCAGTTCGTTCTGTGTATAATCTAATGCTGCACGAAATGTTTCTGATCTGCTGAAGATTTGGTCACCTAGCCAGTTTCTGTGCTGTCGTGTTATGTCGTTAACGCATTTTCAAGAGCAAAGGTTAAGGTATAGTGGCAACAAGGGCTCAGCGTTCACATGTTTGTGTTTGTTTAATTGAAAAAGTTTAGCGTAAAATACATCTTGATCGCTTTCGTAGTCTGCTTTCCTCCTTCCTTTAATATATGTTATACAACGGGATGTGCCGGGCAGTTCACTTACTCGCATTTTACTCACCTCAAGGCGTTAGGCATGCTTTTTTTTGGAAACTGGAAAAAATTCTAGTCGAAGTCGGACAGCTGAACTGTTTTGAGCAGCGTTCATCCGTGGAGCCACACGTTCATAACTTATCAAAAAACATCCGTGGAGCCACACGTTCATAACTTATCAAAAAGTTGACAGGTTTATTTCTCTAAAAATAATGGAGTGGGAAAATTTCATTTTCCTGATATGCATGCGTCCGATGCGATAACAATCGGTGTCTTTCAAATAATATAGCTGTCAAGTTTTCGGATTGATCATTGCTTATAACGGTTATTTCCAACATTTGTTTTGTTCCTTTCGCATGCACACTTTCAGTGACCCGGCGCCTATATATATTTGTCAGCGCACACATACCTACGTCTATATGTGTGTAGTGTATATGTATGTGTTAAGCAAAAGTTTTCTTCCGCCGAAGCTAAGTAATTTTGTTTAAACGTTTTAGATAATAAATTAGTGCATAGCGGATTCATCGTTCTTTTATAATGCGTTATTTTATGTGATTATATGGCAGTATTGAAGTCTTTTTTTTTCGTTCAATGGGATCGTTAGTTCAGCTGCGCTTTGATTCCCCAGATGCCATTACGAAAATGTTTCATCCTTTTTTGCAACAGCCGAAAATATTTTCAATGACAGGGTTAATGTCACTCTTTTTTTCATTATTCAATTTAGCAATTTCTATCCCTTTGAGCACATCGTTTTAATTTTGTATGGAAATTCTATGTTCTATCTTTTTACTGTTCGTTTCGAAAGTGACTGCATACGTTTTATTAGTTCCTTAAGGTTTTCATCGATTAAGATTCACAAAGAAGGTGAGCATCTGCATTGCCTTAGTGTCTACTTTCTTAAAGCTGGTCCTTAGCAGCGTTGCTTGCATTCCTTGTCATCTGTTTCGTGCCATAATTTTTAGAAAGTCTTTCATAAAGCAATGAGGGAAGTAGATGAGCTGCGATGAGAGATTTTAGCCGTCACCTTTAGGAGTGATATAGGTAACTGTCGTTTATTACGTAAGTTGTGCGATAC
Organism: Baylisascaris schroederi; assembly: GCA_006503575.1. Classification (NCBI taxonomy): domain Eukaryota; kingdom Metazoa; phylum Nematoda; class Chromadorea; order Rhabditida; family Ascarididae; genus Baylisascaris; species Baylisascaris schroederi. Next base: position 2,785,656 of record QEWY01001293.1, read on the forward strand.
CATCGGCGTGCGCTGCAGAGGCCCAAGCGACAATGAGTGGCAATGACAGCTGTGTGGGTGCGAAGGGCCCTTCGGTAGAGGCGAGCGGCGTTAAAGAAAACAAGCACATGATGGCTCGCTCCATGGCTCTTTTTGAAAATTTCACCGATAATATCTGAAGTGCTATGAAAAAAGCTTTTTTTCAAATGGCTCGGGGGTACAATTTGATATCTGTGACCATTGTATGATATTGGAAAGGGAACCGATTTAGATTTTGATCTATAGTCCTGTGAAGTCCTCTAGCTCGCATGGTTTTCAGCATGCGGCCATTGAAGTATTATATTAGTTCGAAAGCCTTGGAGCACAATTTATGAGAAATATGCAGACCGTTTCAGCAACCGCTGATATTCATTTTTCGAGTTTTGCTTGTGGTGATTTGAGAGGACTGCTCATCATATATGAGCCTCCATCGCAAAGGTATCCCGATTTTCAGAAGTTGTGAGCAATACAAGCGCTCTCAAACACGTTTCCTTATCTCGCTATAGATGCTGACATCGTTTTTCACCTTTTCTATAGCAGATCATCGTTATCCCTAACACTGCTGTATGTACTCATTTAGCCGGTTCTTGGCCAAAGCCATAATAAGCCGGAAAAATCACTTTCCGGAGCACTCCGCGGAACAAAGCTAGTTTGATTTGCAAATTTTGTTCTTTTATATGCAAAACGCTCAGAAAGCATGTGATCATTCGCAAGGAAATTGGGGGGGAAAGTCATCTTATATCGTAGGTTATACTCACAAAATTTGCGTATTTACATGAAAGTGGTTTATGAGGAGTAAAATATGAAAAAGCATGTAATCATGGGAAGGAAGGAAATCATGGCGGTTATTATGTAAGACAAAAAGCTACTTCACAGTCTGGCAAAAGTGAACGGGATGAAAGTGGGAGATGAGCATTCATAATTCATTGTACACGAAAATTGTTATATTTGAGAAGCTCGAAAGATGACGTTATACGCAGAAGTGGTTTTATTTTCTACTAAGTTTAGCAATTAAAAACAGGAAAAAGCAAAAAGAAAAAGAAACTGTTTAGATCTAAAGTGATTCGAAAAGAAAGCATTCGGCGTGGTGTTCATAATTATGGTCGGCGCATCGAGGTAGAAAGGCGCTTGTTCACCTTCCAGCACGCTTGTATTCTTTTGATGCAGAGTTTTGAGCACATTTCTTGCCTCATTTATAGAGGGATTTTGGACGTCAGTGTCTAGTATTGGTATCATATTGATTTGCAGCACGCCGTTTCCAACGTCGACTGTTGAGATCGTGTCGTTACGCTCGGTAGTTTAGGGGATGAATGGCTTGAGTGTAGTCGAAAGGAATTAACGATGAGAATAAGGAGCGTGGTCGCTTTCAAATGGGACCACATTAGCAGACGGGGAAAATGGGGCGATGCTCTGCTAGCGTCAGCAGGCACTAACAAATGGTGATGTTTCTTGCTTTGAATGGCGACATTTGGCGACTACAAGCTGCGATGGGCATGCGTTTTATGAGTGCTATAATTGTCGCTCCTGTTATTGGCTGATTCGGTGGCGAGTTATACGCTTGCACGATGAGGCATACAAATTCCACATAGACGCAGTTCCAGCTTTATAAAGAATACCTCCGAATGATTACTCAGTGATCCGAAATGAGTTATCCATCGCCATTCGATGCACCTGTTTGGCTGCGCGCTGTAAATTCCGCGATGAAATCTCTCTCCGTCACTCACTCTTTGCTGCATTTTTGCATTCCATTCTTCAATAAACACAGTTAATTCAGTAAGTGTTGCCACAGTGTTTAGCTCTGAAACGACTTTCTTAATTGCTCGATTTTGCCAAACGAAATGAATGCTTACTGCCGCAGCTTTGTACTGGTGAGCCAGTATTTTTAGCAGGTGTCGAATAGTGATTCCTTAGTTTTGCTAGATAGTGACGAAGTAGAATAAGTTCCGTGGGCCGCGGGCGTTGAGTAGAGTTGGATGAATTGCCCCGCTGGCCTGATCCTCTGATGTAGATCTGCAGCCCTTTGTTGTATAGCTCAGTGGCCAGTGATCATATACATTAACATTGTAAGGTGGGGGTCGGGCCGTGCGGCGTTATGGACAAACCTACGCAAACGTTTTACGCCGGAGAGATCTACGATGTTTTGATGCCTTTCGTAGACCCAAAAAGTTGGCCGCAACTTTCGGGAACTTTCGACGCTTTTTTGAAGTATGCAACTTGGCCACTTCCTACCACTTAATTTTGTTGTTGTATTATCTGGCACCTTGATAAGTATTTTCTTGACAGAAGGTAGATTAATAGGATGTCTGCAGATTGCGCTAAGTCAGAGACCGAAAAATAAACTGCAGCTAATATTTCCAACGCGTTTTTTTAAAACTTCATAGTGTTTGTGGGAAACGGTATTGTGAAGCACTTAGAATTGCTCAACATCTACGAAGATTGCATCTCTCATATGGGAGTAATTCCTCCGACTAGGAAATCAAGTATTTTAAACCGTTTTAACATCAAAATTAAGGGGTGTGACCAGCAAAGGTTTTAATGCACCAAATCGAAATCATAACTTCGATTCCATATAAGCGCATTTCATTTCTGCTGCACTTCATGGAACGAGGAGCAACTCAACAACGGAAGTTGTCGGTGTTGAAGAGGATTTCAGTGATCTGTTTGAATTTGCTGACTCCTAAACCACATGAATCTAATAAAGTAGTATCCATGAACGTGCCTTTCGCTCATTCATGCCTGTTGTATTTGCCAGTCGGCTGTTGTCTACAATGCCATAGTCAGATTTTTTTTCCTTGAGAGAGCGAGTACAAGATCCAAACAGTGACATTTCCGTAAAGGTTGCCATATGAGAGTAATTATTCTGACTTTGAGGTTTCAGTCGGTTATGTCTACAAGCGATCATGAGTTAACTACACAAAGCTCATCTGTTGATCTGTTTGACTTCGAGGCTGCTCTATGCCTCCATTCGAGATCAATTCTATGTTGACTACAGTCCTGGTTGTAAACGATCATACTTCATTCATTCTTCATATTTATGAGCATTTTTTGTGCTTAAATAGTCGAAATTCCAGCCGTTCTGATAGATTCTCGGAGGTGCTTCTAGAACAAGAATAGTTCTTGTGAGAGCATCTTTCTCATTGGGCCATTAGGATGGCTGCTTTATCTTTATACCCTCTTTATTTGCATGGTGAATGGATCGGATTGCCTTGGCGGAGATTTATGAAAGGCAGTATCGTTGAAATTTGTGATTGCTTTAAGCATTGAATGAGAGCGATGCGTTACGTTCTGTTGTGCTGATGTTGTGTGAGGGGCAGTTGAGCTTTGTGAAAAGAACTTCACGCATCATTGGCATTCTTTTCTATCATAGCTCAGCACCTAACACCTTATGATTTGAGTGGTTTATGTGTAAAGCAGTAAAGGTGTTGAATGTGGTGTTTGATTCAGGGAGTTTTACTTATCGTCTATGCGGAAGTTACAGTTATGGGAAAGTGCATTTCCGGATTTGGAGGTTTTTCTTTAGTTCCTCTTAAGGAATGCCAAAAAAGTGCGCTTCAGGTAACATATGGATTTTGCTAGAGCAACCTGTTCACTATGCACTTCCGTTTCGAATATCAATATTGAGACGCCTGTTTCGGTTTTGCCTTTGAAGGCAACATTCGTGAACCTACACTTAGGGGTATCCAGAAACGTGGCAAATTCAACACTTTATTTTTGTTCGGTGTGATTGGTTTCCTTAAGTTGGGGAACTCAAATTTAGCAATAAGTCGCTGTGGAAAATTAATGACATTTACGAGTGACATTTCGACGCAGGTGCGTGCGCGTGGCTTATTGCTTACGAAATACCAGATGTCGTATTGTTCCTACTTGTTGTCTTCTTTCCATTCATGTTGTGAAGGATGACAGTATTAAATGATGTATATATATGTATATATATAATTTCAGTATGTGAAGTGCTTAGTTTTATCATTTCCATACTTCATTCGTCTGGCTTGTATTTCTGTGTTTGCAATGTTTGATTTTGAAGTTGCTCACTTGTTTGTTAGGATAGTAGGCAGATCGCCGGTGTACTTTGCAATAGGGTTTCAAGCGAGTGAACATCAAAAGGTGTGAAGGCAACAGGAAGGCAAAGGAGAAAAAAGAATTGATGAATATGATACATTTTGATAAGAAAAACAATGCTCTAATGATGGAATCTTCGTTCGATGTCATATTAATAATGCTTTATTGATCTATGACACAATGTCATAAGTGTTTAATCTTTAATAAGTTGGTAATTTTTGGCTAAATAATAAATACGGTCATAGAAAGTTGTTGGACGTGATCCAGAATTGCAGTATATGATTACTGTTGGATGGTAGGGGGCATAGTGTTGTTAATGCATCATTTTCTTCGGCTTCTTCACATTTTCGTTTTATTTCTATGTAGTACTTAAACAGCACCGCTTGCACCAGCAAGGATGTGTCGACTAGAGTTTTGTAGACTCTCCGTCTTGTTTACTGGGCAGCATGCATCAAGAGGGCATATATTATGATCATGTCTAAATTTAATTGTTGTTGGAACCTTAGCCAGCTGTGTTAAAATGTGGTCGAAATTAAGTACAAATTTTTTGCCTGAGCAAGAACTTGGTGGTGTAGGTGTATTCGTCGGGGACTGTTATTCTTGGGCGATGCGTGGTTGATATTGTGGGAATGAGCGGAAGGTATGAGCTGATATTTGTTTTCAGGTATTGCAGTATGTAATACTCCCGGTGATTGTGTCGAGGAGGTAGCCGACACTACGATGTCATTGATATTGAATATGTATAGGAAGACGTATTGGCTGGCAAAAGCTGTCTCAGAAGGCAAAAAGGTATGCAGTTGTTTTATGAGTGAGTGTAAGATTCGTCCGATAGGAAAGCAGCACATCGATTAACCAAAGCCATATATCAGCACCGTATCCGTTTGAATGGTGGGGCCTGACACCTCTGATTTTTGCAGAACTTGAGAACGGATTCGTATTTGATGGCTGCGTTCATTTAAGTGAGGCATACTTTCACAACTTTGTTTTTTTGCCTCTTTCTTTATGTATACAACTTATTAAAATTGTAAATTTAAGAGCTGTTCGTATGTATAGTAGGGAGATTTTTGTATTCAAACTCCTCCCACGAGAGGTTGAAAATGGTTGACCGCCTATTCTCAGTGGCCCTTAATTAGGAGGTTCTGTTAGAGAGAGTTAGTTTCCAAACAACGAATATAATATATATATATATATATATATATATATAAAATCGCATGTACATACATCGTGTAGTATTCGTAGTTGCCTGTTCATATGTTTATGTCATGGTATTTGCGTATCAGTTACAAGTGAGGTTGGCTGCAGCGTCGAAGTATGTCATTTATCGGAGTTTTTAGACTAATTTAAGGTGTTTCGCCAAAAGAACGCTGCTACATTCAGCATAAATCTTTCGATTGAAGTTGGCGTTCATGGTTGCTGAAATCCGAGACCAGAACGGGGTGGGAGTTCTCTTTTCGAAGCGGTTGGTTGGCTACGAAAATTTGTTCGGTTATCATATACGAGCAAATTTTTTCCGAAATTTGTGACTTATCTTTGCTGTGTTTTTATTGTGCATGGAGGAGAGGTTCAAGAATACAGCTCTATAGGACACCCTGTGCTTATGTGATCATTATTCCAATTGGCCATCTTCTCAACTCCATTCTTAGATCCTTCACCTTGTACTTGTTTAAAATCCTTGAGTCCTTTGACTGGATGCAATTAAACATTTGTATTTTGCTTGTCTTTGAGTGCTGAATGTTAATGCGAATTCTTTATTGTTTTTTTAAATGTTTGTTGTTGTAAGTGAAGGGGAGTTTTGCCTAAAGACGATAAAGTGATGCAGTGGAATGTTTCCTCATCAGTTCAATATAGTGTCATCCAACGTCACGAATATACAGACGAAGAACTTCACGGAATGACGAACCAACCCTTTACGTTTTATAAATGAGGGATCGTTACAAAACTTTCTTGTTTTCAGACATTTTTCAGTGCAGAATGTTCAGTCGCTACTTATTTGGATAGACTTTTGAGCATCACTTCTAGACGTTGTGATTTTTATTTGACGAACTACTTGTAGCACATTTCATTGATGGTTGCATTCCACTCCTGCGAAAGGCAGCTTTTATGTAGCGCTTTTATTTAAATGCGAATGGTGGGACAAGGTTTTGTTGTTACTGTCGTATAATGTCAGCATGTTTCTCCGCAACTGATGGTTTTTTTGTATATCGTAGACAATCCAAAGCACTTTATTGCTAAACTGGCATTTAAGAACATTTATCTTGCTATTTGATCAGCGAATGCTTTGCGGAAATTACCACTTATGTAAGCTATTGGTGAGTATTGATGGAATTGTTTGAGACCGAGTGCAGCGTATGTGGAGAGATGTTTTCATAACCTTCTTTGACGTTATGCAACTGCAAGGAAGGTTGTGAATTTATGAAGTTAAATTTGCCATACTGTTGAGCAACTATTTGAACGTTTCGTTTATTATTCAGATATTGGGTGTGGAACAAGTCCGGGAGCTGGCTAATGGAAGCACACGAATACGAGACGATACGTTGGGAATAATTGGACTAGGGAGAGTAGGGACGGCAGTGGCGATGCGTGCGAAAGCATTCGGATTCAAAATTTGCTTCTTCGATCCGCATCTGCCCGATGGAGTGGACAAAGCTTTGGGATTGGAACGTTGCTATAACCTGGACGATGTGCTGTTCAAATCCGACTGCATAACATTGCACTGTCCTCTTACCGATGAGACAAGGCATATGATCAACGATGTTGGTTCATTATTTCATTCTTTTAATTTTTTGCCTTTTCCTCACTGGTGTCTAATAAAACCTTTTATTTATTCTTTTTAAGTTCCCCAGTGATTTGATTCACACATGGGATTACTCACTTCCAGTTCTCAGAGGAATTACCACCTCATTGATTTATCTCCAAATTTACGATTTGCCGAATTTTCTTGTTGGATTAACAAAACACCGAAGCTGCCTAAAATTTTATCTCGACGAATTTTTCAATAAAATGCGTAAAATTTGCAGTTTTTGCCTGTGCTCGTGAAATGTTTGTTTGCGACTCATTTCTTGGAAAACTTTCGATTCGTTAATTCCGAGGTGAAGGGATGAAAGGAAGGACGTTGCCTCTGTGCGATTTCATTTTCGATTGCCCACAGATGTGGATATTTATAAATACTACCTAATTTTTTTTTTTAAAGTATTGATTATGGACTGTCTTCAAACATGCGTTATCTCTAAGCCGCTTGATTTTAGATGAACTTTTTTGGAGACGGAACTAAAGCTTAGAGTAGTTGGCTTTTCTTTTTTCTTTTCTTTTTTTTTTCTGCTTTCGACATATGTGGATGATCGTCTGATAGTGCATAACTATTCGCACGCATCAACTTTGCAATTTTGCCCTCCCTCTTGCTCTCTATCACTTCTACCTTGTTCCTCTCGTTCCACACAAGTCAGTATTAAGCGAGATTTTCACATCTTTGGAAAGCGAGAAAGAAATTAGGGTGGCCTGTCGCTTGGTTTCGGGCATTCATGCTTAGCACCGATCTTTACAAATTTTCAGAGTATTCCTATCAGATGCTCGTAGTAGTTGTCTTTTTGAGTGCATGCGTTTATGTAAATTTAAAATGTGATTGTTGTCTTTGTTTGATATGGCTGTGTGGCCTCCTACACTTTTCTGTTGCGAGATTCACTTGTTTAATCAAGCTTGCTAACGCGTTTTATTTGCGTATTAATGCAGCGTTTGATGTTGGGATCGTTGAAGGCTTTTTCAATGATAACAGAAAACTGCCTTGATTGCTTTAATCTTATAAGCTTTTTCTAGCATTATGACATTTTCGTTGCAAGTATTCCATGAAATTCATGGTACTTTGTGATGGGGAACATTTCAGTTTGCAAGCGAGTCGTCTAGTATCGTTGCTTAAAGAAGAAGGTGGAAAATAGCCGGAAAAACCGTATTGTGCACGACGGCATAAACCTCCTATACCACATACATCAAGTTCCTAGCACCTTTATCTATTGGCAGAACGTAACGCCACAAGATTTTCTTTTTGTGCGGCACTTGTTCTTTGCGAAGAAGACTCGTGTGAACGTTGTTGATCGTCGGTATTCGACAAGTGCATACCTTGTGTGTTCTTGAACTCGTCCATATTGGCAAACTATCGTTTAGCGCTATAGTAGCAGGTTTTTTAAAGCAGACTTTCTTATCTTCATCTACACGAGCCTTTCCCTATCATGTTTAGAATGCGTCATTCTTTCCTTCGTTAGAATGATCCCTGCGTTTAGATCGTCTGTCTCATGCTTCCCCATGCTAATTCCGACTTGTTTTTTCGTTTACATTTATTGCCTTCGAATTTGTGATGCCCATTTTTTGATGGATACAATAATCGTTTTAAATTACATTCACTAAAATTGGATTTGCCTACTTTTTTTCCACCATTTTTCGACGAAGCGTATTCAGCTCCTTGTTCAGTTGTTATAGTCATAGTGTTGTAATAAGAACTGTTTTTTGGAATTGCAGGTGAGCGCTCACCTAGCGCCGCTTCATGTGCTCTTCGTTGACTAATGTTTTTCCAAAAAACTGACTACCAACTGAGGGGCAGTTTCATTTAAGCGGTTGTTAAAACTTTTGAGAAAGCGGCTGCTTTTGAGAAAACACCGTGGGTGGTCCAAATAAATCGTAGCAAGGGTGAATGATTATAGGTTTTTCATTGAGCGGGCAGCTGATCTTTGTTTGGGTTTTGTATTTGTAAGTGATGGTTAGAAAATGATGGTGTTGTTGAAATCGCGATCTTACAGATGACAATAAAGCAAATGCGACCTGGTGCATTCATCGTGAACACAGGTCGAGGAGGTCTTATACAAGAGAGTGCACTCGGTGATGCACTGAAATCGGGCCATATAAAGGCGGCTGCGTTGGATGTACATGAACACGAACCTTTCGATCCGCTAGCCATGGGTAACGATTCAACTCATTGACTCTTGCATTTTATTACACTTTTAAGTGCTTAAGGCCTTAGATTCTGGACTCATCCTTATCCCTCGTCAAATTTGTTCTTCATATGTTGTCGTAAGACTATGTAACAGCCTTTCCTAACGATGCTGTCCTCACATTCCTTGATCCTGTTTAAACGTTTCTACCTCTCATCATCTCAGTAATAAAATAAAAACAATTTGGCTATGAGTAGATGATGCTCTTTCGTCAGTGATATGTCTTTGTGTAGTCGGACGCCGAGGTGATCTCTCTCTTACATTATGACAGTTTATGGCTTGTCTAGCAGGTAGTTGTCAAAAGTAAACTTATTTTCCAAATACCTCAAAATGTAAATACTGCAGCGATTGTGCTTACTGGAACTATCATTCGTTGCTTTACGGATTTGTCCTCTGTATATAGTAGGATCTGAAGGAGGGAGCTTCAAATTATTTTATATGTCCTTGAGTCATCGTAAGATTGCTTCATGCCTGGGTTGTAATCGTTCGAGGTCACACATTTGGAAGCACTGATTTTCTCACCTTCCTTCTGCAAAAAAAGGCAATTCGATGTGAATCTGATTCATCATTGATCTCCATTTCATCTATCTCACTTTGCATAAGCACTCTGGATGTGTATTCATGTCGGTGCGCAAAAATTTTGTTCTCCAAAAAACCGCTGCGAATTATACATTCGACGCGGAAGCACGTTTCCACTCACATTCCTGTATTCGCATTCTCATCCCACCGTTACTGGTTCTTTTTATTTATCTAATGGCTTCTGTTTGCCATGTGCTCTTCACTAAAAGCGTAATCTGCATGTTGTGTATTATTATTTGTTTAAGGCTCGGTGCATTGAGTTTTGTTTATTGTTTCATTTGGTGTATGGAATTGCTTATGAATGAGATCATTTAAATTGGAGGCGCGAGAAGCAAGCTGAGCATTACACTGATCCTAATGTGAGCATGTATGGTGCTTTACTGAGTGGATAAGTTTTGTTGCTGCTATGTGCATTAAATTTTCTCATTTAAAAGCTTCATCGAAGTAGTAATGAGAAAAAAGTATGGGAAAACCGCGAAGTACTCGTCATTTCGGTGCCATATGTTTCTTTCGCCTCGCGTAAAGTGTGACTGGTCGCATGCATGTGACTGTTATAGGATAATTCCAGATTCGTCTTCATTTCCACTCCGAACGCCTTAAGCAAGATGGTATAGTAAAGCATAGCCTCTCTTTATTCACCTTTATAAGGGTATTCCAGCGAGATACAGTTGCTACCAATGGTTATCAGACAAGCTGAACTCTAGTGATGAAGTGCGATCGTAAAACTGTTCTCTAGATTTGCCTGAACTGAGGGAGTATAGAATCGCAGTTTGTGGGCTTCCATCATCTTTTTGCGTTACGATGGGTATGTGGATGGAAGATTGCTTGCAGGACCTCTGACATCTGCACCGAATATAATTCATACCCCACATTCGGCATGGTTTTCGGATACGTCTTGCAAGGACCTTCGTCTGTCTGCGGCACGTGAGGTGAGAAGGGCAATCGTTGGCCGATGTCCACACGACTTAACCAACTGCGTTAACAAAGAGGCACTTCTAGCTGCACATTCCCGTCGACCGACCTCTACATCGGCTACGCCCAAACATCAATCGCCGACGGTGAGTTCAGTATCTTTGTCGTACTGCTTGCTTTGTACATTAGGCTGTTATTGCAAGTCTCAATCAGAGGCTTGCACGCTTTACGATTTCCGGTCAAAAGGAAGAGAAGCATCACGTAGAGGAAGATTAGTTGGGTTTTCCAGTTAAGGGAGGATTGATTTCTTGAGTGTATTGCCCCTTGTTGCGGGATATCGTGCAGTTTTAACACCGCTTCTGACTCCATGTCAAACCAGTTATAACAACTCTTGTTATGAGGGTGGGAAACCTGATTTTAAGTCTAACTTCAAAAAATCGTACAAAATTTCAAGCTGTTAACTTATCTTTCTAAGTCATGGGGCATACAGCGTACAGTTCTCCAGAAGATTGGGCGCCAGCTCTCTCGGAACGAGCCCTGCTCGCCTTGATGACCAGTTATAACAACTCATGTTATGAGGGTGAGAAACTTCTTTGAGAAAGAGCAAGGGCCTTTTATTCAAAAACATAGACTCACAAGCACTTTTTGGTTGTGAGTAGTTTTGGTTGTTTTATTCTTAATTGTTGATCAGTTGCTAGCTTCATCTCTGTCTGAATGCTTTTGTCTTTGAGATCCTTTATCCAGTTCCGTCTTGTTGCGGGATATCGTGCAGTTTTAACATTGCCCGCTTCCGACTCCATGTCAGATTCTACCATACCTGGAATGCTTCCACGCATTTTATCTTCCTGGCTGCTATCCTGGTCCAGCACTTGTTAAATTTTCGACATATTCAGTTGAGGTCTTTTGAAGAAATGTTGTCTTTCGTTGCTTAGCGGTAATAGCCCCGTACTGATATTCATCAGCATGATGTCACACTTCGAAGCTTCTTCACCACAAAGTTCTCCTTTACCAGATAGCTCCTTTACCATGGAGTTTTCACAGTTCAGCTTAAAAATCCGCGTCTGTCTGCATACAACGACGGTATAACAAAGTGAAACATTCCAGAAGATGCAACAAAATCTGCTAGGGTAAGTGCTGCAGATGCAGATTGTTGCCACTGCGTTGAAACGGGAGACTTTTCCGTGGTGGTAAAAGAGGAAGAAGAAGAGAATTGACCATTATGTGCAATGGTTGATCTTTTGCAGGGTTCAATGGACTACCGGTTGGAAGTAATTTGCCATCGTTTCCATATTCGAATCCACTGCTGGCTATGGGCAATCCATTGCTGAATCCGTTGATGATGAATCCGAGTACTGCAGCATTAGCTAGTTTTGCGAGCGCGGCCGCCGGTACGCATCACAACAGTCCTGCAGCTGCTCTCTCATCGCTTGCGGCCGCCACCTCGGGTATTACGCCAACCGCGTCTCCTGCGGCACGACAGTCCCCCGCTGTACAGATTTCGCACTCCCCCAAGGCAAGCAACATTCCTCCATCTGATATAGGTTGAACAACTTTGAGTTAATTTAAAGAGAAATAGAAAGTCGTTCATGCGATATGGAATAATGGTTGGAGCATAATAGAAGAAAGAAAAGATTTTCAGTTTTACGACGGTAATTTGCTGAAGTGGTGGTCGTTTATGGGAGGCTTCTGCTTTATTTCTTTGCTTCTGTCGTTTATGAGGTGTGTGGCTTCTTATCTGTGCATGAATGTGCTACTTTTTTATACAGATGAAAGGTAGAAGTAACAGATTGTGTTTTCTTCCCTCTGTCGATAATATTTGCTTAATTTCTTATGAAACTTTTCCTGCGAACTCCTCCTCAGTGAATGATGATCACGCCGTTAGATGGAGCAGTTCATTGCATTTCTACTCGCATCTCCTCGAATTGATGTGAAATGTCAATGAGCGTGGTAGTCAATTTTTGCTGAATAGCGTTTTGTTTCAGCTTACTTTGTCATTGTATTGATTCTTAAATGTTTGATGGTTTTCGTAGAATAATAAGAATTGTCGCACTACTAAAGTAATAAGAATAGTGAACTCAATCTAATAAGTGTGCTAAATATATGCAATGCTGAGTGTATTAATAGCTGAGAAGCTTTATGGAAAATTAACCTTGCATGCAGTGTTTTATGACGACACTGAAAAAGGTTGAGCGCAAATTCTAGGATCCTTTCATTGCACCCTATCAGTTGGACCCAAGCTTTTCGGTTCTCAAGCAAGAGCATTGACAAGGTCCCCACCTTTCGGAAATTAGCTTGTCGATAGGACTTCCAACAGATATTGTTTTTTGCGGTTTTGGTCAGTGTATTGTCAAATGAATGAGTTCGAGATGAGTTGATCATAAGGATAAGGAACACTTAGATTTTTCTGATTGAACGGCAAAAAAATTTATGCGGCTTTGAATTATGTGCTGATTTCTGCAACGTTCAGTGCTGCTGTTCTTTTTAGTTGTTGAATTAAAGTGCTGGTAATTGGAAGCCTTCTGACAAGCTCTGATGCTCTTTTATGTGTTAGATAGTATACTCGCCGAAAACAAAGGTGAGAGAAATTTCTTGGAAATTCCCCGCTGTGTTGATTTTTGAATTGATGGAGGCAGCTCTTATTCATGATGTTTAAGGCGAGAAATCTTTGCACCAATTTGGGCTAGGCCAGTGTGACGCTTTCGAAAATGATTGAATTCGTGCTTTCTTACTTCATGCAGTTTTTTTATCTTACTATATATGCATAACACAAGAAGTAGTAAACGACGTAAAGAGGCATATTGATGACCATTCTTGTCGAGTCGTTCATACTGGATAAAAAAGCAGCAAAGAAAACGTAATAAAAGTGCACTTGCTACGTGCTGTGAGCATACACATCGATGTAGAAGCTGTATTAGGCAAACCTGCTGCGGATCACCTTTGAAGTAATGAAATTAATAAATCCGTGGTGATTGTGAAATGCCGAGGCGATCGTCTGGTGGTGGTTCATGCTCTTTGATGATAGGGACAAGCCTAACATGCCTCCCGATCTCTAGAGATTCATGTTAGGCGATAAGATTTGATCACATCATATCAGGACGCTTTTCTACTATATGCTTGTTTTTTTCCCCCCAGTTGCTGCAGTTCTTTCAACCCAGTTGCTTTTTTTTCTCATATTTCGAGGGGGGATCTGATGAACAAATATGGTAAACGCTAGTGTTCCTTTTTCAAAAATTGACCGTTTCGCGTGTTGGATTGCTTAATAGTCACGCTACAACTTCATAACAATCTCATTTTGCGGGGCTGGAAATGTGGTATTCATTTCTGTCGTTGAAAAACGGAGTAATTTTCAGGCATTTGCTTACTTGGAGCGCACTCCTTCATTCTTTATCATTCCGGCTTTTTTTTGAAATTTTTCCATCAGAGATAAGTCTGCGTAATAGTCGCTTCCAAGTTTGCCCTGTGAAAAAAGGGTATTATCGAAACAATCCCATAGAAAAATTCAAGAAAGACAGTAGAAAAGATGGTTCATCGATTAGAAGGGGTCAGACTGATCGGGATCCCATGTAGGTTCATTGGTCTTCAGATCGTTGGCTGTTGCGAACGTGTTCATGCCAGGTGGTGGTTGCGTTATCATTAAGTTTCTTTTTAGGCGAACAACAGCTCTCGATCAACAATCTCACCAGCAGTGCGGCCAACCACATCGCCAGAGACGAGTGGTGAAACGAAATCCGAATCTCCTTCTAGCCAGCCGCCTTCCTCTCAGCAACACCTCGCTGCGTCATCGGTTGCGGCTGCATCTCCTTGCAAGAGTCCTGCTCCGGCTACTCTCGCCAAGGTCAGTCACTGTACCACCCACCACCCTTCATTTACAACATGCCGTATACATCTTTTATTTTGTCACTTGCTATTTCAATTTCGTTTAGTTCGGTACATTGAAGATACATGGCTAAAACTTAGTGGCATCAAGCGTGGGTGATTAGAAGCGGTAGTTTGTGATTTAGAATTAATATTGTGGGGACCTATTAGGCAAGTTTGTTTGCTTGCTTGTAAACTATGGCTCAATAGTAAAAATACTGTTGTGTCATCGCATTTGTCGTCGGCAGGCAGTGTTTCTTCGGTTGCAGATGATTGATGCAACGTTCAGGTGCCAACGATATCGATCGATGCTTTGGGTGGGATGACCGCCGAGGAGGCGCCAACTGCAGTTAAGCTTGATGCTGAGTGATCCTCAAACATTTGTCGTTTTTCACTTTGTTCACCAATCGTCTCTACCGGTGAGTGATTTTTCTTTTCCTTTAATGTCGCCCGCTGTCAATGCGTGTTGCCCATATGGCCGAATATGCATGACTAAACATGACCTTCATCCAGTTCTTCTTCCCCTTCCCCCGACCTCCTTCCTCTTCTCTGTCTTCTCCCCACTTGTTTTCCCCAATGTATTTGGGCTTGTGGCTGTGATATTCATTTGCTGTCGTATGGCTTTGAGAGCTCAGGGAGGGGTATCAACTTGAGCATTTAAATTGCCCATTCATCTCATGCGTGGTCTGTGATGGACAGTGCCATATTTACTCAATGATGAAAGCCGAACAGCAGAAGTAGTCGTCCCTTTAAAGCAGTGCGTATTGTGCTTTCAGGGGTTGGGCCGTCTGTTGTAGAGGGTGCACTAATGAAGCATTTGTGTATTTCAAATTCGGGGGAGGAAAATTCCACCATCTACATCCTTCGATTTCTCACAGAATATTTTGCACACTTAAAAGGTTTCTGGAAAACTAAGCGGCGTGAAAAGTATGTACAGTGGTTGTTCAATGATCAAGCTCGGAACACATTGTCTTCTTATGTGAGGAAGAGATTGCTGGTAATACTTACAGATATCCTCATCATTGTTGTTCTGCACCTATAAGTTTTAGAGTGGATTTGTCCTACTTAATTATTTATCCTTTTTGAAAATTAGAACCGGTCGCTCAGAATTTATTTCCACAATGTTACGTTCGGTGCGCTAATAAATCGAATAAAAGCCCGAATGAAAAATGCTCGCAGTACACTTGCTGATCGCATCATAGAGCATCGAACATATTGCATTGTGCTCGTAGATTAGTTATTTTTCTCGTGTTGCTAGAGCGTTGGGCCCCAGAGTGCATTTGCTGGTCGCATCTACTTACAGACGTTTTTCTACAGTGCCGTTCTTGAGGAGGGGGGAGTGATGTTTTAATGCATTTTTCAAATATAACGGTTTTTACTTCTCACAAAGCTGGAATTTTTTGACTCCCGAATATTTGTTTGCAGTGAGAGCGTGCGTTTATTATATGAACTGGAAGAGTTACGTTAGTCGTTGTAAGTATTGTCGGAGTTGCAACAAGATAACGTGACCCTACCTTCTTCCTCAGATCGGCCACTATGGTGATCACCGTGAAATAATTCATCGGTTCATGTGTAACAACACAAATCGCCGAGTGCTAAATCGTTCGGTGTGCAACCGTATTGTTTTATTGTTTGTTGGTTTTGTTGTTGTCGTTTTGTCATTTCCCTCATTGTGTTCTTGCCTGAATTACTTGAATTGTCACCATGTGCATCTTCTTAACTCCAGAAGTGCTTTTAGACGATTGTCCAGTGCTATACCGAGTGTGAGCTGAATTTCAACTCAGAACTTGTTGTCGATCTTACCGTAACAAGTATGTTTAATTCACTAAAAGCTAGCGATCTTTTTTTTTTTTGCAGTTGATCAGCCCACTATTAGAAAGGAAGGAACTTAAGAGACCTTTCATGGACAGTGAATTCAAAAGCCTCATTACCTGTAGTATAAGTGCTGCTCTCTTCTTCACTCAGTAGAGGAATGATTTTGTTGTGTATTATGAAACGAGTTGTTGTGTTGGCAGTTCCTCATCGTTTTGTTTTTACACAGTTTTATCTCAGTTCAAATGTTTTATTCTGGTGATTTATTTGTTTTTTATTTTTATTGCATATGCTGTGAGTTTATGCTGATGAAATATTGATGACACATTGCGGTTGGCACGTTTCACATTGTTTCATTGTTTAATATCTGTGCAGTTGTTCGGCGAAGATCGCATATAAGCCAGACTAGTTAGGTGAACCAGTATGGTGGATGTGAAGCACATGTAAATATATAAGTTGCTCTTGTAATAATAATAATTGGAGTAACTGTTGAGTAAATTGATAATTAAGGACAGCATCGGATATTTGAAACAATGGATGGTTATTGAGAAAGTTTTAAATGAGCGTTGATGAGATATACTCCAATCGAAGGGATGAATTTTAAACGTTTCTTTAAGCAGTATAAAAAGCAGTTTTTATTGCAATAAATAAATGAAGTTAAAAGCGCGCAATTACTATGGCTAGTAATGATGTTGTCCACCGGATCTCATGCTTTTATGCGTTGTCTTCGCATCTCTCATTTGTTCTCAGTGAATCGTTTTATTCAGTGTGCCGCGGATTTTTTTCCTTTAAATTTTCATGTCGTTGATTCTTTATAATTCATTGCTTTTTTGGTGACATTTGGAAATGCAATTCATTCAAACGTTTTTATTCACGTATACAATTCAACGAGAGAGTTTACAGAACAGCGGGAAAAAAACGTAGGAATGCGTCAGACAATTTCGTTTTTTTTCCTCCTCTTTGTTCATTAAATACACAGTTGCGAGCAGTAGAATTCGTTTCTTTCTTCTTTTTTTGTTCTCATTGCGGCATTCATAGATGCTAATTCGGTGTAATGCTAGTAGTATGGCTTGAGTTGATGAGAATGGGAGTTGCAATGTCGCTTGTTGAGAGGGCAAGCTACAAATAACCGCATTAATTGAACCGAAAAACAAAAAAAGAATAGTTGATTTAGAACGCTGTGATGTCGCCCCTAAAGAGCCCTCGAGGACACTTTTATGTAAGCAAAATCGTCCTACTAATCAACGATGATATAGGCACATTTTTGAAAGTATTGCGCGATTTGTTTGGAAGAAAGGGATCTCCACTCGCATCTGTGATGGTATGTGTGAAAATTAAAGTGATGGTTGTTTCATGATCGTACGTTTCACAGGATCAAGAAACTTGTGTGGCATTTGTTTGGGTGGTTTCGTTCACCGACGAAACACTAGTGGTTTCGATGTTCTGCAGCCAAGCGTTGATCGTCAAATTTGTGAGTTGTTTTGGTGCAAGGCATTCGCATGTTGTTCGCTGCCAGCAGTGTGCGGGCTCACTTGGCGTCGCGGTTGTTGATTCATCGTCGTGTATGGCACTACCGAGATCTTAATTCAATATGTGTTAATCAGTGATGCCGTCGTAAAATTAGCGATCAGTGCGTTGCTAAGGGAGAGGGAAGTATTCAGTCTTCTTATTTTGCTGAAGACTACACAGATTGATCCAATTATCTTGGTGGTAAGAATCACAATGTCTCGCCTAGGCAAAGAAATATCGTTTTGTCGCATGCCTAGTTTGCTAGGCCATTCAATCAACAGAGGTATATCTCTTTTGAATGGAATGGAGATTGGGCTGGCACCTACGCAACATTTAAACAGCGATGAAATGAACGAGAATGTCACGCGTCGACGGTGAATTGTTCGGCATCTCTTAATTTGCTGTTTATTCACATAAGTCGGATAATGTCTATTTTGCAGCATAGACGACCTGTTATTGGTCACCTGATATCACTTCCATTAGCGTTATTTCCGCAGACCTATATTTCTCAAATTTTCTTTCACTTGATGACCAAAATTTCTTTCACTTCAGCGACTATATTCTTTTGTGCGCCATATAGGGCTTCGTTTATTTGTGGTACACCTATTGCTGCTCGAATAACTCTGTTCAAAATGGGATGCGGTTAAGCTCTCTTACGTTTGCTTTGCAATCGGTTTTGTTCTGCCGAGTTTAACTGGAAGGGGATTTTCCCAACACGTGGCTGAGTTTCTAACAAAACTGTCTTTCTTTCCTCTGAGAAAATTTCCATAGTTTATCTTCATTATTCCAGTTTTCTTCAGCTGCACTTTCATTTATTAAACAGATTCTTAAAGGCGGTCGAAGAGTCAAGAAATTGGAAAGGAAAAAGCGCATTAGAAGGGAAAACACTGATGGTAATGAATATCTAGCAAGGTAATCTGCTGAATTAGCTAAAAGGGAGCTAACGTCAATGAAATCGATTTTAGCTAATTCAGCTGGTACATCATGGTGAGTATCATCGAAGTAATGGAAACTATGAAAAAGAGAAGTGATGGTAAAGTGAAAAGAAATTGATGGAAGACTACAGTAAAGCATAGCCCAATGAAAGACGTAATAGATAGGCTTTAGTCAGCACCAAACTATTCTTACATGGCACCAAGAGGCACCCACAAATCGCACTATGACGATGTCATCCATACATGTCTATGGCAACATGAAACTTCCTAGTGATGTACTTGACCGATGAATTGAAGCTAGATGAATCAAATTTAGTTAATATAGTTTACATTTCAGGCATAGTTTAGCCGCATGATTAAGATTCACTTCTAGTGAGCGATAAAAATTTATACATGAGGCGTCTGTATCGCTTAAGCCCGAAAAGTGAACCGACTTAAATACTAATGCATATGTTCGTAGTTTACCTACTTATTACCGGAGTTGGTTGATTTGATGATGGACAGTACAGAGGTGCATATTCAGCTAGCTAGACTAGTAATGCTTCTTCGACGTTTCATCAAACAGCCTTAACAATCGAAACAAAAAAACACTATTCAACTGCTGAATTTTTGGTGGCGAGTTGAAAATAATTTTTAGTCATTTGCAGACAATAAGTTGCAATTGCGTAAAGAGCCTCTTTTAACACTACTCTCATGTACATCAGCTATGTTGACGCAATAACAAAAGCAAATAAAACAAAGGAATTAATTGCAATCACCTGGGAGACTTTTTACGGCACGTAAAATTGGCGAGTAATCTGAGCAAAGCACTGTCGGTAGTGAAGTTTGTGATGCACTCTTTATGTCAATCTCCGGCGCCTCGCTCTAGAATGTCACATTATTTATTAAGTGCAACTTCACTGATAAAGCGCGTCAAGCAGTTGGCGCAACAATGTGCTTTTTGCAAATCCTTATGTCTATAAAGATTAGCCGTTCACATGCATCGTTAAAATCTTGAAGTACTGCTATGTGCAACATTTTTCATGAGTTGACAAAACTCTGAACTTATTTAATATGAAGTAATTAGACTAGAAGGTAAAACTTCTGCTCACTGCCATGTGGCACTATATGCACTGCAATCCTTTGTGTGGCACAACAAGGTTTATTGTTAGGCAGGAGCTTATTGCTGAATTCCGTCTAAGGATTGGAATAGAAAAGGCAATGGGCGAAGCTAACTGTGGATACAGCCAGTGATCACTCAAGTAGATGTTCTTGATTACACTGAATACAGGCAGAGAAAACGATTCTTGACCTATTAAAATGTTGTTTTTTTTTTCTTTAAAAATATGAGTTTGTCTGCTAACAAAATGCTATTTGCGCCGATTGATGAAGAATATTTTAGCGTCCACTTACCATCCTGCATTATTATTCAATAGAAAAAACTATGTCAGAAAAGGTTTGAAAAGGATGAGCGCGCGATTTACTTTTATATTGAGCAGAGAAAAAAAAGATTTCAATATATAGTGGTCTGCAAAGAGCGCAGACATGAGAACAGAAGCAATAATTGAAACTACTCAATTGACTTAAAATAGGCTTCATCAGATGCCGAAAGTTTCGAAACAATTTTCTATTGATTTCAAATGATCGATGGTCGATGTTAATTGATATTTTTGCAACGATTTTAGTACTGATGCGAAAAATCGGCAATGGACGATAATGAAGAGTATACAGTTTCCTTAAAATCATGGCATAATTACTGAAAGAGTTGAATTATTGTCGCACTACTAAAAATCCCAATGATGGTTTGAAATGATTCGCGATAATCTTTAAATTGTTTTTTGACTTTTAAAGGGGATTTTCTTAGCTAATGAAACGTTTGAAGCTACAAGAAATATGAACTCTTTTAATTTCATTGAAATAGGCTGTAATATTTTCTGAGGCGTTTAAGATTATCACAAAAAAATGAATCACAGATTTAAAGTTGTGCCAGAAAAGAAAATTGAACTCACATTCAGAGAATTTCAAAATTTTTTAGCATTTCTATAAAATATAGGGCACAACAACACGCACAAATTAAAATTTGTGATATTATATGACAGTAAGTGAGAATAAATAATGGCATATATTTTTCATCTCAAAAAGTAGAATTATTTCTTAACAATTAAGTTACTATTGCCTAACGATGCATTTCAGGTTCGAAACTTAAAATCTCCAAAAATGAAATAAAATTTGAGCCACACTTTTATGCATCTCTTTATTTAAGGCAAAAATGTTTAAAATATATTCACAACGCATTTTATGCTAATGTGATGTATCACCTCAATATTCACAACTCGAATAATTGTCGAGTATATTTTTTGAAAGCAAAACGCCGAAAAAAGAAGAGAGAAGAAAATTTTGAAATGCCTATTTGTATGTTTCAAAGTGACTTTCGCATAAATAAGATAAAAAAGGATTGAAAGATGATCCATATATGTTAAATAAATCACTGAATTAAGAAATTTGAAATGAGAACATTTAAGGGTACTGAATTAACAAATTAACAAGTAAAATTGCAACAACTTTAATTCGAATATGCTAGAAAAGAGGGTTGTTAATTAGCTGAAAAAGATGAGAAAATCGATGTGCAAACCATTTCGGAAATGAATTGTTCTTTTCAACGTCAGAGACACTATTCAATAAGGAACTGCAGAGTACCTACACATACTAATGAATAAAAAGTTATGTTGCACAAAAAGGCGCATATGACAGCTTTGTCCAAGGCGCACTTCATTACTTGTCCATTTTTAGCTGAATTTGTGCACAAAAAGAACTTAGTCATTTTTCACACACTTATACTGTTATGTAGAAAGTATTCTTAGCAATGCACCACTCGAATAATGCTGGTGCTTTTAAAGGCATTTCTCTAAATTATCGAGCATAACTCGCCTCATTGAACGCATATTGGCTGCTCTGAGAGGTGAATCCAAATATCAATTTTAAACATCCGTTAGAAAGCCAACCTATTTGCCATAGTGCGCGAAGGCGTATTTCCAAAGCATGAAAATGGTGCTATGCTCATGCACTTGAGGCAGTCGGCCGCAAAGAAGAGTAAGAGTACTAATCGGTTCAGTGAAATTAGCATGTGACGTGATAATTATATTCCGCTAACCAATAAGGATGTGTGTGGGCGCATGTGCGTGTGTTTATGCGTGTGTCTGTGTATGTGCGCTTGCAGGCATGTGTATGCGTGTCTTTGGTGCGTTTGTGTATTTATGAATGCGAATGTCTGTATATATGTCCGTTAAAAGAATTATCGAGTGAAGGGTTGCAAGTGAGTGTTCAACAAAATACATAGAAAGAAACGAAACCTGTAAGTGAACATGAAGGGACCACAACGACGAAAGGAGACTCGGTTGCGAGGCCGCCGACCCAATGTGAAGCAACTCCATACTCGGGTGCCCCACATTGATTTTGTCTTTTGGCGCCGCGCACTTTCCCGTCGCCGCTCAACCTTCTCGATTTTCACATCGCTTTGCACAAATGAGCTTTTCGAAACGCTCGGGGAGCAGCTATCCGCAATGTCCACTTATGCCGAACTAGCTAACCAACAAGCATTCTCCTATCAATACTTTTGTTTTTCACTATGCATCTTTCACTGCGACCAGCTTTCAACTCACGTTTCTATTTTATCAACCTGTCGAACTTGTTGTTTATCTGTTTCCGCATCATCTGCATTTGGTTAAAAATTAACTTGGAGCAATTCCTTAGCGACACACTTCGTCGATAAGGCTACGAACAATGCGCTCGAAAGCGATGGCTTTACTTTGCTCGTTGACCTCCCGCGTAGAAACAACATAAGCCTGTATGTCGCTGCATAATTAGCAATAAAGTCACTCATTTTAAATTCGAAGACAACAGTTGAAATGGTTTAAAACATGACGACTGCAATAATGATAAAAACTCTTCGCAATTCAGCAGTCGGAAAATACCTACTGTCATTGTTGCACCGGTTTTGTGCAACATAAAACAGCAATAGTAGCATGGAGAAGAGATGTCAGATTCAGGTTTGCGGAACATTAATAGCACTTTGTATTCTTTGATTGCGAGGCCAACTCTACTGTTTGTAATTTCAACTTTTACATAATACGCGTCTTCAGAATGCTGACGTACATAAATATTTACCTTTCTTAGGGTTTCCTCCATTTAGTGAGCGCCAAATCGCAGACGTCATATAGGTTTTGGATTTTATTCTGTGACCAAACCGCTTAAACTTTAAACCATCTACCAATCATAGCAAACATAGTGAATTATCTTTTTGTGCTTATCCTATTTTCGTCGAACAGAGTGAGTTGCTGACATCCTTGAGACATAAAAGGTGGCTCCGAACGTGACTCACCTCTGGATAAACTAAGAAAACGCGAACAGTCGAATGGATTTTTCTTTTGCCTTTTACTTTTATTCTTGTTTACTAGTTATTTACAATTGTTATTTATTCTTAATTTGTTTATTAGTTATGCCACGCGCAGACATTGGGAGGAGTTCATGAACTGTCGACGGAGACTGAACTGTAAGCAAGCAGTTGTGGCGATCTGATTCCCTTGACTTCTCAATATACGATTTTTTTCTGTGTGAAATTTTGGAAAGGAAATTATGCACGAATGATCCACATGCTCTGAAGGACTGAAAAAGAGCATCCAGAAGACTGTTCAGAGCATCGGCATGGAAGAACTGCAAGTCACTTTCTGTAAACATGCTACAACATGCTTAAGAGTGCGCAGACCTCACTGGAAATCACTTTCAGCACTTCCTATAATCGGTAACCATGTATATCAGTATGCAAATATGCGTATGAATATGCAAATAAAAGTAAAAATAACAAATGGGAAGAAATCTATTTGTTTGTGGGCACAATCTTAGCAGAATCGAAGACAGGTGTTTCTGCACATGCTACATATAAAAGTCATTTTTCGCTAATTACCTTTTGTTGTGGGTGGAGCTGATATGTTTATTGTGTACTTAATGCAGTTTTGAAGGCTAAGTGATCAATGAAATATAGCAGCAGTGGGGTTTTTTTTTTCGCTGAAACATTAAACATTACAAAGAATCTTCACGAATTTTTCACGCTAAACATTCAAAACAAATATTTCGCAGGGCGCTTGCTTGTTTGTTGTTATAATGCGGTGTAATACTTTTCCATGATTGCCACCTTTCAAGTAACCGGCTGACAAAAGAATGAGCCGATGAAAAATGTGGAAAGTTGGATCGTCTGATGGGAAAACTTTTGGAAGCTGCGTGTTCTCTTGAACCTCTAAAATACAATTATGCTCGCCTTCAAATATCTTTTGCACCTGCTAATTTCCTTTGGGATCCGCTTCTTCGCGACTTAGTCCCTTTGTAGAACGAACGCATCGAGTTGGCAGACCAATTTGGCCGAAGAAAAACATGGATGAAGAGCAACTTCGTGAAGCAACAACTAGCAGAAGGTGAATCGAGGTTGCCGTCAGCTTAAAGGAAAGGTGCTATTTTAGCTCTTTCCATGATTTGTAGGCTTCCCACCTACTCATTTTTCTTCTTGCTTGAAGGTTATTTCTATTATTTCTATCATTGCTGATGTTTCGAATAGTACGAAACCAGAGCATTTCTTCGCATTGACTTTTAATTTATGAACTTTGGTAACTGCATTCATCTCCTTACGTTTGAATCCATAAGGACATAAAACAGTCGGCGATGATTTCACTCACCGTTTTCATTTGGCCTATTTGTTTAATTCTTATTGGCCCATTTGACAGTTGTCGAGAGATTATCCTGTCCGCCTTTACTAATTGTAGGGTATTGTATTGTATCGGTCTTGCTTGCTAGTGAAAAAAAAACATCTCCGAAAGGACGATCGGCTAATCTTTTCTAGTCATTTTTATCACCAAAAATAGTACTTGCAATTTAACGTAGAAATTTGGAAAAGCAAGGAGCAACAGCTGGATCCACCTCGAGAAGCTGATTTCGTTTTTTATAACTAAGCATGCATGAAAGACAGCTTTTAATTGCATCAATGAAATTGAAATTCGAGAGCCATGAATTTGAGTCTTCTACTCTATGCGAAGAGTTAATGCGATAGAATGTTTCTAGAACAAGTTTGCAATGTTTTATTTCGGATGGACGCATTACACACTTTTGGAGCAGTTCACTGCCATATGACTGCCGTCGCACTACTGGAAATTAGCTGTTATGCTCATCAAATGATTCATCGCTTAGTACTGCTTTCGGTTTTAAGAGAGCTCCGACCAGACTTTTTGGCTTCATCATACCGAGACACTTCAACCAGCAGCCTCATCGGGACGAAGGTTGTGAAGCAAGTCCGAATCCCTCCTCTTGAGTGATCTTGAGTGGAACACCTATGAATTGACGTCAACATCCGATAGGCAGGAGAGGAGTCTAAGCCCTAACCTTCACCCGCTCTCACAACTTCACCTAAGCGGAAGTGAGAGCGATATGAAGAGATATTCGTTGTGAATGATTTATCGATTGACGCAAGTGAAATGAAAGTAAATAAAAATTAAATAAAGCTCGCCAAATACCATATCTGAAAGGGAACTAGCTCAGGCCTTGTGTTCCATTACTGTTAACTGTATCTGTGCCATTTATATAGTTTATTTTATTTTATTTTATTTTATTTTTTATTTATTTTTATTTCATTTTATTTTACTCTACTTTTCAATTTTTTTGCTTAAGGATCCCTAAACATCTCATTGCTTAATATCGAAGAGAAAAGCAATGAGTTGCAGACTTCGCTGAGTATCGTTGATGAGACTCATTACGATGCTCCAACAGTACAAGAGGATAAGTTTTGGTCTAGTGGACATGTGGATCCGATGTATCCATCTTCGGCTGATGCCCAAGAAGTTAATCCATTGGTTGGATCAGCTATTAATGCAAAGTAATTAATTCATTATTTATATATGCAAAATCTTTAAAAATAATTATTATATGTTATATATCTCTACGAACGATAATATCATTGAGAAATTAGATAAGAAATTAGGAAATAATATTAGATTATTTATTTATTTATTTATTTATTTATTCATTTGATGTACGGTGATTGAAGAGTGGAGTGTTTTTGATCCATTTTCATGGTCTTTAAGATCCTGATCTTCAAGTTTAGATCGTCTGAAAATTCGAGGAAAAGTTCCGATTTGAAACAATCAAAGATGCTGCATCCATCGAGTTTTATTTGAATTGTTTTATATCTGTATTCTACAATGGATAATGTTGTGGTTTATTTTGAAGCAAATTTTTTTGTTTGGTTGGTGGCGCTGATTTGAATTCACATCAAGTGTCTTTGATATGCTGCTTTTTATGCGGTACCTTATGGTTTTCGGAGCAACAACTGATCAGAAGAGAGAATTGTATCCACTGTGAGAAGGGTTTTAGTCCGGCGGTCACACTGAAAGTCCCGGTTTCATATATGACTGAGGAAATAACTGATTTCCTTCATATTTTGAAACAGCGCAGTTTTTCAGTGTAATCATTTTACTGTTATTTGCGAAATGAGGACGAAATTCTGCAGGACACGATAACAGTCTATCTTCCTGGCACTTTTGTCCATCCGGGAAGGAATTCTCTCGAAATCGCTTTAGGAGTAGTACTAGAGATAGGCCTATTTTCTACGGCGATTGTGGCTTATTTATTAGTTGCATTTAATATTTTAGCCTACCATGGTGCCCAATGCTGAACTCAGTTTATTAATTGCTAAAAAGTTTTAGGCGAAAAGGAGAAATGAAGGAAAGGGTGGAGGGGATGGAAATGAATCCACTACTTGCTTTTTTTCTTGCAGCTTCATTCTCCTTCAAGTTCTAGTTCAGTCCACTGATTTTTTGCTGCAATGATGGTCTTTACTGCACCTCTTTAGACATTTGCTATTATTTTTCGCACAAGAAATATTTGATCTTGAATTTGCTCAATGTGCTCTTTCTTACTTTTATTTCATTAATTTTTGTTGCTTAGAGTTTTTATATCATTTTTAGAGGTTGAAAATTTTTTTCTTCCATCTATATAGTGTACGTCATATTGGAACGATCCCAAGAGTGAGGATTTTTTTTTTTTGATGAAGTAAAAATTCGCCGAAAATTTTCAATTCCTAACGATGAAAGACTGTGCATCTCCAAACTTTTCGTCTTTTTTGTTTTCATAAATATTCTGCAAGGAAATAAGTTATATTTTGCCTTAAAGGCAATTTGTTTTCATATCACCGTATTGCGGCAATTGTTTCAAAACTTTCTATGATGCGGGAACTCGATTTAGTTTCATAAAAAATATGAAGCAGTTTTTTTTGTGAAGTTCATTTAACGAGGTTGCAAAGATTTCCTTTTAATTTCGCCGCATTATTTTGTTATTTGTAAATTACACCTTTTAAATCTTCCATTGAAGTAGGTGTATTCTATTTGAAACAACTGATTCGATTCTGATTTATTGGCAAAACGACTTGAGGAACAAATATCTACCGAAGTGAGATAGACAGTAGAGTAGTTTGTTTTTTTTCAGTTTTTCATGTTGAAATCTCAATCCCCTTCTTTGAACCGGGATTTCTCATGTCCTATTCTTACCTCATATGTAAGATGGAGTAATGATAAAGTGCTGATTGCGTAGAAATGTTCTTATTTCTATGCTTGAGATGAGTGTAAAAGGTATATTGCATCCGCTTTTAACAGTCTAAAGTTGCGTTTTTGCACGATAACTGCACGTTATTTACACGACTATTCCCCGCTGCTCGATTGCAGCGAGAAATTGTTAATCAAGATTGAAGGATAAAAGTTCATCAGTGCTGAGAGAGCGCTCAAAAATGCTTCCATCACTGCGATTCTTGCCTTAAGAAACGCTTTGGGTTACTAGCATTAGCGAGTGCCAGCAAATGAAGGTGTTGATGAGCAAAGGCCGTGGTCCAGAAGTGCGGCGATTCAACCAGATCTTCATGTAAAGGCAGTGTTGTGAGCTCGATTACAAAGTATTCGATTGCATAGAAGTTATTAGAATTTTTCAAAAAAAGATTAATTTTATTTCTGGAACCCTCGATTTTCAATCTAAGATGTGTTGCCTGCCACTTTTTACTACTTTTTGCCAACACTTTTGAACGGAGTTGACTCCTTTTTCTTCTTCTCCAGAAGTCCAGTGGCTACAAGCAGAAGAAAGAGATCAGTTCTTCTTTGAAGACCAGAAGATGGTCAAAATTTTTATTTAACACATAATTGCTAAGAGATCTGAAAAGAAGGTAGTTTGAAGGAGCCAAATCCGCATTGACAGCTAATGAGATGAAATTTTTCATCCGAGGTTTCGCGCAGCAAGACGGGTCTCCTTGGATACAATTGGCCTCGCGTTGTCGTACACAAGAAAAAACTTGCTTCAAATACGGACGCAATCCTGAGAGCATCTGGACGAGGTGATACAGTTGATAACATTAGGACGCTTAGGCCCTTGGTGGTCAGCTCCACCAACACCCCACTAGATACTGGACATAGCCTATTTTGGGCACAGATACTTTTATTGGTTAGGGCTGTGGCTCTCCCCTGAAGCCTACGATTTATAGGGCACTTTTCTCGTCATTTTTCATCAAAGACACCATTTCCTAATCCCTCTTAATAGCATCTTCATCGAAACGATTCTTCTTCATCACTTCGTCGGTATCAATCGACAAGTTTTTCACATCTTTTCAAAATCATGAGGAGTGTCTATGATGGAGGGGTTGGTTGGTACTCATCGTGTGTGCTGGCCAACGAACGAGTAGTCTGATGCGTATCAGCCTCTACGAGGCGCCGCAACTTATGAAGACTAAACTGGTGCTCATCGTTACCGAGGCTGATCAGTGAGGTCGTAACTCTTTACGCAAAAGCAGGAGAAGTACTGCTGACATGTGCATTTAATAAGAGCATCGCTTCTAAGTGTTGCGGTGTTGTTTCCGCTGTGAAATATTCCAGTTCAAATTTGTATAGAGTGCGATGGACGTGGGCTGAAGTTTCAATCAATCTTTAGACAGCAAACGCAAGCTTCCGACGTCGGAATGAGATGATGGTGAGGGCAACAATTGGTTGCCTATGTATATTCAAAATAAATGTTTTATCGCAACCTCGAACAAATCTACAATATTTTGAGTGAAAAGAAAACGTTCAATACTCTTTTTACAACCGAATAATTAACTTCCTTTTCAATTGAAATGTCGTTGTTGTTTGCAGAACGAACAATTGTTGACACTTTTTCAACTTCAATTTTTTTTTATACTTTCATCGATAAAGCATCGATCTACTCCCCACTGAAATGTACATAATATGCAGCAGTTGCAGTGGTCAAATTTTTTGAGGCATACAGTGCGTTCTATTTTGTATGAGATTTTGAACTTCTATACTGTGCATAAAATTCAACTTTTTTCCAAATTAGATTAAAATTTCAATCAACCTTTAACGTATAATTTCAATTTTAAAATCCCAATCAAAGCTAAAATTTCAAACAATTATTGCATATTATTGAACTGCGTTCACTTAATATAAAAAAGTGGCACAAATACTGCATATAGGTAGATTCAAGAATTTCACGCACTATCAGCAACAAAAGTTTTATCTTATATGCGTCAGCATATAGGGCTACGCAAAAAATGGATTTTTTTGCCCAATGAAAACAAACGCGATAGTTCATGGAAGCATTCAGCCCAGTATTTGTTCTTCATTCAGAAGCTGCAATTTTTATGAATTCCAAGGCAATCAATCCTTTAGAAAGATGATAACGCCAAAACAGCCTAATCGATTGTCATTTTGCAAATTCTTCAGTGTGCTTGAAATCATAAGCTAAGCACATCATAGGCTGCATCCATCTCTTTTTGCATGATCGTCTAGGAGCCTCTAGCATTCCGGTAGGAAGCGGCTTCACCTAACGAGAATTACTTCATATCCGAATTTGCATATGAAATCTCATTTTAGGGAGAAAGGAGTTAATTTGCGTGATGTGTTTTAAGAAGTCGTCGTGTCTTTTTTTCGAAAATTTTCCTTTCTTCTCATGTAAGATTAGTGTGACAAATTCGCTGACTTTGAGCAATCTGAGCAATTTTTGTGTGATTTTGAAAGACTTTTGATACCATAAAGGCGAGTTGTTTGCTTAATTTTTTACACTTAGTAGACCAGTTTTAAAAAGGGTGAACCACATTCATAAACAGCTACACTACAAGAGAAAAGCGTTTAAAAACGTCGCTGAAGGCAAAAATCTAAGATTTATTTGTTTAGATGACGTGCTAATTCTTTGAAACTTCTTTGATCGTTTCGTGTCTTCCAAAAGCTTGACAATTGCTTCTTAAGGATTCTCGGATTGTGACGAAATCTGATGTAGTCATGAAGGCGAGATGTTACGTTCAATTTTGAACATTGTCATACTCTCTTAACGATTGACTCGTCCGTAGAACGTTCTTCGACTAGAAAGAGGCTGCATTGGCACAAGTTTATTTGCAATGGGCAATGCTAGCACATATCGGTGGCACTATGTTTAATACACTGGAAAATGTTTCACATATGGCTGATAAACCAGTACTGCAAGTGCTTTAAAAAAGTAATGCAGTATAAGAATTTACCAGTGAACGAAAGATTTTTCCCACCCATATCATTCATTAATTCCCAAGCGATCCGTCGGTCTTCATTTATTTCATTCGTTGGTCGACGTGAAATACATACATCCGATTGGATCTGTCGCAGAAATGAAGAACAACACAACCACTGCAGACATTTTTTATTTACCGAAGATTCAAGCACCTAAAGATACCAAAAATGCTATAAATTGATGATTTGAAAAGAAGTTTGATTGCGGAGCCCTTAAGATTTCAGCATATCGAATTTCGTCACAATACAAACTGCGCCTATTAAATTACATCAAAGCAGCTTTTTTGGCGCCAGATGACTGACAAACAAGCAACAGAGATGCACAATACGCCGTTTCTCGGCATCCCATCCTCCTACGCCCTCCAGTAAACCTGTTCGAGTGGAGAAAGATACCCTTTCCAATCAAGAATCCGACTGTTTAAACCTGTAACTTTGTACAGTGCTGTTGTGGCCTCCTAAAACATTATTGCGAAAAACAATCATTTCACATGATCGAATTTTGGTAGCTCGGGAACCTGTAACCCTCTAAGATTTTGGAATGCTTGTAGCTCGGGATTTTATTCCAGATTGTACGGTATATGTATGAGCATATATCGAACGGTTTCCAAAAAGAACATTTTAAAAAGTCGGAATGTAGTACGAGACGTTCTAAGGCTAACATGTAGAAAATAAATCAATTTTTTGCTGTTTTGCGGACGCTAACCACGAAATCGTGCACATTTATTTCCTCGTGCTAAAATGGTGGTAGTTATTTTGACTAATTACGCTGATAAATTCTCATTTGGAATTAAGCTTTGCTTAAGTTTTATGACGGAAATTTTTGTAATATCGTTCACAAAAACATTTCGTTCTTTAGCGCTAATGAATTCCCACTGGCAACAACTCGAAGCAAGAGATAGGCATCCGACTATCTCTGGCTATATTCACGCAAATATTTCCGAATTTCACTAAGAATGTAAAATTTCAATAGAATTAGAAAGATGTTGTTAGCTAGTTTCTGCTGATGATTTTTTTTCTTTCTTTTGCTAACAAGGTACCTTCTCAATAATGCCCATTGAGTAAGTTTCCAGCACTTCGAATTGTGAGCTTTGATGTGTTCATTGTTTTTCGTGTGTTGCTTTGTTCGAAACGCATAATTCCACCAGAATAGTAAACTGTCAGTGATGAAGCGGGATGGAAGTTGAAGTGAGCCTGCGGCACACGTGCCAGCTGGTTTGGCTAAAGCGAGCGCGACTACGCACGAGCGCAATCGCGTTGAGCGTGTTTTGATCGAAGCTTCAACCAGTCAGGCATCAGTTTTGAGACCTCTGCTGCATCCGATGGATAGGGGCGCGTGGTTTCGGCTGCAGGGTAAAGAAAATTGCGTTGAAGGATGCGGCATCCAGTGCAAACGGGGTTAGACGACGACGACGACGACGCAAACAACATGCTCTCATTCACGTGCAATGTGCCGCTGTTTACGAGCACGCGATCGGTTGGCCCGAATTGTTCGCTTTTTCCTCGCGCACAGCCGCACTGGTTGGCGCATAAACAACACAAACCCGCTGACCAAATCTATCTTCCTCTCTTCCTCTGTAAAAAGTCGATGGTAGCGACTTTCGTCTTGCTTATTTCAAGTGGCTCCACTCTGTCTCCTAGCACTCTAGCTATATTTGTAAATACCATATAATGTTCACTGAATGGGAAATGCTGTTCTCTGTATAGTGGAACCCATATCTCAAATATTTCACTTAAAAGTGCACAATTTGGTTTTTGCACATTTTTCTAAGCAATAGGCCCTAGTTCATAGACTATGATGTGGAACAGCGCAACAATAACTAAACATTTTTCAGTTTATAAAAATGAAGATAAAAGACAATTTCTGCATTATTGTTACTAACAGTAGAAATCAGCGTCTGTCGTACAATTTCCCAACAAAATTATTTCTTTGTGATAGCTATATTAACATTTAATCGCAAAAATTTGTGGATCTTTTTCTATTGTACTATACATTTCATGCTCTTCATTACATCTGAGCCAAAATGATTGTGATCTTTTTTTCGCCCATTTAGCCTGGAAATTTCTTTCTCTTTGAGTTTCTATTTTTTATTTATTAGGCTGTCTTTGAGCTGACCAATGTTACAAGATAAGAGTTTTATTTATATCTTTTACTCAATGAGCATCGTATTTGCTCAGCGGGTTATTCGTCAACATCGTTCACTTTTTTTCTTAGCTCTTGCCCACTGACACGTTTAAATGCAGAGTGGCACATTTCGTTGAATAAATTCAGCTGCCTTATTTCGTAAATGTTACATTCGATAAGTCAACTTCTGAAAATCTATTTTTGAGATATTTAAATCAAGAAAACATTGTCAGCTAATTGCTGTGCAACTTTTGCTAAAAATATTTCATTGATAGGATTAATTTCATCGATTTATTATCACTTCAATCTTTGGTTTTTATTACCACGAAAAGTGGTAACTTTCAAGTACGAGCTGTTGCCGATATGTAACTATCCTGCCGTATAGTTTTTTGAAGCGATTAGCGAGGAAAAGTGCGAATCGTTTAACGATTACGTAGCTCGTACTCGATGATAACGAGCGCTTCACATCTTGCTGTTGTTTGACATTGCTGTTTTGTTTCACAAATATATCAAACGAGCATTTACATCGAATGGCTTGTTCTTGATTCAGTTATTTTATGTATTTAATTTTTTATATTATTCAAAAGTAACTAAATACTTGATCGAATGGATTTCTTTAAATTTGTTGCGTTTTGCTTATGAGAACGATATTTGCAATATTTTCCGAGTTTTTTTTTGGAGGGTTATATTCACCTTTTAACCACAAATTTGGACAGCTTATTGACATTAGAAACTGAGAAAAGATCGCATAAATCATTTAAAAGCGAAAGGCTGTTTTCTTCTCATTTCTAGTAAGTATAATTAATCATTCATGACTTCTTAACTTTCACCTTCCATATACTCATCCTTACTTTCGAGTGCTCTCGTTTTTCGATGAAAACGATTAACGGTTCTTTAGAAATGTTTCTTTTGAATGCAAAAACTTGCAACAGGTATATAGGTTCACAGATTTACATAAAATTAAGTTCACCTTAGTCGGCTGCCTTAGAACATCGTCTGCTTCCTCTCCCCTTCGCCTTTTAGCATTCTTCTCCCTTCCCCCTTTTCCATAGCAGAAAAGAAACATTTGTGCGACTGTGAAGGCTTCGCTGTGTAGCGAAATTATCTATGAAAACAAAAAATTGTATGCGTATTGCCCTCTCTCTCTGTTTGAAATTCCATAGCACCATTATCATTCAGCACGACAAGTACTTAGGCCTTCATGTGTTGTTTCAGGACGAAACCCCCAACGCCTCGCACCTTTCAAGCAAAACCAGAATGAGGTATGAACAGTGAACAACGACAGTGTTTGATGAATGCAACACATTGGCACGATGAGTTCTTGAAGTTCATATATCGCAGAAGGGGAAAGGTTGAAACGTAGAGATGAATGAAGGGTGAGAGAGTGGAAGATAGAAGCATCCCAAAGCGACAGTCACAACAGTACGTTCCCAACTTTTTCGTTGACTGAACACATTCAATGAAGGCAACGGTATACATAAAGCAGGCACACTGACTGCGATGACGATGACAAACTCGGTTCATTGTTCATGTGCACCACGTCTCAGTGAGCAAGCGTTCGTTCCACGACGCTCTTTTCGTGACGAAACATTGCCATCTATCCATCGATGCCATCCACTCATCCATCCATGTGGTAGATGTGGTAGATGGATGGATGAGTGGATACGTTCATTTTACCAATCAGCCAAACCCACCAACAAACCGTTCACATGCGGGCATCCTGCTTGCACGTCAGCGCGTGACTGCCAACTCCTCCTACCGGCTGTCTGCCGTTCGATAAACATCATTTCCACTTTTCATTCGATCACACATTTCTCCACTAATAATAGCTTGTGTTGCTGCTGAAGAAGAACTACGATCAGCTTCCAAACGCTGACGCATCTTTGTCGATTTTACTTCATTTATTCAACTTCTTTCATTTCAACAGCTAACCAATAATTTCTCTCGCCTATTTTGGCCGAAGACCAATTTGCAATTTTTTTTCGAAAAGTCTTTCTAGTGCTTAATGATTTGCTGTCTCAGGACCTGACGGGCTCGATAAAATATGCTTCATTTCCTTTATTTTATATGCTTAGCAAGCAAAGACCAACACGAAGCAATAATTTATACCCGCAAATTTAGCTTTTGTAGGTAGTTACGTAGAAGTGGACGCGTTGACAACTGATTTATTATGAATAAAGCTGAGAAGCGAAAATTTGTGATAGTGGTTGAGTGTCGATGCAAGTGAAACTAGGTGCAACTATGTTCATTGCCGCGATCGATGTGGGCCAACATATGTACGTAGATGGTGGTGTTAGCTTATGTTTTCGGCGGGGGACCGCTTGCCGCAATAGAACAGCCTTCATAACATCCCCAGTTAGTTGGCTTTCGTGTACGCTTTACTCTAATCAATGCTAGTTAAAGTCCCACTAGCCACCGTCTTTCCCCTCCTAGCCTAGGAACCTTATGATTTTTGAAATACCCCACGTAACACGGCACATTTCTTCCCTGTTTAACGGCAAGCATGGGTTATGGTAGACCCCCATCTCTGCTCCTCCTTCCATTCCCACGCTACGCGACTTGTCCTCTAGCCTCTCGATTCGTCCTCCTTTGGAACTATTTATTTCTTAGCCGCTCTGTCCAGTGCTGTCTAAGAATTTATTCTCGCTCTTTGCTGTCCTCATCGCATTACGCGCTGTTTCGTCGGCTCTAGGCAGCCCTGCCCCTTTCACTGCCCGTCAGTCTGGACATCGGCGTAGTGGAGCGCTGTGTATCGTTCGAAGTCGTGCTCAGTTTTATTCTGGCTCCACTAATTTCTAGTCTTTCTAGTGATGGACCATCGTCCAGCTATAAGTATTGACCGACTTATTTCCGCTGCCAAGTTCATCGAGCAAGCGACGTCAGTTCTACAGCAAAACCCATTCGGTACATTTTAAACACATAAAGTTATTTCAGCATTTTTCAAACCATATCTAAAATTCTCTAAATTTCGTTGAACATACAAAGCATTATTAAGCTTCTTCTGATAGCTTCAGGTTGTTATTCGGAATATGAGCAGGTCCCAAAAAAAATTTTTTTTTTGCTAGATCAGCATTGGTCATTCAAGCAGAATCAGTCATCTTAGACTCCGTCGATTTCTTTTGCATTGTTAATTGCATCATTTTGCAGATGATGACGGCGATATTTATCGTGAATCGTCGATTGGAAAGCAACGTGTGCTAACACGTCGTGCTTATTCTAAAGCATCCACATCGTCATTAGGTTGCCTGGATTCACGTATATCCGTGTCGCCGATATCCACCAACTTAGTATCATCACCTTATGCGAGTGCAAGCAGCCGACACAGTCGGTGCGTCGACTTTCTTTTCCTCTTTTCATTCACGTGATGCACGCGTGTAATGCAAAATCAAGTGTTTCACGTGACGCTCACGTGAATCTTGCTCCGCTGTAAACACATCGACGAGTCACGACGCTTGCCGCCTCTTCGCTGAATGCACAATTTTCTATCACTGACGCTCCCATTTCTTCCAGAGAGATTGGGAGGGGATAGGGTAGGGAGGCAAAAAAGAGGGTTAACCTCTACCGAATTTAATCTTTATTTACTATTTGCAGTCTCTACAAATGCGTTTGTTGAGCGGACCATTTTTCAAGTGCATCTACAACTTCTAAATGTACAACCCTATCTGAGAGGGGCAGCAGTGCGATAACGGAGAATTAAATGAGTATTCAAAAGAAATGTGGAGATTTTACATAACAAAAATTTAATGGAAGCACGAAGCATTATGCGACGAAGAACCGTCGCGCTCGTTTTGAATTAACCATAGAAGAACGCATATATTCGGGAGTTAAATGTTTCCGATTTATAGGGCAGCCCATAACGAACTTGAGAAAACGCGTCGGGCAAATCTACGTGGCTACCTTGACAAATTAAAAGACATTATTCCGGCCAGCTGCGATAACACACGCTACACAACACTGTCATTGTTGACCCAAGCCCGCGACTACATTATGGTGAGTTTATCGCTTTTCCTGAGTTGGAAGAAGTGTGCTGAAGTTAAATGGGCTTGTTTACGGTTGAAAATTTCACGTACATGTGCAATTGGTTTGTTGAACATTGCAGGAAGCATTCATTGTTTTTAATGCCATCTTAATTGAATACGGGTTTTATAGAAATTGAGCACAAACTGTCAATTTATCGCTGGGGTTTCTTCTTTGTGTAAGTGGAGTTATATTTGAGAAGTAATGGAGCAATGCGGGATTGATCTGATGTGTTGTTGGCGTGAATTTCGTCATATTCACTTCCCAGAAATCAGGAAAGACGTGATTAAATTGTGTAGGGGAAGGGCACGTGCATGTGGGTCCCTAACATAGCTACTGTGCAGTTGTCGACATATGTCTGTTGTTGTAACAGCTTGTTTAGTTGTATGGTGTTAGCTACCTCAGCAAAACACAAGCTTTCGTCTCAAAAAAGCTTTGAACTGGAGCAGCACTCGGGCACGAACTTTTGCAGGATCTCCAAGAAAGAACGTGTAAAGCGGAAGCGGATACGATTCGCTTGAAACAGCGTCACGCTGAACTTCAGACCTTGATTGAAAAAGCTCGAGGCACCGAGAATGCGGTGCGTCCTGAAAGTGCGAGCACCATCTCAGCGATCGATGAAAATGAGCGCTGTCCCACGAGCCCAATCTACCTTGAATATAGCCCCTCGGCGAAGCCTTCAGATGGTGGCTCACCAATAAATGCCTCGATGCGCACCCCTCCTGTCGACCCGTACCTCGATGGTCTCTTGCCTGCGCTGCCACTATTTTATCCTCGTATCTCTCTCTATCCCTACCTCGATGTGAAGGCGCATCCCATTGTTCCCTTCAATAATTCATCTCTGATGCCCGTTGAAAGTGCTGTCCTGTGATTTGGCAGTATCATTGTTCGAACTGCTAATTGCTCTATGTGTTAATTTGTTTATATCAGGGAATTTATTCTTGTATATGTGCATGAAATCGAAATAAAAATGCAATAAAGGCGTGTTGATTTGCAAAGCGTATCGTAAGAGTGGCCGTGGCCATACGTACTTTGCTCTCACAGTTCGGCGGATGTCCTGGTACACTCATCGTGGTGTACACTATCTTGCCAGTACGTGCGTGATGCAGCAAATTTACGGAGCGCTCACGTGAGCATGTTGTGAACACGTGAGTGCTTGCACTTTCTTGCACAAATCACCATCGCCCATTCATCATTCGTTTTACAGAAGGTATCGTGTTTTTTGAGCGCTCTTCCGCACGTGCCCCCACAAATATCACGCTGTTCCCATACGGCTCACAGCGCATCAAAGCACCGTCGCCCAATTTGGTGCCACTTTCAATCGAATCACCCAGTCGCAAATTCAATATCACGATATATACAAGTATGTAAATGTGTTTAATGTATACATATTACCCGTGCAATGTACATCATATATGACACATTGTCCTCGCAGAAACCAATTGGTGAGCGAGCAAGTGAATTTCTTATCGCACCACATAGAGTCAAACCTTTAATGCTCGTCCGATTGGAGATTTTCAGTCCATGCGGTTTAGTTTGATGTTAAAAAATAGCCGAACTTGTGATTTTTCAACGTATTACTGGCTATTACTAAATTAGCTACTGGCATGAAGGGTCTGCAAAATATAGGCTGTTTTGGTCGGAACGCGAAATAGAATGCAGGAATTGCTTTGATTCGCCAAAGAACAGAGGTTGCCTTCACACTCGACACAGCAACACAGTAATATCAAGTTTCGTCATGAGGCCTGTGCATTCGCTTGAATAAGCGGAGGCTTCGGGCCGACAAAGAAACAGAGCGGAACAAAATTTGTTGTGCCATTTTTAGCAGGATTTTTAGAATGCTTATGACTTTTCGCACCATCGACAGTTCATCGTTCCGATCATTCTCGAAGCAGCTGCGACGAAAGGCACCGCTGCTCAAAGGCTAAAAGATGAGGGAAAGATGTTATTAATATTGTGCGACGCCTGGACGAATTTTCCATTTAAGCTGGTGCATT
The DNA here is from genome assembly GCA_006503575.1 of Baylisascaris schroederi. NCBI lineage: Eukaryota > Metazoa > Nematoda > Chromadorea > Rhabditida > Ascarididae > Baylisascaris > Baylisascaris schroederi. The sequence continues at coordinate 2,824,032 of QEWY01001293.1, forward strand.
TATATTTATAAGGGAAATATATTTAAACTAATCTATAAGATATGTAAGGGTCAGCTTCCCTTGGCTTTTCCAGTCGCCGAGGTCTCCTTGAGGATCCGCATCCTCTGTCGTGATGCGGTTGAGTAAATTGCGAGACAATACAGGTATATGGGGCGAACAGTTTACCACACTTATACACTAACGTGACAAACAGGAAGGTTGCACTAGGATAGTTTCAATCGCCGACGCGATCTCGCAGTCGAATTCCACGCTTCGCGCACTCCAATGGCCACGTGTACCCCCACTTGACCTTAAGAACAGTCTAGAAGCTGGAACGGAGACATGAACACATCAACTCCTTTTATACTCTCCCGATTCTGCCTCAGGCTAGCCTCACGACACATGCCTTGCAGCCGTTTGATCTGCCTGTATGCTCTTGACCTTTGGCTTACCTTGTACCGCTCACTGTTCCCTCTTGATCTGTAGCCGACTGGTCTACCTTACAAATAAGGCAAATAAGTAATGCTTTAGAAACAATATAGACAGTCAAGAAGTGCCGATTTCTTTATTGCTTTTTCAAAGAAATTCACCATCCACTGGTTGAATGACCAGTGGACGGAAATTGATCTACGAAGCTGCTTTACCCGGTCAAATTTTACTCGGTATTGCAGTCCACATACAATTCGAAGGAATGTCCAATTCCTGCACGAACATGATGATTAAAGTGTACGTATGTAAATACGAGGTGCTTGTCTATGTGTAAGCAACGTACTTATACAGATACAAAGTCCAAAATTGTTTGCGCTTGCTGTCATTGTCAGTGATTTGTCTCATTGTGTGTCATTTTGCACTAATAAGGTCCTTGTGGAAATCGGGTGTACATAACCAGCAAAGTTCACTGTAACGAATTCCTTAGGTCTACAAAATACCACGTTTGATCGACGCCATTTATCTATCGTAGCAATTAAATAGTTTTAATTGGTACTAACTAGTATATAACTTTGCAGAAAGCAAACTAAAAAAAGCACTATCGAATTGCCTACTCGGGATTTGCCCACTAGAGACGCCAGCATGTAATGAGTACATTTCAAATGAATTTTACAATTTTCCCATCTTGCAATACTCAGCTGCAAGCAGTATCTTTCATGCATCTGCGTCATTTTATACGTGTTAAGTTGTAATCGTAGCTTTTTTGTACTTTCATAGTTAGCAAAACTTAAGTACTTTTTCGCAGAAAAAAGAATCACTGACCAGTACGTTCAAAAAATTATTTCTTAGAAACAAATTTAATGAAGCAACTCTCTTTCTGCGCTGCTTAAAATCTCAAAATCTTTCATTTCATATGCTAATTTATGCGAAACGCGTGAACCCTTTATAAGAGTGGACTTTCAGTGTCTAGCACACAAATGTTAACGCGGTTGTTCGCGGAAAGAAGAACCAGCACTATTTCATTGGCACTTTTGTTGTAATTAAGAAATAGTGGTCAAGAAATTTATTGTAATAAGGTAAGCTGTAAAAGACTCTTTTTCGCGGTTGTAAGCAGCACCTGAAATTTTGGAACACTCTCAAGGGTAGACCTGAGCGGTACAGACCTCACTGAGGATGAACCTCATTTTGTTGGACCACTTCCCACTCGTTTTCGTTTGCCATTCGTCCTGTGTGAGCGTGAATATGATCCTTCAATAAAGCTGTGTTTTAGCTTGTATAAAATGAAAATAAAGAGATTACTTAAAAGTGATTTACCGATTCACGTAACCCATACTTTGTCACTGTGAATAATAATTACTGTATTTCGCTTGTCTTATTGACTTTTCCTTCACTCAGAATTGCATCATCGTCGTTGCACTCCGAACTGCTAAATTTGACGGGCGTTTCATGTCGCCTGAGAGAGTACAATCGTCATCTGTCTCCCGTCATTTATCAGCATCTTGATCGGCGCTTTTGTTCCCTGTGGATTGGGTGCTTAAACGCCGCTGATGAAGGCTATCCTTTACTGCAATCGCTAAGGCTGCTATTGGGAAGTCTGCAAAAACACTTTCAAATTTTCGCGCTATCTGCGTTCCGTGAATCTTCAGAAACAGGGCAATGGGGCGTGGGGGAGGAAGATGCGTTTCATTTTCCCGATCTGTTAGTGCGAAGAGAGTATCGATTATCGATTTAAAAATAGTAGCCTTTATACTCTTACACATCTCTTAAAATCTAACTACTATAAAACCAAGGGGAAGAATTCAATCAGTACAATGTCCGATGAGGTGAAAATGATTCATTTCTCGACTCACTTGAGTCCCCTGTAAAAACTGTTCTTTGATCACTCCTTGAGATATTATTACTTAGCACATGCTTCGTGCATCGATGAAAAATATCTATATATGACTCAATATGAATAAACGCTTTAGCGTGCGTGCAAAAATATTAAACGTAAATTACTGCGATGCAACCTAATATAATTTACTGCAATCGCTAAGGCTGCTATTGGGAAGTCTGCAAAAACACTTTCAAATTTTCGCGCTATCTGCGTTCCGTGAATCTTCAGAAACAGGGCAATGGGGCGTGGGGGAGGAAGATGCGTTTCATTTTCCCGATCTGTTAGTGCGAAGAGAGTATCGATTATCGATTTAAAAATAGTAGCCTTTATACTCTTACACATCTCTTAAAATCTAACTACTATAAAACCAAGGGGAAGAATTCAATCAGTACAATGTCCGATGAGGTGAAAATGATTCATTTCTCGACTCACTTGAGTCCCCTGTAAAAACTGTTCTTTGATCACTCCTTGAGATATTATTACTTAGCACATGCTTCGTGCATCGATGAAAAATATCTATATATGACTCAATATGAATAAACGCTTTAGCGTGCGTGCAAAAATATTAAACGTAAATTACTGCGATGCAACCTAATATAAATAAATACGATATGGCTGGAATTCGGATTCACCTCAAGTTAACTAGCTTGGGAGAATTCGGTCTAATAGTTGTATTATATGAAGCGCGATAAGTTGAAGGATAGTAAGGTATGTATGCGGTTGGTGGTTTCAGTGGCGTCGAAACGTTGACGTTCGATGTCTTCATCTGATTGTAACATCGCTGATTCCTCGCTCGTTCGATGGCAATTTTGCTGCGTACTTTTTACGTGATTTTTGTTCTGGAGTGAATATGCCACATGATGCATGCAGTGCGATCGTTCAATGCTCTAAACATGTGCGCGCGTTTCATTTTCAAATACCAGACTGAGAGGCGTTCACGTGAATACGAAACATGAATTCTGAAGCTGTGCTAACAGTGCAATCAACACCTACGCCTCTGTTGATCACCTGATTTCTCGCTCATGCGGCCGCGATAACGATCCCGATAAGAACACACTTGCGAAACCAACTCGATACGTACCTTGCAAACAGCCGAACACAAATCCGCTACTGCATAGTGCGCCTGCATTGCAGTACTGAAGGCTCGCTACGTCAACGGCTCATCTAGACATTATGAGATGAGAAAAGAAGGGACTTCGTTTCAAGAGCCAATCGTATAGAAATGTCAATCGTAGTGTATACTGCGGTGATACAGGTGTTCACTTCACCGATATTATATGCAGTACACACAAGCATGTGCCATTATAAAGTAAAAAATTCATCTTCTCAGAACAGGTGCAATATGAAAATATTGTCAAAAAATAAACAATATTTCCATTTAGCCTGCCATCAAACTCTTGAATTCAGGTCAGCGCTGTGTAAGGCGGACACTTGCTATAAAGACCTATTGCCTCAATTTCTTTTGTCGTACATAGCGAAAGGTTATTTACACTGTGGCTGTTTTTTTCTTACTTCCTGCGCAATAGTAATGAGATGAGTAATGAACAACTGTAAACAAAAGAAAGACCATTATTGTGTAAACGGCTCCAAAAAAGAAAAATGATTTTCATTCAATCAAAACTGCAACTCCCCTCCATCCGCTGCCCCCACTCCAAACGTCGGGTGGAAAATATCATCACCAAACAAGCATGCGGGATATCTCTGTTTAAATGCATTTCCATTTTGGCGTCGACTAAAGCTTTGATCATGTTTATTTTCTGTACTTGATTGCACAAGTATATGCGAAGATAGGTTGCAATAAAGTTTTTTTTTTTTTGTGCAACCAAGTTGCCGATGGAAGAAAATTCCACAAAAATAGCAAAATGATGACGCTATGGAATTAACGAGTCCACTAATCGAGTAGCACGTGAGTGAGAAGAAAAACTATCACCGTCGTAAACATCGTAGTGCAAACAACTAAATGTCATGTGCTCATATTACACGTTGTGTTAAAGATATGAAATGATTTCGTGTCATCTTCATCCAACAGTTTTACGCCGAAAGAATTTATGTATACACTTTTATGGTTGAAGTTTCTTCCAGCAACTTTTCTATTATATATGGATACCTCCCTTCTACCCCTCTCCACCTGTTCCCCCGCCCCCCACATCCTTCCATCTTTCCTTCACTGAGAATTGCGATCAGCTGCAAAATTTCGGTTTTTTTATAAAGCAATAAGTATAGCTAGAAAAGATGCGAATTCTACCACAAGCAGTTGAAGCGATTGAAATTTTAGCGCAAATCTTTTTGCTTTGAAAATGTTCGATGTTTTTGAGTTATGAGCCAACTGAAGTCCGGCTCAGACTGCGAATGATAATGGGATGTTTTGATGACCAATGAAAACTTGTCCGCAGACGGGGACGAACCCGCGCCCTCTCGCTTGCCGGGCAAGTGCTCTACACGCTTTCACTAGTCATCAACCTCTTGTTATGAACTCCCGTCAGTTCATGTGCATACATTATAAGACACGGGGTCGCGGGTTCGTCCCCGTCTGTGGACAAGTTTTCATTGGTCATCAAAACATCCCATTATCATTCGCAGTCTGAGCCGGACTTCGGTTGGCTCATAACTCAAAAACATCAAACATATATATCTATGTCAGCCCTATGTCAGTTCAATTCTGGCGCATGGCGTAATGCGCCCACCGGAGTGTCGTATAATGTACGCACATGAACAGACGAGAGTTCATAACAAGAGGTTGATGACTAGTGAAAACGTCCGCGGTAGATCAGTGGTAGAGCGCTCGCCCGGCAAGCGAGAGGTCGCGGGTTCGTCCCCGTCTGTGGGCGAGTTTTCATTGGTCATCAAAACATTCCATTAGCTTTGAAAATGAGTTGGAAATAAAGATAAGAATTTAGAAACTTTTACAGCTATGCATAAAATCTCTGACATCGCTAAGAAACATTGTAGAAATATCATTCAAAAGTGCATAATGTTCGATTTACTCGAAGTTTTTTCTCGACACTGAGGAGCTTTTCGAGCAGTGTTGACGCTCAGATTGCAAATTTACAATGCGAAAGGTGACCTGAATAAATTAGCGATTGTAAGTTTTTGAGTCTTATCAAATTTCCTGCAAGGACTAGTCAGCTGCAAAATTAGAATCTTCATATCACTCGCCAACAAAAAGTGTCGAAACTTGCTACATCGCAAATTTTGGCCGAACAGTGTCCGTAAATTTATTCCACATTGCAGCATTCGAACGTTCATAACGCAAGTTTTAAAGCCCGAGATGTGTCATAAAAAGCGGACAGAAAAACACACCAAATCCCCTTCTTAGTTTCATATTTCGGTTTTATTATCGATTGGATGCTCTCTTCCTTATTTCTTTCGAATGCAGGCTTCACTTTTAAAAAGTCTTACCTTCACTATTCAGCTATTCGAAAGCAGAGTGCCAGAGTTTGAACTTTACAGAACGGTCGAGAGTTTCAAATATTTGCTGCACACTGAGGTATTTTAATTTGTCCTCCATCTACAAAGTGCGATCTCTAGGAGATGAAGCATACCTTAAGTGAAGCAATGAACTGTGCAGAACGTGTAGCTTTCCCCTGAACTTAAAGACGGCCGATGAAGAATGAAGGCACAGTAGAGTCTGCGCGAAAGATTTCACAGAAACGTATTTTGTCAACAGGCCGAAAAGTTTCCTGGTCGAAGTTCCAAAAAGTAGTGCATTCTACTGCTTTGCAATCATCGTGCTTTGAAGATCGCCGATTGCACGATCGAGCAATAACGCTTTGCAATAATAAAAGAAAACGAAATTGTCAATTCGATCCGATGTCCATTGTAAAAATAAGAACACCATGGCCTCCTTTTATTAAAGAAGTAGATTTGACACACTTTGTTCAGCCAGGTATTTCAAGGAAGGACAACAAGCTCAGATGGATTGAAAAAGCAACATCTACAGTTGTACAAAAATGTAGTTTGAAACTCACAGGCCGTCACATATAAAAGACTTCAGCTTTTCGATGGCGAGTCAACTTAACGGCACAACCATACGTTGCAAACGAACGACAGTGTTGAATGCAATTAAAAACAAATTTTTGATCAGAAACGGAGATAGAAAGCACATCCATTCTTTGGAATATGAAATGAAATTCAACAAGTTGGCATATAATGATTTAAGAAGCTTTCTAATGGCATACAAATATTATTATCTTTTTCAATTCATTTTTCAACTCGTGAATGAGTTTATCTCTAAACAGACTTGTATAACTCATAGCTAATTAAGCTTTAATGTCACTAAGCTCTATTGTATGAGAAGCAGAATTAATTTCGGTGCAATACTAAAATTTCTTTTGAACTTATGCGAAATAACTATTAGATTTCAATTTGCATGCAATAAAATTTCCTCTGCTTTATTGTACATTAAATTACAAGCCCCATAATATGATGGAAAAGATTTTACTCATGGGAACAGACATAGTATTTGTGAATTTTAGAATACACTCGTGTATTTTTTCAAATCAATTGGCTTCGAAATGATAGTATCCTCATTTGATAATGACCAACAATTTGAAACAGAAGCGACTCATCCGTCTTCAGTCCATAAAAATGTTTCAGAAAAATTCGTTACTATCGAAAGCTTCCAGAAGATGAAAAGGACGTAAGAGAGGGGCGCAGAAAATGTCTCTAAAATACAAAAGGATATGTGAAGTGCTGCATTACATGGTAAAGCACAGTACTAGCTTTCCGCAGACAACTTGGACGTGTACAATGAATTACACTCAGAATTATCTTTGATATTTTGCTAATAAACGGCACTGTTATTTACCAGTGCGAACTGAAGCTTTTTTTGATTTCCTTCCTAAGATAAACCACTCACGATCACTGCTGCGATACCATAAGGCATATGAGATTTTAGAATTTTTGGCAATGCTCCAACAGCAGATTGCTGCTTTAGAATATGAGAGAAAAGCATATCGCAAATCGTCTCTTGAAACGAATTTCCATGAGTAATGCTTTTCGAGCAAAAATCATGAGAAGTTGAAATTTAGTCTTCCTAAAAAGGTGCAGTATACAACAGGGGGGGGGGGGGGGGGGGGGGGGGGGGGGACAGAAGTAGAATGTAGTTGTTCCTTTTCCCGCCGACTAGACCCTGCAAATTTGCGAAGAACATACATAAAGTGTGTTTCGATATACGTACAGATCACGGCATACCTATATGTAGATAATATGTGTATTTATCGCGTCATTTTTTATGAACTGTAGGCCTAATTGTGTTCGCAGTTTTCAAAGACCTAAAGTTGAAGTCTTCGATACGGACTTAAATATACGTGAGGGGAAAGAGAGTAGCATATTTGCGACGAGACGAACATCCAGGAAGTCTTCATTCCTCGTGCTTCTGAAACTTATTAGTCAAGAAATGGAGTTTCAAACTGGAGATGACAAGTGGCAGCCTTTTATGTCTTGGTGAATGGGAACGCACAGCCGTTTGAAATATTCATAAGTAAAGAGAAAGCTGGCGAGTCGCAGTAGTGAATTGAAGTGTGAATTCAGAAGTGAAGCGCTTTTTATATTTTGCCTTCTTGCTTCTCATATACCTGCTTTCTTCGTTTCGAAATTTTGCCTTACGCTACCTGTGGCTCCTTACAGCTGTCTCCTTTAAGGTAGATATGATATGTAATGGTTGGCGGTAATAATTGGTAACAATGATAACGGTAACAATAATGATGAGTGGAAATAGTACTGATTAATAATATTGACAAATAACAGAGCTGATAATAACAATTAAAAGTAACGGTAGCAGATATTGCTGGTATGATAACAATGATAAAATTGATGGAAATTACAGTGTAATCACTAAGGGATAACAGTAATAACAGGTATTAATGTTATTTAATAACCACTGCTAACAACGATCACTTCGACGAATTACTTGATGACGTCATATTTTGGTTGTTCTTTATTGTACCCACCCAATGTTTTTGTCATGGGCTACGCACAGACTATTGAGTGAACTGCTATATAATAAAGGTTGATGTTGCAATGATGATACCTTCTATAGCCGGTGCAAGAAATTTGGGTTCATTAATCTATTATCTCCATTTATTTGCATGTTCATATATATTCAACGAGCCTTCTAATGCCATAATGAGTAAACTATATCTGAATTTCGAATTTTTCTTATTTATTTATCGCCTTGAAAGGGGTTTTATGATTGAACGAAAAACAAATTGGCCATTGCAGTCACGATTCGAAGCAGTTAAGTGCAACTTTAAATGAGAGCAATAAAAGTTGTGAAAGAGGACCGTTTAAGCAGTTATCTCACTGTTTCGATGGAACTGTTTGGAGGAAAAGCATTTTGAAAAATTCATCGGTTGTTGTTTCAACGGTATGTTCTACAATTTTACATTATATCTGCGTATTGATTTTGATTCATTCATTGGTTTCTGCATTGCTTTTGATTTTATTCACTTCAGTTTTGGATAAAATGAGTGAATGATATGCGGCATCATTGTGATGTGAAGCACGATGAGTGATGTATGGCAATTTCCAAGCTGCATGGTTTTCTTTCTTTTGGCGGAAGGAGAGGGAAATTGAGTGAAAGGAGAAGTGGGTAGGGAGGAGGGAGGAAAGAAAAGTGATCAAATGCTGCAGTATTTTTTTTTAAACACAACACACAATTCACAATAGATTTTAACTTCCTGAACTAGGGTAATCCCCCTACCCTGATGTTCACGAGTGGAGAAGGATGGCTGAGGCAATCTGAATACTCCTTAGAGAAGAAGCCAACGGTAGTCAATGAGAATGAGAGCTGAGATGAGTGCAGGTGAGGAGGGAAACGAAAATCAAATGGCAGAATCCCTTTCAGCGCAAAATCTGATCATTGATCCCCTCTTGCTTTTGGCTATTTGCTTTTCTGGCGAAATGTAGGAAGGGTGGAAAATAGGCTTTCCAGAAGAAATGAGAAAATAGCTTTGAAACACCTAAGGATACCAACATCGTAAGTGCGAAACAATGAAACGAGTCACATTACTCAAACAAAATTGAACATAAACATTCTAAACGAAAAACTCTAGCGACACATATCTTCACTAAACTCCGTTACCAATCTGGTGGTGTTCGATACTGCAGAGCTATTCCAAGAAGAATGTCCACCTCAAAAGCTGGCCAATTCCTTGGATCATACGAAGCTTCCTATCCATATGTGATACAGTAATGCAACAGTGGCAAACCTGGCCTACGTCTTCTGATACATATGGAGGATACTTTTTCTATGTAAGTTCTGTAAGTTCATATAATATGCTTCTATACGGTCCACTTTTCGAAAAACCCGCCTGAAACAGTCAGCAACCTGAGGCTTTCACAGAATCAGCAAGCATCCCTCTTCTGTGAGTTCCTCTTGGGTCTCAAAAACGTTGCAGTATGCGGGGTTCTTGTCGCTTTTCAAGAGGTGCAGAATTTGAGCAGCACTTTTATTGTAGCCTGTGAGAGTAGTGCGAAGTGCTAAATTATCATATCATAAATAGCTGTTCAAAGCCTGCGCATATTCCTTTTGAAAGGCAGCTTTTTCATCGGTGCGGTTGCTATAACCAGCATTTCGCATATTCAAAAGTAGATATTAGAGGTGAAAATCGTTGTTTTAAAAGGCTCCATTAGGGGCTGGTGAACGGATTTCAGCTGCGACAAATCTTTGCTTAATTGCTCATCAAAAAGCGGCATGTTTCAATAAAACAACCTCCACAACCTTAAAGCCCTACATAAAACACCGAGAAAGTTAAAAGTAAGCATTTCGTTGCAGGTCGATTCAATGGTTTGCTTCCTGTGCCCGCTTCATCCAATGTCAAAAAGTTTCGAGTATCTTGTTGTCAGGTAAACTAACACCGATATGAACGTCCCCTTTTTTTCATGTTTGACGTACATCCTTATGAAGGATCAAATTAAACTTTACAGGCGTAAAGCGCGGTATTTGTTTCGAACCATCCGTCGTCTATCTCCACCGGTTGAATTAATCTGTGGCCGAAAATTCAGCTGCCATACAGGATTGCGCCGATCTTGTTATATAGCAGTGTCGTATATGCAGGCCACGGGAGGGGGTTTGGGTGAGGAGAGTTCTGCCAGCCTCTAGCCTCAGTCAAGGAGAAAGTGGCCATATTTTACTGAACAAAATGTGTGTTGCATCAAACTTTTGCTGCATCTTTTATCAAAAGGGGTGTTAATTATTTATGTGTGATGACTGATCCACTCACTGGCCATGTCGCGCGCCTACGTCTCACGACAAGTAGTCACTAATGGTGCGCATCCGCCCTAATCCTTCTAGACGCTACTACTACGTAGGTAAATTTATCACCTAATAGTTCAGCTGAAAATATCTCATACATTTTTATTAATATTCGTTTTTGTCCTTGTGTTTATACACTAAAAGCATGTGTGGATATAGATGCACATACATGGCATTGGATGATAGGATGAGTATGGGCGAGATTTTCAGAAGGTGGGTAGGGAATGTTAGCTCAAAGAATTGCAGTTTTCCTCCAAGTTTAGAGCTCGAGAAGTAGGGCTTCCTCAGAATGTGCCTCTCTAGTTTGGGCTTTCAGAAGTGTAGAGCCTCGAAGGTATTCAACGATGAGTTTTTCCGAAGCACGATGTTGCCCCCGTGGTTCAGAGGCCTTGACGTTGAGGGAACTCGGCAAATCCGCGACTGCGCACTCCTCTTTAAAATTATTTAGCTGTGACTAAAAAGATCGCAACAAGGGGCCTTGCACAATTGCCTAATCAACTGGTGCAACATTGGGTATCCAAGACGGGGTCTTCAGCAAGAAACTCTAATCAGACTCCTCTTACAGTTCAGCAGTATAGGGCTCAAACCCAAGCTATATATGCTGCATATATACATTTATACTAACTCTCTGCAACATTTCTCATACGACACACAAAAGGTAAGCATGGACGGCAACAACAATCCACATTGTCCTATGTATCGTTTTTCGGGGCAAATTTCACGAAACGATGAAACAATATGACATTTTTCAAGTGAGAGCACATACTTTCTCGGATGATATGAGCAAAAAAAGTTGTGCCATTCGACAAATGCCACACATTCGCTTGGAAACGATGAAAGAAGCAACGCATGACGAAGGTCCGACAACAATACAACAAACAAACACACGCTGAGGTGTGCGCAATCGGAGCAACGAGAGCAGCTTTTGAATTGTTGTTATATAAATTCGAATGCTAATATTACGCTGAATCATTTCGCCGAAACGCCGAACTATGCGTACGGACACTCTCCTCCTTGTATTGCTATTGGCTAGAGGATACGCCGCATGGATTCAGCCACAAATCGCACTTCATCGTGGCTTCGTGGATATCTATTCGCCAACCAACGATCAAGGTATTTTCAAATTTATTTTACTTTTGCAGAAAGATCCGTTCATTTATTAGGCATATAAGTTCCTATTCACTTTTTTTCATCTATGTTAAAACACATAGCAGCAGATACGCAAGCCAGCCATTTTTTCTCGCCATTATGACGTTTATGATGTTCATTATGGTAGAAACCTGTTGCGAATTCAATCTGTTTTTTCTTCACATTTTTCTGTATGTGCGCTTCGGAAAGACTAATGGCCCGCGACAAATCAATGCAATTTTGCTACTTTTCAGTTGGTCGGAGCGATGTTGTGGGTGGTCGACAGTATAGTTTGGATATTTTTATGGACCAAACAGATCGTTACGACTATTTGATACAACATTGCAGCTATAATAACAAATACAATTTTATCGATGAGAATAGGTGGGTAAACGTCTTATCGAGAAGTTGCTCCCTGAACTATGAACGATGCTTTATCACTGAGATAGGTATATGATCATAGAGTACATTCCCATATTCTCAGTAGAGTACATTCCCATGTTCTCAGTATTTCGGTGACAGTCAAATGAATGCTAGTGCTGGATGGTTACAAAACTCACACAAAAATTGCTCGAACTGAGTGCTTCAAAGAGTGTTTCATTTAAAAATTTATGGCGAAGAACTAAAACTAATCAACGATTTAAGTCTTCTTTGTACGCTTTTTGCATAATTTATGAGAGGTAGTGTCTGCTCACATAATAATAAATGAAATCAACGAAGTGATGATGAAATATATAAGCTAGAGGAATAATGAGGGCAGCGTTGCAGTAACGAGTAAAATGCGAAAGGAAATTTAGAAATTATAATTTTTCTCAAAGTTCCATGAAAATTTGCATATGTGTGCTGCAAAACCTCATGTTCAATCCTAGCATGGCAGCATGTTAGCTCGTGGAAAAAGTCGCCAAATTCAAAGGGCACAGCAAATTTCCGAGAGTGCAGCATATGCAAGGTAGCATCTCGGGAAGCGCAAGAAGAGGTGGGGAGAGGGGACGGGGATGAAATTAGACACAATTTGCGCTTTAAAAACTCATGTCTGAACAGGATGACTATATTTGAAGCGTTGACAGCTTTTATAAGCTATCTGTAGAGCAGAATGGCATTGAGGAGCAGTGTGCTGAAAGATTTAAGGGACATTAGTTGATAAAATAGAACCACTTTCGTGATGAAAAGGCCTAAAGGAGTAGACTGAAATAAACACTCGCTGCCGATTGCAGTTTGAAATTAAATCTGAGGGAATTAAGTCTTACTACCACAATTCGATGTACTGAAATATTGTTTCAAATTTGCGGGCGTCATATAAAGCATAAAATTCAGTGCATACGTTTCCAGTTATGGAATTCAGTAGACCTTTGCGTTATGAGTACGATTTTAATTTGTGAAATGCCGATTTAATTATGATTACATGAATATTTCCTAAAGCATAATGGAGAATATTTGAGTTCAATTTGAATGGAGGTTTAACCATCGTAAAAATACAATGTAAATAACAACTGAAGAAAACCTAAAATACACGAAAATTGATTGATTTTATGTTGATTCAACAAGTACGGTGTCTTTTTCCGACTGCTCTACGGAAAGCACTCATTGTCTCTGTTGATTTCAATGCTTAAAGCAACTCTTTTTTGCCTTTTTTTTGCGACTTTCTGCTGAGTTTTGTTGCTGCAGGAATTTTATTTCAAAAGATATGATCATATAAAAAACACATATTTTTCTTATGGCTGTGAGGTACATGTCATAAACGCAACGATCCAACAAAGTGGATAGACAATAAAGCAAGCAAGTTTGTGAAAACCAGTGTGAGAGTCGAGATGGAGGGCACAGATAGGGCATTGAATTATCTCATGGATTATTGCTCATCAACGAGACTATGTGCACAACGATTAGCATTATTGCAGCGTATGTTGTTTTTAAGCACAGTATTGTCTTTCGTTAATCGAGTTGGCAAATTATTATAAGAGACGATGGAGGAAATGAAACTGCAAACACATTAATCACTTTCACGATTACCTATTATATTAGAGAATAAAAGTAAAGCACTGATGCGTATCAAAGAAAAAAGTATCCGACTTTCATTTAAAAACTTTTATATATTGTTTAAGAATTAGTTTTGAGGAGTGACATTTCATAAGTGAAACGTCACTGACATTTCTTGAAAAAGAGTGACATTTCTTGATTTATCTGCTCAGATGCTGAAAAAAGCACTGGGCTGAAAAAGGAGTAGATAGGTAATTATTGCTTGAATAGAATAGTGGCATAATGATGACTAATAAAAGATTTTCTGCGAAATTTCTTTTACTGGTCAGGTCCAAGAGGAAGTAGCTGCAAAGCGGTTAGAAAAGTCCTTTCATAAGGGAGAAAAACCTCTGAATGTAGTTGCAAACTGCCATGACAAGCATAATAAAACTCATTTTGTTTGTACTGGAAATTTTGTGACCATATAATAAACTATTAAATGATAAAATTTGTAGCGCTAACCGTGCAAGGCATTGAGCCATATTCTATACAATAATATTCAGAATTTTTTTCAGCTGAAAATGATCGCAAGAAAATTCTGCAGATTTTATCATCGTTTCAACGCAATCATTTCCTTTTTTTTCATGGCGCATCTCGAATATTAAAAGTAATTTTATGCAAAATAAAAATCATCCCATTCTCATTGTTTCATATTGCTCCTCGACAGCAATAACAGTTTTTTTTAAATTATTAATTAGCAAAGTCGCATTGAGAGAGAAGATTTTATCATAAATTTTATATGATAAAAGAACGGATTCAATAGGAAATGTTTCCCAGCAAACGTAATGAAAAGCATTTCTTGGAAGATCCAATGGGAGATGCTTCCGAGAAAGAGCACTGATAGCTTTAATGTGAAGATGAATGAAAATCGCCTTCCATGAAAACATACAACTTTTGCATACTCTATCAAAATTGTGCTCATAATCGCAAAAAAAAAAGAAAAAAAAATCATCTTCAGCTGTAATATCTTCAGATGAAATGCGAAGATAAAAGTGTTTGGGTAATGTTTAGCATTGATGAGTCATTAGTTGCCTATAGTCATCAGCTTATTTGATAGTCGAGACAGTTCTACGAAAATGTAAACACAGAGAAATTGCGGCGATTCACTATGAATGGTTAACAATCTTCTTCATATACGACTCAATGCTTCGACCAAGAATTCGAAGAATGTGTGCCTGAATAAATGAGAGCATCAAAGAATTGAGGCATATTCAAATTTAACGAACAATATGATGATAGGTTGATGGATGCAGAATGCAAAGAAAAGCTTATATGAGGCATCAATCAGATTGACCGCTTTGAACGCTTCGTGAGTAATATAGCTAGCAAATGTCGATTTTTTGGTATAGAAATGGGGTGATGAATCTCTCATTCTTCTTGCTCATTTGTATATCTTTTTTTCTTCCCAATATTCGGCAAAAAAAAAAATCCCCTCCAGTAGCATAGTAAAGATGCATTAAAATTGAAGTATTGAGTATTTATCTAGAAATACAGATATAAGGTTGCAACTCCAAAGCTTTGAAAAACTCAACAGTGCGTAACTAATATCTAAATCTAGAACTTTTCCTTTCCAATATGATTAATCAAAGAAGAATTTTAAATTTCACCCAGAAACAACTGACTAAGATTTACTAAATCTTCCCGACTCAGTCTTTTTTCGACTACTTCCATCATCAATATGCGGGTGCCGGCAAGAGAACTATCGTACATTTTTTAGCTCCCGAACCTCTTCAAAATATCGAATGCCGCGTGAGAGTTATCAAATGTTGCGGTTGTGCGGAGGTATGTTTTTTGGTAATGTTTTTTGGTTGGAATTTCTTTTTTTCCCGAAAAAAGTCCACTTGAATTCGATGAAAACGCACCATGATTGTTTTTCTTTAAATGGTTTCCCAAAAATGTGAAAATTCTCGAAGAAAAACACTATTTCACAATATTCAGAAAACATTTTTGTGAGGCAACTTTGAATAATAATTATTTTCAAACTACATTCAATTTTACAATGCAAGAAAATATCTTAAAATCCTCACTAAGATATTTCTTCATACATATTGTCATCATGTACAAATTTTTTTAAAGATATCATAATGAAGAGGAATTCCCTCAAAACTTCCATTGTTTCATTATGGCAATAAGCCAATCGAGAAATGTGGAAACTACTTCGCATTTTTTATAAGAATTGTTGCAGAGTTTTGAATATTATGGGAAAAAAGATTGCTAACATAACGGAAACAATCGATTAACTTTAAGCATTACAGAAACTTCATTACATTGTCTTACGTTTCCACATTTCCGCTTTGTAAATGCGTTCAGATGACGTCATGAATTTTGTTTTATATTGACTGGGTAGCACTACGACATCTACCATTTTCTGTTGACTAACGAAATTAGAAATTGAAATCGTTTATAAGAACCTCGAATGAACGATGAAAACATTTCATTCTTTATTTTTGCGACAAAAAACATGCAATTAAGCAGTTTTACTTAATAAGTATTGTCTTTGCAGCGTGCTTGCGAGAGAAACGTCTTGCCAATTATCGGACAATTCCAGCAACAAATCGTCAATATAAATTTGCTGAATGCTATTCCCGAGCCATTTGGTAGTTTTATTTATGGCTCATCGGGGCTGCCATGGTGGGCATGGCTTCTTATCGCGCTTGCGATATTGCTTCTCCTCTGCCTACTTCTGCTGCCGTTATTGTATTTTTGTTGCAAAGATAAATTTCGCAAACGAGGGGTAGAGAAGACTGCCCAACCAAAACAAAACGGACAAGATGCAGCAGCAAGGCGAAAAGGCGACATATCAGTCATTCCGGCACCGACTATATCGAGGGGAACGCAAGATGAGATTCGGGATCAGCGCAGAGAACGGGCCTTCCGAACACCTTCTGAGTCACCTTCTGAGAGTGCACATTCGTCTGCAAGTCAATCGCGTAGTGCGGTTATTGTACGACAACAAGTAAGTACACATTCATCGGCAAACCGCGATACGAAACAAGGCATTGCTACGACAAAAGTTGTCAGAGGCGATCGCAGTGAGCATGCATCACGTCCAGAAGCTGCTGACCTTCTGCAGGAAGGCACTCAAATCCAGCGACAATTAGCTCACGAACATGCTCGAGCTCATGACCATTACGCGCACACCGGTTCGTACTACCAGCAACAGCAAGCAAGCGAAACACACAGGGGACTGCATAACGCCGCAGATCATATCACCACTCCTTCACATTCGGTAGCTCAAGGTAAGGTGGGGTTCGCTCAAGATGCACAGACCGCAGCACGTGGGACTCGAAAACGCTCAACTTCACAAGAGCGATTCTTCCAGAAGAATGACCGTCAGAGAGGACTTTTCGAGGAGGGTTACGATCAGGCGCAGTATTCATTCACCACTCACAGAGATGCGAGATCAGAAATTGTCTGATCGATATATGTACGTTTATACGCACTGCTTATATATGTGAAGCTCGTCAACTCGTGGTAAAAATTTGTTGTCTAGTCTGATTGCAAAAATACTGTGACCGGAACCGTCGCTTAACATTTACACTTTTGAATTCGTTACGATAAATAATGCAGCCTCTCATAATCAACGATATAAATTTTCGATTATCGATAACACGTTATGTACTATAAGACCTGCAAACTGACCTGTTGCATCAAAACAGATCCGTTCGCCTCGATAGTGCTCCTATTCTAGGAAAACACTGATAGCGTTCGGCTCCAAATATAGATCGAATTCTTCAGCCGCTTCCTAGGTGTATGCCTAAAAGCAGCAAAAGATGGTTACAGAAAACCATATAAGGTCTTTTTGGAAAGCACCTGAATATACAGTCTTATTTTATTTAAGTGACTGAAAGATTTGTTGTTTTTTCTACCAGTCGACACTTAATACGACACTGCCTAATTGCATTACCGCCATCTTTCTTGTTTGCTGTTGATTTCTCCTTTTTTTTTGACAGAAGAAATGCTCTGTATCGTTTCCAATGTGCCATTAAAACATTACTTCCAATGTCCTTCTTGAAAGAAATGATAGTCATCGCCGTCAAAACGTTTCTCGACGAAATGATACCAACTGACCGGTGTAAATGTGGAAATATTTCTTGAAAATTAGCTAAAGTTTAAAAGATTCTTAAATATGCTATGGTCATTTCAAAAAAGCATGGAAAAGTGCTAATAAAATTGCATTAAATTAGGTAATAATCTTGGCAAAGAAAAGAACACACAAACAATATCTTCGATTCTGTTGTTTGAAACTGTACTTTCAAAACAAATAACGTATTGAACCAAATCTTACAGGAAAATGGCAAAAGAAATTCTGACAAATTCCGCCCGAATTTAAGCTCTAACAACAAATGGAAAACATGGGAAATTTCGGTACTAGGCAAAACCGGTGAATTCTTATGAAGAAATCGCAACAAGTGAATTTGAACTTGAAATTCAGCGTTTTTAATTTGAGAAATTTTTCTCTCCAAATATTGACCAACAAAAATACTTTTTAAACAAAATAACTTCGTACAAAAATCATGGAACACAAGTATGCAAATGCCGATGTGTCATTCGGATACCATTTGAGTTGGTTTTTTCGTGTGATGCGCCATTTCTTGAGGAAAAAAAAGCGAATTTTGGAAAAAATTCTTCTCTCGTTCTATAGAGTTTTGGAGAAAACCGCTTCATAGTGGAATTAGACTAGAATCAAGTCGGTAATATGCAAAATGCTACGGTGGACAAGATTGTACGTGCAGATAACCAGAGGGAAAACATAGAAACCATATCTAATTGAATAAACCAACTTTGAAGAGAAATGCTGTGCTGAAAAATAATAAAAACAGTACGCTATAAAAATATAATAAATGGTATTAAAATATTATCTAAACACTGCCTAATTCCATACGCAAATCGCTACACAGGCGGTCGAGACATAAAAGCTTCAGGCCTCTATTCAAGCAAAATGATATTAATGTGCGTTTGAATGACCTGTTTAAGCAAAAGAAGGTAATTCTTTAGGGATTTCCGGAATTTTTTAAGGCATAAGAATTTGAAAATGCACTCTTGCAAAATATTTCTTACGGCTTTTCCAAGAAACTTCATCAATCTTTCAAATGCATAACAATAGAAATATGAAAAAATGAGGCGAAAGTGCGGTAAATTAGAGTGGTAAAAATTTGTTTATTTAATATTGGCCAATTTCCAAATAAAAGAACCTCAGATAAATAAGCACGCAAAGTTCAAGTTTTTCAAATCAATCACTTTATAGAAATCTAGAGCCATCACGTATCAAACCAATCCCCGTCGCTTCCTAATTAATTTTGCAAAATAGTAACTTTATTCTTGCTTTTATCGTCTCTAAGCAGTGAGCGTTAGTTTCTGCCTGCAAATGCAGCAAAAGTACGGCCAACAATTCACCAATTTTTTGCATCACTTCAGCATGATTATGCTTGTCAAATCCCATCAAAGTGGATGACAATAAAGGGTGAAAGTGCCAGGTAGAAATGTTCTTTAATGTCTGTGTGTATATTTCAACATACCTATCGGGGGTAGAGACATTTCGTGAGCGTCTAATGTCGCCAAGAATTATTGAACCTCATTTCTTACGTGCAACTCATTTCATCAGCAAGCTTCATAATAATCGCATTTCAGAAGTATCTTCAACGTGGTTTATCAAGCCTACCAGCTATACCTTTATCTTGAGGAATGTGGGACTGGCCTCACCTAACTGAGTTCTTTGTGGTAGGGAACAGCGTCATTTGGGAGCCACTAATCGACCTTCAGAATGACTCTGAATTCGCTATTGCATCTCAATTTTCACCTTGTTAAAGCGCTAGATAAAAAGTCAGCACCCTTCTAGTACCTTTAAGAATTTCCTTGAGCTGCCCAACGCAAATGTCAAATTCATGTTTGTCTAGCCACAAATAAACAAGATCCTGAAGTACAAGGAATTCTTCACCGAACTCAGCAGTAAAGAAAAAGTGGCTTGGAAAAGCTTTATGGATATGGTTCAGAGCGTCCTTGGCAATCACAAAACTAGAAACAATGTGAGGCTATCTCAGACTGTAGTGAAGCATTACAGCATAATAGGCTCTAGTGACCCTGGAAGTCCACACCTTTTGTGCTCAACTCGAAAAATTCAACGAGAACATGAGAGCCTGGCTGGAGGGGTTATGCGAGCGATTGCATCGCAACGTAGTGGGCTTTGAACGCCGCTACGACAGGGCAGTATAGCGGCAGACATAGCGATAGACGACGTTGGTGGGCTGAATCGTGAAAATTCTTGACAGTATGACCGTAAATCTTGAAAAGCACTTCATCTCTGAGCTTTTTGGCGCTTCACATCTAAGCTTTTTGTAGTCGTTTTTATATAATCGCAGTATAAATGCATAAAAATTTTGGTTCGTATGTTGTTGTTGCTCTTTTGATTTTTTTGCAGGCGAAAACTGCAAATTCATCTCTTTTCTCATTGGAGAAATAGGCGAATATCATAATTCCACTCTCATAGTCATCAAAGCAGATTCTGAGAAAAGTTATGGTCGTTTTCGATGCTTTTTAGACACAAGCAAATAGGGAATAACGTCCACTACCCAAAAATAAAAACCGTGTCTCGTAATATTATTTTTTAAATGTACACAACCAAATACCACATTTTTTAATGCAAAATTAAGCTATTGATTCGCTAGATGGCATTCGACGAGAGGTGATAAATGCGATTGGCATGAGATCTCGCCGATCATTCGTTGAAGCTGGACCAATGCCAATGCCACGGTTCGCGTCAGCGATGCGAGCAGCCGAACCTTTAAACGAGGGTAAAGACCTTTGCGGC
Organism: Baylisascaris schroederi; assembly: GCA_006503575.1. NCBI lineage: Eukaryota > Metazoa > Nematoda > Chromadorea > Rhabditida > Ascarididae > Baylisascaris > Baylisascaris schroederi. Next base: position 2,844,522 of record QEWY01001293.1, read on the forward strand.
GTATGACGCGCCCACCAGAGAAATTTAATTACACACCAAATATCATCGGACACTCGTTTCCTTCCTTCTGTTATACGTCGATAAAATCAAACGTGTTGCTATGTTATTGTTTAAAACATAGTTTTTGAATATTTTGTAAGTAGCCAAGAAAGAAAGGTGTGAACGAATCGCTTAACTAACCTTCTCGTTCATCGGTTGCCTCAGTGTAATCCAATCATTTGCAATTTTAACGCATTGGTTGTATATTAATGAGATCGTTTCAGTGTGGAAGGTCTAAAGTTCATACATCAAATGCCACAATGAACAGCTGTAGGCGACTTTCGGTATTCACATCGCTTCTTATGTTTGTAAGCGCTCTTTCACTCGTCATCGCTGCTTTAATCAGCGAATATTGGTTTGAGAGCACTCCGATAAACGAGAAAGGTGGCCTCAGCAAGAACAATTTTATCCACTCTGGATTGCTGAAAGGATCTCGTCAGTTAGACTGGGGTCTAGGACCACGCTATAAACCGTTTTCAGGTATCACTCATTGCTTCCATATATTTTAAAATATCCACCAACGGCCGTATAGGAAACTTATTAAAACAAACGATCTTCTCAATACTTTCAAAAATAAAAAAGCTCTATCTAAGCCTAACCGCAGCATTAAAATTTTTCTTCAACTCTATTAATGGAAATTTATTTGCTGAAGTGATTAATCTCGGATTGTGTAAAAATTTTTATGGAATTTGAAAAAATATCTCTAAAATTTGAAAATAAAAGTTTCAGGTCCAGTAAGCTTGCGTTGAGAAGATGTAAATTTGACATCGTTGTGAATTTTTGTTGGTAATTCTTTTTTTACTGCCTACAAGAAATTAAAAGTTAATATGTGTGCGATGAAAGTTGATAAAAACTGCTCAACTCTAATATAGGTAGCTCTTTGCTGAATTTGAATATATCTTTGATGTGGTCGAAGAGTTATACAAAAAAAAAAACATCACAGTATCGTATATCTGTAAAGATATATTCAATAAAAAATCTAATCTATCAAACGAACGTTGTTGGAATTGCCGTTATGATTGAAAATTGATTTACTATTGCGAATATTTTGGCTAAAATTCCTTTTAATTGCAGTAATTTAGATAATTTAAAATTTTTTCTTCAAAAAGCAAACACTTATTAATCGTTCACTGTATGCATAAATAAATAATAGCACGTTGCAGTTTACGAAGAAATCCACGAAGGTTATGGATTCATTTCAAAAACATCATGGATTTTTATCATATTTTTCACTGCATTGGGATTACTATGGAATGCGGTTGGTATTATTATATGCTTGGTTAATACAGCTGTCAAAGAGAACGACACTGTTGCCGGCCCAATTGGAATTTACCTCTGGAGTATGCTTGCATGTAAGTTTCTAGCTTTATGCATATCAAGTTATTAGGTACGAAAACAGTGGGAGGCAAGTAGGAAGAGCGTAAAAACCATAAGTACTTAGTGTTGACTAAAATATTCCATAATCTTTCAGTAACGGAACTGAGTGCGTACTACTTAAAAGTCTTTCACCGGTGGATGTATGCTTTCGACGAAGTAATGAAATAATAACATAAAATTGGGCATTGTCCCATCTTTAAAATGAGTGCAAAGGTCGAATTAGTGCAACAAAAAAAAAATGTCGTGAATATCGCGTGACGACACGAAGATCGATGGCTTTAATTCAACCACATAACAACCATAGAAACTAAAAACTCGGCAAAAATTAGCTTCAGTTTGCAAGAAAACGAGAAGCGCTCTTTTCCGACACTCCATAATCCCTTTTCTTCGATTGCCCAAAAAAAATTTTCCGTTGCCTCATGAAAAAAACGTTCAGTTTTCAAAAGTTACTTTTATTACCGATTCGAATTTATTTCACAGTTATTAAAGTTATAAAAGACATGCAACGATTATGTGTAATTATATTACGTTTTTATAGTTTTATTGTTATTTTTCTCGACGTTTCCGTTTCATATTCCAATTCGGCTGTGGGATATCTTTGCTTCTTTTGCATTTTTCTATAATCAGGCTCTTAAAAATACTTAGGCTGTTATTAACTACATCTTTAAAAAAATCGACAGTTTATTGTTCTGGGAACCCGCACCTGTGCATCCAACTGTTCCGTTATGCAGACACTTCGAGAAAAAATAGGCGTATTTTATGTTTCTTATTACTACAATTACTATCAGCATAGCGTAGTTTGAAGAAAACAACCGTTTTCTTTAAGAAGCTAAAATGCTTTGAAAATGATGAAACATTGAGAATGAAGTTCCCGATCAATGAGAGAAGTCACTTTGGTCGTTTTCAGTGATTTCATACGGTTGTTCAGTGGTAATTTTTTTGGTTCAATATGCAACTTCGATAAAACATAACGTACTACTGGCCGATCAAATTGAGGGCGGTTTTTCCACTCTCAGTCAGACAAGGTAATAGATAGATATTTTCAATGCTGTCATGCACTTCTTTTACTTTTTAGATTCATTTCTTCTTCCACTCTAGATGTTTGAAAATTTTCGTCTACATAACTTTCAAAAAGACCACGTAAAGCTTCTCAGCGCTCCTTTTTTTTCTCGTGTACGATATATATNATATATATATATATATATATATATATATAGAAATTTCTAGGTTTGTCTGAACATTTCAGAAGTCTGTAAAATTTTCTATAAACAGTAGGCGAAGAATTTTTATTAAACCACTGACTCAGCTTCCGCCTCTGAAGTGAAAGCAGCATCGCTTTTGCGCACATATTGAAAAACGGTTTAACATCTTCCAGCTGCGAACACAAGCGGGATCTATTTTGTAACAAATTTATAATTTTACATCTTCCATGTGGGAGGGTGTTACAATATGACTGAACCCAACGAGAAAGCACGATATTTTTTCAAGTGGCTTGGTTATGAGTATTATATGTTACTTAAATGTTATGAAAATACCTCGCAACTTCAGGTTGGGCTTTTCATTCTATCTGGAGGTGGCTGCGATGTGCGTATTGCTAATACCGAGTATGTTGATGTTTCTTACCGCCGATAAAACTCGTCGACCGCGCATCGAGAAGCAAATACCAGTCGATAGCACCGTCTTTATGTACTAAAACATATCCAAAATCATTTGCCCACAATGCATATAAGGATGTCAGTTATTGATTGATCAGCAACATTCACTGGCAATGGTCAGCAACTGCTCAATTCAAAGTTCTATATAATAATAATAATACATTCCACTTCAACTTGCCAGTTTGCGGTATTTCCGTACCCATTACGTGAATTATCAATTTAAACAATTCTATTTTTTGTACCGGTATTTGATAACTTAATAAATGTATTTGTTGAATCATTTCAAATCTGCACACCAGTAATTTCTTTTTCTTTTTCTTCGCAGAATGAAAATTCAAAGAATTCACATTTTGCATCCGCAAATAACACATACAAAAGCAATATTCTCCATTCGTTTATTTTTTTATTTTAATTATTTTATCATTTTATAGCATAAAAATATTTCCATCTTTAAGCAGAGAGCAAAGATCAACAAAGTGGTATTCGAAAAACTTGATCCTCATGGTAAGGGTCCCACATAGCTGCGGCTGAATTTTCAAATCATTAGATGAAAGAGCCTATGGGTTGGAAAGGCTGCAGGAAACGAACGTGGTAACATTTCGACGTTACCATGAAAGGAGGCTATAACAGTGTGAAATACAGGTGTATTATAGATATATTATCTTTTACGCAAATCAATAAATTATAAAGCAATAACACGTTGAAGTGTGATTTAATAGGTTAGGCGTATCGCGGCACCCAAAAAAAGCATTCCTCAGCAGGTATAATTCATATTTCCGGTTGAATCCATTTGACGACTTGAAGAAATACATCATCTGAAAAGTGCCCTCAAGCATCACGTACGATTCATCGAGACAGAAGTCAGGTTACGAAATAGATGCGCAATATTTCATTATGGATGGGAAAATTATCCATCCGCTAACAACGCTGCAAATTATAACTTCACTGGAGACCGATAAGCGCCGATGACATTAATACTCATCACCATTTCCTACGATGCAACCGTTTGCACTTCATTTTCCCGAATACCTGGACTTGGTTACGAGCATAGTTGACGGATGGAAAGTAGGCGATAGGAGAAAAAGGTGATGGTCGTAAGGTGAGAGAGGTTGTTTTTGTAATTGCCTTTCTTGTTTCTCACTGTCTTTCTTCGCTATTGTCCTATACTACTGTTGTTTTATTTTATTTATTTATTTATTTATTTTTGCACTCAGTTCAACTCTACTCCTGTCCAACTGAACATTGTGGGAAGAGATATATTCATTTATATCGATTAATTGTGCACATTAAGCAATAATCGCATTTATACGTAGCGATTTGAAATTTAAAACATTTGTGCTCTAGCTGAATATAGCAATATTAGTGGCTGAAACAAGTTTCCACATAATGCGTCTAAAAATTTCGAATTGGTGACACCCAGCTGTCTGTCGCCTTTTTTTCTTCTATAACTTTTTTTGGATATACCTAACGCTGAAAGACGCTAAGACGGTTCTCGTCAGTAGACGTATTGAAATCGACCTCAAGGAAGAGAAATCAATGGTAGTAGTGCGAATTGATGTTTTCATTTATAAACTTTCAAAAAATTCAATAACTATAGTTTAAATTCTCGATGCGTAAACATTTCCTAGTTTCCCAATGAAAAACATGACGCTATGGCTAAGGTACCAACGATTGAATAATATTTGATCATGACGAGTTGAAAATTATTCGTCATTTGCACCGCCACAAAGCAACACTAATAAAACGGTTGAGGAAGTTCGAGAACTTCTTCAAGTTGGTTGAGGAATTCATCCTTTAATGGAAGACTATAATCGTTACTATGAATCGAAATGCCACCAAAAGTCTGACTACTTTGAGCTCGACAGTCAATTTCTGAATAAGCACTAGAGGTAATCCTTTCTGATGATACGGCACTGTCAATTATTTCATAGAGATGTCAAGAAAAAGGCACTTAATGCTTTCACTAATTTCAGTCAGCGCACTTGTTCTTCTAGCTATCTCGCCAGTAGACGTGAATTGTTGGACGTATCAAAGCTGTAAAATCCTGGAATACCGAACAGTGATTGCCTCTTCCATGTAATAACTACAACAGAGATCTATTAAGTATGAATTACTGTAAAAGCGCATCATTTCCTCATATGTTACTTACCACCAACACTAACAAATCGGCAAACTAAATGCTTATAGTATGCTTGGAGTGGACTTCATATCGCAGTTTATCTTGATTGAACGAGTCATAGTTGCAAGGTTTGAGTAAACTTTTGCAACGAACACTCGACAACGGTGTTTAATTCAAAAACTTTAAAGGCGAAATGCAACGAATGCGGAAAAAGTAGAGCTTCTCAAAAATGAGGAGCTATAGGCACAACTCATCTCCGTATTGTGATGTATAGGTATTTTCATCTAAATTTGACTTGCACTATCAAGGCCTAAGCATTCTAAGGCGGAGCATTGCAAAATTAGAGTCAAATCCTCAAGGAAACCATTTTAGACGATGGTGATAATATGCTACTGCATGATATAGTATGGCATAGCCTGGTTGTAGCTGTGCGACATGCTCTGATTCATTATGGGTGGTCACGAAAGCAAAGCAGGTTGGGTTGGTCACGAAAGCAAAGCAGGTTGGGTTATTGATTGTATCAAAAAGTATTTGTTGTTATTAGCACTTTGATTAGGAACAGGTTCACGACTGTTATCAATCTCTAATACTATTCATTCAGATGCTAGCACGTATAATATGTATTCAAGCGTTTGATTTTATCTGTGCTTGTAGTAATCTTTGGTGGGATTATTTGAAACATTGTTTTTGTTATGATTTTTTTTGGCCTTCGAAATAGGCTCCTCCCAGACTAAACTATCAGTCTTCATTCATGTAAGGCTGTAGGGTCACTGTTTTGGCTCTCTACCCTTAATTCGTCCTTGAAGGATCCGCAAATTCCTTCCTCTTTCGAGGTTCGACGAGATGCTTTGTAATCTAGCAGTAAGGCATGAGGTTAAGGTTCTTATTAAACCTTAAAAACTCAACAGTTAAACCTCAACAGTAGTAATGGCGGAGGGAATAACACGACGGCAAGGGGGACGTCGCTTCGATAAAGCCTTGGCACAAATAGTGCCACTTCCGCGCCAACGAGCTCCGGACACTCCTCACGCTCGAGCCAGTTTGCGGACCGAGTGAGCAACGCTACGGTCCGAACCGACCCCCGCTAAGACGACATCTCACGTAGACAGCTAGAAGCACACTGGTTCCTGTGAGCAAATATGCTGTCCTTGTTTACGCACCGAGCCTTGCCTCAGGTCATTTGTAGAGTTTGCTTTGTGCTATTGTGATCGCCCCTTTGCTGTGGCCAAAAGCAGTGGATCTGCGATTCTTAAATTTACAGTTTGAGAGGGTAAAGCCGATTTCCGTAAAAATACTTGTTGTTGATGGATAAATGCTGTTCGCAAATAATGCTTGCCGTTTCTTAACCGATTTGACTGTTTGAGTTCAACGAAGCTTGAAGCTGTCGTTCCCTCAGCAAAACCTGAGTTTCGCGCGATTCTTTTTACCAAGTCTAAGGAAGGGAGGAGGGTGGCGAATAAGTCTACGGCACAGTTTACTATGGGGTGAAATATGATGAACAATGTAAAATGTTTTCCGACTAAAGTATTTTTTCTCGGTTACACCAGGAAGTTGATTGGTTTCTGATCCGTTAAGACCATTCGATTATCGGTAAATCGAAGTTGTCATGTTTGCTAATAATACGTTGTATTGATCTCTTTGAGATTTTGTGGTGTGATTTCAGGTGTTGAATAGATTAGTGTTTCTCGACGTTTCCAAGTGGCAATATTTCGACAGCAACGGTATGCGGATAACGTATAGCATATATGGGTTGTGATGAGCAATTTAAAAAACCAACGCGCGAACGACGTGTTTACTTGAAAATGACTTGTGAAGCAATAGGTATTTGTCGCTATAATACTTCTTTTATTTTCTATAAAATTTACCATTTGGCAAAATTGCTTGACTGTCCGTTTACTAGTTTTGGGCTTTCGATCGCAGAATATTTACGGCTTTCGATAGCGAAAGCATACCGGAAATTAAAAGAGGGAAAAGAGATGGGGTGCGAGGAAAAAATTAGCTGTACACCGAAGCATTGCTGCGAATATCTAGTGTTTTTACGCATTCGTATATTGCTGTATGCAGTGTTGAGGTAGGAAGATTCAGCTTTTCGTTCAAAAGTCAATTGGGATTTATAATTCAGCCAACTATGAAACATATTTGAAATTTATAAAGTGTATGGAATATCCTTTAAATGAAATAATTTTTAATGATTCTTACGATATTTTTACGTGCTCGAAATTTTCCAGGGTTTTCATTTTTTTCAGTTTGTAAATTTTCTGGCTCATATGTAATATTTTATATATTTCAGCTCAGTGTAATTTTTCATCTCAAGCGCTTTCAAATGCTCATCAACTTAGTTGCCCACTATTATCATTACATATCGGCGAACGAGTTATTATATTCTCCTCAGATCAAGGTTTATTTAAAAATTTTCAGTTTTTCTATCAGTTTTCGAGATTAGTGATGTCCATAATCATTTTTTCTAATTTATTTATCGTTGTTTGTTATTCCATTCTTCTTCATAAGTTGCGTTTTACGATTGCAGTGAATAAATTGAATATTAATAAATTGAAATTTTTTTATGTCGTTTTTTTATTTTTCACAGTTTTTTTCTCTTTTTTTTGTGGAGCAATGAAAATTCATTAATAACCACTCATCCCAACACGAAATCGCAATTCTGTTCTTTTCTCCTCTTCTTAGAGCATTACAGGAATGCAGATTTTGCATTCGAAGGGAAATTTTGGCGAATGTTGCGACTATTAGTACTGCGACAGGAGGGTAATTCAAAAAGACCATTGTGCACTGTGTGCTTGTATGAGTCATTTCCCTCGAAAGGTAATATAAAAAGAAGCTCAAACTTATTGAGCATAAATTTCGCTCATTGATAATAAAATCTTTGCTATCAGAAACTTATAGTTGGATGTAGTTGATTCATCGGACTGAGACGAAGAGAGATCAATAAACCAGAGGAATGCTCCAGTAGTATCGGCTTGATAGCAGAAGACTCGAGCTGCTTTTCCATATCCACCGATCTAGGGCATTGATTTAACATATGCAACATATACGCAGGATTATGCCCCTTAGCAGAGTTGCTGCAAATTTACACATCACATCGAGATTGAGAAGATTTGGATGAAATGAGGGACTGCTTGTTTTGGTGCTATCTTATCATAAACGAACATCAGATCGGGTGAGATTTGGGGTCGTCAACCAGAGTGCTGTGGGGAGCGGTTCTTGCTGCGTAGCCGAGAAACGATAACGACACTTTATGTTAGAAGCAGCTAACATCCACGCAGGACTTCATTTAAGTCGATGGCTAAGTAGTGCCGTATAAAGCTGGGCTTTGTCTCTAAAAGAAGGCAGCAGTTTTATGCAAAGTTATTAGATCAAGAACTGAATTGATGTGTCAGTTGTTTTTTCCGGATCAAGCCGATTGAGCCGAAACATAGCAATTTCTGATGCAGTTTATGGTCCTTGGTACCGTGTTATTATCAGGAAGTTCGCTTTTCGGAACTACAATCGATGAAGCCTAATTAATATAATCGTTGTCAGAAAAGATGGTGATTATTGAATTATCACCCACTCATTCTGTTTGCAGTCTGTTGCCGTTATCAGTATTTTAGCAGTAATTTGTTTAAGCAGAAAGAAAACAAGTGCAGAGTTGATACTTTTTATAGATTGGTGTTATGGGAGCACATGTGGTGATCGTCCAAGGTTTGGTATTTTTCCACAAGCAGCCGTCGTTCCGCTTAGTAAGCCGTTTTCAGCGGCGTCGAGTGAAGTGCAAGAGTTGGTCGCCGAGCTGACCGATGTGCTAAACGAGTGGTGGTGTTCAATTAAGGCTAGTTATTCTTAATGCGTTTTTTTTCTGTTTATTTTATGCATTTTTGGAAAGGGTCATAAGTTGTTTCCTGTTCTAGTACTAGGATTATATCTTTATTTTGACATAATTTTAAATTGTTCACTCATCGGTAACCGAATATATTTTTGTTTTTTTTTAAATTCACTTCGTGGAGATTTGCTGAATCTTATCATTGGCATGCTGCGCGCTTTGCAGGTCCAACAATTTTGCTAAATTTATGCCGATGTGTTTCGTTTATGTCACGCCGGCGATGAATGAAAAATTCAATGTTTCTCCTCAATTTTCAAAAAAAGGCCAATATTTGGTTTTTGAGGATCTTGCGTAACAATTTTTGATTATCTTTGCACTGCTGCTAAAAACTTTGGCTAGTTGGTGCGTTTTATTGGATCCGAAATTGCGATTCCATGCGGAGAGTTTCAAAATTTAGCTGAAGCTGTCTCTCAGTTGAAGGAATTGGAAAGGCGAGAGAGATGTGGAAATGGAGAGTCCCCGTTCCTCTTTCTGTTACTAATAACACCCCGCGTGCCGCATTTTTGCAGGAGACATACGGGAGGCAGGCGCAAATGGAAAGTCAGGATGACATTTTGCTATATATGGAAGATTTGATGACAATGCGTAAGAAGATCCTTTCGGGTAATGTTCCTGTAGAAGAACTCAAAGAGATGAGACTACAGCTGGCAAGGAAAATCGATCTCGGGAACCAGTAAGGCAATCTTGAATCGCTTCAATTCTCAATGTACCACTGTTGTAAGTAAGACATCCTGATCCGTTCTATGGTGCCCTACTTTAGCATGCTAAGATGTGTGGTTCCTAATTATGTTGAAAGTTGTGATGAAGTTTTTAAGCAATTCAGATGAAGTTCTTAACTTATAAACGAAACATTTTGTGATACCTCGATTTGTGCAATGTATTCACCCTTTGGCAGATGTTTTTTTTAGCGACGGACAGACAAAAGCACATCTTCGATGGGGTTGATTTCTCTTTGATCTAGACAGAGACGATTTTCGAAATTTCTTTGCGATGGAGTTAACACCAGTGCAGAAACATTGCAGTGCACGGGGTTGTATGGAATGTGCGGGGACTCATCGAATTTTTCAATAAAGCGTTGAGATGAGTCCATATGTGGTTTTAATGAAATGAGGAAATTGCAGTTATGCATGCAAATAAGTGGTTAGTCTTCTAACTCGAACCCTTCGCTTTCACCGTCATCGATCTCTCTGAAAGATGACGATGTAACATGAATCTAGCTTGTGTGAATTCCTCATCGATGGGCAGTTATTGTTGATGGTGACTGGCGGAAATCATTCGCATTGATGAAGGCTGAACGATGAAGCAGTTTCCCCAGTGTGAAGAGAGTTGAAATGCTATGAGTAGGACGGGAATGCAAAGTATCCTCTTGCTGTATCGACGACTCTTGCACGCAGTTTGTATTTTAAAGGTTTTTCAGTGTTTCCAACATTAATAAGCATATAAGGTGTTGAAGGTGGCTTGGGTTGGACATGCAGATCAGAGATGAAACTGGTCGTGTAATTGATATCGACTCTGCATCTGTCGTACATGCATACCGCGCGCATTTGAGTGCAGTCGACAGAATTCTTCATGACTCAGTATGCTTATGGTTTTATTTCTCCAGTTTTCTTCGCCTGATACAATTTTTAAAGTTGTAATACAGTATCATTTTAGCTTGTTTAGCCTCCATCTAGGAAATAACTGGGCGGACAAACCTTCACACTCTAGGTGGTCGAGTTCAAGGTTTTCGGGTTTTCCGTACTTCAGAGGCACCCAGGCGTGTCGTAATTTAAAGTGAACTCAGGTGTAAAGCAAACTGCACTAGATTGTTGCAGAAGTTCGTGTGCCTTTCCTCATACTTTTTTTAAAAGATTTGCTGGTGCAGGAGAGCTGCAACTCATTTGGCAACTCTGAGCCATTGCCTCTCAATTCTTTGGTTATTTATCCTTAATGTGGAAATTTCCCTCAAAGGCGATGGTTTGTGACGCGGACAAAACGAGTGTAATTGGCATTTGCTCTCTTTCAAGTTTCATTGGAACTTCGAAACTGCTCAAGAAGCCTGAAACGTTTATGCAGTGTGCGGGTAGTGGCAAAAGAATAGCAGTGAAATGACTTCTCGAGTCTTAACGCATGTGTGGGTGATATGGAGCGCAATTTTGATTCAAATGAAAGCCAACTTTATATGCCAGTCTTAGTCATTCAATATGTATACTTGTAATACTCTGCTCGGTGAATACATTCGGCAGACAACTCAAGTTAGTACAGCATTTCCAATGTGATTAATCAGCCATTATTTCGCAATCGTAGCGGGCAGTTCAGTTCTTGTGCGTTCAACGTTTTGATGTCAGCGTGACATTCTCAGGAATTTTGTAACGAAATTCATTAAAAATCCAGTAGAAGTAATTCTTCTGAAAAGAAATTTTTTCTCATCCTTCATGCTCCTCCGACATTGCCAAATTCGATTTTTGTTCATCCCGATGCCTCCAAACAAGTTGAAAACATTTCTTAACCGGCGATATTGAATTGAGAAAAAAAAGCAAAAAAGAAAAGGTGGATGTAGAACTCGTCGAAGCGAAATCGTCTAATTTCTTTGTGCATTAGCCCAATTTAGTTGCCTACCACCGCTCAGGCTATGTTGTTTTATAGCCGTTCTGGTATTGTCGCTAATCATAGTTGTTTTTTTTTTGTTTTTTTTTTCTTTTTTAATGCAGAAATTGGCAGCACGTTTGTGTATGGGCGTTATAAACGTTCCAGTCATCCATGTTTATTGAGATATTTTTACCCATTATTTTTACTTTGGGATTTGATTTTAAAAATTGAATAGTATTGTAGTCTATCACACTTGAAAATTGAATTTCACCTATGTTCATGTTTTCGGAATGCGCGTTATTCAGATTTAAAATTGTATGAAGAAATGCTTTATTTGGATCACTTGATCATTGAAATAATATTTATTGTATTAATAAATGTTAATTTGCAGAAGCCAGATCAAACACATAGAGTGAGTGCATTTTCTTTGTTGATCCATGCACAATCAGCAACACTCGAATGTAAAGCGGAATGCGAATTCTCGTTGAGTCTTTATGATGCAACCGAGGAGAAGTTCATCTCGTTGGTATTTTATGTCTTCTCCATTTTATAAATTATTGTATTTTTTTACAATTATATTATTCTCAAATAGGAAACAAAATGCCTAATGTGATATTAAAGAGCATTCTTTACAGTGTAATTGTTTGACTGTTGATAATCTCGTAATGTCTTCCATAGCAATTATAGCCGTTGTTTTATTCATATATCATTCACGGTCTCGCATTCCTCAATTATGTGTACAAATTTGAGACATCAGTTTTCGTTGCATTAATTTTATTTAAAGTGAATTTATTTTTTCGGATGAAAGCTATCTCTTTATGCTTATCTAATCTTGTTCATCAACGAAGTGAGTATTCATCTTGAAACATTTGTTGTTTGCGTAGAGGTTTCTTTTGTTTACCGCATTACTACTTATCTTCAGTAGGTTGTATAGATCTACAGAATTCGCTTAAAGATATAGATCATTCAGCTCATTTACAGTTTATAATGTCATTGATATTTCAAAAATATTTCAGTGAAAATTTTATATTTTATTGGACGTTTAAAACTGGATCGCTAGCAAGCCGCAATAGCAGAGCGCTTTTCAATGTACGTTTCTTCGTTTTCGTATAAATGTTTCTTTTCCGGGAGTTTATATCGCGGAATTTTTTCATTTTTCAAACACTTTCGAACAACTTTGTTTCATTTTCCTCATGTTATTGAATAATTTGGGTATTTTTGATGGCCAATGAAAGCTTGTCTGTAGACGGGGACGAACCCTCGACCCTTCGTTTGCCGGACGAGCGCTCTGAGTCTCAGCTACCACGGGCGCCTTGAATGGTCATCAGTTTTGTTGTGAAGGTCGCTTCTGAGGCGGACTTCATATTATATATATTCGCATCATATATATAAAAATATATAAAACAGGGCAACAAATTTTTTTCAGTCTCATTTTGATGGATTTTTTTTTCCTGCATTTGTAATTAATTTCTGTAGTTTGCATCATGAATATCAGTTGTTGTTCTTTTTTTCAGTTTTTTTTTTTTTTTTTTCATGAGCCGAGAGCTTTTATCGTGTTCATTTCTAGCAATTAACACCCTTCAATATCTTTTGCTTTTTTTAGAAATGAGAATTTCGTATCGAATTTTACATGCGAGACATAAGAAGCAGCACATCTTTAAAATTGCACTGTTTTTCTTTCTGGTGAGATAGAGGTATTTTGTGATCTTTTCTAGGATCTTGGTTCTAAAGAGTATCCATCAAATCCTCCATCGAACAAGGATCATCGTATCTTGCTTTGTATAAGAGTGGCTCGGATCGCACCCATTGAAGGTTCCTCATCTACGATGAAAAAGCAGTCAGATCCAGGTCCACCACAATTATGGTCTCGGCAGCCATACGCTGTTGCACTGCTCGACATCACCGATGTGCTGAATGGCCCATCGGGCCCTGTGGAACATATCATTCCACTTAATCGGTATGGTTTCTGGTTGCATAAAATTCGATTGAGATATGATGGCATATTTTTGGTTTTCATAACGAAAAAATGAAACTTCTAACGGTGATGTGAGGATTATGGAGCTATAATGGATTTTGTGACATTTGGTGATCGTTGTTTGCAGAGCAATATACTGTGCAGTTGCATGCTGAACACTTGATGTTTTTGAAAATAATTGCATCTGACAAATAGGCGTCAACTGCATGGAAGCAGCTTCTTTGTAATTATGAGGTGACAACCCTTGATTAAAGTGTTGTGACCACTTCCGAAACCATCAGTCTACTTCATCCAGAATCTTTCTTTTCGATTATGGGCGACGTATGCTCTTTCAGCCTTTGCTTTACAATCGTTTCAGCTAATGTGTTGAATGGTATGCTTTTTTACCGGTTCACAGTTTGCAAACTAGCATATTTTTGCGACCTCATAATACTATGGAAATTGTTGGCTATGCTATAAAATCCAGATAGGCGCATCACTTCTCTTTAATCCAGCCTAGAATGGGCGAGTAAATCCATTGGTTGGCTTGAGGCTACTGCCGACGAGAAATGGTTGATTTAAAAGTTGAGAATATTTCTGGCTTGTTAACCAAGTAATGAGTGCCCCATAAAGGGACTTTTGTATGAATGAGATGGGCACTATCGCACTACTTTGCGGGCAAGAGGGCGTTCATGAGTTAAATGGTTTAATAATAACGTGATATTTATATATTTTTCAGAGAAGACACTCTAGAGCAGTTAATTGCGAAGGCGAATTCGGCACGCGGAAGTGGTACATTGAAGTCAGTGAATGTAGAGAGCATTTCAAGTTCGTTTCGTTGCTGTCTTTTCACTCCGTTCTAATAACATCATTTCTCATCCAGTATCGACGACGAGGGTGGAGAAGGCGAGAGGTGTCAGCACATTGATCATAAGGAATTGTGTAGCAAAATAACTACTCAGATTCTTTAATTTCCAGTAATGAATATTTTCGCGCACGTTGCTACTGATGAGGGGAAATCGTTTCTTCATTAGATTCTTTAGCAACGTTTGAAGGAGTTTTCAGTGGGGATTGTTGATTTTTCAGATTTTGGTCGGGCGCAGTTGATGATCTCAACGGAAGTTTTAATCGGTTCGTTAAATCATATAAAGAAGTCGAACCCGCATATCTTCTCGGTGCATCCACCGGTGGAATTACGGAAAATGTTTTTTGCGGACGTCATTTCCGCAGGTTTCATCTTTATGCTTGTTATAATTTTTTTAGGTTTCTTGTAATAGCGATCCAGGAAAAATAAAACATCATTCGGTCAGCAGTTTAAGATTATGTACAACATGCTACTCAAAGAGGGGCTATTTATGCTAACTGGAAATGGCTGAAGATTTGTGAAAATGAAATACACTTCTATTAGCAGCAATATCCCTTCCTTTCAATAAAAACACCTGTTGGTTTTGCGGAAATTCTAATTTTTTAATTGAAAGAAAAGTTCTTTTCAGTTGCTGTTGCGTTTCACCCATTGGCAGAAAAACGTTCTGGCACAAATTTTTGCAATTTGCAATTTCCATTCGCAGACTAGCAATTACTGCGAACTGCAACTTGCAGCAATTGTAATTTGCAAACAAATTTGCAAATTTTATAGTCTTCTGATGACGTTTCTTATAGATAAGGCATCTGAACTTTCATTTTTATTCGTTGTATGATCGATGAGTCGCGAATGTTGAAAGTATCGCCTATCCTTCTGCAATCTTTCCTCCGAAGGATAGTAATGATTGCTGGTCTGATTGAGATGACTGATGAGTTCAGCTTATTATTGGCTTCTATATTTTCAGATGATATACGCAACGACCTTTATGTGACGCTAATACAAGGGGATCTACATGGGGGTAAAGGTTCCGATAAGAACATCGAAGCGCGTGTTTGCATTGTCGATACAAACGGTATTGTCAAAGATGTAAGCTACGCTCACTGTCCACTTTGCTGTTTCCTCACATCCTAATATTTTTACTTATTATTGAGTTTCAAATTTTATGCTGAAAGTAGTTACTTTAAATGTTTTCATTTAAACCGCTTTTGAGAGTGGGTTATTGATGGGATTATGCCGATCTCAAACGCTAATTATATATGAAATTTGAAGAGTGTGGAGATAATGACGGCCGGTGGGGTGCAAAAGAAGACTACATATCACAGCTTGGTGCTTTACCACGATGACAAACCGAAGTGGAACGAAACTGTAAAGGTTAATAGCTTTGCCGAATTTCCTTTTCTGTTGTTTTAGTGATCTTGGAATTCAATGCTGGGGATTTGATTTTTGAAATTTTGAGTAAATAAAGTAGCTGTTAAGCGTTCTGTAGTCTTCCGGAACTTTTACTGGAGTGGAATAAGGGCAACTTTTTTGAATAATCACCCTGTTTAGTTGCTGCACTGCAAATATTTTTATCTTGAAACCACACTACAATTGCGCTAAATTGATCGATATACTGAAAAAAGAGCCCTGAGAAAAGACGACTTGTGCTATGAGGAGCACTTAGTGGAGGTGGAGGGATCATATGAGTATCCGTTGTGGAAGAGAGGAATGCTTTATTTTTGATAGCTCATGTTTGCATTAAATTAGGGGCAGGCGTTCTGTCCTGTCAGATTTTTTTATGTTTTTCATTCGTTCTGTTTCCTATTGAAGAATAGAGGTTTTATGCCAGTCTGCTTAGAATTTGCGATTAATTTTTGAATTGCAGATCCAAATCCCCGAAGATACGGACCAAAATATGCATTTACGTATCACATTCCATTATAAGAAATGTTACGAGAAGGGCAAACAGGAGAAGGGGCCTTTTGCGTTAGCTTTCGCACGTATTATGGAGGGCGCGACATTAATCAGGGATGCTGTGCACGAACTTCTCATCTACAAGGTAACTTTTATTAAGCTGCAATCAGGGGAGAATGCGATGGTTGAGAAAAATTGCTATTTGTTTTGTTGTTTTTTTTTTCTTCTTTTGAAGAAATGACCGAACTAGTATGAAATTTATTGAATTTTTGCTATAATGCTGCTCTTTATCAGTTCTTTATTATCAGTGGTCCTCTTATGTGAAGTGATTGCTAAACAAATACTTACCAGAGGGATATCTTGAAAGAATTTTAAATATGAATTCATGTTTCTTTATTCAGTAATGGGAATAGCATGTTATGGAGTAATATCATGTTGGCATGTGATTGAAAATTGCTTCTTAATGCTACACAACATCCACACGAGCAATGTTACGATGGTTTCTGTTACGGTGCAAATGGTTTGGTCGTCTGAGTACTTACCTAGTAGTTTTTAACTTCTTCCTGCGGTTTTTTTCACATGCGAAAATTGAAACCGTTTTTCGGATTGATGACTTTTGCAATCCTGAAGTGTCTTTCATTAGCCGTAATTCATCATGTTTTTATGAAATCAGCTAGTTGGAAAATTTCAAACAAATATCAAAGATGGTATTTTAAATCGTTCACTGCTTCCCGACTGCTTATCCATTTCTTCGCATTTCCCGAAGTCACTTAGCAGAATTTTCTTATGAATTAACCACGAAAAGTACCGCTGAATAGCGATGCAAATTCTAAAAATTATTTGCCATGAAATATGGCAAATAATTGTTTGATACTTGACTGAATTGACAGATCGAATCGGGAAAATTTGATGAGAATGATACAAGTTACTCACGACTGCCGGCTACTCGTGCTGAACTGAAGGCATCTCAGTCACAGCTGCGCCCGCAGACGAGTTCATTTATTTGTGGCGAGAAGAATTTTTTGTGTATTGAAACGGTAACTTGCTCGACTACACTCACTCATAACAGGAACCTCTTGGATATCTTGAAGTGGAAAACAAACAGGTAATTACTGATAGTTCACCACCCCTCTATTTTCTTATCTTTATCCTTATAACTCTCTCCCTTCCTCATTCCACCCTTCTTTGGTCTATCGGAATCTTTCTACTTTCTATAGGAATCGTTTTTTGAACTGCAGTCAAAAGATTTCACTTAATCGACCTCTTGTTATGAGATGCAACCTCAATGAAATAGGAATGCCTCTGACCAAAGCTACGAATTTTATACGGTCTATGCTAAACTCCGTTGGGGCATTCATAGGCGGAGTCTTTGATGTCAGGTTGTAACGAGTTCGCAATGAAGCGCCAAAAAAGGTGTCTAATTGAAGCGAAAAAAAAAAAGAAAACTAAACTGTTCAACCATTCTTTAATGCTAGATGCTAGACCCTCGAAGTTCGGCAGTTGAGCAATCGCTTAGTCCTGGTTGTTTTTTTCCTGCTGATTTAATCAAGTTGGATTAAAATCGTCAAATCCAAGTTTTATTTCCTTTCAGAGGTAATTTGAGGGAGAGACTACAAGAGATTTCAAGGCCAAAAGGAGTGACACTCGGAGAGGAGCTTGTAAAATTCATTCCTAACTTTTGTGATGCACTATTCGAAATTATCGATCATCATCCCGATTATGATGGTCTCGTTTTCGATGCACTGGTATGAATTCTCCAGAATTATATCCTCATCCAATGTGATTAAGAGGTTTAAGAATTCGATATATTGAGAGTCTGACATTTTCTTTTATATACAAAACTGTTTTTGAAATTAACGGTTCTTGATGAATCGTTTTTTTCGCTTTTCTTTGATGCTTCAATTTCATTTAATTTTTTTCTCCCATCTCAGAAGTGCGTGGATCAGCGGTATATTTTTTATGACCATCTTATTTTCGTTGAACTTTTCAAGAGTAAGGTTGTTAACATTGTGATACCTGTGAAATTACTGTTATAATGTCGTTTGTTAAATTATTGTATTATCTCGAATAGAACCTTCGCGAGTATTTCTATCTTGGAGAGATGAGGTCTTGCGTACTTCTTGCTCTCAAGGAAAGAGAGAGGGAAGAAAAGAAAGAGAAAGCGAGACTGGTTGCTACGAAAAATCGTTTGAGTGGGTAAAACATCAGTAAGGTTTGCAGTCATTGAGCTGGATAAGTATTTGTACGAAACATCTTTTCAAAGATGATAGAGTAGGGGAGAGGGAATGAAGAACGACTTTATTTGTGATTCAAGAAGTTTGGGAGGAGAGTGCATGCAGCTACTACCCGTTTTAGAGGAGGGTTTCTGCTTCATTATTTGCACTAATATATACAGGAATAATTGCGCAGTTTGTATTGAATGCGATATTTCTAATGTTTCTTAGGTGAATTTTTCTTATATTTATGCTTAATTTCTCAATTCTTGCAGGTGTCGGTGATACAACTGGTTAATGAAGAACGCTATAAAAATTTTCAACCTGTGCTACAAAAATATATCAAAAATTTTCATTCGACTGTTGCTTTTGTGTATGTTTTATGTGATTTTCCATCTTTAAGAGCTTATTGATTGCGGTGGTTTTAAACGAAGTTCCGTCTTGTTCACTCACCACTTTATCTAGATTTATGTTGCCTTAATGGTCAGCCGTTTGCGTATTCAGCGATGTTTTAGCCTGAATGTTCTCTTGATTGTGACAACAGGATAAAATGGAGACTGAAAAATGTGAAATGGCAGTAGCTGAAATGAAGAGGAATAAACATTGTGTAGAAGTCTACACTCAGGTCAGCTGCAGCTACATTAGCCAACCGAAAATCTTGAGATTTATATTTTATTATTCTTTTTTTTTTTGCAAGAGGAGGGAGGGAGGAGAGACTTCAAGGATTTCTTTCCATCTTTGCTACAAGCATTCTTCCTGACAAGATGTATTTCATTTTTTTTCTGGTTCACTGCATTTGACATACCGAAAGCGAAATGGTTTCTTATTTAACGATCTGCATGACGATGCGATGAGGTGTTTATTCTATTGCATCGATTGGTTGTCTTTTGTTCCGAGACCTTTCTCACTGTTAATTTCTACCTCAAATGTTCGTAAGTAAGTGCAAGTAGTCATAAGAGTTATCGTTTAAGTACGATCAAAGCAAATACGAGAAGCGCTAAGATAAGTAAGTAACATTTTCGGAGCAATTTGACGGGAGCGGTCACTTTTGCAGGAAGTTAATCCCAGTGCTGCAACAACGGGTCGAAAGCGCAGAAGATACTCACGAGAGCACTCTTGCTACGATGAAGGCGCTTGGCATTCTTGTGCAGATGATTGTTAAATCAAAGCAATGCAGTGATCGGTATCACGTTTTGATTCTTTTATTTATTATTTCTATTTTTTTCTGCCATTGGCTTTATAACTTTGTTTCTTCTCATAACTGTCCCTGTTTTTACATAATTCTCCAAAACGGCGATGCTAACTTGTGAAAGCCATTTTATCTATGTTCTTCTTATATAGTGCTAATTTACATCGAAGGAAAGGTGCAATTACGACGTTTAGTCAACTCGGAGAATATCTCAGGATTCGGCATAAGTTATAACTACGTGGATAGGCTTTTGTAGTTTAAGCGTTATTTAAGAGTTTGCATTACTTTTGGAATGAATTCTTTCCCTTCACTCTCCATCGGTAGGAAATTTTATAAAATCGCAGAGAGTTCTACGAAGAATGTGCATTATGTCTGAGGTGTAAAACTTTTCATTTATCAGATAAGCACATCTATATCTAAGTGTTTGTGAGTGGGAAATAAATGGAGAATCATCACTGCTTACTAACCGTGATTTATGACCTTAATGATGCCGTAGGGAATTTTGTGCTTAGCTGAGCAAGTTCGAAGTTGAAGAATTATGCTCTTTTTGTTATAAATTGATCCTCGTAATGAATGCTTGATTGTTCCAGTCTTAATGAGGTTCAGATACTTGTATGCGTCGTTAAGTATCTAACATCAGCGAGACAAGGTGCCTTGTGCTTCATGAGTTACAGATTAGGGTGGAGAAATTCGTTGGCGGGCCACGGCGAAGCTTTTTGGCTATGCGGCGTAGTTTCCTTGACCATTTCGTCATGACATTAAAGATAGCTTTGGCTATTGGAGTGATGGTCACGCCGCAGCAGGTCTCGGCCAAGCAAAAGTAGAGTTCCTGGTCCGGCCACGACATGGCTGTACTTTTTTAGCCAAAGGGTCCTCAGCCACTTTAGGCGATGTCCCATCCCATTCATGGCTGCCGACAGTAATGGGCATTAGTGCGATCTCGCTGCACTTTTCCCATCTGGTAAACTGTATATTTATTTCCTTATTTCTGTATTACCAAAATTTTGAGCATTTTTTTTTCAGCGGGATCTCGAAGCATAAAATATGCCGCTTTTTTGGCTTTTTTTCAGTAGAAAACTAGTATAATACACCAAGTATGTCGTTATGATGCTATATTGTGAATCCTGAAATTTCTTTAACAGTTTTGACGAGTTATTTCAGACTTCGTTTAACGTCTAGCAATTTCTCGCAATTAATGAATGATTTGCTCAACTCGTTTGTTGTCTTCATGCAGAATAAGCGTGTACGAATGACATGCCAAAATACTGCTCTCAAACATCTGCCGTCTATCATTCCACATCTTTCGTCGCCGGATGTGTTCGATCCACATGAGCTAACGTTGGTATTCTTTCTTTAACTAACGCCAGATATCGCGACTTTCTGTATTTCTCTGGAGTCTAATTTTTGGAGAGGTTTTTTTCTAATTTGTGCAAAGCGTCACCACTATGAGATGAGGATGGACACGAAAAGTGCAGGGATTTGAGGGAACCTTAACTCCAGTCTTCTTCCACGTGAGCGAGGTCACTTATCCATTCTGGCATTGCCTCATGCTCTGATTCTTTCCTTTGAATGCTTTCGTGCTAGCAGGTGTAAGATTTGAATGCCCCGAAGCGCCATAAGTGTTAACGAAAGAGAAGAGCAAATGTTTATTCGGATCACTTAAGGTGTTATGAATTGGAGCCATTGTTGTATTTTGAATTTATCGTAACGCCGATGTGAGCCGCATCTCAAATATGACTACGGCTAGGAGTCGCATTAGCAAATGTTCGTTGCAACCACATCGCTTTGATTTCTTCGATATTCGGGGTGGTGGTGTGCATGAGGCAAAGCAACTTAAAGGATGAGGCTTCGCTAGGCTAGTGACCTAGTGAAGCATAGGCCAATGTATATTGCACACAAGTATGATATTTCTTCGACTTGATTGAATGCCTCGTCGATTTCTGAGAATTCATGGTGTGTAGTCTTGCACACACTATCTCATTGGGGAAAGGTAATGAAATTTCAGAACGGCTTTCTTGAAATGAGATAAAATTGAAGATTACAAAATTTTATCCGGAAGCTAGATGGATTAAAACTGATCACTTCTAAAAATGAGGAGAAAAAACTGCTTCTTCTGCTCACTATAAGTGGAACACGTAGTGCTCACACGTTTCAAAAATTGCTACTACTTTCTCCACTCTTTAAATTAGAAATTCGGCGTCTTTTTTGCTCGGTATAGGAGGAGGAAGATAAATGCGATTCTTCCTTCTGGCTTCGCATACATTCATAGTGGTCTAGTAGGATTAAGTGTAGTCGTATTTTGGTGTAGATAGCATACAGCAATTATTACTGTTTCTCTTTTAGAGCTAACGAAAGATCTAGCAAGATGTAAAAATATGAGCATGTTTTTTGACAGTATTTAACATATCTCAACTCACAGGTGCATTTGCTTCTGAGATCAGACGGCTCCTTGTGAAGGACGAAAATAATTTTTGCTCATTTTGACCGTTGATGAATTTCGAACGGTTTATAAACCGCCACTATGAAGCATTTCACCTTTAAACTTCCGGAATTTCAGTGTTTATAAGAGGCGATTTGTTTGTTGTTGTTAAGAGCAAAATGCAATGATTTGGGGATCATTTGTTCAGGAGATTGATAAGTAATAGCCAAAATAGATGAACTCAATTTCAGTGATTTTTTGGTTCGTCTAATGGATCATTTGGGCGAGAATATTAGTCCTCGATGTCGACTTAACTTCATAAAAGATGTCGTTCAGACTGATTACTTTCTTCAAGCGTCCAATCGTGTTAAGCTTTTTCCAAAGGTACTTACCGTGTCTGTCAATCTTTCTCCTTCCATCCGTTAGCTCTATTATCAAATGAGCTCATTTGTTCGCTTCGATTCACAGGCTTTTTCTTTTTCCGTTCATGAATTTATAGAACGGTTAATAAGTTTGCAACAGTTTCTTATTGCTCGAAGGTTGAATTAGTAAGCCAAAGGTGCAAAATTTAATTGTTGAGTTTTTTCCCGCTTTTTTTAACCGCGATGCTTAATGTGTAACGTGTACTACTTATTTTAGAGATGTTATATACTGAGTTATATAAACTGTGAAAAAACCAACATGTTAGGCCGAATAAAGAAGTATTATAAAATTGACATTGTGTTTCTGAAATTAGTGACTAAATTCAAAACAAAGCTGAGTGAGTAGATAGGAATAATGCTTCAAAGGCTTTCCGATACAAGAGTCTTAATTACACAATCCGATTCTCCAATCACCGCCTATTGAATAACAGTGCAGCAGTGACTCAAACCGGTGCGTATAGCTTGTATCATGTAAAAAAAAAACAACAAAAAAACAGGTGTTTGGATTTCATAACGCATTTATAAACCATTATTATTGCTTGTTATTGGAGTTAATGTTCGGTTACGTTCGAAGAAGTTAAAAGTTGTTTTGATTGTATAAAAGAATCGCCTTATTAAGGTGTTGGAAAAGGTTGTGAATGAGTTGGAAAGCATCGACTTCGGTAAAGTGGCGTCTGTGGCTACTGATAGAACGAAGGTGGTGGAGTGCATCTCAGCGAGTGCGGACATCATATTCGACATCCTTGAGAGACTCTTCTCAGCCAGTGTAAGCTCACTAGTGTTATCGTCTTCTATTTATCCCAGTTTCATAAAATCCTATTTCCATTCGTTGTTTATTGATGCAAATATTTGTATGCCTTTCAACTGGGCATTTTGCTATTGAGGACATTTGTTCAAGTGATTGATGAGTTTTGCAAATTTAAAAACTTCTTGTCCTGTACGAATTCCCCACTCTGCGATAGCACTATAGATTGTAGAAAACTCTTTGAAACCTTTTTATTGTGTTAGGTAAATCACGAAAATTGGAAGTAATAAGCCTGAGCAGATCCAAAAATACACAAAATTAAAAAAAAATCAATTCTACAATAGTAGGGCATGTATTGATATATTCTGTTTATCTGAACAGAGTTGCATGTGATTTACAATTTAAGGCTTCAGAAGACCAACGAGGCACTGAGGATGAGTTGCACGTTCTCATCTCGCAGATGTTTCGCACCGTAATGCAAGCGACCATTTCTTTGATCAACGAAAAAATGCCAGCCGTTAGTTTCTCATCTTGAAATCGCCCATTTTTGAGTGGAACTTCTTCCCTAAATATGGCATGAATATATATACAGATGTCAAAGAATTTTTGGAAACTACGCCTTTTCCCTTAAAGATTGAATAGGGAGGAAGAGCATAATGGAATATAGTCAGAAACAGGAAGATGTCGTAGCCTATCGCTGTGAAATTTCCAAAAAGAAAGTGCGCTGTACACTTACTTCATTTGGAGCTACTTGATAGGCCCACCTATTGAAACCTTTTGAAAACTTGCCAACATCTTACTGCTTAGTATGTTTTCTTTGGTACATTGTTTCCTACTCAAATACTTGTTTCCTACCTCCTACTTGTTTTTTTTCCGTCCACTAAGGTATGTTTTGATAAGGAATTAGACAAATGTGAGTTGCTATGAACGACCTATGTCTTGTGCATTTATTATGAGGTATTTGTTTGGAAAAAATCCTCTATGCAACTATCTTAACCTATATGACTATTTACATGCAATCAGCGAACAAAATAGTGATGCTAGCTAAGGTTATTATGAAGTTTTTTTGAAACCAACTAGGCAATGTTACGATTACTTTATTTGGCTTTGTTATTACTGTTCTTGTTTACTTCTGATTGACTGCAGTAACCACAAGCGGTAATGATCATACAGGATCGGGTATGTGTTAGTAATTTTGTTGAAATGACTTAAATTTAGCTGAAATTTCGATTGAAACATCAACATAGAAAATTTTTGAATGCTTTCTCGCACCGAAATACGATATACTGTTGGCAGTGAAATTCAACTATGGATCAGCTTTTATGTGGATTTTCGCATTTTATAGGATATGAAATTGTTTTCTGTGTCGTAATATTGGCGCATTATGGTACATAAGATTGCTCTATCTTATTCTTTGCTCACTAAGGCTCTGAATAATACCCAATAGTTTATTTGAAGACACTCATGCAAAATCAGCGTTTGCACGACTAATAATTTGCATTGGTTTTTTTCAGTGCATGACGTGAGTTGAAGTGTTATTCTGTCTGTTAGTTGCCTTCATTCCTCTGTTGTTTTTATTGACGTGGCCATCGCATGATCATTGGATGGCCATCCACTTGGACAGTTTGGCTTGCCACGTTGAATTTTTTATAGGTTGAACTAATAAATACATATTATTTAAAGTAGTGTTTTGTGGCGATTAAACGTGACTTAATTTCAGTCGGCATTTTGTGCACTTACAATTGCATTATTGAGCAAGATATCGGCGCAAATGTACAAAGCATATGTTGACGTTCATAGGACACGCATCGATAAGCAGGATCTTCTAATGGAGATGGTTCACTTATTTCGTGATCTCATCAATAAATCTTCATTTGATTCGTCATGGTTTCATATGATCTGCCTGCAAAATAAGTAAGTTTTTGCATGCTGTTTTCTTATTATAAGTCAAATTTTACTGTTCCCTTGATCAGCTGTCAGGTTTAGAAGCCAAAAAATAAAGAACGATAGGGATTTTCAGTTGTAAAATTGAGGTTTGCGAATGGCAGTTGTTAGAATAATTATGAAATGTAATAGAGGTTGTTTTGCAACGTGAAAACATCCTTTATAAGGAAGTTAATGAAGAGGACTTTGTAGTATGTAATGCTTTAAGAGTATGAATTCCTTCATGAAAAATTATTCGCTTTTTTTTCCTCCCAACTTTTTTGTGTAAATGAATATGAAAGTTTGCAAAGAACCTGGCGGAATATGCATTCATATAATCGTACTAATTAAATCGAGCAATTTCGTAATTTGGCAACAAATGAGCAAACAAGTGCGGTGGTGTATTCGCGTTTTAGGCGCATCGAATGTCCATAGCCTATGAACGATTCCTTTTACCCCTCCGACCAGCTGCAAAAAAAAAAAAATAAAATAAAAAAATCTGATCGCAAAATACTTTCGCAACAGATATGTCTTTCGATTCGACGATTCGTCCTTTGGGGGCTAATTGGTTGCTCCTGAAATGGTTGTAATCGGCCACTGTTTAGATTAGATTACATTTACTAAATCCCGTAACATCTGTGGATTGCATATCGATTCACCAAGGTGTAAAGATTTTTAATGAGTTTAAGTAAGAAACAGCGTTTAACAGGCGCAGATTTATATTATTGCATAAAAGAGGAATTCTTGCACAAATTTGAGGTATTAGAATTGAGTTTTTATTGCCGCGTCTTTGGATTGTTCACCTTTATTTTTTTGCTCTTACGTTTTATGAATTCGTTTTGTATTATAGGATGGTTCTTAAAACGCTGAAATTCGTTATGTCGACAATGATCGAATATTTTGATGCCGATTCATTCGACAGCGATGTTAGCTTTTTTGTTTTTTGTTGGTTTTTCGATGGAATACTGAGAGGTGAACAATAGGATTATTTTGGGAGAGACTATGGCGATAAAGCGTGATGCTGTCGGGGTGCCACTATTGTGTTAGATCTGGAACCGAGTGGATTTCGATTAACTGTTGGTAGAACCTTACTACTGCTATTGATAGAACGTTTTTTGAATCATGAATAGAGATGCTGTAAAAGTATTCTTAAGTGTAGGGAATCAGCAGAGAAATGAAACTGAGCGCAAACTGTGATAATGAATCGACTAGCAAGTGTGACTGCAGAAACGGCCCAACGAAAATCACACCCATCCACTGAAATATATCAAATGACGTTGGTCGTGCGTTTAGAACGAATGGAGGGAAACCACACATAATCACTACATTAATGTGCGGACATTGTTCAAAAATATTTTCGTATACCACAACGTCTGTTGGAAAGATCTCTGCCTTATATTGTGCACACAACCACGAGAATACAGTTGTTTCAGTCTTTCTCACCACGTACAATTCCGCCACGTTTTGTTTACTGGTAACCAGTATTACTGCGAGCGTCATTCTTTATCTGATCTACGTGAAGCCAAAGCGCGCTTTTCAGTTGTGCTGGGATCCGGGAATCTTTTACTTATCTCCCTCCTCTTCTCCACTTTTTTGGGCAACCAGAGTGTTCCGGTTAACCAGAATATTTGGACAGCTGTGTCCTTTCTTTGTTTCTTGGCAGTGCTATTTCTGAATTCTGTTTTTGAAACTTATTTGCGGGTGAGATGAGGACACTTTATGCGTTAGAACCAAGCAAGGGCTGGTGCACAAAGGTACAAAACTATGTGAGCAATGCGCTGCTCACTGTAGAGACCCTTAGCTATGATGCACAAAATTGCAGCTATGGCGAGAGTATATGCTAACAACGGTAGCGTTCAGTACACAGAAGGGTTTGCAAATTGGTTCTCCTGCGATTAGTATTCGACGTTCACGTCTACTCTCATCGCAACCGGATTTGAGAAGAATAGCGGCTGCCGATCTGCGCTCGATGTGGTTTCGACTTTCTGGTTGGTTGTGATTTTTACTCCCGTGCATAATTGTTGACCTACATTTGTTAACTGTAACTAGTTTCAATAAAAAAATTTGAGATTGTTTTGTATATTTGGCAATAGCGATGAGATTGTTGATGTTTCTGCAATTTCTTTTTATTGCCTATTGGAATGTAAGAGTTGAAAAGGGAGGCAACGAGTGGAATTGTAGTTTAATGAGTTAATTTTCTGTCTAGGGAAAAGCTAGCTTCGAGCCCGCCGTTCTTTTTGTTTTTATCGTCCACTTTCTTAGCCTACCTCAACTACTAGGTTTTATTTCAGTTGCAAATCGAAACAGATACATCCCATCGATGGTAGGATCGTTTTTGCAAGTGGCGTTAATCGATGACAATGTCGTTCGTGAGACTGTTATTCCAATTTTTTTCGATATGCTCGAATGCGAGTTCTATTCTAATCCACATCATGACATCTCCAAGGTTTATTTGCTACTCTGATTCCGCAATTAAAGTAATATTCGTTAAACTGATTCCTGTCACGACTTCAAGATTTCAAGCTCTTTGATGATTTCAAGTCCTTGTTTCAGTTTTAGTATAATTCCAACCTGTAAGGTAAGTAATGTGCTGTGAAATGAGTAGGAGATTATGGGAACCCAGAGTAATTCGACTACGAGATGCATCCTAATAGTTGATAGGAGGCGTAACAGCTGGTCGACTTCGTAATAGTTTATTGACTACCGGAACTTACTAATGCTTTTGTAGTCGCTCAGCTTAATGAGCATCCAACAGGATCGGATCCGTAGCTTAGCTAGTCCAAATTTGGGGAAATTTCTGCACTAACTGTTTGGGCTGCCGAATGTCCCTTAATGTACAATCATTTCTGAGAATGTTTATCGCGTTCCGTCGTTTTCTGTGTGCTGATGGCGAAGTTTAGTTTGCGAACGAAATGATAGTGCAGCTGGACTGCTTGGTTGACGAGGATCGTGGAGGTCAGCAGTTCAAAGAGCAGCTACATCGTATAATGATGGATAGGTAAGCTTCAAGATCTTCATATTCTGAGCGCCAATTTGCTTGCCGATTGGTTCATATCAGTCTCGAGCCGTAAATTTTGTGCATCGAGTTTTAGCTGTTGGTCCACGTTGCTGCATTTGGGATGGCATCAGTTGTTTGCACAAAGCCATAACTAATGTTGTCAGCGTGTAGATAACTGAATCTCAATGGTGTTGGTTAATGCCCATTTGCAGGTGTCGTTCAAAACCGGATCTTCGAAGCATAGGGTGCACGTTTGTGGCTATGATTGACACTCTTCTTCGGCATCTCTTCGAATATCGCGAGGTTCGAACAAGTGGCTATTGCATCGAGAATGGAATGGACCGAACCGTCGAGTTACTGGTTCGCTTTTTCGATGGATACTTACATTTAATTGGTTGATCTGTACAGCAGTATAGCTGAGTATCATGAATTCCCTGTGGAGGGATCGGTTAAATCTGTTCTTTTCCCCTCGCCTGCTTCCTCCTACCTCGTTTGCTGCCATAGGTATGTACGCCTTTGTCCACGTAAAGTGGCAGATACGATGATTTTTGAATCTTTTCATGCCCTACTTCCAAAAACCTTCGTGTATTCGTATTGAAATCTTGGGAACTTTATGCACTTGGGATGGTGAGTTTGATCGAATAATGTACAACTTATAGTTGGGGATGTAAGCCACATAAGAGAGGTTTTGATCTCAAAAGCGCTTCTACGCCTGCAGAATGTGAAGAGGATGGGTTTTATGGTTCGATCACACACTAAATTTTTTGAGGAAGCGAAATTTCGTAATTTAATTTTAGTGAACTGCTGCTCTATGAAAGAAATATGTTAAGGTAAAAGTCGCATTCTGCGCACTTTCTCTTTAACGAAAGTTCAACTGTAACGAGGGTTTAAAAATGTTCGAAGCGCTTAAAGACATCGAGGCTAACCTTCATTGGCAAGAAGTCAGCGAGATGGATCGCATAGAAATTCGTGGATCAATCTGAACATTCGTCGCGGCCGTGGTATTCTGCAGTGGTATTTTTACGTCTCAACGGTTGCGTTTTAGCTGGGCCAGGCGCTGAAAAAGCATATAGATCAAATATTGTACGATATATATATATATATACATATATATATGTATATAAGGAGGTGTGGGGATCATGCATATTATGAAAAATTAATGTTATATTCTACAAACTTCCCATTAATTGCCTAATTAGATAGACAGTGTTAGGAGGGGAAGGGAGGGAGGCTACAATCCTGCAATCTCGTAAAAATTTCGCTTACCTTTTATGGATGAAGAATTATGAAAAATGAAGTGACTGCATAAGAGGAACATTCAATCCAGCATGTGTTGACTGCTCATTTGGTGGCTCTTTCTTCAGATGAACGAACGGTCACCAGATTATGGCTTGAAGCTAGCCAGAATTTCGGAAAAGGTTGATGCGGTCTCAATGTAGGGAATTCATGAAGCATTTGATCCGTCCGAGGGGGATTTGTAACGTCGCATTCATTTGCAGTGACCATTTGTAGCCATGAAAGAGGTGTTGGAAAATATAACCAGAAGGTACATAAAGAAAATAAAAAATGTTGGCAGCATTGAATGCTTCATAAATGCGCGCCTACAAGCGCCTCTGATGGCATCGGCCGATATGAGAGTGTAAAGTGTTTCTCGCTAACAACAAAAAATTACGCAACACTATCGCCTTAATCTAGCCGAATGGTGTAAAGTGTAACAAAATTCATCGGTGAACTCATATTGGCGTCTAGTTGATGATGTCGAATGATTTTTCTGAATGCAGCAATTTGCATAAAATTTTATTCAGCGTCAAATGAGCAGTGTAAAGCACATTGTATATCAAAACACTTCCAGAGTTCCATTTTTTATGGAGTTCCTGAAATTTTACAGTTTTGTTCTTCCGGATAAATTTTCAAGAACGCTTTCTAGGCAACTTCACAGTGCGCTTTCCACTTGTATTAAACGCTGATAACGTTGAGGTTCAGAGACTGCTTAACATATTGATAAAAATATAAAACAGTTTCTGAAACAATTATTCGTTTTTTAGTGTGTTTTTAAATCATTTATAAGGAGGCGTTGTGGAAAAGATTGGTGCTTTTTTATATGTCTATCTTTGCAGCGTTGTCGTTTGTGACTGAAAATTTTTTGAACAATGCAACTGTGGTCACTGGTGGAGATAATATTTGACTAGTTTTACACCATCCGCCTGATTTTGCCTTTGTCTAGCAACTGAATTTTTGACTCTCAGATTCGTTGGTTCTTACACGTTTAATAAATTTCTAGCTTTTCTTGCCATTTTTGAGTACCGTTATATGGCCGATCGGTCGATCGCGAGAACAACTTTTGTGAGGACGCGCATATGAGCTCATTAGACTTACTTTGTTTTCTTTTTTTTTTTATTGAACTCCTTCTATGAGGTAAAATGTGAACTTACGTTAATTAGAAATGATTACTGAAATTTCCATAATATTTTGATTTCGATTTTAATTTCAGAGGTATTACGATAAAATCGGTCAACCGGATTTGTATATTAATTATGTCTACAAACTATACGATTTGCATATGCTTAGCAACAATAAAGTCGAGGCGGCGTTCACATTGCTGAAGCATGCGGAGACGCTCAAAGTAACTACTTTCATATAATGCTATCTTTTTCCTGAAAAAGTTGAATAGCTCGTAGCCTTCGTTAGGGTTTATTCGCCGATCAAAGATGTCCACTTCACAGAAGTGCCTATGGCTTGCATTTCATACATCGTTTCCGTCCGAGAACAGAATTTGCACACTGATTTCATTTAAATAAACTAATTTTGCATAACATATGAAAAAACTGGATTCAAATCACTTTTGTTTGTGACGTCTATACTCAATGCAAGATTCTCGTTCTAAAGTTTCTACTTGCCGTGTATAGTATTTTATTTCCTGATGACTTCTTATTTACATGGTTCAGTTATTTATGGGAAAGTTTCAAACACTATAGTCGTTAAGGAATATGCGTGAAACATTCTCACGTGAAGCTTCAATGCGTTCACCAACTCGGAACATCATTGCATTTATGCGTTGCTACATTTCAAGCGATTTTCATCTGGGCATTAAAATAATCAATTCATATCTCGAAGTGACGTTTTCAGTGGACCGACAGCGAACTGCCAATAGCGCTTCTTGATGCGCATCTAAGCAGACATTGCGCCACACAGCGACAACTGAAAGAAGCGCTCTATGTAGAGATGGCCGATTTATTCGATGAGAAGGACATGTGGGAAGAGGCAATCGCGATTTTAAAGGAATTAGTGCCTGAATACGAAAAGAACTACGAGTTCGAGAAGTTGCCTCCCTTACTGGTGAGGATGTATTTGCGTTGCTAACTTCAACTTATCTTCTGTTTGCTTTCAGATATTCTTGGAACCTCAGCTCTGAATGGGAATGTGAATTGTTTAATTGGGATATGAAAATGTTTATTAATTAATCGTAATTTGTGCATTGAAGCAGTGTTATTTAGCATCTAATTGGCATAATTATGGCAAAGCTGTTTAAGATATCCTTTGATGTGACATTTATTTGTTTTAGTTTTTGTAACTTCACTTATTGTTTTTTTCTTTTTTTTTTTAAACTTTATTCCAATAAATGTGTTCTTCTTTCCAGAAAGCTTTCATGAGTGTTTCATTTTTATCAATTCTCAAAAACTGATCAATTTTCAGCGAAGGCTGGCAGATCTTTATCATAAAGTTAGTACGCAGGGTCGCGTTGGATGCACCTATTATCTTGTTGGATTCTTTGGCAGCGGTTTTCCAAGCTATCTCAATGGGCAACAATTCGTTTATCGTGGTAACGAATGTGAGGTAATTGCTTGCAATTATACGTGCATCGTCAGCCGTTCAATCGTTTTTGTAAAATTTTTATTGTTTCTTTCATTATACTTTATTGTGGATTATTTTTGCTAAATTTTAACTATGAAGATTTTTACTGCAAGGCGTCTTCATTGGTTATTGGTTCACATCGTTTGTTCTTTTTTTAATGGCGTAAGCTGGTGTTTCGCTCTACTCTACCTCTCATAGTGGGAATATTAGTCTATCTGCTGTTGTGTAAACCGATATCACACGTTGTTTTCTGCTTCTATTATTTGAATATACTTTTATTTGTTGGAATAGTTCTTTTTTGTGTTCATTTAAGGCGATATCCAGTTTCCAACATCGACTGCTCTCGACGTTTCCTGGCTCTGAATTGGTTACTTCAATGGATGATTGCTCCGAATTGTCGATGAGTAACGGGAAGCATTTGCAAATTTTTCCCGTGCAACCGATTAGCGATTTGTTCTTTGAGAGGAAGAACGTAAGCCGACTTGTACGGTGGTATTATAAGAACAATAGGGTAAGTTTATTTTCCCTCTTTTTTTATGTCCATTTTCACTCTGTAAAAGATTTTTTGTATCGGTGTAGAAATTTCAAAGTTCGGATTCGTCATGTTTGGGCAGTCGAATGCCTTCCCAAGTTGCATTCCCACTCCATTAAGCATCGCAAGCCTTTGGAGCTGGGGGTGAGGGGGTGGGAGGAGGGGGGCGGGGAGGAGTTGGCTGTATCGTCAGGGCTATAGCAGTGTGTCGTAGTGGTCTCATTTTCAAGGCAACAGTCTCATGAAAGATCGGTCACGAATGCTGAACACAGCTATCATCTTTAACTTTGCTCGTAATTATCCGTAACGCAGCCGTTCGGGTATATAAACGAAGTTTTTTCATTTGTCAGTGGGAATGTGTACAAACTCTGAACTTTTTATGCTCATTTTTGCAGGTGCAGAAATTTGAATACTGTAGAGGAGAATTTCGCAAAGAAACCAAATGGACCGAACTCGAGGATAACGAAATAATGAGATCTTGGGTAACTCGTCGGTTCGTGGAAACCAAAGAACCACTGCCTAATATTCTAAAGTGGTCACAAGTTGTCTCACATTCCATTCCTGTAGGCTGTTTCCCTTTCTTATCCTTCCTTTATCGTTTTAAAGGTTCATTCATGCATTTAAAAGTGTGTGGCCGATTTTAAATGCCTTTTGAAACAACAGAAAGAATATGTTAGCGATCAGATGTTTTTTTAGCTACTGGTTTCTCGAACGAAATCCCTGTGACATGAGTCAGTCATACTTGAAAGTTTCTAAGTGAGATAAGTGAGGTGATCGCTTTCTATGTATCTTGGTCTTCATGCGTCAGAGAAGATAGAACACAGTCCCTGTAAATCAAAAGGATACCTGGACACGGTATCAGTTTAACGACACAATTGTGTTCAACATATCTAACCGCTCACATGTAACTTATTTCGATATTATTCAGATCGAATGCTCACCATTAATGGAGGCGGTATCGACGATGCGAAAGAATAATAGTGAAATGGAGGAGATGGCAAATGTGGTGTTATCAACGCCACTTGAGTCGGTCGTTCCATTGGGTGGTAAAATTCGTGGTATTGTACAAGCATTCGTACAGGGTGGAATTAAGAACTACAATGTAAGCATTGTTCTGTTGAAAGCGTGCTCTGTTCATTGTATCATTGTTTTGTTTTTGCATCGCTGTATCTACTCACGTTATTTGATTTGTTAATATCTGGTCTGAATTTCAAAAAATTGTACAGGGACCGGCCGGTTAGATAAATTATTCTCAGATAGTGAAGTCCCAGCATTCGAATTGGAAAGATCCTTCTACCTGTTGAGGAGGAAGAGAATTTAACCAAAGCTGTGTGATTTTAGAGCATGTACGCGGCATTGTAATTGCTTGAAACGTATTCATCAATGATCCTCATGCAAATATGAGCCGTTCGATGTTTTCAGATATTCTTTACCGATGAGTGTGATGCCGTATTAACTCTCGAGGAAAAGGAACTAGTGCGACAGCTTGAAAGGCTCATCAAAGAACAGGTAATGAAAGTTTTTTGATCGTTTCTTCCCTTTAGACTGGCAAATACCGAGAACAAAATTTTCATTTGTAGTTTTTACGGGCTGTTATTCGTACTTACGGACATCGGGATCCTCATGTATGTGAACTGTTGTGTTATCTTCATTTGCGCAGTTTCGCTTATCATTTTTTAAATCCAACGTTTATAGATATTTAAGCTGTTCAAATTATCGGCCTAATAGTTATCTTAGTTTCCAATCTATAGGGTTCTGTTGAATTGTTTTTTCACCATTGAAAGATGAAAATGTTACCATTCAGTGGAATGTTGTTTGATGCAATTTGATTCAAGATCAGAATTTTGAAGGTTCCTATTCTGGAGTTTTGCTTGTATGTGCACGCGTCGAGGGATCATCAGGTTGATGCGAACTTCCACGAGTCGCTTGTTAGCTCATTTAAGGAATACAAACACAACATTGAGGCTCGCTTCGGAAAGATCGTACGTCTTCATATTTATTCGTTAACTTTGGAAAGGTTACCAACTTCTGTAATATAGGCGGTCTTGCGAAGGTCTCATTTGAGTACTAGTTCAGCTGGGATTTAAGTTGAAAAAAAATTGAAATAACTCAGAGGGTTACATTTTCAGAAAAGAACATCCAACAGAGAAATTGGTTTTCTCTACCTCACTGCTAAGCTTGATGAGGCAAACATTCAACTGGACGAAGATTTAGAAGATTTTTTCTACCATGTGCTATGGCTATATGAGTTTTCTCATCTAACAGACGCCTTCATAGGGAGAAGATCCCCAATCTTTTTTCGTTCCCATTGGCTGTTTCAAAGAAAGCAAATGGCACATACTGAAATTTTTTCGCTATTACAGCCACATCGCTGTCGGTTATTTTCAGACGCCATATTTCAGATGCAGAAAAGTTAATTTTTTTGCTATCACTTCTACTGGTAATACTCTCGAGAAAGTTCATTTTAGCCATCGCGTCTGCCACCGTCGTGTTCTATTCATCTTCCTTCTCAACAGAAAGTATCGGAGGACCGAAATCGTAGTGGATTTGATACATTAACGTGAGATCTGATGTTTCTTTCCCCTTGTTCACTTCCCATTATTTATTACTGTTGATGTCATTTTTATTGCTGTCAAAAATTAGTCAGGAAAACACTTTAAAGGAAGACATTTAGTGTTTAGTATTGATTTAGAGGGAAGAGGACGTTCTATTCTAAACTACAGATTAACACAAATCGCAGTGATTTATGTTAAAATTTCTGAAGTGTTTCGTCAGGAGATGAATTTATTCCTTATGAAGGTGCATGTTATTGGAATTATCAGGAATTATCAACTGGATTTAAAAAACGTTCTAGGAAAACGGATATTGTTTTTTCAGGAGTCCATCAGTAATGAGTATTACGGGAGTGTTTCGAAGAGGAGGTGGATTGTACACAACGAAGAGTGGTCGTAGCACCCCACGTAAGTCGTTCGGAATGCGATCCGACAGTAAGGCTACACTAGAAAACGGGTAAGTCTGTGATTGCGCATTAAATTTCATAATTTCGGAACTGAAGAGAATAAATGCCATGGGGCTTAACGCATGGTCGGGTGTTAGCGTAGTAGTAGTGCATGTGACGACTTTGATCGAACCTATCTACTGACATCATCAGCTTTTAAACATGCGCGCAGCGGCAAAGGTAATTGCTGCTGTTTGTAAAATTTAATTGAATCGTCCATGTCAGTTTTCGTGCAGGGTCATGCTGGCTAATAATGTAAGACCGAAAAATAAATAAAACGGTGCCCTAAATTTGAATTGGATTTCATAAAGTGTAAAGCTTACTTGCGAATACATTTACAAACATATTCAAGACTTATGGATGAATGAAGGCAGTGTTGACGCAGCTGAATTACTTCTAAAAAGGAAGTTGAAATCTTTTAAAATTATAAGCATCGTTCCAAAAATCTAATGCATTTGCGTTACAGATATTTGGAAATTTTATTGACGAATTTTAACTAAATTCAGCTTGCCAAAACGAGTTTCTTCCTCATCGGATCGCAGTTTGGATAGTATGTCCAATATAGAGACGACCAGTTCTGCACCACGTTCAGTGGCGGATCTGTCCCGTTTGGAAAATTCGTTTCAGTCGACGTTTTCTACTTCTTCTCTCACTCTTAACGACGATACTATACGAACTCCACAAACACCGCGAAGGTATTTAATCTCACACGCTTATCTACGATTATCTAACCGCGTTGATCTTATATTGTTTCTTTTGTTTATCGTTGCATAGAGAAATTGCAGAATTCTACTTGCATTATCCATTTTATGCGATATTAAATTTTTGACATCACTGTTCGATTTATGCGTTCACGAAGTAATACGCAGCAGTAATAGTGACGTTTTCTAGGATGGATGTTTAGAGTCATCACCAGTTTCCAGCCACCATTCCTGGACCTGTATTCACCTTTTTTTAGAACGTTAGCCATACCGGTGATAAGGTAGTCTTCTATTCATCGTGTATAACGATAGATGTATAGATGAGTTGATTTTGAGATGTGCTTTTCAAACTGAATCATTGGGCTTAGTCGTTTCAACGAACAAGCATGTCGAACATCGTCCGCTTCCTCATCAGTGTTCTGTTGCATTATTTTTTAGCCTTTTCTTGGTTCGAAATATATTCGTTTAGGTTAATTGAAATGATTATGGAGTTGTTTACAAATGTTTTTGCACTGAATGATACTTCTAGGTGCGCGGTGGAATCTTAGTTGGGCAATTGCTAATATTACTCTGGTGGTTGGGCAATGTTACTCTAGTGATAGGGGTAGTAGAAGTTGTTCTTCTAAGTTAATATGAATTGGGATATTCGAAGCTGCCATTGGCATCTATGCATTCGAGAGTAATCGTCTTGTCAACGACAGTGAAGGTGCTTTTATTGATCTTGTCTATTGGTTCGTTGCATAAAAGTGATTACCTCTAGCCATACCGTACTGAGCGAGTTTTGAGGCAACCTGAATGTGCACCTGGGCCGCCTCCACTGCCACCTCGTCGTCCACCGCCGCCACTGGCATCCGTGCAGTAGGACTGCGTTAAATCTTCAAGTCGATAGGATTACACTTGGTAAACCATTTATAACTCACTTTCCGGACTTGCATCTGTAGTAAAATTTTCTGGGTTTCATTTGGGGAAGTATTTTTTGTTTTCAATGTTTTCACGTTTTTAGTGTCGGTGAGTTTTCAAGTCCATTTCTGCAGCTCCATCGTGAAAATACATTGAAATGAACTGAAACCTGGTCTTGCTTCAGAGCGAAGGCAGTTCCTCGTTTTCTATTCTTTCTCAATGAATATTAAGTTTTTCACAAGAAGTGACGTTTCGAATCTGATGCTTATGGCTCGTAAATTAGGTAGTTCACTTGCGGTTTTTAAGTTGAAGTTGTGGTAGCAGGTAGGTAACCAGTGCAATACTCCTATGAATTTCGATTAGCCGTACGTTAAGGTGCTTGTGAAATCATAATGAGACAGCAGTCGGTAATTTATGAAACAACAGGAGCGAAATGCTGCGAAGTCACTGTTTTTGAGCACGATGCTATGCTGAAGACGTAGTAAAGTAGCATCAGCGAGTTCATGGGTAATGAGCGGTATCCTGTCTATATTTTCGCCTGTGAGAAGGAGGAGGGAAAACATAGGTGTCCCCATCTAAATTTTTTCGTGAAAGCGACCAGGGGAATTTTCGATTTGATAGGTTTTTCTTCTATGTCTGATTCTGATCTTCATGCAGTTTTGCGAGTTTACATTTGCAAAGCGCATTGATGGCAACGTTAGAGAGGGAAGCAGTAGGGTTTGTTTTTTGGGGGGGGGGGGGGGGGGGAAAGTGGCGTAATGAAAATTTTAAGAGCAAGTTGGTGAAACACTAAATTTTTTATATCTAGGTGATATATTCATTAATCTTTCTGTGGATCTGTGAACATATTGACTTTACTGGTTTTTCATGCAAACTTTTTAAACCGTACTAATTTTCTTTTATTGGCGGCTGTTACGCTGTGATGCCATACAAGGGGTTGCCACTTAATTTTCCTTATCCATTCAAACAGCACTGTGAAACCTACTTATTTATTATTTTATATTACATTTGAGCATATTCATCTATCGTACTGCCCATTTGTGCAAGCATCACACAACGCCAGCTTGGTGTTAGTGGCGCAGCAACAGCATAAATAAAACGTGAGCTGCAGAAGAGATAGTTTTTGACCCTGAAATGTTTCTTCATGAAAATATGGGAAAAGAAGAAGGAAAGGTGTCTTATCCCTTCTCAACTTTGGGCTGGGGAAACCAGCAATCCACAAGGAGCGCTTAGACTGCAAAAGCTCCCAAAACTATCTAATTCATGGCCAGATGGGCAAAGCACGAATGGAAGAGGCGTTGTTGATACGGCCAGTGTTGTTTTTACCTTGGTTGCTGTTGCTGTTGTTATTATCGCGGTTTTTTCTGTGCTCTTCGTATTAGTATGTGAAGGTTCAGTGAATGAAAGTAAGTAAGAAATGAGAGAAGCGGAAAATAAACGAATGGAAGTTGGACTTAGATGGCTGAATCATGAAGAAACTGAGTAGTAAAGCTAGCAGGAAATAATGCTGTGTTGTGCGTTGTTAGATTGTGAATGAGGCAGCCAAATATCGCTATCGCAGCGGAGGTCTTTTCGACTGTGGCAAATTGACGATCCGCGCCACGTGGGGCGCAGTGGGGCACGGAGCGCTGTATCATTCGCAGAGTCCAGAAGCTTATTTCGCGCATACTCCTGGCCTCAAGGTTTCTCTCTTTGTTCATTTTTTGAATGTTCATCTGCTTTGTGGTAGCTGACGGTCTTCTTAGTCGTGCTTAAGTAAAGCCAACTCTCTTGCTGTTTCACCTTTTTGTTTTAGTGATTGAAAACGTTTGTGAGATCCCACAGGTTTTTTTAAAGTATTTTCAAGGGGGTCATGTATTTGTTTTCGTATAAGAGAAGTGGTTTCGTATTAAAGCTTCGTTCTGAGATGTTGGAGATTTTGTTTACATTCGGCTGGTCAGTACTTTCAAAGTTGTTGCAGGCTGTGGTCATAGAGATATTTCGTTCTGTGCTGCGCAGATGAAATATGAGTACTGTTTTTCAACTACAGTATGAAAGGTGAATGCGCACATGTTAGTATATTAGGCTTAACAGATGGTGATAGTAGTTGCTGACTAAAATTGCTGCCTTTCTTTTCTCATCCGCTGTTCACCATTCTCATACACGCGAGTGATCTGCTTGCGTCATGAGTCCCAATGATGACCGAAATGTTTTCACTAGGAAAATAATTAACCTTTTATTTTAAAAAATTCACGATGGCCTAGGAATTGCTGACCATATTTCAGATAGTGATTCCCCGCGGACCGATCCAAGCGAAGGGACTTCTGTTGTCTTGCATCCGAGACGAAGATCCTTGCTTGTTTTTCGAGCCGAAGCTCCTCTACCGTACGGCTGTTGAGGAAGTGCCTGTTGGCGATTACCAGCTCGAGCTTAGTAAGGCCGAAATAGTGCGTGAGGGTATGTCCACCTTTTACTGCCGTTTTTTTGTCTGATCTTCCGAGAAAGATAGGTTATATCCGATCGTCCTTCGGAGGCTGCAGAAATTGATAGATCCGCAGACCATTTGTTCTTTGTCATCCCCTTCCTAGATACGGAGAGATTTTGAAGACCAATAAAGTTTCCCGCTATTTCTCACAATGATGATGTCATTGCACTCACTCCCTTTCCCACATTTTCCTCCCCATTACCGTTTTCCTATAAAAGAGGTAAGTTTTGACAGAACCTTAACCTTATCTACTCTACGGTTGCAGTCGACGGCACCAACATTAGTACTACAAAGCTGCTTACCACTTCCCCATTTGCTACAACAATTACTGTTCTGTAGAGGTTCTTCCCTAGCTTGCTGTTGATTCTAATAAAAAATCATAGATATTTCATTGTGACACTAATGAAGGCACAGCATCAGCTCATTTAAAAAAGTTGTTGGCAAACAGTCGTCTGAATTTCAATTTGGACAAGGCTTTTCATATAGACACATCACCTATTGTCTTGTTTTAACCCGTAATACGCATTGGACAGCTCTGTTGTACCTCGTTGAAATGATGAGAACGTTGTATGGAAATTAGCAGTTGTGGAATTTCTGCTGTTTTTATTATTATTCTGTTGATCATCACACTATGCTGTGCATTAAGACTATCAAATTTGGGGGCCGCGCAAACACAGTTTATTTGCATCTATGTGAGTTTGTGTGGTGCATTGTGAGCGAGGCAGGCACGCAAACAAACGTTTGTGAATTTAAAATCATTTCGGGTTAATATTTTCACGCATCGTATGCTCGCATCGATCTCCACAAATGCACTTGTTGTATAAGAATTTGATCCTCTTTTATCATTGATCTTATTGTGCGTTGATTGGAACGAGAATTTTATAAAACGACTTCGAATTGATGCGGCAAATCATTATGGCATTTGATCTAATCCTATGATTAAAACACGTTTGAGAATCTTCGTCAACATTGAGGCTTTTATGAAAATATTGGTCTTCAGGCAAAGACTTGACGATGGTTGGATGGGGCACGCAGTTGCACATTTTGATGGAGGCCGCTCAAATAGCCAAGGAGCGGTTCGGAGCCAACTGCGAAGTGATCGATCTCAAAACTATTTTGCCGTGGGATGCAGACACCGTCGCTGAGGTGTGTTCTTTTTTCCTGCCTTTTTTTGATTTGTAGCCTCTCTTAATAAACCGTTGACGTTTCAGGATGCTAAAAAATTTCCATGCAATTTGCGCGAATCGAGTTGCAGATGGAGGTTTTTTTTTTAACATAAGGCTTGTGCGAGCAGTTGAATTAATTAAGATATGAGAGATTCATTGTATGTATTTCATTAATGTTTGCAGTGTATGAAGCTGATTGGTCAAATGAGTGGGATGCAGAAAAGCGCATATCCTACTGGTTGCTGTGGCGCGTGCTTCTCCACTTGCTTTTTAAGAGGAAGAATTGAATTTCTTTTTTTTTTTGTTTTTTAAACGAATACATTTTCAGAGCGTTACGAAGACCGGTCGTCTTCTCATTTCGCATGAGGCACCGGTGACGTGCGGATTCGCTGCTGAGATTGGCGCGACGATTCAGGTAATTTGCTTAAAAATTCGTCTAACATGTTAATCATTTCGCATTAAGCCATCGTGCGTATCTGTGCATGTCCAGGAGATTTGCATCTTTGCAAATGCGATTGATTGCATTGTAAGGGTTGCATTTCTACTTGTCGCCGGCTAAATTAACATAAGTCCTCGAACTAAAGTTAAATGAAGTATCGGTGAATCTTACTGCTGATGACTTGCACCACAATTAGAGGTACTCAAGTCGTAGTGTTGCATGACTGTGGTAACATCGCAGACGTTTTTCTTCCTCTCAGAATGCTTTTCGATAGTTGTTTCCATTGAGAATGAGACGATCTATTGGAGTGTTGATCTTATAGGAGCGCTGTTTCTTAAATTTGGAGGCACCGATTACGCGCGTTTGCGGTTGGGATACGCCATTCCCGCACGTTTACGAGCCATTCTATTTGCCAACGAAATGGAGAGTGGTGGATGCGATCAACAAGCTCTCGAACTTCTAGGCCATTTCTATACGTTTTCGATTTCCTTTCTTCCTTCTTTGATGCTTCCCTCGTCTTTCTGCTTCTCCTCATTCTTGTTTAGGTGGATTCGCATTGTGATTGTGATTTTGTAAACTTCGTTTATTATTGCTCTCGATGCAGTTTTTTCTCCCTGAGATGCCATATCTTCCATGATGTCCCCATTGTCTGCTTGATGCTGTTTGAAGCTTGAATTCTGTCGTTGTGTTATATCACTGTCCTTCACGCTTATTGGCTGTCTAACTGGAGAGTTGAGTATCCGAATCTAGCGCCTCTGTGACCGCTTCTTTTTTATCATCAAAAGAAGGGCAGTTGTTTCGTGACTCTGAGGCAATGAGGTTAAAGTTAGAAATGAATAAAAATGGCATGTGCTTATTATTTATATTTAAAGATAACGCCAGAGTGTGTAAAGTTATTGGCGGAGTCCTTTTGGATCATGTGTATTGATGGTTAGATTGCAGTTTCTGTTGACGTACAATTGGATCATAAGGGGTTGATTGGATGCGTGATGTTGTGTTGCTTGATTTGAATTCGATCGGAATAATTCCGCTTAGAGAAAGGCTTCTTGTTCTTTTATTTTGAATGTCTATGCTGTTGATGTTACGAGTATGTAAAGAATTCGTGGTTGTCATGATACAGTTGGGGTGTTTCCAACCGGTTAGCTTGTTAGGCCTGGATCGTTGTGTGCGCACCGTTGTTTCTTGTTGCTCTTGTGTGGAGATATATGTGACCCAGTGGCCTCTTCGTCACCTGTACCTGTGATCATGCATATCTCCCATTCATCCATCCTCTTCTGTCATTGTTCGTTCACTTTATTCGTTCCCGGTCTCATGTGAAATCCCAAAGTGCATATCAGTTGATGTCTGTTGGAATAGCTCGCAGTCTATTTTTAGTAAAGTTTATGCCGTATTTCCGTTGTTTAGCCTTTACACTGCAAAAGGAGCCGGTGATACGACTTATAGCTACTTTCCTTTCGGGAAGAGCAGCACCACACTATCTTGTTGAACTTGCATGATCATGTGGTATAGCTCGGTAAACAGTGTCAATTGATACTGACAGCATATTTTTTTAAACTTGTGCGCCTGTGATGCATTCATGAGGCGCATAGCCCACGTTAGACGTTCAACAGAAAATACACAGTTCAACGGGAAATTCACTTCCAACGTAAAAATTAA
Source organism: Baylisascaris schroederi (assembly GCA_006503575.1). Taxonomy (NCBI): domain Eukaryota; kingdom Metazoa; phylum Nematoda; class Chromadorea; order Rhabditida; family Ascarididae; genus Baylisascaris; species Baylisascaris schroederi. Next base: position 2,887,480 of record QEWY01001293.1, read on the forward strand.
ATGAGCCTATGCACAATAACAATGAAGAGAGCGTCTCTAAAGGTAGAACAGTTTGCTCGCTCAGCCAGCAATTCCGCAGATGTACTAATAGGGTTGCCATTCATAGCTATTATTAGCTATGCGGCATTCGTGAAAACACTCTGACATCATAGCCTATATCCACAAACTGGAACAAAATCGCTAAACAGATGAAAAGGTGTATGCGGACTATGGATCAGAGCGTTTATTCCCGAACCTGTTTTTTACTGCGAACAAGACAAGCAACAATAGCACTTACCTTCTGGTGAGTATCCCCTTCTTTAAGCCTAATTATATGGCCAACAGAGCTCTGCTATCTATCAAGCTTGCTTCAAGCTGGTTTCGCAACAGTAGTCCATAGACAAAGCACTTGATAAAATCTAACGAAAAGAAATATGATGACACTCATTGCTGATGATAGGGCTTGGTAGTGGTTCCAGAGGTGATGGTATTTGTCTTAGATAAGCTCACCTTCAGATAAGAGAAGCTCACCTGATTTCAAATGTGTTTGTTTGCATTTATTAACTGTGGATGCATAAAAAATAAAAATGCTGATAGATTGGACACCACTTTAGGTCGTATTTAGTTATGAAACATTTTCTACTAAATCTGTATTCGTTTAGACGGTATCCTCAGCGTTTCTAAGCGCTTATATATTCGGGTGAAAAAGGAAATAGGAGTGTGCATAAGGAAATATCGATGAGTGGAGATGCGTTTGAGGAAGCCTTTGTTTCTTCGCTTTTTATTTTTCTGATGCTAAACTGTTCTTGCAAAAACTAGCTGACGCTTCTCCAAATATAACTGGTTCAATACACCAGATGGCAAACTCGTTATGCATCAGTTCGAGAAGGGAGTTTATAGTCGAGATAGGGGGCTCAAATTTGAGAATGACATGTAGTGTTTGCAGCTTTCGGAAAGGATGTTTGCTCGAACGGCTTGCTGGAAAGAGTTGCATGAGAAGTGATATGGGCCATATTCAGGAAGTTCGCTTAATCTTTTACTAGATGCATTACCGGTGTTTCTTATACCCAGCTTATAATCATTGGAAAGCCGTTTAATTACCGACAAAAATTTTACTGCCCATTACAGGAAGTTAGCCTGTTCCAACTTGTTCTAATTTAATAGTTTCCATACATAATGAAGTTCGACGAATTGCTTTGGTCTGTTGCATCTCATGCAGCAACTTCCGAAAAAAAGTGAGCACCATCCTAGAGATGGGGCTGTCCGCCGAGTCTTGGTGACGACAACATCTCATGGTTTGATCTGAATCCGATTTCGCCTTAACATGGCCCTACTTCATACTAAATGGTGCATAACATCGGCCGCAATACAGGGCCCAGCAAACATTTGGTCATGCAGTGATGATTAAATAGCGCGCTTAGGAGGATAATAGACAACCTATCCCCTATAATGCCGACCTCTGCCCAAGCAGATATGGACCTGTGAAATAGTTTTATATTTCACTAAAAGTGTGGCTGAGTGCACAAAATGAAAATCATATTTCTGAGAGAGCATTGCTCGTTATATGCAATATTTGGCGTCCTTTTATCCATTGTCCATCTCCTGCAAAATGCCTTTGTGCTGACCCATATAAAAGATTTAACTGACGAAATTTTTGGCGTTATTCTTAACTCTTTACCTCATTTTATTCATAAACCAATACAGGAAATACTTTGGGCGAAAATTTTCAAGATATTATTGATGAGATAAATAAAACTCAAAAAGTTTGCAGGCGCTAAATCGCTCGTACAGGTGCATATTTAGTTGAATAGTTCCCTAAAACGGATATTGAAAAGAGTCTGAAAAGAGTGGCATTTAGTTGCGGTGGTAATTCGGCCTAGAATATCTCAGCCCCCGAATTTGTTGCGAGGCTATTGGAGTGTGAGGCTTGAAGCTGAATCAAGCGTGTGCTACTTCTAACGAGAGCCAGAAAGCGCGCAGAAGTTCTTTGTGCGCCCAGTGGGCATCTCACGTCACCTCACGTCACAGCACGCGCATACGCATTCTCACGTCATTCATGAGCTTTTGCTAACAAACACATGCACACGGCAGCAGTGTTCTTACCGCATCTAGCTGGAGACGCCCACTCAATCGCGCCTTCAGAAGCACATAGCGTTCGTATCGGCGATGCCTTTTGTGGATGCCGCCATTGCTTTAAAGGCGCCAAGCATAAACACACATGCACACACACAATTCAATACTCTTCTTAAACAAACGCTTTTTCGCCCACTATCCGGCATTCGCGTGCTGTGCTGCTGAAATTCGCGTCGACACGGTTTGCGGCATTCCGATCACCGTTCACTAGCTGCTGCAGGGAAAGTTTGCTCGAACACCGCATCTTTCATATATACACATCTTTGCGTGCTGATTGCTTGCCTGATGTCACTCATTATAAGCTTAAAATGTCGTAAGACATCAATTCGTAAAGTGCTTCAAATATGGCTTGAATTGACATCATAAAGTACTGCCACTCAGGAAGGGGATATTCTTTCGATTGCTATAAAAGTCAAATTTCAGACTCTTTGCAGTGTTGAAGGTGAAGCGAATTATGAACAAATGTTGTTAATTTTCGACATAAGATTGAGTTGTTAGATGCAGTCGATTTGAAGATTCCTCTAAATTGTTCATGTGGAACAAAAATTGAGAAGTAACACCAAATAGTGCATTTTCTGTGAAAATAATTTTCATTAATGAGGCGCACATTTAAATAAAATAAAAAAGAAAAGATTTTTCATAGCAAGAATGTTTTAGCGCAATTAGAGCGTTCATGTAGGGACGCGTCAACTGCTGCGGCTATGTATTAGAATAAGCAATTCCGGCATCACACAACTCTTCGCTTTACATTCGTCATCTTATCGACAATCACATATATAATTGTTAAAATTATCGCCTACGCAATACTGCACCAAATAACGACAATTGGCAAATTGTGGCAGTCTTATTACCAAACGGCTTCCTATTTTTTTTTTCGTTCGCATAGAATGACTTTATGTCAGTTCATCTAACGAACGAGAATAATATGCAGATGATAGAAATTGATCTACACCTGGTGAGAAAATTTCCACATTATTCACGTGTGAGTTGCTCATTGTGATAAATTCTGTTATAATTGATGAAACTTGTGTCGCACCACAAATGTTCCATCGAAATTTGTCCCGCATCGATGATTGCTGTAGGGGAAGGGGAATGTACCGACACCATCATAAACTCAAATATTAAAACTGCTCTTACGTGTAAGTAATTTAACATTATCCATTTTGAAGCAACGAAAATAGTATTGTCGTTTTTGACTTAATATTAAATGTATCAACCGAACAGGTGATACATAAAATGAACACAGCTTAACCGATATTGGTTGTAATACTTGCAGCTTCAAGCATCAGGAACAATAAAGTTCAACTGCTGAGATTTGAGCGAAGACGCTGATTAATGAAGAGACTTCTCAAAACATTTTCTTTGAACTGAGATAAGTGCATCTGTACCAATTTTGAATGTTTCCACCCGTTGGGTTGATCTAATAAAAGTGGATTCACTCGTAAGTGTGAAATCAACAAAGTATTGTCAACTTATGATGGCCAGTGAGTTGATTTTCATTAGTGAAGCTGAAGCCGAAGCCTCTATGCCCTCGAAGATTCAGCAGTGCAACGTGGGTGGCATTGTTACCTGCTGCTCATTTACCTCTTGTCCACTTTTGAACCGTTGAGTGCTCATGAATTCGAAGCGATTACTTTCAATGATAACGTGCTATCGAAGAGAGTTTGCGCTAGAAAAGCTTTATTCAAACTTATCTGCGTTTATGGCTCAACCCATCGACAAATGATCACGTCATTCGCTTTTTTAACGATTTTGTGTAAAAAAAACAACAATAACAATTCAACGACTCATAGAAAAATATATAAATTTTCTTTCAGAAAAGGACAAATAAAAGCTCCACAACATTCGGCTTTAGGTGGGCGCAAGTGTAAGCGCACTATAAAATTCTTTCAATTTTGCGATTAATAAGCAGATTACACATTAAAAAGGAGGCGAGAAATCATTCCCTTTCGTAAATTGGGTAAACGAGTTCATTAGCAGGCGGCCATCGTCGTCCCTATTTTTCATCCGGAAGTGCTCCCCTGCGATGATAGAGCAGGATTAAACCGAGTGCTGCACACGAGCAAGTAATCGATTTAGTAATCGTTCACATGAAATTATACATAGTTTAGATATATGTGTACAGTAAAAAAAACACATATAAAACGTCGATTTTCCAAGAAAAAGAGCGAAGTTACGCTTACTGCTTGCAGCATACACGTATGGATGGAAAACGACGCAAAAAGGAACTACATAATGCATATGTGCGAATAAATGAAACATCTGCACAGTTACAGATGAACCGCGGAGCAATGAGAGCACAGAAGACAGAAGACAGACCCGCTGACAAATATTGTTTTTATGGATTTTATTTTTTTGGAAACACCACAGAGCTAGCTCCACTCCGACCAAGTTCAATGAACCACAGAAAAGGGAAGAAAAATGTACGCATATATGTGGCCCATTGACAAAGGAGGAAAACAGCAAGATGTGGCATAAAACACAAATAAACAACTCTAATCTACGAAAGAAGTTTCCTCATCTATAAATTGATTCACTGCCTTATATGCATTTCTGAAATGTACAGAGTATATATACGGGAACGAGAGGCACTTAGAACCATAGAGGGCTGAAAGGCAACAAGCCATTGAAAAAACATTCAAGGAAGGAAAAGCGACGAGACAGAAAGTGGACACGTCGATCACACCCCGCACGGTATAGGAAGGCCGGTAGACTAGCGCTAGGTGCGTTAGGTAGGTGCTAACGGTTATGCCGCTACAAGGCGCCGCTGTATGTAATACAAGCCACCCCCCTCCCCTCCTCCCCACATGGAATTATTACTTACGCTTGTTCACTAAAATTCTTTGTCAGGACAACTCTGATATGAGTAGTGTAAAGGACCCCCTTTCCCCCCTCCTTGTGAAATGCGAACGGCTAGAGGCGGTTCAAAAGCAGCAGAAAAGGTCACTTGCAAGGGAAACAACCAGCATTTCCCTTGTAACGACTACAAGCACATAGCACGGCACGTATACGTTAGAGTGTTTGCTTGGTGCAATGTCTTTCATGTTCATGTCCTATGTAAAACAAAGCGACCACTGTAGGCCGTTTGCTGACGCACTGCGGCAGACTGTTGGCGGAGAACCTGGTCGAAGAGATATGAGGTTTTGTCATATAGCAAAACAGACACAAATCATGATAAAAGCCGAATGGACCCGAGAAAGTATGTAACAGTGACTAGGAATACGAATGCCTATACAACTGGTATCCAATAAGAAGCATTGGGCGGAAGATAGAGCAAAGTTTGGCGAGGAGTATGTCCACAAAAGCCGCCCATGCAGCTCTGATGATAATACATGTTCACCGATAATTGATAGGCGAGCCGGTCGACCATCGCAAGTGTTTGACGTCTTTCGTGCGACATCAGACAAACGGTGCTCTCGCTTATCACTCGATAAAGAAGCAGCAAATATTCATATTTCGCCTGAAATAAACGTACCTATTATCCGAAAGCACCATCAACGACATGCTAGCGATTCCAAATCCGACATTTGCAACTAGTTCAATACTTGCTGAGTCCGGCAGCACTTCAGTGCAAAACAAAGAGATAAGGAGATGTCTTTCTCTTGAAGAATTTGCTGGAAGGCGTTAAACCGTTTGAAAAAGGATACTGACGACTCAAAAATGACAATACCACGCCAAATTACAAGACAAAATGAAGACAGAATCGTCTTCCTAGACTTACTGGGAGCGAAAGCGTTTCTTTGAGGTTATCAAAAGTGTGTCTTATAATACTTCATAAAACAGTGACCTTCTGAAGCAATATTTGACTTTTTGCAGATACGAATTTCATGAAACTGGAGGTATTCAGAATCCTCGAGCGATCGTTAAAGAGTCGTTTGGACCAAAGGTCCATATTAGTTACACAAATGAATTCGACAGGTGGAAACAAAGGGTGCGGACTTGAGTACAATTAACGTTGACATCAATAGTGACTGATGAGTGCAATTCTTCCTCTTAGAGTAGAAAACGAAGATAATGGAGGAAGAACTGTAAGCATACCTGGTCCTGTGTACCGAAATGGTTATCGAGATAAGCCCTCAGCTTGACTTCCTGGCTACTGACATCCGGGAAATCAATGAAGAAGCGCGAGCACATGTATCGCTCAAATAGACGGCATTTGTTCGGTCTTGCAGCCTTATATCCGCGCGTCAGCAAATGGCAATATTTAAGTAGGCCACCGCCACGAATCTCTTCCGGCCTCCTCGTGTCAATGAGTCGCTCGTTGAGGTGTTGGAGGGCCTGCAAATGACCGCTACATGTTTGCACAAGACGATATTGCGCATAAGATGAGCTGATCGCAGAATACTACTGAAATGTCTACCTGCAATATTGCTTCAACTGTACGCCTTCAGATTTCCCCTTAATTCAAGTCGGCTCCAGCCTCCAATAGCAAGGCCTATAGAGGAGGAGATGATAAGGAGTAACTATCACGATTCATGCCCTACAAGAACTTTTTAAATCTTTAAAAGCTGTTCTGGAATACTTGCCTTATTGATATCGCCGAACATGCTTTCAGCAGTGACAATGGGCTTTGGATGGTCGGGCCTATCAAGAAGTACATCCAGCGTGATCTGGAAACTGTCGACGCTGAACTCGAACTGACGACGCATTCTGTCAACGAACTTCAGCTCGATGCATCGCCCGAAGTCGTTGTGCAACGAAAATAATGACCAACGATCACCATCGGACACTTTGACCATCTTGCGAATGTAAATATCTTTGAGTGTATCGGCCGAGATTTTCTCCTTATTTGTCGAATCGGGCATTAGCTGCACTAACGCATCGAAAACTGCGATTCGTACCTAAAATGCACTCTCTTTTGAATAAAAATGGTCATCTGATCGTAGGCAATTTGAGCTTAGCTTGTGTGAATAGGACAGCACTTTGTGAGAGGCTGCCTCTAGGAAACTATTTTTTGAAGGAATAATCGAATTAAATATTTCGAAAAGTCACTCATTCCCAACAAAAAGATCAGCAGCCGACGTGCTCATCAAATGGGATTTAATTACCGTGCTAACGTTTGTGTCTTGCTGCAAACATAAGCAAATTTCAAATGTGGCCAAAAGTTTTTGTAGGTGCGAGCGATTTATGTGCTTAATGTACAGTCGTTGAATCGAGTTTATAAAGTGAGAGCTTGCAGAACGTTACTAGAAATACGAAGAAATGAGCAAAGTATATATATATATAAATATATATCGCTGCTAGTTTTAATCTGGTATTCTATTAAGTGAGAAGTGGCCACAGGTGAAATTCATTTCACTCGTTTTTGCAGACAACACGGAAATTACTTTTTTAAGTGCTTCAAGGATATCAGTGCTATAATTCACTATTTTAGTCAAATGAAACGCACATTTATAGTGATATTTACTTCTGTGATGCACAGTACTAATAATGCCGAATTGTTCGTACAGTCATAATCAACAACTACGAAGCCAAGTCCGCTTGGTAGCAAACAACTGAAAATATTGCCGAATAAGTGAAGAAGAACGCTACTTTTTCGAAGCTGTCTTCGCCTTCAAAACTCATCGGGAAAATCAAATCGAGATCGGAATATGCGAATTCTTCAGTAGCAACAACGTAAGATGCCGCTCCGCCATTCATTTTAACATGCTTAGGACCAATGCTGGCTGCACGAAGACTGTCACGAACACGCACGATCAGGTCGTGCAGACGTACACTCAGCGTGGGGAAATTTCCCCTACCGTGGATTTCGACCTGCTCGTTCAGCACCGAACGAAGCCGTTCCACCTGCAACAACCTATTTTGAGTGGAATTTCAAAATTGCCTGCTACGTAACACAATCATATTTAGCTATTTGAAAGAAAGAAAAAAGAAAAACCCATGCTATATTATGCAACTAACAACGGCGAATGCCGAAATTCGCACAATTCTCTTCCGTTGCTGTTTTTAGCGTCGTCGTTTCACATACTCGATTTTGTGTCTCCCACGCCCCGACGGTTTATGGCTATTGAATATAGAGGAAATTTCCATAAGAAAATATGCCTCTAATAAAGCGACCGTTCATACAAGCATTCAGTGGAAATTCAAAATGGCAATTAATGGCCTACGTTATATGGGTGCCTATCATTGAAATGGAGCATAAGATGAACATCTATAGGTAATGTGGAAAATACGAGGAGAGAATGCATTGCGAATAGAACATTCTAAATGAGCAATACAGAAACAAGACGAAATGACGCAAAATTTGAGCGCTGCAATTAGGCCCATTAAGTTTAGGCATGCCGCTCACACTTCTAAATTGGCATATTCGAAAACATGGTTTACGTTTGTATAACAGCCGCTTCAGTTGGTTTTGATTTTGATATTACAGCTACGTACGAAAAGCCAGGTTGATATCCGCAGATGAAATACGAGTCGCTGATCTTCACTCCTCACACATTTCCCACACCATTAGACGACGCCACTTTGGGCACTCTCTCTCATTCTACTCTCTCCTCTCCCCCATCACTCCTCTCACCCTTATAGATGCGTCATGTGAACATGAAGTAAGATTTCTTCGACAGAAGCAGCTTTCACTTGCCACATGACTTGCTACAAAAGAAGCAACAACTGTTACGACTGTAATCGCAAACGTCGATAATTAACTTGAACGGCTAAGCTAACTGGCAATTTTGAACTCTCTGTTTAGTTGGATAAATTGAGATTTCAATCTAAACTGTTAACCTAAGGCTTCAATTCCAACATGAGACATTTTTTCTTTGAAGTTTACCTTCGTTCACTCAATCCTCATTCTGAGCAATTGAATAATGCAAAAATAAAACTGGGTGAATGTGGATTTGATCGATGATCACGTGCAACGCATAAGATCAGTGAGTTTGGTCAAGGAACACCTGGAAGTGGAACAAACAATGCGAACGTACAGCTGAAAGAGCAAAGAGGAACGCACCCCTATGAACTACGCAATTGGCCATTCTGCAGTTAGCGAGAAGAGCGTTTCGTCGAGCGATAACGCCGACAAAACAACGCAGAGAGTTATCTGATGACGAATACATGAAGCGTGCTTTATATAGCAAGAACATATTGCAAACAATTATGAAGCAAAGGTGCACATTAGTGTGTTATCATCATCTCTTTTAATTATTTGAAATGTCTCGATGAGCGCAATAAGTGACGAAGAGTACACGATGCACACATTGCATTTGATTAGTCGAAATTGAAATAAGAAAAATGTTGCGATGACGTACGTACCTGTGCACAGCTGAGTTCGGTGGTGCTAGCAAGCGAATATATCTGAGAGCTGCCCTCCGCATTCATCTTTGAAGCAGCTGAACTCGGCGACGGATTGAGCTGAAAGTTAAAATAAACAAATATTACTCTAGCAGATACTCGTTAACGTTGCTAAGCTGAACACGCAAAAATTCTTAAGAAATAGGCGTATAAGCGAGCAGCACAGTTTACGCGAGTAATCAATCACATCGACTGAAAGGAGCACTTTTAAGTGCCAGTAGCAACGATTAAAACCCTCGAAGATGCAGCGGATGACAGATGGAACAGTGGTGAAGCATTCGACTGACATTAATGCTTACCGCTTTCATTGAGCGTTCTTTACTAAGAAGGGGCTTCCGCATGTTTCGTCGGGGTATGTAACAACGTCGCGATTTCTGGAACTGAATCTTGATAAGCTGGCTGCCCAAATTAGTGCCTCCGATCACAAACGACAACAGCACCGGCGACCGAAGCTTGCGATCAATGGCTTCAAGCAAGGCCTCGAGCCGGCACCACTCTTTCATTCTCACTTCTCTCGTCTACACTCTCCACTTAACCCGCCTCTTTGCGGCATTTACTGTCTTCACGCTCTTCGACATCAAGCTCTTTTGCGCGTTCGCTAGCTTCCGATTAGCTCCGCCCAATGCGATACGCCAGCAGTAAACGTTATACGCCTACGCAACTACGTAAGAGATTTGCGGATGAATGAAGTGAGGACTCCCTACGTATCTATTTGCAGGTTGAGATGGCGGATGTGTGACCCTACGCTGAGATTTAGCGATCGCCTGTCCCCGCCCCTCTCTCCAAACCTTCCCCCTTAATCTTGCCGACTTTGTTAGAAACATGCTGTGTGACACCCTGAGCCGCCCTTTCACCCAATTATAGCATTCAATTATCGATGCTATTTCACTCTGGCAACGTGTGGGTGGTCCTGCCTAACCATTTATGCCAACTTTTTCCGCTTGTAGTTTTTGAATGCGATCCCTTGGACCCGTTTTCATGAATTACTTTTTAGACAATCTACACTTCAACAATGTAAAGGCACGCAAATAAAAGGCATTATTTTCAGCGAAATGAGTCGCCACGAGTACCAAATTATGGCGTTCCAACTTTCTAATACTATACACCTATTTGGGGAAACTTTCGACGGAATTTTACCAAAAATTTTTATAAGTTTTTTAACGAATAGAAAAAAAACCTACTGAGGTCGAAACCTGAGTTAATTTGTTGTGAGTTGAAGCTCATTAATAGTGAAAAAGGATAATGCGCTCCTAGGAATGCGATTTTCTGATCATGGAAGCAAATGAAGTCCGCATTTAGCTTTGAGTCTCGTGGATTGAATATCCAAAACGCATGATATTAAACTGGCGAACAACACCTGCACAGCGAAAAATATGACTTTCGTTGAAGGAATCGGCTTTCGCTTTGCAAAACCAAACAGAATGCTACGCTGAAAACGAAATATTCGAGCGCAACATCTCACGCTTAATTCCACATCTGAACATAGCATTACAGCTAATCGCCTAGCACATCGCCTTAAATGCGGTATTTCTCGGCAACCCCAAAATTTTTTTCTATTTTATAAGCCACATATTGAGGCCGTATTCTAAAGGAAGCGTCTTTGTGAAAAGCATCGCTTAGTCAATGTATAAACATTAGTTTATGTCAGTCAAACCTTATATCAGCGTGCATTCAACAACGTCTGCAGCTTTCGGGTATCCAAAAAGAGAGGCGGTTTTTGATGTTGCCTATTGCAGACGAGTATTTCGATTACGCATCGAATAAGCATACATAAAAATGCTTTCAATATTTTCCTACATGAGATGTTTACATTGGAAAAAGGAATCGACACTGAACAGAGTTCATTGTTTTATAAGAAAAACAGAGGAATGACACTCGATTGCCTTGAGTGAATGCAAAAAGAAATGAAACTTGCATTACTCAGCTTGGAACTTTTAATTGTCGTCGTAAGATCTGATGAGTAGAACCTTGAAACTAAGCGCTTAAATGTTTATTGGGAAATATGTTGCGTTAAGGTGCTTTTCTGCAACGCTAAACAACGCATCCTCAAGGGTATGAGCATTGAAGTGAGGGAGTTAAGTGAGATGATCCACTTCTAATGGATTGAGCCATTAAGCTGGATAAGCACGCTGTCCATACCACATCAAACAGAGGCTAGAGTCTTGTAAGCAGTGATAAAAGCAACAGTAGCAAAAGGCGAGCGCTCTTCTCGAATTTTCCGTTCTGACGTGATTCCGATGTATGTTCACGTATGCGTCGCATGGGAGCATGCTTTGCACGGCAGCTGCGGCCACTCACGCTCACACGAAACCGCAATATGCCTCCTCGTGGCTTTATTTGAAAACTGCGGCCCGGAAGCGAAAAGTTGGTTGTTTTAGCTTTGCGCCGCCCACTTCCATAAACCGCGCTTCGTTTCGCTGCGTGCACAACCAAATCACCTGATCGTAGCAAATCTCTCAGGGATGTGAATATCGAAAATTTCAAGAAGCTTTAACTGTTTAGATATGCGTCAAATATAGTAGACTTCAAAAAAGATGAGAACATGTTTATGGTTTCGTGGTGTCAATTTGTCTCATAATAAACTCAGTGGTTTCCGAAGGTTAAGAGCATTACTCTTCAATAAAGAAGCCAACTCCTACAGTTAATTAACAGATACACCGTAAAATAACAGAAGGACGAAAAGATGAATTCACTAGAAGAAGAGACATGAAATTACAGCAGGTGGAATTAATCTCTGACCTCAAATCAATGTGCTAGCTGAGTAATCATTGAGCGATCTCTGTTGGAATGAATGTGCAAACAATACTGATTTGAATTGAAGCTCACATATCCACACATCCTTATTTGAAGAACAGAGTGAATATGGCAATGAAACAGTTTTCGATCTCGTTATAATGCATCGAAGTTGATAGACAAAATACGCGAGTCTTTCTTGTTGATTTATTGTATAACAGCATGCAATGGGAAAAGTTACGACAATGTTGTTACAGTCATTAAAGCACTCATGCAGAAACTTGCATCATTCATTGTTCACTCTAGTCACTACATAATGAAACTGAAAAGTCAGCGTATTTCAACAAACGACATGCATAAATAGCTTGAACAAAAAACTGTACACCTATGAAATGTATTAGTAAATAAAATTGCGCTGTCGATTTCCTCTTGCATTCACTTTTACAGTGTATCCTATTTATTAAAAATCAGATTCCTCATTCATAATAATTGGGAGCGGAAAAATAAAGCGTGAATCGCGAGAGAATCTTCATATACGTCCAGTCAAAAATGTCAACATTTTGAGCAAGCAATGAGAGCCGACCTTACAACGATTTCAAATAATAAAACTTCATAAATCTGGTAAACAAACCACTGACGGATACCAATCGAAGTGCAAATAAAATTTGATGAAGGATAGGATATATCCAGGTACAATTCAAATACGAATTGAAGCCGAGAGAATGCTCTTAATCGTTTGCGCTCTTTCATTGCCGCATAAACCTATACGGAAAAGAGCACCATCGTGATGTTACACATAGAATTCGCGCACAATCCACATAGAAGTGAGACCGTTTCACCTTGTTAATGAGTATATACACCTGAACAGTGTGACGAGTGGTGGTTGTTCGTCATTCATCAACATGTTACGTTTTTTTTCTTTTAAATGAGCATTCACTTTCGCAAATGCCCTTTTCGAGAATCTATCAGCATTTAAATCTCAATTGTGTTGCACTGTGAACATAAACACGGAAAATGTGGAATGGAACCAATACGGTGCTAATAAAGATGCAATTCCTATATTTTGATTTATAAGGTACTAATTCAGCAACTAAGCCAGTAATCTTTGATCATCATAACGCAGTTATAGTGGAACATCTGATATAGATAAAAGACAAGAGGTGATTGTTGCGATAACAGTGAAAATGAAGGCTCAAGTTTGAGCAACTGCCAACGTCACTGAGTATTGCAAATAAGAAGATAGACAAAAAAGTGTGATTTTGAAAATGAAGGTTGAATTTTCAATCGAAAAGAGTAACTACGATAGGCTGTTAAAAAATCGAAAAACATGGAGCAGAAACGCAGTATTTAGGTGAAAAGATCGCCATAAGCAAATGGATGTGTAGCCCTCAGAAGGAAATATCCTCAGAGGCGAAAAACGCAAGAACTTTTTTGTTCGTTGGTTTTATACTGAGAGCAGTGGTTTCAAAGACGGACAACGTCACGAACGGTCGCCTGAAGAGATACGGAACGACGCAATGCGTTGCGATGTGTATATATGCATCAGCTGCAGCTTTGCATTCGCTAGCAGCTAGCTGCAGCAGTCTAGTATCCAGCATGGCAATGAGGCTGTCAATTACGCCGTTGCTACTTGTAATCATTTTGCATATACTCTATGCTGCAAATACAAAACGATCGCCCACCCATATTTGAGCTTGGCTCTACTGCTTTTCTTACTGAATGTCGGCACTTTTTTTGCCAGTTGTAGCACTTGGCTAACGCTGAATTGCCATCAGGCAAAATGGCAACGAATTTCGCGTCCATTTCACGAATAAATCGATTTTGCAAATTCTTGACGAATGCTACGTGCTTTCATTTGAATTATAAGGTTTAAAAAAAAAAAAAACTATCATTAATCTTCGTTCAGTTTGTAAAGCAATGAGCTATCTAAGATTAAACGACTATTTAAGCTGTTTACCGAAATTATGGAAATGCGCCCAGTGCAGAACCCCCGAGTTAAAAAAAATGCTCATAATATAAATACGAACTTATTGGCACAATATCAAGTAAACACGAACACGTTTGAAAATACAATAGGAAAAGAACGCGTTAAAGTGAATGATATACCACACGAAACTTTTACGCATCAAATAAAACATACCGCATGAAAAATTCTTAGTTATCTTCTATTTTAGTAATACAGCTAGCGGAAATCACTCGAGAGTAATACCGAAAGCGATAAAAGAACAAATAAAAAAAATAGAACAACATATAACGCTCATTCGAGTGCTTTCATAGAGTTCGTTATCACCAACGACGTGTTAATGAATTTGATGACTAGCCCGGCTCCAAAGCAACGATTCGTGTCAATCGGCATTCACTTGTCGAGACGAGCCTAGTGCGATGCGACATTTATCTCTCTCATTTCTGGCCCATTGCTTCGCCGTTCATTTTTGCCTGTGACATTCCATTCGATGCTGTGCATTTCGTTTGGTATTAGAGCCGCTATCTTGCCAACACCTTTCGCCTCTCTCTACGACCGTCCCAGCTGCCAGCATCTACTCTCTGAAGCTTCTCGAACGCATCTTACTCAATTCGTTCGTTTCGTCGCTCTCGCGTCATGCATTCTCTCCTAGTCCACTCATGAGTGCGTCTTCCAAATCCAATAACAGGCGTCATTAGCGATAGAAATGAACTGCTGCTACTGCTTGCATGCTTGTTCATGCAACAGCTGCAAACTGTATTTAGTCAGCTCCTCAGTACCACTCGAAAATGTCGACTGCACTTTCAAATAGGACAGGTAACGTTTTCGGGACATCGACCTGATAATGCCATCAACGCATCGCATTTATCCGATGTGTTTCACCCAAAAATGGTTTTTTTCTTTTGGCACTTATTGTTGACAAACCTACGCAGAGCATCTATCAGATCAAAGCCACGCACAATTATCGTTAGCATTCATTTGCAGATGCAGTAGAAATTTTGCATAATAAACTTTCACTTCTCTATTTTTATTCTATGGAAATGACGAGCACCTGTCTCCGTTAAGACGAACTAAAGACTCGTTCGCTTTTCTTTTTTTAATATCAAGTTAAACATTTTTTCACACGAATAGGTTTCGTTGGATGGATACGCGTAGAATTCGATCAGTGATCACAAATGCAATAGCACAAGTTGTTGTTCTCTAGATGATCACTTCTCAAACATGTAACCCTATAGGAAAACCATATGAAACCGATTCATGATACCATATAAACCAACAATGTAACTGAACCGTCGGCACCATTAAGTTACTTGAGGTGGACCTTGAATCGTCACAAATTACGATATCCGAACTGCTTAAGAGTGCTTTTCAACCTTCGCCAACGAGGTTACATCCCATAGTTTCGCATTTATTCTCATATTTTAAACGTTAACGCCATACTTCGAGTGCATTCAAATATAATATATCAATATACATTCAATAGACGCAGAGTTGTTTCGTGCAACAAACTTCTTAGTAGGATCTCTCTTTAAAAAGTGTTTATCGTTTTTACAGGTAACGTTTGCAAAGATCAGCATATAAGGCAGAATTATGAGGTGAGGTGCCGAGCGTTAATGCAGAATCAGTTGAAACGTATTGGAGGCTAAATTCAACGGCTTATACACACCGTCAAAGAACGAAGAACCACAACATAACTCGAAATGGATGAGAATTGATAACGACTAATCAAAGATGAGATGCGAAAATAGTGAAAAGTTGATTAGTAAAGATACGTCGCGACAAAACCGAAACTTTATATTATATGTTCAAGCAATGAGAGGGTGCACGCATGCAACAGAACGCTCCATTTGAAAATGAAAATGTGTGCATTTGTCGGCACACAGCACTCGGCCAAGACTGGGCCGAGTATGGCGATGGCCAGTCGTGGATTGTGTTAGGGCAACAAATGCGCTCTCGCCTCATTCAACAATAGAAGCGCTTGCGGTTACATTTGTTGTTCCAGCAGTAGAGCAGTTTACCTTCGCTTTGATCTTGTTCTATCCATCACATAACGCTGTGATGATTTCAGAAACAAAAAAGCACAGGTGCTTTGCATGCAATAAACATGTGATGTGAACACTACACGAAATTCGAGTCTACGAACAGTTGCTCATGCATTGTCCTTATTAGTGTTCATCGTTGCTAAAAACCTTCCCAGCGTATTTTCTTTGGAATATAATGAGAACGAGTATAGGCGATATAAGTTAGAGCAACGTAATGCGACAGTTCTATATAATGAAGAGTTGTAGAAACATCAATACTGGCTATTAGTATGAATGCACTAGCAAATGCATATGCAAGCTAAGAGAACATCATTGAGCAATGCAATAACTGATGGGAAATCATAGTAGACCGGAACATTCGATCATCAAAAAAACTTTGTGTTACACTCATCAACCATATATCTCGCTACATTTAATCCGAAAATGCGCTTTGTATCGCTCACCTAGGAATTTATAGGAATGCAGATTGTGCTGCTATAATTCATTGTCACATTTGTGCACTAAATTTGTTTTACAGAGTGTCGTTCCTACAACACAATTGTAGAGAAATTTACCGCACTCATTAGATCCCCATCCTTACCAATATCTGTTGCTAAATTCTGAACTTTTTTTTTCGAATTATAGAGAAACTGTTCGAACGAAATAAGAGGAACGCAGTTTATGGCGCTAAATTTTACAGCTATTACTGTCTAGCTGTTGAAATGAATGCATCAAGCATGCATGTACATACACACAAAACTACTCTTTCTTTTTTCTTCTCCTTCTTTCCTTTCTCTCTCCTTCTTCTCTTTTCCTCTCATTCTTCCTATATCCAGCTTTCTCTCTGTTCCCTCTGTTTTTTTCTTTTTCGCTTTTTTCCCTTTCTCTCCTTCTTTCTCCTTTTTTTTCTTCGATTCTCTCTTCTTCTCTCTCCATCCTCCTCACTTTTTTCGCCCTCCCTTTCTCTATCTTTCTTTCTTTTCTTCACATACACTCTCTCTCATTCCATAAAACGTTTTCTCTTTCGCGAAGATGGTGCTTTCATTTCGTGTCTCATCATATGCGACTGTTAGTTTTATATAGCGGACAAAATTGATCAAAGAATATAATTATTAAAAAAGTGCCAATATCCGCTGGCGGTACAAGCAATATACTTTTTGGAGATTCATAAGAAAAGAGAACGAATTTCAGAGCAAACAAACACCGTAGCAGATGATGATGTGTTAACCACTGCGTTCTATCGATCTCATTTGAGCGCTTTTTAAGTAGGGCAATGCTTTAAAGCACAGAATGTTTTTCATCAAGTATTATTACATGCAATATGCTTACATTAAGATGCTATTTTCTTTTACAGAGGTGTCGAAGGCGTGACGAAGGGGGCAGAAAGTTGTGTTATTATGCTCATAGGTGTTAGCAGCAGCCAACAGCACACTCATGATTTCCGAGCAATGACTATTAGCTTCAGAGGATGAGTGTGACCAAAAATGAAAGGAAGGAGGGAATGGAGAAGTCACACACAGGATGAGTGTGACCAAAAAATCATGAGGAAATGCTTGATTTACCTCCCGCATACCATTATCAAAGGCAATAAGTAATAAACTATCGAAGTTATAAAGCGTAGCGGAATGACGGAATGCAGAAAAGGTGAATTGTTGAATGGTTATTTTTAGCAGCACCGCATTTGATAAATGCGCTGTGTGAGTAGTAGTAAGCGTGAGCGACATCGACAACAACATATAAACGTTAAACGAGATCATTGCTAATGCTGTCATGTTGCGAACTCATTTCAGCTAACGTTGCAGACTCGTTTCGGCGCTCTATCTACCTTCCCCCTCTCCTCTCTCTTCATTTGCCTCACACTTAAAACTACAACATGTTACACATACTGCTTAGTGTGGCCTATGGCTTGAGCGTCCTGTAGGCTATACGCCATATAGAAAACCCATGGTCTATACGCAGAAATTTACTCATGCGACGTCAACAAAGGCGAATAAACCCTCCGTAGAGCAAATCTATGCGGGGGCGAGATCTCAAAATGAAGGCGAGAAAAGGAGGGGAAGAAACCATGTGCTACCAGATGTCAGAAGCATCCAAATCACGCTTTTATTTCTGTTTGACCAGCGCAGAATCACTGAAATATGACATGTAACGAAGTGTAGGAGGACGACGCGACATGACTGTGGCCAGCTAGAGATAATATGCTTTGCTGTTTTGAAATGAACGAACTCCTTATATCTGGCAAAAATATATCGAAGTTACTGCTGAGTAGTGTTTCCGTATAATAATAGATAATTAATCGACCCTTATGAATAAAGTGAAGCTTGCTTCCAAACAACGAAACATTGATTTTTCTATTCAAAAAGTTCCATGAAGAGATAGAAAATGATAAAGAATTCGGTAGGGACTTTTTAGCATCGAATTCCTTCTTGCTATACAAAACATTTCAATTGCTCTGCTATTAGACAACAAGACCGCTGCCCGAGAACCGCTTCACTAGAGCGCAAGTTCATTGCTGAAAACAATATAGCGGAAAACGAGGATAGTTGAAAAATTAAACAGTGCTTTCCTGAATAGAAAGAGATTTTGGATCGGAGCACCGATAAACGATTGCGTTTCCAAAAAGCCGCTTGTGACTAACGAGGCGGGTGCTGTTAAACGTTGCGTGATCAGAGCGCCGTCAGAATGAAGCAATATCATATCAAAAACCAAACAATTCCACATGATAACGTGATGCTCTTATGCTGTCTCTCAACAATGCCTATTTTTTGCGTTTTGGCATTAGCCATTGCCAAACCTCAAAAACATTTTTAAATTTAAAGAGCTTAGAGCTTTGTAAGTCTATAACTCGGTTTCTAGATCCTTTCTCGTTATTACGTATGCTGGTTTGGTAATATTAGAAATGTTTGGGAAGCGATTACATAAGAGATGAGCTGTTAATGCTGAAAAATTATACTATAAGTAGAATCTTGCTGAATGAAAGTACTCTATTCAGTGACCATCATAGCAAGTAATCAATATTAAAGTTGCGTTTTCATGACTTGATAGCTTCCTACTGATGACATTATTCTATAATAAATGCAAGTTAATTATTTTTAATATAATGCAGCGTTGCCGCTGAATTTCCTCTCTTCCATCGTAAAATCTTTCTACCAGGTAAGCAATAGCAATTGCTCTACTGAGAAATCTATGAGCTAGAACGTTCATCTTTTTCTATCCATTCAATTGAATTCTTTTTTCCACTTCCTCCTATCTCCAACAGTACACCAGATTTCCGTACCGATTACACTTCTTTTACCAAGATAGAACCTTTGTTTATAGGCATATTTGCTTTAATGATACGTCACGGAGATTGCGTACTTTGATTGCCATTAAAGGCTCCTTTAAATTGCTGTTTATAGAAGCCATATTTCATGGCATTCATTTTCATAAGAAGTGTTGTGAAGATTGTTCATTGATGTACTAATGTGAGTAAAAAAAGATGGATACGCCCCATAGGGCACGCTCACATTTTTCAGCGTGCGAGCGAGGATGCCTTAAGAAAGCGCCAAACAAGTTAAAGTGCATTTACAAACAATACAAGCATCGAGTATTTAATTAGAAACGGAAAATTTTTTTCACTTATAAGTGAGCGTAATCAATGAATCGATGTGGCTGTCGAATGCTCTCGATAAAGCCTTACTACAGTTAAATCGAAATCCCGTTACATGCATACAAATTGTTTTTATAATTGTGAGTAAGCACAATAGTATTGACAGGTGCATTTAGGGCGATATATTAGCAACACTAAATCGGATCAATATAAACGCAATAGACAATGAATGAAGTTCGCTTATAAACACGATTTTTGGCTCGCAAAGCCATCATTGGACACCTTATAAGATGAGAAAAAACGGTTTCGTTTTGCATGTTTCTAAATGTATTTGATTATGGCTCTACGAGCTGAAATGTCATATTTTATTCACTGCAAGGCTTGCATTGTTCCGATTCAGAGTTGCTACCATCTACTTTTGTGACTTTTTCTTTTGAGATGAATAATGTTGGTTGTGTTCGGGCAAAGAGTATTACGCAAAGAAATGATACGAGGGGATTGAATGTTTCACCATGAAATGCAAAATGAACTATGCAAATAGAGACAATGGAAATCAGATATAAATTTCGGGGGAAAACAGAACAGAAAGTGGGAAGACAAAGATGAAGAACCCGAAAAAAAAGATAACTTTAGAAATTGCGTGATGTGTTAAGACGATACGAAATGAGTAAAGGTGGAGGTGGAGAACTCTAAGAAGGAGTTAAGGTTCGAAACGACAAACTTTGAGCGGTGCTATGGCAAAGGATTTACCGTATGACTTCAAAGTTTGTAAAAAGTTACTTAAACTGGAGGCTATATTGTGTCCAATGGAGTTTAGTTTGAGAATGTGGAAAGCCCATCTATCTCATTTAATTGCAGTCTATTTCTGATGTGCACAAACATGTTTCTTAAATAGTAGAACTACTTGACACTAAATAATTAGCACTAAATGATTGAATTAGCTAAAGTGATATGGCTTTAAAAATTCGAATTATCGCGCCTTATGGGGTCCTTTAAAAGTTGCGGAAGAGATGCTGTAAAGTCACTAGTAGCGAGCATAGCACAAACATGTCTTATTTCCAATAGTACAGCCAGCATGTAACTTCCACGTACTTGGCATTTTGGATGTACTCACGGAATGTAGTTATGCAATCGCATATAAGAAAGAATGCGACTCGAGCAGTGCAATGATATTCGAGGGTCACCTGCTCCACTTTTTTTGATACAAAAAAAAATAAATTAAATAAACACATCTTTATTGAGTCCGGAGCAAAATCAACAACAATGTGGAGCCTCAGCAGCACGCCAAAATCTCCGTCATTCGCCGTGTATTTATTGTGCTAAAGCAACATGAACCTATTCAGCTTTTTCCATAGTTGATAAGTTGATCATGTGTGTATGCGTGTATATTTTTTATGTGGGAGGTACAGAAAAAGAGAGAGGGGGCAAAGGAAGGAAGGAGAGAAGGCGAATATGATAGAGAAAAGAGCAACACATCTACGCACCGTTTATGCACTTTTTATATCTCATTTACGCAAATATGCATCCGGTGTTTAGCTTGAGAATTTCCTGCAAGAATGGCCGAAGCTTGCGTGCGGTGAACATCAAGATTGCTATAAGAGCATTTTTCTCGCAACAACGAACTAAATATTCCGTCGCATATGTTGAAGAATTTTGCGCAGATTTCTACTTTGTCGTTTCAACACCATAGGCAACAGAGGAAAAATAAAATGGCCAGAGATGTGTGGGGTGTAGTATTGTCTAAGCTAAAATTGCTCGGAGTCCCCAGAATCTCCCTTAATAACACACCTATATAACGACTCCCAAAAGCGAATATCGTAAAAAGTTAAGCAGGTGAGACGCATTGCTGTTAAGTGCATCGCTCACACAATTTTATAGTTGTATACACAGCTTATGCACACCTGGCACAAACACTTTAGTAAATAAGGTGAATTAAATTAGTACTGCCTAGTAGGCATGATATAAGGGAATGCACGAAGATAAAAATTTGCTAGGTGTGTGCTATCAAGCTCGACTTCGGCAGCAATATGGCATGAGTGAAAATGCGAGCCATCATATTGGCGACTTCTGATTCGGATACTTAATACAAGTTAACAAACTCAGTTTGTTACAAACAATTACAACTATTTTTTCTATTTACTGCCTCTTCAGCAGTTTTTCATAATTTTACTGCATTGACTAGCTTTCCCATTACTTCAAAATAAAAGCAAAAACAACGTTTGACTTCAATGGAAGGGACAATCACCTTGCATAGATTTGAGATTTATCCATTAGAACAACGCACAACTGTTTTATACTCTCATGTTGAAATAACCGGTTGCCCAGATAAACACTGAAAGAATAACTCCAAAAATTGATCGTTCAAGAAACGTAACAGGATCACATAAGTAATTATAACAAAAGAGAAATTGGTGTTCTATAGAAATATAGAAATTTTCGACAGAAATTCATTAGATCTCTTAAGCATCGTAAGCGTAATCGAGAAAGATAAGTTGCGAATGCATTCGAGCAATTTAGCACAATACTGGATCCTTTTTTCTATGTTAGTTTGCGCCACTTAAGTAAAAATGTAATTCGAGAGGAACATCATCTAACATTTTCGATCCTCCAACTGTGGATTTTTTCGTTTGTGGAAATGTATTTTGTGCAACAAATGAGAGATACGTATCGCTTTGATCGACTCAGTGGAAAATGTTGAGCGATAGTGGAAAAAATGTGGTGAGTATTGAGTATGTTCTCATCACAGTTGACGGATTTTGCAACGGAAACAACAAGAACCGCTGAGAATTCCACATGAACACTAAAAAAGCATGTGAATGCGGAAGATGGTCGGATGGACAATATGCCCAGAAGGGCTCTTGCTCTCCGAACAGCGATCGATCAACGATGCATTAAGAATCATCGAGTATTGTCTATACACCTTAGGGCGCACACACTATTAGGCGATTGGTAGACATCCTATGCAGCTTGAATTTATCGCACTTACCAGCGAAGATTAGCAAAAATTAGCTTAATTTTTGCAAAGAGCAGCTGCTAGCATAACTCGCACATAAGCCTCGAACTGTGCAAGTGTTTCTTCTTAAACACAAATACGGTGGAACACTTGCGAAATGTCCAATTTTTAGTTTCCTATAAATAATAGGGAATGTTGTTAAGTATTTGACGGCTATGACGTTCAGCTATTCATATGAAAATGAGACATATTATTCGATATTCGAATGTGCATTCAAGCGTCGAGATGAACGTCAATGCAATATTTTTCAGTCGTAAATTAATTGTACAAGCTAGCATATTATGAATGAAATATCACTCAACTACATTGGTTTTGGGAGCGTTTTTGATCTTGAAATGTGACAAATGTTTAAAGCATCCTCAAGTACAGACATTCATAAGCGTAATGTGGAAGGGATAGCTAGGATTCGCTCATATCTGCTAGCCTTATGCGATTAGTAAACTTACTGAATTTATTTAATACTTTAAAGTGGCAGATGGATGAAACTTCGATTCGAGGACTCGAATTTTGCTGCTATAGTGAGCGAGGTTTTCGCTTGATGGTTTGCTCTGCAGCAGTGATATTCTGTTGAAATAGTTTAAATTGAAAATTTGATGTCACACTGTGAAAAAAATGAAGATTTTCAGTTGTGTTGAAAACCGCTACTCAAGTGACGTAATTTGTAGCACAATATATGAGCAATTCGAACGCCACAATGGAGAGGCAAAAACCTCAACTAGATAAAGTTGCTCCAGTAGCTGATTCATGCATCTCACGTGCCACTTGCGCTGGTGATGATATGTTCAAAATCTTTTTTCTAGCTTGCTCAACGAAACGTTTTCCTATAGGACTTTATGATTTAGAAGCTTTAATTTAGCAACATCCTATTTTCTTCCAAATTAGCTTCCATTTCCGTTCCATTTTGTCATTGATTTGCCCTGAAAAGTGCATCATCAGCAATGATGATATAATGATTCACGCAATCCGTTAATCTTTCATCAGCAGAAACTATAAAAGAAGTGAATATTAGTTTTAGAATTAACTATGGAATCGTTTGAAGGGAATTAATTGGTTGGTTTGATTAAGAGAATAGCGTTCGTATCATGCGGTTCATTTTCATTAATGCGATTCGTCGATTCAATTGTTC
The DNA here is from genome assembly GCA_006503575.1 of Baylisascaris schroederi. NCBI lineage: Eukaryota > Metazoa > Nematoda > Chromadorea > Rhabditida > Ascarididae > Baylisascaris > Baylisascaris schroederi. Next base: position 2,911,324 of record QEWY01001293.1, read on the forward strand.
GCCTCACTGCTCCACTCGATGCGTATAAAACAATTTGTTACATCTAAACAATTCGTCGATTCTCGCAGTCATTCCATATGAGATTATCATCGCTTTTGCACTAATTTTTATCCCTATGAAATTGCTCAACTTAGTAAATAGAAGCATTCGCTGATTTGCAGTCAGACTTATCCCATTTGTACCAATCGTAAGCATACTGAATATGAAATCGATATGGATCTTTTATCAGTGCCTCGCAGCATTATCCAAATCTCTGCATGTCGTTTATTCGTGTATGAGGTTTTTTCTCGAAAAAAAAAGTCGTGCGTTCATCGCTTGAAATGAATTCGAGTGTCAGCAACGGTTCAGGTGAATTCTAGCTAACAAAATGGCAGTGCAATTAGTGACGGATGTGGGAAAGTCAAATCCGGCAGCGCCCTACTCGGATATCCAGTTGCGCGGCAATCAGCTGACGCGATGTGCTTTCGACGTTCATATGCGGCGTCCAATGCACATGAGAGTCGTTGATGTTGGATGACGACGAATGACGTAGCTTGTTTATGCTCAAGCAATGCGAAGCGTAACGTACTTTATGTTGTGGCCATGCGTAGACTCACATCAAGCCGAATCGAAAGTACATCATTTTTGAGGCTCATCATACAACATCCATTTACACATTGGACAACATATATACTGACCATTACGTGAAGAATTAACGTGCAGACAACGCTTACGAACTATAAATGACTGCTGTTCATTTGTGAAGGGAGACCAACAGGATAATCGACTTTCTGTGTTTATTTGCTTGGGTATTCGAAAATATTAAGCACAAACCTATGAAAGAGCTTCAGTGGAGCAGTAGAGTTTCGTAAACGTTACAGGCTTAGACCTTATGCTCACAACTATTCGAAATCAAAATAACATAATCGAATATTCTTTTTTTTTTTTGCGTAGCTAGTCAACAATATCAATAATTCTCTCCAAAGGTGAGAAATTGTTGAAATGATAAGAGAACAATGCGACATAGTTTTTTAACTCATTGGCGTCATACCTGCTCAGTAGCTAGGTGGCTAATGATGCTATATTGGCATATGGGATTTCGATTCGATTTTAACGAATGCATGCGCCGACAGCTACGTTTTCTTCGTCAACGATATCGTCACAATATTAGAAGAAGTGCCGATCAACTATTCACTAGCAATTAGCTAGATGATAAGGAAAAAGGCGTCAAAAGATTTGAAATTTTCAAACTTCAGCTAACTAACCTATTCATATGTAAAAATTTTGAAAATGTTGAAATTCTGCAGCTATATTAATGAAAGTATAGAAAAGTGATTGCTCCATTTCAAAAAGTTTCCTTCTTTTTTATTCCTTTTTCGATCTCTATTCTGTTTATATTCTGGTTTCACAAATTTGTTTCTTCGATGCTGCCTTAATGAACTTTTTCTTCGAATGGAGACTAACAACATCAACAATATCATTAAAATGACCTCTGAAGACTCCTCACAATTACCAATGTCATCGTAATAGTCGAGTGCAAGAGGAAGTCACGGTTTGTGAACGTTGCAGATATCTCATAGGGTGCAATCAGAAGCAATAGTTAACTGTAAGATGAAAGGAGTGAACCCTACTCCTTAATCTAAGTACAAAAACTGACCCCAAGAAACAAGAAATCTTCCTAGGATAGCGCTCACTCCTATTAACTTGCCACATTTAATTGTGAAGTTTTAAAATTTATTCATCAGTGGGATTTTTTTTCTTCATTAGAATATTAGTGCATATGTTGCATTTTTGATTCTGATCTGCAGCATTAAAAAAAATGAACGGAAAACAACGGTCAGTATTAGGCAAAACTTCTCTTGGAATATCATACACTCAATAACTTACTGCTAAATTTGCATAGCAACAATTATTTATTGTCATGAGCGGAGAATTATGAAAACAAAAAATTTAAAAATTCTTAAAATTCTCAAAAGTCGAAATGAAAAGCGACATATGAGCAAAAGTTATATAATAAATATGACGATGAAAAAGAGTGCACGAGATAGAAGAAAGTGAGATGAATGATTATTATTATCAGTGGAAACCTTATCAATGAACGCATTATCAAGCAACCTATCAGGCAAGTTGAGAGGTGCTAAATATGACATTGCACCGCTAAAGGATGAAATCTGAACAGTTTCTGTTGATGAGCACCTTTAAATATCCCACTATTGCGATTATGTTTTCTATTGAATGAATTTTCGGTGGAATGTGTTCACAGTTTCGTTTCATAGAGCGATGAACAACGGATAGTGCTCAACGGAAAGCGATTTTTGGTAAACATCGAATTCTGAGCGGGTAGATCGCCTACACGTGGAAAACATGCCATAAAGCAATAGAGTTTATTGCCACTTGAATGGAATCATCGTAAAAACTGTTGATGATTTACATACTCACATCACTAAGTAGTTTCGATTCTTCTCCACTCATCGCACCAACTAGCACCATTTACAAACCTTAAACACACAAACTTCACAATACGCCAAACGGCACGTGGGATAGTTTGTAAACTTTTCATTACGTAGATGTGCTGATTGCACATCGTATGGGTGCACTCAAGCGGAAGCGCTACCGAATGCGCCGAGCGCGCATTACTGGTTACCAGGGAAGGTAGCGTGGGCCGTATTGCAATGGATAAAAAACCTGCGTCTTCTATGCTTTCATAACTTTCTTATTTTTGCAGGCATCAAATTCCTGTGTTGTTCTCTATGGTAGTGGAATTTTGTTGTTTTTTTTTTCACCTTGCAGATTTTGCCGCAGATTTACTTGTTTGAGCACATAACAGCCGTAAAGCCTAGTTGGTATAATATGTTTCCTTGTCCAACCTAGCAGCTGCTATAGGTTCAAACGTTCGATCAGCTGGCAACAATGACGATAAAAAGCAAATTTTGTTATCGTTTGAAAGTATTGGCTTTGAGGAAACAAAGAAAATTTTCGATTCCGAAAGGATCAAATACTGCAAAGTCAATCAACCACGACATGTGATTGGTTTTCAAAACTATGCTCAATTTATTTAATCATCGTCCTTATTAATAACACTTAGTGCTATACTTATTTAAAGCAAATATTTTTATTGGTTCAGATTTTTGATGCAATTAGATATGCGCAAGTGCACACGCATAACTACACACAAAACATACGCACAAATGTATGCGCAAATACATAAACAACGCTTTCCTAAACCCTACTTGATTAGAATAATGCCCATCGAAAAAGAATATAGAGGAAAAAAGATTTATTTATAAAAATTGAAGTAATGGGAATATTGCTGAATTGATCTCTATATATTTGAAGAGAAATGTCCTCATTATTAACACCCCATCTCATAGTGGGTAATTCAACTTTGTTGCATGCAGAAGAGCTTCTCTATAAAAATCAACACTTCTATAACTATGTATCTGCAAGCGATAATTCGAACGCATGAACTTAACGAACATTTCCATCATTTCCATTAGATAGAGGAAGTGAAAATATGAGGGAAATAATGGAAAATAATGAAGATCAATGAAGAAAAAACATTCATAAACTGTGCATTGCACAGTACAAACGATAAATTTCACTATGCAATGAATTTACTCTGTTCTTCAATAAGCCCGTTATGTTATTTTGAAATGAATCTCGGTGATATCCCAAATAGATCCTGAAAGTGGCCAACTAACTGCAGTAGGATTTAATCGAATGCAGCTACACCACCGAAGATAGCATGTTGATTGCGGCAGAATTAAGTCCGAAAAGCCAATTTGAAGCTGATGGAATTATGATTATGATGATGTAAAACCCCAATAATATTTTCCATTGCGCTATCAGAAACCTCATGACAAATTTGCTGCGTAAGACAGATAAAGATAGTTGGATAGATAGACAGGTGGAGATATAGAGAGGTAGAGATAAAGATGTAGATATAGACAGAGATAGAAATAGAGACAGGGATAGAGGTAGGGGTAGAGGTAGAGACAGATGTAGAGGTAGAGGTAGAGGTCAATTTAATTTTAATTTTAAACAGTTTAAATTTAACTTCCTTTTGCTTGATATTCCACATTAATGACTGCATTCGCATCGAATTCAGAACAAACAATCCATCACACTGTCATTGGAACTAAGCATTTAGCGCAAAATGTTACTTAATTTTAGGTATATTTACCTCGCATGCGAGCTTGCAAACTTGTTTGCGACTGATGGCGCCTTCGATCACTTACAAAAATGATAACTGTTAATGATAAATTCCAAAGTGAAACGACATCCGTTCCTTAGATTTGTTTGGTTCGAAAGACAGCAGAACAACGAGAGGTAACAATGGATGAATTGCAAACAATGCGTAATCAAAGCAAACGTTAATCATACGGATGGTTGAGATAATGATGCGAATGCGCATCCATCACGTTTTTGAATCGGAACCGTAAAGCGCCAATACGGACAAGACTATGTCAACAAAGGAATATGTGCATAACTGTTAGTACAGCTGTGCTTGCTGAAACGAAACGTGAAATCACAACATATGAATGGAAAAATTAGTTCTTATGGACATAGAATTCATTGTGCTCTTCTAAAACCTCACCGTTCGATAACGTGCACTTTTCAAATTGAAGATGTTTTTTACAACGAAAAAAGAATAAGTGTTTATAGAACAATGTGACAATGTGCCTGCATGTTTTATGCTTTTCAAGCAATCTAGTCACATAAAGATTCGCTTCATTCACCAAATAATTATGCTTAGGGATCTTCGTGAAAGTTACAAATATGCTTTCTCAGTTTTAAGGAGTAGGTGAACGAAGCGAGGAGTTCAATCGCAATCAATTGCTTGTGCGAACGCATTCGCAAATCAGTGAGAAGCTTAAAAACAGAGATGAATGGATGGCCACACTGGTAGTGTCAGGCGTACTTGATGGCTCAGCGAAACAAAAAAAAAGTAGGCAGATGGCTAAATGAAATCTTCAAATCGGTTTACGCTGTTTTTAGAGACACATAGATCACGATGAGCAATGAACGCTAAAGTAACGTAAAGCACGCATTGTTGACATGTTCTACGCGGTCGATCACAAAAGCTTCGATTATGTGCTACATACCATCGTTATTCAGATACATCTTGTTTCTAGGTGTTTCAGATACTCCATACTTACATTACCAGCTGCATCAATTTTCGATATCTGTAACCATTTTTTAGGCAACTCATCACTAACTTGTGGCACCGGTTGAGGTGCGCTAATGAAACAGGCACGATATATCAGCTCATTTGTCGGAAGAGGTTACTCAAATACGTAAACTAAAAATAGTACCGCCTACTAATGTTTCCTCCTATGAAACTGGTCCGATTTGCAAATCCTAAATCAGGAATTTGTTTTCAGATCGTATCAACCCGCAGCAGGATAAAACTGAATTGGAAAATTTCAAATCACTGTAAGTGCCCACAATTCGTAAACAAAGTGGTGAATCCGGACCGACTTGGGTTTGAGAAAACATTGTTTTATGCAGGACTGTATACGTGAAGGTTGCTTCTTCCCAGTTTTATCAAAAATGTGCCAAATATTGATGATGCCTACCAGATTTCTCACTTTAGCTTCTGTACCTCGCATGTTGAAACTGCGGATCGGATACACTTTTCACAAAGTGTACGGCTTCTGTCGTATATCACGGGCAAGTGAAGTCTTCGTAGTGAATATTTTGAAGGTTTTAACTGATGTTATTCTAGACATTTTGGAGGTCGATCGAAGAACATGAGATTCAGTGAGCTGACCGCTTTTCCGCTGCATTATTTGGTGGCTTTTTTCTGGAAGGAACATGATCCCAATTTTATTCTTCCGCATAGCAAATAAGGGAACTAAGTTTCTGAAAGTGCTTTCTGAAAATTGGGCCGACATCGAAGTTCAAAGATCCCCGACCTTTACAAATGTGCATTAATCTAGGTTGTTTTCGAAGCGTTGTTGGAATGTTAATAGCAAGCATGATTTGCAAATACGGCAATTTCGAATGAGGAATATGTGAAGTTCCACTGAAAACCATCTTTGCCGAACGCGTCCCCTGCTCCTTTTTCTCAGAATGCATTTTCACGTTACAGTTGAAGTTTCAACAAAAGAAATGTCATGAATGTGAAAGGGCACAGGTGTTTGCGGACGACCGAAAATTGTAAACACAGTAGTGCTTTGTTGCGTTTCTGATCATGGATTAAGCATTTTGCATAGGCCGTGGTATAGACCAGCTTATTTACCAACCTCGATTCCAGCGAAGAGCTCGTCGTTGATCGAAACCATATCAACAACCACAGCTTATTGTTTCCCTTCATGCGAAGGGAAAGATAGAAGGGAAAGATATACCATTTTCTAAAAGATAGAAGCTCTCTTTTACCAACGCTTATCAGTCTCCCAATAGACTGAATTTGCGTGGCTTTTATCCATGCTTTTCGAACACACTATGATAAGGAAGTCCTGTAAAAGTAAACCTGTCGATTTTTTGAAAACCGTTCATTCGAAAATCAAGTCAACAATTACAGTAAACCGTTCACGTCAAACAGACGTGAACCTAAAGCTGGTGGCAATAATGGTTCAGAAAATGCACGCTTGTGCGTGAACGTTTACGCATGTGTCTGTCTACTTGTCTATCTGTGGGTGTGCGAAGTGGGCATGCGAAAAGAAAATGCATTGAAAAGGTAAATAATGAATGATGAAAACAAACTTTTAAAATTAATTTTCAATGCTGTTGTGCGATGCTGCTGGATTCAAATTAACAAGCAGATGATCGACGAGCATATAAAGCGCTTTTTGAGGGAATTAGCAAAAATCGATCACTTAATCAGGTCGACATTGCAATCAATGATCAAGTACGCTTTTCACCATGATCAAAAAATGCGCACAACGGGCTAACCACAAAATGAAAAGCGAAATATGTGTGCTAATCGAGGAGGGATATATCAAGTGTGTTTTTATTTAGTTTCAGAAGAAGAGGTCACACAGATGGAAAATTAGCTTTTCCTAAATAAATCAATTGCGAAATTTCGAATTCTCCAAAGAATAAAATCAAAGAGTTAGATTTAAATGAACTCAAAATCTGGAAGAACTGATGTCTTCTATGCTTGGTTCACGCATGTAACATGTTTATGTGAATTTCGCTTTCGAAGAATGGAAAATATTTCGACTGACAAACGCAATATTCTCTGATCAGCGATAGTCGTGAAAACACATCAGATGAAAAAAAGAAGCGAGAAATTTTGGATAAGTGGGGAAACTTCAGCAGTCGAAAAAAATGCAATTTCACGACTTTGCTGTTCTCGGAACAATCCGTTGAAGTTTTGAGTGCGAAACTTGAGTTGAATTCTAATAACATTTTTATGAAAATTTAAAATAATGAAAAAGGGTGGTATAAATTCTATGCAGCAAAAGGTGTTGGCCCTTCAGTAGCCAACTGTTCACCTTTTTCTGCTCTGTGAAACTTCAGTGTTTAGTAGTAAAGCGCTAGAGAGAGAGGCGAGTTCAGCTGCTCAGAAGTTACGGAAAATTCAGAAGTCTCCTATTATCATAGCACACTGTACAAAAGGTTGACCTTTACATAAGACCTGACATTCGAGCATTCGAAAATAAATTCAAGCAATTCAATGAAAAAGAAAACGAACAGATATATAAGACAACCAGAATAATTCGCTATATGTCGACCAAAAGCTAAAATAACAATTTTCTTTCAGCGGAATATTCGTTCAAAAAAATATATATAATTGGAAAAAACACCTTCAGAAGCACGCTAAGTGACTATATACTGTCTGCCTGAAACATAGGCGAAATGGGCAACGACTCTACAGAGCATTCGATGAATAATACGTCGTTTTGTTCGGAATCACTGCCAGCCTTATCTTCATGGTCCACTATTTGAATGGAATTGGGCAGATAAATAAACGATTATAAACGAGAATGCCGATGACAAGCACTTGCAAAGAGAACTCTAATAAGTACGATCAAAGAACTGTTTCGCTGTTTACAAGTAGGTTTAAATTCTCTTCAATGTTTTAAAGAAGCAAAATGGATTTTTAGTGCTAAATTTATGGTAGATTTTCCTTTCGGCGCGCAGTCGTATGCAAAACTATTGCAAATAAAATTATTTCTTAATGAATGAATGTTTTTTTTCGATTATTTCAACATAAAAGGGTTATGGACACCGAACGCAGAATTGCAATCGAAAATTAAGTGCTAAAATTAAAAACGCTATTGTGGTTGATGTGTAAAAGGATCAGATGAGTTTCGATTAATTCGGCGGAAACTACAGCAGAAATATGTCGCCTTCGTACGAATTCTAGTAAGTTCCAGAGTGAAATTTTAACTGACGCTTCGCAATCTGCTTCAACGTTCAATCCCACACTCAATCTATTGCACGCGTAGGAAGGAAGCATTTAAAAAAGATCAGCTCATTGCATCAATTTTTTAACGATTGTTGGATCTGCCTTCTAAATGTTTCGATGGCGCTCACCAATTAGAAAATAGTTGACTATCAGGAATTCAAATGGTCGAAATTTTAGTGAAAATATTTGCTAAATGCGCCTTTTTTGACCGGTCAAATTCATCTTGCTGAAATTCTACTTGCCTATTTTCTGAACCAGCAAAAAGCAGATGTTGGATTAACAGAGATGCGATCGGCTGCTGATTTTATCATTAGCCGATCAACAGTCAGAAGAGTAGCTATCAAAAATCGATCACTTGAGGCAATTTCAGATCATTAAACCAAGTAGGCATTCACGACTTCTACTGGTGCCGCATCAAACCAGGAATTCTTCGATGGCTCAACTATTTATAGCTAAAAAATCATGAACGGTCTATTTAATAATAACAAGTAACAGCAGTGCTTTCATTGATGAGGATATTTTAATTTCTAATTCTGTTCTCTCTCATTTCCATTTATAGAACTTTCAAAAAAGTACACACTATTGGCCTTTTGAACACTCAAGAAGTTTTTAATGATGCAAGCTGAATTTTTGACGCATAAACCGGTCCAGTTTTGTCACTGATTCATTCATGAGCAATTCTCGCCTTAGCAACACTTATTCATTAATAACTGTAAACGTTAAATTTTAGCTTTCAAAGAAGTCGAGAAGTAAGAATTGAACGTATTAATGAAGCGTTTGACGTAAGAACACCAAAGGCGTCATTGCAGAACATTCAAATATATCAACAAACTAAATTCGCTATCTCTAATGAGCGCATAAAAGCTTCTTCTTCATAGTGTTGTGCCTTCCTTCCTTTCACGTTAATGTAAATATATGCTGATATTCAATTTCCTTATGAGATTGCTTTTTGCTTCTTGGCTAATTGTTTTTAACTGGCAAACTATTTCTTAAGACGATAACCGCGTCGCTAAGAACTAAGTGCAAATGGAGCGAAACACCTCAGAGAAGCTGAGAAGGCATAAACATGTGCAGTTATATATATCACACCATCCACCTTCACAAGTTGCCAATAAATGATAAAATATAAGCAATGACGCATTCATATTTTTACTGATCTAATATTTCGAACGAATCTTGTAAAAAGAAATTTGTTTAGTGCCACCTGACTGCTAGTAAACAAAATTCTGACCGTCTATTAAACGCATACCAATTAATAAACATTTTTCAAGAACTTCAACTTTTTTCACAGTTGATGAATCAACCTGAATGGTGCTACCAGTGGGTCTCATGACATTTGTGGGCATACGTACGCACGTACATACTCAAAGATAAGACGTCCCCATAATGCAACTGCACATTTGTAAAAGAATGGAAAAAAAAAACGAGTGAAACGCGCACAGCTAGGCTTTTTCCATTAAATGCCTATCGTTTCGAAAACATAGCCTCTAAATTGTTGCGTTTTTGAACGCAATTTAAAGGGCGCACGGACGGTCGGCTAACTTACAACGTGACCAAACTCTTAATGCAGGGTTTTCTTTTACTTTTTGCGGAATTCTACAAAGTACATTCTATTGACGTCATGCCTGTTTGCATATATGTGCGAATGTATGATCGCTATCCGATAGTTGCAATTCGAAAATGATAAAATTTCAATTGTGTAATTGATTAGTTATAATCCACACTAAGTATACATCTCTATTCTCAAATCCATTTCGATTTGTTCGCCTCTATTTGATTTATCTTCCCTTGAAGATGCTGTAAAATTTGCCAATCAGTTTTGCCTTGGAGCCGATGCAACTCAGAAAAAAATTTTTTTTGTTGAAGATTTTTGCACAGTCCGTTCTTTTTAAAATCACAACGTATTAATAAATGGCTTTTTATTCTTTTTGAATATTTGAGAAGCCCAATAGGTTGCAATACAAAAGCACAAATAGCGGCAACCTTTCTATCATTTTTTTTCCAATCTTTTTTTTTTATTTGTTGGTCTGATAAGTGCAACGGTTCACGTCAAATATTGCCGAAGTACTTTGTTAGGAGCTCATTGTATGTCACGTTTTTGAAATGAACGTTCACAGTGCGTCGCTTCAAATATAATACGCGACGAGATGATGTAAACAACTAAAAAAAAAAAAAAAAATCAAAGCCTACATAGTGTTTGAAATGACATTCGAATTGTCATCTCTCCATTCAAATACTGCCTCATAATTTTTGGTGATTTCTATAGGGAACGCTTAATTCATTTGAAATCAAAATGAACGTCATTGAAATTCAGTAGGTATGTAATTAAAGAATTCGATAAACACAGATCACAGTACTCACATCAAAGTTGCGCAACAGTGATACCAATATGCGTAAGGCGAAAATATGGATATTATTGCCTTGATAGTACCCAAAAAATTTGCTTCTAATCAATCAGCGCTGATTGGTAAAAATCCAGAGGCAAACCTTCATCCAGAGTGATTCGTTGAGAACGGTTTGTGGCTTGACGATAGCTGGAGTGAGAAGGAGAGAATAGGTTGAGCAGAAAAGATTTATGTCACAAGGATATGGCCTAAATAATGAAGAATACCTTCGGTTTCTTGCATAGCGAACACTTTATTAATTCGACACTTTGCTATCATAATCCACAAGGCATATGCGCAATGGTAATTTACCAATGAGCTGGCTGCATAAAAGTGTTTAAAAACTTAACGACAATTTTTTATCGCACATTAAAATGGCGTCTCCAGTTAATGTTCTTAAGTGCTCGCTTTTGAAAATCATTAACCTCAACCATATAACAATTTCAAAATAATGTAAAAACAATCTGCGGTTTGTTCTATACTTCTAAAACACTTCCAAATAAACGAACAAACCACTTCTGAGAGTTAGTGAATTAAGTATACTCCACGAATAAAGTGATCCTGAAATTTTTCAGGATGCGAACAGACCTCGCAAATAATCTTCAAATCCCGAATAACCTTGTTCTGTTATATTTCTCTGCTGTAGTTTTTCATAGAACTGTTTAATTTTCTTTTCAGCTTTCTCTTTTAATATCTTCGAAAAGTACTATCTTTCCTGTTAAAAAAGCCTGCATTGGAAAAAGTGAATGCTAAGCGACGAAAAATTTTTTGCGGGCAGTGGTTATGTTGAAAGAACATTCGATTGATGATGACAAATTCGTGGGGTGAGGAAAGGTCGAAACTGCTGAAGATAAGGTGTTCGGAAGCGAAACATCTGTGCGATAAAATCGGCTAACTTTGTTTATATAGCGGTTCGCTTGAACGTATGCTACGATGAGTCAGACAAGACACAACTGACGATAAGGCGTTCGGGTGCGTTTAATTTAAAATGTTCGGCTGCTGGCTTTAGCTTTCATTATCCCCACGAAATGCTATCACCATACTAACACCTCACATAATTGATGCAAAAAATTTCATCACTCGAACCTTACAATGATTTTCCATCAAAAAATTTTTAGCTGTCGTTTTTTCGATTGTGCTCACCTCCCTCTCCCTCCCCCCCCCCCCCCCCCCCCCCCCACCCCCCCCCCCCCCCCCCCCCCCCCCCCCACAACTCCTTCCTTTTCTGCTTTTGTGCGCTCTTGCAAATTTGCATTTGCCAAAGCATCATGAAACGAGGAATCCTTTGTAAAAAATATGCATAAATATTTGAATTGATCAAGTATGAGGGCCACATTATGCACAATTTGTTACTGGTTGGCAATCTACAAAAATTGGTTAATCAGGTAGATGGAGTTAGAAAAGTGCATAGAGTGTCGGCTGTTCCGATATATGGCTCAAAATTTGTTTATTTATTTTGTATTTTCAATTAATGTTCATTGCTTTCCTCTTAAGAGCAATAAGCCGATGAATTAAAATATTGTACTTTATTCGTTCGGCTTTCTAGCTATTTTGCTTTTAGCTTCGTATTGTATATGTTAAGCATTTGGCCTTCAAGAGATGAAAAAACATTCTTAGAGTGTTGACGAATAAGAAAGCATATAAGTCAATCGCATTCGATGTATCTAAAGCAAGGCTATTATGTTTTCACATTTTATAATTTTTTCCAACGTCCTTTTTTTCATATCGTTTTTCATTGAAAGTTTCCTCATCATCTTTTTCTGTATCCAAATGTTTAAGTTTTTATCAATAACAGTACATTTTTTTGGAAATTTAGAGGTGATTTTGCTATGAAAGATGAGTTTGCAAGCTTCAGCTAATAAAAATTGCTGTAACTATTCAGCATAAATGCGATATTTCTATTAGAGAGTAAACAATACTCAACGAGTGTGCATTAGGAGAAATTAGCAATAATTGCAAGGCGATCGCTGTTTGCGGACAAAAGAAAAACTTCTTGAGATGATCCCTTGCGGAATTTAAATGTGATAAATTGTGCCGATGAGTGCACAAATGGTATTTCGAATACTTCAAAGCGAGCCTCATTTAGAATGCGAAAAAAACGTCATGTGATGATGGCTGATCTATCATTAACACCTAAAGTTTGTGTTTTGGAATGTTAATAAAGCGAATGCCTAGATGGAACCAAACTAAAGATTGCAAAGCATAATTAACAAACAAATGTGGATCCAAAATGCACCACTCAGAGCAATTTCCACAAATGAGAAAGCTGTTTTAATGATAGTCACTTTTATAAAAACATTGCAACTTTATAATACACAGATGTGCTTTCTTGCACACTTTACTATCCTATACTATAATAGGGCCCATACCACGACTGCCTTCTAAAAAATCGCTTACCACTTTGCTTACTGAAGCTATCGTTGAGCGCATGAAAATGCTCTAGTTTTACAGGTTTCCAATCACTACTGACAATATCCCTTCCCCTTCAGTGCCTTTATCCTTTCTCTCTTTTCCTCTTCCCTCTCCCTAAGTCCCTCTCCGACCGCAACTTATAGTGGCCAAACTATGTGTTAGTAGGCTGCCGATATGTTAGAAAGCACCACTCATCTTTTCCCTTCGAAATTCGAAGTGTCTAAGGCGACAAGCGAACAAAGAGATGAGTTGCGTAATCAAATCAGTTTTGTTCACAGTATAGCTTAGGATATTTTTGACAACGGCCATTGATGTGGTCGATGTCAATTTTAAGCAGAAAGTGCACATTGCAGCAAGAAGATCTGCAAATATATATTTTTTCTAACACAACGAGATGTGGCATATTTGAGAACTCGGAAATCCAGACCGATATGACCTTACTGAAATAGGCTCAGCGAATCCATCACCTTCGAAATAAATTATAAACCGAAAAAAAAAATCAAACGAGCTGAAAAATGAACATCAATTTTCCCACGATGAATCATAAATAATCGCCGAATAAATGGCTAGGTATGAAGATGCCAATATAAACGATATAAATCTAATGGTTCCTATCAGAAACAACGATTTAACACATCAGCAACATGAAGGGAATCAACTTCTGTTCTGTGTCATGAGGTTCTACATCAATAAAAGTTCAGCTTGCAAAGCTTATAGACGCGCTGGGGGAAGATAAGGAGAGGATGGGGAAGCGAACAGCAGGTCTAAAGAGCCATGAGTTCGTTAGTAGATAGTTTAGTTTGATTAAGCTTAGATGGCACAATGCAAGTTTTTTTTTTTGGATGAGGGCCATCCTGGAGAGGAAGGAGAATTACTACATGACTGTTGTGCCTGAGCCGTGTTTACTTATATGCGCAGAAATCCGCATGCATCGTTCCGCAACATTTTGCATGGAAAATACTTCGGAAACGACAGATTAAATGATAAATGAGTACATTTATTGAAGTAGTGAGAGCACTACTAATACAATTAGCATAATCTTAATAAAACTCTTTCTGTTGGTCGTTGTGGTTTATCAGAGAGGCACTCATTTCGCCTTTCATATATTAAAGCGACGATAGTCATGTAAAATTTAGAGGAAAATGCTTCAGCTTTAAGCATGTTTTCTGCAAACATGCTTTACTTCTGGACTCTAGATCATATATATATATATATATATATATATATATAATATATATATATATATATATATATATATATATCTTTGAGTACTTGACAGCTTACTTACATAAAAATTCTTCACCTAAAAACAGTAGAGGACAGTTTAAATGCTGTTTACATCGGAATGCATTGTTCGACTAAGAACTGCTGACTGAATGCTTATGGTTCGCCAATGAATGAACATATAATAGGTGAAAGCAATGAGCATGCGCCTTCTTTCTTTTAATGCAATTCAAATGATGGTCGTTTATGGCACATTTGAGATGACGGAAAGGGGTTTTCGATTGTGTCAATGAGAACAACTGAGCTTTCCATATATTCAACTTCCTTTCAGGCTTCTATTTCATCGTAATATTTTAAATTATAATGTAATAATTTAACATATCTCTGCTAAACTATAGAAATCAAAAATCATCGCATCAGCAACGTTATGCACTGCTGAGTGCTGTAAGAGCGCACTCTGATCAACGATGCTTCACACTAAACGTTCTAGAACATCGCATCTGAATTTTTATGGCAGGCGAAAAGTCCATTTATGAAACGTTATAAACAGTTACCTTGGAAACGTTATAAACAAAACATTATAAAGAAAAAAAAACGTTACGAGTAGCGTTATAAAAAAGATTTAAAAAATTATCTTCAAAGATGAGTTTGGCAGCATTAACTTTTTGGTCACCTCACTGTCGTATGCAGTCCCTTTCTTCGCTTAATGAGCTATTTTTTCTCAATGCAAGTGCTCTATCGATGTGTCAAAAATATCGAATTTCTTTGCAAACGATAGCTGAGCTTGAAATCTTCCATCTAATAGATGTCATAAATTCAGCTACAATTTTCTCTTCAGACATTGAAAATTTTTTAGCACATTTTCTAAACACTAATTTCAATCTGTTCAATTGATTTTGCAAAAGCAGATGCCAGTCGCGTTGAAGAAGAAGAAAAATAGTTTAACCTAGTGAGTAATTGCTAACAACGATGAAACTGCTTGTCTATTATGACAAGAATTGCAATGGATGTTGAAATTATTGAAAATAACTGACCCAATCCTCGGAGGAAAAGATGAAAAGAAGCGGTGAAGAAGAAATGTGTCGGACTCTCGTTTTCAACTTGCATAAAAAGTAGAATCACCACTAAACAATATAATTTGCAGGATGCACATTTACCTACTGCTACAATAAACTTGTATTACTTCCTTTCCTTTCTTTTTTTTATTAATATTTATTTCATTACTTATTTATTGCTCTATATATCACTAGTTTATTTGTCGACATATGGGTAACGATAGAAGCAGCAAACGATTCAACAATTCAGAGAGCAAAAAAGTAGGCACAGAATTCATTATGCAAACTGCACAACATAGATAATTATGCTTGAAAGCGAACAAAAAACATACATATATATTGAAACATAAGCGCAGACATAACACATATGAGAAAGAAAGTCGATGACAAAGCTGAAACAACGCAATCTTCGATCGCATCTAACTAAATTCACTGGCTTAAAAATTGACATTTCACACGAATATCGAATTGTCGTCCATTCATTAAATGAGAAAAAATAAATAAACTATCGAGGTATTCATCTCCGGTTATGCAAAAAGCACTTATAAAATTCCAATAAGCGAATAAATGAAATCATTTTTCCAGCAAAATGGAATCATCTATTGAAGGGAATGTTCTTGAAAATGCAATATTTGAATAAAATTGAGGAAACAAGGAGCGGAAGAGAAGGAAGTAGGGTTTCAATACGCAAAGCAGCAAAATCCTAATGGTCAAATCTTTAGGGCAAAACGGACGGTCTTTTTTTTGTAGTGGCGATCATGAAATGCAACATACTGTTTGAAGGTAACTCTTTCCAGAAAAGCATGTTTCAAAAAAGGAATGAACAAATCAGCACAAATTCTCAAATTTGCATTCGCAAGATGCATTATAATACCATCATGTCTATATGTTTGTGAGTCTCTTCGGTAGTGTTACATTGGCAGTCACTGAGGTCAGCGCTAAGAAATTAGCTGGCTATGAAGTGCACTATAAACATTCTGTCTGATTCATTAGTTTAGAAGAAAACCGCACAACTTAAAGGTAGTTAAAAATTTAAATGAAGCGAGCTGCTGCAGCATATGCAGTGGCACACACACTCAAATAGGTACTCCTCTTCACCTTCACTATTACATTATTATCACAATAGAAAAGTCTTCCATCGATAGCCGGTTCTACCGCTAAAATGTTGCTTTTAGAGTGTTTAAGTTAAACAATGTAACCACTATCTCTCCTTCATTTAGCGCTCACAACGTCCTAATTTGAAAAATGTCATATTCATCTTCCATCCCTCTTCCTCTTCCTTCTATTTCGCAAATAGGCTCCCTTTTCCCGAAAATCTTACGCTTTACACCCTAATTTTATTTATCGCGTAAAGCTAGATCTTCAGGAAAGCGAGAAAAGTTATGTGAATTTAGATTCAATTTTATGAGAAGCATGCAGCATTCAGCACCGTGTTTGTTGCATGTTTCCCTAAGTGAAATGAAACTGAACGAAGAAATTGCGAGCGTTTTGTTAAGGATCGTGTTTCGAATGCTATTACAGCATCAATGAATTTTCATTCAAGCACGCAGATCAAAGCGTCTTTAGAAAAACTCTGCCTTTATGATCATTTCCGCTGTCTTTATTTGTTACATGTTTATGTCTTCTGCTTTCGCTGCCCTATAAACACATTTTGGTGATCTTCTGCAGAGAACACGTCTTTGTTGATATAACGGAACTAGTTTTTAAAATCGAGAAGTATTTCAGTGATGCTCTACGATTAATTCAATAATTTTCAGAAGTGGCGTTCAAGGGGAAAAGACTCTAGTTTATTTGCAGCTCAAGAGCAATCTTTCAGTCACTTACAGTAGCGCTCGTTGTAGTGTGCTTGTATGTCTTTCTCGTATTAGTTTCAAGCATCAGACTTAGGGACACCCAAGGACTGTTCCACTGTAAATACCCACAAACTTAGATTAGTATAAGGGAACTGGAAAATTAGCGGTGATGGCTTCCAATCAAGATTTTTTTCTCGCGCCACCGTATGCCCTTCAAGTGCACATCAAAGGATGTGTTCGAGTTCCTTTTCCAAAAAAAAAAAAAAAAAAATGGCAAAACCATCTCAAATCCAATTGAATTTCCACAATCCCATCATCCTGCTCGTAGTTTTTTCCCCAAAACGGCTGCGAACGTTTGTGTTTGCTGGATTGGTTTTCTAAATGTGCATATCGGTGCTACGTTTTGCTTGTACTGCATCAAATACGCATACTGCGTCTATAATAATACTCTATTAAATATTTCTATTCGGCAATTACTCAACAGAAATATATATTCGACGTGAAACGCGTTTTCTGATGGCATAAATGTGAAACCTTAAAACGCATACTTCAGCACAAACGTAACGTTTTTACTTTTGTTTCAAGAAATGATCATTTTTGTAACGCTTTCTTACTAATCATTATGAACATAACCACTTAGAACGTTTTTACTCCAAACATCTCACAAAGCAAACAACAATCGGGCAACGCCTAAAACTCTCTAATATACTGGTAAACGAGCAAGAAAAATGTCTAGAAGCTGAAAATGAAAAATATGATGGATGCGAAAAAAAAAGCTTCGAATTAATGCTAGCAGTCAGACAATCATCCGGCGAGGTTGAAAAAACGTTTCAAAGTATACAAAGTTTGGAGGCGGCATGCCGAATCACCGTTGTTTTCTTTCACTGACTCTTTCGATGGGGAATTTTTTCAAAGAATTGCAATTTTAAGGACTAAAATATAATCTCGTTTGAATGTACATAATGTCGATAGTGTGTACGTTATCGTTGTTGCATCAAACAATGATTTTATCACAACACTTCCATCAATCACTCTAAATTCTCAACAATCTTACAAATACGAGAATTTCACGTGAAAAAAAGTGAAAAAGTGATGTTAAAGTTGAAAAATATTCGTAAAAAGATGATCATTTATCTTAACAACGAATAACTCAACTGTCCTCCCACATATATATCATTTTGTCGGGCATATGCAGCGAACAACTTAAAAAGGCTACAAAAATTCCACACATAGAAACAACTATTTTGGCATTATAGCAAACGGAAGTATTGTTTTGCGTATAGAAATGCTCATTTATTTTCAAGCTTAATTACACAAGTGTTTAGGAATATTTAAGCAAAAATTTAGCCTAAGAACTCTAATCGGAGGGAGAAATGAAGAAGCACAACCAAAAAGAGCACAAGAAATGCATGAAACAATTGCAAAATCCTCTACGATGCACCAAAAATCAAGCATATTCAATGAGAAATGCAAAGAATATGGAATTAGCAAAATTCTCCGATCGTTTTTGAGATAACTTGTTATGTATTCTTCATTACAAAAAAAAAATCTGTTATTGAAACTCATCCATTTCGAACTCCTAGTGCTTTCCTTTTATTGAAAATCCTTAACATTCACATATTCATATGCAAGCAGAGAAAAAAATGAGAAACAAAAAAATTCCAAGCGGACAAGGATCGGATTGCCATTTTCGATTAATCTAAATCATCAAAAAAAAGTTTTTTTTTCCATTTATTTTACATAACCATAACAACGAATCTATTTATCGAATAAATCACTATAAAATTAATTGGAATAGAAGTTACCAAAAGCGAATTGGTTGAAGATATCAAATCTTTCAAATATTGCTTGCATTTTTTTAAAGCAGTTTAGTAATACCTTGTTCGAAACGTTATTTGATTTAGCATAAATTCTTTTTTTGCTGCAAAAAAAAAAAAATTTATAACAAAGCAAATTCGCTCAATTAGAGTATCTAAAGATAGTCCTAAGAATGTTGCCACCTTTATCTGAGGCTTTAGTTAATTTCTCTTTTGTAAATCTAAATTACCTACAAAGATTTCAACGTTTTAAATCAGTACCTTATAATATTTATGTGTCATATCTAGCCGATTAATAAAACGATCATCTCAGATTGTCACATTGCTCATTAAGTATATTTCCCATTCGAAGAAATATTCTATATTCATTCTAGTGCATTTTCTATCTATTCGATTTTTTTATTTGCATAAAATTTCACCTGTATCACTAAAATTATTTTGCTAAATATTCATGAATCTCTGTAACACAAATTTGGAATAGAATCTCTAAGCAAAATCGTAGGAGTTTTATTCTTCCCGCAAAAGTGCTCATTTAAATCACTTGAAAGAAAAAAATGTGCCAGATTATATGGCTCTCTTCAAGGTAACTTCCATCTCCTAGCAATTATACTTACATATTAGAAATAATTGTAAGTGAACAACTGATAAGAGACCTCCCTCGATTGTACGTTCCCTTCAAAAAAAAAAAAAAAAAAAAAAAGGAAGTCTTTGAGTTTGCGAACTTTAAATCAGCATTTGCGACACATTAATCAAAGCAGTTGTGACAAGCAATTATGGCAAAAGTTCGCTCTCACAAATGATATCGGTTACACCATACGTAAATTACGTGCAATTTTTTAACTTTTGCATCGAAAGTGTGCAAGAAAATTGGAGGAATCGAATGAGTTCTTTGAAAGAAAAAAATAAAATAAAATAACTCGCATGCGAGACGCCTATATTCATTTTTGGATAGTGACTGCATCAATGCAAAAATGCGTAACGTTAACGCGAATCTAACCATTACTCGCTATTGTGAATGGACTTCAATGAAAATATTACAACATAAACAAGAAATTTGTTGGTAGAATTCCATGCTAATATATCACTTAATTATATAAAAAATCCACCTATATACTGAAATACTAAAATAAGACACTTTCTTTTATCGCAATATGCTTTGAGATGTAAACTAATACAGTGCAAACAGTAGTATAATATACCTTAGTATTAGCATAATATAGTATACAACAATATAATACAAATTAGGACACAAGACAGCAAACTAAGAATTGAAGTATATGATAAAACATAATGCGCATTTTTCCTGAGGATGCTGTATATCTAGGATAGGAAGAGTAAGCGCTGAAGAAATACCGAATAATGCACTCAAATCCATCAAAAAGTGATTTTTTTTTTCAGAAACTTCATCTGTGCGTGCATATGCGAAAGCAAATATGCGCTCATGAAGCCAGCTGCTTTCATGAGATGGGATATGCACAAATTATACGAGGATAGTTTAAAACAATTTGCGACAACGAGAAAATAGCATAACTCGAGTGATCGAATCAGCTCAATCGATGCATTTTCTAATCGCTCGTTGATTAAGTTAGATCAACAAAAGTAGGTAGGTCAAAAATAAAAGAACTAAACTAGTTCAACGAAGTGGATTTCACTGAGTTCTGCAAAAACAAATTTTAGCTTGCAAAAGTTCTATAAGCATTAAGGAATATTCTAAAAATATCGTTAAATTAGCCACTCTCTGTAGTCATACTAGCTGTTATTATGCTTCTATTCAATATATGTAGTCATGCTTTCAAAAATGCGTTAAACTGATGATTTTTCAAATGAATTGCCGAAAAAAATAAAACAACCCAAAGAGTAAAAGATTAGCACGCTTCACAAATAAAAACCCTCCTATTAAAGCTAAAGCAATTCCTCGATGAAATTGATAGAACAATATTGCCTATGAAGTGAGCAAGCGTTTTAGCTTTCTCACAAGCCTTGAGAACACTTGAGATGATTTTTTTTTTTTCAAGAAACGATTTGAAAACCACATCGAAAACTTTTCAGATGGCGAGTGAAGTGCTCGAGAGTTTGTTAAGTCTTTACGGTTTTGTAGTGCAGCTATTCAAGATGCAATCATCTACGGTACGAAGCAATCGATTGGAAAAAACAAAACAGCCATCTGGGATTCAGGTTAACGAACAACAAAATCCCCTTTGAAATCAACAAGTCGAGGATTGACTCCTTTTTGCAAAGAAACAAAAAACAAAAACGTTACTTCCCTAGCGGTTATCAAGAAGAGATGTATTACGTTGCAAATCAAATGAGAAGCTAACAGACCTTTCTCCAGTTGGATCGTCGACGATTCACCATTTTGCAGTAAAGCGCCAAGAAATGGGTTAAGTGAACAGTAGACTGGGAAAGAGCGTTCCTTCTGGCTGGCTGTAGGCGTACAAGTGGAGTGAAGAGTTGACTCGTCTAGTATCAGTCGAATTCAGCCGCAGCTACCCCTCTATTTCAGTAAATGTGCAGCCTGATCGTTGAATCTGCACTGCTGCACGACGGTGAAGCTTCCTAGAAGAGGTCTGCAGAGATGTGACTGTCGTCGTTAGGTTGGCCGCTCGGATGGAATAGTGTAGAGCACAGAGGACGCTGTCTATGTGTTTGTGTGTTTGTAGCGTTCGTTTTGTTTCAACGCGAGTGCAGCTTTCTCAGCAAAAGGGACGATACGACCCGCCAAATGGCTCCGCCCACACCCGCTTTCCACGGCTCCGAAACGCACGAAAACAGCTCCGCGCCGAGAGAAGATTTATCGCGCCATCAGTGCAACACTCACTCACACCTTCGCAGATTGAAGTTACCTTGATCGCTTCACCGCAGCGTTGCTGCAATCTGTACCGTTCTTTTGCTGCTTTTGCTGATGCATTAGCAGCGGAATGCTTGCACAGTTGTCTTCATAACTGCCTCTATGATAACACAGCGTTCATACAAAATGATGACCATCTCCAGCTCATATCCAACTGGGGTTTGTGTGTCGAACTTTAAACTTTGCTCTCTGCTTAAGTGCAGCAACTTACCGACATACCAGAGCAAACAATATGTATACGTAACAAACATCACGTGGTTAATATTTTCACGCACAATGATGGTGATTTGATCGGAATTGTGTACGATGCTGGGTTTTGTGTTGTAGCATTTGTGTGCAGTGGGTGGTGGTCGTTGTGCACGCTGCAAACCGGCTTCTTTATGGCGACCAAAAATGAAGCAGTCTTTTTTTCGGTGTGCGCACATTCGCTCAATCATAAGGCAGTTGTAAAATGTCGCCTTCACTGTGACTGCCACTTCCGCCCATCTACGCAATTCCTTTCGTTGCTGTTTAATTCCTTCTTCATGAGCCGATTTCCGTGTCACTCATCGACGATATTTTGTAAAGCATGCGTACTTAGTGATGCAGGGAGTCTGCTTCCGGGTTCAAAATGATCAACTTTCAGGTTAACCTCTGGTTGCTCAAAAAATGCTTTTTTTGGATGCCGGCTCAAAAATCAATATAATCTTGCTTCGTGTGCAGCAGTTCTCTTTCCCAGCTCCACCCTCCCCTTCTCCTCTCCCTTTCACCCCTTTCCCTTTTTTTCCACTGATTAGCTTATGCAACGTCTTCTTTGCACGAATCGGCTCATATGCTATTTACTTGACACCCCATTGCATATTTGAAAAAACATTCCACCAGCTTGTAGAACAATTTACGTTAAATTCAGCTGATGTTTCATAACGATTGTGTTGCTTCCTTTCCTTTCCAATAGGGTTTTCGAGCATTTTCCATATACTTTCGTCATGCGATACAGAGTCGTTAAGAAATGCTTCAATTTAGGTTCTGTTTCTGTTTGGAATGTCTCCCCCCATTTTCAGCAAGGAACATCTATTAATGTTTACACTTTTTAAGGAGGCCGTTGAAGTTGTAATGAAAGTTTTGAATAACACAACTGCTATAGGGCATTAGAACAGAGCATCAATCAAATTAGAGAAATCTTCAGAAGTCGCCATTTCAATCACTTTTACAAAAGTTCGCTATTAAAGTGCGAAAAGTCTTCAAGTCTATCCCGGGCGATCGAACATGAGTGGCAAACAGCAATCAGAAAGTATACATCAACGATGGGGAAAATTCCTCGCGAACATTCCGATGCGAACAAAAGCATCGATAGGAGCACCAACGCAACCAGTCGCCTCGACTTTGTCAAAAAAATGCGACTGCATCGCCCTTTTTCACAAATAAGAATTTTGTATTTGCAGGGGTAGACTACTGATAGTGAACTGTGCACCTCAGTAAAGAAACTTTTAATAACCGATCGTTTTTAGGCCCCCTTCTGAAAAAAAAAAAAAACCCACGCCAATCATACGCTCGTGTGAAAAATTTTGTTGTTATTGCCTTTTTTATTGCTCAGTTTATCTTATGTGTACTTAAAATTCATCGCTCTTTATCAGCAGTTTCTTCTTTTTGCATTATAATATCGGAAAATTTATAGCAGTTATTGGTAATGGACAGTGCATGGCCAATGTTTTTAAATCTCATATCTCTTCAACGAAATCTTATCGCATTCTTGCATTTCTACAGGTGCAAACAACTTTTTGCATTCACAATTTCCGTCAAAAACGTCGTTTATAGCAATAACAACCAAAATCAACACTACAGCAAAAACTATTTACGGCGCCATTACTTATCATAAAAACTTGTCGTCTGGTTCATCTTCCACAGCGAACATTACGTACGTATCTATCAGCGTACGGCATACAGTAGAAAACGATGAACAGAAAACGTCTGTTTGGTTTCGAATTGACTTATTTGATGATAGTTAGTAGTATTTTTTCCTCATGAAAACGGCCATTTTAATTTCCTAACAGGCAAATGCATCGAGTTTTTGTGAAGAAGACACAGCTAGCCTCTCCATCGAAATGAAGGTGAATCTAGGCGGCAGGCTTTCTTTAATTGTCTCTTTAAAAATTTTCCTTCGGAAAAGTTGGAGAGTGCCATTGAATCTCCATGATACTGTCATCCTAGTCAGCTCGACTGGCTCCATTTGAATGAAACACTAAAAAATCATTTATTTTTTCTCAGTGTATCTTTTTTTATTGTTTTTCTAAAATTAAGAATGTCCTCCAAACAAATACTCATTTGTCTTTTCGAAAAAAAGTTTTTTCACGCTTCCTCTACTGCAAAAGAAGGAAAATAGCGCTGGATTTTTTTTTTGCTTTTTCGCCAAAAACGCATCAATTTGCATCGTCATTGAAATCTTTTTCAAAAATCTCGAGATTTGATCTTTTCAGAGTAAGAATTTTTTTATCAGTAAGAGCAACTGCAATTCTGGAAGTGTAATTCCGGAGGTATGATGCGTTATATTCGACGAACTAATTGCCATCAATATAATACTTCATAAAGGTTGACGTCAAACGTGTTGATGATTGCGATATTCTTCGTCCACTGAACTGTAACAGCATAACTACCGCTAAGACCAACAAGCAATGCAGATAAAGGAAAGAGCTCACACTCTTAAGTATCAACAACCAATATCACTTAAAAGTTGGTTGAAAGGAAACTTCATTCTTTAAAACATTTTAAATTTCAACTGCAGCGAGAATATCTAAAAAAAGCTACAATATGATAGCATGAAGTGAATAATTTGTTGAAAGTTTTATCGGAAAAGTATGAAAGAAGCGATCGGCAGCGAGAAAAATTCAAAAATCAGTGCAGCTCAGTATTTCTACACATAAAATTTGAGAGAATTGTCGACGATGGCTTTCTGATTTGTGTGTGTGTATTTTTGCGATTTCAATGTTATTATCAACCGATCGCTGATTCTCGCAATTCGTAGCCTTTCTCTCTCTCCCTCGACAAAGAGAGAGAAAGAGCACATAAGCAAACAGACGCAAAAACACTCTTCAAATTTTAACGATTATCAAGGGAGTTTCATTTGTAGCCAATTAAAACTCAGTGATGAAACTTAGGTACTGTTTGATCGGAAATGGGGATTATTGTTGAGATAAGACACACTTCAAATGTATTAAATATTTAAAATAAGCACTTTTCTTCCATAAAAATGTATCGGCTTAAAGGTTCTTGAGGCAATGAGTGATTAGAGAGGCGAATGAGTATTTCTTCAAAAGCTATGCAAATGTGAAAACTACAATTGCCTGCAGCTTTGGAGTGGGAATCGCTCTATTTCATTCGCCGATGAATTTCTTCATCTCTATAATCAGGAAGTTAATGCTATTTTCAGCTTCGCATGATGCAAAATGATAGTTATTGGTGTGAATGTGAGGTAGACCAGTCGGCTGTAGATCAAGCGAGGATAGTGCTAGTGCAAAGTAAGTCAAGGGAGGTCAAGAGCATAGAGTTGATGTGTTCATGTATTCAATTCAGCTTCTAGACCGCTCTTGAAGCCGAGTGGACCTACTTGTAGTCGTTGGAGGTGATCGGCGGCAGCGCAGGGTTCGACTAAGGGATCGCTCCGGTGATTCAAGCTATCCTAATGCCTCTTGTTTTTTTTTACCTTACTCTATAAGTATGATAAACTGTTTGCCCGTTGTACCTGTGTTGTCTCGCAATTTAGTCGGCCGCATCTCAACAGAGGGTGCAGATTCTCAAGGAGAGCTGAATGGCTAGATGAGTCAGGGGGACCTGACCCTCACATGAATTCTGCAGTTGTTTCTGCTAGACAAATTCAACAGATATTTTATGAAGCCTACCTACGAAAAATTCGTAATGGTTGCTGAATGCAGGATATAGTTTTTTCAACGAATTCACACCACCTTCAATATCTGCGTTTTAGGAATTCATTGAAGAATTTCGCTTTTTGTTTGCCATCTCTGCATTAAAACGATCGTTTTGTATGCTTATTGCTCGTGTGATTATTGAATGCGATACTCAATAGATGAATTCAGCATTGAAATGCACACGATCAGAAATCATTCCTTTAGGGATTTGTTAATGAATCTGCCATCAAATTCTGCATGATAAGGAAACGATTCACCAAAAAAAAATCGAACATCACACTTAAAATTCTCAACTTTTTGGCTACAGTCTACGCCGCGAAGTACATTTCGTTTTTTTTTTGCGCGAATCATACGATGTATTCGGCCACGCCGAACGCTCTTCTTCAGTTTATGAATCTCTAGCGTACAACGAATTCAAAGTTCAACAGTAAACTTAGGAGGTGGTCTCTAAAATGTTACCAGCCGTACTGCAGCGATCGCCTTACACGTTCCGTCTTTGATAATTAATTGTCGTAATCGATGAGATTAGCACTGCGCCAGTCTACCGGTGTGATTTTGAACGATTCGTGAACCCCCAGGATGATTAAAATTGCTGACGAAGATGCAGTACCTTTGTCGGTGCGACTGGTCATATAATGCAGGACGCCAATTCAGCATATGTCCTGCAAAGTTCGGCTGTTAGAACTGCTGAATTTTTCATCCGTTATCGGTTTATCCCGTTGAGTATGAAAACTACAACTTTCATGTTAGGGCCGAACGCAAACGGTAGTTGGTGGTCGAAAATGTAAAACAGCTGAGAGTCCGTACGTGTCACGGCGCTGATATTTTCTAAAGCGCTGATCCGGAAAAGTCATCGGCAAATTGGTTTCGAAGTATCGCCTTTGGACGTGAGTGCGACAGTGTTGATCAACCTAACAACAGTTCGAACTGAGCGTGAGAGCTGACGTTAAGATCGAATAGCGTCATAAAACGTACATCACTTCTGAACCAGGGCGCACGAAATAGGAAATCGAGACATGGGCGATTGATTCTGTAACTTTCGACTAGCCATCGTACCGTGCTCCTATCCGTAAGAGCCTTGATATCCCGCACAATCAATGCTATAACGTTGAAAATATGAGTGAAGTGGACAAACGAGAAAGAAAATGATCTGTGACGGTCATAAAACACGGATAAAAGAGGATTCTCACTGACCAGCGAATACAGACAAAAAATCGATCATGACAGCTTCGAAGAAAAATTTCCATTTTAGAGACATGCTGGGGAATTTTTTTTTTTTTTTTTTTGAAAGGAACTTGGCTTATTTCATCGTTTTTCTTCCTCGGCTTGCACAAAGATCACCTCTGCAATGTCGCGACATCCATTCACCCCTCCTGTGCGATATGCGGCATTCCACGCTTGCCATCTATGGAGTGTGCGTTTATGGTTTGCAGAAATTAATATGTTGTAACAGATTTTGCCTAAGTGGGAGAAAAAATGGAAAAGAATTCAAAATTCTAAGTCGTTTAAGCAATTTTTTTAGCTTGTTCCACCAAATGACGTAGTATTATTTACATTTATACATCAAGCGATAGCAACTCGAGAGAGAAACTGAAACATCTTAGCGACGAAACTGTTCAAGCAGTTACTCCAAAAAAGTGAACCTGATTTAATGAATGACGTGCAAGAGAAATGGTAAGCGTGCATCGATAATAGGGCGTTACCTGCACTGAAAAAAACCCCGTTGTTTCGTGCATAAACGTTTGAAAATAATCTTACGATAAGGAGTAGTTGAGAATCGCAACTATAGCGACCACTTTTTGTCTATTTATAGCGATACTAATGCGAGTTAATATGAAGGTATTTTCAGTGTTAGTGTTTAATCAGAGTGAACATGCTGAAAAGCGTATAGTATGATGTTCACCATCGAAATATCTACTTAACTTATTTCGATCCCCACTCAAAGGCCACTGCAAACAAAGGCTTATGAACGTATGCTTTGCACTGCAATAATAAACGCATCCATAGCCAATAATTTAACCGTATGTGCCAAAAATTGCGGCAGCAAACCCTCATGAACGTCAGCTCGACTGCTTTGTGTCAAACATTGTCGACTTTTCTGAGCTTACCCAGACAGCAACATGACGAATCTGGCACCTACTATGAGCACACCAAATGCGATACAAAATAGTCGCTGCACAACGAATATGCTGAACTGAACGAACAGAATTTGAGAAAAAGTTCTTATTGATGACATCATCGGTGCGAATGACGCTTTTTTTTTCTAACCAATAATTCAGTCAAAAGCTCTTGAGACACCGAGTGAACAAGCAATGAGCAGGGCACTAACTCCATTCTTTATTAACTGGCTACTTACTCGAACAGCTTATAAAAGTATTTCAATACGAATAGAAAAATGGTCTTAAGAACAATCTAGCATTACTATGTAGAGGAGCTTAAGCGTTCGCATAATTCACTTATAGGCTAATAGAGGAGCAGCCTAAACGAATGCAATGATGTGCATTGCGAAGGAAAGCCTTGCATTGAACCGAATAGAGATGCAGCTCATAGACGTGAGTATATGGTAACAATAGGGGAGGTTCAATTGAACAAACACAAATGAAACATAAGCAATGGTGGCGTTCGTTGTAACGCCTTTGATTGATCAAGGAATCAGCGATGTTCAAACTTTGATCACTTGTCTTAAAATAGGATGTACGAATAACAAGATACCACGTATGCAAACGTACTGGCAAAAAATAAATTTTGCGATAGCCGTTTTGACGGACTGCTGAGACCACGTGGTTAAATCGGTGAACGAATTCGGTTAAATTGTTTCCCCCAAGATCATAGCACCTTTTATGCCGCTCATTAGTCATTCAAATATTCGTCGAATTGTTAGTGTCGATCAACAACTCTTTTTTTGAAAACGTCATATCGTTCTGAACGATGAAATCACTGTCTTTAGAATGCATCTGAGAAAATGGCCAGTCAAATTATGAGATCAAGGCTCACTTCGCATGATTTGCTCTTATTAGATGAAAAAATTGGTCGAAATCAGTCACAATTTCTAAGAACAGAACGGCGATAACAGGAGGGATACTATAGAGGTTATGTATTTGATCACATTACCACAAAGTATATGAGACTTGATTCATGGCTTTTTGAACGAATGCAGTCTGTTGAGGAGGCGTTACAGCTCGGACGGTTCAACATGTTCATCCTCTAGATTTGAACCAGTCCATTGGAAGCGACTGTCGTTGTTTTTAATTTATTGAATGGAGCATGTGACTTTGAAATATTGAATACATCTGCTATATCCTAAAGAGATGAAATGAAGCGCCGCTTTGATGATTATTAAACTTTTGAGAAAAGTTTTAAAGAAAAAGCTTTAAACATCTTTGCTTCGCTTCTTTAATGCAGATGTTGATTTGATTAAGCTGGCATCAAGTATGAATCCTGAAAGGAATTCGACGAAGGACTACTTCAGCCTGATAGAATTTTATTTCTCGAACTGCCGCACTCTACTAATTATATTAGATGAAACAACGAGCAGGCCATCACTAAGTAAGAAGTAGTGAATAACCTTTCGAAAAGCTGAGTTCAGCAGTTGACAAACAGTGCAGCAGGTGGGATGCCAACTAATTCCTTTCCTCACCAGTTGGTCAGTGGTACTCTTGAAAAGATTTGGTTCTTTCCGAAAAACACTTTCAAGTTGACAAGATCTTCCAATGCTTGCAGCAGTTCGGCGACGTGGGTGGCCGACTACGCTATCCACTCAAGGTTGTTTCTGCACCCTACCTGAAAATTGTTGCAATACATCTCAGGTTTATTGTTAATTATCTATTCGTTGTTCTTATCTCGAAGTTAGCAACGCTTCATTGTCGTTGAACAGTTTAGTATGTACGCGTATAATCCGTACGATATTCGCTGCCACAATTTCACCGTAGAGGAAAAGCGCCGAATGCTTGCTTCTATTCCAATTCGAACATAGATTTTATAAATAATTGATGTTCCTTTACTCATTGCTACAAACGTGAATGAAAACTTGTGCTTTTAAATTTTTTTACATATTCACCATAATAATACATAATATTCAGCGAATCATGAATAAAAATTGTGCATTCAAATCTACTTCGGAAAGATGTGACATATTAAGAAGTGAGCAATAAATCCACTCAGAAAAAAAAAAGAAACAATGCACATAGAAGCTTTTTTAAACACAAAACTAATTAAGAAGTTGTTTTTCAGAGAAACTTGTACTATTTAGACCAGGCGATGACGTCATTTTTTCGACCCTAAATTTATGGAAATTCTGTAAACAACATTTGCATCATTTGCATCGAGTTTTCAAATACAGAAATTTGGAAAATTTTCAGATATCTTCTCGAAAATTGTTCACATCAATGCATTTCATGCAACTGCATTATCGGATTTAAGCTAGCATTACGAACAAATAAATATCCACATAAATTTTAATTTGAAAGCGAATAGAAAATCACTTCTGAGAGAGCAGATGATGCAGTTTTATTACGTGGCTGCCTCTGAGGATAAGAAAAGGTATTTTTAATGGATTGATTTGATAGCAACGTGTTTCACATTTACACCATGGTAAAAAGAGGAAAATCATGAATGAGCAAAAGGGATATCGCATTTGAATGCCGATGAATAGATGGGAAGTGATGTGATATGCAGCACAAGCAATGCACAACTCGAGATGCCCTCTTGAAGAGGGCTAATAAAGAATGGTGAGGCCGGAAATGTGCCGATAAAATAGCACCCTTGACAAAGAGTGCAGTTTTGGCGAAAATTTTTTTGATCAATATGGAGAGTGTTTCGCTTAATTGCATCATTTTAGCTTAACTTGAGCTTAAGCATGATGAAATAGCTGCAATGGAGATATTGCAAAAATGTTTGCCTATGTTTAAAATATTTCTTTCCCGCTGAATGCATCATCAATGAAAATTTCTTGGATGGAGAATCTTTTCCTTTAGGCACGAGAAATCTTGGCAAACCATATGAATGCGGCAACGAATGCCGCTTTTACCAGCTCCAACAATTAATCACTACCTTCATTCATTGTTAAATGGGTCTTTCCAAACGGCATCTTTGGCCATGCATGCTTTTTCGACACTATAAGCAAAGCGCGGTGAATTCTCCGTTAAATAGGATTAGTGACAACGAAATGTCAGAAAAGACCCATTTGATGGGCATGTGCAACCATCTTGCTGTAGAATCGGCTGAACATTCGTAAAGTCAAAAAATATAGCGAGCAAATAAAGCACTCAAAGTAAAGAAAGTAAGGTAATTTATGAACGCATTGTTGTGCTTGGAAGCTTTAGAAGGTATGTCAACAACATGCAGATTAAGCGGTGTATTACGTGTCTCACCCTCATTGCGTACGATTACACTCACGTATTTATCTTCTTCTTCAACCCGTCCGATCACCAAATGTGTCCGGTAGCAATATGGCACCGGTAACGCAGGTCCCTGCGGACGATCTGTGTCTCGTGACTGCAAATCAAACTTTTGTAGTTTCGTAGTGAGCGAATCAGAATCATTGTCCAACCGAGAGCTGCAGCTAGGGAGGTTGCATAATTCAGCACTCCGCCATATGGCCTCAAATATACAGCTATCTCTGTGGTTATCTTTTAACACCAATATGTTGAATCGACCTGATCGGGTTTTTTTTATCAGCGGCTTCTGACCACGTCTGCCGATCGTCGAATTTAATAACATTCGGTCGAATTTTTATTGCCATTCACATGCTGTCCATCGATTAAACTACCAAGTAGACAAAAAATGAAAATTTACGGACTGCTGATGAAATATGGAATTCAGAAACGACCAACAATTACGGTATGAAAACAATTGTATGGCTCCAGTTTATCGTAAAGAACAAGTTTGAGCCCCTTTAGATACAAAAGCGATGTTGTAATATGGAAAAAGTATTCTGTTCTCCGCTCTTTGGCTTATCTTCTTTTACGTTCTATTTGCGAATAATGAATCTATTTCAGTTAATTTTTCTTTGAGTGAAGAGGTTCAAAGTTACAATCTACTGAATGATGCATATTAATTGTAATACAATAGTGTAACTTAGAGTGTCTAACCTTCAGCTGCATCAGCTGCAGAGCGCTAAGACGATGGGTACTGTGTCCAGGTTGCAGAACGGCTCCTCTCGTCAACCAAACGACTTCAGGCTTCGGATTCGCGCAAATCTTAAAACTTTGCAATATGTTGAATAGTTTTTTATTCGGTTTACTGGTAATATGATGAGGTTTCTTTAGTAGCTGTAACGTTCGAGTTACCCAACTTCGAAAACGACGACCAACATCAACATGAACCATTTTATTACTAGAATGAGAATGAATGTTTCAACAAACCTCAACCTCAATGTGTCCCGGGCGTCCATATCTCAGCGAGCTATGTACGACTTCAAAACGTTCAATTCCCACCACGTTTATTGCAGCTTCGGAACTGAAAACTGCTACGGAATACATGTCATCCTTAAGGTGATGACAGTCACAAACGTTCGTAGAAGTCAAATATTCATCAAAAAGTTACCACCCTTGTATGGATTACTTGCTTCATCAGGCCTGTCTGAGCTGTTATTTCCATATTCAAGGAATGTAAAATAGAAGATGTTAGCTTTTAGCAGACAGCAGCCTAAGTGACGCCTAATGCCTCCTCCTACTCTTCAATCCCACTCCCCCGCCACCTTCTGCCATATTCTCTTGTCTTTTACTCCTTTGGGGAAATCCCATGTCAACTATGTCCGATGGCTTTCACAGGATGCCAAAACAACGCTTTCCATATTAGCAGAAATAAATAATAATTTGACATATTTACGGAAGGCAGTCAATGATCACATCAGAATATAAGTAAACTTCTTAGTTTTGTTAGTTTCCCCTCTAGCAAGCTTGCTAAGCATTCTTTGATGGGCAATATTCACTAAACAGAAAAGAAGGTTGACTTCAAGAGTGAATTTAGCTGAAGTGCTACTTGAAAACCTTAATAGGCACACATAGATGATAAGATACCTGATAACAAGATCGTTGCTGTTTTCTTTCTCGAATGCTTGACATCTATATCTGCCGCTGAGAGTTAACGTATCTGTTTTTAGAAGGCAGTTCGAGGTGACTCTGTGCTCGCCCACTTTGTTGACGCGACAGCTGACCGCACTGTTGAGCGAGGAGCACGTTATCGGTTGCCAAGCGGAGCCAAATTCCGCCCTATACAGCCAACTGATTTGCAGCGGCTCCGGAATCGATGTCATCGAGCAAGTCAGATTTACTTGACCTTCATTCAGCTACAAATTATGTCTTTATTAAGTAAGGCTTGGTGACACAATGAAGGATACTTTTTTTCACGCTTCCTTTCGTATCAAATGCCATTAGTTAAAAAAACAAATATTTGAAAAACAGCAAAATCGTGTGCAAATGGATATGCGATATTTTATCATACTTTTCCACAGCAGTATCCACAGCTGAAAAAAAAAACGATGAATTTTTTGCCAATTCTCATAAGTAAATCTACTTTCATATTTATGGAGGCAGGAATTCTCAACTGCTGTTCCCATATAAAGTACGAAACTGTTTACTTCGTAAGAACATAGCCGTAGTAAAAATGCGAACACATGATGAGAGCATACTAAATTCAGTGGAATTAGATTATGACTCTACTTTATTCAAATGAAAACAGAGACTGAAGATTGTGGCATCATTGCCCACTATCATAAATTTCAACATGGTCTCTTACTCTTAAGAAATCCTTAAAAAAGGAAAGGTTATCTATGCCGACGCTTATTTAGTATATTATTTTGGGCGAAGCAAAACTTCTCGGTCAACCAAGCACGACGTCAAATAGAGTTGTTAGTTCATTTTTGACAGGAGATGAGCAATTCGTTTCTCTTGTTTATCTAGGAAGTATACAAATGACCTTCGAATGATGTCGTAATCAGTGTTCATCGGTGATAGGTACAGCCTAATACGAGTGTTTTGCATTGAATGTCGTCAACGATGAGAGTATCACTAACACGGCGATACTGCGAGTAATGCAGTTCGCATCCGATGAGGATTGCTTATTGAAGGTGATGTGATAATTCTTTATTATTTTCTTGGGCATTTGAAAATTTGAATTTGCAAAGCGGATTACGACTATCTGCTGCTCATGCGTATGTATATATTCGTCTGTCCTCTCTACGTCCGATGGTTTCAACGAAAGCGCTCATGCTAAAGGACAAAATTGAATAGGTATAAGTTGATCACCTCTACCATCCTTCATGTTAGACTGTCGTCTTAAATATGACTAAAGTTTGCGTGGATGTTACAAGTAGATAAGTCGCAGTTCACGATCGGTGTGATTGGAATAACGAATATTTTTTTGCAGGCAATTTGCATCAGCGGTACTTTATTTTTAAAGAATGAATCCCTAAGTTTTATTATTTGTGGTGAATTGCATAAATTGTTGATTTATCGAATGTGATTGTGAGTAAAGCGCATATTGAATCAACTCCTCTTTCATTTACTTCATCATAGAAACGGTAAAAAGCAGTATATGACCGATAATACTGATTATTGAAAGCTCTAAATGTTTCGTAAAAAAAAAAAAAAAACTACGTATGTGCAATAATCGAAGAGTTTAGAACGATTCAGCAATTTTATCACTTCTACACACTGTCAGCAAATAGCACAGAATGCAGACCATTGAAAAAAATGGAGATGAATCAATAATATGATCGTTTTTAACACATCAATACATCACTATGAAGAATGATTCTGAGAGCAAAAAAAAAGCAAAAAAAGGAATAGCAAAGATAAAAGAGTGGATAAGTTCCTCTCGAATGAACTGGATTCTCAATGATATTGCACCTCTCTATAGATTTGTTTATTTTCGACTAATTCTTTCAATCCAATGTTTATTGGTGTTGACGTCATTCTACTCGAATGATGCAAAATTTTCTCGATTGCTATAATAGCATAAAGTTTGTCAAATACTTGAAGATCTATTCGTTCCAAGAAGTTGTTGCAAGAGATGACTGATATTTAACAAGGATAGGCCCATTCATAACACAAAATTTAGCATGAGCTATCAACTGAGAGCAACAAAACTAAATGCCATTCACGACCCATAGATGACGATACGCAATATTAACAACTACGAGTATGGAATTACCACAAATATATGTTGTTTGAAAATCGTTTTTCCCAATTCCTAACCGAAAAAAAAGGTGAGAAAATTGAGAAAGTCGTCAAAAATTATTTTTCCCTTTATGCCGAGGACGGTATAATTCTACGAGGCATTTCTCCATTTCTGTACATAAATGAGGATCAATGCTTGAGGGAGGACTTTGAAGAAGCATTCAATGTTAATTCTGTAGATGCTTGCAGTCAACCAACTTAAGCGTGGTAAGCAATTATGAGCGTAGTGTGTAAAGTAGTGATTTGCTCACCTGGTAAGTGCCTGTACAATCATTCGAATTATCGTCAACTAGCCATGCACCACACATCGGGATTTTATCTTTGTAACATGCTGTGCGACAGCTCTCGTCATCGGCCACCGCAATGCACCCAATCGTCAACAGCGTCGTCCACCATGATGCCCACATCCCCACTATTCCACCACAATGCATTACTCTTCAGTTGCCAACATCCACAAATACAACTTCCGTCGTTATTCCGAAATGAACATCAAACAGGTGACTTTTTCGAAGTAACCAAAATCAACAACATAATCGGACTCCTCTTTAGCAGTGAAATACAATTCGATCAATTATGAAGAAAGCAAATAGATCGCAGCAATAATATTGCATGCAACAAACGATCTAAGTGCCTACTGTACATCTATATTATCACATTGTTTTAAGTAGAGTAAGTGAGTGATTTTAGTGCTTTAAGTGAATTTAAGCAATAAAGCTGCACCCACTGTGACAACGATGGGGAAATCAGCTAGAAGGATCGAAGAAAATCTTTTATTGCATGAAATCTTTAGTAAATTCCTTGGAAGGCAACTCCTGAAGTGTTTTCCTTACAACCACCCCCTAAGAGCGCATTTTTAGGTTCATAGGGGAATTTCACAGCTACACAAGTCCGCCATCTCAATGAAATCGTTCCCGGAGCAATAGACCGCCAATGACATGAATAACAAAATCACTTTGAAAGTCCCAGTCATATATCCGATTACTTTAACACCATAGAAAAATAAGTGCCAAAAAGAGTGGCTTCTTACTTCTGTGTGTAAGTAAAGGAAGACATCTTGACGATTTTATTAATGCCTGTTTAAAAGCTGTCATTGCAGAAAATATAAAAATGTGGAATAGCCTGTCCATAATTCGCCAAGCACATATAAATTCGTGCAGTTAAACGAGTACTTAAAAATGACAAAAAAACTTATGAAAGAGGTATTGGGCTATATAAAACAGAACATATAATACAGAATATGCAACGCAAAGAAACCAAGAGATTGCGAAAAATAACGTGAGAACCACGCAAGAACAACCCCCCCTCTCCCTCCCTAAACCTCACTCGTAGCCCTAACCAGCGAGTTTAGTTGCAAAATTTAGGGATTTTTAGGAAACTAGCCGCAATCGAACAACAAACAAACACAGTTAGACATAGCAGATTACTCGAAAAAGCTGAAAACGGTTGAAAAGTTCTGGAATTTAAAAAAATCCTAACACCGTAATACTTCAGCGCCGTTTTCAGTCAAACTACCGGATCACTGAAAATCGAGACCCGCGAGTCTCCGAAATACGGCCAATCCTAGTAGTCTGAACGCGCAGGTTCCATTTCCCCTGGGCAAATTTTCCTACACTTCTTCATCTTTTCTACACTGAAAAACTCAATTTCCTGCATTACATGAGGAAGGAAAAGCTCGCGGAAAAGTGCTCAAGGATAATAAGTAAAGGAATAGGAAAAAATCACTGCAAAACAATCGTTAGTCTGAAACAACACTTCATAGCTTTATAGATCAGCAACAGGCTGACAATTACAAATTGAAAACGTCTGAAGGATAAGCACTTTCCTGTAACTGTAAAAGTGAAAATAAGAGCTATTGTGTGCAAGAAAGGCAAAAATCTCATGCATGGCAAGTAAGGCGCGTGCATACAGCTAGCTTGTCTTATCACCAAGAACCAGTCCGCTACACCCTGGCGGACAGATGTAATCGGCTGGCTGATAACATTCCATAATGCTCTCACACCTCCTTCACAGAGAAACACCAACATGTCAACCGAGCAAAATTTCAGAAATATGCGAACGAATAAACACAACAATATTGCATGATTGAAAGATTTTAGAGCTATCGCAGCTGCGGAAATGAAAGACTTTAATAAGAGATACTCCGGGCCACTAATATCACCAACGGTGTTTTCCTTCCCTTTCTTTGACTGTCCGCACTTTCCGTTCCAAGTAGACCAGGTAAATATTCTTAGCCGATCGACCAACCCAGCACCCCCTTCCCACTTTGGTCATATACTGGCTACGCAATGACTAACAGACTGACAGTGACGATTGCTGACAAAAACAATGAATGCTGTTTGATTTAAGAGGCATGATTCTATGTGACTGCGATTACAGCCCGCCAAAACGTTCATGAACGTATGCACGCAAAGTGTTGGTCAAGTTGTGAATTAGCACTCGCGAAATAAATTATGATGACGTCACTTCTATGCGTAAGTATATGTGTGGTGCGTCTTACACTGGTTTCAACTGGAAAACTACTGAAAATAAAACTTAAAGACTTATAAGGCACAGTTTAGGCTATAGGACGACCTTCAAGACAACACTGGAATTGACTAACGAAATTCGGTAAGAATTGTGAGCGTTTAGAAGTGCCTTAAACCTCAAAAGCTGGCAACGACGCAGGTTTTTCGCGTCTGCCGTCGCATGCATACGATGTGCAGAATCCCTTCCTTGTGCCATTGCCGCCTTCCTCTTTCTAGCTTACTTCAATTATGAAAGACTGCGGAAGTCATGAGACCCCAGGCTTATAAACGGAGAAACGTACCAAATTTTACATGTATGACCTATATCGACAACAATGTGCAACTATTATAAGAACATTGAAGATGGTGGAATGACTGCCTCAATAACGTTTTAGATAAACGCTGTCACGATGCATTTCAACAGAACATCAAACTCGTAGGCAAATTTGTCGTGTTGGCAATTAACGTACCATCTATATGTACAGCGAGCCATCAGCCGGACCGACGTATCCAACTGCGATGAGTACCACATCGATGAGTGTCCATAAACCAAGCCCTCCGAAACTAAACAACTTGCCGATAGCGCTCTTCCACATGCCCAAGTAGAAACGATCTGCTCCGAAACCGCCAAGTGTCACCGATAAGAACAAGGCTTTCCACCAGCTGTACCCTGACGACCAGTTGCATCTGTCAACAAAGAGCACGTTCACGGTTATACATCAGACGTCTTCGTATGCATCAAGGAAGATGACTGGTAAGAAGCAAGCGTTTATAGTATATTATGCATTCTTTCTACTGCTTCCGTATTCAAAGTGCGTTATTCATAGCAGTGTGACGATGACCTGCATACCATTCGCATATTCACTGGCAGGGGTTAAACGATGAACATGGTTTCTATATTTCCAACCTTCATTTCTTTATCACGTACCTTATTTTTCATTAGGCATCTTTCCTTTCTATCTACTTTGGTACTTTATTACCAAGTCCAATTGTAAAAAAATGTATAATTTACAATGTGTCACTTATTTCCACGAAAGCACCGCAGAATTGCATAATCCAAGAAAGGAAGTGATAATAAGACAGTCATGGCCACCAATATTTTAAGTTGGCGAAATCTTAATAGCTCATCTATAAAGAAGTGGTGGCTAGACCTTTTACAGTGGCGATTACTTCTGCACACTATAATAACCAACAAACAGATGAACTAATCTAACATAATCAAAATTAACAATGAAATCAAACAGATAAGGCAGGTGTGCAAAAGAGCGGCGGAAATGTCGCGAAAAAGAGCTTTCTTTCAGCAAAGGGTGGCGGAAATGTCGCGGAAAAGAGCTTCCTTGAATATAGCACCTGAAAAGAGACTGACCTCACATTCTTGAAAAAGACACGTCGACCTTTGCAAACGACAGCCTGATGGACGCGACAAGCTGTTCGGAACAACCGCACCGAGGAAGTACTGCAGTTGCGCACCTAAGATTTAAGAAGTTTATCCTGTTATTAATATTAGACTATCGTACCTCATACATTTTGAGCTGCTCTCATGATCTTCTTTCACCTCACGCCTTTTTTATTCAACCTTCCTATAAACAAACCGAACTTAGGCGTGAGTTGATGACAGTTCTTTTATAGAGCAGCTAAAAGATGAAACTCAAAAAAGCAGGTGAAAGATCGATCCATTCAACGAACTGCACACTACAGTTGGCTTCGGTGACCCGGTGACCTTCCTTTTTTAATAAGCGCGTTTTGTTGGAGTAAAATAATGAAAAGGGAAATAGATTTCTGCAGACAGCAGATCTATAAAGCCGCAACTGAAATTGCTCGAGTAAAGGCAGATGAAGTGGAAAGTCAGAAATTTCTAATATCAATAATTGCGAACCCAACGTTACGACTTATAAAAAACAAGATGAAGTGCATGTGGAGAAATCAATTCCAAAGAGTTTAACGCCGCTTGGGTTTCGGGATGCAGGTCCATCCGCTATCCTCTCGGATGACTGATCCCTCTTGACATAACGTCATTGACATCACATTAAGCAAACGGCATGCAACGTGCCAACCCCTTCACCGTTTTCCTCAATCAATGAAAGAAACGTTTGGACATACGGGAGTGCAGTCGTAATCAGCTGGGTCAAGCTGCCAACAGTATCGGCAGTCGACCTCTTTCCTCACCGAAAACTGTCTTGCACAAATGCGTTTTGTCGAGCAGTTGAGGGTGATCGTTGAGCCGTATTCACAATCAGGGAATGTACATTCTAAGCATGAGCCAAAAGACGCACAATCCACCTTATTGCAACTGAAAAATGAGCATCACTCCATACACAAGCAACTATACGTAGAATTAAAACCATGCATTCCAATTCAACTGAGAAAACTTTCCAGAATAAAAAAAAAACAAAACAACTATAACAAGTTCTCAACGAACAAACGATGCCCATTTCGAGAACCTTTAAACAACATCTCTCTACTAATTAGATAAAGCAATGCGGTTTGTCACACTGAATTTGCCCAGTCAACAGATGCAGTATAGTATTTCCATCTGCACTCATTTACATCACTGCTGCGATACGAAGCTATCATGCCATATTTGATTTTCTGCCATATTTCAACATGAACATTTCCTGGCAGAAAAGAAAATACAACTAATAAACTATTGAGAGTGGGAAATATTGGCATCTCACACCTTTTGTAAATCATAGTAGACCTTCAATATTTATTTTTACATAGATTTCAAGTGAAACAGTAACCATCGCAAATTGTCTCCACACGCCGCCATATTTCCCTATCTCATGAAACTACACCCACTCAAGAGTTACAGTTACTTCATCTGAAGCAGAGTATGATAAACAAACTGCGAGACAAAGGTTCTCTATCGAATGTGCAATTAAATTACGCTTGAACATGTGAGAAACCCCTCCCCACATGAACTCTTTTCTGAAGAAATATCGAGTTTTGTTTGTGGAGAAGAGTTCGTGAAGAAAATCAGCAAATAAAAATTAAATGCCGAATGCGGCCTTCATTAAATACTTTTTCAATCAAAGAAAGCGTTAAAAATCAGTAATTGCATTGTGGAAGCGGTAGTAAAACAATAACGATGAAGAATTATCAAGAACAACTCGAAATAACCTACAATGAAATATCGTCGCTTGGCGGTCTTTCATCTGACTTCTCCATATTTTCCACTGAGAGCTTCACAAGTAGCGATAACGTGAACAATATGACCCCCATTATGCCCATCCTCATAAAGTCATCACTGAAGAAATTATCTATTGGTATGAATGTGTTATAAATGTTCCAAAGAACACTTTTTGGACACCTTTTTCTAGATCTCTGTTGTTTTTACTTACCTGCAAATAAATGGAAATATTCATACGTAGAATGAGGAAAAACCCCTGATCATTATATCAAAAAACACGTCACGGATGCGAGGAAAGCATTTTCTTCAGTGTAGAGCTTCAACGTCAACAGATGTTTACATAACACAAAAAATATCTGCAATCAACGTCACGTTGCCCTGTCATACAATAGTTCTCTAGTAAATGGCAGTCTGTGCTCTTAGGCATGATTATTTGGCGGCTGATACCACATCCTCCCCCATCCCTAATCTCTAAAGGATTGGCTATTTTGTCCTCCCCTCCCTCCCCCATCCCAAAGGGCTGCCCACTTTGCTGGTTAGCTTCTACTAATACAGTCACGATCCATACATCGCTACAAACAGTAGTTGCAGTAGTGCACTGAGGTTCATACGATAATATAAAACCTTTAGGAAACTAAAAGAGCCGAATAAAAAGAACAACATAACGTTGTAATTGAAAGGTTGATGAGTGAAAAATAAAGAGATCGCTACAACGTAATGAGCTGCGGATGGTTTTAAGCTTCAAAGATAGTTTGTTTTTTGAAAGAACGAATGCTATCAGTAGTGCACTTGGATCAACCAATAATTAATCGACGGTACTTCAGAAGTGATCCCACAACACTCCACCAAAAATTAATTAGAGGCCATTCAATAACCGTTTATTATTTCAGATATCGGAAAACAAGTGATACGATAACTTACGTTACATCAACGAAAATAAACAGTATATTTTCTAAATATAAAAAGTGAATGAATATGGACTGCGAGTACTAGTAATAAATCTTGAAGTTCACGCATCGAATTGAAAAAACTTTTTGAGCGCTTCAGTGAAAAACGAACTGCTAGCAGAACTTCACTGTGTTCTTTTCCCTTTGGCCTCGGATCCCCCATAATATATGTGAGCTTGTTATAAAAATAAATACAGTTGAATCTTAGTGCCATATTCAAAAGTAATCTTTTAAAGAACAGTCAAACTGTTTTGAGCGATGGATAAGATCTTGACAAATGAATAGCAAATAGCATAAAAAGGGTCACTTTGTGAAAGCTTGGCCTTAGTGAAACTCAACGAGACTTATGTTATATACATATATATGTATATATATATATATTAAAATACAATCTAAAAGACTGAAGCAAATGATCACAAAAGAAGACACTTGTGATGAACAAATTCCGCAACCGCCGTGCAATCGATCGGAGTGTGCATCTTCACGTATGCGCACTCCAGCAATGTCTGTGGTGACCATCTCTTCCGTTCATCCACAATCACACTAAAATATCGCCTTATTCAGCAAATCTCGAGTCAATCAGCCATCTCGTTGACAGTCAGTCAACCAGCCACTACGCAAAGGTCGCAACCACACCAGACCTTTCAACAAATCCCTCTCTTCCCTCCTTTTACCAACTTACTACAATGTTTAAATATTGCATTCCAACTTTCGCCATCAACAATTCCTTGTCAATACCAATGAATAAAGAAGTTTCGATACGATACAGCATAAACGCAACGATTCAAGAGTGACAACAAAATGACTGACCAATTCAAGATGAGCTCACTGAAATGTGCACATAATTGTGCTTTTTTAAGTTGGTGTGACACATCGACGTTTCCGCTGGCCACCCTCTGAACGGCGACCGATAAACCTTCATCGCTTTCGGCTAACGGAAACTTGCCCATTGCCATTTCACATAACGAAACGCCTACACTCCATATGTCCGAACAAATCCTGCAGCAGACATGTCTTGGCCAAAATATTATCTCATGAAGTCAGATTTTTAACTATATAAATCCATCACACGATTCCTTACTATTCTATATAAATCCATCACACGATTCCTTACTATCCTATATAAACAACCACTCAGTCGACACATCTTAAAGGAAAGCAAAATATCTGAGGCCATACTGCATATATATTCCAAACATATCATTACTGCCTACTGCTGTGCGTGAAATATGCACAACTCCATAAGGCAATAACAATGCATGTGTTCATTTGCTAAAGTAATAATAAGGGCAACAATTAATAACGGTAATCAAAAAGCAATAACAAGGACGATATAATAACAGCATTGATAAAAACAATAATAACAATAAAAATAATAGCAACAAAAAAAGAATAAACAACAATAATAGAAGTAGTAAAAACAACAAAAATGTTCAAACCTGTACGGTCCTCCAAACAATCTTTCGGGTGCCATATATGCGTTTGTGCCAACAAAACTGCGGGCGACTGACTGATCGAGCTGCTTTGAAACACCAAAATCCGAGAGCTTAACGTTTCCTTGCGAATTCACCAAAAAATTACTCGGCTTTATATCTGAAAAAAAATCCCATTGAACGTTGCTCAGCTATGAAATAAGCAATGAGTAAAAAAAGAAAAGTAGACAGGCACAGCGAAGAGGTACTCCAAGAAGCAGACAATAACGACGTATATGGGCCGGAAACAATAAACACTGCAAAGATCTTAGACGAATCAAGAATGCTTACTATTAGTGTCAATTCTACAGAATATTTCACTTCTAAACATTGCTAAAAACAGATTGTCCAATATAAAAGCATTCTTGATTCTCCGTCTAACAGCTACGTTTAACTCCCTGATCAAGGAATAAGGAGTATCCCTATTGACTAGTGGAATTTCTTCCAAGTAACAGTCCGTAAACTGATCGGAAATCTAAACATATCTTAAAACTGAATGGAACTATGCCAATGCGTCATTCTCATCGTCAATACGGTTGCAACTTCAATGAAATTAATACATTTCAAGGAAGAAAATTAAGACATACCTCGATGCATTACTTTTTTTGACCATAAGAAGGACAGTCCATTTATCACCGAAACGGTCACGGGACCGAGCACATTATTTGGCAGCTTGCCATATCTCTCGAGTGAACCGCCATCCATAAATTCCATGCAGAGGCATAGCTCACCGTCTAGTAACATAGCGCCAAAGAAGTTCACTACAAATGGACTCGAAGAGCACTACACAAAACAAAATGAACACAAATCATAAAAGCGGGGGTCGACTCACTTCTGCAAAACGATGCCTATTGCTTAACACGAATTTCATAACACATGTATATGTTAGCAAGCACTCGATAGTATTTATATATGCGAATATTATTTGAAGACGAAACGATAAGAAGTGCACAACTATGAAATGCCTCTTCGATTGTTAAGTAGTAAAAATTGCGAACAGCGATTCATAAAACGACACAAAATAAACTTGTTGTGCTGAAGAGAAGCTCGAAACAGATTTGGATGCTGTCAATAAAATCAGCTCTTGTTTTTATAGTGAAAATTTTGTCAGCTTATTGACTTATGAGGAAACAATCGATGGCAATAGATGCTTTGACAAATAGATACGAACGCTTCATCTAGCGTTCACTATGCAATCATTCTTCGAATAAAAATATATGGAATCCGCAAGAAATTTTTCAACATATAAACATCTTATCAGCTAGTGACGATAGAACAGGATTTCATGAGTTCATCTTTTATGCACCTTAGCAGAATTTACAAACACTTTTTTGTGATAACAGTCTGCTTGCATAGGTGCGAGATAGCTCTAGAGTGCATCTATAAGTTGACATCTGCATCCTTCTTGCTATTAAGATCACAAAATTCTATAGTTCTGCAAAGAGATTTCATTCAACGTTAAAACAGACTTTACATTTTCGTCTATGAATTATGAGTGAGAGCGAAGCCGACCCCCGAAGTAAAAAGTACCGTTCGAAGGATGTTCGTTTCTCTTAGCACTTCAGACATCGCCTCCGCACTACCATCAACCATTATACATTTCACTGCGATTATCTCATCCCGCTCAATATATACACTTCTGCAAATAACTCATTCCAATCGAATGGTTAATGAAATATCCTCAATAACAGCCTATAAGAAAAAAAATTATAAAC
Organism: Baylisascaris schroederi; assembly: GCA_006503575.1. Taxonomy (NCBI): domain Eukaryota; kingdom Metazoa; phylum Nematoda; class Chromadorea; order Rhabditida; family Ascarididae; genus Baylisascaris; species Baylisascaris schroederi. The sequence goes on from QEWY01001293.1 coordinate 2,956,041, forward strand.
TAAAAATATAGGAAAATATTGGCCATTTCATTCAACAAATATTTTGAGGAAAATCACAAAAAATATTTGAAGAATTGAAATCAAAACAACAACAAACCATTCAATGCAATATTCCTTCGCACATCTAAGATTCCTGCATGAACGAGAAGGGTGGCTGTTCACCTAGTGATCGTTGAGCCGCACTACTTTCTCAGCAAAACTAGAACTTTCATCAAAGGATTTAGAAATAAGAACACCGTCCGCATTCATTACAATTAAAAAAATTTCCAAATATGAAAAAAATCACCTAACACCGATCAGTACTAGGAGGGAAGCCCTCCTCGATATGACATTAGTTGTCACAAATATATTAGTTTCTAGGGTGCCAGTATTATATCGTCAGTAGGTTTGTAAGAAAGCATACTTATAAACAGTTCCTGAGCGACCTGAGGATACCACTGAGAGGCGTCTGATCGACTCAGGCATCATATGCGTTGCATTCGATTCAAGCCAGGGAACAACGTCGGGAGATGCGTTTTCTTCTGAAGACAAGCAATCGTTAGAAAATGTTTGCAAGATGAGCTATAAAAACATTGAAATAAACGATGCAAAATAGAAAACCAGTAGATTTTAAAGAAAAGGGGAAAAACGACTCCATTTTTTGAAGTTAGATTTTCGTCTTCGTACATTTCGGATTAAATTTTCCATTCAAAAAAAGATCAAATCTATAAAACGGGTTGAAGGAAGAAAATATTTTAAGAGTGAATAAAAGTGTAATAAAGTTGACGACTCACTAAAGCAAAGAAGCTGAAAAGATGATGAATTAACTAACTAATAAAAATACGTAAAGGCAAAGCAGGATCGTGAGATGCAAGCATCGTGGCCAATTCGGCATCGGTTCGAACAGCTATGAGATCGCCTTCATCGTCAACATCTAAACTTGCACTGAATCATTCAACGAGTCGACAGAAACCAATTCATCAACCGTTGAATTCGTTCCATTCAAAAAAATATGACACTTGAAAGACTATCGACCATTACCGAGCATAGGCAACAATGCAACTAATTCATTTATACAATCCCTAATTTTATGCTCTCGTTCCCTTCCCTTCCCCTAGCAAATTCGTACCAAAAAGCTACAGCTATAAATGAACACTTATCCATCGCAACACCTTTGAACTGCACAACTCATTCCAGTATTCCTTAATTAAAGTACTCGAGAGGAATGTGGGAAGCGAAGCGGAAGTGGGCAGAAAAAAACCAACAAAAAGTATTAATTAAATCCACATTATGAGAATAATCGAAATCTATTACGAAACAACTCACATTGGAAGCAATCGTATTGCTGCGATGGACATACTGTGGCCATGAATGTATCGAAGAACAATAAAGCCACATCGTCGACGCTGACTTTTTGTTGTTGGCCCAATTGATCGCATACCAACACTTCCAGCACCATCATGCATCCGTTAAATGCTTATCGCTCATCAACGTTTTAGAAACGAGATAGCACTACCTCAAGTCCTATTGTAAAAATAATTCCCATTTCGTGCCACCCTCATCGCTTGCCTATAATATATGATTCAGGATCAATTTTATCGATTCAAATTATACAAACAACGATGTTCTTTCTCTTCGACACGCAAAGGGAATGAAATAAAACCTTAGAAGGACAAACTTTAAAACAAAGCAACAAGCGCAACCTGGGGATATTTCACGTAAATTAGGTCACCTCGAAAATGAAATATACCTGTTTCACCTCTCGTTCGAGATGTCAGTTAAAAGGTTTAAACGGGATATACTGGAGCAGATGCCTTATAACCTCCTCCATATCCACGTCACAATGAACCAATTTTTTCCTTCATCTATTGAATCCGATATTCCCACAACCATCTATGACTGACTTATCAAGTACATTAAACAGCTAAAAAACACCTCAACGAGACTTAGAAATTTCTGAGGATTAATCTCCAGAAATTGGTTGTGCTGACATTATACAATATCCGTATAAACCTTGTTCAATGCTAAAGTTGGAAAACTGCCAAACACGTGATACATTTGGGTCAGCGGTCAAGAACAGGCGAATTTCCGAAATTTCGGACATCTAGCTCGAATATTTCTAATTCCACTTCTGTATCATTCCCTCACATTTGATCTATGAACATAAAGCATAATTATAGAAACAATGAAGACCACACTGCGGTCATTCCGAAGTTGAACAAAAACAAAAAAAAAACAATAATAAAAATTTTTATCGCCTGATAATACCCAACATGAATAACTTAACCACACTGACCAGATCCATTACCAGAAGATTTTTCAAAATCAATACAAAAACCGAGGAATTAAACATTGTTTTTTTTCACTTTTAAACTTGCCAATAACTATTTGAAAGTCTAAGAGGTGGATGAAATGAACATTCAATCCGATAGTGCGACAGCAATTATGGCTACGAATCGGGACAGTGTGAAATGACCAATAGCCCCAACAAGATTATCAATTCGGCCAACTAAAGAACATCAACAAATCACACAAAACAAATACTCCTCACCAAAAGAGAACATCAAACGACTATAATAGGCTCTCGTTTGTGAAATAAAGAAACTCCTTATATTTATACAGGCGCATATCAATAAGAATGTATAAAAACATATTGTTGCTAAAGTTTTATAGAAACGATGCAATCAACAATCAACCCATTAGCACTCCATCGAATATTAATTTCCATAATTCACTTTCATGATTAGTAATTAAATAAAATCATGGCTCGTTATCCACTTGTGTTACCAAATATATAACAAGGGAAGACCTTAGAAAAATGGAAATAGCGATTGGGATCATCGAATTGCGTCGTTTAAACGATTCAGATGAACGAAACCCTAAACGAGCACTAAGCCTATTCCCATTCTATCCTGTTGTGCAATAAACAGTTCCCTTAAATAGACAAATAAACCAATGAAATTGAACTTATCAAAAAAAATTTTTTTTTAACTTCTAAAAAATTCTTAAAAAGAAACAGTAGCCTAAATAACCTGTGCAAAAAAAAAGTAAACATCACATAGAGTGAACAGTCGAAAGTGCCCTTTATCCCATTAGTGCTAAAAAAAGATGAAAATTTCCACATATTACCCATACTTTCCCAATATGTTTGCCATAAAATACTGCCCATAACAATAACTCTCAAAGAAGATTATACCGTCAAAAGAGAGGGAAACATATGGGAACAAACAGAAGAGACACTCTTCAAGTAAAGGAAATATTTCAACAAAACTAGAGGGACAAAGATTATGACTAGCCACATATGTGGAGTAATGCGGCAAAAGAAAAATGGCCGAAAGGAACGAACTTTTATAACGAATGAACGATCATTAACAAAGCAATCCAATCAGTTGAATATTAAAAAAGAGCAAAAAGAAAAACCAACCCAAATTGTGATTTCATGTGAAACGTTGAGATAAAGAAGAAAGTATATAAAATATTTGCGAGGACAATGCAGCATTGGATGTACGATTCATAAAGAGTTATGAAAGATAAGAAACCGATGCTTGGTCACAGAAGCAATAGGTGCAACACAAAGAAACAAACACAACGACACATCAATTTAAAGCGAACCTCAACTTGGCGCTATGCCAACCAGAAAGACTATGATGCTGCACCCTTTTGGTTTCACGGCTCACAATCACCGATGTAGACAAAGGCCCCTTTTCTCAGAAAACCCTTCCTTCCTTTTATATTAAATTTTTGTGCATCCAGTTTATCCAATAAAGTATAATAACAGTAATAAGTGCAAAACCAAAATTCCCATCAAATAGAGAATCTGAAGGAGAGAGCAAATTAAGGGAAGGAAGAGTAAGAAAGGTAGCCGCACCACCAAGCACGAGAGGAATTACAGCTCGTCTTTGTTGAGAAGCGAGTATCGCGTTTCGGATGGTTTCAGCTGCTTGAATACACTCGGCGGAGGCTGCGTTAACTTTGCATCACCTGCTTCATTTCCCTGATTCTGAAATCAACTGTTCATTTCGCTTGACTCCAAATATTCCACACAGAACATGCAGGAAATCGGGTCCCTCCAGGTAAGGTTGCCTTCAATTTTTAAAAATAACTTCTGATGTGTTCGAAGATATCGTTCGAGACCTTGATATTCGATACATCTTCGCATCTAGACACTTTCTTAGAAACTTTAATTGACCGTCACAACATGAACAAAGAGCAATTCCTGTCCAATGGAAAACCTAATAGGCCATCTCGCAAAATTGCCTCCATTTCCGACTGTTGTTCCTTAATTTAAAATTGACCTCATTAAGGGGTATCGTCATTAGCATCTAGCACAGCAGAAATCATACACACCGCTATATATTTGCTGTGTTATCGTTGCTACTACCGCTTCGAACACCTAAAGCGATAATATGGAGCATTATCCTGGACGATAATATGCAGGTGTAGCGAAGCATCATTCAACACCTCTGTGACTGTCAACAACAAAGGTCAAAGTTGCTGTCGAGTCGGCATTATCAATCAAATATTTCTTCTACCACAGTACTCAACAAAGAAAAAGGAAAAGACGACATTAGACGGACAGTGAAAGAAAGAGGTAGCATTCAAATAGCTGTTGCACTAGTGCAAAAAGCCTTTAGATACGATAGCACATCGCTGAATTCTCGTTCTATATGAAAGAAAATTTTTTTAATTGAAAACGAAGTATATGAGAAATCAAAAATAGAAATTGTTGGAAAGCTGATGAAAGAAAAAAAAATACACAGAAGAAAGCAAATAGGAAAGGAATACTTGAGCGTCTGAAGTGGGAACCTGCTCGGTCGGGTCGGGTCCGTGATGGAACTCGCGATGCAGTTTGCCCGAATGAAGGTCCAGTACGAATTGCCGAAGCTTGCCCGGTACCCTATAACAAATCTTTTTTGTATGAGGTCGAACGATGACCACAAATTCCTTACTAGAAATCATCCAGGGACAAAAAAAAACAATAGTAATAATAATTTTCTATGATCGTATAAGACTAATTCATCATCAGCGAACAACTGACATGCATAGTGGTGTGAAAAGGTTTATAATGGTTTCACCTGTCGGGGATAATTCCTTCCCAGTACTGAATTCAAAAATAACTAACTGGATAAGAATCCACCAAAGCATTTAAACGGCTTGCGAACAATCAAGAAAAAAAGAATGTAGGGAATTTTTGTGCGGAATAAATTTAAGCAATGTGAATAACAGTAGTGAGAATAGCAAATTCAGAAAAAGAGAACAGAACTGTGTGCTGCATGGAATAGAAAAAGATAAAACGCACGTGAGCTGTGACATATCCGGAAAGAGGTACATATGACGGAAAGAATCGATTGCCAGCACTGGTAGATCCTTCTCCGATTTGCCTAGATGATGCAGGGGATGGGCAAATTTTTTGCCATCAGCTACCAAACAGTTGATGCTAGCTGAAAAAAAAAAGAAACCACTTCAGTTTCCAATGTTTGCTCTTCCTCACTCTATCATAGTTGGTAGAATCAAAGGTGAGTAAACATTCAATAAATCTCTTAACATAGTACCGGATTGAAGCCAAATCAGCGTTCATATAATAAACTTTGGTCTGAACCATAAACACAGTCGCTTCAGCCAGATATCGGCAAACCGTTTTGCTAGATCATTCTCACCCTCCCCCCCTCCTCCTCTCAAAAAGAAGTCGCTGGAAGCGGAAACTCCCGATCCAAGATCGATAATGCTGTTTTTCACAAAAAAAAGTAACATCTAAAAGCTGTACGCAATCGGTCATACATCCACTTACCCAATAAGTAATGTAAAACGACTAATAGGTAAACTAGACGCACATTTTTGATCAGGTAGTTCACGCAACACTTGTTCGGTGAATATATTCGCACTTTCGGGATCATTCATCGAGCGGAAGAGAATAAGGAACGGAAGACCTTCCTCTGTAAGTTCCTCAGCGTTTTCGAAGGTTAGCTCACGCACCAACGGAATACACATGTCCATCAACCACTGCCTTCAACAGAAAGAAGACTTGCCTCATTGGCGCATCACGACAACCGGTCACCATAAAACGCCCTATTACTCTACAGGAAAAGCAATAGAGGAATCAAAACACCACAGCAATTTGAGAGGCGCAAAAAGCGACCACGGACGAGTGGGAGGATCGCATTCAATCGAACTTAATGCGGTCTCTGTTTCATCATTAGACGACACCATGAAAAAGAGGAATTAAAATTGCTTTTCATGACCAAATAAATTAATAATCAAATGGACAGCACTAAAATAAACAACTTCTGCTTTCTCAGACGTCAAGAATCCACATCACCTTCCACCAATTATATGGTATTTCAGCGGTAACTACAATGCAAACAATTTGAGAAATTGGTGTAATTAAAATGCACATACTTCAAAAAGACGTAGTTCACCAATCCACCGGTATATTCGAGACGTTCAGCTGCCTATAAAAATGCATAACACGTAAACCAGAACAGACAATAGCGGAAGAGCTTAACAACAATAAATTCGAGAGAGACAAAAAACAGAAGCACGCAGCATGATCCTCTTATTCTGTTTTTGTTCGAAGAAAAAAGTTAACAGACCAAACCAGAAAAAGATGTATAAATGAGCATTAAGTTCTATTTCCATTCTCAGTTTCAATTAGCGATTTCCGGTCGTTATTTGCGGGATGTGCATCGGATGCGATTACGGTTGCCGGATGCGGCTACACAGCATCTTGAAATAAGCAACTAACAAATCAGCTTACGTTAACCGGATGGAAGAAAACTCTATTGGCTCCTTGTGTTTGTCCAGCGAAACTCTCGCCAACGCCAAGATAGAAAACACAATCGTCCCTGAGTACCGAGGAGATTTTCTTGAAATTTTCAAACTCCGGTCCTGATTCAGTCATAAAATACGCAACCACATTCCTTTGACTTTTCTGCAAGCAAATTCTCTTGACTACAATAATAATTTTGCATCTATATATTGAACAATGAATGTGAATGTGAAGCAAATATCGATAGTAAAGTTGCATTTTCATATATTCACATCTGAATGGAATATAGTCGAAATATTCTGCATTCTGGTATCAATAGCAAATAGGTATTTGAATGATATAATGGAAATACTTTTTTGTTGCACCCCAAATCACTCCTTCGTTAAATACAAACATGAGCACACAACATCTCAACAAAATAACATCGCATCACAAGATCACCTCATATCTCAAATCAACTCTTGCAAGCAGGTAACTGCAATTTTAGTCCTCTTATTATTTGAGGAGCATAAGAGGGGAGAGGAGGGAGAGATGACCACCTGACTGTTTGCGATTTTAAAATAATTCCTCATATTCTTTTATCGTTAGAAAACAAAGCAAATAATCAAAGAGAAAAATGAAATAAATAGTAAATTTTATGCAGTATAAAAGAGAATTCATAAAAAGACTAACATCCATGCGCGAGCCAAAATCAGCATCTGAACTCAGCCTGATCAGCTTGCTGTCAAGTTGAGCATGCACGAACAACGATAGCGCTTCTACGGATCGCTGACCCCTTAAAAACTCACATTTGTATCATCGCTATTTCTCTTCAGCTTTTCTAGGCATTACGGCCAATTATAACTCCGTCTAAGTCTTATCTGAACTACGACTATGACTATGAAATCTCACAACAACTAACTGTAACTACGAAGCACTGGTGTGAAAATATCAACATGAATGAGCAGCATATCCGGAGTACTGATTTAACTTAAGCCTCGTGGCAAGTGAAACCAGTTCCATCAAATAAATAGACCTTTGAGAAATGAGGAAGAATTTTTGACGATAGCTCAGCGCCTCACTATCAAAATGCTTGAATGACGAGCAAATCACTTATATTGCGAGTGGCAATGATGGCTAAAACTTTTTTAGTTGCTCGCAACAAGCGATCACTTAAAAGATCATGCGGTGGACGGCATAAGAAATACTACAACAGTTTAAACAATTCGTCGCAAAACGTCGGGTAGAGACACCCGCAGATTGAACTTTTCTCAAAAAAAAAAACTGCGTTCAATTGCAACAAAGGAGGAAGATATTTGCCCCATCATTTAATATGAGAATAAGGTGGGCCGGTAATCGAAATGTGTGTATCATGTTGGAAAATGCTGAATTACATATGATAAAAAATAAACTTGTTTCCATTCAGAAAGATTAGTATTTGAAAATGAGAATATGCCCATCAGGGAACGGAAATGAGGAAGTGACAATACCTGTACTCCTTCTTCACCAGCTCGCCATTCCTAAAGAGCTTCAATGTTGGGTACTTGTTAACGTGATACTTTTGCGCAATATCGCCTGAAAATCAATCGAATATTCACCTCACTATGAGGGAAATCATTGACTGCGCTCATAGTTAACGATATACTAAACCTCTTAAAATACTCTCCAGAACAAAGAAATGCAAAATCCACCAAAACAACAACCTACTTCGGGAAAGAGTTGGTGGTGGGATCTTTTTTTGCATACCACATATCTCTAGAGATTCCCCACTGAGATCCATTCACACCTATGAGGAGGCGTTCTGATAAAGCAGCAACTGCCGCTAGAGTGAACAAAAATAATTGTAGTATACCTTGTCTATCGCTATCCACCGACGCCCATGCAACCTTGCCTGGTGGAAAGTCCTGCAAAAAAAAGACAGATATATAATAGCCATCGTTGAAAGATATCCCTTGAAGTCCTGGTTGATGCAAATAAATTACCAGGTGCATCCATCGCATTTGCTGGTGCATCCGCTTTGTCTCAACCGTCCCTCTCTCTTTCCTTTTCCTGCGCACCTCCCGTTCTTTTTTTCTTGTCTCCTTTACGTAAATAGGCGAATTTCACTTTTTTTAACGATGGAATGATAGCAGTGCAGACAACAGATTTGCAGAGAACAATGTCCCAACCTTAAATTTCTCGCTAGCTTCTAGGAAGATCGGCTTCAGCTGCTGCGAGAAGCGACACCAGTCGGCATAGAAGTTAATGAAAACAACCTCGTAGTTTTCTGAAATATTAGAACTATTACTGAACGCGACAAAGCATCACCTAACACATACACTGTTTAGCCTCGTAGGTTGACTGATGCAATTGGAAGCTCATCGCTAAGAACGTTATGCACTCGATAGTAAAGATGAACGATATGTTCTCAGCACTCAGTTGTATGCTTCGCAAAGCAAAACATTTACAATTCACTGCTATTAACGCGGATGAGAATATCTTGTGCCAGAATATTCCAAAATGTAAATTTTTTAAATTTCTTATGCCCTTAGGCGTCTTCCTCTCAGAAGCACGAATTTCAAAAGAAAAAATATTAAAACAAACAAAAACAGCATAGCGAAAAATGCTTGCGAGACTTCTGTCTATGTTAGTGCATCCCATATGAGCTAGCAGTCATCGAAGAACATAACTCAATATATGCAAAATTAATACAACTTAGAGGAACGTGAAGAGTGAAGCAATTTCATTAACATTGGTATATTTAGAGGGTGGCTACGATACGGTTTAAACGGAAAGACGACAACAGCAGCTCAACCGCCGACCATTCGATGTCCACCTATCAATAGGTAAGAGATAGAAATTAAAAAAAAAAAAAACCTAGCGTCGCATCGAGGTTCGAATTATCCAAAGCTATTATTGCGCCGTTCACCAATGGCAAGAGGCACATCTGCAAAACAGTAAGAACATGGTATATACATGTTTTCATCCAGTAAATGCAAAACAGTACTACGTATAATGCTTCATACGGTTTCCTACCGTTGGTTTTTCGTCGTCCGCTCAATGCAACTATGAGATCTTAACATTCAGAACCTTCGAAGTGCTGGCATCTTAAAGTTTTTATATATCATTCGATTTGTTTAGTTCAGCGATATGTCGATTTAAACATAAGAGTAACTGAAATTTCGCCAACTCGTTTCAATCTTTTTCGGCAAAAATTTTGGGCACAAGTGCCTGCAAAAGTGGAATGCTTCGAGACTACCAAAATTCGCTAAGGGAAAAGAAATGTGTTAATAAGACGAGGCCAGTTTCTCAATAGTCAAATATCAACGTTGTGAACATGATTGCAAATTGTTCTTAAGAGGCATCACCAATGAACCAACAAAACTGACCGCATAAAAAAGCGATGCAACTGTACCCACGCACTTCCCAATGCTGCCGAAGCCTTTATACATCGTGTTTACCCGAACTGAAATGAAACCAAATCCATCAGCACTGAAATGGCATTACGATTTAACAACATTTTGCGCAAATTGTGACCGCTGATCGTTCATATAAATTACTTGCCCTTACGGGCAATACTAATCTATTTGACTCTAAGAACTCGATAAGCCTTAACTAACACCAATACCGATCGTTTTGGGCTCATCGAACCTATAGCAGCTTCTGTGATAAATGCTGCGTTATTACCCGCCGAAATAATTGCTTCCTTCAACTAGATGAATGAAAATGTTTCAGTTGTAAATGATGATATATTATAACTATTATAATCGTAGTATTACAACCGTATTGTCTATCTATTCCGGAAGTGTGTTATGCATTTGTGTGATCTCCTCTAATTCATAAAATTGCTCTGCTTGAGAGTGTCACATTGCGTTTGCATCTTCTCGTTTGCATCTTCTCTATTTTGCATCTTCTCAAGCCATTTAAGTTACTAGGCTGAATAAGTTTTTACTAGGCTGAATAAGTTTATGTTGGAATCATTGGAATATTGCGGGTTTAAATTTGACTCGATTCTCCTTTTCAAGATGGTTAGTGTATATTTCTAAGGGTTCGCTCTTCGTAGTCTTTATAAGATTTCCTCAATTTTGAGCTGCATGGAGATGAGTGTTTTTATATTCTTGTGGTGTTCGTTTCATGCTTCCACTACATATTCCTAGTATTGAATTTTTCCGCATATTTCATATGTTAGCCACCAAGCATACGTCTTTTTTTTCTCTTTTTTATTCTTTATTTGTATCTGTTTTATCTATGTTTTTCATGTAGGCTTATGTTTTTGTTCATTTTTTAACATAAAATCGTAAGTTTCTTTTTTCTTTTTCATATGGGATAGTGGATAAAAAAAGAAATAATCGTCGGTTTATTTGTTTCAACGTTAGCCGACCAAACCTATTATACGATCTCTGAATGAGCCTTCATCAAAACAAACTCCTATTCGAAAACGCGTTTTTTGAGGCGAGGCTCCATTTTGCGACAACACTCGCATATTCTATGCCCTCGAGGAAATCCCCTTTTTTGAACAAACCTCATCAATAAGATCCTAGACGATGAAATACCTCCTCTATCCTCGACAAGAACTACGATGCAATGCAGGTAAAATTGCCGGTGAGAATCTCATCCGCTTTGTGTTATCATTCTGTTTTTTTCTTTTTCTTCCTCTTTTTTTTTCTTTTTTTGTTTTTTTTTTGCTTTTAGAATTAATCTTGTGTCTGAATCTTCTGCAAGCTGCACTGTTCACTGATCAACAGCAAAACAGCTCTTCCAAAATTTGTATCATCCCCTTTCATTATGCTCAGTAGCACAACACCCATTAGGCATTCAGTTTCCCTATTTCTGCTGTTTTGATGGGAATAGATCAAATCCTCTCCTAACTTAAAAATATAATGCATATGCAAAATATATGCATAATAATAGTTGGTTAAGAAAGTTACAGTAATCTTTTAAGTGGGAAATATTTGTGTGGAGGTGATAAATGATGCGAATCGATGTTCCACTTTTGAACTCCTCAAAATTGTTGACTAAAGAGATTAGTGAGATCAAAGAGTCTCTTAAGATGAGGAAAATAGATGAAAGAGATTTCTTCCCTCAGAAGACAAATAAGCACCACGATAATAAATATTAATAAACAAGCTAATAAACGTTCAATGCTAATAAATAAGCAAATCAAATCCAATCCCGATCGCCGATCGGAAGCACAATAATATCTATGAGAAACATCAACAACAATAATTAACGAAACATAAAATCCGCCCAAATTTCTCGTATGTACTCCACGTATACAAAATGATCACTTCAATATTAGTGCAATCACTACTCCTATCGTTCAATAATTTTTTGATCTCGCCATTTATTTAATATCGAAGAGTTCGAAGCGTTTCTTTATGCTTTGGTTTAGTAAAATTTATGGCATGTCAACTCAATCCTCCTCCCCCCCCCCCCCCCCCCCCCCTCCCCGTTTTATATTACGATGACCAATCACCTGAAATTGAACAAATCCCCCATGAAAAAGCTCTATCACTATAAGGTGATTCAGTAGATATGATGGACGGAATCTAAAGAACGACAGCTAAATCGAACTTCAACCGCAAATAACCACACAGCAATCACACCTGAACGCACCACTTGCGGAAAGTCAAGCGAATGCTGAGTGTATTGCAGCTTTAAATATAACCGTGAGAGGGAAGTAAAACAACCCTATATATAACCGGAAGCTTCAAACCTAAAAACATCCAACTATAAAACGTTTTAACACAACCTGGGCAACTTGAAATAGCAAGGCCCCTAATGGGAATGGAACAATTCGATGGGTTCGCTAATTGCGCAACCGTACCTTATTGAACTGGTGCGTAGCTATGACAGGAAAAGGTCACCTTTCCATGTATAACTTGCTGTGCTCTGTACGGGGGGATGTTGGGCGTATTTTTCGCATTTCCTTCAATCGATTCACCCGAGTACAATTAGAATTCCCTAAAGTAGCACCCCAATCCGGCTGCTATTCTCACTGACGATTAATAAATTCTATTTAAAAGGATATGCAAGACATGTGTTGGCCTATCCGAAAATGTGTACGCTATAGATTAAGGTGCGCTAAGTGTAGAGATTGATTTGCTGCTATGAATTCGTGAGAAACTCGATTATTCAGTTTGAAATGCGAGTGGTTGACGCAATTACCACCAGGAAAGTGCCATCCTTCATCTAGCAGATGCTCTCTTCCGGGTTTTTCAAGAATCGGTGCGTAATGAGGTGCTAAACGAAACTTAAAGCTGGAAAATTGAAAAAGTCATCTGGAAATGTGAGATTGTCGGCACCTTCTTCAAAAATTCCCAAAAATTTTCTGTCAAAGGAGTAGCAGTTATAGTGTTCAGAAACGGTTATAACCCATGTCCAGAAGAGATGGTTGTAACCCATGGCCAGGAGAGACGGGGTTAAATCTGGTCCCAGTCCAGGTGAGGTGGTGGCTTTTGTTCACCCTGGATCGGGATGGGGTTTGATTCATATCCATTTTGTCTTGGGATAAATGGAGTCCCATTCGAGACAGGGGGCATATCAATAAGAACTCTCATGTACTGAAATGCCTATTGATCAAAATCTGAGGTCAGAGGTCATGAGCCTTCGTTGGTGGCATATGTGGTGCTGGAAATCTTTAAGAGGGTGAATCTCCTGCAAAGATGTCGATAATACTCCGAACTTTATGATGCTTTAAGTGCTAGATTTCATGATTTGTTTTTCGAAATGTCAGATGACTTCCTTCCCCCTTCTTCGCCCTTCCCCATGCTTCCCTTTCCCAGGAAAACTTTTGATCGAAATGTGAGAGGGTGTTTGTTTGATGTGTTTCGGCGACAACATCTCAGATATAGGTGCATTCAATAGTATAAACGATACTCATATTCAGCGTATCGGATTCCTTCGATGTCTCTCCTAGAAGGTTGTTGATTGAAGTCTAAGACGAAGGATTTGCATGCGAATGCAACGTCCAATGACTACATAGAAGGCGAATCATGTTTTTCGAAGTGTTGTCTTTTCAGAGAACGGGTTTGCATGCTCTAACTGCAATGCTTATGTTATGATTCTCTTCACGAGCTTATTCACACTCCCTTTATTAATATGTTGTACCGGAGAAGAAAGTATTCAACAAGATCGTCTAACACCAGTGGGCATTCTCTCCGGTCTAGTGTCAGCTACAAGAACTAGTAATTCCACGCAACTTGATGGGTTGGTGCTTTTCAATGGCTTTCATTAATTTCATTGTTACTCTTTAATTGCAAGTATGAAAGCTTGAATAGAACATGATCACATGTTGATCTCCAATTCCCACCATCTTCAATGCTTATTGAAACAACAGTCGAATAATGGTCTTCGTAAATTTTAGCCCCTTCCCTTAAATAACTTCAAGAGAAGTTTCGTCTCCGAACGCAGTTTTAGGATCAGCATAAATAAGTTAAAGGAATTTTTTCGTCGTTCGTTTTCCACTTTTATCTTGCAATTGTTGGAGCCAATTTGAACGCCGTTTAGGACTATAACGGCCCTTAGAATTTCTTGTTTCGGAACTTTCAGAATCCTTAATTGCCTTCATATTGCTCTGCAATAGTCCTTCGAATTCGAAACCATCTAAGAACACTAATTCAAGATTCACTAAGCTTTTGTACAAGGAAACTTAACTTGAATCACAGTGATGAAACGTTGTGGCCAAACAAGAGAATCTGAGAAACTTCAGAAGCTTTTCAAATGCTTTTTGCTTCTCTTAAAGTTTCATTCATCATGCTGAATTTTTCCATCAATAATAGGCTATTATCCATAAGGTAAGAGGTAATATTTGAAGGACTTTGCTAGTTTATGGATCAGCAACGCTTGTAACACAATCAAGAAGTAGTAGTAGTTAGTTTCCTCACCCGTTCCACTCCACCGACAGACACTACGTGATTGGTCTTGAGCCTAATGCCTTAACAGCTATCTAATAGGAAGAGTACGACGAGCATTGATGACTGTTGGTTGCGGTCCAGTTGGTGCTTACGGTGCAGCTGGCAATTGCAGTTGCAGTTGTTTCTTTCTGCAAAGCTAGCCCGATGAATAAATTAGGAAGTGTCCCTTCCTTGTCTGCAGGTAGAATTCACTCTTAGACATGAAAGTAGCTGCGATTGATGGAACGATGCTTTCTTCAATATCGATCTCTTTTCTAACATAATTAAAACGATGGTTTTTTATGGTGCATAAAATTTGAAGGATCGACAATGAGACAACGAAAGTGCCGCTTATTGAACCTGAAGGATCCGGTTCAGAAGTGGAGGAGAAAAGAAGCTCATTGGTGAGGTTGCATTGATGTGATATCAAATTATGAGCAGAATGGAAAGGGCTTTTTTTTGAAGGAAAATTGAATGTGCTGTTAGAATATTTAAGTAGGGTTTTCCAGGATGCTTGCACTTAGGATTCTCGAGAAAACGATAGAGGGAACTTCTGTTATATGATTTTGATGCAGGATTTCGTTGGCGAAAAATTTTTTTCACTATTATTGATTCTTTTTGCAGTTGTTTGTAAAATAGTCAATATTTTTAGTTTTTTAGATGCCACTTCTTTGTTGTCTTATTATCATCGAATAAAACATTGCATTTTATAGTATTTCTTTTTTTTTTTGCTTTATTTCTGAATTGGCATTATTTCTGCATATATTTATATTATTCTATTTCAGGCAATATTTTTTATTCTCTTGGTTATTGTACTAGCCACTCTATTAGTACATATTATTATCGTTTCAAAATTTTATTATATTCCCGAGAGCTTGGCTATTGTGATGCTTGGTGAGTGATATCAAAGATTTACATTACTTGATATTTCAGGATCATAAGGAGTCGATAATAGTTCCTGCTCCAAAGGAGTCGATTTTTTTTTCATTAGTACTTTATCTTTCTCAAGCTAAAAATGATCGCTCCCAAAAAAACATATGATCTCAGGCGATATGCTTTCATCAACATATTCATGATTTGTAACAAACGTTCCAATTTTAAGAAGCAACTTTAGCATGCGAAAAAAACAAACAAAGTTCATCGGATGGTCAAGATTAATGTATTCCTATTTAATCCTTTATTGCTGAAGATACAGCCCCACTTATGCTTTTAAACTTACATTTGTGAGAAGTGATGAGGAAAGGTTTACTTATTAGCAAAAGAAAATAGTAATTTATGTGATAAATAATTTTCAGGTGCCTTTATTGGGTTTGTTTTATCGTATAGCGAAAGAGATTGGCGACAAGTGGAATCGCTTAGTCCAAACTTCTTCTTTTTGGTTTTATTACCGCCAATCATTTTTGAAAGTGGCTATAACTTATTTTTCTATAAAATGCGCAATATCAGAATTTTCCTTGAAGTAATGGGAAAATTTAGTGGTGATATTATTGTGATGGGGAATCTTCGTATAAATGCAGTTATCTCAGCTGTGTGTCGTGGTTACTGTCTTTTTCTTTCATCTGATTATTGCCATTTCTGTTAATAAATGCAAAGAGCTGCAGTCTTATGGAGGAATCAGTTCTTTTTCTATCATGAATGTGCTTGAAAAGAAGTATTTGATTTGTAAATTTGCATCTCATATTATCTCTTGGATATCATCATCATCACCGATAATTCATAACTGTTTTTGAGAATTTTATATCGTCGAATGATATTCAACGATCAGATAGTCACCGACTTATTAAAAACGGTGCATTTATACAAACAACGAATGATTTCTTTAATTTCCTCGCTATTTTCAATTGATTTATAAACGTCTCATATGAAGGCATTTCAATCATTTATCCATATTTCAGGGGGACTTTTTCGCGAATATATTTGCGATTCTAACATTCGCTATTATTGGAACAGCGATATCTGCGTTCATTATTGGATCTTCTTTGTATATACTCGGGCAGGTTGCGTTCTTTTCACATTATAGTAATTTCACTATGCCACTTTAATTTTATATGGCACACATAGATCGTTTAATTCATAATTGATTTTTGACAGTGGAAAAAATAAAAATAAAACCGCAACATTGTTTTTGCACTAGTTGGAATATCAGTGACTTTTTTCGATCTCAAAGTTTATTTGGATGACTAGCTGGTGGGCAACTCGTTGGGAAAACCGATTAAAAACTTGGCAGTGACCGATGAGCCTAAAAATTTTTGCATGAAATACGGGCAAGTAATTTTTGTCTATAGCATGTTAGACATGCTGTTTGATATCGATGTGAGGTTGTTGCTTATTTTTGAATGTTCGAATCTTTTCAACTGTTTTTAGGCAGATTTAATTTACCCTCTAACAGCAGTCGAGAGTTTCGCTTTCGGCTCAATGATTTCTGCAGTTGATCCGGTCGCTACATTGGCTATATTCCAAGCGCTTAATGTGGGTTTTTTCCTTAGCCTAAAAATATTCTTACTTCTATTTCTTTGCCATGTAGCTTCGATTAGGGCCGTTTCTAGAAGGGGCCTTCCTCCCCTCGTTCGGTGAGCTGTTATAGGTGCTTGTTCAATAAACACATTGCTTCCTTTCATTACTTAAATAAAATACCTTTTTCGTAATTCTTGCGGGATATGTTTGCTGTGCGACAATTTTACATGACATAATTCATTATGATTTTCTCACCTTATGCGGGTAATTTTCGGCAAAATACTGTGAGGATAATGAAATTGGGAAGGCGTATGGGGAAGTATTAGGCGCAACAATGAAGATGAAGCAATGTGAATTGATCCTTTTGTGTTAAAATAGGTTGGCAGTTTTTTGATATGAGGGAATTCAGAGGGAGTTGGAGTAGTAGAACAACTATAGCATGGAACAGCTTCGCACTCTCATAGGCTTGTTAAAAGGTGTGCTGCATTTGTTCAATTTTTCGTTGAATGCTTGTTAAATGTGGCAGGCCTATTTCTGGATGAAAGCAAGTTTTACAGGGGGCATTTAAGGATGCAGACTTGATAAATGAAAGCAAAATTTCAGGTCGAGCCAATTCTATACATGTTAGTTTTTGGGGAATCGATGTTGAACGACGCTGTTGCAATCGTACTCACATCGACAGCACTCGAGGTGGCCCATCCAACGATGAGCTCACTCTCGACTGGCCGTACTTTGTGGGTGGCACTTACACGCTTCACTTTTGTTTTCTTCATTTCAGCTTTTGTTGGCGCCATCATCGGCTTCGTTTCTGCCTTGGTAAGTCGTCTCTTCACTATTGATGTCTATAGGTAATAGATGCTGAGGCATTTGAAAACTTTCATAGAAGCAGAAGAGAGGGGATTATTCGAAGTCGGATGTTTCTTTGAGCAAATCGGAGGCATTGAGCACTAAATTTTCTTGCAATTTTCCAATAAGTTCCTTTTTCTTTTTAGTAGATGTTTGTTGTTTTTTGCATTTGCCGGACCCCTCATGGAATTGGCTGTTTTGCATCAGTACTTTTCTTCAATACTACTCACGTAAATACAACCATTATGTGATGATGATATTAATTTCAGCTCTTTAAACATGTAGATCTCCGCAAAACGCCTTCTTTGGAGTTCGCTTTGCTTCTCGTGTTCGCTTATTTGCCTTATGGACTTGCAGAGGCTATCTCTCTCTCAGGTTTCACTTTTTTATCGCTTCAGTTGACTCTTAGGAAGTTTCCACAGAGAATTTATTTGTGCCATGCCATTTTTGTCTATTACTGCCAGTAGATTGTTGTTCGGCTCATCAAATTCTAAATATTTTCTGCATATCTGAAGTTCCCATAAACTTATGTCTTCTGAAGAGGCAATTGCTATGCAAGCATCAAATTAATCTGTAATTAATGAGCCACGTTTCTTTGAGTTTTCATTATTTCTTGGATTGATAAGCATCCTTTGAGCATATCCCTTTCAACATAATAGATTGCGGGAAGCAGCGTCTAGTGCCAGTCTCTTGACGTACGTATCTGAGTGATCCAACTTGAGATCGTTGTTGACATGCGCAAAGTATATGGTTACCCCAATTTAATATTTTCCACAAATCTTGAGATCCTTGTCTAAAATAGAAAAATTATATTGTTGTGAAGGAAAATGATTGCACAGATTGGCTTATTTTTACAGAAATACTTGCACTGAGTGTTAATGCTAATAAAAAGTTTTATGAATTACATGGCAATTGTTTATGAATTATTGTTTAGCTTGAAAATATTTCAATATTTCGTTTTCTTCTTACTCGGACATTAAAAAACACTTTATTTTTTCCTCATTCAGGCATTATGGCGATATTGTTTTGCTCGATAACAATGTCACAATATACACACTTCAGTATCTCTCCGGTCACTCAGATTACCATGCAACAAACGTTCAGAACTATTGCCTTCGTTGCCGGTACGTTCTATTTGCTTGCAATATTCTTTGCGTGCTACTGTTATAATTTATCGCTCATGAACTTGAACTGCAACAGATGGCCAAAGTTTCTGAGTTTTTAGGGTGTCACAGGCTTTCGCATTAGGGCTTACAATTCCAGGATCGTTCCGAGACTTGGCGTGTGCTAATTCCAACATATACTGAATTAAAAACGCACTAAACACAGGGAAAAAAGATTATCGGAATTCGAAAAGAAGAATGAGAAATATTGACGTTATAATTGAAAACACAAAGCGGAATTCTATCAATAACTGGGTACTAACGTACTGTTCTTTACGATATTACTGGAAAGCGCATTGACAGTTTCTCTTTTAATGAATTTGATGAACATACTCTTTTCAGAGACATGTACTTTTGCCTATTTGGGTATGGCATTGTTCACGATAAAACTTGTTTTTCATCCGATGTTCATACTTTGGAGCATAGTGAGTTAATCTTTTTACTCANGGGAGCGGAACCCTTTACTTTTGTACCTTTTCTCACTCTTTCCTAAGCACACTGTTGTGAACTATCTCAACTTTTCGTCGCTCTATGCAATTCTATGCGTTTATTACGGTTACCCGTTAAAATATATCATTTTATATTTAACGGAAGCTCACATAAAAGTGCTGCTATAGTGTGAGATGAAATTATAGTAGTCTACCTATGTGGCAAAAATTTCCTTCGAGAATGTCTACTCAATCTGATAATGTTACAATTTCGAAGCATTGTGGATTTGTTTAGTTGTTGTGCTTCATAAGTCGAGCGTTGAACGTATTCCCGCTATCATTTCTGGTCAATCAATGTCGACAGGTGCAAATTTCACTGAAGAATCAATTCATCATGTGGTTTAGCGGTAGGCAATTTTCTTTGTTATTTTCACATTCGTTTTGATGAAAAAAAAAAGAAAGAGATTCTAATGTTAAAGAGTGTTTTATGCTCGTCTTTTCTCTTGTTCAGTACAATTTAAATATTCTATTACGTAATACTTTAGCAATATAACGTTTTTATCTTTTTTATATGCTTCAATTATAGAAAGCTTCTTGTGTTTCGCCCTCTAACGGAAACTTTCTTTGTTTGGCGTTGCAGCATACTTATATTCTTTAAAATTTTTAGATAAAAAGAGAGCTGTTCAATGCTTTTGGGTTGTTGGAAGAGATTTTTCATTATGTTATTGTTCGTTTGAATGGGGTAGAAGTTATATTTAATCATTCGTTCGAGTTAGTAAATGCTATTTTAGTGGTGTTGAACTTTGGGATGCTGGGAAACTTCCGTCACCAAAACTGCACTCATAAAAACCATCGACCTCTTTGCCATATTTTCACAGGCTTTGTCAGAACAAACACTGGTTGTAAGAAGCTTTAAAAAGATTAACACCCTAATGAGTGCTGATCTCGTTAGCAGAATAAACTATAGACTAGATGTGGACTGCTCCGAGTTTTGGGCATTCGACGTATAATGGCAACGGCGATGATTGCCGGAGGGTAAATGAAATAGAAGTGATTGTGTTTATTGCCAAAGTGGTATTTGTGATAGAATTTTTGCAGAAACGAGAAAGTGAAGCGGATTTTTCTCAGACTCTGAGTTAATTGCTTGAAATTCGGAGCAAACAGTCATAAAATTTTGTGATGTTTGTGTTTTAAATTTTAGAAAGTTATCTATAAATCGTTGTATTATATCATTTCGTCTTCGTTATATTCTTGTTGTGCACTAATAAAACCCTATTAATTTCAAGCTTTATAAAGTTTTTATTCTTGTTGAAACTTTGAATGATTGAACGAGGATTATAGGAATGAGAGGTGCAGTTGCATTTGCACTTGCTTTGCATATGTCGATCGAAAATGAAACAACCAAACGAATGCTGTTAACGACCACTCTATTCATCACACTCTTTACGATTGTCTTTCTCGGTGGTTCGACATTACCTCTTATGAAGGTTATTTCTCGCTTTACGATTGATTTCGAAGTTATTCTTTTTATAAACAAGTAATCGCGTTAATCTGAATTTTCGCCCGCCCGCTTAAGTAGGATCCACTCTTTAATAGAGCCACCAGACAATGTAGAGAATAAAGGGATACCTTTTCACCAATTAGAGTCTTTTTTCGAGCATTACGAAAGGCAGAAGTTGCACGCTTCTGATCAGACGAGTGCAACAATTTAGATTAATAGGCGCGTGCTGTTTTCTTTTGAACATAATTAAGAAGTGTTGAGGTCTGTAGAGATATAGAGAAAACTTAAACTCAGATTGATATGCTAGTTAACTCGGATGGGTTAAGTGCAGCTCTTAACCTGAGCATTCAAGTTGAGAGACGTTGAAGCCGCCGTTGCAGGCAGAGTAAGTGAGGCGTGCTCCTTCTTGCTGTACTCAAAGTCGTCGCATCTGGGATGGATATGGGGAGAGATGTATTTCAGTTACACTAGGCTTGTGACAATTGAAGCTCGCACTTTTCTTCAAAGCGGGAAGAACGATAGTAGCAATTTCAAGCGATTAAAGCATCCGCCATTGACGAAAAACCCAAGTCTTCATACTTCAGTTAGATTGAAATGTTTAGCTGTTTCCCACCTTAGGTTATTTCTGGGGAGACCGGAAGAGATAATCACTGGTTTTATCTTTTACCCACCTTGCAGAGGCCGATTTAATCTGCGCTGTTCAATGAGCTATTGCGGTCGATTAAAGAGGTTAGATTAGTAGGTGAGACTGATGTAGAAACTCTGAGGAAGTTGCAGTTTTACTTCTTGTATATCATTTAACAAACTGACAAGAAATTTTAGATTCTTTACGAAGTATTCCCAGAACGTTCGGGTCCACAGAAGAAGAGAAGATCTCGACGCCGTAGAGAGCGAAAACGCAAGAAGTCACCGGTATTGTTGAGCAAGACACAGGAAATGGTGAGCATTTGCTATTCCGGATTATTTTCTTCAACTAATTCCTGTACCATGTTATAGTTTCATTCTTTCCATTCACTTCAGAGAAATTTGAATTACCGTCGTGGTTTGCATCTTCGGCTATTAGGAAAGCCTTACTACTTGATTGAGCTAGATGATAACTTTGCAGCTATAGGAGGAGTTTCTTGTAAGGGGTCAGCAGGCGATCCATATCATACGTGTCCAGAATCCTCTCCCCTTCCTTTCATGTCAATGCCCTCCCGTTTTTGAGGGGCAAGTTCGAAATGGATTTCCCTAGATCCGCACAGAAGTTCGAAGAAAACTATTAAAAAGTTGAAGAGGGTATATTGTAGGACTTCTTTCAAAAAAGTGCGAAATTGTAGGACTGATGGAACAGTACTGCTCAGGACTCACGAATCACGCTTATGGTGGAAGGCAATTATTGTTCGTAGGGTCAGTACAACCATTTTGCACCTTGAACCGTTGGAGGCTATTGAAAATAAATAAGATCTGGATTCGCGCAGCCTGCGCAAATCTTACTTAGAAAGTTTGCCGAATCCGCGCTGTTTTTAAGGGTCTTTCCTGCAACTTTGCTCACTGTAATATGATGTTGGGTCTGAAATATCTCGGCTGAGGTCACTTACCTTTTCCTCAACATTTTTGGCTAGCTTTGTCTTACACGAGTTCGTTGAATACAGCTTGCAATGAAGTGCTTGGATATGTTCCATGTTTTTTCAAATCTGTAAGCAGTCGAAGGGGAACGAAAATGGCGGTTTTTTAATCATCTGGATGGTTCATATCACCCTCCTTCCATCCTTGTATTACGATAATCCTGCAAAGGAGACGAAAAGACAAGTTAAAGAAGTAAGGACTTTCAGTTCATTTTCGATCAATCGGAGCAGATGACCTCAGCATCCGAAGACGTCAGCGCCACTTCACGGCGTCATGGCGTCAATGCTCAGCCGAACGTGGTGTCTCGGTTTAACGAGAGGTTCATGAAGCCATTGTTTGTGCGCAAATTCACCTCGCAGGTTATTTTCACTTCTTCCTCGAATACTAGTGGGGCTTTTGCCCATTGGGTTGGATCCGATCACACTAACAGCTCCCATTCCGAGTGAGTAGTTGAAATGCATTCGGGAGGCTGCCTTCCTGTCTACCGTTCTCTAGCTGAGGCAGCTAAGAGATAAATGCTAATTCAGGAACTTTTAAGTAGTGGTAAGCGTTCAAAACGCAAAGAAAATGCACGAATTGAAGTTGTGGTAATTATGCGCGAATATCAAATTATATGTTATTATAAATAAAATACAAAAAAAGCACAATCTCAAAGTTTTTGCGAAAAATGTTGCCGGAATTCAAATTCGCAGCACTGGTATAATATTTGGCACCTTGTAAAGTGATGAATGTCTATCAGAAACATAACTCTCAAGCTGGTAGCAAAAGTTATTGACTCATGATTTTCGATCGAAAATATGAGTCGCCGTACTTCCAAGAAATTAGAAGGGAAACATCCGTGTATGCATTCGAGCCCACTAACAATTATAGTACCTAACAGTTAAGATACCTAATTTGAGGGTTATATTCATGGTGTTAGGTATTCTTTTCATACGCTCAATATTTCGCGTGTTGTTTTCCTCTTTTTTTTGTTGAGTTCTGCAGATGTTTTAAGTAAGTGAAATAATTTGCAGGAAATGATGGAAAATCGTATGAAGTTGCGAAGTGTTGCATGTGAAGTACTCAACGAAAATCGAGGGTTAGTGGAGCGCGCAGCTGACGAATCTTCCTCTGACGAGCTTTTCGGCGTCGCAACTGATCCACTATTGTGATAGCACTTAACTGGTTATCATCATATATATGTGCTTTTTGAACTCTTCTAATATATGAGCCTACCATTAATCTGAACTAAACGTTTGCCATTCTGATAGTGGGAGGAGAGGGAGAGTTATTGTAGAGGTATATAATTTGCGCTTTTGTTATTAGTCATGCTTGCAGTCTGCATGTTCCGTATCATATTTTTCACAAAAAAGAAGAGCTTCTAGTCAGTTCAATGCACTGGAATGATGACTGTGGAAATCTTCTCGAGTTTTACTCGTCTATTTCAATTTTTTAAACTTTTTCTGGCTTAGTTAGAATTGCTTTAGTATTCCATTCCTCTCAAGTTTTTCTGCATACCTCCCCCCCCCCCCCCCCCCCCAACACTAAATGCGTTGTAATGCTTATATTTAAATAAGTAACGGCACATAATATGATGCAGCATTTGTATATGTGTGTGGTTTTTATAGCAGATACTGTGATTTGATTTCATTCCCCAGTATTAAAGGCGTTTCGATGAATACCTTTTGACTGTTTTATCCTTTCATCGTTTATCGATAATTAATACCGCTATTTTCCTTTATGCACCAACTTATGAGCAAGTGTGAAGAAAGTGGTGTAGCAGTTGGGTAAAACTCTGAGATAGTAAAAAGGGAGCGATGTGTAATAATTTTCCACCGTTTACCATATTAGAAGTAAAGAGAGGCCGGCGGGTAATAATTTTCCACCGTTTACCATATTGGACAAGTCGACCGGTCGACATGAAACACAGCGATCCCATTGGGTATTCTATTGCATTTCGAGAGTAGCGGCATAATGTCCTTGATATTTGATTCCGTTTATTCCTTTATCACAAATGATGATGGTTAGCACGGGCATGCCACTGATAATGCAGTTGAATTCCTTTCATTGGCAAAAACCAACGTTGTGAGGGAGTTTAATGTGCTCTTTTTGCTTTAGAATTGACTATTGTGGATAATATTCACTCATCTTTTTATGCACCAACATCCCATTTTCCTATCGTCTCGCGTTATACACCATCGGGCTTCCGGCGATTTCGTTTGAGTTTGCGTTGGACATCTCGAATATGTGGTATTGCCGTTTATGTTTCAGCTGACCTAGGTTTAGAGTTCGTTTTTTGCCTGATCTTTTGCAACTTGGCGTTGTAGATTGTTTATTCATTTACCCATCTTAGCATCTCTGAACTATAATAGGTTTGAGTCTGCCGTACCATGTTTCCCATTCCATTTCGCAAATTTTCTTTTTTTTTCACACTTCAATTCCCGTCTTTTTTTGGCAAGAAACGACACGAAAAGTCTGAACCTTTCCAACTAAACGTGCATTGATGACTACGACAGTTTGGTGTTGACAGGCTACATATTCATCCAGCTGTCCCAATGTTGGTGGTGTTTCAGTGTTTTATGGATCGATTCCAGAAATTTTATTCCGGCGCAATTGACTCTCTCAGACGTCCATGCATGGTGATTTGTAAAATTCTTGCATATATGCCTTAACTAGTTTCAGTGATCTCATTGAAGGTCACATCGGTTCGTATCACTATTCAAATTACCAGACGATTTGCTGTAATGCTTTCGTTTGGCATTTGCTGAGCTGTAATGACGTTGTAGAAAAAGCCAACTCGGACCAGTGGTTTCTCCCTAAAACGGCTGCATTGGCTGAGGACAGCTAAAATACTTAGTCCTGATGCAAACAATATATAAATATATATATATATATATATATATATATACTGTGGAATAAGGGATGATCTAAAGCGACAGGTCATTTGACGGAGTTTTATTAATGCAACACAGTACAAATACGGTCTGATAATGCGGTCCTGTGTAGATTACGGTGGTATTTTAATCAGTCAAGTGAGGAAACCATGAAAGCAGCAGTCAAGTGGGAATTGTTTCAAACATGGTCATCTTCCGTACGAGTTATGCCCATTTAAAATGTGATAAATTTGCATATGCAAATTTGTTCTACTTCATTTTGAAGGCTATCTAGGTTGTTTGCATATATGACTGCATATGAGGCATATTCCTGTATTGTTTTTTTTTTGCACTTACGGATATTTCATTTGTTAGATTAATATGCAAAGGGTGAAGACTGCCTTTTGAAATTTCTTCAGAATTGCATTTTCTATTTTAACTACTCTCACTCTGAATTCGAAAGCAAAAATTTAATCTACATTGTTATCTCAAGTCGTTTTTTTGTGGAATCAGTCAATCCATCATGGATAAAGTTTACAAAAGTGACATGAAATTAGCAGCTTCAAATGTTTATTCATTTATTCATTCTTCAACTTATAGATTTTATGGAAAAAGTTTTCCACTCCGGAACTAGCTGGTGCAGATGACGAATTTTGTTCGTGTTTTTTGATTCATGGATTTGATAATCTATATCTTTTGCGCATCCATTCCGCTCTTTGAAATCCTTGGAGGGCAGAGGAATAGAAACTTTAGAACTGACTTCTTCTGCCGGGTTCCTGTTGTCGGTGGCAATCAATTTAGACGACTTCCTCGATCTCGTTCATACTCGTTCCGACTGGAATTCCATCTTTTTTGAGTGGATCCATCAGAGAGTTGCCCATTTGTATTTCGGAATCCAAAATTCGAGGATGGAGGAGGGGAGGAGAGAATGAAGATAGGAGTGATTGTATATGACTCGAATCGTAACTTTGCACTATCTGTAAATACGTTGACCTTTTGGAAGTAATCGATGGCCGGCCATAACCCTCAGTACATTGGGATGAGGGGATATTATTAGCAGTGCTATATTTCACCTTTTTTGATGTCTTCAAAACGTGCATCCGCGGGAAAATCTCGTTTTTGAGACAATTTAACTCGACTGGCTCAACTGTTCTGTGGAAGTGGAATGTTTGAGAAAAACCCTCGTTTATGGTTTGTGCTTTCATACATTAAAAAAAGTGAACAAAGTTCGTCAGTTTACACGGAGAACAACCAGATGTAGGTTGTTGCGTGTCTAGTTGCGTTTAGTTGTGTAGTTCGTACCTTGCACATTGTACCGTATCCACTCACATACTGTATACCGAACGTATAGCCCAAAATACCAAACGAATATTAGATGTTTTATTGCTCACATTGATTATACTTTTCTATTGTTCTATGCATTTCTTTGTTCTTATATTGCATTACCGATGATTAGACAGGTTCCTTTAGCTAGCTGTGTTTTTACCATTGGCGTTGTTGCAACAATGTGCTGCCGGTCTTTGTCTGAGGCTTGACAATAAGTATAGACCACAGCTTGAATCGATGTTGCTTCCCTTTCTTTTGCCTCTTCTCACCTACCTTTTTATTATTTACTTTTTTATTTAACCTTGTTGAAGAGTATGAAAGACGTTGAGTGGAAAGTGTTGTATGCTTGGAAAATATTTCCTATATCTATTTTGATGATTGCTTATGCTTGTTGTTCTGATTGCACAATTATGTGACTCTTGCTGATGAAAAGTGGACGAGGTATATGTTGGACAATTTTTCATTCCTCTCATTTCTCTATATTATGAATTTTTTTATATTGAAGAGTATAGAGTTATTATTTTCGCATTTATACAAATCTGTGATGCAATTAGAGGTTTGTTTTTTTTTTTACAGAAATCTTTTTTATTAATTGCGGAAAAGGGTAACAATTTGCTTGCTGTTTATATATGATATTTGTTTTTCCCTTAAATTCTTTCAATGAACTCACCAATTGAAACGTAAATGATTTGCAATTATTTGGATAGTGCAAATGCAAACTCATAGTTGTTGATTGTGATAGTGAATAATTGTCGAGTGGAAGATATGTATGATTTTGTTTATTTCTGTGCTGATCACTATTTCTTTCGATGTAATTTCTCATTCACTTTCGCTTTCGACATCTCTCGAATGCGTCTATTTGAGCAGAAATACGCTGAAATTATAGTCGATATTTAACGAAATTTAGTATCGTGTAACGCGATTATTAGAAATACTCTGTGAAAAGGGGTTCACATTTCGATGCTGCAATATTATAGTTCATGGACTTCATCAATTCGAGGCTATGATGGGAGAGAAGCAATTTAAATTTTAGGCAGTGTTTCGAAACAAAACAACAGACAGGCTCACAAACGAGGTCGCAAAATCACTTTTCTAGTTCATCCAACATCGAGTCTCACTTATCATCATCTAGTAGAATGGTGATGAAAGGTAGATATTTAGTGGATGCTATGCAAATGATTTCAATCATAGAAATTAGAACACTATGGATGGGAATGTTGGATGGAGGAGATGAGGTGGAGTTGCCGTTCTCTGTAGTGCCAGGAAGGTGGAAACTGTAGAAAAGGGAATAGCAGTAGATCTTAAATAACGAATGGTATATTGTTAGGAATGTAAAGTTGAAAATGGAATAAAATGAAAATAACTCACCGTCATCAAGGCACGAAGAAGCGATGCAATGTTCAAGAGTATTGTCCACTCGTCTCAACAGCCAAGGCACAAAGTCATTTTCGAGTTCTGCAACTGTTTTCATTTGAAAGCCGTTCAATATATCTTACGTAACGCCAATTTATTTGTTGATTGCTTTTATCTGTCACAGCTGTTCTTTCTCACATATAAGGACTATAGGTATGCGCGTCTATGAATGAGTTGAAACCGTTTGAAAGAAGCGGACAAAACGCTGCGAAATTTTGAGCTTTTTAGATCGAACTTCATTGAGTGGTCAATCGTTTAGGAATTGGAAAATTTTTACACTAATCTAGTTCAACTATCAAATGCATCATTCTTCTGTACGAAGGTTTTTCTTCTTTTTTTTTTTTCTCGATAAGAAGTAAAGATGTCAGATTATTTTCTCATTTATATCTTTCATACGCTTTTATAAATTCACTTTAAAAAAAATGTAATATGAATTGTAAGATGCGGATAATCCTCAAAAGTTAACGATAGAGAAGGGGAGAGTACAAAAAGCACTACCGAGAAGGCTACGACTCACCTTATTTTATTGAAAGTCCGACGATTACATCCATCAGGTTTTACAACAGCATTTTGAAAGCTTTTGGGAAAACACTACAGCACACTCAAGTCATTGAGCTATTCGTACTACAATGCAAAATGCGTCAATATTAAAAGCTACTAATCATCCGAGTATATTGTATCTAGGCAAAGATCACAGGAACGTCTCAGCTTGAAGTTGTTTATGCTTCGATCAAACACTAGCAAAAGTTATGAGATAGGAATTAGAAAACTTACCTGCAAGTACTAATTTACCTGCAAGTACTAATTTCTCCTTCAAAGATTTCGTATGCAGCTGCCGTGTATCTGCAGCGACATGTCTTACGCTTGCTCTCTCTTCCACAAGACCACTTTCGACAGCCTTCTGGATTGTGCCACCAATCAACCGGTCGACCATCTTGACAGCGATTTGTGCGCTTTCTCGTTTCTCATACTCTCGAATTCTCTCCTCTTTCTCGCGAATCTTTTCAGCCTATGAAAATTAAAGTTCAATTCATGGTTGTGAAAAATGCTCAAAAACTTTTCGATAATTTTTTCGGTGTTGTTTGAGAGAATTAGAAAAGAGAGGGGGACATCGAAATGAAAACGCTTTTGTTTTGATATTGATCTAATATTGTTGATATAACAGGTGGACTAACATGCATATTTTTCGTTTCATCGATCTCCTCGATGAGTTTTTGAGTGATTGTCCTCTCATAACTGAGCTCATCGATGAGTTGCGATGTTTTTCTTGCCTCCTCTATGCAGCGTTCCTCTTCAACGAGTGAATCAATCGCCGAATCAAGAATAAGTGTGATCATCTCGTGTACGATTGCTTGCACATGCTCATCGAAACTCTGCAATGGATATATATCCAACCTGAGTCACTTGATCGACGAGATTTGCATCCACATTTATACTTAAAGTGAATTAGTTTTCGTCTTTCGTTTCTATTACGATATTATGTATAAGTTACAGTATATTACTAGGGTCTAATGATCATTTTTGCTGAACTCCTATTTACTTCACATTAGAATGTCAATATTTTGGTGTCACATACATCGGCAGTTTGTACGAGTGCATCGCTTCTGCCATAGATGCCAGCCGACGTAGGTGGAGGAGTTGTCATAACTCGACGAATAGCAGTGCGACGATCTGCTGCTGCAAAATCTGAAATTGTCGTTTGTTGGAATTTGCTTCAACTCACGAGTACACAGTGGAACTAGAGATTTCTTTTTAAGATGGTGGAGGTGGGAAGAGAATTTTAAAATGACTATAGTTCAAAAACACAGTTGCACGTTCAGTTTTCTGCCTCACTTTGTCTTTAGCATACGCTGAACATTTTTTTAATTGCCTCTCTGATGGTGACCGGCGGTTTTAATGAAAATTGCAGATTCCTTGCCATTTTCAGCGCATTTTTAGTAGCTCTAAAGTTTCGCCGAATATCTTCGTATTTTTTGAACCAATGATAATATTCGTCTGGTCTACTGCACTACAATATGCAATATTTGAGAGTCGACTCAAAGTGTTGCGCACATTTTGCTCGCGTTAGCGTATCCACAGGGATGAATTGAACATTTCTAAAAGCGGTTCGGTTCTTCCCAAATCCACTTCTATTGGCCCATTTCTTGTCGATCGCCATATTTCTGGAAAGTTCATTTGATCGTATTTCATCTGGAAGTAATTTCGTGATACCGTCGTCGAGTAGCACTCTGTGTTTAGAGAGATGTTCATATCCGGCCATAGAAGCGAGACGTGATATGCGCGATAGTTTTGTGGTATGTGCCTCAGCACCCTCTAGCGGGTATCGGCTAAGGCCCATACTTAAGCGATTCCTGTAATTGTAATATTCGACAACCTTTTGAAGTACAAAATGTCTATGAATATAGAATGTGAAGTCAATCTTTTAAATCTGTGTGAAGTGATTTTCACTACAAATAAAGATTCTTGAAAGCATTTCTGTTTAACAATTATGCACCAATCAATGAAACAATTGGAAAAGTATCATAGATAATGGGTTAGAATGTTCATAGTGTTTAGTTTGTGGGGGGTTTTTTTTCCTTGACTTCAGCCAAAAATAATTTTTATTTCTCTCAAGCGAATTTTGCAAATCAATAAACAAAAGCAATCATCGAAATAATTGACAAACCTGATGACGTTTGCACGGAAACGCTTTTCGTTCTCTTTTTTGTGGATTTCTTTACGGATTCGCTCTTGCTGTGCTCTTCTATTAGCAGCTACAGAACCACGACAGACACGCGGGTCAACCATTATATTGTATATTTCCATCACTGAAAGTGATATACGCCTATAACGCTTATGACTTGAATCACTTGAATAAAAAACACGCTTATGCATCTCTCACAATATGAAGATAGAAATTAGCAGGAACATTAAGGAAAAAAGAATTGTTTCTCTGCTCGAGTCATTTAAATAAACCAGTTCTTACTTTTTGGCCATAATTGCTAGAGCAGGTCATAGTATATGATAGGTTGGTCACTTGTCCTTTGAAATGATTTCCATAGTCTGCTGGTAAGACTGCAGCACATATCTGGAAACCCATCTCGAAGTAATGGGTGATTAAGGGGTTGTTAACTAAAATCACTGAGAAGAACGCTAAACCATAACAAATGCAACATTTAAATCAATTAAGGCAACATTCGAACTAATTTGTAACAATTGAGAGCAAACAACGAACTGCATGATCGCATAGTTAAATAGGTTGGCTAATCAATACGTCGTTCATAAGTGCGTATAGGGCGAGTCTGACAGACGGGTGCCACGAAGGTGAGATGCAATAGTGGTGATCTTTATGCGTGTGCTTGTGCTTTGAAGTTTCCGGGGCGGTGCTAAGTGGTTAAGTGCCTTCTGTGATGTGCAGCATTTGAAGCGGAAATATAAGCTGTCTAGGAAATTATTCGAGCGTTCCACCTTTTAAGCAATCCCCCCTAGCAACAAATAAGCGCAGCAGTCACATTTATTTACATAACAACCTAGCAGCCAGCCACTATTTAGTTATATGCAAATTAAGTAGTGCATTAACAATATGGTGATTCTCGTTTTCTTGTAGTTTTGTTTGGATACTTTGTTTGTAGAAAATAAAACGTGCTGTATCATAGCTGTTTCTGAATCGTTGACTTGAATATGAATAAAATCTGGTTGTTTGTTTTTCCAATTATCTATAGGTGTCTACGAAGTAGGTGTGAGGGTATCACCTCGAATACTGTTACTCTGATTTTCTTTAAAGCAGAAATAATAACTGGGTTCGATGTGCATGTATTTTGCAGTGATCTTTTTGCTGTTTCTTCTTTTTTTCTTTTTCTTTTTCTTTTCTTTTTTTGCAGTGGCATTATAGAATGGGCATAGTTGAGCATATTGCCAAAATTCGTCATAATTTACATATGCGCTCATTTGGTAATTGCTAGATTTGTGGCAAAGTCATTAAGGAACGGTAAACGATCAACAAAAATTGTTGACTTTTGTGTAGAAACACTCATTGAGTACGATCGCAATATATTTTAACCAATCGGTCATGAGTTAATTTGAACACAAATCTCTTATAGATCTCCTACTTTTGTCAGAAATCGATGTATTTTATACTATTTCCTTTTTTTTCAATTTTCAAAGATTTCACTCAAACACTTTTATATTACAATTTCTTCAATTTGATTTCGCAAAAAAGCAGAGGGTACAGTAACATAGTGCAAAAATGCAATACAATAAAAAAAAAAACAGGGAACCATAATTCAGCAAAATATTAATTCAGTTGAGTGTATTTCTTAATTTGTATACAAACACTTGTTCGCGGCTGCTATGGTATGAAAAATTGTTTTTTGGCCAGCCATTATATAAAAGCGGAAGGATGTAATGTGTAAGCCGTAAATCGACGACTGCTTGCATTAAGTGACGTTTGTCAGGGTAGATGGAATAGCCGTTTATATGGTTTGCGTTGACGATCACGTGACATTCGAACGATGCCGAACATGTTGTGTCATTGATTGCTTCCGGTTGTTCCGTTAGTGCTGTCACTGAACTGAATTGCACTCGGTGATTATAGCCAGGATGGAGATGTCATAAAATCGCATCGCAGATGAGACTCAACAAGGTAATGCTGCTACGGAAACAGTATTTCTAGCATTTGATATGAATTCCACTTTGCACTGGAATCGAATTAATCATTGCATTTCGTTCTCTAGATATTTGTATTCGCACGAAGCATCAGCAGAATGTTCCTCGTAGGGTGCGACAATATGTGTCCACTAAGATCTGGTCCTAAAACTTTAAAATCCTTTTGCCTATCGAAGAACTGGAAAATCGAAACCAGGAAAACCATTGGAGCCTAAAATACGATTGAAGGTGAAATTGTAAACTATTGGAAGGTTGAGCTGGTTGGTACTCGAGAAGCATGAATGACAATTGAAAATTACTTAATAGCCGATATAGATGAAAACCGACAATTGTTATTATTTAGAAGGGAAGTAGATGCATGCCGATATTCCATCTATACCGTCTGTATTGAATGATCGAAATTAAAGGAAACTTTGTTGAAGAAATTGGCCTATATGGTAAACTCGGAATGGTTGAATGAGGGGATTTTCAAAGGGAAGATGCTGCCACATTGCAAGTCGTTTGTTGAGCCGAGCAATGAGGAGCAGTCGAAATCAGAAGTTGTTTGGTGTGGGGCCATTGAAATAGAGGGCATAAAAGGGATGCCATCGGACGCTGCGCGCTTGAGTGCATGAGCTCGCCCTGAAATTAGGTTGAAACGCTAAAGCGTATCGGGGCCAAAACGTAGCGCACATAACGCATCGCATTTTGGTACACATATGGACAACGTCGCTTTGCAAAGGATAGCCAGTGGTCACTGAGTCGTCATGGTATTTCATTCAGCGGCTTTCCTTCTTCTCGTAATACGTATGTCCTTTCCTCTTCGATTATATTTCTTTTTCACCGTAGAATGGTTATTCTTCGATCGTGAATGTCTTGTAAGAAGTTGTTGTGCATAGAAGAAAAATAATAGCAATACGAAGGATTTTTAGGTACCTCGTACGAAGGTATTTTTAGGTACCTTGATTATTTAGGTACCTCATATGAAAGGATTTTTAGCCATTTTTTGCATAATACGAAATGGCATATGAACCGACTTTATCGTCTCTTTCATCCTTCCATCTTTCCTCTTTATTTTTAAGTATGATTTCAAATACAAACATATGCGCTATAAGCAGATAACTTGCTACGAACACTGACGCTATTCATGGCATAGGCGTTTGTTCGAAATAGAATGTACCAGTACAGATTTCATCCATTTTCCTATAATTTCAGCAGATATGCAAAAACTATTAGAAAACTAGAATGGATAGTGAATATGTATTGAAGAAGTTGTCGCGTTGTCGACAAATACAACTTTTGATTATTGTTGAAGAGTGTGGATGTAAGTGGGAGAAGGGGAAAGAAGGAATTTAAAACCCTTTTGTGAGCAGTTAAATGACTATGAAGGCATACGTATATTGAAAGATAATAGTGCATAATGCGAAAATCATTCAATAAAAAATTATTGTAATCGATTCAGTGCTTCATCAAGTGGAAACATTATTAGAGTGTAAGTTTGATGGCAACAACTGGTGCGGTTGGCTTTCCGATCCAGCTGATCAGTGGAAACTCACTACAACAACGCACGATAACGATATTCCGTTTAACTTACAAGAAACAGGTAGGCCAGTTTTGTTTGCACTCATATGCTTGTTTATTCGACTCTAACCAATTGTGGATTTGTTCTTTATTCTTGTGGTTATATCCGTCATCGTATCAGATTTGATTATGTATCAAGACTCGTTACCTAACTTAGTTCTTCGAGATTCCTAGTCTCGCCGTCAGCTCATTTATTTCCTCAGATCCGTTAAACTAGCAGCTATTTTATTGCCTTAGGACGTGCAAGCTCGAAGAGGTGATAGGTGCGAGTGATAGGTGTACACATCGATACGTTTATTTGACTTGTACGAGTGCTGAATTAAATAGGAATTGGCATCGATGAAGACAGCCTCGAAGAAACCACACGGTTTGGTGGTATGTGTGCTGATCACATAGCTCAGTCGTTATCCCATACTCGTCTCTTATTTGAAGGGAATAATTGCATGAATGTAGCTCTAGCCTTTCTTTCCCATTCACTAACAGACATCATTTACACCCCTTCCTTTCCCACCATGTCTTCCTCTATGAAGCTATTTTTTGATTTCCCAATTTGTCTTTAGCAGTGCTGTCTTTCTCTGCTACAATTTAGTTCAGGTGGAGCATATGCGTATACTCAAGGGCAGAGCTTTTCGAATGGAGAGAATCGTCTTGTAAGTGTTTCGGTGGATTCACTTCCGCAAGGCTCACTCTTCATCTTTGCGTATCGCAAAAGTGCCACTCCTTCTCTTGATGTATGACTATTTCCGTCTTTTTTTTTTCTGCTCTGCATTCTATTAGATCTCTATCCGCCAATAAGGTAGTTAGTAGCGATTGAATGAGAGAAATATGCTCAACCTTTTCAGTGGACAGTGAAACTTCGAAAAAATCCATTTGAATTTTCGGGCACCTATGAATATATTATTTCGGCTTACTTTCCAAATATAGGAGCACATCTTCTTGCCCTACTTGCTACTGCTGACTAAGCTTTGTTAAGATTTCATTTTGCTGCTATTCAGCCAAGCTAGAACGATAAAGACGGCCTGGTGGCGCAGAGATAGAAGGGAGATGGGTTTTATCGAATTATTCTTTTCTGAATTACATCCGAATTTCTCTGAATTTTTCGAATTGCAATCAAATTAAAGCAGCAGACAAGAGCATAGAAAGTTGATGGCGATTTTAACCCTACAATGTTTCAAACAATTATCAATCGCTTAAAAATACGTCTTGTCAACTCTTTGTCTAAGTCTATTTTCAGCGATGCTCATATTATATAAATGCCCTAACTTTTCATCCCATAATTTCTAATGAAGTGCATTTCGATATGACATTTCGAATGTACGTATTATGTTTTTTGTTAGCCATTTAGAGGGCAAATTGGTTCTGTTTGGGAGATTTTTGAACTCGGATGATCATATTAATATGCAGCAATTCAAAAGTAATAGGTCTACTACGGTTATTAAAAAGCAATGGCTAAAATAGTTGCGTTAAAGTGATAGCTTATCTGATAACGTATACATTATGAGGTTTACATGTTGGAAAATTGTAAACTTCCAGAAATTATGTTCATTAAACTTTTATCAACGATGTTTAGATTTGCCTACTACAAACAAACGACGATTTGATTTGTTTGGACACCATATCGGGCATTAATCGTGAGCAATGGACTCGACATACTGTAACGGTTCCGCCACAGCGGATGCCATTCAAAGTGCGCAATTTCCCATTTCATTTTTATAAAGCGAAAATTGGGATTTTAGTGCGCTTCTTAGGTCATTTGTAGGGGTTCTTCTGACTGTTATCGTTACCCCGAGATGAGGCCGTTTAGTGTCACAGAGATCCAGAAGACACTGCCTAGGGACAGCAACGATCTTGAGAGTTTGACCATATTTGTGAGCTTTTTCTAACAGCCCTCATGACGAATTCAAATTGAGCAAATCACAGGCAAAAGAAAAAAAAACGCTATAGAATATATTGGCCAAGAATCAAGCCAAACAATCTACCATGTACGATAAAGACGTTTTCCAAGTTTGCATTATTCAAGCGCATTTATAATGACGTTCGTATATTCATCATTTCGATGCTGTTTTAAATGTAATTTAACGCTCAAATTGTGTAACTGTTCGACAGAAAAAAGAAGAGGAGAGCAGACAGGGCAGGAAGAGGAAACGGGAACAGAGAGGAGAGGAGAGGGGGACCAATTCTTACTTCTGAAATTCGGCGGCTAGTTAATGCGGAATCAAGCTGTCCTCGTCGTTCCCAGCACTATGCGGCATCAGTCTTTGAACATTTCAGGTGGTGTTACGTGCCCGCAATTTGCGCGCTAAGTCGGATGTCGTTGCGATCAATAGTGTTAAACTCATGACGTCACCATCAAATCTCGATGAAAACTTCGAAGAGCGATCATTCGAACAAGCCTTCACGTTGGTCTTATCGCCTTTACTTCCTTATATTCAACTAAGAGTTATGATTATGTTAAAGGGTGTCTTTATTCAGTTGTTTCCAACTGAATAAATCTCACTATTCGCTCATGAGTGTAGTTATGAGCTAGAGGCAATATGCGGAGATTCTTTCTTTTAAAATATGCGTGCACTGGTATGGTATTGGCCAAGAATATGAGTGCACAAGTTTGCCTGAATTCTAGCCATTAACTTCAATCTGAAAAATTTCTTCATATTTAAATATTTAAAAATTGCCTTTTGGCAGTATTAAGGATACTTTCTTTTTGAAAAGCGAGCTTTCGTTTTGCGATATCAATAGTACCACACGAAAAGATTGTTATAAAATTGTGAAATAATTGAACGATTTTTTTTTATTCAGCATTGGATCTCGTTCGCCTCTTCATATACGAAAAATACATCGAGGAAGCAATGCAAAACACTATGCGAGCGAGACATTTCGACCAAATTCTAATCAGCAAGGTGATCAGCCTTCAAAAATTATCTCACATTCTTAATACTGACACTTTGGATGGTCGTAACAAATAGAACACCCTTTTTTAAAAATCCTATTTAATCTGCACGCAGATAAAAATTCGTTTTATTGCTGTTTAGGGTGATTTCAATGCTTTCTGATGATATATAGGAAACTAATATTAGGACGATTTAAAGGATTTAGATAGCAAATGGGAGACAACTTTCCTCTGATTCAAATTGTTGATGAATAGTGAGTACGAGAGACCTTTATTAAGTGAACCCCCACTTGGGAAACAAACTGCTTTTAGGACAAAAGAAAAAGATAAGAGAGAGCCAAAATATCTAGCAGTAGACAATTTGCTGAAACGTTGCTCAATAAAAAAGTTAACATGCAGTAACTGCTCTACACTTTGTTCTACCCAGTGTATTTTTATACACCCTGATGTGCATCTTAGTGTCGTATAGACTATGAAGATAGAACGCTTCTCGGTCGCATAGGCATTTCAAGCAACGCTTATTTGAAATAAGATGGCCATCAGATCGTGCGCGTAGCAACGCACAATTTTTCCTAAGCGTATTTTCTTAATCATGTTCTCCTCTATACGATATATATTTTAAGATTGTTTCCATATTTTTTCGTTTCTAGAGATGGGTAATTTGAATGAGTTGGGAACAGAATCACATAAGGCGGTTGGCTCGAAGGAGATGGTCACCGGCTCATGCTATGCAGTGAAATGCACATTTCTAGGCTCGTCGTGCTCGTGGTAATTCCAATCTTTATGTTTCTTTTACGGACACTATTGCTTTCGTCACCATTTTGCTTCCGTATTTATTTGTATGGCAAAAAGACGAAATGCGTTTTTAAAGGCATCCCACATTTGGGTTTTTTTTTTTGAATACGAAGAAGCCTCAATGGGTGCTTTTTTTAATCATATTGTTGTTAATTAGTGTAGTTTTATTCCATGATGGCATTGAACGTCAAAATGAGGGAATTTTTTCCCAAAAAATATTTTCTTAGTACAATCTATCTAATATACTTGGGCATAATAGAGATTTCTTATTACTTGACACTACAGTAATGATATTAATAGAAATTTGTTGAGTGGGAGGGGGTGGGGAGACCGGAAGGAGGACGGGCGGAAGTCAAAGAATCAGGTCAGTTGAATGAAAAAATTGCTATAAGAATGTGGCATAAACTTACACTTTTTCTTTGATGATTTTTCAAGCTTGTGAACGATGGATTTTTGCATTACTTAATAGATTTTAACTGCTTTCCCTAATAATTCATAATTTTTTCTTTTAATGTTTAAAAAAATGGGTTTTTTCTCACAAAATTCTTGCTTCTAACTAATATAGTAATATTCGGGAAATGTGTAATGGTTAAAGTAATATGATATTTTGATGTAAACAGTGCTAAAAGTTTCTAGGAAATAGTAAATTTGCTTCAAAATATTAGATACTAGCATAAAATTTTTCTGAAACCTTGGGAAATAGGCAAAGAAGGGCAATCCACTTTCCCCATCCCAGTTTCTCTCCATACAACGCACACCATTCCATCACAACAGCTTGACTTATAGGAAACTGGGAAAGAACTGGCAGCGATTAGAAGGGAATTTAGCAATCGATGCAGAAGGCGAAGACTCAGTTATCAGTGAGCCATTCGTTGTACCGATTGGAGCATTTTTTGAGATGGACGTTTGGATGAGGTTAGCCAATCGATTTTGACCTGTTTCGATTTGCAGAATCCTGAAATTATTCTGTATAACGTCATCTATTTGAAAGTACAAAAAATCCTCTTATAGACGGATCATGCAGTGTGCTAAATATGGTTTATTGTAAAAAGGGGACGGTACAGTGAACGATTTAAGCCACATGGCCATTGCATTACTCATTTCTTTTTTAGATGTGTAAATTGTGAG
This sequence comes from Baylisascaris schroederi, assembly GCA_006503575.1. Lineage (NCBI taxonomy): Eukaryota > Metazoa > Nematoda > Chromadorea > Rhabditida > Ascarididae > Baylisascaris > Baylisascaris schroederi. The sequence goes on from QEWY01001293.1 coordinate 2,995,244, forward strand.
TTATCTAAAAGCAAGATAAACCCATTTCTTTTGTTCGATTTCAATTGTTTTCTACAAGAACAATTTTGCGACAATGGAATTTCAAGCAGAATAAAAATTACGATCTTCCTATATGTTTTAATTTTGGTGGAAGTATCTCCTCAATATCTGCTATTCGCGTCAAGGTCTTGGCAAAAAAAAACTCGTGAGAGGAGGGGGGGGGGGGGGGGGNGGGTGGGCAAGTTATTACACGTCTTCAGTATTTTCAACATTCGTTGTATTTGTTTATTTTAGTGCATTTCTGTGTATACACGTACACTAACTATTCTCTGCACGGTAAATCATTTAAAATACTGCAACAATTTAATAGGAGCTTTCCAATTATTGGTGTTGACATTTTAAGTGAAGAGTCGAGGCTTATCATACTTGAGCAAGCGCATTCCGAAGAGAGTGTAATATGGACAAGGAAAGGCCTTTCGGGTGGCAATGGTTGGCATCGATTGCGAGTACCGATCAGAGCTTTCACATATCCGACGCGCGTTCACCTCAAAGCAATTATTCCACCGAACAATTTTATCACCGTTTCGAATACGAAACTCGTCAATAAAGATGGCAATGAAATTGGATGCGGTGAATTGTTTCTTCCTTATCAATATTCTAGTAAGGGCTTTATTCACAGAAAATAAATTTATTCTGCATACTTAACAGTGGGGAGGTATGTGAGCTTTATTGCAATTTAAATAGGTGCAACTCCCACAATGCAACTTCATCATAACATATAAGCTTTGCTGGTGTGCACTGTGCTTTGTTGTTTTGTTTTGTTTTGTTTTTTTGTTTTGCTGAATATTTCTAAATTTTTCGGAAGTTTTTTAAATGCCGTATTCACGTTATGTTGGTATTTTATAGGGTATAGAAATTCCCAAAAAAAGAAAATAACAAAGGTTTCACAGATTATACGAGAAAAAAAAGATCTACTCATCTCAAGAAAGGTGTTCTCGTCTCATAGATCAATGGATTTTTTTTCCTTTTTTTTTAATTCGTCGAAAGTCTCCAATAAGATGAATAATCGTCTTTCATTTTCTTCGAGCAAATTTTTTACATTGATATCTATTCATCGTTTTTCGTGTTTCTAACTAAAAAAATGGGAAATTCCCATATCCTTTTATTATCGAAATATCCATACCTATATTCTCATTCTTTTTTTCTTTTTTTTAAGTTGACATGTGTACTTACTATCGAATAATTGTGAACCTTTGAGGAACACTTTGAGCAAAAAAAAAAGAACTTTATTCAGCCTGTTTGTGTGGTTTTGCTTTGTTCCACTAGCTCATGAAGTTTTTTTTTTTCAGCGCGTATTACTGTGTTGACTTCCATTTTCTTTTCAATTCAGTTTTAGGAACAGATTTGTTCCCTATCGAGCCGCAACATATTGAACCACAGAGGCTAACTGCCTATCAACGGATTGCAAATGGAACGGTATGCGTCTTTTGTTTTGTTTTTATTTTTTCTCCATCACTTTTGTAATTCCAAACCTCCTTCACTCTCTATTTGATTGAATTCCACTCTAATATTTCGCTTGTCACTTTTAATTTTATATGTACATTTTTTTTTGCTGACTGTAAGTAATCATTGGCTCTATTCATCCATAAGCGCGTAATGTAATCTAGCAGCGCTGTTATGGCAGCTAATTATGTCACCTATTTGTTGCCTAAATTTTATTTATATAATTTCTAAGAATATAAATACAGTTTAACACATTTTATCGATTATCTTATTACCGCTACTATTTCAACTCAAAAATTTTGTAGTCTTACCCGCGGGTATTTTCCTGTGCGTATGCAAGTTTGTGCCTCCTTCCTCTCCGATGATTTCAACTCGGCAACCACTGAAGCCTAGACTTGCGAAATTTACTGGGTCGAATTTAGGCTGGTTTCCATAGTTCCGCACTATACGAATGAATCAGCAACATCGAACGAAGTTATAAATGCTTAAAAGCGCGAAATATTTGTATATGGCTGAACCATTTTACAATTTGTTAGAAATAGTTTTACAATCAGTTGGATCGAAAAAAAAAGATTTCTTTTTTTAGAGGATTTCTATGAGCCGTCGAATCATTTCAAAGATGAATGCATCATTGAGTACTTTTTATTATATATCTGTCGGCAATTCGTGACTTTTTTGAAGGGGTCGTTAGGCGATATGAAAAGAACGACAATCACAAAGGCGCATAAAGCAAATTCGGTATCGTATTCGCATATTCGCCCCCAAATTGCCCACCGAACTCAACGACCAACAAGTACTTATAGCAACGACAGTTTGATACTCGTCCCATCCTCGTCATTATCTTCTACGTTCGATCCTGCCAAATATCATTTTGCAACACCTGCATCTCATCATTCAGTTGAGGAGTCAAGCTTCCTGACACGGTCATCTATAAGCAACACTCTACACCCATCACGTGGAAAGCTTTCTAATTCCATTTCAAGTGGTGATTCAACGAGCGCATTGCTTGCAACTCCAGTTCATGGAGAGGAGATTATCTCGTCTAAAAATTCTGTAAGCAATAACGTCGAAAGCGCTGTTGCCGCCGATGGTACTAACGGTCAGGAAAATATTGCTATCAGCAGGAGCATTGGTCAACATCTAGCTATTATTGACAAAAAAGTTGTGGACAGTGAAGCCATAAGTGGGGGCAGCTCGAGCTTTAATGCGAATGGGAAACCGTTTATTGCAAGTAGTAGGCCAATCGACTTCAGTGAGAGAGCCGTTGACTTTGGTGGAAAGCCAGTGGATGCTAGGAGAATCACTGATGACGGAAGTGGGCTTGCAAATAGTAAGCCAGCGGTTTTGACACGTTTGGGAGCAGGATCAACCTCGTTGAAACAGTGGGAAAACTTAAACTCTATTGGAGGCAGCAGACTGTCGACGGCTACTGCGACGAATATGGCTTTCGACGTTGGTAAGTTGTCTGATATCACGAAAGTATTGTCGAGAATTGGTGGTCAACCCGTATTGGAGGGACAGTTGCGCAATCTTGCACGACAACTGGGATTCAGTCATATCACTGGAGAACAGGTAATAATGCTAGTCTATCACGTTTGCGGCTATCTCAATGGTTTTTTTCATCCACCTTAAATCGCTAGCCGGATTATTGTTGCATTATTCGCAGACTTAAGTATTTTTTAGTCTTTGAGTTCATTTCGTGAACAAATTCTTCAGCAGTTCACGCCTGTTACTGATTTCTTCGTGGATTTCATTTACACTAATAGCCACCGAACGACGATGGTTGTGGATACAAAGCAAAGCAACAATCTGGTGTTGCCCCAACTTGTTTTTATTTAGGTGGAGGGAGGAGGAGGGGAAGGGAGAAGAAATGACCCATATCCCAAAATCCCATCAGTTGACTTATGATCTGATCCACAGCCTATCCTAAAATCAGGATAATGTCAAGGTGTCGTTAAGAAATGTATCGTTGTTGCTTTTTTGGAACCTTAGTTTAGACATCTGAGCTTTACCTCATCAGTCGTTCGAAGCAGTATATAAATCTGCGCTCCATTTTTGCGCGCTTTTATAAATTTGTTTTCAAAGCGCGGCATAGGGTTGCTGCGTGATTGGGCTTGAGTAGGGATCGCAGAAAAGCGAAGTCATATCAACAGACTCAAGTTGTTTGAGGTACTTCTTTAAACTTTGTAGAGGACCTATGCTCTGTCTGCAACTTACACTTTTGCAAAAAGTTCTGCCTCTGTGGAGATTCGAATCCTGGAGCTTCAGAAAAGAGGAAATTTTCGGAGATCATGAAACGACTTTAGAGGGATGAGGACGGTTTTTGGAACCTCTCTTGGCAACCACATTGCAACTTCCGCTCAAGCCAATATAGTGAATCTCTTCGTTGAAAAAAATGCATGCAACCGAGTAAACGGTCTCCACAATACGCGATTTTTTATAAAATAAAAAAACACATTTGAAAATACACTGGAGGAAAGTAAACTCATCAATACTAGCTAGTGAATTAAATCCGTGTTGAAAGAATTTTTCAATGACAGGGATTGGAACTTATAAGAAGAATGATAACATCGAAGGCACACGGCATCGAGAGTGCTGCCAAAACGTCGAATGGTGCATCGTTTCCAATCTCGGCATCTTTGGAGGGACTGCAGCCAATACAGCCAGTCAACGCACCACAACATGTACGTCTTTTGCATCGTTTAAGCTGTCGGTAAAATTGAGCATCATGCGGGTACCACAGGTTTCACCGTCTTGCGTGTACTTTACTGTTTGCTATAGTAGTGACTGCGATGCACCTTTAAGTAGCTAGGGCAATTGCAGTCACTTCCTTGTATTCTTTTAACCGTAATTTAGGTAGTATGAATAATTACCGTAATTCTAACCGTAATTTTTTTCCATTGTAGATATTTCATCAACTGCATACAGAAACTTACATGCCACGTTTCTTTTTGCATGGCATGTATGCAGTGGATTCTAACAAAAACATCATTATATTACATATAACGTCAACTAAAAGCTTAGACGGCCATAGGAATCGCATTTCAAAGGGAATTTAATTTGAGCTCACTGAGAAGTTCGTTCGGAAAATTGAAATAGCGACGAATTCTCGAATCATCGACGATGCTACTTCTTTAGTAACTCAATGCTTTAAGCCTATTTACGCTTGCATCTTAAACTAGAAGGATAGAGAAGGGAGTCTCTTAGGTGGGGAGAAGGGGGTAGAAGGAATAGAGGAGGCGAATCGAGGTTATACAGCATGTACATTTTAAGATGTCACTATCGAAAAGCCAATTGAGAACGTTGTCATCTCTGCTGCCTGGGGGGCTGTTGTCGCAGAGAGTCACCGAAGAGTTACCCGAAAATATCAGCGGTGAATTGTTGAAGAAGTTCGCCTCAATTTTATCACCGCCAAACACTCCAACCGACGCGCAACGACCATTCGCCAAGCAGAATCTCGATTTTATAGTGCAAAACGCGAACTCTGGGTAAAAAAACAAAAGCCTTTCAGTGCATACCCGTGTACATCTTTCCTATTCAAATCTTTCATTAATGTATCGAAAGAAGAAGAGGCGGGGAGGGGATAGGAATGTGAATTGTAGATCCCATATTCTTATACCTAATGGATTTTTCCAGTTTATTTTTTTGTGAAGTTGTTGGATGACTTTTCCTCTCCACTCATATGCAATATAAACAGAGTTATATTTATTGTGATATGAATATTCTATTGGATGGTGAATATCTGAAAAGCGGCTAACCTCATCCGTTATTCGAGAATATTGGATTTACCAATACCAATAATTCATTGCCGTATACTTTATTTATTTCATTTCTCAGTTGAAATGAACATCAACCAAAAAAAGTTGTTATAATATGTTAATTCGGCTTTAATAAACACATTCCTTCGTATAACTCAACAATGCGTAGACTATAAATCTCGATGCTTATGATCGTTTATATGTGATCGAAAAACAAAAATTCGTTGACTTAATTCATCGTTGACTTATTGCGTGAATTGAAGAGTGTTTTATTTATATGAGAAAAAATGTTGAATGTTTTATCGCTTATGCATCTGTAAATTCTTCAATAGGAAATTGTTATATATTTACCATTGAATGAGTGAAATGATTCCGCAAATAATTTCTAACGATGAGATTAATCTTCCAATAGAATTTTCATTGAAATAAAACAACAAAAATTATGAACTTTGACTTTAGCACTATTTGAAAGAGGATCTTTGAATTCTGTTAGCTTACTTGTCGTAAATGAAATGAAGTTCTATTATTTATCTTCTAAAATGAGTGAAAAATATTGCTCGTAAAAAAAGAAATGTTGCAAAACTTTATGCAATCTATTTGTTATGGAAGCTTTAAAAAAAAATTTAATTTTATAGCCTCATTGAATGAATAATGGACAAATTTCTCGAATTACTTTATTAAAAATCCATTTTCATAAATATGTTTTTATATCTAAGCAAAACAAGAAAGTTCTTCTTCTGCCGTCTTAGTTGAAGAATTTTCTTTGAACTTGCAATAAGTTTCATCTGAGAGCATAATCTATCGCTAAGCTATCCACTATATAAATTCAGTTCTTCTCTTGTAATCATCGAATCGTTTAGCCATCATTCCTTATCGACTAACTCATCCGTGAATATATCCTACATTAAAATACTCTCATTCTGAAGGCGAAGGTCGTACGGTGTTAATATTTCTTTTGTGGAAACTTTTTTTTCTGCTCGAAAAAAATTTAATTTTTTGTAGATTATCGAATTATCGGTTTTATTCTTAGTTATGAATAACCGTTTTGCCTTCAAACTATACACAAGTATCGTTGAACAATCCTAAAATGTCAGCAAAGCACGATTACATTTTTCTTAGAACTAGATTTAGATGTGTTTCCTATCTGTTCCGTACTCTCGACTATCACTTTTTAAAGAAATAAATATACTTTTATTTCCTTCCATCTTTTTTTAAATTCCTCTTTGTTCTTAATAATGAAATAAAAGGCATCTTTGTCAATTGTTTCTGTTGTTGTTTAGTGCATCCCCAAATATCACAAATAAATTCGTTATTAACGCAATGAGTGATAACTCCAATAGAACTGTTTAACGACACTAAAATTATATACATAATTATATACACCTGTGTCCACAAAAAAGGATAGAAGGTAAGTACTCACACGAAAGGCAGAACATCGACCTTTCATGCTATCTTATCCACTAGCTGAAGAATGGGTGAATCATTCAAGAGCGAAACAAAAGGTCCATTTGCAGGAACTTCGATCAACTATAACCCTTGAAATCAGCCCGACATTTGAAGGCCAACACTGTTCATTGCAGCAGTAGAAAGTTTCGACATAAATGTGTCCGAATTTGTGAATGACGGTGTTCGAATGCGAGAAGAGATTTGATTGTGTTCGGATGCTTTGATCTTCGGTTGATAGTTGCAACTAACACTTCGTTTAATTTTCGACTCTCGCACCGATATTCTACGATTCGCTTCAAACCGGACGAATGCTCGCGCATTCTGCTCGGATGATGACTGTTTATCGTTCGCTCTTCGCCTATCGTGCTGGAGGGGTTGTTTGTTTCGTCTGTTTTTGTTTTGTTTTTCTTTGTTTTTGTTTCTTTTTTTCGAGGAAAGGTAGGAGGGAGGTGAGATTATTTGGTTGTTTCTGTTGATTACGTTTCAATTTTCTGACCTAGAGCGTATTTTGGATGGTGCGTAGAATTTTTAGTTCAGAGGTTTGTTGTGAGCACTTCTCACTGATCGCTTATGAACTCCGAAATGTCATGTCTTTTTGTTCCCTTTTGCTCGAATATATCTCCTTCTCGAGAATCTTGAATTCCGTAAGTCTACTTCTCTTTGCGTTCCCTTTCCCCCCTTCCATCTCCTTGAGTATAAGCCGCTGCCTCGTATTGGCACATAGTGAGTTCGTTATTGGATGTTTTGACCCATTGGATTAGGGAAGTTGCAAGTAATTTTGCGATGAAGGCGAATTCTTCCCTAGATAAGCACCTTACCAACTTTTCTCCCTCGTCTGCTTTTGTTCCAAATAGACGTCTACTTCGGACCTCTCAGGTGCGGCCACTTTCTTCTCTTCCGATTCTATTGTAAGCGCATTTTGCAAGTTTGAGAACGTTTAATGTCTCAGAGCTTGTAAACGGGGAGTACGGCAACTTAGCAATGAACGGCGCTATCAATGCCGGGCAGACTTTTTGTTTTGTGGTTTTCGAATGGATGACGAAAGGTCTATCGCTGTGAACGGAGCTGAGCCCCTGTTCGCATTGCGTACGCACCACTACCGTACTCTGCATTCTCTGCAAGCGATTAATAACACACACCACAAAAACTCGACAACTTGTGATGGAAACATGCGAGTTCTTCCGTCCTTCAATTCAGAGTGTCAAATAATTCCAGTTTGCAAAATTTCATCTTAACTGAAGAAGGGGAGGTGCAATGGGGGCACAAGCTTAGCTCCGTTCTCGGTTCGCAGCCAGGCTGCCATCGTTCTCTGCAATAGTGGCAGGTCCATCACCGTTTCAGTGTATGTTCTGTGAACGGTGGAACCATTTCAAGAGGGGGCAGTCATGTCTGTCGAAAGGTTGCTTGAATTCTGCAGACAAGCAACTTCAAGCAGCTTTCAACCACCATTATGAGAAGAGCATTCATTCACTAAACTACTTGGTCTCATCACTCGAAAATGACCGTTTTTTGGTAAATAAAAGGAAGTATGCTCACAGAAGAATTGTGGCACAATGTTTGTTCCTCTTTGTTGAGTCTGTCGGCGTTTCAAATTAATGATTAAAGGGATATCTGATAGGTTGCTGAATTAAATGCAATCCAGGTTGCAGTCAAGAACGGGATTGAGACTCTATTTAATCCACACCTATTGCTTGTTGCTTTTTGTTCACTTCTTTGAGAGCCACTCATGCTTTCATTTTTTTTAGCGATTACATGGTTGGACGATTGAGTTATACGGCGTTTGCATACAAGAAAATATTTCAGCAGGGAGGTTGTACGCCGTTATCCGTGGAGATGAGGGAGGAAGGTGGAATGAGAAGGGGTACTTCAGCTTGGCGGCAGGGCAACAGCAGGTCATCATGGCAACGAGCACATGCAATGCACCAACACGTGAGCTGAGTAGCTTGATGTTTACGTGTACGAATATCCGTTAAAACCGTTAAGCACATAGCCTATTCCAGTGTAACTTTGCCTACTTGCTTATAAGACGTGTTGCATCTACAAAAATAAAGGTATGCGATGGTTTTTGCTAAAACTGCTAGATGTTTAGGTGTGCTTGTTGTTTAGTGTTAGGTGGTATGCAGTATAAGAAGGGGGGGGGGTGGAGGGGAGGTTGCTAATTACGAGAAAAGTATGACATTTAATCAAACCCGAATGTAAGGGGTATTCTCAGCAATAAGAATAGAAATGTGTTGTGTTTTTAGAGTCGAAAGTTAAAGTCGGCAAGAATATTTGTTGCGAAGACATTTGAATCGATGCCATATTTGCATAGCAAATATCATCGATGAATTAACTGTGCGAGGAAGAAGTTGTGCAATAGTGATAACATGCGAGACGTATTACATGCTAACTTCTATGATTCTCTTTAATAATTCTGTGTGATTAATGGCGATGTTCACCGTTTTGGCTAACTCAAATTTATCCCCGAAATCCATTCATCTTCATATCAACAAATTGAAGTATACGCCGAAATAGAGACGGCATTAATCGAAACTGCTCGCGTTTTTTCTTTTTCTTTTTCTTTTTTCTTTCTAGCCGAATAGCGTTTGTTTATGAATCTAGTTTATGCGACAATTGCTTGTTCTAGCTGTTTTATGCTTCATATTGGATTGCTTCAAGCTTTGCTCGTTCGGCCATTGAATTTTTATCGATTTTATTTGTACAAAAATTTGACCAATCCTTGTTTCTAATTTGAAATAACCTTATATGCCTAACATGTGCCCCCATCGTTTTATTTAATCATGAGATATTAAGGTTTGATTCTGTCCTTCTTCTCTATTCATCAGCATAATGAACACAAATCATAAGTCAACTTTTTTCGCTTTTGACGACCGGTTTTTATTCCATGCATTAAACATATTTCTTTGCTTTTTTTGAACGTAATGAACAATTGCATCGACAAATTTTTTTTCCTCTCCTTTGCGTTCCATCTCTTTATGTTGTTTGTTTGTTGTTTGCTTTTTTTCGATCGTAACGCAAGCATTCAAAGAACTCCTAAACATGTGCTGATGAATACAGCGTTGATGTTAACTAGGCGCTGGCTTCTCGTTCGAAGATGGCGCAGCGTTCAGCAATTAGCGAGATGGTTGAGATCTTCGCGGGAATCGGTGTGCAAATCGCGAGGAAGTATTTGTTCGTTAAGCCGGAAAAGAAGGCATTTGCATACCTAAGTGCGGTCGCAGTACTATCGCTTTTCGCTACCTTCGTTCCTCTCTCCGATCATTATTACCTCGTTCAGGTACATCTTATTTTTTACATTTTTCCGCAGTGCAAAGCATTCATTTGACATTGCTCTACAGTTTTATGTGTGTGCAGAGTACCTCAACAGCCTTGTAGAGAATATGTGAGGATACACAAGGTATTGATGGCAGGTTGGGCAGTCAGAAGTCATTGGCACGTATTGAACGAGAAGAGGGGATAATACAAACAAGGAATGGTTTTTTTTTTCTTTGCTTGGAGCTGTAATTGTCTTAATGGTCTCAGGAGGTGAAGGGTTGGTTGGCTGCGAGTTTTAGAGGAATTCATTCTTGAAAAAGGCGGCCTATGGCCATAAAGAGTAATTCGTGGGAGCTTCAAGTGCTTGGTGGTCACCGATACAGGTGGTTGTTTCGTTAATCCTTAGTTGGTATTGTGAAAAGTAGTTGTTTATAGAACTGGGATTTTAAGCGTTCATAGGCATCTATTTCCCGAAATTAAGGGAATTCAGTCTCATATTTGGTGAATTTCGAGAAGTAAGGTGGAATCAGTCAACGAATAGGGTTATGAAAGTGGGAACTTCCCACTTACATATACCTACGAATAGCCGAAATTAAAAGAGATTTCAAAGAAATGCTATGAAACCACAGACTCCTTTAAAAAATTAACAATGAGCTCAAAAAACTGGCAGTTTCGAATTTTTGCAGAAAAAAGTTGTGTTGACGGTTGAAATAAAATTTAATGGCTAGCAAATTCTGACCGATCATGTATTGGTAGTCAGGAATGTTCAAAATTGTCCCGAAAAAATTGAGTGTCCAAAAAATTGGTTTTCCAGCCATGCTCAAAGATTAGTGCTTGATAAATTTCGGCACATGATGTCTAAAACTTGTTGCGGACAAATTTTGGCCAGTCATGCTCGAGAATAGAAAGCTGACAAAATTTGGCCACTCACTTCCAAACTTTAGCGGCTAGGAAGTTTGAGTCAGCTGCGCACAAGCGTTGTTGCCTGGGAATTTTTTGCCAGTTATGTCGAAAATTAGCAGTTAACGAAGTATGCGAGGTATGCGCATACCCGATTTGCATGAAAAGATATTTCAGAAAGGAAATGTGCTGAACAAATATGGCGTCAAACTTGGTTGGTTTTGGACATGCTTTGTCGTTGGTCCATTCATGTGGTACACATCAAGAGCGCATGGAAAGGATCCACAGAGTAAGTGTTTCAGCATTTTCTTTTTAATGAGTCCGCCGTTTAAAATGTGAGTGCAAGTTTATGAAGTCGACCATAAATACAGACGGATACTTTCAAATTTTCAGAAGTCCTATGCACCCTTCTTTTTGAGGGGGGAGGAGGGTGTTCAGACAGTCACAATTCGCTGCATCGGAGACATTCAACGGAAATGAATCACTTTTTGGAACTCGCAACACACGTCTGGTCTAATGAACCTGTTCTCATTCCGGAATTACATAAAAAGTTTTCACCTTACGTTATAGCATTTAGAGGATGGATTCGAACCCAACATATTTGCGCAACTTGTGCACCTTACGAATGAAGCCATTGTTAGGATGTTCGTCTCACAAAGAGGGTCGCTCAATGAGATTACTTCCTGCTGCTTTGATATTAGAAGATGCGCTACGAGTGCATGAGAAGCCTTTCCAAACAGGGAGGGCTCTTACATTTAGTGTTCCCCTTGTCTGTTTTCTTTTTCAACTATTGAAGTCTATCATATGTTCTTTTTTGAAACTGGTATTTTGCTGTTTATTTGCGATTGGATTGAGCAGTCCAATCTAATTTCTGTGCCTTCCTTATTTTTATGCTATTATTTATCATCTTGCACCGTTCATCTGAAACTTGGCTTTTTTTTGTGGTGTGTACCCATCGATTGGAGGAAAGGGGGGGGGGGGGGGGGGGGGGGGGGGGGAAGAGCGGAGTAGGGGCATTTTCACTCGCTAACTGAGGTCATACTTGCTGTTTCCGAGAAAAGACTTCCTGGTCAGATGCAAAAGCTCAAAAAGGTCGTGACCCCGGCATGGTCAGCAATCCTTTTACAGAGGCAGGTATTGTAGTAAAGGATTGTTCAAAAGTGTTGATGATTAGGAGGAATGAAAACATTGGTCACTGCGAATATGATATTGTTTATGGCGATTGTATTGAGGCGTCGAAGCGAGATTGCAGCGGAAGGTGAAACGAACTGGAAATTGTTAGCAAGAAATCGTTAATCGATCTCTAAATCGTTCTTCAGTAACAAAAAGATGTAGCGTGCGGCTGTAGTAATGTTAATTCAAGTTCATTTGGTGAAATACAAAAGACTGCAGCTGAGATTCGCAATTTAAGGTTGAACGAAAACCCTCCTTAGAGGTTTTTATCTTTTATTTTTCCATCATTTGTTCTTTTTTATAGGATGGAACAAATATTGAACACAGCATTCATTCATAATTGAGACAGTGTGGAATGTGTTTTGGAAGTTTTTATGAAGTGTATGTTTCTGTCGGCTAGAATTAGCTTCGATTACGGCTTTTTGTGCTTAACATCGTCTAAAAAACAAACTCAGCTTCTCGCTTTTCTTCTTTTCCCCGCCCGTTTCGACTCTCCAACCGCGCTTCCCTCTCTTGGATCCCCGTATAATATTAGGAAACTTTCGAAAAAAAAAACTAGCAAGCTCAGTCTCCCAGTTTTTTTCATTATTTTCTTTCTTGGCCAAAGGGAAATGATCTCACGTCGTCCTTCACGACGCATCCACATCTTCAGATAGACCCGATCGTGCTCAGTTCTTTTTCTTTCGAGAAAATTTTGTTCTTGGCTTTGCACTCCCTCTTGTCCTTTTCCCTCTCCTCCTGATGCTTCTGCTTTATGTTTTTCCACGCAATCTTTTATATATGTGCTAGGCTGTAAAGCGTTGTTGGTATGATGTTATATAGTGAGGGATAGTATAACAGTTCGCTATTACTGTATCAAGCTGCGAAGTTCCATGACAAAGTTCAATTTGCAGGTGCGATAACGGACTTGAGTCGTATTGTTGTCGCGACCGGTTTTTGGTATTTTTGTACAAACGGGTAAGTGAACATAGTTGAATGAGATTTTGTAGTTGTTGAATTTTAAAGGGGAATCTCTAACCGTAATGCGATGCCACTTGGTGATACTGTAGTATTCACGTTGTCTATGTAAAAATGCGCTGCCGTATCGCCAGAGAAGAGTTGGAAAGATGGACTGAAAAATTGAGTTGGGAAAAGATGTGAGATCGTCTTAGCAATTGCATGAAGGTGTTACTGCTTTAGTTGTTATTGTTTTGCGTATACGCATCATGAATACTTGGTTGCTTTATGCGTTAAGATCAATTCTTTGGGGGGTTAGTTTATTCGATAAAGCGTTACTCGAGGTTGATGAAGATATATATTCGTAGAAAGATTGCAATATTGTATATTGCAATAAGTATATACAATATTTGGTGCTAAAATTACAATATTGCTGCAAATTGAAAAGCTAGGTTTTCAATGAGCTCGTCTATTTTGTTTCATCTCAGCAATAAAATTTCAGTTTCGTCACCTTCGAACAAATGACAGGTCATTGTCATGGCGCGTCGTCTAGTTCGCGCAATACGTGCAGTTCGAATGGTGGCAAATGGGTGCCTGGCTTTGATATAAGCGGACATTGCTTCATTTTAATCTACAGTATTCTCATCATTTGCGAAGAGGTTGAGTATTTTTTCACTCGTTTGTGGTGTTTTATAACTTTGAACACGATGTTCCACTCGAGGATTATTCCTTCTTAAACTATTCTGAATCGTCTGATTCTTGATTCTCTTTTAATGTGAGAGTGAGGGTTGAGAAGATGCCAGAAGTTCATCTATATTTGCTTTGATGACTTGGATGCCTCTGAAGCGAAAGTAGCGGCGAAACGTAACCCATTGCCATCTGATGTAAACAATCGAAATTTTGTTCAATTCGACGACAGGTCGATGCCGTTTATTTTGACCAAAATTCAAATGAAACCGAATGCATTCCAACAAAATCGATAGTAATGCGGTGGCAAAAGTCGGATCTCAGTTGCAACTGAATATAATTCAAAATTCTCGGTCGGCTACCTAACGAATGTGTTTGTAAAAGAGTGAGCGACGTTTTTCGTTCGTAAAAGTCGAAACTATTGGAAAGGATAGTACAGGACCTTGTTTTGTCATTACAATGAGAGTATGTGCAACTTTATTCCATCAAAAATAGCAAATCACAGACTAACTAAAGACAGTTGACGTAGATGCAGCAATAAATATACACAGTGCCTTAGTTCATGAGACGGATTATTTACTTCTTTATTGTTGTAAGTGAAATTCATTTAGTCGGTATCTTTTCGGCAGTTGCAAACAACACGAAGGAAACCTACAAGCAGCGAAGTTTATGTGGTGGATAATTATATAGCTATTGCAAGATTCTTCTTTCTTTTGATGCTCGTACTTCATGTTTTATGGGTGAGTCATTATTATTATTATTACTGTTATTATTATTATTACTATTATTATTATTATTATTATTATTATTATTGTTTTTACTTTTATCTTTATTATTGTTGTTATTGCTGTTCGACCTCCGTTCTTATTTATAGATGATGAAAGGCTAAGAAAGGAGATTATGGAAATCTATCTGTCAAAGGATTTGCGCCAAAAATATTTTTGTCTGGTGTTTATATTCTCTTTTTACTGCCGTTTTCGACTATGATAGAGCCTAATCCTTTCTAACGTAGATGAGGCAGCTGTGAATTAGAATCAGAGTCACATGATTATAGACCTTCGCGTCTATGCGAAAGAAATCTGCCCACGCCAGTTTGAAATCCTTTGGTCTTTTATTGTTAATGAGCACAGTTGTTTAGGCACTCAAGCTGTTTACTATATTCTTTTTCTGGATGCAGATAAATTTTCTGGATACAGTTGCTACCTTTTTCTTTATTTCGTTGTAAGTTTTTATGATGACAAAAAGAGTAAATCCTCCGATTTTAACGGATATTCAACTGTAAACCGAAATTTCGGTCGGTTTTGTGTGACTTCCGTTTACTAAGTTCATTTTCCCTCACTTCCGTTTGTTTTCATCACAACTTAATTTCGTTTACTAAGCAAACGAATGTTTTTTTTTCGGTGAGCACACTTTTAACGTGTATATGATGCTGTGTTATAGACGAGAGTGATCTCTGCGTAGGTTCCACTTTAAGGATTTCGAATTGTTGGTCTCAGTGCTATACTATCATCACCTAGTCCAGAAGATGCTCGGTGCGTTAGTGGCGGTTCTATGCTGGTTCGTCACCTATCGAATGTGGTACCCGGCGACGCATCTTCCACCGATGCCACTCCACCATAAAGCACGCTCACAATAAACGTTCTATATTATGGTGTTTTTTCTTTCTTTTTTTGCTGGTCGTTGCTCTTGATTTCATCATTTTTGCAATGTTATTACCGGCTTAACAATTGCTGAGAGTAGGCGCTGCGCTTTAAAGTGATTATGTGTTGCAAAGGTGTTGATTGTACAATAATAGGTCATAGCTCACTTTCTTGTCGGCTCCAAGGGGAAAGAAGTTTCGTCTGAGTTGATATTACTTGACCTCAATAAAGTATGCTAAAAGATCATATCGAGTATATTACGATAGACTTACATGGAAATAGAAACATCAATCTTGGCATATAATTGGTATATGTTGCACTCGAATGTTCTTCTCCACTAGTTGTTAATGGTTGTTTATCTCCCTCTTTATATCTTTTAATGAGAAATTTAGTGATACTGATCTGCTCTTTCACATGTTGAGGTCTCATTTAATCGTCCTAATATTAATCGGATTTTTTATTATTGTTTCATGATAGGAATATATTATGCATGTTTACGTCATATACGCAGTGCTTTGCTAAACGCAAAATATTAATCATACAAATTTGCAAATTATGTCGAAATTGTGCCTTTGTGTATGATTATATCTATTTGTTTGATATGCATATTGGACTATATTTTGCAACAATTGATGATACTTAAATATACTTTTAATATTTGAATTAATTTCTTTTCAGGATCGGTCAAATGTGGGCTAATTTTAAGTTGAGGATTTGTAAAATTGATCGGCTTATGAGGCGGATTTAAATAAAGCGCATTTTGCCAATCTTGCAGACACGCATACCCTCTTGTATTTCTTTATCGGTGGATTTGGAGTGGTTGATGAGGAAAAGTAGTAAGCGTTAGCGGCGAAAAGATGAATTTAGACGACTGATCTTCAAGGTCGGAGGGGGAGGACTCGCCTTTGATTCATTGAAAGTATCTAATATTCAGTAACCAGTTTATTCTTTCTTGGTGTCATCCTATAATTGCTAAGAAAGATGGCAACGCGAACCCTTCAGAATTTTCTCTTTACGATAATTTTCAGTTGTTATGTGGTACAGATATATTCGCTATGCCCATTATTCATATTCCTTAGTGAGTATTTCAAATGCTTTAGTGGTATTCAATTATTATATTATAAATGTGAATTAGTTTGTGATTTTAAATCGTTGATGCCGAATTTCTTATCGTTTGTTCATTTGGCGTGAAAAATGGTGTTTAATTCGATGATAAGAGACGTTTTTGCTAAATATTTTTGAGGGATTGTGCAAACGTTTCAAGCATTTGATATTCATTTTAATGTTTCAATATATTCGATGATTTCTAATTTTTCTATATATCGGCTGTTGTGTTTCTTAGTTATTATAGAGGTTATTTTTTATTATTTCATAGAATCATTGCTGAATTCGTTAGCTATGTTCTCCTCCACTGACTTTTCTTTCAGTTATCGTTATCCGATAATACTTTCTTTTTCTTTTTTTTTAAATGACTTAAATTACCACTAAAAAGTTGACAAAAGTTGGATTCATAAATCCCCTTCGTTCGAAATGATTTTTTGTTTTATTTCGGAATTAGCGGGAGGAGATAAAGAAGGGGAGGGGGGATGGGTTGTTTACTGTTTATTTGTCCCCATTTTATGCGGTCTTTCCCATGGAAAGTGCTAATTTGTATCTCGTAAAAAGTCCACTTTTGCTCATATATCAGCTGCTGATATTTGCCGTCATTTAAGCGATCAATAAACGTGAATTGATTATTTGTGTTGTCCATTCGGGTAAAGATGGGAAGTATCCCTTAACTTTCTCATTACTTCTGTTGTATGGAATCGTTTCGTCTGCAATTTGAAACGATACGAATGATGGGATATGCAGGCAATTCCCAACACATCTACTTCCTCTTCTCATTCATCTAAGTTAGTTTTGTTTAATTTCGGTGGTGTTTGAGAAATGAAGAACCCTTCGAGCACCAATGGCAGAATGCCGGGTAATATGCGCTGAACAGGTGTACAGTAGACTCAGTCGGTGTATTAGATTAGTGTGGTGCGTTCCACTACTGAAACATAACAGCAGGTTCAGTTGGAGCCGGTTCTGTTTAATCTCATGGAGCCGGCAAGCCGGTTCTATCGTTCAGTGAAATGAAACGGGGGTGTGCGGATGCTTGCTTATTGCACTTCGTGTGGTACTCTAATTTAAAACTGATTATGACAGGTGTGCAAGGAGTGACACTGATATTTTTAATCTCAAGTAAGCTGCACTTATTTGTAACTTATTCATATTATATTTTATGTTTCTAAGGCTGGGGGAAGGGGGGTTATTTCCTCTTCGTATCGCTGCAATGTTGAACTGTAGTCGGCTATAGAGAAATGAAATAACATCTTATTTCACATATCCTGCGCCAATTTTGCATACAACTGATATTAGAGCACGGTGGTCATAATGGTTTTTATTTCCGGTATGGCGGATGACGGTCGCAATGAACCCGTCATCGTTCTAACTGGGTTTGGGCCGTACGGTTTGTTCGAGAACAATCCGAGCGCTGCAGTTGTACGTCGCATCGGAGACGAAGGTACATCAAAGCTGTAGCTCTGTGCGTTTCAATTTTATTTAGTTTCTTTTCCAATATGCAGCTTCGAGGCTTCAAATAAGCCAATGGAGAGGGAAGGAAGAGGGGCAAGAAGGGTTAAGTGGGGATGTGAGTTTGCTGTAAAAGTGCCAATCTCCTGCTGGTATGTACTGTGCGCACACAAATTAAAATTAAAGGAGAAACCTGGTGGGATGAAGCAATCGATATGAGCGCATAGAGGTAGTAGATGAGGCATTTTGCATACAAGTCACCAAGTGACCTCTATCCTTCCAGTTTTTTGTGGGGGATCTGTCATCTGTTGGAGTACTGCTTAAGTTCGTATAGTTTTTACACATTTTCGTAAATTCACTCAGCAAAAGTCGATTATGGCGACATTGTGTCTGTGCACACATCTGTCTGTCTATTCAGCAGTTTCAACTGGTGGATCGCTGAAGTTATGCGATTTTGTGAGTGTTATTTTTACATTAGTTAACATTCTATAGCATGTCTAATATTGGTCGATTAACTCGAAAATAAGTTACAGAGTGTAAATCTGAAAAATCTATTAGTTGTTGATAGCTGATGGAGTCAACCGGTCAAGTGAGGGGAAAGGTTGCAAAAGGCGCATATCGTGCCAGTTTAGCAAGAAGGGGAGCCAAGTACTATTAAATGGTTAGTTTTGATGCCATCATGGAAACAACAGCAGTTTCGACTTGTTGACTGCGAACGTCAGCCGTTTGTCCTGCCGCATGTGATGGTTTCTTCAGTTGAAGTTGACGCAGTAGGGTATTTTCGAAAATCCATGCAAGTACATAAGAGTGATGTCATATAAGCGTACTATGAATGTATGTCTGTATGTCGATTCCAATATGCGGTCCAAGATAGCTACAGAGGTGAGATTTAGAGGATATCCCTCATCGTGTTTCATCGTTTAAGATCACTTCCAGTCGGATTAGCCATTCACTTTATGCGTTATATGAACTTAAAGGTGCCATCATATTATCATATATAAATTGTTGAGCCGATTGCAGTACGAATATAATGCATATGAAAATTTACTGAAGTGTTTTGTGAGAATAACGGCATATTTCAGGTCTTAATGATATTATACCGAATGCGATTCTCCACACTAAGGAAATACCCGTCACATACGAACAAGTGGAGGCGAACGTCTCTCGTCTATGGCAAACATACGATCCGGATGTGAGTTGTCCTTGCTAACTCTACTAGTGATGTATTTGCACAGGTAAACGGTGATTATCGATATTTTCGCTTGATTTATTAATTAAGAAACAGATAATTCTTAGATGTTAAGGATAAGTATTCATGTGATTTCAGCTGATCATTCATGTCGGCGCTCATCCAACAGAGCGAACGATAAGGATTGAACAACAGAGTTTCGGACGTGGCTATTGCACGTTTGATGTGGAATGTGAGCATTTTGCTTCATTATTAGATTCATTTTGTCACGTATAGAATTGTTGTTCATCTGCCATTTTTGACTCACTTTGTTATATCCAGTTTAACCTTATTTCATCGTCCATTTCAATTCCTTTCTTAAATCAGAGGAGGGACCATGAAACCACTGATAGAAAAGATTGCCGATTTGAATGCCAGCCAGACTCTCGCTTTATGATTTCAGGTCAGGTCCCTTGCAACAATGAATGTCCTTGTGGGACGAAAGCTGTCGATGGGCCACAGTCTGTGCTAATTAGCGATCTCGACTGCACAAAAATTGCGACCACCGTATCGCAATTCTTAGACTCCGATTGCCTCAAAATTGAACCCTCTCATGATCCGGGCAGGTGATGACATTCGTTTCAATGTACCTTCTTCCTATCGGTTAGTAGCTTGGCCGTAATCATTCTCGCAAAGGAGTTTATAAATTTTTCCATACTCGTTGCATTATTTGTTTGTTTCTCATTTGCGGTCTGCAAGTGGATAATTTCACAAGTGACTGTAGAATCTACAACTTCATAGAGAGGAACGTATGTTCCAATATTTACTCCACTCTACGTGATACAGAAACTAAATAATATTAGTATTCAATTTACTCAATTTGCTGCAGTTATTAGAGATTATGGCAGATTGTATGCATGTGCATCCTTCTAATATCCAATCTTATATAGTATCGTCTTTTTTTCCTCATTTGCTGTGGCCAACACCGAATAATTGTGAGACGATGTACCAATGAAACGTTGCATTTTGCAGGTATTTATGTGGATACATTTATTTCATCTCATTGAGTTATGATAAAAGGAGATCGCTTTTTGTGCATGTACCTGACTTTGATAGTGAGGTGACCGAGGATTTAGTCATCAAGGCACTCAAGTTGATCATCAATGAGTGTATCCAACAGCTCCGAATCAACTAACGGTATGAGGCATTTGTAATTATCATATGGATACGTAATTGATTTATTGTATGCTGATTTGAGGGACTTACTCTCATATAGTTCGAATTTACTATTCTTTTATACGATTGCTTCCCCCCCCCCCCTCACTTCTCCCTCTCCTCCTTCCACCATCTTCATCACCCAGACTGCCATCTTTATACCGTTGCTGAGTGAAATTCGTTGGTTAGTTGTTATGGTGTTGTGCAGTTTGTGAGATATTCGCAATGCAACTTTAGATTAGTGTGTAATATGTAAAGCGGTGGAATTTTACAGCTTTCCAATGCTTAAAATTTGACGCATATTGGATTCACCAATTTTCGTTATTAGTGTTGCGTTTTTTTTTATTTTCTAAAATTACTAAATTTTTTCATTTGTATAATTCTGCAATTATTTTACTACATGGGATTATGATGAAACTTCCAGAGAAAAAAATAACGTTTAGAATGGAATGCAGCTTCACAGAAATAATTCCACTATGCTAGTTATGTTCTTATACATTTACGCGAATGAATTGCAGGATTGAAGAAGAAGAAAAACTACTGCAAAGCAGAATCATTAATCGAATCGCAGCTGTTAAGTCGAATTTTTTTTCGTTCGGTTGTTCCATATTCATTCATTATCCTCATGTTCCAGTCATTCTTTGAAATATTGTTACATTAAGTGGAAATTTATTTTGTTATGATAATGATATATTATTTGTGCCAATATTTGCTTTTTTTATTTCATTTGTAATTTTAATTTTTAGTTTATTTGTTAAATATTATATGATTTTTGCACTCGTTTCTTATTTGTTGATTTATTTATTTTTTGTTATATTCTTATCGTGCAAGGAATTAAATCTTGTCATTTTAGGTTTATCTGTTTTAGAAAAAAAAAAGAAAATGTTTCTTTTTTCCAAACTATATCTTCCAGTTTTTTTTTCTGTTTTTATTCACCTATTCTGCTGCAATGTAGTATTTATAGACATTTTAATGAGAAGGATTTTGTTTCTTATGATTGTGACAATTTTTTGCATAGATTATGCTATGAAACCTGGTTTTGAGAAAAATTTTCTGCATTTTCTCGCTGAAAGACAGCAATAAAAACTATAGCTTTTACGTCACTCAAAACCAATGATAGATGGTGTTGTATTGTGTCGGACGTTCACCCATCCCGCATAGTTGTACTACGCTCATACAACCACCCCCATTCTTATTACAATCTCTTTGTCGCCGAATCTCGTTTGAAAGGTGCGCTATCCATTTTTTTCACATCAAATAAAATAGCTTACCCTAACTTAGTACCAAAGAAGCTAAACGAATTCCAGTGACGAGCAAATACCTCAAGGTTGCAAGAAAAGCCTATATGTTCACTACGTTCTCGTTTTCATGAAATTCTCCGCCTTTGATTTGTATTTCAGCCATTTATGGTCTCTAAATTTTCATCAACACCTTTTTCTTTTCCTTTAGATATTTGACTTTGTACACCAACTATGGGTGCTAATCTAGTTGACCCTAATATTAAGTAAAGAGGCTTCAAGTGCTCATAGCTAGACTCATCGCCTTCGGTTTCCGATTTTGACGCAAGGATAAGAAGTAATTAAGAATTTGGCACAGGTGTACGTATTTTCCATCAATGCTATAGTTGTCCGTCAGAACGCAATGCGAAAATTCGAGCACTCACACACAAACGATATTATTGAGTAACATTCGAAGCATTCTTATATATGAAACGATGGCAGCTGGAAGGAACGAAGAAAGGACGGTGATGCATCTTCTAACTATCCTCGAACCAAACAAAATACACAGAATGACGACAAAGATGTAGGTGTTTGTTAGTGGTGCTGTAGAGCGTCGTTATTAATGAGCTGCAAAGTTTCCCGTATTGTCTCTTAACGCATTTTCATGAGACGAATTTTTTCGCATTGTTCAATTTCAACTTGACCAGCTAGCTAGGACGGCTATTCTTTTTTTGTTGTGTCCATCTGATTAATGCGGGATCTTCCAGTGAACGGATATAAAATGGGCTTTGGTCTTTTCTTCGTTTTCCTCGTAGACTTTCAAGATTGATTATTTGTTAAAGTGTTCTTTCTTAATCTCAACGGCTGAAATTCCTTTGGTGCTTTAATTTGGATAGCATGAGGTTGGAATTACTTTAAATTCGAAACCGGTCGCAACTGAGCTTAACTCACAATCATGTGCAGATGGATTAGTTCCGGTTCCACTCAGTTGCCTTTAAACTGATCATCCAACCAGAACCAAAAGTTTTGGTATTCTTTATACCGTCATAGGTTGAAACCGATCTTGATTCGAGTCCCAACCGCTATCGCAACGGTTGATGGATTTAATTTTACTTCCATTTAGTTACAAAATTTCATCTTATTTCATCATTACACTCATTATTGCTGTATTTTTACTCGTAACGTGCAATGCGATATTTTATGAAATTTTATAAAATTTTATAGCCTTTCTGCATTTATCAAAAACTTCCCAGTCGGGCAACTAGTTACCTCAAACACGATGTTAGCAACACATTTGCGGGAAATGTGGCAGCAAGTTTGGGTTGCAAGAATGCACTTCTAGTGGAGAAATTCATATCCTTTTCAGTTCACTCTCCTCACTAATTTTGCTCGGATAGACACTGCCCACACCGGTTTGTATTTTTAATCTAAATCTGAACGACATCAACCAGCCTTCCTCCCACCTTTCGCTTTCTGACTCTACCCTTTTTTCTCCATAACCTCATTTCCATTATACGTCTACATTGGAAAATTCTGATCGTTATAGGCTTGGAGCTTATAAAAAGAGAGTCTTTTTTCCGTAGGTTTTTTTTCTTTTGCATATGTTTTTTTTTTCAAAACTTTGATCCCATATTGTCATGAATATTTAAGCAATGAAAGTATCGAATAGTTCATGGACTTGAATTACGAAGTTTACAGATCTTCCATTCAAAATGTGATTCTGTAGCTGAGAAAAGCAAAGAAATGCGCCTTTTTGATGGGGTAAAGAGGTAACAATAACATTCATGTGGTATTTTTTTTAAACACTTGTAGAAAATCAGGGCATAATATCACAGAACAATCGAATGCAGTTCATTGTTTTATAGTCGAAAGGTGATTCCAATGCCTCTTTTATCTAGCATTTACCTCAACAATTATCTGCACTCAAAACTCATTACCCTCCGAAAGCGAACGGGATTTGATTCAACAAAAGTGAACAATCTGTTATGAATTATTGAGTATATTGCTTATTGAGTTTTTTTTTATTTTTTTTATTTTTTGCAAGTAGTGATATATTAATCACAATGATTGGTGACGAATTAAATCTGTAATGTCGATAGAGTCTTATAGATTTGGCACATTATTGCTTTCCCAGTAATACGTCTTTGACTATATTGTTGTAGAAATAGATATTTAACTATTATTACTTACGAAATGCAGATATTCATAAAATGCATCTCTTCATTGTGCTCTTCATTACCCGATCATGTGAGAACGCATAAAAATTGAATGTTATTTAGTATGAGTTGTCTCCCATCCCTATTCCTTCTCCATTTCCCCCCTTATATATGAAATGAGAACCGATAAAAAGTTGAATGTTGCAAAGCCCGCATAGACTGCTATTGATGTGCGAATGCAATCTATACACTATGATGAAAGTTTTTATGCAGTTACTTAAGTGCGATACTAACGTTTACTGTTGATATTTTATTTATGTTGTGTACATATGGGATCATATTATCACCGCAGTAGAAAATGGCAGGTTTTTTTTCTGGTGATCTATGTCTGCCATTAGAGTGTTTTTTTTTTAAATGAATATCTATGGTTGCTTAGTGGGGTACCTAATCTTGTCGCTAACTATTCTTGCAAGGTTATTGCCTTGAAACGTGCATAGATAGCTTGATTTTATTCTTTTTCTTTTGTTTGCTAACATATTAGAGTGAGTGGGCGATTTGTTGATTTGTTGAATGTTGCGTTCATTGCTTATCGATTAAAATATTTGTCAAAAATGAGCGTTGATATGAGATAATATTGAAAGGGAACTCATCCTTCTCCCTAGAAAATATCGTCCTAACATTTTTCTACTATGATTTAGCTGCTTAAAAGTCAACTGCACTATTTACCTTAAGGTTATTAAGTAATGTAGGAAATATATCGATGTAAATCTTGCGGTAATTACAGCAACTAATTTATATCAATATTCTCAAGGGATTTTCTCATATAGCCAAGTAGAGTAGTGCGGAATAATGAAAAGCCAATATGAAATGCAATAATAAATTCTTTTTGCTATTAAATGATTGGGTAATTTGTTTGTAGTAGAGCTGAGCAATTAAACTCTATGCAATTGGGAATTAATAGTTTTTTGTGTATTCCCGCTTGACTTCAGATTTAATAATTTGCTTATCAATTGTGAGAGCGTATTGAAAGCCGTAAAGATAGAGACGTTTGCAATGCGTATTACTGCAAAAAGTAATGTTTTTGTGATAATCAATTTTACTCCTTTTCGTTTGACTTCAATTGTGCAAATTTTTGTTGCTTTTATGCCATAAAGATTTGCAAAAATTTGAGTTCTCATTTTCTATCACCATTTTGATTTGAATTTTAGCATTATTGTTGTTGAAGAATTTGCGCAGCTCTTTCCCTTTTGTTTTGTTTCGTTGTCATATTGAGGTGTAGTGTATTTTATTGATATATGCAAAAATATCTCGTCGACATATGTTAGTGATAAAAGATAAAGAATATATCATCCCGCCTATATAAAAGACAAGGAGAATGCAGCTTGCCGCTTATCATCCATCTATGAATTTCTTAGCCAAATTATCTGAGGCACTTATTCACTGCAATGAAAATGCAGTGGCAATATCGATAGGAAAATCGGCACATATTATCTGAGAATCGTTTCATTGGTTTGCTGCAAATCGTCTGCCCTTTTGCTATGTCTAACATAATTATGAGAGCTTAATGCGTAGGCGTCTAGCTTCCTCATCAAAGATAATGAAATCCTGAATAGATATTTGAATGAATACTGATTTCCAGCTAGCAGAATGGTGATGATCCCGAGTTGTTTATCGAATGAGGCGAATGTTTTTTGTATACCCCTCATTTCGATGCTATCAGAGAGAACGAAGATGATATCGGAAACGTTGGTGTTATCAAATAGAGCGAATCGTCGAGTTCTTGATTTCGTTTGATTGTGATAGGCATGAAGGATGTGAGAGGAAAACGAGGGACTGCGAATTGATTGTCTATCGGTTACATACTTCAATGCAGAGCTCTTTTTAGGATAGTGATGGAATCAGCGGAACGTTGGCGTTTTTCTATGTTTATGTAGACTCTTCGAAGGTGTATCTTTTGCTCATTGTTTTTGCCGTATGTCGATGACTTGTACTGCATTCGTCTTCATCGTTTATTGCATACGCATTCATGGTTTTGTTTGTTGTTCTTTTTGTTATTTCACGATGAATAATGCAATTTTGCTTCGATGTGATACTTCCTATCCTTCTTCTAACATCTATGTTTACTTGTGTATGCATTATAATTGCTTTTCGTTGCTCATTCATAATGTTGAAGTGTTGAAACGTTGTGCTGCACAAATGTTATTGTTTTGTTGTGCAAACATTGCAACGCTCAAAGTGGGAGTTTTGCTCTGTGCTGTCATTGAGCACATCTTGTTCAAAGATTTTCTCTTGTAAAGGCATGAAATTTAATATTTATTTAACTTTAATTGGTATCCAAATTTCTGCCTCAATTATTTGTAATATTACTGCATATCATGATGCTATATTACTTTTTATATTAGACGATGTTCCGACCTTAATATCCGCTATCGAAAGCAGTGGGGCACATTTTCCTTACAAGAAAAAACAACCCACTGCTTACAATAAAGATCTCTAATTTAGATCAATATAGAATCATTGATCAGCTAGCGCCAAATGCGAATCAATTAAACTAACTAAATAGCTGTTTTTATTTCTAATACGTTGATAATAGAAATAATCTAAGTTGTTTTTCGTATAAGAGTGATATAAATTCGAGATTATTCCACTGATATAAATTTCCATCGTTCGTTTTTTCCTCTCTCAAATCCACACTATCATTAACGATGCGTTATCTTGTACACTTGAGATGCGTTTGAAATTTGCACAAGTGTATGACCTATTGAGGGCATAATTTGTAATAGTGCATCACACAGTGGGGTGTATAAGTGGTGTGGTGTTGGATGCGATAGAGGGTTCTTGTTTGGTTTCGCGGCGTCCCACATTTCGGCTGTCACGCCTCTGTTACTAATCAGATTTTCGTTCGCATTTTCTATGAGTGCCTCCCATTTCGTTTGGTCATATGATACTTTGCATTCATTGTTTTATGAATCCTTATTGAATCAAGCATATTACACATGATGCTGTTGTGCTGATGACTTCGTAGTTTTTACTTCATAATTCTTAATTATGGAATAATGAGTGAATATTTCTTCTGTTTTTCTTAAAGAATCACTGCGTAGTAATTTCAGTTCGCTTCGATCCTTCTAAATCAAATAGTAACAGAATCTGTGGGAGAAAAAATTGTTGCAAAAGGATGTTTTGTTTTTTTTTTGGTTGAGGAGAGGGAGAGAGGTACTACGCTTTTTTAACGATGGGGGCCCGTTGGCTGGAGCCATAGATGCCATTTTGTTTCATGGGCTGTAAAATATTAAAAATCCAAATCACATGGCGCGCAAGCGGAAGGTTCCACTGTTCTTTTCATGCAATCCGTTTGTTTAAGCCCTCCCACATTTTAAAATGAAAATTCGCAAAATCCACTTTATCAACCTTTTTAGGATTGCCTGAGCGGATGTAATTTCTTCCTTTTCATTTGCAATTTTTTTTTTTTTGAAGAGATTTTCATTCAACTTAGCTTCTAACGTTTTTAATGATTCCGTTCTTATGCGCTCTTTGTAAACTTTTGCAGACGTGCCTTTTATTTCTGTGTGTGGATCCACGTATGTCTGCCTGTCAATCTGTTTCAATTCACGAGCCAAAAAAGTCGTATTGATAAATTGCGGTAGAAAATTCCGCATTCTATACTTCCTCGTTTTTAATTTTTCTGTAAGAAAATGCGAAGTTTTAATTTAAATTGATTAGGCTGGGAAATTTTCGTTGATTGAAAAACTCAGGTAGTGGTTATTTACAAAGGAATGTACATTACCAACGATTATTTCATTCTCTTCGATTTTTTATGTTGTCGCTTGCTGTGGCAAGTTGAGTTGCAAAGTATGCTTAGCATGCCAGTCTGCCTGGCCTGTTTCCTCACTTCATTCATTTTCTGGACTGCGAACTGTTTTTTTTTTAAGTCAGTGATTGTATCTCTTGTTTGTTCCCTCTGTTTCTGTAAATAAACAAATAAAATATATATATAGGTTATAGTGGTGCCTACCTAGTTGTCTTTCAGTTGACCTTGTTATCTTATTATGCTTTTTGGCAAATTTATATTTAGATGTGCATTTGCAAACGAATTATTTCTGTGCGTATGTATCTGTGTTTGTCTTTTCTACAGTTTTTAGTTGGGAATCGCTGAGCCAGGAGTTAAGAAATTTATTAGCTGTAATATACATTAGAGGAAGGCCCCCTGTATCATCCTGCACATCGGTTCATCAACGTGGAAAAGGGTTATAAACATCCTTTCCAAATCATTTGCATATATTTTGCTCCAATCGGACAAAAGAAAAGCGAATCTTTTCTGAAAGATTGATCATAACGATTTTATTATTTAAAATATGAAGGTTATTTATTTATCTTAATCGACTTCATTATCGCTACCACTTCCGCTTAGATGAAGTAGTAAGGTAGCGTGAAGGTGAGGGCTTAGACTCGTCTCTTGCCCATCGGGTATTGGTAAGTCGATTCATCGTTGTTCCATTGAGGAGAGTCTGACTTGCAGCATCACCTTGGTGTATGAATGTATTACTCTGCACTTGTTGGCGACTTATGAAACCGCTTGGACGTCTGAGCGGAATGCAAGAGTGCTGTATTGACCACCCACCCTGTTCCTCTCCTGTTGTTGGGATGGACGTGAATTATCATGTATAAAGGTGGTCAACAATAAAAGATAGGATATAGTTTGTCCTCAAAGATTCGTAAACAAACAATATAATAAACAAAAAGCGAGAAATCACGATAAAAAATTGAGCCTACACTCCTTTATCGTTCGTTGTCGACTGAACTGCGGCTCACTTTCCGCTGTCTGCTCCGAGTTGACGCGTGGCGTCCTCCTGATCCATCGTCGTTTTGTCTTCTTTGCCCACTGGCGTTGATCCAACCACGATCATCGCTGGATTCGACGCTCCCGACCACTAAACTCCCGTCTGCGACCAGCCTAGTTGTCGCGCTATTCCTCTTATTGACACCGTCTCGCTCGCCAGTGATCACCTTTTCGTTTCTTTCCGTTACCCAAGAATATTCATTTCACATTCAGGTGGCTCGTCTTAGGATACCACTGTCAGATTCTGCTGGTGCAACCGACTTGTGAACCTCTCCACTTCTGTGTGAACCACACCTAAAACTTGGGTAATTAAACCTTTATTTACATGTTAAGCAATTACAACGCGACGTAGAAACAATTGTCAGCGACTTAAAAACACCCATGTTTATTACATACGCTCATATCACAATGCTGGGCAAGTAAACAACTACAACATGACAGGGAGGTATAAATAAAAATCCATTGAAGGCGCAGTCCCACGACACTCACTGTACAATAGTTACCGAAATCATGGGGTTCACCCATGCAGCCGATTCGTTGATACCTTCTGATGCTTGTGCCCCTTCCCACTTTGTGGCTGACCCCAGAAGTTGTTTATGCACTAATCTTATTTATTCATGCGTAGTTGCGACAAGTGCATATCGTGCCGTTATTGAATTAGTTTGACTCATTACTAGGAAACTAGGTAATCATAGCTTATTATATTGAATCACCAAAAGTAGATATATAGTGGCAATAACGCTTGCGCGCATAAAAGCAGCATCTCGTCGTCTGCGTGGGTGGTCTTCAAATTATTACTGCGATACGAGATTCTAGTAAATGTTTAAAGTGCATTTAATTAAGCGTTTCATTTATTTGCAGTGTTTTTTTGCTTAAGAATTCCTAAGGCGTGTTCACAGTCAATTTGGAAGTTGCTTGTCATCGTTGCATGCTTAAAATGTGAATTTTTTCTTTTTGTTTAAAGTGATAGAAAAGTGGTGATATTTCACTGTGTCGAACTGTTTGAAACTCATTCAGTTTGTTTGTTGTTGTTGAACAATGAATGATTTTAAAAGACCAATTTCGCTTCAATACCACATATTCATCTAATGCAGCTCAATTTACTTTATTGAGTGTACATCTTAACTTATTTGATGATTCTCACCAATAGATTTTTCTGCTTGCTTTGCACAAAAAAGTCTAATTTCCTTATGATATGGCAAATACCGAGAATCTTATCGCATTCTTATAATTGCCTTATCAATATTGCAAATATTCGTTTTTCCACTTACTATGGTTTGCATAAAATGATACTGTAGTCAACATTAGTGAACAAGACGGCGTATGTTTATCGGATTCCTTTTCCGCGTAGTGTTATAAATGCAAAATTTTACTCCAGTTAACCAATTCTTCAACGCATTAGATAGATCATCAGTATATATTACTTCCTGTTTCGCCTTTGGACGGTATTATGGCAGAAAGGATTGTTTGGGTGATTTGATTCTTTGATCTCGTTTTATTTTTTCATTCTGTGAATCTTTCATTGTTTTCCCTTTCCTTTCAAAACGTTTTTGATTGTGATTTCTCTAAGTTTATTATTTAGTCAAGTTGAAATTTGCAAACTATATCGCTCTGAAGTGTCCAACCCGCATCATCGCGCATGTTCGTAATTATTCAGTTTGTTTCTATTGATCGTTGTTTTGTCATCGAGACTGCGAGAAAGATGCGCAACATTTTCGATAAATGCACATCCTCTGCGTCTGCACCACCGAAAACAAGAATAAAACAATTACTTATGCCTTAACTAGTCCTTTTATTGTGCCTCCAATAATTCGTCCCATCCTCGCTCGCTTAGGCTTTTCTACGCTTAGACCATGCAAAGAAATCTTATGAAAATGTATAATTACTATGCAGATATCGCCATCAACCAATAGCTGTACACTCAAAGCGCGTTTGTTGTCCCATTTGCCGTATCTGACCAAAAATTGCCGCAACTTTCCCAGCTGCCATACTCTTTTTCTTCGATAATTTCCGGTCTAGAATCAGCGTATTGCTAATCTGCTCGAAAACTGCAATGCTTCATTAATTGGTTGCTTACTCATTAATGCAAACTCTTTCAATAATATGCATTGTTTTATGGCTTAAGTATACGCTTTCATTGTTATTGTCATTGTGTCATTTTTTGAGTGTGAATTACTTGCCTATATTCATTCGGAAATTTTAATGGTGTATGTTTGTATATATATATATATATATATATATATATATATATATATATATATATATATATATATATGTTTTCTTTTTTTGCAAATTCGAAGAAGTATTCAGAAATTTTCGAAAAGCTACAAGTGGAAGGGTATTGCAAAACTAGCCACTAAATTGCAAAAGACTTTTGCAATAGGCGGTTGCTGTGGAAATTCTTAATACAATTTGTTTTAGGCAAAACTTGCTTTGCAAATTCCTAATACTGTTGTCTTTCTCAAATCCTCTTGTATATAAATGCCGCCTTATCGGATCATTGCCCAACTTTTCAAGCGCTACTTTATGCTTTCTACAGATCGTTAAATTGTTTGCTTTCACTTTCTTTCCGAGGCCCGTTTATTCGCTCATTGTTGAGCTTTCTTCGTTTCTTCTCTCTTCCTTCACTTCAGGAATTTCTGCCTGAAACGGGACATTTTAGCACCGTCGCTTTGACACCAAGAGAGTTTTTTGCTGTGAGATCTGGCGTTGCCACTGTGTTACATAGATGGCTTAGAAAAACTGACAGATGTAGTACAATAAACTCTTCAACACGCTTGATCGCAGTGGACAGTAGCTAAACGAGTTTATAAAACCCTATTCTCGCGCGAAACTTGTATTTTCAATTGCAAATTTCTAAACGGTGTGGAAAGTCCTGGAACGTTAACTCTTTTTCGATTAATCAATGCGGAAGTTGAATTTTTGACACATGTCAATTCTGATGCATTTTTCTGAAAGCACGATGCGAGCATGGCGAGCGATGGGGGAGCGGAAATGTTAAGAGAGTATTGGGTGCGAGAAGCCATCGCACTATTTTGAATCTCTAATCTTCAAGCAGTTATCGTTTCGAAGCATTTCTCCTAAAGTATTTGTTCACCTATGCATACACAGTGTAAAAACCACAACAGCCAACGAAAACGCCTAAAATCGCACCGAATGCTGCTTTCACTAAGTGAAGATGTAATGGTGATTTCGGCTGTGAATATCGATGAGCATTCTGCAATGCGTCGAATGTGTAATTTGAGAGCTTTTATTGAGTTGGAATTAAGTGCAAATATCGGTTATTGCTATGTTTTTGAGAAACGATTCAAAGCTACTAATTACTCTTTATAGACTGTTCATCACGAAAGTTGACGTTGTTTTGCCGTTCATATCATTAAATATTTTATATTGTTGTGGCTGACCATATCTATAATCCGAAGGCGCATTCATCGAGTATATTTGGAGGTAACTTAGATGAAATACCTCTTGCGAAATTATTATAACACTTTATTAGCCAGATTATATTAGCTGTCTAAAAATTTTTCAATCTGAAGTCAGTGGCGTGTGCATATGTCGAATTTGATTTGATTTCATACTAAGAAATATCAATGTTGATCGAATATACCATTCGATTTGTTCCAAATTACTTTTACGATTTTTCTTCTTATTTACTAATATGCTCTTTTTTTCTTCCGTTTATTTCTATTAAAAGTTCTAAGCCAATTTTCTATAAAGAATATCTCAACGCTTGTTCATATCTCAACGCTTGTTCCCAATAATTTCGTATATTATATGGCTAACGTTTAAAATTTGCTTTGCTTAGAAAGTATATCAACTGGGTAGTGCTCATCATCACTCAGCTGTCGTATATAACATTTTGATCTTCGATCTATATGTGTTCTCGACGTAAGGGTGACGTATGTTCTATATGGCCTGTCTTTCTTGCACTTTCTCGTTTACTTTATTCGTCTATTGGGATCGTTTTTTGATTGATTAATGTTTGAATTGGTTTATTTTTATTATTTATTTATTGAATAAGAAGTGCTATTCAAATGGCGACATCGTGTCTATGCACCGATCGGGTGCAGATGAATTTTCCCTTCTGAGTTGATTTGTACTGAGGTGATTTTAAAGTGATTGAAGCGATTTTCGTAGTACACTCTCATGCTCATTTTATAATTTGTAAGCAGTTGATGAGACGAGTGTTATGATCGGTGAAATTATAAAACTGCATCTTTTATTAGCTTCTGCATACTTTCCCACTTGGTTTTCTTTTTCTTTTTTTTTCTCAGCCCAGTGTAACTTTTTTTTTTTTGCAAATCAAATCACTGCTGAAAAGCAGCAGCTTATGGTGAAAATTTTATGTCTACATCTCACCATTCAGAGCAGTTCACGTCTATAAGCTTCATCACTTCTTGGAGACGCAAATGGATTTTCGTTCATTCACTGATTTATAAAGTTTCGCTAACTGTCGACAACTGTTTGAGTGATAATATCGCCGCAGTCTGTGCGCACAGACTATCCGCACTCTCGCTTTTTGTAAATCGTACGAGTGCGTTGTGTATTTCGGTTGCATTTTTTTTATTCGCAGAAGTTGCATTTGTGCCTATGAATTTAAGATGTAAATTGGCGTTGATTAATTCTGCGCATAGATGTGAACGTTGAGTTTAATACCGACACGTCGTGTTGATTTATCGTTGTAGTGAACGATTGACTACTGAAGAGTTCTCTTCTTTTTTTTTTCCGCTTTTCCATTTCCGCTCGTTTTGATGGCATTTCTGGTTTGTGCTATTGCTCTCTTCAACGTCTAACCAATACGCTCTCTCGTTTCTAGTTTGACTCTAAGCGTATCTTTTTCAATGAAACTCGACACTTCATGGTCACTTTTGCCTTCCATAGCGATATATTCGTTGTAAATAAATATCATTAATCTAACTGTGTCATTCATATGACATTTGCGCCCTTGACAAATTCGCCTATGCTAAATGAGCGCTAATTTAATTAAATCTGCACTTTGGTTTAGGCTCATGTTTTTAGAAATTCGTTGAATGTTTGAAACCAATCTGCGTGCTCACATTTTTGCGTCATAATATTGCGTGTTTGTGGAGCGTACTTTCAGAGGCGCATTTGTCATGCTTGCGTCTCACAATAGTGAGCGGAAGCATTGTCCTTGTTTTTGCATTTAGTTCACATCTGCAGTGATCTGTTCGTAATGATTCAGCTGAATTTATAGTGGTAAATCGACGTTCAGTTGCTTTTTCTTTCCTTTTTAAAAAGATCTAATTGGAAAGGGCCAAAAACGTCATAGAGAATGCTCTGAGAAGGGTGAAAAGCGCGGCAGACGTGGTGTTCATGGCCAGCAACCTGGGATTATTAACTGAAATTTGTTTGTTGTTCTAATGATCGACATTGCCGGAAAGAACTGTGTAACCGAATGGTTTATAGTGTTTAGGTATTCCTGATTCGTTCACGCTCACTAACTGCAACATCAAGCGATAAGAGGGAAAATAGATGTA
Organism: Baylisascaris schroederi; assembly: GCA_006503575.1. Taxonomy (NCBI): domain Eukaryota; kingdom Metazoa; phylum Nematoda; class Chromadorea; order Rhabditida; family Ascarididae; genus Baylisascaris; species Baylisascaris schroederi. The sequence continues at coordinate 3,029,168 of QEWY01001293.1, forward strand.
TTTGTTTTTATAGCATAGTACAAGGTCGTCATAATTCATCATAGGAAAATGATTATCATTCGCAGTTATTAGCTTGTAGGGGATTTAGTGATGGAAGGCATTATATGCGATGTTAATTCACTTTGGCTTTTTATTTACTAGCGGAAATGTGTGTAGAATTTTCGAATCCATTTGTTCATTTGCGCGCAGGTTTAACGCATCTTTCATGTACCACGTTCATAGAAGCAAGTTTATTATCACTGGTATGGAAGCAAAATTTATCATCATTTCAGTGATTCATAACATTTCTAACAGCTACAGCAAATTTGTGATTTCATATGCAAGGATTGCTGAAATCATTGACTTTAGCGGAGATGTTCTAGTATTGCTTTTGCAAGCGTTCGGCCATCACTAGTTGTTCAAAAGTATGTATGAAATCAGCACTAAACTGTAGTTGCTCTGCTGATTCTCGAATGTTTTTTTGTTCTTTTTTTTTTTTTGCTTTTTGGATAATTCGATTAGTCAATGTTTTTGTTGACAAGAATTTGATGGCAGCGAACATGGTTCTTAACGTTCTTAACGCCTTATCATCTTTCGATACTCTAGACAGGCTTTCCTCGCAAATATGGCGCATCCTTATGTGGTTCAAAAACCATTGACGATAGATTGAAGAAAGAAACGGGGACAGAGCATTCTTCGCCGGAAATCGAAAAAGTGATGATGTGGCCATTGCTCATATTCCTTGATGTTTCATGTCAACAGCGCCTTTGCGCATTCTTAGAATCGAATTATTTATCAACAGAAATGCTCTCATATCGCATTACATAGCGATTTGAGTCAGCAAAATTACAGCCTTCTTCCATGTTTTAGTATGTAATTTCCAAAACCATCCTGAATTACAGTATTAAAAATATTGCTTAGAGAAGTTCGATGAAATGTAAGATGCGATGTGAATGACGTAATTGCATATGATAAGGCTGAAAAGCTGTTTAATGTTTGTTTGTTCGGATGAGAGGTGCGGAGGCCTGACAGGCTGGCTGGTTGATTCAGCGTTGCGGCTGCGCGAATAGCTGACGAACTGTTCTGTCGAGCAAGCGCTTTTTATGCGCTCAATTGCCGCTGATTTTGTTGCGCAAAAACCGGTGCCCTCGTCGGCGACACGTCCCCTCAGCGTGCGTGCATTGTCGTGAAGGTACGCATTCGCCGTACTAACGTCTCTTCCATGCACACCTTCCTTCCTCTTGAATGCTGTCTTCATTTCTAACTTTCTTAGTGGTACTGCTTCTGTTTAGTGCTTTGCTAAGCTGTGGTGACAAGCCGATCGGCAGATGCACCGTTTGTTCAAGTGCGCGGGTATGTTGCATGGTTTTGTGTTGGATGCTTGACATTGCTTCAAGGCTTTGCTTTTACGTGACAACCATCTTCCGCATGGATTTTTTATTTGTTCAGCTCTATCGAACATCGGAAGTGCTTCATATCGCCAAACAACACTGAGCACCGTGTAAAACAGTGCTATATTTAGCTTGTTGATTGTCGCCTTGGTTGTCTTTTCTTGGGGAATATCCAAATAGGTTCAAAATTCATAGATGGGTATATCGCTGCCAAAATTTTTATTCTGAAGACGAAGCATGTTTTCCTTATGGCGTTAGTTGTCTGTTTGAAGGTTTAATGCAGCAGCTTCTGCGCACCTACGACGGGTCGTTGAGATGTGGGAAAATTTTGATGAAATGAAAGAAGAAAGTAGGCAACCAGTGATCGAAAAGATAGTGGAACTAAAAAATTTGATGAGTCAACATGCTCAGCACAAGGTTACCTGAAGTTCGGGAAGTGGACGGGAAAGAGCGAGGACAGCCGTGCTCTTTTCGAAGACTTCAAATTTTCGATCGTTTTTTGTGATATTCTGTCGCAGTCCGTTGTAAAGGGCCTAGCATTCGTACAGCTTCCTTCATTGTGTTTGTGTAGTGCGGCGTTATGTAAGTATCTGCTGTTGAATGCAATAGTGGTGTGAGCCGTTAAGAAATATCCTCAGCTTCTTTCCATAGAAAGCGTTGAGAGCAGAAAGGTGCGATATAAGGCAAGCTTGGAGCCGTGCTAGAAACAGAGCGGAAAGAGGGCATGGAAAGGCTTCCTGAGGAACTTTTTTAGCGTTTTCTGGCTTCATTATTCATCCTTTTCTTGTTTAACCCGATATTATTTTTCTTCTTAATTCACCTTCATGTGTTTTTCTTCCATTCTATTCACCGCTGATTTGCCTCTTGTCCTTTCGCTTGCATGTTCCGGAGAGGCTGCCTCGTAAGGGCGCATTCATTTTTTATTTGACGCAGTTCTTTTCGTCCATTTGGCAAAGTGAACTTTGGTCATATTGATCAGTTGTGAACATGAGGGGCAAGGAAAGTTTCATCACTAGACCTTTGCAATGGGGTGGACCCGTTGATCTTTTCGATGAAAGATTGCTAGCATTGGGATTACCCTGCCAGATATCCAATGTAGTCCTAAAAGCTACTCATCAGGAACAGTCGACTGCTTTTGTTCCATTATGTGAAGGATATCGAACAAACTTCAGGTTGTTAAATATTAAATGAAATCTCAGCGTTTCGGTACTTCGTGTCGATTTGCCCGCATTTCTTTCTTCTAATGCAGCCCACCTTCATCATTATGAACTGTTAGCCCTTCATTTACTGTCTACTTTTGCCGCACACTGCATACAAGATGGAGTAGGGATCTGATGATCAGTTAACCTCGAATTGGCAACCATTGGTGCAAAATATTGTGACCTCATACGAAAGTTTCAACAAGCTCAGTGGAGTTGTTATTACATGAGATGGAGCTGAAGTCACTGTCTAAGCAACTTTATCTGACGTGAAAACTATCTTCATTCATTTGTGTGAAGTGGAACTTTGAAAGTCAAAACGTAATACCACTCCGTTTCTTTTTGAGATGAGAAGTGTACTGGATGGCATCTTCAAATATTGCTTGGTCGAAAGTAAAGAAATGATAGAATACAACATATCTTGTGCTCTTTTTTTTCATGAGTTGATCATACAACAATGCGCATTTGTTTCCGGATTGGTACAATCAAGGATGTGATGTTTGAAGCCAATCTAAAGTTGCTTCCTGTTCATTTTGGGAGCATTCTGTAGGAGGCGATGAGTGCCACTCAACTGCATTTGGCGAAAAGTTTTCAACAATTTGCCGAATCTTTTTACAGCACAGTGTAAAGTGATTACAGGGATACCCAAGGTGAGCACAGTCGAGTTTTACTTTCACAAGCATCATCATTATCGGTTCATGATGTTTTTTATTCTTTGGTTGACGAAGGCAACATCAAACAACTACTGATAAATTTTGATGATAGTATATAATGATGTATATGAACGACGCTATCGACGTGGCAAAAATTGTTCTTGTCTTATGAAAATTCCTCGTGTTATCCTGCAAGGCATATTATAGTAATTGTCGATCTATGCGTATTTATTTGTTTTTCTTTCCGCAGCAACTGCAGTCGACGGATGTTCTAGACACGCTCTATGGGATGTACATATGCATACACTTCATGTCCTTATTCGATTGCTTGTCTCAAATTTCTTCAGTTTTTTTTTCATATTTGCTGCAATTGCTTCATAACAGATCATTATGAAATCCTTCTTTGTGTACCCCATACTTTATTCTTGAGATCTAAATTACTAATTCGAGCCTTTTCTGGGCACCGGTTCCCAAGATTAGACATATCGCCTAACTCCGCTGTTTTATGATCCCTCCCGTTTCGCCTACGATTGAAGCCTTGGGGGTTCATATTCTGAGCGTAATTTTCTATGCATGGTGTAGAAAAATTCACTACACAAGTTTCTTGATGAGGCCAAGCCACCAACTGGGCTTTTCAACCTCGTCGAAGCTCGACGGACCAAATTCTGGGATTGTGTTTCTTGACTTCATCGCAGGTAAAATAGCCAATGCCTCATTGCCACAGAATTTTAGAAATGGAGATGCGTACTTTTTTCTCAAATATGCGACCACTAGCGAATGTCAACTCTGTTCGCAAAACAACAATGCTTTCGCTGCTTAACACCGTGTTGTTGAAACAGTTGGGACTAACTTTGAACGATTTTATTGTTGTTTCTTTATCAGTAACTAGGCTGATTTATTGTCGGTGACTCATCGAGGGGAAGTATAGAAGGTAATTCGGCTAACGCAGCGACTGTTGCTGCGACCAGTTAATCGGCAAAAAAATCTCAAATAAGCGTTGCAGTTTAATCCGCCTTAAAAAGGATCTCGTAAAAACGTGCGTTCCCTTTCAACTGCTGTTTCCTTCTCTATCAAACACAACGGCAATTTGAAGTGATGGTACTGGCTTATTTACGTATTTTGGTATTATTATCGAGAAGATATCTGTCAGTAAATTTCCAGTAGTACTTGTTGATAAAATATGGCTGAGTCTTTTTGATTACTGTCGCACTAGTGCACTGACATTCAAAAGTACAGTGTTCGCTTTTGTAGATTACCGTAAACATTGCAAAGAATCGGCTCATTGAAAACATGCAATTCGATGTGTTCGCCTTATCGATTGCACTTTAGTCTGCTGTGTGGGCAGGATCTTTTCCCATGCACTGTTTGGCTAATTGTGGAGTCAGATAGGTTGTACATGATGTTGTCGATTTTACCAGCATATGCATGCGCTGGCATCTTTCCTTCCACTCACTCCTTTCATCCCTACCTACTCCTCTCTCCCCCTTGCGCAATTTAGTACGCTGTTTGGGTTATTGTTTATTGAGTGACGTATTCGGCGCATATTTCCGATGCGTTTGCGTGAGAGGAATATATGTTGGATAAGGATGTATTTGCATGCTTCTGCTGTAAGTGCTGTATGCATAATTTGAAGCCGTCATCAGCACATACAAGCATTGTTCTCCATTCATGCTTGTCGTACAGATGGTTTATTTTACGCCTCATTGCGCGAGAGATGTTGCCTACGAAAAAAGTTGAACCATCGGCAATATTCAAGTATTTTGAAACGAGTCGACTCCGTACTCGTGCAAAACTTTTGCGGAAGTGAGCATAAGTTTTGGCGGAGAATTGGCGAAAAGTCGCCATCATAAGGTTACGAAAATGGTGACAACAAGGCGAATTAAAACCCTTACATTTTATCAGAAAATGAACATCATTCAGTGATTAATTCATCTGCACATCGAATATTAACGTCCTCACAAAAGGTATATGAACGAAACAAATATTCACACACAAAAACATTCAGGTAACATTCAAGTTTTTCAGAAGCAGTTACGAAACTACATCGTGCCTCTAAACAAAAAAAGACAAAAATCGCTAATGCTGTGACTTGAATATATAGAAGTGAATGTTGGATGTGCAATTAGTGTGGATGTGCATTCGAAATATGATTGACGTTTCTGTTTTTCATCGTGATCTTCGAAATCAAGCGGTGCATCGTTACGAGGATCGTCTAATGGTGGTAAAATGAGTTGCTGCCATCACAGTAGGGTGTGGCTGAAATATATGTCCACGTTATTCGCCTTTGCAGTTCCACGAACCGGTTTGCTGAGCGACTGTCTGAAGGAGAACAAGACGACGAGGAGGGACGCTCTTCGCCAAAATGCTGTAGTTTGCCTTGTGGAACGGTTCGAACTCTCATCATCTTCGTTTGTCTCTAATGCTCTATCTTCGATTTACCTTTTTTATGCTTGCTGTTAATATCTACTTAATTTTGTGTAATTTTCTTATGACAGATGTAGCCGTTATATGTCACAATTCAATCAGCAGTATGAGTTTATTTACTTCATTGTTTTTGGTTTAATATTTCTTATTGAGAAGGGCGCATAATACTTGATTGCTGGAATGAATGGTGTTTTATAGGGGGTTTGTTTATGATGAGTTGATCGTTGCTGCACACCTATTATTTGAGAACCGTTATTGATGAAAACGTATTCTGAAGCAGCTCGATATTGAACTCATCGAGACCCGTCATATTTGTTCACCATCTATGTTGAGAGCAATACTATTATTCACGATGGCAGTTTTTAATGCTCACAGCAAATCGTGTACACTTCTATTGGCACACTTAAATTTGTCACAAGACACTTGTGTACTTAATCAGAGCCGTTCAGACACTTGGGGTAACGTTCTGTATAGCGAAGGACTGCGCTCAGATAGCTTTCATAGCACGTTTTGTGAAAGTGTGAGCGTATTGCCTACCGTTTACTTATAGGCTGGCAGTTATTTATCGTTGAATATAGTCCATATATTCAAAAGGTTAGATATATGTACACCCTTATCCTCTTATGCCACTTATGTGTCTTATTGGAGAGGAAAAAATGGCAGAGGCCGCATGCATGGTCGCAATCACGCTTCCCCGCTTTTCCCTCGTGTATCTAAATAGGAAGCTTTTTTGAAGTTTTCGTGAATAGAAGCAAATTAACAATACTCTGTTTCACGAGCTAGGAGAGGGGGTTAGCCTCGCAATCTTGTCCTCTTCTTTCTTTTATTTATAAGTATAAAAGGGAACGATAGAAGGAGCAGTCGATGCAAACATCTAAGAAATGGAAGCGAGAAGCAGTATTGTAGCTATTTGGTTGACTGCTAAGGTGTATGCTTTGCGATCGGCTGCTGATCGTCGATTTCGACGTTCGATCAGCTGCGCAAACATCGTTGCCGGCTCGTTTTAAGCCTTTTTTGCATTCGGCAATCGTTTCTTGCGATTCCAACTGGTAATTCGGCAAACATATAAATTCGATGAGAAGATTTCATTTAACATAGCAGTCGTTGCAAATAAATGTGACGCTTATTATCGTCATAGAATCATCGTAATTCTCATTATTGTCCACGGTTTAACGGCTATTTTACTCATCGCAATACTTTTTTTTATTTTCTTCCTTTGCGGCTTTTTGATACTTTCTTATTAATCGTGCAGCATTGTTTGTTCGTTTATGGTGGCGGGGAAAGAGGGGAGACGATAGAGAGAGATTCAAAGTTTACAGAGAAAGGTTCTTTGTCGAATAGCTTAATAAGAAGGAATGAACAGTGTTTTTATGGCATGGTCAGTGTTTTTATGAGGTGAATGCAGCAAGCAGTAAAAAAAAACGACTGTGGCTGAAAGCCGTACTACCGAGTGATATTTTCATGCATTGAATAGTAGGTAGATGTTGGGAGCCACAGCTAACTGGAAAAAATCATTTGCGACGAAGGAAAACGGTCCTGATTTCAAATTCGCTACGACATTTGCGCTCTTTTCGAAGCATCCGACAACCTTTTTGGTTCTATGGCACCGGCACATGATCGGTTGCTAATATTTTAGTGCCGAAGTGAACACTTTGTGCCCCCTCCTTTGTGAGTGGTACCTTAGAACAGTGATAATAACTTTTGAAAGTTCTACACCTGAAAGGTCTTAACTCTTTTACGTTCTCCTGTGTTTGGTAATTTCTGAGGTATTCGTTTCCGTCATATATAGTTGTTTGCATTGTACGAAATGGAACTGTTGTGGCATATGAAGGCGAATCATGCCTTACATATCGATTTATTCATCGATGTAAGGTTGAAAGGAGCAAAGTGGGGCATCGTTGGTCGCAGCCAAGTTGAAACGTCATCAAACACCTCTCTCCTCTATGAGTTCTTATCGTCTGCCTGCTCGCATCACATGAGTCGATAGTTGAATGAACGAGTAGGTGAACGTCATGTGCTGGCATAATGCGACAGTCACTCGGAAGCACGTGATCATCGTCTGCAGTAGTAATTTCTACAAAGCCTTAATACCCTTTTCATAGCTTGTTGCACCGTACTGCCACTTGCGACTACGCCACACCCCTAACCATCAGGACGTTTTTGCTGCGAGCATTTTTGTGGACTGTGAATTCATAGGGTGTGCGTGACACGCGTTTTTTTTTTTGTACAGGACTCAAGCTCTATCGCCGATAAATGTTCATATGTCAAAATCTAACTTCCGAGTTTGAGAAGATCGTGAGTATTGATGACTAGTTACTTTTGCATAGTTGCTGCTGCGAGCTGAGAACGCTGAAGACACTGACTGAAATTTTATATAGAACGTACTGTTCATTTGAATAATAGGTGGCTTTTTTATTGTGAGAACGGGCTTTAATTTCTTCAGGCCTGAGCTGTTATTGCTTGGTATTAAAAAAGATATTTTTTTATCGGAGATGAGCATGGTAGGCTAAGAGATGAAGTCAGGGCAGCTATCACACATGTAGACACCAGTGAATGCAGGGGATTTTCGATCCCAGGTCCATCCGTCGACTATTCCCCTCCTCCTCCTGCACCCGCCTATCACTTTTCAAAATTGAAGATTAGCCAGCAGGGCGCATGAAGTCGCTATTGCAGCACAATGCATGCGGAAGCACTTTATAGAGGCCCTTACAATCCTTGAATTTGTTCGTTCTTTTGTTCAGAACAGCCCTCGGCGTAATAATCAAAGGAACTCTGTAAGACGACATTGGATTCCAACTGGCCTTAATATTTTGGTATTGATTCACCTTTTTATGATGCTAAGGCATCTCGGATGGGGTCGCTGTAGGGGTAGGGGGTGGGTCAATTTTGCTGCGCATTCTCCGTTTTCTTGGGGTGGAATGGCAGGGAGAGTGATGTCGAGCACTTTTGACGGAGCACATCAACGATAAATTCTACGAAGCGCCTTAATGAGGAGCACAAATATTCTGAAGCATATTTGGCCTGTTTCATGGAACTGTCACTCCATCCCGTACAAACTACGACTAATCTTTTATAATTGTTATCACAATCTCTAGGCTGCGGTTGTGGTTTTGTGGCATTAAATTTTTTGCCCCATTTTGTTGGCATGGTTGCGTGCGTGTTGACATCGCAACATAGAGCATTCTAAGCCTCTTTATATCAGTTTCTTTCATTAGTTCGTTTTAACTTCTCAATTTAATACTCAAATATTTCTCATCTCATGCTTTTTTCTTTGGAAAATGAAGTGGATAATTGTGCAGTGCATTGTTATTATAGATGCTAAAAAGGAAATAAGAAGTTTCCTTTAAGTGTTGTGTTTGTTAGTAATTTATTCCTAATTGTTAGTAATTTATTTATTAGTTTTAACTCTGAATTATCGATTATTTATGTAAGCATTATTCCTTTACTCGTTTATTTTTAGCATATTGAATGCGACATTGCAATAATTCGTTTGCACGCTAAGAAACGCTATTTTCCCTTAGAAAATGGCATATTTGAATGGATAGATGTAAGTGCTGTATTCGTTGCAAGATTTAGTCATCTTTTGCATACCATCTGCTTATTTCTTCTTATAAGATTCTTTCTTTTTTTCTGAAATTATAGCATTCTCTTTTCTTCTATTTTTTGTCGCACAAAAGTTTTTCTAAACCAAATCAGCTGCATAAGCATCTTATTTAGGTGAATAAGCACCGATCGAATAGTCGTTAGAATAGTTTCGTTTCGAATAATTCCACTCGCTATCTCCCAACAATCGGTCAAAAGCAATTTCCTTCACTCAATTGTGATAACCCTCTCCCTCTTCTTTTATATTCATAGAAAATTCATCTGAAGTATTATATTCTCACTGAATTGTCAACTGAAAGTAATATGATTCAATTGAGCGGTAATAAGTCACTAAATGAATCATTACGAACTTACCATCTCCATCCTATAGTCAACAGCATTTATTTTAGTTCTCTTGCAAATTACTGTAATTCGCATTCTATTTCTAAAGAGGAAAAAGAACACATTGAAGATTGGTTTATTATTTCTTCCTACTCTCATATATCAGTTTCATGTTTCTTCACCAGCGCAATATTTTTCAATTCATTTGACAGCTTAATTAATCGTTAACTGATCACTCACGCAATTGCTTGGTTATGGAGTCAAAAATAACCTTTAGAACTTTTTGTTGTTGTTTTTTTCATTTAGAATCTTCTAACGACTATGGAACTCTAGATGTGATCAAATTTCAACGGAGTCATATTCAATGAGAGCTTATTAAAAATATGAGTTTTTAAAGTAAGCATGTTTTACCTGTGTATGTGTTTCTCAGATACCCGATATTGCTACAGCAGGTTGTCTTTTGGCCATCAATGGGAATAGGGCTCTGACTGGGAAAAACTACGGTGAGCTTTGGCTGTATTCGGGTAATGAAGTTACTGCATTCGGAATTGTAGGTGGGTCAAACACGTTTCGCACAAATTACAATAAAGTGTCGGATAGCGGGGCATTGAGATATGATTTTTTTCGTGACAGCAGCAAAGGAATATGTCGACATCGGGTGCTGTTTATGAGTCGTTTTTATTTATCTTCATTTAAATTCATCTTATTTGAATGCTCTCTGCTTTTCCTTCTAGCTTCTTTTCTTCTCATCACATCTTTCTTTGCATCAGATTTCTATTATGTGCTTAATGCAGAATGAGGCGACACACCAAATAAATTAATGCGGCAGCCGCTAATTGTCAGCCGTGAAACGCCCAACTTCTCATCTTTGATAGCAAAAACGTACGCATGCAACCAGTTCAACAGATAATAAAAATTTTGTTGCAACATCCCTCATTGTAGAAATGGGGAGAATGCCGTGGAGAGAGGGATGTGATGAGATGAGAAAAAATAGAAGAAACTAGCTGCAAAAGCAAAGAAAATTCAGAAAAGATGAACAATATTAAAATTGGAAAGAAACAACTAAAGACGATTTATAAGCGGCATTCGACGTCAACTCTTTCCTCTGACCATCACCCACATTCGCAAGCTTAGCGTTGCTTTTCTTCAGTGCACTTAAAGCAGACGATAGTGTTTCTTTTGTGATGAACAAAGTCGTCAAACTGGTATTCAAAATCGAATGATAAGCTCCTCCCTTCTCAATCACTCTTTCCGATTCTTCATTATCGTTTTTTTTAATTTTATTTTAAATGTACTCTTGATTTGTTTCGTCTCGTTCTACAGCTTTTGCGGCTTCCTCTATTCACTATTTTTTTTTTTTTTTGCGCTTTTTGCTCTTTTATGATTTATTTGCCAGCGCATTTATCGTATTTAATATTCTATTCTTACGTTTTGCTTAATTCTTTGACTTGCTATATCGTTCTTAATGTCTCGTGATGTACTTAAATATTCCAACAATTTTTTCATTCATTGCACCAACTTAGAGAGGAGCATTTAATTGACAGTTACGATGATCATTATATTCAATCGTTTACTCATTATTTTTTAGCTCTTTGTTAAATTCTTTTAAGCCTGAAATGACGATCTGATGATCAACGCGTTCCCCCCCCCCCCCCCCCCCCCCCCCCCCCCCACCCCCCCTCCCCACCCTTCCCTCCCCCAAGAAAAAAAGCGAGAACTGTGAGTGCGATCAGTGCTGCCTTCTTTCTGCTAGGGTAATGTCTACCACACAATGATACTTTACCTTCCTAGTTTGGAGATTCGTTTCGGTGGCGGGATTCATGTTTTTATTTTTTCGTAAATGTCCTCCTTTCCGCCTAAAATGCAGCTTGCCAACTTGTTATGCAGAGTTTACTGATTGATGTAAAGGTAAACGAATTCCATAATCATTCAGTTCTCAATATGTTTGGAGCCTTTATTACAACTTTGTAGACTATCATTAACATTGTTGGTTTTCCTAACGCTTCTTTTTGAAAACGTTTAAAAGCTATGCCAATATTAGCTTCTCGATTGTTAGGCTAGGCGATACGCCCAAATTGCTTCAGGACATCTATAGAAACGTTTTTCGCCTACTCTGTTGAAGGAAGCAAGCAGAGAGACAATGAGGCAATCTGCGAACGAAAGGAAGCGTCAAATCGCCAAAGAACTCACCTAACACTTCCTCCTTCGAGATGTTCGGCCCATTTTTTGGGAAACACCGAAATGATTTTTAATATATCGGCAGCATCTTCACATTCGGGGGGGGGAGGGGGGGGGGGGGGGGGGGGGGGGGGGGGGTGTTTTAGACACTAGGAGAGAGGGAGAGGAGTGGAGTTCGATTGACAAGTGAGTACGTTGTCGGATGGCGTGAATGGCCTTGATTGAAAGACCTGCAGTTTACACCAGTGATTCATTCGAGCGAATGGCTGTGGGTGCCCTCTTTCTCAATTGCCATTGACAAAACAGCAGCGATGTTTTTTTCATCCGTTTTTTTTTTTCGAACAGGAAGGGGACATACTAAACCGTTCACTATATGGCGTCTGGAATAGAGACAGTCATCCGTCGGGGATGTAACCTCTCTAAAAGGTGAAGGTGGGGACTATAGATGTGCATTATCCACGACTTATCGAGAAGGATGCCCTCGTTCATAGCCCAAATCCCATTGGGATAAAGCATATGATGGAGTACAGCGATGACCCCAGCAGAGTTGGTGTTTATTTGCACCGTTTCATTTTAGATTAATGCGAGAACTTCGAGAATATCGCAATTGCTTCAATACATAATTCTGGTTTCTATTTCTCATTATCTATTGTTATTGCTTTCTTGAATGTTTGTTCTCATTTAGCTATTATCCACCAACTTTTCAGGGTTCTTGTGTAGTTTCAAGTTTTATGCACAGCCGAGTTAAATTTGTTCGGAGAGAGTTTCGCTGGGCTGCTACAACGTTTCTTTTAGAATGTTTGCATATAGAAAATGCCATTCCACGTAGCGTAACCTGTAAGAAGTCTTTCGGGTCTCTTGAAGCCATGTTTTTTTCTTTTTTTTGCTTTCTTCTTTCTTACCATTTGCAGAAGGTTCGTAGAACTGAGGTTAGCTAATGACTGATTCGTGCATTTATGTCCAAAGGCGGTATCGCAGATTTACTAACGACTGCATGATGAAGCAATTGATTTGCGACTTTATTGCAGAGGTGGGGGAGGGCTGTGCGAAGAAAGATTGGTCTCATAAAACCTTTTCATTTCCACCAACGGCACAGTAGGTTTGTTAAACAGGTCAACAGTTTTCAGTGATTAAATCACCGCCACTTTCTCGTCTAGACTCTTCTGCCATCTTATTGAGCTTACTGCCAGATGTTCCACGAGGTACAATATATCTTCAAGCTTATGCATATTCTTCTTGCTGAAATGCTGTTCCATCTTTGAGCTATACAAATTTAATAAGTGCAGTTTCCTCAGTTGATTCTTTGCATGAATGCAAAACGTTTTTTTTAACTTGTTGTTTGTTTTGTCGGTTAAGGTTGACGAGTTTGTCTTCTCTCTTGTATTTGAGACGTTCTTGAATTTTAATATCCGTTGTCAAACGTTTTTTCTCGTATTTATTGTATTATTTCGTGTGCTGATTCTGAACTACTCGCAAGCGTTTGTGGGGTAACGGCTTTTATTGCAGGGCATTTAGAAGGAGCGCAGTTGCCGTTGTCGTCGGGTCCCAAGTAATCGTTGCTCATCCACTGTTCGAAGAATTCTGAGGCGCATTCGGACGTGTGGTTAGCAGGTGATTTCATTTTCGTTTTTTAAAAACTCGATTGACGACCGACGGCTGCGCTCTTTTCTGCGAGCGTCTGACATATTAACGGCGTGTGATTGGCGAAGTGGATTCCGATTCCGGAATAAAATTTGCCAGAGGACGGCTTCGTAGCTGACAATGAGCCGCTCGAGATTGCTGCACTGATTTCAACTTCGCATATCTTCGACTCATAACAGTAAATTGGCTGTTTGCGACGCTATTCACAACTGCTCGCTTTTTTATCTAGCAGCCATCAAACTGTAATCATGGAGATTGTTATCCATGCGATGTCACCAAAACGGTTTGTTTCCTCGTTGTCCTACTAGCCTTCATTTGCTTCAGTTTTGATGCTAAGCTTCTGAATAGTTCTAGAAGTTTATAAGGTAAATAAAATAGGTACGGGTGGAGGATAGGGAAATGAGGGAAAACCTGACTATGTTTACGAAGCGATTTTATGCTTACTTGTGTGGTGGGATTAATTACGTGATATTGTATTGCTATTTATTCGTGCTAATGGCAATGAATGATTGTTGATGTGGATTTCGAGGGGTTATTACATATATGAGTACCACTTCTGCTCAATTTCAAGCTCGTGCTGATCATTTTAGCCATTATGACCGACATTTTTTAAGTACTTAGTTCCTCATCACATTTGAATGTAACTGGAATGTGCGGTTTCACTTCCGAAGTGATTTGTGGACTTCATTTCTGCAAACAATTTCGAACTACACGCCATTTGTTGTAGTTTAAGCATGTTACCTGAAAGCTTTTTGCTCATTTCCAAAATTTTTCTATCTATAGGTAAGTAACAACTTCGGCCTTCACATACCTTATTTCTTATCCTCATTACAAAGTGTTCCCGAAATAGGCATAACCTGAAATTCGAGCATCATGGGGTGTTTCAACAAGCCAACTTCGTATTCTTGAAACGATGTTCATTATAGTAGATGACTTTGAGTATGTTTAAGGGTTCGTATCATTTTGTACCCTGAATTTCCCCACTGTTATATACCCTTTATTTCATGTTGAAGCTGTTTAATTCTCTTTGATCTTCGTTGTGTATTTTTTTGTAATCTGAGATAATCGTTTCTTTCAGATTATTTTGGCATTTGGCCAGGATAACATTGCTAATTTTTTGTTTTGTTCGAAGTGCCACTTCGATCGAGCACGACTCGATTTGCAACGAGGAAGATGGTAGTTGTCCAGAACCGATTCATACAGTAATCAGGCTGGCAAGGCGGGATGATGAATTGGCAAGGCGGATCGCAGCCGAACATGGGATGGAAGTTAGGGTATGCCCTTGTGGTTGTTGTTGCATTCTTTTTCAGGTTATATATGGGCATTTTAGACCTGTAAGTACTGAGTGCAGAACGGCATCTTTTGAGAATCATGGTTGAAGCAAGCGCTTGCGAATAGAGGGCTTCTGTTGGTGGAGGGTATTCGGTGAAAGAGCGGTTTAGCAGAAAAAATGATGACGAAAAACAGGATAGGGAATTAGTGTCGAAACGGGAAGGGATGGGAAGATTGGCAAGGAAATCAGGGAGAAAAAGCAACGTAGCAGATCGCAAAGCATGCGTTGTTGCAAATCTTAGGAGTCATAGTTTGACAGAGGAGGCACCCATGTACGGTTGGGAGCTATTTGCAAGAGCGATACATCTTGGAGAGAGGAGGGGTTTTCTGGCACCACGATATTTGAAGTTTTCTTCCGTTCAGCATCACCGTAGAAGAGAATATGAAGCTCACCGTAACAGTGGATTTATTTTTCTATTTGCCGACTTTGGATTTCTTCTTTTTGAATGAATTTTTCAAGGAGTCTTCATTAGCGGGTGTCCATTTCTGAAAGTGTTGTTTACTTGGGGTCGCATTTGCAGTGAGCCGTCTCACTGCAGAATACGAGGACCCAACGTCTTCCTAAATTTCTAGTTCATTGTTTTTAAATGTCTCATATCGTGATCTCATGATTTTCTAAAACCGATGGATGTATAAGGGATGTTCTTTTTGTCTGCGAGCATTAGGTGTTTATCATCTGTGATAGCGTCCATCCGGAGTGCTATATCGCGAACGTATTGTTGATTTTAAGGGGAAACCCTTTCTCGATTCACACTATTTCCTCCATGACACAACTAAACGTTCGCGGAGGCGGAAACGTGAAGTCATATCGAAGTTGAAGGACCATCCGGCGATCGAATGGGCCGATGAACAGAGGCCTAGGTTCGCTCTTCTTCATATTCCGTAAACGAAATTGAACAGGGAAGGCAAACTTCGTTCTTTATCGCCGTAAACTTTTTCGAGACCCGTAATATCTTCATTGTGCAGATAAAAGGAGATGATCAGAGTACTTCTTGCTGACGCAAACAAAGCGCATCTCGCACTTCACACTTAATCGAACCTATGAACATACTGCGTGCATTGAAGTCTTCGGTAGTAGACAACACTTGCTTAGCCATTAAATTCAGGTGCTTCGTTGTGATGGTCGTGGTTTTCGATCGTGAATTAGTGACACGTTTGTTAGATTATGGATGACGTTTTGCGATCAAGAACTATGAGTATCGGCACATAGAGTACCAAAAGCAAATATTATCGTGAAGGGTGGAGGAAATCTGTGTATAGCTTCTTAGATCACAAGTTATTAAAATATGCAGGCGGCGTGTAAAACGAGATTTTATTCACTCGGATGTGAGAAGGGCAGAGCGAGATCCAGCGCAAAGCATCGCTGAGTTCACAACGCCCAGAGAGATACCCATTTTGCCATGGAGGGATCCACTCTACAAGGAGCAATGGTATCTGGTCGGTGGTTTTCGTTGTTTAGTTCTGTTGTATATTATACCGGTTGTAGATGGTTAACTGTTATTGTGGAGTTGCACCGATTATGAGACGGGGGCATAATGGTCCATGTGACCAGGGCGAATACGGCGATGTGCTGATGAACTCTGATAATGGATATATTGTTCCTTTTTTGTCATGGCACATCATTGTGGTCCTTCGCACCAGATATATTTCTGTATCGATTACGAAAACATGCTAGCAATGAAAGCAGCTCCACTTCACTGGAATGTAGTTGCGTCGGATTTTTTTATGGCTTTTTCTTTCGATTGCATCGATGTAATATATGTTTTTGGCTGATATTTCTTGTTTTTCTGTTCCGTTTTGATTGGTTTCTTTTTCCTTTTGCATTCTTTTAATACAATTTAGATTTTCTTATGTATTCAGGTTCCATTTGGCTGTCAAAAATGATGTACCACTTCTTTAAAATTTTACCTATGCAGGTATGAGAGATTTAATTTGTTTTAGGTGGGTGGTGCAGTAGGAGGGTTCGATATGAACGTGCGACAAGCGTGGTTGCTTGGCTACGCAGGTCGTAATGTGTCGATATCAATTCTCGATGACGGCATCCAGAAGGACCACCTCGACTTGGCCATCAACTATGATCCCTTAGCTAGCACTGATATCAACGACCACGACGATGATCCAACACCACAAGATAATGGCGACAACAAGTTCGTTCTTTTCAAGCTTGCGAGGTCATAGTTATTGTTGGGCCAAACTTGCTGACAGAAGCAATCCAAAAGGCTCATAGTGACATGCAGGGCGTTTATACTGAAAAGGAAGAAGTTTTAGTGTGGATTATTAGTAGCGGATTTCGCATGTTGACTGCGATGACTTGTCTAATTGTTTTTTTCTTTCTTGCACGATGAATTGGCATATTCCTTTGATCTGTATAGAAGACTGGTTAGATTCCAGTCATAATTTGATTGCGAATGCTTTGCGTAAACCGTTTTCTTGCGAACTTGAAAGCGGATTTTGCCAGTTCCTTTATTCGGAAACTGAAACGTTATGGATCATATAGTCTAATATAAAAGGCTTTGAGTTGTTTTGAAGACGAAATTTTTTGAAACTGAAGGCGAGTTTGAAGTTTGCGGAAGCGATTGTCACCTTGTAGTTAAAGCGCTTTCTTCAAAGGGAGGTATGAATTGTGAGGAATGAAGTGTGTGCTGGCTATTTCAGGCATGGTACTCGATGTGCTGGTGAAGTGGCGGCAGTAGCGGGTAACGATTACTGCGGTGTGGGTGTTGCCTTCCATTCCAACATTGGCGGCGTCCGGATGCTGGATGGACCTGTCAGTGATAGGTGAGAGTAGATTCCAAGAAAAGTTTTTTATGATGTTCGAATAAAGCACCGAATGGCGACCAAAATGATGGTACCTGCAGTATTTACCCGTTGGGGATTGCGTTTATTTTAAATTTTGAATTGTCATTCTCTCTTCTCCACGCGGCATCTATTTTGAGTAGCACGATGGAGTAACCGAGCTGCTTTCTGTTTAACTGCTCAAGACTATGAGATTCAGCTTTTGGTCTTGAATGATGCAGTAAAATCTTCGAATATAGGTAAGGGAGATATGCGTTTGAATGGCCTGCGTACTACTTATAGTGTTCCAGATGAGTCGCTATGCACTGCTCTGAGGAACGTCAAATTCAGATTCGCAGTTTTCCTATGGCAAAGAATTATTGCTAATGATTTCGGATATACGTTGAAGTAGTTGACATACAGCTTTGTGAGTTTTCTGTTGATATTATTAAGCAGCAATCCATTTGTCTCTGGTCATCGCTACTGGAGGAGATTAGTGTAGAGCTCGCATCTTTCGATAGTTCTGCATTGCAGTTTTCCACTTCTCTTTGCGATTATATATTCTTTCATCGATTATGGTCTAAAAACATCCCTTCGGAAATCACTTGTTTTTGGCCAGTCGCCGAAATCATTTTTTTGGTTGGTTTATAATAGTTCAATTGAAGAACTTTTAGTACTGCCTTCGATGATGCCATTCAATATCTGTAGTGCATATTACCCATGGGCAGTTACTTCCATTATATCCTTTTAGTGTGGAAGCAGCAAGTTTGTCGCTGAATCAAGATCACATCGATATTTACTCGGCAAGTTGGGGTCCTGAGGATGACGGTAAAACGTTTGATGGCCCTGGTCCATTAGCTCGCGAGGCTTTCTATCGAGGCATCAAACAGGGCCGCCATGGTAAAGGCAATATCTTCGTGTGGGCCAGTGGCAAC
The DNA here is from genome assembly GCA_006503575.1 of Baylisascaris schroederi. Taxonomy (NCBI): domain Eukaryota; kingdom Metazoa; phylum Nematoda; class Chromadorea; order Rhabditida; family Ascarididae; genus Baylisascaris; species Baylisascaris schroederi. Next base: position 3,047,599 of record QEWY01001293.1, read on the forward strand.
GGTGGTTCTAGGTAACTTTTTCTTTCCTATCCTTAATTAGTGATGCATGCTTTCTCTGCGTGTCGCGTTTTCTCGTCGTTCAAATTTTCTTTTACTGCTCGTTATATTTTTAAAATTATTGTGCTCGTTTATGCTTATTTCTCCTCTGTTTTTTATTATCTTCTGCCACCCAACTACGTTATTTTACTAACATGCAAATTTTGACCTTCCTCTTCGCATTAATCATTTCTTTATTCTCCAAACACGAGAAACACCCAAGAAAAATTACCCTTCTGACCAAAAAATTTATCAACTCATAATCAGAAACATGTTTCTGCTCTCCGTGTAATTTCTCTCATTCTGTGAATATAAATTGCGTCTGTTCGTTTAAATGAAAGTCTCGAGTATTGAAATGATTCTTGGGAAGAAACACTATATCGGCGTTGGCAGAAAGACCATTCAAGCAAAACTGACGCAGATCGTTACATCTTTTGCAATGATGCATGCCAGTCTCATATGAGCTATAAAGCGCATGGACACTTTCAATTTACAGTCGGTTTGTGATGTTTCTCTGTGGGAAACAATTTATGGGCCAGCTTATTTGACTGTTGTTCTTTATTGTTGCCACAGATCCAGAAAATTCAACCCGTCTTGTTGAAGTTTCAGAAGTATGGCCTTTCTCGAAGAATTTCATTTTGTAGGCAAGACAGCTGCTCAGCAGATGGGTACACGACATCTGTTTATACGTTGAGCATTAGCTCAGCAACTTTTGACAATCGGAGGCCTTGGTACCTTGAAGAATGCCCATCGAGCATTGCCACAACATACAGCAGTGCCAATATGAACCAACCTGCTATTGTGAGTTTCCACTTTTTATTATACACTGCATTCACAACGAATTCCAGATATCCTTGATGATTCTATTTGGGGTGAATGAACAGCCCGTTGCAGAAATGAGTGAAAAAACTACTGTGGTGATGGGATAGACTGCATTGATCTCTGTTCATTTTTTTTTAAAATAATTTGAATGGGCAGTGATTATTAGTCAGAGTGGTTGCATGGCTAAGTACTTTACTTATTGCACGTCCATCTGACTAGTCTGAGTATGTAAGTGAATCCGCGGTGCTGCATCCCTATTATTTGCTACTCAAGTTCTTGTAATAGCTTTATAGTGGCTATCTGAATTGTGTCCGGGAGACATTTCTCATTTCACTGCTAGGTATTATATGGTACACGAGAAGTGATATGATATGATAATTGAAGGTGACCGTCGACGTACCACACGGATGCACACGTTCACATACGGGTACAAGTGCAAGTGCTCCACTCGCTGCTGGTATTATTGCTCTTGCTTTAGAGGCCAAGTGAGTTTAGTTCTATCGGCGTTCACTTGTGAGATTTAAACATTTTTTCGTACGTTATGAGAGGATATGCAATTTCGGCCTCATAGCTTGGTGGGTCGGTGATAACATAAAAACGAGTGGGTGATGTTTTCCACCCAAAAAAAGGCACTTTGGGTGTTTAAGGAGGATAGTCTTTAGTCTGGAAATATTTTGCCATCAATTATGCGAGATGAGCTACCGGAAGTGCGGAGTCCTCTGTCTTCGAAGCGAGCTGAATAGTGCCGTCATCGGTAGCTTCCACTGATCTGCAATAATTCGGTGTGGTTATTGTGTAGCATCTAGACAAGAAGGATACTTGAAGTGGATGACCAAATAGCTGCCTGCTAGGTGGAAGCTTTTCAATTAAAAAAATTTCATCGTTCTCCATTGCTTTCGTTTAATTAAATTAGTTACATTCTTATTTGCGTTGTTCCGTTATAATACGAGCCTTCTTTTTTCGTGTCAAAGATATGCTAGTTACTTACGAGCTTTAACAGTATTGGTAGGATTTCTTAAATTGATCCTTATAATTTTGCTTCCGAATAAGAAAACTCATATCAAAACGAAAATGACGAATACGCATAAAACGCTGTTTAGAAATGGGTCACTAATCATTTTTTCTCGATATGATATAGTGAATGGATTATTTCGCCGTGAACTGATATTTCATAGTCATACGCAAGCAGTTATATATATATATATGTATATATATATATATATATATATATATATATATATATATATATATATCTGACGCGTAAACTAATCGTCTTATTTAATTAGTTGGTTTTTGTTGTTTAGCAGAAAATTTTGTCGTGCTTAACGTTGTAATAATACACATTTAACAGAGAGTGAGACCGTTTTTTCTTGGTCGTCGTTCTTTTTTCTTTTCTTTTCAGAGCATAATTCATTTACAGTTTTCAACTGTTATTGTCTCTTATCGTTTTCCCTCTTTTCTCCTCTCTTTCATCGTTTGATGTTTTCTCCTAAAAAATTGCTAAAGGATAATTCCATTTAGTCCAAATCTAACATGGCGCGATATGCAGCACGTCGTCCTCCGTACTGCTAATCCGACACCACTTCTGAACAACGCGGGTTGGTCGATAAACGGTGTGGGTCGTCATATTAGCAATAAATTTGGTTATGGACTCATGGACGCTGGTGCACTTGTGAAGCTTGCTAGAACCTGGGTGACTGTACCCGAACAGCATATGTGTACTTACGAGTATAAACTAGAAAAACCAAGGTGAATCTGCTTCATTTGCTGAGCACTGTAAATAATCCTTTTTTCACGCAGCAGACTAAAAGCTACTGGGCATTTGAATGAACATTTCGATGGTTTCGTCGCTAAGTTTTGAACCAGCGGAAACGGAAGTGCACAGGTTCTATATCCGTATTTTTGAGGTCAAATATGTAGTGGACTTACCTCATGGTATTGTTCACTGGAAATCGATCCTTCACCCTTGAGTTCGTGTATTTGCCTTATTGACCAGTAGCGATAACCGTTTTGCTTTCATGTAATAGCGCTGATTCTACGTGATGTTGTCACTTCAACATATCAATAGGTTACTTGCAGTCCACGACCACTGACGGGTAATTTTCGAATGAACTTCTCACTGGAGGTGAGTGGATGCGAGTCAGGGACTCCAGTGCTCTATCTGGAGCACGTTCAGGTGCTGGCCACCATTCGTTTCGGGAAGCGCGGTGACCTCAAACTCACTCTGTTTTCTCCTAGAGGCACGACTTCAGTTTTGCTGCCTCCTCGGCCTCAGGTTAGCCGATCATACTCGTTTATTTCAACAGTTGATATAGGCACTTAATGACCAAAGCTGTGTTTAGACTTTTATGTTTATTGTTTTTTGTTTTATGTTGTTTTTTGACCGTCGTAAAATCTATCATAGCATTATCTATTCAGATTTGTTTTATAGAACTGTTCAGCGCAACAGTGTAGTTGAAGAGGGTGAGGGAGGGGGGGGGGGCGAAGAAAGGCAAATTTGGCTGCATTGCAGCCGTCATTCCTTCCCCCCTCGCCCCCTCCCCTCCCCCCGTGCGCCAGAAAATGGCGGTTACAGCTGTGAAATTTTTGTAGGCGTAGGAAGATCGCCTTATTCCACACCAAAAATGTAATTACTCAGCATAGAATTTTTATTCGGCCAGGGAGTAGTAAACATGTCAGCTGAAGAACTTAGATTGGGAAGATCAGCCCAGTCACTAAAGCAGAGAACTCTTATAACTGCTGATTCGGTTCACGTTCATCAGTCCCATCTTTACGAGGTCCCATCTCTCCTTCTAAAACAAACATCGATGTTTTGAGAAACAAGTTCATTCACAGGCATATATGCAAATGAGTAAGTTTGCTATGTTGACCCTTCTGTTTTTGGATGTCGTGGGTTTTTTGCTGCAATTTTTTTTGTTCCTCAGAGGGGTGGGGGAGGGGTGGTGGGGAGGGATGCAGTGGCAAACAAACGGGTGTAATAGTGTTCTTTAGAAGGGAACTGCTTAAACTGAAGCTTCTCCTGTTAGGTTTTTCGGTTGCCGAAATATCATCTGGGGGAGTGGGGATATATTGCGATAGTTTATGTCGGTCGAGAGCACAAATGGGGCTTGTTTACGTCAGGCAGAGATTATTCCATTCCAGGATTACAATGCGAACGGCTTCCACAAATGGCCGTTCCTATCGGTGCAAATGTGGGGCGAGGATCCGCGTGGTACGTGGACGTTGATGGTCGAATCGGTCAGCGTAAATAAGAACATCGGAGGTATTTCCTAAGTCATATGCTTTTTTTACGGATCAGTAATCTCAACTGTGACTTTCTCTTTAAGCTTTTCGCTGTAGTTGCAAAATTCTGACAGCATGTAGTTGAGCATGTTAGCGGCTACTGCAGCTTATCTCGCAATATTTTATCCTTTTTTGATTTGTTTCTCTCAACTTGTAGATTGCCTGTCGAAAAACTTGCCCTTTTTGTTTTATTATTTAATATCAGTGGATGTTAGGTAAAGAAAAGCTGAGATTTGCAATCACCGAAGGGAATAACATATGGGAAAATAACACTCAACTGCCTGATAGTAGAAATTTGATGGAACAGCTGCAAGTACCATCCATTTAATCAGCTCGAGTGAAGTTCTGCTCCATAGTTAACTGTGACGTTTAAGTGGCACATCCTGCACATGTCCTTAAACGCTTGCCATCTCCCTCACTTTTTCTAAATCTCTAGTATCCTCATAATAGTATCACCATAACCTCCCCCCCCCCCTTGCACCCCTCTACTTCAACATTTCGTCCTTTTTGATCTGTGGTTTAACTGAAAAATCTGTGCTTGATATGTACAACCTTCCTAACATCGTTTCTTTAATGCTTGAGCATATCTTCTTATTCTAGCCAACTTCCCCTTCCTTCCAGCAAGAAGATACGTACCACAGAAGTGTTCTTGTGATTTACATTATTGCACTAAATACCGATTACTTCGTAAGTTCGTTCCTCTGAATGGGCACACGTAGTCTTTGAATTCTTTTCCTTCAGTGTCGACTATCATGTTTTCTTTGCTGGTGTTCGTAGCCCGAAACTAGTGAAATGATGAGACAAATGAATGTTGGCCTAAGGAATAACAGAGTCCATGAACGAATAGTTTGCACAGTAAGCAGGAATAATGCTAGGGTATTTGCAGTATTGTAATAACTGGTGCTCACATTATAGGTACCTTCCATGATTGGTCGTTGCTGCTGTATGGGACGGCAGATCCGGCACAGCCGAGTGATCCACGTCACCCGCCAGGGTCGCCGGTCTCGGGCAGTCCTTCGCAGACTCTGTTGGGCCGAGCAACCGAACGCATCACATCACAGGTGCTGAATACAACGCGTGCACATAGCGGCAGTAACACACCGTTCACAGCACTTGTTCACTTTGCGCTGCACTAATCGTAGTGGTGGTGGTGGCGGTGGTGTGAGTTTTAATCAGATGTGCAGCTAACTGTAGCACAGCACCGATAGCCTCGTTTAAAAAGTAGCTCTTCTAGGTTATATTAATTCGAAATTGCATTCATTGCCTGTCGTCGATTCTAATTGACAGTAGCACTGCCCAGTTGCAACATCCACTAGAGGGCATCTTTTTTCTCGCTTCATCTCAGTATTTTCGATCACTTTTTGCTTTTATTATTGCGAAGCACTTCTTTGCAAGTTGTAGCGCACTGTTTTTTGTTTTTTTGTTTGTTTTTTTTTGGTCTCGAAGCAGTTGCTTGTTAGCGCACCGATTGTTTTGGGGGGTTATCTGCTCACTCGAGTACCTTATTTAGCATGTGCGCCAAGCCAACTGGCGTCCATCAGGCTGGCGTGGGGCTAGCTGGCATCCGCCCAACTACCGACTGGAGAATGCAGGTTGGATGAAGTCACATCCGCGACAGCACTGGCACGCCCGCACGAATAATCGGTATGGCCCTAGGCAGCAATGGCGCATGTTACCCTAATGATTGCGATCGATGCGTTGATATGTGTTGCGGTATGTAACCAGTGGCATGCGCACCATATCACCTGTTTGTTGGCGTGTTCTGTGCATATTTCGTGCATCCCAAATGCGTCGTCCTCTTCTACGCGGCAGCCGGCTGGCTGATTCTCTGTCGGCTTGTGTGCATATATGAGGCTATTGTTTTTATTGTCCACGTCATCTCGTCGGCTGTGTATTTCTCACACAAATCAAGCATTGCGTAACGCCTCTTTTGTTTTTCTCTCTTCTCTCTTATACTGTGCTTTTCGATGTCTTTATGTACTTGCTCGCATTTCTTCTTTCTCGTTACTGTTGTTTCTTGCTCTGTGTTCCGTGGAGTTAAGTCTTTCATCAAATTTTATCACTGTCATGAACTCGATATGTTCAGGTTGAAGATGCGTGAGGCGGCATATTGAAAGCGCCACCTATCTAAGTCTAATCGAGAAATAAGTAGGCCTTTAAGATAGATTCAACGACCTTGTTAATCAAGTTGCTTTTGTGAACATTAAGTCATTGTTTTAATCATATGACACTCTCTCCTACCGCGACTGTTTTTCAGCCGTGGTATTTAAGCTGGGGTTTTTTTAAGTTGAATTCCACCCGCGTAATTGAAACTTAATCGTTTTTTCTTAGAGTGATGTTTATTTACCGCTTTGAGATGTGGACATCTAGACGATTTTTCAGTGGTTGTGAAACTAGTATTGTGCAGTTGAATTAGTGTGCCTTATTTAGCATGATGACATCTCGTTAGTTGTTTTTCGAGGCTAAATCTAATAAGTGCGCTCAATGAAGACACCTATGGTTGGACTGGTTGTTGCATCACTACTGTCGTAGTATTGAAATTGAATATTTTCGTTTACTAATAGTCTATATATTCACAAAAAATTGCATCATCGAAACACGTACAGCATCGATTGAAGTCAATTTTATGATGCATCATTTTGTCCTCTATCCCTATCATGTCTTTTTTTTTCTTTTTTTTTCTAAGAGACAGCAATAAGGCGCATTTTCATTTGTAAAGCTTCAATCAGTATGGAATCACTTAGGATTTTCAATCGCACTATGGTAAATATTGGCAAGGATAAAATTTTGTCACTCTAGTACAGCATCATATTCCAAGTTTATTTAAATGCTCGTAATAAATATTCTTAGACGGAATTACTAGGGAACATTTTATTAAAGTGTGGAAATTTCGCATAAAATTGGTTGAAGTGTGAGCTTTTTTTTGTGACCAATTTGTGCCATTCAATGCCATGCAGTTGCGCATTCCGTTGTTGAAAAGCCTCAGTGCTTCTTGACTTCTTGTTGAAGACTGGTTGTAGTCGTGTGTTATAAAAATCATTTTCACTGTTGTCGGAGTAAGTGGGCACTTTTGTTTTCTTGGCTATTTTCTAAAGTAGAATATATCTATCTTATCATATAATTGCATAGGTTGACCGTCTAAAGTGTTCCCTCATCCTTTGCTTACGGTTACAGGGTACTTAAAAAGAGCTTATGCTAATCAAGGTGCTCACTGCTCATGGGTCTATTTGAATCGTTTCGTTTCCTTTAAATCCAACCACTGCCTTTATCTGGCTTTATATTAGCATTTTTGGCTCGAATAAGCTCGTTCTCTTAGTCTTCCTCTTTCAAAGCACTTTCATTCTTTAATGAATTTTCAGTCTGTTTTCAGTTGCAAGCATTTTTAACTCGTTTCACTGTTTCTAGCCTTTTTTCATGCCTTCTTTTTGAACTCACTGTCGTTCTCTTCACTACAATCGAGTAGCGTCATTAATTCCCAGCTTAAGAATACGTTGAGATTGGAAGAACTAGGCGTTGATTGACTGCGGCTTTGTAAGCGGATGTGGAGAAACGTGTCTGAGCTAAATCTGATCCGCGTCGAAATCGGGACCTAGTTTAAACTCATACCTCACAAACATGAATGTTTCATTCGATTTTCTTCCCTTAATTTGTAAATTTCGGCAGCGGTTTATACTGGAAGCGGTTTTCGAAAGCAACTAATGAATATTGATTTTTACTAACATTGATGCGGCTCGATTGCTTGGTACGTTGAGTGTCCGAGGTGCCAGCAAATGCCATATAAATCTCTGCATGTTCTAGTCTCAGTAGTTTATGAAATACGCAGAGCCTTTAGAATATCAAGAAAGAGAATGCTTCAGATGAGCATCATTATAGAGGTCGTTGGCTGCAATAGCGAATCGGGGAGATTAGCGGTCGCCAAAGCGGCAGGATTGCACTGTATATTATAGAATTCCAGGCTTTTGATTAGGATGCTGTGAAGATTTGTTTGATTAGGATAAAGAGTTGGAATTTGCGCACTCAGATGATAGGAGACGATATGATTTTCAACTGGATCCCCCTTTGAATATTGGGAGGTGATTTAGTCCTCTCGATATTGAATGAAAGATTGATGTTTTTTATGTCACTTTGTCGAATATATTCGATGAAGTGGCGTATCCTGAAAGACGTCACAACACATGCTCGAATTTATAACTCTTCGTTTCCATAGAACACTTCCTCCTGACAAACTTCAGCAGCACTATCCATTTCGAGCTATAGCAACACTTCAACACCATATAAAAATATTTGCGTGGCGTATTCGTTAACTCCGCACAGTTTTTCTTCTTGCTTTTCTCTCGCTATTTTTTAAGTTTTATTTGCTGAGTACCTCTGCTTACCACCACCTCTTCTTGATCACCTAAACGCAACCTCCGAAAATTTTAGCGAGAACTCCTTCCTAACTTTAGTATTTTTCCGTCGGACTCGAAATTTGAATTAGTTTCCCATCTTACTTCATAAATCACTGCGATTTTTTGTCGTTTCTTTTCATTTGCGCCATGTTCACATTAGTTCGACTTCGCGAGTAAAATGTTATTGAAGAGCGGGTATTTTTTAGCGTTGTTTAACGACTCTTATCATCTTCTTCGTTTATTTGTTTTCATTGTCATCAGAATTGAATGGTTTTCTGGGAATGCCAAAGATGAACATGTTGGTTTGATAGTTTAGCGAACATTTGGCTAATTGCTTTTCTAATGGAGGTAAAGCTGTTTAAGAATTGCAGGATGCGAATCGGAGAAGTGTAGCCGTGAACAGCAACGGTCTTGAGTGGGCCACATATTGGAAAGTCGGTGGGGTCGGCTTTAATGTCGCTCTGAGCAGGCTACTATGTTTTTCTAGGAGTTTTCCTTGCTCAGAACTGGGGCTATGTACCATCTTCCAGCCATGTTTTCCTTCTCGCCTTATACAACTTATTACTAATTCGCTAAGCGAACTTGCGCAAATTTCGACGCTTAAAATTTTCCCTTGCCGAAGCAAAAACGAACTTAGCACGCACGCTTTATGCTCTTCGTCGTTTTTGTATAGGATAACTTGGAGTTGCGAAACAGCAGACGGCTGTGGGTATTTTTAGGAGTAGAATTTGTGAGGGAGAGATAAAACCGAGAGGTGAAACTTATGTTGCCAAGAACTAAAATTTTTTAAGAAAATTAAGAGCATGTATTATCTGGGAACAGAAACCTCTGAAGGATTTTAGTCTCAGAAAGGGGAAATTGGGATCTTCCAATATACTTCCACAGTATCCTATTTAATTTTGCGGTACACTGTTTTTTGGCAGTTACCACTTCCATGTATATTTTTGCTATTTGCGGTAAAGTATGCTAGTTAACACCACTTCCACAGAAGAGGCGTTTTTTTGACCTGTCACAGTTACTGTAGTGATTCGGAGGAAGAAACTTCATTGCACAGTGGCTCGCTCGAAATCACTCTCCTGCGGTCGTCTTCACTTCGAGCAGTTTCTTCGTCGACGGTTATTTGAATATCCAGACTGGTTGATGCTTATTTGTATTTGTTTAGGTTCTGAAATGGATGAAAGGATTAAGCGAGGTCGCCTTCACATAGGATGCGGGCTGCAATCCACTGGTCACTATGAATGTTTTCGTCTGCGGCTAACTTCAGACAGCACCTATTTGCTCACCCGACCGTTGTCTTATTGTCCTCTTTAACCATCGTACTGTCCAACATGTGACGTTCCTGTTTCGTTCAATGTCTCTTGAATGCTGAAAGCTTGTGTTTGCATAACTCTGAAAACTGTTGCTTTAAAAATTAATACTCCACCTCTATTTTTGACTGTAGGTTATTCCCTTTTGGATTTTTGGGTCGATTTAGGTCAAAAATTTGCCCTTTTATTTGGTTTATTTGATTTAAATGAGAACCTTGGTTTATTTATATTTTGAAGAAACATCATTTGATTATGAACAAAGGAAGATTTGAATCATCTGCGCTAAGCGTGTGCAGCAAATATGCAGCCGATGATATCCTATGTCTTTCCCATTGTATCTACGGATGTCTTTCGATCGTGGCTTTTTGCACTTTTTGTGCAGCTCGTACAAATGCGCTTTGTTAATGGCTGCGGTTTGGGCTGTTGGCCTTGGTTGATCCGATTGCTTCTATCGCGTTTTGGGTTGTTCGTCGTCTATAAAATGAGCTATTTCAGCCGCATCTGAGTCGTCATCCTTCATAACATAACAGTTTTAATTAGCATGAAAATGTGGATGAGAAGGCTGGAATTGGTGGAAGGAGGGAAAAGGATGTGAGGGTTTTTGTTCAGTAGTTTTTCATGACCTCCCTACCCTTTGATGCTGCGCTAAGTATTTTAGCGAAATTTGGAGGCGTATGTAAGCATGCAGCAGCATTCATTTGGGGCTTTTTTTGCACTCGTGCATGTGTTTGTGTTGTGCTTTTATGTCGCTGTTCTGCATATAACTCGCATCTAAGCGAGACTATGAGAGAGCAGCTAACTGTCACATAAAACTTTGATCGTCAGTTTCATAGCAACGCTTTGGCATGACAGTAACGACGCATGTTGGGGCAGAGGGAGGGAAGGGTATCGACGCATTGTTACCATCACAGCATGCTTCTGCGTGGTGATCATACAGTGGGAGTGCTCATTGAGTGGATATTCACTATCCGTTGATGATGATGCATTGCGACGATGTGGGTGTGTGTATGTGATGTGAACTGGAACGCTTGTTATGTGCATCTGGGCTGCCCTATTTTTTAAGGCCTGGTATAAGATATTTTTACGCTCAGTTGTTATACTGTTTGTAGGACGACTGTTTGTAGAGCGAATCTTTTTTCTTTATAGACAAAAGAGACGTTGTGAGCATTCTTTTGGATTGAAAGAACTCACGCAGTTTCCACCCTTTTTTAAGGGATTTATTGTCTGTTAGTGCTGATGATTTGTGGTTACTATTAGTGTAATAGGCTAACCTTCTCTCCTCGTCAAACCCTTTCAACTGCTTCTTGTGCAAAGCAGTTGAAATTTTCTAGGAATCGCCTTAACAAATGCGAAATACAAAGTTGTTAGAGTCATCTCGAGCCCTACTCATTAAACTTATCCACATCCTGAACTTATTTGCGAGCCATCACCATGTTTTGAAGGCTGCGGTCGTTGTTCAAGAAGAAGACAAATGCGCTGTTTTTTGTGATCACTATTTTGGAGAGCAGTTCTTATGAGCAGTATAAATTTGAAATGCCTTCACCGAAGAGGTTTACCTCTAAAACTAAAAAGATTAAATTCAGTCAGTAGTACAAGGCGGAGGTAGGAACTGGACAGCACACCCGTGAAAACATTCAGAACGGATTGGGCATCTCATTCACGGTTGATGTTGCGTCATTCTTGAATGCCCATACCCTTCCCCCTCCCAATCGCCTTCCCATCCCTCTCGCTCTCATCATGGTTTAAACACTGTTCTGATAAGTGCGTATGGGATAGCTTTGTTCATTCAGGATTTCAGCTATTTCACGGCTTAATGGCTGCATAGACTGTACAGCGTAATTCCTTTCTGCCTAAGATTCGGCCTTAAAGAGCGCGCACCGCGTTTTCTTTAACAGGAGACCTTACAGAGGCCTAGAAAACCGAACCTCCAAATCTTTGCCAAACGGGGGAAAAATTGGAGGGCATCTGTTTTAATAGAGAGCCTTGGAGGAAGACATTTTATGAGTGCAAGATGTCGTTTCGAAGTTGAGCAAGAATGAGTAACCTTTAAATGTACGGTCCCCCTTGCGCAATGGAAAAAATCGAAAACCCAGTCATCAATGCGGGGAACTGTGCGAACTGGTATGCATATTGCATCGCTAACGTTGCTAGAAGAGTATCTGCCCGTTAGAGCGCACGATAGCAGAGGACAGTTCATGTATTCCCCATATGCAAACGCTATTTTTGCCGATCGCACTGGGCATGTCAAAACAGTTGTTTACTGAATGGAATGCACAAGATTCCTTTTATTTTTGAGCAAATTTTTAGTTATTCCAAGCTTAACGGCGGAATCGCCAATCCGTTATATCGTGAATTGCTTCGATTTATCACATTGCAACACGTTCGGCTGTCATTTCGCACGCTAACTCACTGCTTTGGGAATCGTTGGTATAGGCATAATCGAACTGTGTATGTGCGGGATATCTTATATTATACTAATTTTATTTCGTTGTTATTAACTGCAGCAGCAGTTCCCCCTGTAAAACTTTCTGATTTTGGATTTATCATGCTCGACTAGGGATATTATATATATATATAATATTCGAACAAATTCGCTTTAAATCTGTTGGGAGCGCTTGATGAGTTTCGAAAAATTTTCTGGTCTCCCCGAGAAGATACTATTCCATCGTTTGCTTGGAACTGATGAAGATAAAGTGATAAATAATTTAATCACTAGCGAAAGCTTATTGAAAAGTATTGAAGGGATGCATATTATTGATTTTACAAATTTTAGCACATTATCGTTCGGCATGAATGCTCTTTATTATCAGATTTTCCGTCACATATCACGGTCTATTGCTTGCACTTCTTTAAAAAAAAGTTTTTATAAATTTTAAGAAAATGACTGTTATTGAGATCAAATTTCTAGTATTCCTTAGAATATATGAGGAGAATGACAGTTATAATGCTTTATCTAACATCTGTTAAACTTATGCAAATCACTTCGAAATGCTGCGTGAAAGTGCATTTGAGATAGTTTAAGAGCTGTAGAAATCGTTACATATAAGTCTTAAATGCTGACAAGATTTATTGGTGAAAGGCGGAGATCATTGGGCATTTATTATCGATTTGTTAGATCGCTTTTGTCTCATATAAAGGCTCACAATCTTCCGTATAATTTTTTGTTGTTTTTCATTGTTATTATATCTAGATGAGTTTCGTTTTTTGATAGTCGATTCTATTTGCTGTAATTCCAAAATGTCGATTAATATATCTTATCAGGTGGGACACTCATTAAGTTAAAAAGAAAGTTGAAGAGAAAATTCGAAACGATCTGCAGATTTCACTACCGCTCGTGATGGTTGTGCTACAAGTGAGCGTATTGTTACTAATCGCCCTAGTGGCGATGTTCGCATGCAGACGTGCATCGAGTATCATGCCACGCAGCTGTGAGTTGGCGCCTCCCGTATCCACCGAAGCCAACAGCTAACCGCACAAAATGTTTCCGATGATCATTGCTCACCTCTGCCAGTCAGTCGAATGCTTATGCTATTTTACTCTAAGTGTATTGCACTGATTAGCCATGCATATGCACATTAAGCACAGCGACTCGCATTGCATACCTCTACAGGTGGCACGTTTAGAATTGTGGGCTGTGATACTTGTTCCACTAGGAGAGCGCATCAACTGCAGTTTCTGACACATTATGTGCTTTCAGTTATTATTGCAGAAATTAACGACTCTCTATGTCTAACTTACGTATTTTTTGCCTAACTAAATACCGGTGTGAATACAGTCGCGTTAAGTTTCTTCATCTAAGTTCACCGTTCATTCAGTCGTATTTTGTTCTATTTGATCCATCCTTTAATGCGCGTTCGTTCTTCAGTTGAATATATCGGTCAGCGGAGATTTTACATTTATTTAATTCACTATATGTTTTGAACGACCATTTTCATAGTTCTGTTTGAACGAAAATTTTTGATATGCTTTAACAGATTTGAAAGCAACCTCATTAAAAGGGTCAAGAAGAGCGTTTATGGTCACTGTTACGAGCCTCTTCGATGCTTGATAAATGCTCGATTAACCGTATTGTTTTGTATTTTTGATTTCATTAAAACGCTGTAGAATTCAAGTGAAAGGTGGCCTTCGATCTTCCTTCTGGTTCTTGAAGTGCTTTCCTCTAACAACGGTTATTCCTCTTGATGTAGTGAGTGCATTTTACTTAATCCATTCTTGTTGTTGCATTCAACTTGTTGCCTGATGTTGCAGTCATCGATTTCTTTATGGGGGCTGTTTGGTTGCTCCACTAGGGATCAGTTCATATTGTGTTGCTGTTGTGTCCTGTTTTGTGGATATCTGCTAGGAGGTGTTTTTTGCATATCGGTGGTCAGAGCCTGTTTACCTCGAACAACTTGGCATTACTAAGGCGAATTAGTCAAATGATTTACATAGCAGGCGTGGCTATGCACAGGTTAAATGGGTTCTTTCATTCGCCACGTATACGTAATAGCCACTTTCAGGTATTGCATTTCGGAATGCAGGTTATTGACTTATGTCACTTTTGGATAGGGATTCAGTTAGTGTTCTACTGTTATGCCGGCCTCTGCTAGTTTTCTTGAGTCTTTCATTTTTTTCTGAAAGTTCGTCAATCCTATTGCGAGGAGAGGGGATGGGTGGAGAAATTTATAAGACCGCTCAACGTCAGCCCTTGTCTAAAGCAATACTTTACTCCAGCTTAAAGTTTGGCTGTGTCTACTATGCAGAATTGATCTTCGAAAGTTATGCCTTAGATAATACTTGTATGAGGCAATACGAGAGAGAGCGCTGACCTTATGCATTTACATACGCGGGCTGGTTGTGTGCGTTGAGCCTTGCTTAGGTTCTCCGATGCACTATTATTCGTTCTTTCATCAGGTCACTTCGCACTCTTCGCCTCTTTTATATCATATCTTGCTTGCCATATACATTCGTTTTCTTTATATTTATGTGCCTTTCTCTTTTGATCTGTTCCTCTCCTGCCTCAAACCCGTCAAACAATTCCCAAAATATACGTACACTTATGACTGCGGGGACTAAGCAGCGAACAATGTTGGCTGCTTTTGCGTCTTTTTGGTTAACGGATGAGTTCCTAAGAAATTTTTGGTGGGCTTTTCATATTTCTTTAGGCATTGCGCCATGTTTAACATCAGAGCTTTAATTTTGATTGTATTAGAGAAGCCATATAAGCTGATAATGTTTCTGCCACGTGAAAAATTCAACGGTTAAAGTCAACTTGAAACACTGAGACTTTATAAAACGATGTGCATATAGGACACACATAGGACACTTTAAAGTGTCACTACATTGGTTACCGTAATGAGTAACTTTGGGGAACATTTCGTCTTTTTCAGTGGAGGAATTGAGTACAACTTTAATCGAGCAGCTTTCTATGGACTCAGTTTTCATCACTCTATCCTCTTCTTAGTTCTTAACCGTCTAAACCTGAAAATGTGCTTAAGGGTTGCCTTCTCGGAGCTAATTGAATGTTTTGGATGCCTTTCACCAGTTTAGAATTCTGATGAATGAGGGAATGCGTTTATTTGCTTTTTCGATGTGATCCATCTGAAACATTGCTTCATTTTCGGCCAAATTGCATAGAGGAGAGATCTTATGAATAAATTAGAATATATTGCTTCTTTAGAGCGCTGTAATGAGCGAAATCTTTCAATTTTAGCCATTATTCATGAAAACTTTCATTATTTAGCGAAATTGCATCCCTCTTAGTAAGTAAACGCGTAATTGCCAGTGTTGTATTTTGTGGAGGATGCAATAATATTGAAATTGCTGCAGTGCTGGGATGTTGAGAAGGGCGCGAGGCAGACAAGAGGGCATTGTTGCATGTGTCGTTATCGGTTGCCAATGTATTTCCACACGAATTGCGTTATTTCTAGCTAAGCGGGCCATCATGTTTGCAGTTTATGTTGTTTTTCACATTTTGGCGTATGTGTTGTGGGTGCCACAAATAAATTCTATCCATAAAAATGTGACGTGTTGTTCGCATTCTACAACTCGAATATACTACGAGTTACCTTGCTTATCATCGCTACAACAACGGCAAGGGCGAGCAAGTCCGATGGGGTGGTGGTTGGTGAAGGGAGTCCGGGAGGCGGGAGATGGGCAGGACCGCAGATTCAGGAGGTGTCCAAGCCTGGCAAGTAGGGAACTATTATTTTTATACTGAACTCAGTTCATTTCATGGGCATACGCATTGGTTATATCCACATTCTTTCATTACCAAACTTACTGCATCGTTGGGGGTTGAACTTACATAATTAAAAAATTAATGCAGTGGTGAGAAAGAGATGTTTTTAGTTGGGGAACCGTGTTGTTGATTGATGCACTCGAAACTGGATCCGCAACCGTGGTATATTGGAGTGTAGGCTGCGATCAGCAGTTAATTGTTTCGTTTAGTTGGTAGCAAAAGTCACATTGGCGGGTCTATGTGGTTTCTAAATTTCGATGAATCAGACTATAACGTGAAATTATATGCTGGTGATTGGCAGGGGAGCTGTGGAGTGCCGTTTGAATTGACGAACAGATGCAAGGGTGATCATATATGGATCCGTTAAGTGGTGAATGTACTTGGATGACTAAGAAGGGCATTCAGAAGCGTATTTGAAACAAGATAAATTTTTTGCGTGCATCTGCAAACATTGGATTTCTCATATTTGCTAACCATGAAGAACATTTTGTTGCTGCAACGTTAGTTTCCATTTTCGTTTTCAGATTTCGAGCTTTCCTCTTACCTCATAGAGAGATTCTTTTCAATTTTTCGAACTTCTTCGATAGGTGCGCACAATTCAGCAAGCATTAAACTCTAAATTTGTCCATCCTATTGTCTATCGATTTGCAAACATGATGGAAGTTGCGATGAGTGGAAATGAGTTCTGTCAAGAAAAGCTTCAGTAGTTGGATCATTAGAGGTTTTCGGTGGTTCGATACTGAGAAAGTAATCTGCGAGGTGATTTGTTTTATGTTAATGAAGAAGAATAACTTCAGGGCTGTGGCATTAATAAAGGGAGAAATTTTAGCGTGTTTATGTGAGCGTTAGCACTGACATTGCTTTCTACGACATTGATCATTGACTGTTTATTGTAGTACGCATTGGCTAGATCAGATCACTGTTTCGTTGCGTTAGCAGAGTGATCTAGTGTCGTTTAGAGCATAGACGTAAAAGGCTGTGAAGAAATGAGTGGTACCAAAATGACGAAAATTGTCAAGAAAGGCTTCAGTAGTTAGATCATTAGTAGTGGCTTGTGGCAAGGGCGCGTCAGGGTTAACCATTGTTTATTCCACAGAAGAGATTAGTGCTCTCATCTGCAAGCCCCTTGGTGAGGAGTTCGATGCTGATTGGTCATCGGATGATGATGATTGAGTTTGTTGTGCTGCAATTGTTAGATATTTCATGTGGACGTATTCGCCTTTATCTCAGTGAATCCCTAAAAGATTGATGTGTGCTGTGTACGGTTGATTGCGAATGTTTTTCCTAACAGCGCTTCACTTGTGCAAATGGCTGCTGCTTCATTTCCGTTAGCTTTTTCGAGCATTTTCACATCTGCACCGATCTGATGAATGCTAAACAGAACCCTGTGATTAGGCATTTGACGGGCATTTCGTATATTATTGCTATGTCAACCGGAATTCGTGAACGCATCACTAACACTTCCATATCGCTAAAAGGTTTTTATTGTATGCAGTATGCTGAGTAAAGTTATTAAGTTACAATGCGAAGGATGCTTATATGTACTCGTATGATGCATACTCACATAGGATAGTTTAAACAAAAAGCTTGCGTTGAATGCATCTTTTTTAACGGTTTGCTGTAATACTTGCTTCACACTGCAATGTATTGTACTTATGAATGAGCACTTGCGCTTCCCTTACAAAGCCACCTTGAAAAATGCTGGGCTGATAGGAAAAGTAAGCTCAATATTAAACTTGTTTAAAAATCTTAGGTAGACAAGTAGCCTTAACGTCTATTGTGAGCTCCACCTATTCTATCAATGGGCTCATGTCTCTTCATGAAAACAATGCATATCGCAGCCTCAACTCTCGTCCATTTAAATGTAGTTCGATGATGTGTTTCTATACTCTAAAGAAGGGCAAGTTTAAACAAAGCCTCCAGCAGCCTAACCTAACCAAAAGACGGCCGAATTGACTGGCCGAGCAAAGCAGATATTTGCGTAGATGTATTATCCAAAGTGTATGCTGTTTCCGTAGCGGCATGAAAGCACACTAACTTTGCTTGGCAAGCGATCACTCGGTAATGTGGGAAATTGAGCAATGCATGATTGCCGCCATTATGAGTTAAAGGGGTACACTTCTAAACAAATCCGGTCATAGCTGTGCTTTTGCATTCGCTATAAGTCTTTAAAGCATGGAATTTGAGTATTCCTAATTTCCTTGGCCCTCATGGTTTCTTCTCACAATTGAAAGATGAGGTAAGAACTCACTGTTTTAAATTTATATACTCGCTAGGAGCAAATAATTGATGCTTTCAGAGTGAGCCACCTCCTGATACGATCAGTTTTGGTGATCTGCGCTCAGCGCCGGATTGTCATCCAGAATGCATCGGATGCAGCGAATCTCGTTCGGCAGTCAGTTGCTTCGCGTGCAAACATCTCACTCAGTCGCTGAGGAACCGCGCTGGATTCAAGTCAGTTGCTGCTATACATATTTGCATAAACAAACCTACTCCATCGCTTCACATTTCTTTTTTTATTTTTCTTTGGCCGTTTATTTTCTACTTACTTAATTTCTTTCTTTTCGGTTTGTTCGTTTAGTTGAATAAATTATCGATATACATTTAAGAGTGTTCTCTTGATCAAATTTCAGTGTGCCTCCTTTCTTTATTCATTTGACGTTGTGCAATAATACCTTTGAAATGGAATGGTCAGATTGGCAATTTTAGCTAATTTATGGACTGATAAAGTAAGGTTGTTAGGTGGAAGCGTTCATGCTCAATTAATTCCTACACCACTCTTTGCATGCGCAGAACACTGCTGCACATAACTCGGTGGGATGGATCAATTCGAACGCTCAGTTTCTGCGATTACCGATAAAGATAAAGATGTGAGCAGGGAGATAGATAAAAGCTGATAGGTATCCGCATAGATGCGATTTGATTCCCTCTGAAACCATTTCATTTGTCACTCGGTAAGAATGAATTTTATATAAATCACCAAGCAAGCTTATACGATTTGTCATCTGAATTCTGAAGCATTGGAAATGATAATGCCCATTGCAGATGTGTGTCACATTGCGATGAGGGATTCTTCGTCGAAGGAGATAAGTGCCGTTCGTGTAGCCCTAATTGCAAGAGTTGCATCAAGGCCGAGCAATGCCAAACATGTCCTGGTGCAAAATTGCTCATCGATGTCGATCACTATGCACATCTCGATCATGGCCAGTGTGTAGACACTTGTCCCGAGAATCTTGAAGCTGATTGTGAGTGTTCAAATATTTCTAATTCTTACAACTACTATTGGTTCATTCCATTCCCATTCTATCATCAACCAATCAAATGTTCTTTTATCTGGGTACATATAAAACAGCATCGACAATTGGCTGGTGAAGAATTGCGCGGGTGTCGGCGTTGTTTTATTTGCTGAGGAAAGACGGCCCGATGAGTGCGATACACTATTCTTTTGAAATAAAGAAAATATCGCTTTCAACGGACGGCTCTATTGATGCAGAAATGTGATTACTTGAAGTAGAACGAGTGTGACGCTTCATATTCATTGGCGCATTTACCAGTGTCTGCTATGAACCGAGGAAAGCGCAGTAAACATCGATTCCACTATCGGGATATCGTAAATAGATCAATGATTTTGTTTCTTTTGCTAGTTCTTAGACAAATTGAAATGTTTTTATGCATAATGTGATTAAATGGATTTCCTCTTTCAGACACGATAGCGATTCAAGCACGATGTGTATTGAAGAAGAATATTTGTTCAGTTGGTTATTATGAAGCACCGAATCTTATGTGCACGGTATGCGATGATGCATGCAGTACGTGCCATGGCCCCGGTCCACTGCAGTGTGATTCTTGTGCTCCAAACTACAGTAATCTATCGGTGGGCTACTGTAGGCCATGCTGTGCCGACAATCAAGATCCAATGGAGAATCATTGTGGTTTGTCTCGCTGTTTTGATTGGTGTAAATGTTGTTACGTTTTCTGTTGTTGTAATTTTTGATCGAGCAGCTGTAAAGGCTGTCATTTTTGTGTTCATGGTGATGGTGGAAAATGCATTCGGAATTTTTTTGGTTTTGAAATATTACATAGTCATTAGTGATTTTCGGGGTCGAATGTCACGAAAATGGAAAGCTGACTTCTGGCTCGATGGAAAATTTGGGTATTACCCCATATATGGGCATGACATTGCTAACAACAAACAACAGAAGGGCATTTCATTCTTTATGTAAGGACATTTGAGCAGAAACATTGCAGTGGATCACTCAAGAGGGACAATCTCATACTGCATACAAAAGTTTTTTTTAGGCAGTGCACTGACAATTATTAGGCAGTGTTGCTTTCAGGTCTTGTTACTTCAAAGTTGCAATATAATAAGATGATTGTTCAAATTAGATACTTTGAAAGTGGTTGCATTTTACAGAAGTGACAAATGCTTATTTTAGATTCCACTTTATAGATTCCATAGTAGTCGATAGCTCATTGTTTCTTTTAGAAATTACTCTTTTGCATTTCGTAGCAAGGCAATGATGCAAAAATTTATGAAAGTTTTTAATGTAAGTGGTTGAATTTTATGAGGTTTAAATTTGATGGGAATTTAAGGGGGTACTCCTCGTTTCATCTTTTTCATCTGCCTTAGCATATGAAAATACAGAATGACATCTATTGCTTCTCACTAAAAGCATAAGAAATTATAGCGAGAATTTGGAAGAAGAAAGGATACTCTAATTGAAAACATGGCCTAGTTTTGTTTTTATTTCAGAAAATTGTGCACTGAGCGCAAGCGAGCGAACTCGAAGACATCATTCTGGACTGCGCTCATTTTTCTTGTTTTCGGTTGTGCTAATTGCGATCTGTTGTATTTTTGGCATCATGTTGAAATTGTACACAAACGGAATTTGGAGCACGACCTCAAGGAGCAACATTGAGTTTGTTTTAATCTTTTTGCTATTTCCTACCATAACTCTGCTCAAAATATAGCGCATATCTTCAAAAACTGCAATGGTCATGTTTCCGTTGCTATAGCATTTTTTAAGGTTCTGTACGTCTTGATGTGAGCATCGATGAGGAGATGAGTGAAAACCAAACTTTTAAAAACACCAAATATCTCTCCATGTTGCAGCTTCGGATTCATGCAGAACTTAGCATAGTATGGATTTAATTTTGAGATGCAATGCAGTGCAAAATCGAGTTCATGTTAAATGATCGTTGACGAAGCAGTGAAGGAAACCGCTGAGTGGTGAATGAGTAGATGTTTGGCGTTGGTTTATTGTAGTTAGGTGCATTGTGTGAGCTCAAATCGTTGTGTGTTGAAGTATTGGCCGCACGCCACAACAGTTTTGATGCTGGTCACTTAAGCAACTTCGATTCTGACATCCACATAATGGGTGCTCAGGGAATGTGAGACCAAACTCATATTTTCCACCACCTAAAAGTAGTCTACGAGTAATACAATTTGGAAGATTTAAACGGTAGAAGATAGTACAGGTATTACAGTTTTTATGTGAATTACATTCAACTGTGAAATAAAATGTCAGGTGGGCCGCTGCCGGTGTTCAGCATCTTGATTCATGCCCTGGTGATAGCGCAACGATGAGTTGAGAGATTTTAGCGTCCGTGTTTTGACTACAAAGCAGTGATCACTGCGGGCAACTAGTAGCGCATCGGAACTTCCTCCTAGGGATGGAAGCAGATGAGGAAGGTACATTGATTGCAAAAAATGAAGAGAATTTGGTGGGAACACAGCAGCTATAATGAAAAATAAACTGTTTTTCCGTTAGAAAACGGTCTTTTTATAGGTATAAGTTCTGTGCATTTTTCAATTGAGAGTGGTAGACTCTTCTAAAAATTTATTAAAACGTGAAAAATATTCTTTTCAGTTAGGCACAAAAGGAATTTTAAGTCACAATTGTCGCTTTCTCTATTTGATGCGGCAGTCGCTGAACCTATCATTCCATATAATGCTTTCTTCATCTGTTGTATGTTCGGACATGGTAAGTGCAATGTTAATGGAATTTTTTTCAGTTATACACCACTACCAGCACAGAGTTCGCTTATCATCGACGAATCAAGCTCAGAGGCGGAGTCTGAGTTCGAACCGACTGATATTGTGGCGAACAAGTGAGCACGGATCGCTCGGGTGTTTTTCTTTTCTCGGCCTCGTTGTACGTAGATTTGATTTTTCGTCTTTGTGCTGTTGAGAGCACATCGTAGAAAAAACAGCGCGGGCGGATTTATAACGATGGGCTTTCTTGATTGCAGTGTATAGTTTTATCGTTGTTCTGTAACATTTCCTCAAAATCAACATATTGTTATAGTTGCATCAATGTTGCAACGGGTTTAAGGGTGCATGTGTGCAACTTCCGTTACTATGCATCGCGCTATGCACTTTGCCGACACAGCTGATCGTTTTCCTGGTCAAACCTTACCTGTGGCATTTCAGTTGCTTGCAGATTATGCTTTTAGATCGTCGATGGAAATCTGCATAAAAATCTCGAAATTCATACAATTCGAGTGGATTTGCTACTAGAGATTATCATTTTTCTATGGCATAGCGAGGTGTTAACGACTGTTGCAAGACCTCTTAGATCATTAGAAGGTATTGAACCGAAAGTTTCGACTTCCATCTACAGAGGTCTGCAGACGTGTGAGCACTTTTATTTGTCTATTGTTATTTCATTGCATCATTCATTGTTACTGTGAGTCAACGAATTCCAGTATAATTCACTTAATCTTTTTTCCTTGTGATAATTTCTATGTTTTTTTTTCCTACAACAGCTTTGGATAATCCTGAGCTTTGTTTACATCACTTTTGTGATATTATTTGTATGGTATTTATACCGGTTGAATGTGTTTTAGTTTTCCTTCCATTCTCTTTTTTTATATAAAAAAAATAAATTCGTTTTTCTCCTCAGCAATAAAAGATTTTTCATTTGCTTCTGAACTATGATGATAGTCGACGAAATATTCCGCCTGGGCGTACTTTTGAAATCATAAAAATTTCAGTGGGAAAATCTCACAGAGTCTCATTCACAAAGTTTTAGGCGAATCTTTTTTATCACTGATTGATTTTCATAGTGAACCTCACATCGCACTCTCTTTTATTGATCACGTTAAGTGTTTTTTCTCAAACCACAGCATTGCTGAAATATTCTTCATTATTCAATAAAGGCATCTTTATGTGAACGAGAATATTGGTTCGAAGTTATCTGCAAAACACACTTTAAAGGGTTTTCTATGTGCTCTTTAATTATGCATTTGCAAATAAATCAAAGCGCCTATTGGGAATAGATCGTCGATAGTCAAACTATTTCTTAAGAAATTTCCCGTTTGCCTTGCATATTCGTTAAACATTGTATCCGCTTGCAGTGTCTCTTTTTCACTTTCTTTGAGGTGCTTCCCTATGCACGATTTGGCCCGTCATTGAAAGTCAGCTTTGTGCATTGTGTTTATGCAAAATGGGTGCTTCGTTTCCTTCATCACGTTTTACCCAATTTAAATGCATTGAAGGGAAGCATGCACCCTGATAAGATATTGGATGCAGTCTTTATTGTTCCACCAAGCGACTATCAAAACTGATGCTCAGACGTTTCAGAGTTGTGAACCCTTCTCAGGAAACATCTGTAATAGGTGAATGGAGGGGAGATGGGGGGATTGAAGAAACTGATGCAGCACGGAGGAAATCGAGCGTGATGTTGAGAGTTTGACCATATCATGCAAAACATCCCATTTTATTCCACAACCTCGATTCGTTTCTTTACTTCACTCACAGCGCGAGTCGTTCTCCCTCTCCTCCCTCCAAAAGTGACTATAATGATCGAATACAGTGAAAACCCCCTAAAAGTTTTAATGTTCCTCTCAGTGACAGTCGACTGCTAGGTGATAGTCGATTGATGGAACAATAAATGTTGCTGTATTTCAGTTGCTTTTTCTTTCTGCCAGTATCCTCTTTGAAATGATCCATAGATGTGATTTCTATTCTCGAAGTCTCTGTATACCGTGAAGCTGCAGTCATTATTCATGGGGTTTGTGTGTTCCTTAATTTTTGACGTGAAGAGGAGATTGGTAATGTTGTAAAATTTTCGGAGGAGCCATATCTAATCAGAGAAAACAATGTGCTGCAGTATTGACATGGATTCATTGAAGGCCAGCTGAATGTGGTCAGCTCCGAGACTGGTAGTTGGGGGGGGGGTATGTAACTCTCACGATCCTACTGCAGGGATTAATTGAGGGCGGAGGTTTATGGTCTCTTAAATCTGAACATGGATTTATGACAGTCCTGAATTGAGAGGAGTGGAATAGAGAAATAGGCTTGTATGTGAGTGGGATCCACGGTATATGTGACTGACGCGTCATCAATTCAACCTCCACAAATGCCAGTCCTTTTCTGTTTTTTAAAATTTTTATATTGCATATGTTTGCTCATAAATGCTGTCCATAAAGCGATGCGATGATGCAATGTATGTGAGACGCGATTTGCCGGAAAAATGTTTAACTGACTAATCGACAATGATGCGATGTACGCCCTCAGGAGTCGTTCATGGCGCGCGATTAGGCAATGAGCACACTTCTTCCACTTTGAGCCAAGGGAGGGAGGGGGGACAGATATTTTTCTCGCTAAAAATGATCGTTTATTGTCGTGGCAGTTAGAAGGTAATTTGAAGCCTTCGAATGTGGGAAGCGAAACCCATTTTTTACGTCAGGAATACTTAATGACTGCTCAGTTCTTAGCAAATAATTTAGCATGTACTAATGGTGGTAAATATATGAATATATAAGTATAAGTGTAAATATAAACAAATAAATGAATATATATATATGTATATATATATACATAACTCTAGTTTCTATATTAGTATTAGAATTTGATTCTAGAATTTTAATAGTATATCGTCTTAAAAACGTTTTAGTTATCTGTAAATGGCATTCATATTTCTAGGATAGGTGTAGTGTTAAACAGAGATCAAATAAATATTGCACTATATATTGCAACTGTACGATCAAACCCGTTAACATCTACAGTTACGCTTATCGATCAGCACATTATGACGTATGGTTTTGGTGCGCTCGTGTTGACCCTATGCTCCATCATACATTAACTTTTATACTTTTATGCACCGTTTTCTAGGTTTATAGATAAATTATACATGTATTTAGTTTACATAGTGGTTCTTCTATTACACCATTCTTAATCTTTGATTTTCCTTTATTCTTTCGAACTATGGCGATGAGGTTAGTGTTATATTTACTGCAATTTTCTTATGTTACATTTTTCAGTTATCCTCATAAGGGTTACTTNATAACATCGAAATACGTTTGAAATCTTTGTAGCATTGAAGAATTTTTAGCCAACGCTTATGAATCTGTCTTGAAACATATTGCATCGTTAAATGACCGATGATAGAAGAGTAGAAGAGAGAAACGGAAAGCCAATTTAAGAGAGTTACGGAGTCAGCTGCTCAACGTGCGTGCTCATCGACAAGTGAACAAATGCGAGAGAGAGTTGGCTTTAATACCCGTTGATGGCTTTAACTTTTCTTTAAGTGCTATCGTTTTGCTAGAAATATAATGGAGAGAGTTGGTTTGATAGAGACTCCTGATAGCGGCTAAGTAACGTTCCGAAATAAAATTACGACCAAGGGCTGCTTTTCTTTAATTTTTTTCACAACTTTTAAGATGCCACTCTTAGCAGTCTTTTTTCGCATAGCACCATCCCAGTGATATATGCAGTGGGCGTTCCAGACGATATTGGTGATATGTCCACAGGTGATGGCCCTCACTACCAACACAATTTGTGTTTAAAATGCAAAACCGGCGTTCTTATGCGAAATTCTAGCGGGATCGTCCATCGCGTAACAAAGATCCATCATAGGCCTTTCTAAGATGAATCTTAATTGTCGGCTTTCAGGATCACCGAATCGATGTTTCGAAGTGTGTGCCGCTAGTGAGCTGCGCGCCTTCCACTTGCTGTCATAACTGCGGGACAAATTCTTGCAACGGCTCAAATGTGCTCATTAACGTAATAAAATTTTGCAATGCTTACTTCAAATCCTTGTGTGATAAATGCATCAAAATTGCTCACGTTTGTTCATCATATTTGCGGAGGGGGAAGAGTGGGGTGGGATTTTCGCTATTAGGATGGCATCACGAATACAATTTTATGGACTGATGAACGCGCGTTTATTGATTTGCAACGATTGAAATGTGGACGTGGAACGTTCACTGCTATAGATGACAGAAAAAAGCCCTCAAGCAACTCATTTTTGATACTGCAAGAAGGCAGCGATCGTGTGTCAGTGATGCGAGTGTTGAAGAACGACACACAAAACGTCGTGAATGGTGGGAGGACTCCAGTTGAAATACGTCGGTGTTCAGCATAAATTATTGCGGATTATATTGCTTGGGGCTTGCTTTAATTGTTCGACAATGAAATATTGAATTTGAGCTGAAAGTGTTGTACTTCCTTTCTCGATGACTTGACAGTCGACTCCCGAAGACGAGTAGGGGCAATTCCACACTTGATCAGCTTTATTCAGATACACGTAAACATCCACTCTAAAGAGATGAGATTCATTGCTAGCACCAGTACACACCACTCACCTCACTAACTTATTGTCCCTGCTAAGAGAAGGTTGAACTTGCGTGAAAGATGTATGTCATTACTGGCGGATCAACTTATGGGATTCCGCTTAAGGTACCGTGCTGAACACCACTTTCAGTAGGAATTACATACGTGTGGGAACACATGTCATACTAATTGGACCTTCCGCTGCACGAATCTCGTCATGAAACCATTGCGCTGAGAATGCCTAATCGCCCGAGGTATGAATAGTCGGTATAGGCGTTATAATACTACCGCACCACAGGTGCATACGAAAGACTTGTCTCACAAATTAAACTTTATTTCAGTTTTCACTCAAAGTTTTTGAAAACTTGTTCTTAAAGGATGCGTTGCAAACATCGTAACTTTACAGATAAATTATGTGGGCTCGGCTTACCGTAGAAGAAGAGTATAGGTATGACAGCTCACTTTACAGTATGCTGTGATTCATGCAGAATGTGTAATCTCGATGAGTATCTTCCTCAGTAAATTTAATTCCTAGAAGCTACTGCATGACGTGAACGACATTTACAATATGCGTATATATAGAAGTCGTCTTCTTCGTATTAGTTGTCGGTGATGTTTGCAATGGCCCATTTGCGTGTAATTTTTGGACGCTTCTATAGCGCTGTTTGCGTTCATCTAACCCTTTTTTTTGGTGTTATTTGGGGAACTTCAGCATCAGATTGCTGTGTAATAGGAAGACAGACAAGCAAAACAACACCTACTGCCAGACGTCTGAAATAACGCTGTGCATAGAGGAAAGTGAAATACATTAAAGATTAGTCATATTAACTAACGGTGACAGAAGTGCCCTTTAATGGACACGCACGCAAATAAATATCATAGTTGTTGCGACGTTAATGAAGTGGGAGGAGCTGTAGCAGAGCTTATATTTTAGAGAAGTTGAGTATATGCAGTCGTCATTCAATATCTACTCAACAAGGAAACGAATAAACAAATAGTGGGATATAGTATGGTTGAGGTATAATAAAGAGACGCGAATTTCGATACATCCGAACAACAATTATATTTGCTTTAAGGGGACAATTTTCATGGGGTATACGAATCCGGTTTCTGTGCCGCTAGCAGCGTTTGTGATAGAGGAGGAGAGGCGTTCGAAGTGCGTTGCCAACCAACGAGCGCCTCTTCTTGTTACTCTGCGCCAAACTGCTCACCACAAACTGCTTACCAAACGGTTTGCAGCGTTGATGCGTTTGCTATTTGCCTAAGGCTTACGATCTCTATTCTCTTACCCTTCACATCAAATGAGCCAGGCACTATATAGAACAGCAATAAACTACTTTAAAAGACTACAGATCCGAATGAACCATTTATAATATTGATAAAAATTTAAAATTTAGTAACGACGAGTTGTAGCCATAACGAATCGTTAAAATCCTGCTGCTCTTCCAACGCGATCAAAATGAGTGTTGTTTGGCAATGACCCGTAAGTGGGAAACTTACATATACACCGAAATATGCACCATTTGTCCATCTGTTTAGTTATCTTTTCATAAATCATCTCTCAAAGACTTTCCTCTATGAACGCAATATTCTTTCATTTTTTTATCGAAGCGTGTCATTCTTCTCATTCATTTTCTCAAACTTATATTTGCGTATGCTTCTATGTGCTTATATATGTTTATGTGGATCATACTGATGCTAGACTTGTGTAATATGGAGGATACATTCTTCGCAATGATTTAACCTTTATACCAACTTTCGTTTATACATACGACTGCATTAATGCTTACGTTTAAAGCTGGACTTGGATCGGGTCTGTGTTTTGGTTTAAGTTTAGGTTTACGCCTACTCTCAGAATTTCAGGAAGAGGCGAAAGCTTCAGGTGAGCATAATTTCATGCTATTCCAGCTCACTGGGCTGTTTTCGGCACCATTTTTGTATTCGAGTTGCATCACCACAGAACTGCGAGAATCTCCTCGAAATTTTGGCCATCGTTTTGTCAAGTCCGATTTTTTTACCATCTTGTCATTCGTACTTATTCGTTTGGAAAGAGGGATATCAGGCTTTGTAATTACTACCGGAATCATCAATGAATTCGACAGGTGTGTTTTTGAAAATCAAATTCAGCAATTGCATTCTCTTAAGCGTGTTATGAATGACTAAGAATTGGTATAATTTTATATAGGGATACGAGCGCAATCCCGATGTTGCAAGGTTGAAACATAGCAGATAATCGTTTGCTAATCTTTCGAAGACGAAATAGAAGACCAACTTTATTGTAAGTCACTATTGTTAAGTTGTTCACCAGTTGGTTTACCAAAAATGTGAATTCATCTAAACTTTCCCCAGCTTACTTCTTAATCACTGTGCTTTACATTTCATCGATTGTCAACATAATCTGCATAATGCATAGCGCTGTCGTGATGATACGAGGGTCATGTTTTCCCACTGTGCCTTTCTGCTCCCCCCTTTTTTTTACATCCACTGGCTGTGGTTTCCTTTGCTTTCAAAGTACTCTGGTAACCTTCACTTCATTCTATTGCACTGATCACTACCAGCAGGCCATCCTTATGACAAACGTGCGGCTCGTTTTCGTTACGCTGAGAGCCGAGCATTTTGTGCATTTTTTGCCTTATTTTTCTCTGCTTAGCCCTTTTTGGCGAAAAGGGGTGATAATGTACTCTCGACCATCGTACCAAGAACCATAACAACAATTATTTTCTATTTTCACGAGGTTTTTTTTTTCGCTCAGTTAGGAGGAAGAGGTGGTGGACTGGGCGAAACCTGAAGAGGCGGTGGACTGGGCGAAACCTGAAGAGGCGGTGGACTGGGCGAAACCTGAAGAGGCGGCGGACTGGGCGAAACCTAAGTGAGAAAGGTAGTAAACTCTCAAAATAAAGCATTTATTAGCTGTTTGTGCACAACTGGAAGATTGGAAAGCTTGAAATAGCTGTGACTTTTTTATGTCATCCGTTGGAGTAGAGCCCAGGTCTGGAGGGTACGGCGGATGATTCATAAAAGCTTCATCAGACGTTCATGTAATCAGGTTATAGAGCTGAAGATAACATTAGCATGCCTTCCATACAAATCCTTATAGGCTGCAAAATAATCATCTTAAATATGTTAAGGCTGCAAATTAACCGTCTTAGATATGTTAAGGCTGCAAATTAACCGTCTTAGATATGTTATAAAAATGGTCGCAACTAGATACGATTGATTGAAAATGATAAAAATAATTGGCGCAGCGCTCTTGCTCAGCTTTATCATAATATAGGCTCTACAAAAGTATATAGCAACTGTCTGATTTAGTCATTATCGACTGACTGTCCGACTTCCGCAGCTATTGCCAGCTGACATGCGCAGTGCACTGAGAATATATGGATGCGTGTCAAGCAAAGGATCAAGACGTTTCATTAGCATCAACACAGTTGATAATGCACATTGCAGTGATTATTTGAAGAAGTTTCATGCTAGCAATGAATTCAGCCCCGTGGTTGTTAAGAAACCGAGAGTGGTGGAATATTTTGACCATCTGAGCAATCTGAAGGCGTAAACCTATAAACAGTGAGATCTGAGTTTCCGTCTCTCTAAAACAAGTTTTTTTTTTTTTCGATTGCTCATAGTGAAAATCATCTCATGGCGGATGCCGTGTACTATTTTTCTTCGCTGTGGAACCAATAATTTTTAACTTGAAGTTTTCTATATGAGTGTATCATGTGATGACAACCATATGTCGACGTGACCAATTCACGCATGGCTTACTTGAAAGTCTTTCGCATATTTGAGAAGAGCGCCTAATGTTCTATGAGTGGCGTTTCGTGGGTGGAATTTAGTGAATTGTTTGAGGCGAAATCAGATTTGGCAGTCAGTCGTCCTTGTACGGCGAATAGCAGAAGTCGTCGTTTCAGGTTTTTGAAACGTCGGATCGACGATCTCAACGTGAGGCTACCCTCGTAATTGCTTTTTTTTTTATCTTTCCTTAGTAGTTGCTCTATTCAGTGTTCACAAAGAAAAAAAAACTGCGAACGCAGCTCTGTAGCACATTAAGTACCGCTTCCACTTTTAAAGTGTGCATCGTTTTCAGTTTTTTTTTTTTTTTTTGCAGTATCGTTTTTTAGTACGTTTTGCAATTTCGTTTCGTTTCAAAAAATGAAAGTTCATTTGTTTTCATCGATAAATTTCGGGGCGATAGGTTGTTACACACAAAAATTTTGGAGATTTAACAAGGTGCTGCGTTGCGGTTTAAATTTTTCATGCCGAAACGTCCTCCTCATGATATTTGTGCTGTTCGGAGATCCGTTGAATGAACAGATTAGTCGTTGATTATGTCTGTGCGTATGGGTATATGTTTGTATGTGCTTGTTTCTATGTCTATATCACAATGACCGCACAAATCGTTCTGGCGGAAACCATGCCATAATGATGGCACGACCTTGGATGACGTTCTTAATGTCACTATACTTGTCAAAAGAAGAGCAAAGCGACTTATAGGCGGCTCTCCAAATTGCATCATCTCTTCCTTGTAATGTAGTGCAGCCGTGGTTGTCTGATTCCTAAGATTGCCCATGATTTAGTATAGAAAACAAATTTAGGTGATGTGGAACCGTTCGATGCGTATGATTGACTGTTGATTCCAGACGCTAAAGTTCAGGAGACGAATGCCTCGAAGAGATTAGCCGATAAGTCTTAAACGGTGGATTAGCGAATGTTGTTATTGCCGTAGATTCTTTAACTGATTCTCTAAGAAGTCGAAGTGCAACAACGAATAGGTTTCACCAGTGTCGCGCCATCTACGTCTCATTCGTATCTCTTCTGAAGAGAAAAGCGTTTCTTTCGCTTACTCGAGACAACGAGACGTATTTTGTGCAGATTCACTCTTTAGGATACGAGTTTTATTCGGCTGATAAAATCACCAACACCTTCAAAATATTTCGAAGTTATGGCGCCACTGTAATATGCATATTCCGGTAAACAGTAGTGCCCAGAAGTGTTGCCTTTAAGCTTTTGTAATTAGCGAGTAGACAACGCGAATCGAACGGTTGCTATTGTGCATATACGTTCGTGTTGAGCATTACAAGTTTCTACACGCAGTATGCTTCACAGCGAGTTGATATGCTTGCGAACTTCCGCATGCTTCTAAAAATTTAATTGTTTGTATTGCTGTCGGAACGGGCACGAACGGATGGATAGGTGGTTGATGAAGAACAGCCCGGATGTTAAGAAAGGATATGCTACTAACATTTGTTACAACACTTACTTCATGACCTGTAGATGTATTCATGTGCTGTTTCTGCACCTCATTCAGCCACTGCAGCCGTAACATCTATCATTTTTTGCCTATTTCAATCAGCCTGTCTCGTCAAGCACAACATGATATTGCTTCCAGCTGCCAGCCGTTGAACATCGTCAGTCATCAGGTTTTTCAGTCATATATTTGAAGGTCTGCACCGATCGGTCCACGGACCGTGATAATTCCAAATTCTAGGTTTCTTCAGAACTTACTAGTTAATTTTATTTATTATGCATTAGTCAGTTCTAATAAGTTTGGTTTGGTGAAGGGCACCATGACGACGGCGTGTTTGTGCATACGTATTTGCGTGTCTGCCTATCTCTCCCAGAGTTTCAGCTTGGGAAACACCGATGCTAAAGTTAGATATTCCTTCATCACAATTCACGTTGATCTGTCAACTTTGGAAGAAACTGATTGTGTTTAGAGGTGGAAAAAATTAGTATTCGTTCTATACTTTTCGTGGCGCAGGAAAATAAGGGTTGCGTGGGGATTTATGCCGGCAGTTGGGTGGACTAAAATATAAAGGCATTATTTCGCATGTTTTATATTTTTTGGTAACTTGTGGAACCGGTTGGTTAGATGAGCGGAATGTGAAAGCGCATATCGTGACAGCTCATCTAGCATTCTTCTGCACTTATGTTTGCTCATTCGTGTTCATTTTGAACTATAGACTGACTTAGGTGAAGAGGGTTCGACTCCGCTTCTAGCATGCTTCAATTTTATGAGAGCTGCTGAAGAATTCGTCATTTCTGAGAATATAAATTTGACCTACAGCTGCAATTTAAGTTGTTGCCAATATGTATGAGTGATCCATCTCACCCGCTAATTTTAAGTGCTCATTTGCTGGATATATGACGTATACGGTCGTTGGTAACAGATTGCAAATTATGAACTCTTTATTTGTTTATTTCCATGCTAATTTATGTGTTCGGCACCTCATGCTTTTTGAAGGATCGTGACTTTCCTTCGAGGAATGCTGCATAGGGATCCGTTGTTTTTAGGTTGTCAACCATTAAGTAAGCCATTTCAGTTATATCCGAACGAGTTGAAGTGCAGAAAATGATGCGTGGCTATGTGACAACGGTTTGGATTGTGGTCGTGCTACTTCTATCACGACCATCATGCGCTCAATTCGATGCATCCGAATGCGGAACCAAAAAAGTATTCAGTTGAATTGATTATTCAATTTGTATGCGTTACGTGCTAGTTGCCGTGAAACTGCATTGAATAAAACTCTCAATAATTTTTTAATTTTGAAGAAGAAATTGAGCTTTTCCCTATCGTTATCTACTAGAAAATTAGTTGCCATATTTGCCTTGAATGGAACACTCCTATCTTCATATCTTTTAGCAACTTTTGAGAGGAGAAGAGTTTATAATTATTCTCAATCCAGCGGGGTCTTTAGGCATTACGTTTCGCAGTCCTTGATACGGCTCTTGACGATGTGGAAAATTTGATCGTTACTTGAAGTCCGTTAAAGGAAACGAAATGCGAAAGCAACTAGGTTGCCATTCTGCCATTCGTCTACGTCCTATTCGACTGAAAGATATCGCAACAAATTGCACAATAGCAACAAATCGTTGTTTATGCTCGAATTGATCAAAAAGAGTTCCATATTTGTGATCTTCCGTGCGGTCGCATATCCTGTGGAAGTCAACGGTTGACATATTTTGAGAGGAAACTAGAAAATAGTGGAGTCTGGCATAACTGGATACCAACATTAAATCTTTGGCCAGCTTTTTCCATCGGCGGGACCTATTTGATGCAATAAATGCCTTGTTAACGCTTTTCTTCAGGGAAAGAAAGTTCCACTCGATGCATCTCTCCCACCTCCCCTGCCCCTCGCTGTCTTTGGAAAAGAGTTGAGTATTTATGGGTGGTCTTCGATTCGAGGTAATAGGGCATTTTTTTTCCATTGCCCGCACCGTAAGTTGGCACTGCTCCAAGCAGATCGCTATCAATTCTCTCCTTGCACCTTTGTTGAAATCAAGCGCAAGCAATAAATATACGACGACAAAAAGGAATGTGGCTGATTTACTGCAAAAATTATTCCCTCATTTCTATCATATATAAGCAGTCCCTCTTCAAGATGGGTGAATGCGCGATTGTCGAGAATTTCAAAAACTTATTCAAAGTCTAGCGGTCGTAGAGAAAAATAACTAAGAAAAATAACTAAGGACGTAGTTGAACGCAGCACAAACTGAGTTGAGAAATGTTTCGAGCAATTTCGCCTTCCTCCCGCAAAAGATTCTTTAATCCCTTCTCGTATATGTCTTAGAAAGAATTTTTTTAAACATTCCCCCGTCAGATATCCTAATGCGAGGTGATTTTACTCAAAAATGCTAAGATGGATGTTTAGATGTCTCTGTAGTGTCGTTCTTTAATAGGTGGGCATCCGGCTGTAATGGATTTGCAAGTTGAAACTTTAATTGTCTGCACATTGTTTGACCTAAATGCTCTAAACTTTAGGCATATCGTATTTTCTGAAAAAGGTGAAGCAATTCAACGAGACATTTATCAACAGCATGCACTTGATGTGGGTCCTCTGCACATTCTTTTAATGAAGCGTCTCTCTTTCATTGCAATTTAAAGACTGCAATATGCAAGCAGTCGGTGAGATGTAACCTTCAATTTGCACCTGGCTTATCCTCTTCTTAACATAGAGGAGAGGAAAGAACACGTTTACATAGCGCTGAATTGCTACCTCTTTATCCAACCCCTCGGCGAGAAATCCTTTTACTTCCAGGTTTCCCATCTCTTCCATAGGATTTTTTAAATCATTTGTTTCCATTTTGCAAGAGTCGTCATCAATCGGAGGGGAAAGGTGGATTGCCAATCAATGGTCTTTATCGAATTTCTTGATGTTTTCAAACGTTTATTACAGTTTCTATATTAGTATTAGAATTTGATTCTAGAATTTTAATAGTATATCGTCTTAAAAACGTTTTAGTTATCTGTAAATGGCATTCATATTTCTAGGATAGGTGTAGTGTTAAACAGAGATCAAATAAATATTGCACTACATATTGCAACTGTACGATCAAACCCGTTAACATCTACAGTTACGCTTATCGATTATCACATTATCACGTATGGTTTTGGTGCGCCAGTGTCGACCCTATGCTCCATCATACATCAACGTTTATACTTTTATGCACCGTTTTCTAGGTTTATAGGTAAATTATACATGTACCTTAGTTTACATAATGGTTCTTCTATTATACCATTCTTAATCTTTGATTTTCCTTTATTCTTTCGAACTATGGCGATGAGGTTAGTGTTATCTTTGAGAGCTTTTATATTTACTGCAATTTTGTTATGTTACATTTTTCAGTTATTCTCATAAGGGTTACTTTTCTGTTCCTTTCTAATCCTCAACTCTTAGTTAAGCTGTCTATATAGATTCTTATAGTAACAGGGTTGTGCGTTTCGTTGTGACAATGGCCTGCGCATAACTCAGATAAGGGTCGAAACGTGGTCACCATTTGTTCTCATAGGTGATCTATCCTTTTCACTTAGTGCATTCCTAGCAAATATCTAGTCTTCTAACAGTTGTCTATTGCGTCTCTGCACATACTTTTGTGATTTCTGCTTTTGTTTTTGAAAAAAGAAAAATTGTTATTTCTTTTCTTAACTTTGTTTTCTCGGAGAAATATATTCATCTGAGTCTATACTAACGTTTTACGCATAAAGGACTTTACGTCAGTATTATTTCGGTACAAAACTTTTAAGTTTTTGATATATGCATCACATTTTCTTTATAAAACTTTCATAAATTACAGAAAATATAGCTATGATGTGAGGTATCAGCAGTTTTGTTATAAATGGTAAGCGGCAATTTTTTGCAAAACTACAGCTGTTTCCCTTCTCCAAATTTCAAAAGATTTTATAAGTCGATTTTTTCCAAAGTAAAGTTTGTGACCTATATATTTCTTTCCGGAATGGACTTTTGTCAGGAGTCTTTGGAGCGATTTGAGAATAGGAAACCGACCATTTTGCCGAGATCACTTGATATTGTAATATTGAAATTTGGTGGTTAACTTTACAAGGAATACTACTTATAATCAGCAACAATTTTTCTTGTCCCATATAACTAACATTAAATTGTGAATTTTAATAGTTTTATAAGCCAGTAAAAAAGAGTGGAAAAGTTGATATTTTCGAATGTATTTTTTTCTGCGAAATTTCTTCGCTATTTCTAATGACAGCTTCCGAAATGTTCAATCCCTTTCAACCTTTATCTACCGTCCGATTGCATTTCGATCTTTGAAAATGCCAGCTTCCATGCCCAACCGTTTCTATCAACTAGGAGCACCAAATTTCACGGCTAGTACCCTCTCCCTTCCTCCTTGTCTTTTCCCACCATCCATAAGGTAGAGTTATGTCGATGTCATCAGTTAAGGCTGAACTCGAAAGGTTGTGAAACCACTCTATCGTAGGAATAGAAAACTTCAAAAAAATTTGTATTTTTGAAGGCTACTGCTTTTCAAAGAAAAGTTCATCACCTTGAGGATAACCTCTGCATCCTACGCACTTCACAGTTGCCGCATCAAAAGCGAATAAATTCGTAATTAATGTGTTGTCATTGACGAGCACCGTTTTTGAAAATTTTTTCCTCTTTTCAACTGATAGGTCGTTCTACTTAAAACACATTAAGTGCCGTCATGATCGCATCGAATTTAGATTAGATTCTTCGAAAACCAGAAAATCCTTTTTTTATTGCTTTTTGATGAGTTTTATTTCGTTTCATAAGCTGCTTAATACTAGAAATACTGATTTACGCATTATGCACAACGCATACATCACTGAAGAAATTAGTAGGAAGTAAAGTTCATTAATGAGAGTACTGTCAATAAGTGGGTTGTTAAATTTTGCTCTTAACAAAATTGTTTGCTGAACGATAAACGCACCGCTTAGGAATATGTACCATTCAACGCTCAGCTGGCCAACTCATTTCCAAATCAACCCATTATCCGAGCTGTCATTTTTTCCAAATGGGATGTGGGATTATAGCAATTGGATATCGGATAATTGCTCGATTGGATATATGCATGATAAAAAGCAGATCCGGATGGTTTTTTGTACATTCTAGTACATGTGGACATGACGCAATATTCCGGAATCCGAGCAGCCTACTAGAAGTATCCAAACTTATGAATCAAAAACGTTTTTCGCGATCAGGTGGAGGCGATCTTGCTTTCGCTCACATCCTGCCACCTCATTTGAAAATGTTAGCGTTAATGAAAAAAAAAATGCAAGTGAAAACCCAAATTTGACACTCATAGTGAAAACCCGAAGCTGGGCCACGAAGGCATCCATAAGAGTGAATAGTCTGTTCATTCATAGTTGAGTGTTGAATCTTTCAGGGATGCCTGTTTATTCCGGTAAGCTGTCAGCATCACAATATTTGTCGGGAGATATTCAGCTTTGCCCCGGGAAATGATGGATGGGTTACTATGGAAATTTTCAACGTTGTTTCGGATCCATCATCGAATTATATTGCCGTTGGATTCTCGAAAGATGACTTAATGGTATTCGATTTAATTTGCGTTAATTTCGATAGCTATTGAAATTATGTCGTGCATATTGTTACCTGAAGTAAATAGGCTTCTCGATGATCCCATCCAATATCGATTACGTTTATCCATATTGTGTGTTAATTTTTCTAACGCAGCACTATATTTCTATTCAGCTCACGCTTACTGTATTGAGCTGCGCATTGGATACTGTCGCATATAACTGTTTTTTTTGTATGAACGATTATAACTGTTTGTATGAACTGTTTTCCCGGCAATTGAGGAATGAAGTAGACACTTCATAGAGCAGTGATAGGGATTCGGTTATCGATGTGAACGAATAAGCATTAAGCAATCGTTTGTTTGTTGAAGGTGGGAACGTTGTTTCGATGTGAATGAAACTATGAAATGCATGATTTAGGGAGAGGAACCTGTAACACATTGCGCTTTCAATGATGCGAATATCGCCGAGGTGCATTTATCCTACAATGATGGCAAATCGAATACACCCCTCAACAAGATCGAACAGGTTCGTCGTTTCATCTTTTTCGATGAGTCTTTAAGAGTGTTATTCATCGCCTTTTATGACACTGCTCAAAGCCATTTCATCACATAATGTTTGCTGAAGTTGTTGTGAAGTAAAATTTATGAATGAAATTAGATATGTGATATCGAATATTGCTATGTCACTATTGGTGTATAACTTTGCTTGATAGAGCATAGAGCATTGTTGGTCAAACAAATAAGTTTGTATTAACTTTATAGTGGTTTCTTTTTTCTTTTAAGATGACGTGTATATTACGGTTTCAGTGAAGATGCACTAAATCAGAGTAGAGTTTAATCGCTGAATAAGGGATAAATCCCTAGCACTTTAACTTCAGAGAGAAATTTCAGATAGGCGAATGGCCGATCCCATCTTTTCCCCTCTCCGTCCCTACCCATATCCGCTCCCCTATCTATTAAATCACCGAAAGTTCACACAACTTGTAATATTTGATCTTGGAGACCCCCATTCTTGGACACGAAACGGTGCAATTTTGAAATGCTGGCACTTAGTAACTTGTAAATGAGGTGTCGAGCTATGGAAACATACAGTTCGTAAAGTGGGGATAATTTTTAATTGCGACTTACCAGAACGATGAATAATATTTATGCAGTCCAATCGAAAGACCACGATAGTTGCAAGAAGCGATAAAGGACAGTCCCAGAGGATCTTGTCGAGATTTAAATATAGTTACGTTGTTAACTTTCTTGCAGTGACCAGATAAAATAGGTTTATCTATGATTCTACATGAGTCGACGGATCGTGGGGATACGGGTTCATGAGAGGGAAAACAAGTATTTCATAGGTTATTGTAATATTTTTGTTCAGAACGGTACTTTTCCGAGTAAAAATGAGGATCTGTGCCAGACATACACTTCTGTGATGTGAGCAGATCGGTATAGCAGGAACTGACCAGACGGGTTAATATTTGATGTGTAACCGGTTCCTTTATCTGTGGAGGGGGAGGGTGGGTGGGCCGACTGTAAGGGCAAAATTGGTCCCACGCCTGTGAGGCTGATGCTGCGTCTGGCCTATTGCAGTAAAATGAGGACTGGGTCGATTGTTTCGCAGTGGCGACTTCAGCCACAGACATAGCTGAGACCCGTACATAAGGTAAATAAAGGTCACCTATAGGAATTATAATAACAGTTGCAATATTTGAAGAAGGTGGGGTAGAAGTATACTGCTGGCTACAGCTTTATGAGGACTCGCCTGGAGTATATCATCCCCATTGTTCCGAATTACTGATGTTTAAAGAACAAAAGGTCAACTTTTTTGTAGATCAATTTTGTTTCTTTAATTAAGCAGGATTAACTGCTTCGCCTGAGGTTGCAGTAGGTTCGAGATTTCAGGCAAAAGAGGAGAAGAATGTGGAGCTAATCGAAGCAAGTCGGGATAGTGGGAAAATATACTGTAAATTTCGACAGCTGATTGTCGGAGATGGTGAACGTTTTGCAAACCTCAACGATACTTACAGCATTCTTCTCGCTCATGGGGTAACAAAGGATCCAAAAAGTACGGTATCTTCAAGGTTCCCTTCTGAAGACGATTACCGTAGTTCAATGAATTGGTGCCCTTTTGTTTTTCTGTCTATCCATTAGTTTAAAGAGGAGGATGAGAGAAGTCGGAGTTATAAATCTTGATGGGTTCTGCTTATTTTCTTATAAGTTTGAGTCGTTTTCTGAGAATTCATCGTTCTAACTTCGGGAGAACATTGCAACTTTTAAGTCATTGACTGATTTCGATGAAGTTTGACTAGACAGGAGCATGTTTCATGGGTAACCTAATAGAAAACATATCGTTTAAAATGTGTGTGCATTGATGCATATATATTGTTATTTGTTGACAGAAGATAAAACTGGCTCATCAAAAGAATAAAACCGCAAAAATTTAAATTGTTTAGCAGCCGAACTTCTGAGTTACTGAACGAAAAGTTAAGGGCGAAGAATGTAGTTGACTGCATCGAGAATATAAACTTAAGAAGAGTGTTTCTATTAAGTTGTGCTTGTAGGGCTCGCCGTGCATTCACTCGATACGAATTCCGATGACTTCCCCATGGTTGCTGCTGGCAAATTCAATGTGGCCATGTTTAGCAGCGAACCTATGGAAGCGATCAAGCCAGATGAGGCGGGAGACTCAATGCTTTCCAAGAAGACGAAACGTTTCTTTGTTCGCATCCACGGTTCGTCATTTCCTTTCATTTATTTTGATCACTGGAAAATTGCAAATTCTGATCGAGCATTCTCGATTCGATGTCGCAGACGCTATGTAGCATTGGTAGTGCTCGAGGGTGCAGCATTATGCAAGTTGGAATCCACGACGTTACCAACTTATATGTGACGGACTGTTGTCGTTGAATATATAAGAAGGCGGTTGAATATTCCGACTAATATACTGTTTGGAATGTGAGTAAATTAAACACCAC
Organism: Baylisascaris schroederi; assembly: GCA_006503575.1. Taxonomy (NCBI): domain Eukaryota; kingdom Metazoa; phylum Nematoda; class Chromadorea; order Rhabditida; family Ascarididae; genus Baylisascaris; species Baylisascaris schroederi. The sequence continues at coordinate 3,087,987 of QEWY01001293.1, forward strand.
AAGGTGGTTGTTAATAACACTTCAGAATCAGCGGCAGTTTACCGTCAGAGTTTTGGGATGTGGAATAATTTGTGGAAGCAAATTGCTTAAGAGGTGGAATGCCGATCGAAATATTTCAGTGATAATGTTGGCTATTTGAAGGAATGATAATGTTGGGTGCATGGTTCTTCTTTATCGCTACGGCCATCGTATCAGCTCGATATTTACGTAACTTTTTACCAACTAAATCTCCGTTCGGGTTGCGCATCTGGTTTCATGTATGTTTTGATCGTTATATTCCCATATTTTTGCAGACAAATCAACACTTTAAGTGTGATCCTTGCTTGGCAAATAGATTTGCTGAATGTCTCATTTCCGCAGTAGAGTATTCTGTAGCGCATTTCCGGTTGAGATACTGCGCATTCAAATGGTATTAATCCGATTTAATAGCAGTAGTCATTAGCGGTCGTGTAGAGAAAGTGTAAAGTGTAGAATGTGTAGAGAAAGAGTGCATGGTCAGTGTGATTTATTTTAGCATACAACAGAATGAGAGCAAAGCTAGTAAAACAGTATTCATCATTAAGTACGTCAATCGGTAATTAATTCAAGTAATCAAAGGAGTTTTTTGAGTTTTTAAAATAGGGTAGTTCATGCCTGAAGAGTGGAGGTAATGTCTTGACTAGTAAGAACCAATAGATTTAACTAAAAACAGCTCCGCATGAGGATACATTACATCGATTTTATAGAATGTTACAGGATTTTCCTTAGTCACAGAATGAGGGTTATAGAATGGATGTTATGGGATGCGGTGATTTAAGGAGATCGCATCTAAGCCGCCCCTATATTCCTTAATAAAACTGCATGGCATTCTGCCAAACTATACTCCGCATAAAACTCAAGCCGATCTCTGTATGTTGTAGAGATATGTGTTTACTGAAATGTAGGCACACGCAAAGATTTCAGCAGACCAATAGTTGGAGATTGGCCAGCAAAGGACCCAATGAGATGGGAAGTCGTTAAGCCACCTTTTGAACGTTGATGCAGAAAGCGGTAGAACAACCGTGCGCAATTTGCAAAAGTGACCGTCAGTGACCACCTCGGTGTTTTGCCTTTGTTCTATTTTCAGCCCTCCACGTTCACGTACTTCTGTTTTCGATTTTGCTTACATCCTATAAGCCGGTTACAAGATTCGGAGACAAAAAGAGCTTAAGCATATGTAAGTGATGCAGTATGGTTTCGACGGTGGGAGCCGAGCGGTGAAACAGTACCTATAGTTAGCGGTATCAATTCAAATTCGAATTCTCGACTCGACTCGGCATGTTCGATTTCCATTGCTCGCTTATTTTAACTGGTGGGTGGTGAATGATTATCGGCTGAGAATTCCATCAGTCGGTGATTTCAGTATCGATCAGTGGAGTTTAGTAAATGATCGGAATTTGCGCTAAGTTCATATGCGGCAGTGTGATTCGCCTCTGGTGAAAGTACACCGTTAGCCTTTCAGATCCATCGCTCTTTGAATGTTCTCGGTGTGGTTGCGATGCTATTAGCTACGTTGTTTGCGTTTATTGGTAAAGGATGGCGATGGACAGGCCCAGCTATTGGACGCTCTGAATTTACAAACACCTCACCTGGTGCGCTGCATTCACTGGTTTGTTTTTCTTTGCTATGCACCTCAAAAATTATATTCACTATCATTCCGTTCGATTTTGAACGCAGCATCGTAATTAGAAATCGTAATGCATTCGTCTTGAGATTTGCTTTCCGATCGTTCAAATAAAGGGATTTTGAATAGGAAAGGATTGAAGAGGATCAGATGGGTGGGTATATCGCAAAATGTTAGCAGCACATCGGAAAGCCATCCAACGTCCACAGCGGAAGCTTTCCAATGAATGTTTTTTTGCGAACGATACTAGTACCTGTAAAGATAGTGCATTAGTATTCTAAGTCCATCGTTGCGTCATTTTTCCGTGTGTTTTAACTCTTCATAAAGGTATTTTTGCCATAGGTGAAGCACAAATAGAACCTACAAGTTCTTCCTTTTTGCACTACATTATTTGGCCTTATCCCCCTCCCTCCCCAATTACACTTGTTTATTTTTTCTCTCCTTGATTGAACTTTAATGAATTTTTTACGAAAAACGAAACGATTTTTATTGCTTTCAGATTGGTGCTATATCGGTTGGTCTTGCAATAGCACAGCCACTGGGTGCTTTACTTCGATGCGCACCAGAAGCAAAAGCAAGGCCCATTTTTAACTGGATACATAGATTAGCAGGCGCATTTGCATTCGTTCTTGCTGGTATTGCTTTACTTTCATGAAGGATTAAGATATTACCCTATCCTCAGAACAAAAAAGATATACCCAACGTAACGTCAAACGTAATTGATGGCTAAGAACCATTATGAAACTTAGCAATGCTTCATGATATGTTGTAAGTGGTGCTTCAATTTTGATCGCTCATAAGAGATAAGCCTAAATTCTTTTATATTTATAAATATATATGAACTATCTTGAAATCTAGTAATAATGATGCATTTCATTTTTAGCAATCGCAATTTTCATTGCTGCCATATTTTTCCATCTATGGAGCAGTCGTGGGTGGGCGATTTTATTGGTTGTATTATATATCCTCATCGTTGTTCTATTTCTCATTACAATGGAGGTAAGTAATTCATTGAATTGCCATATACAGTCGTCAATTTCCCACATTTTAAGGATACTGCGTCGTCCATCCCTTTTGCTCACATCGACATTTGGTCTCTGTGATTTCGCTATTGGGAAATTCATTTGAAACCATCGATATCAAATGAATATAAATGTTGCTGCTCCATATTTGTCAATGTGTCCCCTAGCTAATAAATTAAATCAATGCTTAAATTTGTCAATGTTTCACTTGTGAATGCGATTATTAATTTGCATATTTATTCGATGGTTAATTTTCATACTTATTAAGATTTTTAGCCGGTCTCCGAAACAAAATATAATCAGTTAAAATCACACGTTTAGTTATCGCATAGACTGTTCCGTTGCCTTTTAATTCGTTGGTATCGTTTGTACGCAATACAAGTTTACTGACCTGTTTAGTGAAAATTCGCCTGCTCACTCATTCACTTATTTCCCACATCAACGAAATTTGCATATTCAGGTGGGATTAATCCAGTCAGATGTTATTTTTAGTGAACTACACCAGCACTAATAAACACTTTTGAAAATGTTTCAAAGATGACTTAAATACATATGGGAAGCAAAAGTGGCTCAAACTAAATATTCAAATATATGTCCATATTCATTGATTGATTCAGCATCTAAAGGATCCTTTCGCTGAATTGTTTAGATAGATGAGTGAAAAAGTATGATCTAACATTGAACAGGAAATGATGGATTCGCAATTAGATGTCCAACGTTGGAACTTAAAAAATATATATATTTGAAATTCGGTTCATGCTAACGTCAATTTTGATATACTCACCGTTGATTTCTAAAGGTGAATGCATTATTTAGGTGATTGCACTAAAAAAACGGCGTCAACCAGCTGCCATATCATTCGAGATGAATTCGGGTGGCCAATTTCATGGTGAGACGGTACGTGTAATCACACGAGGCAAAGAAGATCAAAAGGTTGCTTTTTAGACCTTTCCTTTTAGTTGGACAATCTAATATTGCTTCTTTCAGATGACTGTTGAATTATTGATTCATATTTTACTTGACAGTTTTCTCAGATGCTAAATTTTTTTCGAAGTGGATGAATGAAAACCTTTCTTGAGGAATTGCTAAGTCGGCGTTAATGTCCTGCTTATTACAAGGAAGTCTTACCTAACTTTAATAAAAATAAGTAGTTAATGATATATTAAAAGGGAAGAGCAGGGGAGGGCGGAAAGAGGAAGACAGCTGGAAAAAGCATTCTGCGTTAAGAATTTAGCGTTTTTCAAGGTTATGTAATCAACGCGACAGTTGCTAGATAAGCGATACGAGGAAAGAAACTTTCAGACACAGTGTTTAACAACAACGCTTGTGAGTATTTTTATATTGCTTGCACTTGTCATCGCCGTACTACTTATAATTCTTATCGCCGCTTCATGATGAATGCACATATTGATGGAAAACATGTTTTTCGGATGTCAACAACCGGTATGCTTTATTAGATTGAAACTTTATCACAACTTTAAAGCATCCTTACAACTTATCAATCGATGGGCGCAGCTTATCATCGCTTGTTAAGATAAGGCAAAATGTGCCAAGAGAATTGTTCAATTCCACTTGTCACATGCGGGATGAATTTTTGAATTGCTATTGTCGACGCGATTGATGCGGCAACGATTTTTTTATTTGTTTGTTTTTGGTAATTACTAAAAAACTGCGAATCATCGGTCATATTATTGAAGGGTCATTACTTCTGTAAGAAATCATTTGCGTAATTACAACCATTTGCTTAAAAAAATTGTTTCTTTGAAAATTCATTCAGTAAACTTCAAAGGTTGAATTATTTTTTGAATTTTTGAAAAACATATTGTTGCACGAGTAGTTTCTCCTCATATAACATCGAGTATCCCCCTCCTCTTTTATTCGTTGACAAAACATATTTGAATACTCTTGCCCTTTATGCGAGAATATTGTGTGGTAATGATCACGAAAATCGATCTACACTTTGAGGGGTTAAATGTTTGCTGCAACTTTTTAGATAAAACTGCTAATTGGGATCTTATTGATGAAGCTTCGATAGCATAAGCCAATAATATTGTTATACACTACAATATGACCTACAGGTTGTATCCTCATCTAAATGTTGAGCAATGCAGGTGACATAAGCTGAGATGGACGTGTATAATTTGGACACAACGTGCAGCTTGATGATGTGCAATTCATCCGCATCAAATATGCAGATTTCACTGCATTTTATTCATAATCGATTGTAGTTTTGATTTGCATCGTTGTAAAATGCGTTGTGTATCTATCGTAATACGATTGTTTAATAAATGATACTGTATTGTCGATTCGATTCGTTCACCTAATTGAGGTGTGTCGACACCCCTATCGATAATTTAACCTTTTGTTCTAATCAATTTAATCAGTGTTCTTCTTTTTGCCGACTTCAATGAACATTTCTTCCTGGGATTTAGACAACCAACCAATCGGCTGTCTATAGGCAAGCAAATGCATTTGCAAATAAATACCACCCAATTCGTCTGTTTTCTCGGAAATAAGTCGATGATTGATGCAACATCAGTGTTGTACATAATTGTTTATAATGAGTAAATCAGTTTCCACGCTAGCACTTTATAACACTAACCCATCAACTATGCAGAAAATGAACGCTCAAATAAAGTAAAGATTAGGTCTTATTTACATCATATGGGATTGAAGATATTAGGCGAGTAATTGATTAATCGATAAAAAGCTGTTCACAAATAATAACAACAGAAATTAGAGTTACAAGTTCATAGATGTCATCACTATTAGTAATAATTAGAACCTATATTTATTTAAAGGAATAAGCGAATTGTATATGAAATCTCAAACGTCACAACATTTAAGCATACAGAAAACATTTCAAATAAAGAGAAATAAATACATTCTGGAAAAACAACATATGGAGCATTAAAATGGGCACGTCTAGCAAAAGAGTACTCCGGCGTCTATCTGAATGTACTCCGCCCGATCTCTGGCGTATCTTAACGATCCTGATAAGGGGATGGTGGTTGTTGACGCTACGTATGACTTGGCTGTCATCCAAATAGGACCGATGCTCAAGTCACATACGACTAGTACATGAGCTATGATCTACTCATGAACTTGCATCTAGATGGGTTATAGGCAATATTTATTTTCATGCATAAAAAAAGATGGAAAATCCCAAAGGAACCGTCAGTGAAAATCCATCAGTGCACAGCGTTCCCAACTGTTTGCAGGGATGAGACTGGAGAGCTGCAATAAACCTTTTGGGTCATATAGCGATTGCATTCAAAGTCGGTGATTTTCCGAGTTTTGTGGGATCCCAACAAATCTGGTCGGATTTCTGTGGATATATTGGATGTTGCGTAGGCGTGGTGGGTGAGGGGATGGGGCGATTTGTTGGATGTTGTCTGTGTATAAAACATGGCTAATGTCGCCTCTGGGCTCTTATAATAACTAGGTGTTGTGATGAAGTTGTCGCTGCGAATGCGACAGTTCTCGACCTATCGAGATGGAGGAGGGGTTGCTGCCACCCTACCAACAGTAAACAAAGGGAGACTAGACGTTGTTAAAGAAAGGAGGAAGTTTTACATTTCGATGAACAATACAGAAGTGCACTGAAAGCGATGCCACATCCGCGTCAACCCGTTGATACCTTTGTGCTGCATGCATTCACGATTGTGCTCTTCGAATTGTTGCATTCGCAGCTGCAATTTAACAATCGGCCACGATTCTAACGACCTCAAATGTAGAAGCACAAAGATATGCACTTCTTTGGCCTATAGAGAAGAGATATTCATTCATATCTTCTATTCCAAAAATTTGGTGTGAGATGCATCGATCGCAGCTGACTTCATATCTAGCTGGTTCTAGTGTTAGACAACCAGACGCATTGCCATTCGTGCTAATCCATTGGCGCTACTGGTCCTATGATGTGAACGTTTTATTTCTTACGTGGCTTATTTTGCGTCGGGTGTACCCGCAAAAAATTGCCGAATAAGAAGATGGAGACCGTAACCCACAAGGGCAGCAAGGCTAGGTTGGTGGTGCACAGCCGGCCGGGATCACTTAAACGTTAACCGTTTGAGTTGACCCGTGTTTAACGACGGTGTTACGCTGTTAGTTGTAATGGTCAGCAGGTGAGGTGGCATAGTGAATTTGAGCGAGTGTCTGTAGAAGATTACTTCAGCGGTCGGATGCTGTCGTTGAATATGTGGGTAGAAGGTGCATTCTGCAGGTGGGTGGCCACAGGTGGATGGACTCGTTATGGCGTCGGTGAGGGGCTCGTTTCTCGACGTGCTCATCGACGGTGAATGGCATAAGTTGTGCGCAACACTCGATGAAACGGCGCTAACATTGACCGCAAATTCAGATGGTGAGCATGGTGTAAGTGCTGAGACGCGTACAGTACGTGTCGTGAAACATGACGGTAATGGATTGGGTATTAGCATCAAAGGTGGACGTGACAATAATATGCCCATACTTATTAGGTTAATTGTTCTTTCTATTGTTGTGTGATTCTGAAATTGGTGCTTGCAGCTATTTTCTTTATTTCCACTATAAAATATAGCAAAAGTAATCGGTCTAAAAGCCAAAAGCACCGATCATTATTGATATTTAAAATTGCACATTCTCAATAGCAGACTAGCAAAATAAAAGAGTACAGACCGATTTTATGTTCAGTGTGCAAATATTCTCTCCGCTGATAAGACAAAGTGTAATGTGGGTTCATTTGAATGAAGTAATTGCTGAAGTGTGCTATCACAATAGATTAACCATTTTTTAATGAGCTGACAAATGTCAGCAAAATGTATTCGAGGTTTATGTTAATTAGCAAGAGAGGGTAGTTTGTTGTTATATTTTGAGAATTGAAAGGTTTATTTAATGTCCCTCCACATAGGTGAAATAAATTATAAATGCTCTATGCATTGCTGTGAATCTCGGATGAAGCAAGTATTGGCTGCATTCGAGATTGGCTCCATTCTATTTCAGCTTTTGCTTCCTCATCGATTCAACCCTAATCTAAAAAGCCATGACACTGCTCCACAGGGCAGGGCTTTCGTACGAGACTTTCTAGTCATCGAGAGCATAACAACTTCTCATCACACTTATTTTAAATATAAAATTTCATTTTTCTTTATTTTGACTCCATCGACTTCTATTTCCATTGCAATTTGCAAAATTTCTCAATTTTTTAGATGAAAAAGATTTACAAGGGTATAGTCGTAAAAGTTGTGTCATTTTCAGCAAGATTTTCAAAGGGATGGCCGCTGACCTAACTGGCCAACTGTTTGTTGGTGATGCGATAGTGGCAGTTAATGGGGAATCGTTGTGCGATGCTTCACACGATGAGGCCGTCAGAGCACTCAAGAAGGCGGGCCGAGTAGTGGATTTGCATGGTATATCCTATATTCATGCATGGTATACCCTATATCATTGAGAACTTAGACTCGAAAAAAGAAACGCTTTTGGAATTTAGAGGATTCGCAATCATTCATCGTGCGATTCGTGATTGGTGGTTCAATTTAAAATAATATATCTTATAAGCGGGTTATGTAGAGTGAACGTTGCGGTTTCTTTATTGTAAAGGGAAGAGGTTTTGCCTTACTGAGAAACGTTTATCCAGCATGAATTGTGGGACGTTTTGTTCGATGGACAAAGCATGTTGTGCATAGTTGGTTTTAGTGATGAACGTTTTGCAGTGCAGTTTATGCGGGATATGTGCATGCGCCGAGACAATATAGTGGAGAGGATTCAGTGGGACGATGAAATTCGGGACCGAATACGAAGCATCGCTTTGAAGCTGGCTTATGTAACAAGGACCAGTCTACAGCACGAGGACGTCGAAAATCGAATGTTCGAGATGAGGTCACCCTCCGGCAGATATGTCATTACATTTAGGTACCGTCATGAACTTTCTCGGATGAAGTATGCTGCCCGCTCTAATATATATATATATATATATGTCTTCGGGACGACTGGCTACGATTTTTTGTTTTGGCGCATTCAGCCTTAAAGAAAAGAAATTATACCTGTATGCTGCCTCACCTGTGTTTGCATTTTTGCAGGTGCAATAACTCGGCAGAAGCGGATGCATGGTTCGAGAGCATTCATGGCTGTGCTTGTGCCTTGTTAACGCAGGCACTTGCACAGGTCAATTTGATGCTAGGCCAGAGTCCACAAGTTCGTCGAATGGGTTGGGTGGCCGAGCAAGTGAGCATTTTACAAATATTCAGATTTATCGCAAACTGCCGAGATTGCGCTTGGTTTTCAAGAAAAGAATGAGTATTACAAACAATTTAAAGTGAAATTAAGAGGTATAAATACTTGCTCCTCACGAGCACGTCGTAATTAGCGAATTAATAATCTAAGCCTAATGTATAAAATCGGATGAATCGCTATATTACGATTAAGTGGAAACAAGTTTTCAATATGTTGAATGAGTATGTGGACTTCTTGAGGCATAAGTCAGGTGTTGATAGCCGTTATCAGTGGCACATTTTCAGTGAAAAGTTTTTCTGTTGGATGAAGTAAAAAATTTTCAAACCGGGTTCGAGCTTCTGCAGATCTTTTGTAGAGAAGAGGAAATCTGTTAGTGAATGGCAGTCGTGTGATCTGTTGTTAAGCTTACTGCACCTTACAACCACATCGTCCTTACATAATGGTCGGGCCAGAAGTTTTGAAGAGACTTAATCCTCCGAAAATCGGTGGTAGAGGCTCCTCAGGGATGCTTTGATTACCCTTCGAAGCCCTCATTGATGCCCAAAATTTATGTATTAATTGATGAGTTGACGTTTATGTGCATTTATTCCCCGTAATTACGAGATGAATAGTTGATTGGTTCTGCTTCAGGTTTATTTCTTTCTCTTCCTGTTTCTGGATATGTAAATGTATAGACTGAAAATTCATATGTGCCTCATTGATTCGCTGGGAGCATCTTAAATGAGGTGTTCATTTGTTCTAGGTTATAACTTTAATATTGTCATAGTGGGTGGAGATAACTGCAGAAATGTTTTTGTTTGATTGACTCATGCTTGAAACGGTTGAGGCATTGCTGCTTTATGAACATACTTTTGAAGGTGGTGAACGAAAATGGTATGATGAGCTGGAAACCGCTGTTTGCCGCCTTGACACTGAATGACCTCCTCTTCTACGATGCGGTACCGATGTTGAAGTCGGAATGGGCATGTCCGCGTGTTACACGACCGCTCATTGCTACTCGGGTTGTTCAAACTACATCCAGGTTTGCTACTTCCATTGCTAAAACACAGCAGTTTTACAGGGATACAGCGTTTGCTGCTAGACGGCAAACAGTTAGAGAGGGTATACCTTAACTATTTCTGGAGGAAAGCAGTTCGATGCGTTCAGAGAGTTTCCCATAAGTTGTAATTTTCAGCATTTTTGGAACTTTAGTGACTACCAGTTGTTGAAATCGTTGTGTGGAGTTTAAAAGTTTTTTGGTGACTCGATGATGGATGGATGAGGAAAGCTTTGACGGTATGTTCACTGTTGATGGCGTTCACAATGCAGTTATAAATGATCACTTTAGCAGCGCTCCTTTGAGAGGGAAATGGGCACTTTTTTGAGAAACTTTGCTGTGAAAGAGTTTTAGAGAGGTTCTCCGAGAAATATTTTCTTTTTTCTACGCCATTTGGAGAGCGTTCTTTGTGTCTGTTTTATAAATGCCTTTGTGCATAAGTTATCGATTGTTTTTGGTTGCTTTCCAGGACGGCACCGGTGATAACGGGTCTCTCGGATATAATTTCGTTCACAACCCGAACTGGCACGCAGCAGGGTGTGCGCTCTCATATATTTCGCGTTGAAACTCATCGTGAACTGGCCGCATGGGTGAAAAGCATTGTCACGTGCACCTATGAAGCTTGCGCAGAGACAGGACAAGTGTCTTGTCGTGAGTTTTTTCATTCTTTTGAAAACGTATTTCTGAGTATATATATAATATTTATTTATAGTATGCCAGTAAGTGTGTGCAGTTGTTAGCAGACGTTTGCGTAAGCAGGTAACGTTACATAACGTAATATCGATGGATCGGAGCCTTCATTTTTTGTTGGGTTCGGGAGATGAGCTTCATTGAGTAGAATAAGAGGGGATGTTTCGAAGTCAGCTTTCATATTCGCAGATCCGTTCAGAATTTGCAGGAAGTCACTGAACGTCTCGATTTTGAATTGAACACATTTCAGCATGTGCATGGCATGACGAGCAGTGCGAGCTGGTGCTGCAATTAGACAAGGGCATCAGTCTGATCGGTCAGGGAGGTCATGTTCGCTGGCAATATCCATTCGAGGCGATACGCGCCACTGGCGACGATGGACAACGCTTCCTTTGGATCGACTTCGGGCCGCCCGCTGGGGAGCAGGTGGGTTATGTCATCGTACCCGTTCGGCGCAACTCAAAAAACCCTTTGAAAACTTTATAACATTGAGCAGCATCTAACAATCATTTCTTAAAGCTCTTTCCTGAAGCATAGGAAGAATTATTACTTTTAAATCCCATAAAGGTCCGTTCAGTTTTCTGTAAAGAATCCCTTAATTGATTTGCGATAAAAAATAATATATAGAGTTTTGTAGCAATACTTTGAGAAGGGGTTTTCACTATTGTTTGTATAATTTCTTTCCATCATTTAGTGATTATTTCGAAACTTCAGCATTAATAACCGCTGTTTTATATTTGAGTAAAGGGGTTTGTTTGCAGGAGGTCGATCTGCTGTCTTCACCAAAACCAGTTGTCTTCATATTGCACTCTTTTCTCGCTACCAAAGTCTATCGGCTAGGTTTGTATGCTTAACGATGTGTGTTCACTAATTTTTCAACTTTCGTTGTGATAGAGAATGAGGTTTCTTTTCAATAGGCACATACAAGTATTTCCTATAAATAGGCACACAAAAAACCTCACATACACACGTACATCACTGTCGGTGCATAGTATTGAACCCCTTACACATGCCCTTATGAGCACACACTGGATAGTCGCACATCGACCCGTCGATACTTAAGTTGTCGGTAGGGTGTTTTCTTGAAAGACAAAACCTCTGTATTGATATAATTCATTCATACACATTTTATTATGTTTGTTGTTTTATCAGACATTATCCTCCCATCTGATTTCTGAGTTAAATTCAAAACATTAGACGTCACTCTTGAAGAAGTCACAAACAAAGGCAGCACAACTGTGTACAACAAAGGGCTGTCACTTGAAGGCAACCAGCTATCGTGGGGTGTAAATATATCGTATTTGCTCTTGATTAATTGCTCCTCTCATCTACAGATGAACCATCATTGCTTCTTTGTATCGCTTTAATTATAAGCGCATATAGCGTGTTTATGTTCTGCTCATTCTACACTTATTTGTGTAGTAATATTGTTGCCTTCGCTGGTACAATTAACCAGCTATCGGCCCTTTAGAAAGGGTTTCTTAGAAACTATTAGATAGTCGCAGCTTAGACGGAAGTACTCAGCTCGAACGATTTAAACCGGTGTCTGGTGGTTATCAATTGAACAAGATGTATGGCTAAGAAGGATTCTTCCGTTCGGGCGTACATTGTTGGAGTAAGTTTTAATTGAGTACCAGCAAAGGTGAAGTGATTTGTTTCACTGTTTACTTCGTTCATCATCAGCACTTGTTCACGAATAAAAACTCTTGCAACTGAAGAACACGTGATACATTCTATATGAGCATGTAAAATGTGCCCCATAAGAAAACATGCAACTCTAAAGGAATGGACTTCATTGCCATCGCAGTGTTGAATCTTTTGATCACTTTTCTCAACCAATATTTTAGATGCTGCATTTTGCTATTTAAGTTTCTTTATTTAAGTCTATTGTTCGACTGAAGTCTTCCATAATATTCATAATTTATGCTGCTATTTTTACATATATCTTTGTGTGCGCTCTAGAAACCGTCATTCTGATTCCATCTCGGTGTAATTTCCCACGGTTATGTTTTTTTTTCCAAAATTAGTAGTTGTTTTTGGTCGTCTGTTGATTGTGCATCGCCAAAACCGGAAGGAAGACTGAAAAACCTGTAACTTGAAGCCTTTTGCTTGAGGATTTTTGGTGCACATGAACGGGCTTGATGGGAAGGTTGGGGAGGACTTTCCATGTATGGGGTGATCGGATTGTGGTGATTCGAAGAATTCAAAAAATATCCGTGCTGCCATCGAACTATTGAAGGCACACTCTAGCACATAAGGACGCGGGAAACAGTTTTAGTCAAAAATTCTTTTATATGAAGAGGTACCGCCTGCGGGTTCAATTTGTTGAAAGGCACTTCCCCACCAACGTTCTACCGCCTCAGCACGCAGAGCAGCATACTAGCGTACTCGAGAATTGAAGTTTTTTCCTATCGTTTCCGGCTTATTCATGTTTACTTGTCCTCCCCTTCCACCTCAATTCCCACTAGTTAATTTTGGGCGTTTTGGGAGGGTGAATATACTGACGCTTTTGGGCGTTTTGGGAGGGTGAATATACTGACGCAGTTAGCGGGAATTAAATTTCCACTGAGATTTCTAGCATTTCCATGTTCGAAAACTCTTGATATCAACCTGAGCACAAACAGAATATTAATATTGCGCTCTCTTTTTCCTCGCCTATCGAAATGCTTGATAATACAGTTATGATTGTCTATCCATGCACTGGCATTCTGAGGAACGTCCTGCATAATCCCTTATAGTCTATTAAGGCAGCATTTATTCCTTATCTCATCGTTTCCATCGTGGCATCGGTTGCACAACAAGTCGACGGATCCATCCGATGCAGCCAACATTCGCACATGACCTGCGTATTTGCCAACATTTGAAGGTGATGTTGCACTAGCTTGCTTAGTTCTCGGATTTTGTGGAGTTGCACTTTCATGATGTACTTTTTTATAGGCTTGACTCATGCAGAGAAGATATGAGGCTTTTTCTGTAAAAGAGGAATGGCCGAAATGTGTGCACTGATCACAAAGGCAGTTTTTGGCTAAACAAGCAATGAATCTGTACATGACTACATTAATGCGCTGATCGTTGAAGTGTTTTAAAAACTCCTGCAGTTTTCTACAGTGTGGAAGGGAGATCGATGCGCCTAAGCACCCAAGGGTCCCAGCATACCCTCGCGAGGAGAGGGGTTTTGAAACTTGCGGATCCTTCTTGATTCAAGATCGTCGAGTAGTCCTTTCGACACGGGCCGAGACGAGGGAGATGGGATTGAACTTTGAACACCGTGATTGTTTGCGAACAGTACATATCCTCTGAAAAAGTTTATCTCTACCTCAGTTACGCAAGATGAATGTAAAAATCTGCAGGATAAAACAAATCCCTTTACGTGTGGGGTGAAGTGGAGGGATGAAGCTTGGTAGGAACTGCTTCCGGTCTCCGCTGCCCCATCTGCTTTCGATCTTTCCTCCTTCCACCCCCGCAGTTCCGCGGCACTGGGCAATGCACAGTTTGTCGTGTGTAGCCCTATTGTGGACTGCGCATTATTTTGCAACGAGCCCTGTAGGCTTGTGATCAGGTGGGATTTCTCTGCCATTTATGTTGACACTGTCAATAATTTAAATCAATAATTTCTCTTAAGGGATATTTTTGAAGTTGACGAGTCACCTCGAAAGCCGGGTATTGAGCTGTCCGATATAGTATGGCAGGTTACTCCCACAAAGGTCGAAGCCCCCCGTTCCAGTATTTACCGAGTTAGAGTGATTTGAGAGACATACCAAGCCGCATAAATAGATGCATATGGGATGTTGCGATAAGAGGTATTGCAGGTGGAGTGTGTGTGCATCAGTCCCTTCCGCTGAAGCAATCCCTTCTCGACGGCTTTTAACAATAGGGGATTAATGTGTGGAATGCAGGCTTTCCTCCACATTTCACCATGCAAATAGCAACGCTATGTTTGACGACTTTACTTCACAACAATTGTTGAGGCGTTTTACTTAGAAACTTATCACTTGAAGAGAACTGGCAAAGTGCGGAAGCAATGCGGACAAGATAGAGATCCCACATCTTTGTTTTCTAAATCGATAATGGAGCCGGTGGATTCCCTTACCCCGGCAGCTTCCCTCCCATAAACGAAAAATGACAGTTTATTTTGCATGGGAACTGGTTAATGCTTTTGTCAGTGACAGCTGTTTTTGAGAAGGGTTCGACTTGACGTGGGCAAGGAGATGATCAAAGAAAGACGGATAGGATTCTTCTTTGATATTGATCTCATATATTAACGTTAATATCGGGTTCTGTTGTTTTATGTTCACCTTATAGAAATGCCTCAGAATGAAGTTGTGCATGCAATTAACCACCTCCCATACCAACGACAGTTTAGCTTACCGGACAGTGGTCCGCGAAGTTAAATCTTCGAGATGCCGGAAGAGTCGAATGTTGCTCGCCCTAACGGTCTCATTTCGCAGTCACTCCACACACTACTTTCTTTGTTCCCTTCGCTTCGCTGTGCTCTTTTCATTGGCTCCTCTCATGTATACAAACGTCTGTGCTTGTTTCGCGTTTTGAGTATTGGCCGAGGCAGTAAAGCATTGTATTTTTCGTTGTTTCCCTAGTATTAGCTCAATGTGACTGTAGCTCAGTTACTACGATTTGCATAAAATATGGGGGTACCTGCATTTCTTACCCGCCGGCAACTTAAGTTCATTTTAAGCTGCTCTTGTTGTCACGTGTATGGCCATATATGTGTGTAAATGTTAAGAGTATTCCCGGACAGATGTTACCCTACTTGTTTGTTTGGACGCTCAAATAATGTGGATGATTAATGCAGAACAGGAATTGTGTAAACAGGAAATGATCAGAGCCGGTCGTTCGAAAACCCTCCACAATTGAATTTTACGGTGATCCAAACCGAATCCTACTATTTTGGTCTCGTTGATACTGTGATCATCCAAAATTAAAACAATACCAACGTCAGCAATGAAGGAATCGTTTATTTGTGGCTTCAAACTGTACTTAGAGACAGACGGTTGGTAGAGGTTAACACGTCGGTGTGCCGGTGGAGGATTGTAAATGAAGCATTGCGGTTGCTGTTCCTAGCCAATTCCTCTAAGTTGTGGTGTTGTTGGCAGACTTGTGGTGTCGAGCAGGTCATCACTGTAACTCCTTTATTGCAGTTCCCTTCTTATACGTTCATGTTCGCATAGTTTGAGTTTGAATTTGCAGTTCGAATCACTCTCTTCAAAGTATTCTACATGGATATTTCCGTTGTTGCGTTGTGATTTGCTTACTATAAAGTTTAATTAAGTGAATGCAGCGTGCAATACAGACATAATTACATAGCTCGAACTAGGTTTTAGATGAAAACTTCCAATTAAAAGTGTCCTCTGTATTTTGCATATAAGATGTTGTGATTTCACATGAAAGGTTTATTGGCCGTGTTTCGTTGCCAATAGCCGAACTCATCCATACCTTTCCACATTTATTCTAGGCTTAATACGGATAGATCTTGTCACGGGTTACGTAACGATGCGCTGCCATGGATGTACGACTCCGGCTATGACAAGGAACTCCATGACAGTTTTTGGGTTGGGAAAGATGTGGAAAAGGTCGAGGCGGTCACGGTACATGGTCCGCGGGGTTAGTAAATAAAGGAACAATGCATCCTACATTGACCACAATGAGTTATCACATTATAACGTGCCTGGGGATATTTCCCACATCCTATCACTGCTACTGACCACAGTTACACAATTTTACGCAATTCTTTGTGACAAAGGGAACTACTCACCCGCTTCTCATCTCTGTACACTTTTGCGCGCTCTATGCGATGTTATGCAATTGTGAAGCATACTTTAAATGTGCACCGATACAACTCGTATCATTTGGTATTCCGGCAGATTGCCGGACGCCTTCCCTTAATTGCTGGAAAACTCACTCGAAGATTGGTGACGTCGAAATCGTTTCTCCAAAAAACCCCACACTAATCCCATCCACCACTCCAAGTAGTATGCTTATAAGCCACCGTTCTTTCCACGGTTTACTCGCTTTAACTGCAGCGAGTGAATACAACCCCTTAGCAAAGTGCATTGGTAAATGGCAGTTAAACAGTAGATGTTTTAGGTGTGAAGTTGTTGTAAACTAGTAGTGTTGTTCTTTGATAGGTTGTCGTATACTTGAAGTGCTTGTCGAGGTGAAATCGATGGTTTCAATGTGTGGGAGGGGGTGGGGGGAACACCGTCAGATTTCACTGGCGGATGTTTTCGACCATGAGTTGTCGAAAATAAAGTGCTTTTTAATATTTGAAGTTTTAGACTTGATGGCGGGGTCTGTCCGTTTGCTTTTTAGAAGTGCTGAAACCACCGTCCGATTTCAATTTTAGGTGTTTTCAGGCTCGAAGATAACGGGAATGCTATTCCTAACTTCTAAATTCTTTCAAAGACTGCTATTTTCGGCATCTTCATGGTTGAAAACACCTACGGTGAAGTTGGCGGTGGTTTGATTACTTTTGGAGTCGATTGAGGGAGCACATGCACCAAAACGCTTCAGTAGTCGGCCGCTAGTGTCTTGATTTTGAGGAATCTCTTGGAGTCATTATAGCTTTGAGCTCATCTATGTTCATAAAGCAAAGAGTAAATATGGCCAAGGCAACGTACATGCTTGTGTTCCCGAGGGCGCTGTGAGAAGATGAAGCAGGTCTTTCAGGTTACAGTGGCTATACGTCCTGTGCTTTTCTTCCTCACTTAAGTTTGCTTAAAATATGTGATGGGTAAATTTGTTGTACTAGACAACGTCTGTTCACTTACGTTCGCTCACATTACATTACTTTAATATTAATTTCGGTTTTGTAAACAACGGCCATATGACACTTCATATGGCCGTTGTGCCCGTTGTTTGCTATCTCAAACGTGCTTATCTTAGTTCATATCGGTATAATTCCGATCTTCCCATATTTCCATCATTGCCATCTGCCACCTATCCTTTTCAGTTATGGTTATTTTAGGTTTCCACCGTCTTGTTCCACTGATAGTCGCAGTTGTACATGCCATAGAAATGTTTTCATTCCTCTATAGTTTATTACAGCTTATTGAGCGTGACGATGGCGCTGCGATGTCAGTTCGAAGCGAGTAACGATGTTGGTGTCTTCTGTAAACTCACTAATGCCTACTGCCTGGTCGGCATCGGCGCATCGGAAAACTTTTACAGGTAGCTTAAGGCACATTCATCGATAAGACAGTTTAATATCTCGTATCTGTTTCTTTCGGTTGTTGACTCAGCTAACCATATTGGGTCACTTCACAACAGGACAGTCTGCCGAGTTTTTGCCTGATCGTTGGCAATGTCGAACATCCTCGTTCTTCCTTCCTACACGCATTCCAGACGTGTTAGCCATTCGATGGAGAACGAGAGGGTGGCACAGATCCTTTCATTTCCTTCGCATTGGATAGGTGAATCGCGGGCACACGCATTGTTGGTCGCACAACTGTGGGCAACAGGCACGGCTTGCTTGTGCCAAATGCGACCACCGATCAAGAGTTGCAACACATAAGGAACAGGTAACCGTTTCTCATCTTCATTTTCGTTCTGACATAAAAGTTGTTGTGTAATAGCGGATTGATTTTCCTCTTTCATGCATTGATGCATATCTTTTCCTCTTCGGTGAAATTCTTACTGCTAGAATCAGTATTCAACCATTCCCGATTTCTTTCCTCACCATTGGCCCACTCTTAGATGGGTCGCCTCCGGAAAGCTATCGCGATTTGGATACTTAGAAAACGATCCTTCTCCTCCTTCCGAGAAATTTGTTTTTTTGCCTTTGTTCTCATGATCGTGTTGCTCTATGAACGCACAACTATTTTCAGTCTTCCGGATTCGGTCCAGGTAAGGAGAATCGATGAGAGGCTATCGGCACTCGGAAACGTCATCGCCTGCAACGATCACGTCGCGATTGTACATGCCGAAATCAGTGCAGAAACTGAGCAGGTACATATAGTGATGTTTGTTATAGACGTGTTAAAGAGTTGTGCTCGAATTCTAGAAACAGATGTATGGGGAACTTAACGTAAGGCTTCAATTTGAGTCAACGAATGCGAACTGTAATTTCTTTTTCTGGTGGTATGTTACCGCGAGGTTTACGAGATTGGTTCGTGCAGGCGTGTTTGATCTGTGTTCTTACGGGTTTTGGAAGAGATACTTTATATTGCAAGCAGATCTTTACTGTGCTTTTTTTCATGTTCCATTTTCTTTTTCAAAGAAACCTGTTGTATTATCTCTTGTCATTTTGAAGCTTTCACCTGTTGCCGTTTAATTCTATCCCACCTTCTCCCTCTCTATTCTGTCTTACTCCATTGAGGACGAATTGACTGCTAAGAGAGCTAGTTGGAGAATAACTCTGGAATGGGGCAAATGAATCATTTTTCTTCGGTTGCCATATCCATGCATTGGAGATTTATGCATGAGGATTGCTTAGATTTGAGTTCTTGCAACATACACTGAAGCAAACTATAGAGGAAAGTTGTTCTAAACAACGCAACAACGGATGCGTTTGTTACTTGAGGACAATGTTTCTATCGCTGTGCAGTGTTCAATAATGAGTCGGGTTTCTTAAGCGCTGTTGCCTTCCGTTTGTGAGCATTAAATACCGTAACTTGTATTGTACATAAACGTCATGAATGGTTTTTATTTCGCAACGTTTCCATTCATCGAGAAAAACACCGCAAATAGCGAAGTATCAAAGGCAAAAAAACGCAAAGGAAGCTTTGCGAGAAATTTTTATATACATTGTTTGTGCTTGCACCCAAGTTGATAGCTGTTGCCTTAACTCTACTATATCCCAACTTAAATCGAATATAAACGAGTGCTGTTTATCTTTAGTATTTTTCTTGCCTCCGATGGCGACACTGAAAGTAGGAAATGAATGACGATCTAGTCAAACAATTAGTTGAGGGCATCTTTCAGAATGGCTGAGTCAGGACCCGTCCACCTCACGATTCCCCAATCACTTTTCACTGGGCTTACTGACTGTTCCTTTGCTATTTCACTTGTTTCGGTCGTGAAAATAATAAGTTTTATTTAGAAATTGAGCGCAATTTTTTCTTTTAACAACGGTTGAATATCACAAAACTTCATTGAGGGCATCTTCTTATAGTTGGGCGGACTATCATCCCAGTGGAATTAGTTGTGAGCTGGTTGGTGCGATGATCAGTGAGGCATAGTACTGCTTATTTGTATAGCAGAAACATAACGCGACCTGCATGTTGTTATATCTGATTTTGGACTGAAAAGGATCCGTTTAATTCTCAATCACTTCATCGAGTAGCCGTTCGTTGGTTTCTTTCAGATATTCTTTTCTTTATCCATTCGATTCTTTGTGATATCTTTGAAGCACTTTTTTCATTAATTTGTTTCCTTTATCGAATTTGCGATGTTTAATTTCCTTCGTATTGACTGTTTTTTTTTCTGCACAACATTGAAAGCAGTGACTCCCAGCAGTATTTGAGTGGTCACCCGTTTTATATTAAAGAATGTTTTTCAAGGCGTTGGTGGACGTGTTAAAGGTTGAAGTGTTTCGAATGAGCCTCGCACAGCACGCTTTGGTGAGTGCTTCTTATTTCCTTATATAAGTATTTGTATTGGACAGTTGTTTTAACAACACATCTTATTCTCTAAAGAGATATCCCTCACGCAACTTTATCATATTCAATAATCGATGTGTTCGCTTTATGGGTTTATGCTGCTTCTCACTTTTACAACGTTTTCTAACTTTTTATTCGCTACAATTCGTTGAAATGGGCATGAAAGTGGTATACTGCAAATGTGGTTTTTAAGGGGCTTTTCCCTTTGCTGACTCTACTTCCTTTCATACATGCTATTAATGTTTTTATGTTACTTTACTCCTTCCTGGATTTCTTTTTTATTCTCATTTGTCTATTGATTTTAGGTTGGTTCGTATGCGGCATTAAATTCGCTTGGTGCATTGGTCGCTGCGAAGACGCCAACAGAGACTCAGCGGGAAGTGGCTGCGCTCCTACAGATTCCAGTTGTTGCGGGCACAGTGAACAGGTTAAAAGTTTCTCTTCAACATGATGAAGTAAATGAAGTGCAAAAATATTTGATAATAAAAAAAATTTTGGACTGAAAAGGATCCGTTTAATTCTCAATCACTTCATCGAGTAGCCGTTCGTTGGTTTCTTTCAGATATTCTTTTCTTTATCCATTCGATTCTTTGTGATATCTTTGAAGCACTTTTTTCATTAATTTGTTTCCTTTATCGAATTTGCGATGTTTAATTTCCTTCGTATTGACTGTTTTTTTTTCTGCACAACATTGAAAGCAGTGACTCCCAGCAGTATTTGAGTGGTCACCCGTTTTATATTAAAGAATGTTTTTCAAGGCGTTGGTGGACGTGTTAAAGGTTGAAGTGTTTCGAATGAGCCTCGCACAGCACGCTTTGGTGAGTGCTTCTTATTTCCTTATATAAGTATTTGTATTGGACAGTTGTTTTAACAACACATCTTATTCTCTAAAGAGATATCCCTCACGCAACTTTATCATATTCAATAATCGATGTGTACGCTTTATGGGTTTATGCTGCTTCTCACTTTTGCAACGTTTTCTAACTTTTTACTCGCTACAATTCATTGAAATGGGCATGAAAGTGATATACTGCAAATGTGGTTTTTAAGGGGCTTTTCCCTTTGCTGACTCTACTTCCTTTCATACATGCTATTAATGTTTTTATGTTACTTTACTCCTTCCTGGATTTCTTTTTTATTCTCATTTGTCTATTGATTTTAGGTTGGTTCGTATGCGGCATTAAATTCGCTTGGTGCATTGGTCGCTGCGAAGACGCCAACAGAGACTCAGCGGGAAGTGGCTGCGCTCCTACAGATTCCAGTTGTTGCGGGCACAGTGAACAGGTTAAAAGTTTCTCTTCAACATGATGAAGTAAATGAAGTGCAAAAATATTTGATAATAAAAAAACAGTTTTTTCCCGCACTCTGTGGGCGCTAAAGGACAAGCACTGTTGAACAGTTGCAGTAAAATAATGTAAATCAGCTGTTCAAGTTTTATTGTGTTTGGCCACTACACAGATGTCTCTTTGCTACATGTGTTGGGTGCCCCAAGTTTTGCTTTGTTATATGTGGTATTATTCATTTATTTGGAGTTCATGAGATAACATTGGTCTGTAAATGGTATCAGCACTTAATTGCTCTGCAAGATAAGGTGAAAAATATAGAGAATTTATGTTACTCAGGCAAGAGGTGAATTATATGCATAAGCTAGCAGCAAGCTTAGTACTCTGCACATGCAGTGATCACTTGAGGTTGGCAGTAATATGACATGCCGCCGTTGTTGAATAGATGCTATAAGCACAGCCCCCACTATGCATCGATGCACAAAGATATTCCCGACGGATTGGTATCATCGCTGAACATGATGGTGTGAAAAGGTTGCTTGGAGGAGGGGAGCAGAAGAACTGAATTGTAGGAGAGGGGGAGGGAGGAGGTTGGCAACTATAAGCGGATTAAGGTGATTTCATGCATTTCTATTTAAAAACGACTTGTGAATCTGAGGCAGTCCTTTGGAACTTGAAAGGCTTGGCGCAGTTGGGGAGATTTGCTTTCTGTCATTATAGAAATCGAGATAAAAAATTTAAATATGGCTGAAATAAGGATAATGGAATAAATGGGGGTAGAGACGTTGATGACTTCTTCAAGTGGATAAGGTTTGTACCCACGAAATGGGGGTGGTAGGATAAGCCGTTCTGACTCGAAGGCCATTCACATCGCTATTATTTCACGACGAATTTATCTCTCTGCATAAGATTTGTCTCTCGATCAGCTTCTTCAATGCAGGAAATCACTTTTTCTGTGAAATTAGAATTGTTTTCCAGGGGATCGGAATTGATTGGCGCTGGCTTATGCGTTAACGACTGGGTTGCGATCACTGGCCTCGATACAACTAGTGCCGAGCTATCCGTCGTCGAGTCTATCTTCAAACTGGGTGATCGTGACCACGGCGCACCTTCGGCGATTACTGGTCAGCTTCGCGATACACTCATCGAGAGTCTGTTATGAGCGATCGCCACTAATTTCTGATTCCATAAAAAAGTGAAGTGGAGTCAATCGGCAGCAGTTTCCAAAAGGTTTCATGTGAATTTAGGGAAGGGGGGAGGGAAAGGGCGTATAGGGTGGGTGACGCAGGTTTAGATTCTTCGAAAATAAACGTAAGGAGTAGAGTGGTGTCAGAAACCGAGTAATGCGTTGAAAGGTGTAAGGAAACATATGCTTTTTGAAATGAACTGAACGCAACAAGCGAAAGGGGAGACTTTGGGGAACAGAGGGAGAGTTTTTGTAATGCAGCTGTATTAAAAGTTTAATTGAAGCTGGATGTTGTGCGGATGTTGCTGTTTATTGTTGGATATCTTTAGTGTCTCATGTTGGGCAACGAATTTTTAACGTTGCAACAATGCCTGTCGACTGCGTTGATGTCCTGTTGTTGGGACTGTACAATATACGACTGGTCACATCCCTATCACCCTTTTTCAGTTGCAATGAAAACAAATCCCTTTATTGTTTTGAAATAAGACAAAAGTTTTTGCTATGTTTCAACCTGAAGCAGCATTGAAGCTCAGATTATAAAATACCTTTTGGTTTGTGGATGTGACGAGAGGTATATTGTGTTCCACAAGTTAGCATTCTCTTTGTTGTTATGTCTTTTAGGTTTTCGGTTGATGATATCTGTTTGTTTGTTCGTTATGAGCCGAATTCGTGTTGACGAATTTCGGTTGAATAGAATTTACAAACTGCGAAACATTTGTTGGGTAATCTGATTTGTACTATTCGCATCGTTTTAAACGCTTTACACATTCCTGCAAAAAGATGTGCGGTAATGCTGAAGCGAATGCCAATTTTTGAATTCCACATTGTTCTGTGAGGTGTCCGTATCCTGCACGCCAGTTATATTAAGAGGTGCGTTTGCTAGGGAAAATAGTGTTAGGGATTATGCTACTCGCTTAAGTGTACCCAACGAACCACCCGCTTCAAGCGAATGCATTAATATTAGCACCCAATAACTAACGTCATTATATCTTCGCTGACGATCGATGGCACACTTCATCCCTTCGGGTCTTTGCGAACGTTGATTTACAGAAGTGATTTTGCGATCTTATGGTATTTGCAAGTTTTCAGAGTTTATTGGGCCTTCTGCAGGAGGCGTGTAGAAGTGTGGCACTTATGTGCGTTTGCTCCACTTCTTATCAATTATCTTCTACGTGTAAACAGTCAGCCATCTGTCAATTATGGTTAATTGTTATATCTTATTAAGGTTTTTTGTGTTGCGCACTTGTACTCAGTGTTCTCAAATGAAGTTTAATTTTATGGAGTGTTGCTTCGTTGATCGGGTTCTTTCCACTTGACGAATATCGTTAACGTCATGCTCGCTTGATAACGAATGGATTGCTGACACTCGACAAATGGAATGCTACAGCTGAATTTGAAGTTCGAGTTGGTTTGGCATCCGTTTTTGGTTTATTTCCGTTGAGGGGTTGCTCGACTTGCCTAACGCTGCAATCACCGTTATGTGTAGTTTTAGGGGTTAGGTCATTATATGCTGTTATCGCTGCAATACTCTTATCGAATTGTTCATCGACGACTTTTTGATTAAGTCACTATGGTTAAGTGAGCCGGTGATTAAACTGTCGTAGTGGAATGAAATATTCGTTTGTGTTCTTTAAGCAATCTCCAAATAAGCTTAACGAATCTTATTAGAGGGGAGAGCTAAGGTCATCATCCCAGTTTTTCTTATAGGGGGAAAGAGAGAGGTAATCTGGATGCTTATGTAACGTAACCTCATCCCTTGTTTAGTCACCACTATTTCAAAAGTTTAAAAGGCGTTGTATCTATGCGCTTTTCTAAAATCTCTGTTTTTGGTGGTATGATGCGGGCAGGAGGATGGAAGACATATTTGAGAACGGTTTATCATAACAGCAAGGAGGGAAGGGCCATGATCGAGTCTTGCGAAATATCTGATGTTATGAGCAGTTTTTGTTTGCGAAATAAGCAGAACGGTCGGAATTGAAGTTAGTTTTCTCTTTTACCTATGAAGAGGAGAGGGTGTTGTTTATTTACTTGTTCGTTTTTTTAATTTCAGGACCTTAGTGCGAGAAAACATGTAGATTATTACTTGGTGCAACTTGAAAAGTAACACCTGGGAAGGAGGAGGGGTGGGAGTGTCCACTCAGCAAGTCACAGTCAGTACAAGTTGTTGCCGGTTGGACCCGTTGACTAGCGTGGTGCATAGTATCGTTCTCAGACCACTTGCGTGCAAAACCCTTCTTGTTGAAGTGCTTTGCTGTTATTTCATAATAAAGGCCCACAATCACTGATTGCCTATAACGACATGATGTAGTCATCTTCAAGTCGAGCTAATAAAAGCACAGTCCACATGTTGATTGCTGATCTCTGTCATCTGTACCCTTGCCGGTATCTTTCTTCGCGTTCTAACCCTCTTTCATTTTCTTCTGTAGGCAAAAGGGAAATCACATTGAACGTTTATTCACTGACTGTTCGCTTAAACGATTTTCCTTTAGTGTCTCTTCCCTTAAACGATGCCCATATTCGCGTGAACGATGTCCATCGTGTGGTAGTGCACCATCTGACGCTCATTGGACGCGTGTTTTTGAAGGATTCTTGTAGAAGGAGCTTGACGATGGCTTCATGGCTCGATCGACTCACACGTGTTCTTTCGCAGTATTCGGGACGTGACAAATCTCTGCGCACATTGCACTTCATTCTCGTTCTCTATGCGAATCACATAAAGGATCGGGTACCTTTTATGTAATTTATTTCTTCCACGTTTATATTTATCTTCTTTCCAGTAAGTTAACTTCTATTACAACTTTTATGTTTTTTTTTTTTTGGGGGGGGGGGGGGGGGGGGGAGGGGGGGGGGGCAGGGGAGGATATGAAATGCAAGGTGGAATTGACTTATGGAACGACACCCAACGAAACTTGAGTGCATAACGTTACTGACGGGTTTTGACGGGGTTTTTCCTTGATGTGCATAGTGCGCTCTCCGGATGCATCGAATGCTGAAATGTTACTTAAAGACAATTTTACCTTTGAGCTTCTTTGTTGTTCTTACAATAAACTAGTCTAAGACAATATAGATCGCTTGCAGCACCATCCCATGTTGTTCATTTCTGTCGTTCTGTTTCTTCATCTGGCCATCTTTACTGTCTGTCCATTGAATTTGTAAATTTTATTCGATTTTTTGCAGCTGATCCCGAATTTAAATGCGCGAATACTTTCGCATATTTCTTAATGGAAAGAGTTGTTTTAATTTGCTGCCGCAAAAGTGAATAACAGAATGCCACAGGTGTGCATATATGTGAATAAATGGTGGGATGGGTGATGGTGGTGCAATTAGTTGCATTAAAATGATTCGACGTGATTGCATCGTAGATGCACGCAAATCTGCAATTCGAAAAGGGCATTCAGGCAAAGGGGCAACATCTGTTGGCACTCGCAAAGCAGCTCAGTGCTGCACGACTTGTCTTCAGACAATTCAACCATGCTGCCATGATCAACGCAGCCGTTCAACTGACACGTGCAAGCAGAGCTGATTTCGTGGATTTCTTGCTTCAGGTTGGCTATCATTCACTAACTTGCACCTGCTGTGTTTTCGCTGAGATGGTAGAGGTTGTCCTCGATGGCAATTCTCGAGCTTTAGTTCGATATTTTTGAGAATCAGTGCACAGTTTGTTTCTGAGAGAGGGAAAGGTATGATGATTGAAAACCTTATACTGTTCAATTTTATTTAAATTTTGGAAGAAATTGGGCTGTGATTAGTGAAGAAGCTGAGCTGGCAACATGCTATTTGCAGCGCCCTTAGGGAATAGCACCTCCTTACTTCGAGGTTATCAAATCGCTGCCAATTTTCTTATGAATATGTTTTGAGATCTGATAATCCAAAGACATCTTTTTTGGAAAATGAACAGTTTAGACGCTGAATCCTCCTTCTTACTCCCTCCTCTTCCCTTCCCACCCTTATGTGCCGACTATATACGCCCCTATGGCACTTTGAATATATACTCCTGAAGGTTGTAACATTGTTTCTTAGCCTTTCAATTGTTAACTCCAAAACTGCTGAACACTTTCGAGGAGGGCTTCGGAGAAGTTCGGGTTATTTGGGAACCCCTCTCGTGGTTTTTTTGTGATCCGGCAAATGGGAGAACCTTTTTTCGGTGACCGTTGCATATCGCAAAAAAGCGATGCGATCAAAGGTTTTTCACTGTGTCCTTATGAAAATAAGTGACTGTTTGATTACTTCGACGAACAATGTTTTCTTCTGGAGAGTTCACATTCTCATTGAAGGGGGTATTTGAAATATCTCTAAATGTGGTTACTAGTGTGGTGGCAATTTTAGAATTTGAACTGAATATTCTTGACAGATAGTTTATTAATCGTCGCAAGAGCAAACTTGAAACGATTGTACACATTTATAAGTCGCCACTATAGCCATACTAAGAACGTGAAAGGAAATACAAAAGTGGGTGAATATCACAGCACCAATAAGCAGAAGGAGTTTCTTGGTGAAATTCTCTGAGGCGAGTGTGGTGGCCACGAATTTCTTTAAGAAACCTGCACTTACTAGTGCATTTACTATCTGAAAAATCATAGGTAAACAAAAATATGTAAATTGCTATCGAGGTATTTTGACTGTAAAAAGTGGCTTTTCTATCCCACATAGTTCTCCTTAGAGGGGAGAATTTTTCCATTATTTGGTGAATTTCTCAATAATTTTCTAAACATCTTTTCTTAACTCGGCTTACAAATTTTTCTTGGCTTTTCCTTAAAATATGTCCTTATATTTCGAAATCCTGGCTTCATTATTCAGCGCGTGTTGTTTGCTACGTTCCATTTCATAGTGTTTTTATCGTTAGGTGGCAGTGACGACTGCCTATACGGTGTTTGGAGTGGTTGAACTGCTGGCATGGCTCGCTGATGCAAGGCTTCTATCGCTAGACGGAACCCGTCTGTTCCGGTACTGCCTATATTTGTGGTTGGGTGCGCTGGCAGCTGGCATGCTCCGCCTTTTGCGTAGCATGTCCAACAAAACCGGCGTGCAGTTCGATGACGAGAAGTTGACCTTTTTGGGATACGTATCTGATTTCATAAGTGGATTTGCGTCACTTCCTTTCGGTGTCCTATGGGCAGGTCGTCTCACCTCCACACAGACGGCAACTCTGTCGCTTATTGCTTCACTTATCGCTCTGTACAAGTGCTTCTGAGATGAGACTTTATCGATGTGTTTTCCATGGTGTCCCACAAACATAAATCATCCATAGGTGATAGGACATGCAATCTGAAATGATTCATAAACATGGCGTTGCTGAATCGTTTATCAGTGAGGTAGAACAGTATAGCAGTTGCACTTATCGTAGTGCTGGTTTTTGAACTCACATCTTAGTGTGCATAACGGTACTGGTGAGCAGCCGTTGTTTGAGTGCTTTCGTTTGTGGCACTGATTCGTTGTAGTTTGTAGTCGTTATGCTCACGATTGGGTTAACGTATGCTTAGATGATTGCCTCGTTGTCATTTTCCTTTATACTTGCATTTTTATTGTTTTATTTGAAAAAGTATCAAAGCAACGTTGTATTTATAGATGTTCGTCCTGATTTATTTTGGTGAGGACACTTTGGTTGTCTCATGAAAGAATTTAAGAAAATACTTGAGGAAAAACTTAGGGGTTTCCTAAATATGTTGTTTATTTTTGTGATATTATTTGAGGATTACTTGTGATGTTTCGTTGCTCAAGATATTATTCAATTGTGTTGTCACTTTAATGTATAGGGAAATGAAACTGTTGGAATGTTTTTTAAAATAATATATATACTTTAAAACAGATCTATTGCTATTCTTGTACATACACAGATCGACAATTGCATTCGTTTATTGAGTCAAAGTGTTTCTTTTTTCTGGCAGTGCACTGTTTCAAAGCATTTATGACGTCATATGTGTATGTATTTGTCTGTCTATCTCATAGCTTCAATTCACCGGTTAAGAAAGTTAAAACAATGACATATGGTGGATGTATTAAACACGGTGGAATAACCTCTCATCTTCCGTTTAATTGCCGCTGATCGTTTTTATTTTTTGTTTTTTATTTGAGTTATTGATACGTTCAAGACGTAAAGTTGCGATAATATTTATCAGTCAAATCCTTCTAAATTTTGCTTAGAAAGGGATTTCCACTCGGAAATATTAACGAAACGTCGATTATTTAGTTAGGAGAACGCAGAGGAAGCATTATTTTTAATGTCTTTTATATTGGCATAAATGAAAATGTGCAAAATTTGATGAACGAGCATCGTTGCGAATGAATTTCCATTCTTTCAACCTTTTCCGGAATGCGGAAATATGAATTGTGGTAGTTTGTGTTTAAAGATGGGATATTTTTTAATTGAGATGCAGCACTGCCCAGGTTGATTTCTTGGGTGCAGTGGTGCGAAAGCATATCGCATTTGAGAGAACTAAAAACAAAGTAACATGCTTGCCTTGATGGGGACAATGTTAATGAGGAACTCGCCTTATAAGCGGATGCAAAAGGTGTTGTGTAGGTGATGAGAAGAGTTGAGGGAGGAAGTGTAGAATGTGTTTGTCTAAAGGTTCTCGATCTATGCTGCTAAACTCTAGTAGAAGCAACAGAAATAAGAGGCAATTTAACTCATTCTTCAAAATACGCCTTACTGCAAAGGCGGCGAATTTAGATGCGAACATACAACGTTTGGAGAAATATCTGAGAATTCCATCAGGGATTGCTTCCTGGAGAAGAGGTATAGATTTAAATAAGTTTTGGCCAAAAAAGGGCCAATAATCGCATTTCGATGTCAGTGCACATCCATAAGTAATTCCTATTGTGATTATTACTGATAACGATTGCCATTAGTTTGCTAATGACGTTGACTCACTTCTACCGAAAATAGCTAAGCGGGGAAGCGCGTCACGGAGGTTGGCACAATATGCTTTTTCGCATTCCAGCGCTCAAAGTTGGCAAGCTCTTCACGTATCCGAAAATTTGACAAATTATCTAATAATACGTTCTTAGTCGATTACTAAAGTCCTTATCATTAAGTTCATTTTTAGGCCAAAGGTGAATGATTACAAACATAATTACGTTTTTCTTTTTCTTTTTTTTAACGCTTACAATGCTTTATGCTGACAAATTTCATAGCATTTTTATGTGTCAATAAGTTGGTCGATAGGAATTGCTGAACCAAATCATTGTTAGGTCATTCTGCTAAGTAATTTATAACAATCACATTTCGTTACCATAGTTATGTTATTTTCTTGTTCGAACTATCGGATAGACAGACAGACACATACAGACACTTTTACAGTTTTTTAAAGGGTGTATAAAATGGATTCTGAGTGCTTTTCGAATGGTCTCTCAAAATGCAATTGCTTTCTTTCGATTGACACTTATGAAGAGATGATTTATTTGTATTGAATATTTTTTTCCACAAAAATCAACGATTAGTTTTCGCAGTTTTCTTATCATCTATTCGTCAGTCGGTACACACAAACATTGCAGCGATCCGTTCAAATAAAAGAAATTCTTGACGACAATCATCTCGACAGATTGCTGATCTTATCATTCATTGTCAGTGGTGAATGAGTAGTGTGTGTTCGGGTGGAAAATGTTGCGAGAGTGAAAAGGAAACTTTTTTCGAGTAGAAAATGTATTTGCTGCAGTTTAGAGTAATGATAGAGGTAATCAACAAGGAATTAGTGGTCACATAATCCAGACATGAGCATTCGAAAAGGAACCACCTGGTGGTGGAATTATTGCCTCGAAGGTGTTTTCTGTTTTGGTGATAAACTGCTACTGAATGATTATTGCCGACGTGGCACCTTTCGTTGCATGTGGGTCTATTCTGTTTGTCGTTTACTTAGACTGGTTTCATTCGCATTACCTGAGATGTTTCCACTATGGTCATTTGCAGAGTGGGACATTTTCGCGAGGATCCAAATTGAGGCACCTATTGCGCAAATGTCTTGCGGCGCAATTAGCCGTGGCGCAATTTCCTCACAAGATAAATGTCGGCGGCTTAGCCTCATCGCTTAGAGCAGTGGAAAGTATGAATGCTATTCAATGTGTAAACGATTGATTTAGCTCTGTGAAAAGATTAAATATTGTGTGGATGTTGAATTGCTTTCCTCTCAGTTCGTAGAGGTGTTCCGTCAAAACTATGGCTTTTGTTGTTTATGTTGACACGTCTAGCAACACTGGTTTTGAAGTAGCTGTCATCGGCTGTCATACCTATATGCCCGATTGAGTGTTGTTTTGCAGGCCCAATATGAAGATACTTCTAACTGGTGCCGCTGGTTTTATCGGTAGCCATGTTGCAGTCGAGCTGATCGAAGCTGGCTATGAAATCGTGTGTGTTGATAACTTCTCGAATTCAATTCAAGGTTTCATCCGTTTTGTTAAACTTTGCATCTCTTTTTTTTTTTGCTCTCTTCAAAAATTGTTTATTGCAACGAATTCTTTACGTCTAGTAATTTTTAAGCAAACAGATCAAAGATCACAAGCGGCATCATCGATCACAATCAATGATCACTAATAGTTTTTGTTGTTGTTAGCTGGCATTGGAGAATCTCTAGTGACGTCATGTCTAAAATGAGTAATCGAAATCGTAGCGGGTTTTCTCTGTTACAGTTTTCTTTGCAATGCTTTACTTTTAATAACAGCTACTAATCGACCGTTTGATCATCGAATGCTAGATCATTGGGGAGCGATCGGGCATTCTGGAGTATTTTAAATTCATTTAGCTGTCTCTGCAAAACGTCAGCTGTCAATACCGATCTTTTTAGCGGTTATAATCATGCAAATGAATGGTTTTTTATGGCAGTACATATCAGGCAAATATACGGTATATGAATTTTTTTTTTTAGTATATTTAGTTGTCGGCGCAACGAATCTAATTATAATAGATCTTATGCCAGTGAGAGTAAATTGTTTATTATATATCGTTATTGTGCTAACTTTTATGTTTCGATATTCTATTTGCTTAGCATCCATCTCTTATGCTCATTACGTTAGCAATATGCATCGTTTCGTTTATCCCATTTCTCAAACAATTCCAAACCAGTGAAGTGAATGATTACATGAAAATGCTGACATTTGCAATATTTGCTGCGAATATTGCAATAGGATTTTTGCAATACGCCAATAGCGTTTTCTTTGCAAAAGTGGGAGTGAGAATGAAGAGGAGGGGAAGGGAGAGGTGATCACAGTCTAAGTCTTCTTCCATAAGCACTTTTAAAATGTTCTCGGGTTTCAATGAGTCGTATTAGAAATATGGCAGTTTAGTGCACTAAAGGTTTTTTTTGTATGTTTTCCGTTTGTGTGGAAATCAGTTAGCAATCAAAAAAAAAGCCGCGTTTCGTATTCCTTCCACCATTCTTTGTTGCTGTATTCTCCCACTCATCAAATATTATAAGCGGTAAAAGCACGAGCAAAACTGCGATATGCCTTGCGTAAATCTGAATCTGGTTATATTTATTCATGAATTTTTTTTCTTTTGCATTATAGATGCAGATGGGAATGCAGTTAGCTTAAAGCGAGTCTCACAGATTGTCGGCAAAGAAGTGCCATTTATTTTCGCTGATTGCTGCAATGAAGAACAACTAGAAGGAGTTTTCAAAAAGGTATTGCTTATTGACTCTCTTCAATATATTCTGTCAATGTTTGTTTGAAGTAGAACTCAAACTTTGATTATATGCAAAGATCGGAAATAATTCACTGCTAACGTTTTCGCAATTTTTTTTTTTTTTGTCTGATTGCTAATATTATCGTTGTTGGTTGGGACTGCAACGCATCAACTCTTGTATACTGCCTTCGATAATCGTAGTTTGCTGCCACTTCGTGTTGGTTTGTTGAAGATGAGAGGGGGGGGAGCAGCTCATCTCCTTTTCTAATATGTGACATGCCATCAGTTTCCAGTGAACAACTGAAAATGCTTAGCACACCATTGTCTATTTATCGGCAGATAAGGTAGCGTTTGATATTCTGGAGTAGTGATGTTTGATTGTTGTCTTGATTCTGTGTTGTTTACAGTTCCAGTTAGATGGGGTTGTGCACTTGGCAGGCCTCAAAGCAGTTGGCGAATCAGTAGAGAAACCACTCGAATATTACCGCAATAATTTATTCGCATCTCTCGTCTTGCTTCAGGTATTTGCTTAAACGTTGAGATATTTTGGAATTCTATTTCCTTTCTGAATCATAAGCAAAGTTTGATTCTCAGCTTTAGTGGCGAACGTCGAGGCGGCTCGAAATCGAAAAAGCAATGGGAAGTAACGCTTTAAAAGAAATCAACAATCATATAGCTTCTTTTGAAAACGATATGACAAGGAGTGAAAAGGATTAGGTAAAGGGGTGGTGGGATGAATACAACACATGTGCTGATTCAGAAGTTCGTGTTTCCTTGCGTCCTCTTCAGGAAAGTGCGCACTATTTTTGACTCATTTCGATGATTTGTTTGCCATCTGGTCAGATCGTTTCTTGAATCTGTGCCATGTCGAATTTAGAGGCGTTTACTCATATGTTTGCATTGTGAAATTGTCATCGAAGGAATGATTCGATGATGGGAAAATGTTGCCACTTAGAAGTTGAAAGTTTATCGAAGAAAGATGTGTATTTGCAAAGTATTGTTGTTTTTATGAGCAATTACGTATTTTTGATCCAGGTGGAATGCAGGTATTTCTAAGTTGTCAAAATTAGATGCACTAAAACTGCAGAAAGATCCTCCATTCTTTATCAGGATATTTTATGCCTAACAAATTTGCAAATCTTTTTATTGCATTTTTCATTCTCTTTCAAAGGAAAATCAGTTTAGTTTCATTCTCCACATTGAAATACCATAAAAGTAATTAGTCACTCTATCTTTGTGTTGCTATTTCTCGGCTGTGCTTTGCTTTTACGTTGTTTTATCTACAGTTTCAAAATATTCAGCTAGCCGAGACAGTGATAACGCTTATAGACTATTTCTAAAGATGTTTCGCCTCGTATGGTCTATTGTGTTAATGGAGCAGCCGTGGGTTTCAGTTATGTCGGAAGTACGGTGTTAAGAACTTCGTTTTTTCGAGTAGTGCAACGGTTTATGGGCCGCCGCAACATCTACCGATCACGGAAAAGGATCCTGTTGGACATGGCATAACGAATCCCTATGGGCGGACTAAGTACATGATCGAGCAGATGCTTATGGACTTGTCTAAAGCGGAGAAGGTGCAAGTTTGTTTTAGTGGGATTTGCAGGAATTGCTAATTGAAGCAACTGTCTAGATTTTCCTTTTGAGGGTGCGATTTCAGTGAGTTGCAAAACTGGAAGGAAGTAGAAGACGAGGAACAAAGGAAAAAGAAGCTTTCCCTCCTGACGTCCAAGCGGACCCCCCAAAAAGCTAAAAACAGAAGACGTTGGGGGATGTAACCGATTCGTTTACATTCCGTCACCTGTTCAACCATGTATCTTCGTTTCAGCTGAATATACTGGCTACTGTTGCGCACCTTCATTTCCATCATATTTTAAGTTTTATTAATGCATAGAGGAACGAGTTCGTTGCCTTATGAATGAAAACGCATAAACCGTCGGTTGAGCTTAAACTGGAACGTTCCCACATAGCTCTATTATGGAGCATTCGTATTATGCGTTAATTTTAAAAAACCGATTCTCTCTAACGTTGAGAATATGTTGGGAAGCCTGATGCTTTTGGCAAATTTTACCTATTAGGTTCATTTCACTGGAGTCGAACTCATTATTCATTGTTATTTAAAGCTATAGCGTAATATGATGTCCGCAAAAAGGCGGTGGATTAAGGTTAATTACACTCATTATCAGATTTGTTAGCAAAAAGGGGAATGAGCATGTGGCTGTTGCAGACTTGGCAGTGCATGCTTCCATTCCGCTCACCCCATCTTTCCCCACCCCCTTTCTTCTCACTCCCTTCTCCCCTTCCTCCACTCCCTCCCCTTCCTCCTTGCCCTCGCTCTCGATTCCACTCATGCCGTGGTACCACATTCTGCAGATAAACCGTCCAGCTTTCCCATTTTTGGTGAATAGATAGGTTGAAGTTGCTGATAAGCACTGTCATCAAGGTCGTTCTTTTCCACATTTACAAAGGAAAGTGAAAAGTCTATGAATTGAACACGATAATAAACAGAGAGGCAAGGTTTTCGAAGTATGCAGCAACTGAAGGAAGAGACGAGTTATAATTGTTTCGTTTTCAAGCAGTGCTAGTCGAATTCTTGCTCAACTTTATTGCTCAAAAGCGGGAAAGGATCGAAGGAGAAGAGCCGTCCCACCCTTTCTCTCCTTCATTTCTCCTGCATCCTGAAAGGGTAACCGTGATTGTTGCTGCTGTCTCTAGCGATGCATTGTCTATATATTATTTCTTCGCATTAGTATAATGATTCAGCTGCTTGTTGCTGTTGTTGTTTTTCCCTGTGATTGCTGTCTACATGTTGAAAAACTGTTTTATTGATCACACGGCTAGCAATCTTTGCATCGCCAAGTGAATCTAGCTTTGCATCGTTTTCCGTTTTCAGGATTGGAATATAATTCTGCTACGTTATTTCAACCCAGTGGGTGCGCATCCAAGTGGAATGATCGGCGAGGATCCAAAGGGAATCCCGAATAATCTGATGCCTTTCGTAAGTCAGGTGGCCATCGGTAGATTACCACACCTTGTGGTCTACGGCAACAAATTCCCCACGTTGGATGGTGAGTTTTTCACTTCCGTTAATCCATTTCGAGTATGGCTATATCAGATATTAGAGCAGTTATCGTTTATGGTCATCGTTTGATGATTTTTTGTTCATTATGAAGCACTCCCCATTGGTAGACGTTTATCGTTCCTAAGCTACTAGTTTCAGAGGACCCATTTTTTAAAAGCATATTTTTGAAGTAGTGATGATCTCAGGAACTGGAGTTCGTGACTATATCCACGTGGTGGATTTAGCACGAGGACATGTGGCGGCGTTCGATCGAATCCAAAAGATGGGGAATCTCGGCTGCGAAATATACAACCTTGGTACCGGCAGAGGCTACTCAGTGCTGGAGATGGTGCACGCTCTTGAAAGTGTCTCCGGGAGGAAGGTGTGTTATATTAGGTTTAATTCAACGCCCGGATGAAACGCTTTGGGAGGTAAGACTATTCAATTCTTCAATCTTCTCTATCGTTATTCTGAGCTCAATGTTTTTTTCGGACTGCAGCAAAACTTTGTTCAATGTTTACCGGTTTCATATACAAGCGAACTAGTGGATTTCCATCTCATCGTTGAGTTTTTGTCGTTCCTTTTTGGGGGAAAAGGAGGAGCGACGGCGTCGACGCTGTTTTCAGAAGTCACTTCCGGATTGGATTCTACTAGATAAGAGTGACCACTTGCCTTTCAGCACCATGAACTAAGGTGACGTTATATTTCCCACTCAAGCCCTCAACATGACCACTATTTCGTTATCCTTTGGGGTGCTTATGACGTGCAGATGTCGTTTGCATAATCGCTAATATCCTTGTCACCAAGTCAGTGATGGGTTTCTTGACGGGCATCGAAATCACTCCTGAGCGTATCTATACTCGGAGCACTTTTGATCCCATTCTTTAAAGATTCCGTTGCACAAATATATACCATCTTACCCTTCGAAGATTCCCAAAGTTGCGGCAACCCCAAGAAGTATCGTTGTTTTGAGATTAAGGTCGTACTGTTTGTCCCAGTAATCGTTGCAAATCGACGTATATACACCACGTATGTGTATGCGCTATAAATGTGCAATAGTTGATGGTGAATGTGGGTATAAAAAATACTTATTTTTTATTATGTTCATAAACATTTTAGTAAGCAGATAGATGCACAGTGATGTTTGTACAATAACTGCACATTTTTATCCCCTAATGGAATATCCTTTATATCACTTCGAGAACACATCCCTCATACAAGCTTTTGATTAAAAATAAGCGCTGTTGTAAGACCCACTTTAATAAATACCTGATCTTCTGGATAACGCCCGTTCCTCTCATTTCCTAAATAACGCCTGTTTTTTTCGGACCGAGAATGCTATAACTCCAGGATGCTCTGTCGAGGTTGGCGAGCTTGTATTTTTCACAGAGTTGGAGAGTAGGAGTTGACTATATCGGGCTTAACACAGCGTTAGAACATGAGCTTCTATTCTGGAATAAGAGTATTAGTGAGATGGACACAGACTTAATGAACCTTCTCCCCCTTTTTTCATTTCTGGCGGAATTTGCGCCTCGTTGGTTTTTTCTTTACCTTCCTCTGTTCCCCCTCCAGAGCTTTTTTTTTTTTTGCATACATCCTTACAAATATTTATCGGCAGCCTCCTTATCCTCACGAATGTTTGTCGGAAATGTTTAAAGCGAGCATTGACAAGTGCTGCACTCTCTAGAATGAAATTGATTCGACTGTCGGTTGTAAGAGACTCGAAAAAATTGATATGAGACCCCCCCCACCTACTCTTTCCCCTCTCCTTTCCTCCTTTTTGAGAAACTCGGTATGCATGCCTGCTTCTGCCACATGGACTCGTGTGGAAATCACTAATGAATCAAATTATAGTCTCTATGCTTCATTCATACTAAACGTCTAAATCGTAACGCTGCTGTTTAGATCAGTGGGAAGGGGGGGGGGGGGTGGGAGAGGGCGGAAGGAGGGAATAGTCTTTTAAAATTTTTAGGTGGTATTTTAATGTTTGTCGGTTAGAGAAATTTTGCTAAAGCAGTTGTTATTTTTTCGATATTTACATCGTATGGTTGATTTTAATGTAAAGGAATTCACTCACATGTTTACTGAACTTCCAGGGCTCACTTTTTGAGTCGTAACAGTAACGAAGTTTTTAGATATACAGTAGAATGATTTAGATGTGAGGTAAGATATTTGATGAAGTGGTTTAGGTGTGAGGTGTTTTTTGAGTGCTGGAGGGTATTTCATCAGTTAACGGCAAGCACTTTGCAAGGCTCGCATTGTTACAAGCGGCATATTGTGAGAGACCACCCTCACAAGGTCTCAATCTAGATGATGGTGGACAATGAATATGTTTTGCGTGGTTTAATTTCTTGCAGAAATTTGTAAATGCAATTTACTGAAGCCACAAATGAGCGAAGAGAGAGAGGGGGATTACTAAGGGGCATTGATCGCATTCTGATTGTGCACGTTAAATGAAAGTTTTTGGAGGGGATTTACACGATGGAGCAACTTATTTTCAGTGTTGGCGATGAGTGAATACTTCAATGACAATCACGATGATACTCTTTCGGTGTATTTTCCATCTTCAATTATTAGCATTAGTAAACTAATATTGTGTGCTATGCGAAGATAGTGATAGCACTTTCAAACATTAGATCCTAGCTGTAATCTAACCGCCGCATTCAGTCTTTTGTCTTTCCGTTTCAGTTTTCTCGGTGCTCTTCCCCTTCGATTTGTTTCCTAGTGGCATTTATTTCCATTCTGCATTCTTTGTTCTGCCTTATTTTTTGCGCCCTCCTATAAGTAGTAATTAAAGGGTAGAGCGTCATTGCTGTATACGAAGTTTTTAGTTTCTGTGGTTATTTGTCCCAAAGGTTGGTTGTTTTCACCTCATAGGAGGCGAGACTATGGTGCGCCTAAGAGCAGTTCAACTTGGAATGCATGGTTGCTGTGTGCTGTTCGGTTCTCAATTCTAAATTGTTTTATTGTAGCGCGCTGGTATTTTCTAATTTGCTTAACATGCACGTCACTTCAACCGCTGCTGATAGTTGATTTCTCTTTTACGGAAGTGTATAACGTTGCATTTCAGGTGCCGACCAAGATCGGTGTTCCAAGACCTGGCGATGTGGCGTCTGTCTATTGTGACCCCTCTCTGGCAGCAGAAAAACTTGGCTGGAAATGTCAATTTGGACTGGAAAAGATGTGCGCCGACCTGTGGAATTGGCAAACAAAGAATCCAAACGGCTTCAGCTGAGCGCTATCGACGTAAGTTAGTAGTCTGACATGGTATATGCATGACAACACCCTTGCATTTGGAAGGTGCGTGGGAGGAACGTTAAAATTGGAGCTCTCCTCCTGGAGTAATTCCTCAGACCTTTGTCATCGAGTGTAGGCAGGGGCCCCCGTATTCGGTTCCTCATAGCTTGTTACTCCTGCAGGGGGCTGAAAGAAGGCAGGGGGGGGGGGGGGGGGGGGAGAGACAATGCTTATCACATCGATCTCCCAAGGGATGTTCGGTTTTCTAGGATATTGTTTTGGCACTCCGCTGCTCATTTATGTCCATTTTGCAGGATGACAAAAAGAAGGGTGAAGAAGCTTGACGAGACCGACAAAGAGTCTGTGATAGTAAAATGATCACTTGTTTTGCTTTGTTAACGTATCCTTAATAAAAACCTACGTACGGAACGGTTTTATCTTTGTTGAATGACCGTTTTTCCGAGGAAGTGTTCGCTCACTTTATACCTTGTTTTGGTGCCGCTTATGCCATCATTCGTGGCAACGCTCTTTTGTGTTGTTTCCGCTGTTTTGCACACCGCCTGTATGCACCGAGTGGATGTGTTGGCATAATATTCACCAGTAGGTGATATTTACTGCACTTACCGGGATAAACGCCTAATCCGGTAAATGTCGGCCGTTGGCAGTTGGGATATTAGCGGTGAGTAGTGCATTTGCGCATACCGGCAATCTATGCGATTCGGTTACTCAGTTTTTTGTCCCCTAGTTCGTCCAGCAAGTCAATCAGTGATGATCTTCTAAAACAGTATCGTTGGACTGGTGCAGAGCTAACTTCAAGCCAAGATGAATGCTAACTGATAAAGACGGGGTGGTCAGACCTCTTTGGCCGGTCGAATTTGATATAGTATCGTAGAAGCGACAGGTAAGTGCAGTGCTTACCGACATGAAACTTTCTGCACAGCAGCACCAAGTTTTTGATTCATCGTTTCTGAATGCGGCGACTTTCAGAACAGCCGGTACGAAACCCAGGGCATTGAAGTTGACTGGGTGTGGTCCTTGGTTCGAAGGTTTTAGGAGGTTGGTGACACCGATCGATTACTCGGCTCACTGTAGGTAAGAGGTTGAAGAAGCACACTGCAAACAAAGTTTCAAAAGGTCGTGTCAGAAACAATGCAATTTGAAGAGAGATGAATCATTGCTAGACCCGCAAGACTTATTCTGCATCTGTGAGCAAAATGAAGCTATCGGACTTACTGGAAGTCGTCATCTCGTTTCCTCTCTTTGCAAAATCTGCATCTTTTGGTTTCGTAAAAACAAAAACAATAAAAAAAAACAATATCGTCTTAGTTTCGTAAAAAAAAAGCAATATCGGAAGATTCGCACCGTTCATCGGTGTTTGCGAAGCGTTGAGTTTTCAGCATTGTGGTGCAATCACAAAAGCAATTTATTTGAAGGTTGCCTAGTGTATTGCTTTATTTGATTAATTGCCGTATCGCGGAATTTCATCTTGAAACACTAATATAATGCAAGCATTTTTTCGAAGAACGTATGCAAAATCACTGGTGTAATCGAGGTCTATCGTACGGATGTGTATGCAGCGAAAAATTGCCTAAATTGGCTGTTGCATTGGAAATGTTTAATTTTTTATTGGTAAATAGCAGAGATGAACGAGAGGGACGATGAACGAGTGGTCTCGGAAGAGATTTTAGTGGATGGGTTGCATAGTCGAATGGCAGTCAACATGCCTCTCGAGACACCGCCGATCGACGGTAACACAGCTGCACACAATGGCCAAACTAGCTACCCGCAGCACAAAAGCAGCAGCGAATTAGACGACGCAACATGCTCACATTCTCTTGGTAATGCTCGTATCTTAATTGTTGTTCTTCAGTTCAGTATGAAGTATTTTGAAATTTGCATCCAGCTGGTAACTGTTAAAAGGAAACTAGTAGGAGCGGTCAGTGAGATGAGTGTTGGCAGCTGTTATTTGGCCGAATATGCCTATTCGTGAATCGCGAAGTTTTAAAGTGCTCTTCAGGCGTTCGGGAGGATTGCACCAATAAGGTGTGCTTGAATGTTGGCATTCTGGGACACGTCGATTGCGGCAAAACAACGCTTGCACGTGTGATTTCGTCTATCGCATCGACGGCAGCCTTCGATAAGCATGCGAAGGCACAGAATCTAAGAGCGAATACCATCGACTTGGGCTTTTCGTCACTCAACATCGATAGATATACAATCGCGCTTATTGATTGTCCCGGTCATGCATCACTCATTGGGTTGGTTCTTTGTGTTATTTTGTCGTCCACTTTTGACAAGAAATGATTTGGTTTACATATTTGTTCGCATATTGTTTGCAAATTTTTTAGTAATACCTTCTGTTGTTTCACGTGAAGTACATTGAATATGTGAGTCGGTGGTACAGTCGGAGGTTTATGGAATGGTCATGGCAGAAAAGCTGTTTTCAGCGAGCAAACACATCGAGAGTGTGCTTGATGAGTGAGGATGGCACATTTAAGGGCGGTTTTGTCCGCATCGAGTGTTTTCGATATGGCAATTGT
This sequence comes from Baylisascaris schroederi, assembly GCA_006503575.1. Classification (NCBI taxonomy): domain Eukaryota; kingdom Metazoa; phylum Nematoda; class Chromadorea; order Rhabditida; family Ascarididae; genus Baylisascaris; species Baylisascaris schroederi. The sequence goes on from QEWY01001293.1 coordinate 3,129,118, forward strand.
TGTGGTGGATACGCAGAAGGGAGTGCAACCGCAGACCGCCGAGCACCTTTTGCTTGTCTCGATCCTTTGTCCGCAGCATGTCATCATCGTCCTCAACAAAGTAATATATTCTGCAACCTTTCTTGTCCACTTCTGTCCTTTTTCATTTAGAAGAGAAGACACCCCTTTCGACCGTTTCCTCTTTTAGACTCGTTATCCATACTGAAATCACTCGGAGAGAGGTTCACTGAGGCAGATGGAAAGTCACTGATACAGCTAGGAGGAGGGTTATGGATTTTGGGGACTTTGCGCTGCAAAGGTGAAAGGCAGGAAAGTAAAGGCATCTAATTTTCTCATTTGTAGAATAATTGGTTGTTTGATGGCAGAATGCGCTGTGCTTTGAAATGAAGGAAATGGCAATGAGGTTTCATTGATAGATGAAATGATTAACACAGCAATGCCTTACTTCATTGTCTTTTTTGGCAGTCCGTAATAAAGCTGCAAAATATCTCTGTTCACCTGCTTTCGTCCTTTTGTTGGCTTCGTTTGGTTATTTTATCGCTTTCTACAGTCGAAGGTGATTCAGAGGTACTTCAGGTTGACCTCGTCAATGATGAACAACTGCAATCTATACGGAAACGAATGTGTAAAGTGCTTAAATACTTCGGAATTCCCTCACAGTCGCCAATGGTTTCGGTTTCGCTAGTGGGTTCGAGAACTTCTGAGTCGGCGAAAGCGTTGATTGAGACACTCAAATGCAATCTCTATGAACCGAAGCGGGTCTCTTCAGGGCGCTTCGTTATGAGCGTTGACCATTGCTTCCCAATTAGAGGCAAGGGAACCGTCATGACGGGTACCGTCGTCGATGGGTGTTGTAGGTAATGTTATTTCCTTCGCGGATTCATAGTTGTGACTTGTTCTTCATGTAGAGCTCTTACTGGGAATAATCGGAGACATCCGCGGAGTGTGTGAGATGGGTAAGGATCGAAAAGAAGTAAGGTTGAGTTAGAGAGTGTAGGAGGGTTGAATAATTCGCTACAACGCTTCCAGCCCGTCTAATACTTATAATCGAGGTGAGTGGGATGCTGCTTCAAGATTAGTGCAACAAATTGTCTTATTACCAAGAATAAAATTCCCGAATTTTTTCCCTTTCCACCATTATTTTATAGGAGGAGGGGAGGGAGAGGAAGGAGGGAACGATTCATGAAGTTGTATTTGTTGCCATATTTTCGACAAGGTACAATATTCTTGCTCGACATTTCGACCCTTCAAAAATATGCCACTTCCCTTTGAATCTTTTAATTGATAGATTGTTTATTGTGGAAAAGTTTAAGTGAAGCGGGATTATTTTCCCTTTCAAGTATAGTGGCCGTTCTTTTCGATAGTGGTGGGGGACTATTCCTTTCAAATACTATCTGCTGTCAGTATTCGGTTGTCTACGAAGAATTTATCTCAGAGATGAGAGCTTCCCGATTGGTTTGAATGTCTACAAAAATTTCGTTGCATAATTCGTGAGGTAATTTCAGAACGTTGTCCATTCTAATTGGCTTCCTTTGTTGAGCATCTTAAAATTAGATACATTTAAAAGGTAATATCGCACATTTTTCTCTTCTACAAAATGTCGTTCGGCCTCTAGGAGCACTTATAGGCACGCTTTTAGATACTCTTGTGACGACGGTTCCTCTACAACGGGTCGATTTTCCATTCAGTGTTTTCGTATTCATTACACTTCATTGGAATCTCTACCACCCATCCCGTGTTACTCAAATATTCAACTAGCCACTGGGAGTTCCCTTCATGGGTTGGATTATGTTACAAAGATGTTAGAAGTTGTGAACATGGTGATTTGGAAGTGTTATTTTGGTGTATATGTTACGTTATTCTGGTTTATAGGTTGCAAATCCTCATTTTCGATTGCTCTCTTCTCGATCCCTAATGAAATTTATGCATAGAATCTCGTTTATTTTTGTTCATTATGAATTTGTAGTTATTTGAGTGATATTGCGCATTCACTTTATGGTAATATGAGTTGAGCTGAATATTGCTACTTGATCGACTACTCTTAGCTCAAATTTTTCCACTAATTAGGGTACTAATTGATGAAATATCTCGATAAAAATGTGCCTGAGAATATCCAAACAAAATTATCATTTTTCATCGTCTCTTTATTCATCATTAACATTCAGTCACTTTAAGACGAAATTAAATGCATAAACCTAATATAATCTTTTAACTTAATGAGAAGATTATAAGGCCTTCACTCAGAAATGAGAGAATCTCTAGAGTGCCCAACTCCTTCGAAAATTTAATGCAAAGTTGAGCTAAGAAGCGGCTTTTCGAAAGGTGCCGACATTCACTGCAGCAGTAACGTTAGATTTTGGGGCTAGATAGTGTTCACTTTCTTCAAGTAAGTTTTTTGCAAAAGCGTTAGTATGTGTCACTCGAAGTATTATGGAAGAAAACTCCTACTTTGGGGTTGAGAGGAGGAGGGAGGGTGTGACTTTGGGGTTTAGAGGAGGAGGGAGGGGTGTGAGGTTGAGTCTCAAATGAGTGAATGACTTTCACTTCGAAAGAGAAGGGCATCTCTTCGTGGCAATGCAGCAGATTGATCGCGAACTGTTTGCAGTACTATTCTTTGGGACCGTACCCAGCGCATTCTTATGAATTTACCTACTCATAGTTTACAGTCGTTTTTCTCGTTTTTATGCCACTTCAACAAAAAAGAAAATATGTGTGAATTGGGGTTGATTGTGAACAAATTTCAGTGTTGGAATGGAAGTGATGATTCCATCATTGAAGGAGAAACGCAAAGTGAAGGGAATGCAGCGATGGAAGGAGGATATAAAATGTGCCGCAATGGGGGAACGTGTCGGCGTACTCTTTCAAGATGTCCCTACTAAAGACATTGATCGCACGGTAATTTTCCAACCGGCTGCACTTGACAGCGTACAGGTTGCGTTGGCTAGCATCACACAAATTTCCCAATTTAAGTGTGAACTTTCGGATCATGCCAAAATTCATATTTCGATTGGTTTTGAAACGGTTATGGCGACTTGTCAGTTCTTGGTGGAGGAAGGCAAAGATGAGTTCGAACAACTCTCGAATCTGGAGGAACGTGTCATGGCTGTTTTACTTACATTGGATCGCCCTATATATGCTAGAGCAGGTAGCTTTTATATGGCAGCAAAGCTAGACATGCAAGGGAAGGGATGCCGGTTCGCGTTTTACGGTAACATCGTGAGGGTGGTGAGCAGCGACAATGAGGTGTGCAGATTCCGCCGCAAACATCGATCGGGATGCGTGGATCGGATCGAAGGAGACCGAACGAGTGTGATTTGTGCGTCACTGTTCAGCAAGGAATCCGATGTTGATGCATTTTTATCAATGGTGGTGAAGTTGTCCACTGGAGAGATGGGCACCATTGAGGGTCCCTTCGGTAAGAGTGGCAAGATACGAGTACGCATTCCACAGGGACTCTCGGACGACACGATGGCAGCAGTAAGTGCTGGTGGAAAGGTCACAGTGGAGTTGTGGATGAAAAAGTATTTGAATGACGGCAAGCTGGTGTCCTACCTTCCTTGAGCCTCCTTGTTTTCTTGCTGTTTGCAGGAAATATCACCTCCTGATTGATGTGATTTGCCATTCGTGCTTGAAATATATGATAGATGCATCGATGACAATGGACTATTCTTAAACATTTGCACTGTATCGTTTTTAAACGACACTCGAGTTGCATTCCCCGTCCCTTCCCTTAATTTGTCCTGAGAGGAAGAGGAAGACTAACTGCGGGAGGCAGAGGAAATTTCGAAATTTCGGTGCTTACATACAAGTATCGGAAATCTTATCGTTAGGTAAAATCGATCCCAAAAAATTCTCAATCGTTAGATGTGAACGTAAAATCATTAGGATTTCACTCTTTCAAAAAGGATTACTAAAAGCGGCTTTTGAATCAGCTACATGAGTGTTTAGCACAGGTTATTGACATGGAGAAATCTGATGGTCCCTAAATTTTGATAGTTTCTTTCCTAAAATATGAAGGGGTATAGGGCTGTCCATAGGTGCCTTAAACGTCTCTTTCAATTGCGTATTCTTTTGATGCTCGCAACATTCTCTTCACTTCCATTACGCAATGTTTTTAGGCAAGATTACAAATTAGAAAGCGTACAGTTAAGCCGTTAATCAGTACACATCGTTTAGTATTTCATCAGTGCACTTTGCAGTGGTGTAATAACTGTAATTGCCTGCATTAGTCGAGTTTGTAGTGATACAGAAATTCGCGTCATCCACCAGGGAATTGAGTTCTCGTTGGTTTATTGACGAGTGTAACGTGAACAGATACCGCAAGTTTATGGGAGTGTGGAGAATAAGGTACGCATTAGCCTTGTTGACTTTCCTTGAAGAATTTGTTGAGTGGCGTGATTGGTGTTGCGGTGATTGCTCTGTTATGTAATGGCTCATGGATGTGAACTTTGGTCATTTATCGAATGAAAGCGAATCATCGCAATCTGCTAAATAGCATCTCTTCTGTAATTTCTCTTGTAAATAAAATATATATTCCAAAAACGTGTTTGTGTTCACATCAGTGTTTCTAGTCACGTCCATCTTCGTATTGCACTTGTTATGCGCTTGGTTTGTTCTTTTTCTTTTAAATATCACGATGCATTCTCATTCAATGAATGGACCAAGGGTAGGTTTGCCGTTGCTATACATTGCTGTTGATATCCTGGACAGGTGACGTTCCTTCGTAACTCGTTGTTCGAGTAGGTCTGATATTTAATTTCTTTTCCCTAAATAATTAAATTGTTCCCAGATTAACTTGGAATTTGAAAAGTATGCGCATACAACTTTTTTTTTCGTATTCTTCAAACATGGTTGATGAGAGGTGCTAATTTTAAGTGGAAAAGATCACACATCGCCATAAAAATTGCCAACGCAGTATTGGCATTGCGGGGATTTTTTTGGCTCTGTTTTTGCAAATCTTACTACAAGTACCCATCTTTTGACAGGTGTGAGCATTTGAGGTGTGGAATAGAAAAGGCTACAGAGGCTAGAAGGTACTAAAATATCCAGAAGATAGTTTTATAGCGACTAAGATTATGGTGGATAAAGTTAGCACAGTAGGTTTCAGTGGTCGTTTTTGCTCGCATTAGTCAATCCAGTGCAGTTCATCGTCTGTTTCCGCCGCAAATAGATCGGCTGTTGAAGAGGGTTCTGTATGAATTTTTCAGTTCGCATTCATCCCATTCAGTTAGTCTACTTGAAAAAATTTCAGCGCATGTGTCCATTGTATGCAGTTAAAAATGCTTTTCGCTGTGTGCTAGAAGAACGCGATACGTGAAAAAAGTTTTGTTTCGTTTGTCGTTTCTTGCTCGTCCTTTTCATGCCGTTGTCTGCATTGTAGTGGATCGTTTTGGAGGTAGAGATGGCTCATTGATTATCGGTCTTAGCAAATGCTTCGAAAGCGCTATAGGGAAATCGATGCCACTTTTTTAATGTGAGAGCCGCGGGTAGTTCAAGGCAAACGGAGACATGATAGGGTCGGCTTTCAGCACACAGCACTATCCGCTGAAACAACGTATGCGAATTGCTCATTCAATTTCGGTTTCATTGGAAATGAAGCAACTTTCGCAGCATATTTCCTACTCATTAATCGCACAGCAGTTCCCGTGCTATCTTCAAGCCAACGAAGGAGCGTTTAGGCAAGGCAATTTACGTACCAACCATTCTACTTCTGCGCAATTCCCAAAACGCCCGTCTTTCGCGGCGAAGCAATCACTTCGAGGACACCATACAACAGCATCTCCTTCAAAAGGGCATCGGCTGCTAATAAAGAGTGAATATTCGCAGTCGCAATACACAGAATAGCAGACACTACTATGTTTGAGCAGTACTGTAAAAGTAAAAATCTGTTAAACTTTCTTCGTCTGTTCAATGGTGGTTAATTTCCGTTATTTCTTTGAGCGTAGGGATTCTGTTGAATGCGCTTGGGATGTTCGCCCTAACAAACGATTCTTCCCAAACAACAGTGTCAGTCTCCTGTAATTAGTGACAATTGCCTGCAAGTGAAAGGAGGGATGGGCGTGTCGTTTGTTGCATTCTGGCGGCAAATTCAAACGTTTTACTTGAGGCCATATGCAATAGCGGCATTGCGTTTTGCAATACAATTTGCATTGCATATTTCTGGTTTTGCTTTTCCTGAGGTTTTTGCAGTGGCGTCTATATCCGAGTGTTTGTGTGTGTGTGTTTATATGTCTCATAGTTTCAACAAACGAATCACCAAAGGTGAAAGTTCATAAAAGTGCACAATTATATAATGTTTATCGCACAACTATTTTTCGGTTTAATTTGCACAGGTCCACATAAACTCTCAATATATGAAAATGTGATGCATACTGTTCGAGTACGCAGATTTTGTTTTACTTTTAAACGAGTGCAAAAAGAAAATTAAGAGATTTTTCACACAGATGACACATTGTTTGCGCGCTTTCGTTGTGTTTGAGCATTCGTGCAATCGGTTGTTACTGTGTGTGGGATTGTGAATGTCGTCTATCGTAGCCAACTTCCCCGATGATCTTATTCCTTAATCGATTTCAGGATCAACTCCTTCATTTCCTATTTGATCTTATTCCTCAATTGATTTCAGGATCAACTCCTTCACTTCCTATTTGATCTTATTCCTTCATCGATTTCAGGATCAACTTTTTAACAAAAGACGAGTAACTCAAATCAGGAAGAGATAGCATTGCTTTATGCGACTTTCTAAACAGATTAGCAGATTGAGACACACTGCAGAGCTTCACTCTTTGCAAAGTGAAGGTTCATGTGAGTTGCGTTGCGTTCATGTGAGTTTTAGAATGAACCTAATCGAAGATCGACCAACATCTCGACACAGGCGTGAAGATATTTTTGCAAATATACTGCGAATCTGCTCTTGGAAAATTCTTGAATAAAGAGATTGCCTACTGCCCGTTCTTTCTTTTCTTGAATGCACAGGTGCAGGTGATCTCTAGCTGTGATGAGGCGATATCAGAGAGCCTCTTGCAACTAGCAACGTTTATAGTCGTGGCTGGTTGTACTTTGTTTAGAAATTTCTGTTTTCTAGATGAGGTTGCTGCTTTTCACTAGTGCGTGGATGCACGCGAATGTGCCTAAGATGTTGCCGATGGCGAAACAAGGCTGTATAGCACCGCCTCATTGTTCCTCTGCATTGGCTTGCCCATTGACACGATGTTCTAGTTCGGGGAGAGGAGGCGATTCGGAAGCGAATGCAGCAGATGACGGTCTCCCGAAAGACTATAAACTGAGAACGCTTAAGACTGGAAGCAGACGGCTTGACACAGTGATCAATAGGGCCACTGGCAAAAGCAGCTCGTTAGTTTTGTATTCTTTACTTACGTTGGTTTTTACTTCCCTGCCATGCTTCTGGAAGCTACTTTCCGCGTTATGAGTCCCAGGTAATTGTCTATGAGCATAACAGAGCCATCGCTGGTTGTGAGATTTGCGTATCTCAGCATCGGCTCCAACAATTGGTTACCAGCAAGACCGTAGGCAATGTCTCCAGTATGCGCTATGACTAATAGGAATCATGCTGTAGTTTCAACGCTTTGTGTCACTTCCTTTGCTCACTCCAAATGCGACAACGAAGACAATTATTAAATATTATGTAGTCTTTTGTTGTTAAGGTTTGAGCTGTGAAAATTGAAGACCGAAGGCATATTCCAAAAGCGCCATCGAAAAGTAGTTGATCGGTTTTTTTTCTGTTTTGCCATTTGAGGTGTGTTTTTCTTTGGTGGAAATTTTTCGCCATATAAGAGGAAGGGTTCTAGAGTTTTCAAAAGCGGAGAATAATTATGGCTGGTTTTCAGTGATTTTGACAATTGTGACTGCTGTAGACATCAAATCTACTAGGGGTTGAAGCGATCGCTTTCACATCTTGAATGGCTGCAGTTCCAAGCACTAGATAGATGAGAATGTATGTTTTTATCTGTTCAGCGTAAACATCTGGTTAGCGTTTTTTAGCAGATATGGTAACTTTCATGCTTGGAATGGGCAAAACCTTTTACAACTGCTCAAAACCGGTTTATCCTGATACAGTCAGCAAAAAAAAAAAAAAAAAAACCCAACGAAAGTCTATGCTTTCTGGGCGCTGAGAATCGGCAGAAAGGAATCAGCCGTACTTTGGAAGCACATCAAGAGGATGCGATGGAAAATTTATGCAAGGATCGACGGGACCATTGCTATACAATTAGGTGAAGTGTTTGTTCACATGCTATGCATAAAAATTTATCGTAAATCGTAGCTAAGGCTGCAATGGCGTCCACATTTTCACGTCTCATTTGAATGTTTGCTATATAAGAGCATCCCTCCTAGTGAGTCAAAGTAGATAACGGCGCGCATTCCATTTTTGTAACGCGTCGATGTTTCTAGAAAACATTGCAGTTTAATGCAGGCATGTTGTATGGTTGTGATTCACTCTCGCCTCTTCTGTCTTTGTTAGCGTCGGTTGCTTCGAGTTTTCGTTCATCTAAAGTCCGCCTTTGTCTTAATAAGTAGTTTCGTGAACATTGCCGAACTTCAAAATATTTCCCTCTGTCTTAACGAAGTGTATAGGTTTTATTGAATTTTCTTGATCGAATCAGTGTTTATCTAAAATCAACTTCAAATTTTCGACAGAACGTTTGTCCAAAAAGGAGTGCTTATTATTTGAAAGTTAAGGTGCTATCTTTTCAAAAAAAGGGCTTTTAATTGAACTCTTACGATATCGTTGAAGTGAAGGTGATTCGGAGAAACGATGTGTTGAACATTACTGTAGATATGATTATGAGATGAATTGCTTGGCTAAGAAATGTGGGAATTTTTGCATTTGAGGATCGTCGAGCGATCTATTCAGGTGTTTGTGTTGAATGAATGGGGAATTTGCTTAGTGAATGCGTCAATGAATGGGGCATTAATTTTACATAATAGAAGATTACATAGTGAAAGAATCTCATAAATTTTACTTAAGGAAAGAATCACAATCACCGGGTCATACGATTGGCCTGACTCACTTATAGAGTGAAATTGTCGCATATTGGATTCACAATGGAGGTGATTGATGTATCTTTTACTTTTGACACTTTAAATGTATTACCTGCATGCAAGAGTGTTTTAAGTGAAGCCGAGTATTGGATAGTAACTTGAGGCATCGTTCATACTTCATCCTTTCTTCAAACATTTGCAAACTATGCTAACTATGAGGCTAATGACGGCTGTCAATTAAATATAAAGCGTCGACGCAGCGTTGGCGCCGACACGGGAGAGTCACACAAAAAACTGCGGCGTAAAGCTACAGTAGTGAACATGCCTATCGGCACTTGGCATGTTAGCATCTTTGTTGTTAACACTTCCGAGGTGTGCCGACTTACTTGTATCTCGTGATGAGTGGCCACACTGTGCACACTTTTCATTGCTGAAGGATTTAGTGTACTATCAGTGGTGATATCTATGTAGACAGTTTATTATTTCGTTAATCATATTGAAGTGTGTCGGTGCGCTAAAAGCATTTGATGCTGCAATCATTGAGATGGCGTTGCCGAAAAGCGAATTACAAAGTCGACTAGCAGCAATCTAATTGATTGCTTCAAGTATTTACTGCCTAAACGAAAAATATATAGAAAAGTATTTGTAGAAACGCTGACGTTTGATCAAAAATTAAACGAAACGGTATAAATTTAGTGTATGACCGCAAGAAAGCGCCAGTAGTGGATATTTCTAATAAAATAGGAGCATTAAAAGTGGAGTGGAAAAGAAGGTGTAGAATAAAATGAATAGAACGAACATAGATGTAGTATTCAGAAATAGTTATATTGAGAGGAGTACTTACTTATATACTCAATGATAGGATGATTATGAAAGCCTGCTCCTTATTAAATAGCGCAATTTAGCAATTATGGTTGGCATTAGAGCCTTGAAACTTGACGATCAGCCGGACGAGAACCAAGTCTTTGTAGGCCGATATAATTTGTAAAGTAAAAAACTGAAGTATGTACAACATTACACTCTAGCGATGCATATGGACATGCGAACGCAACATGTTTTAATGAGTGTGCTGCAAATTTAATATTTTGTTGGGTAGAGCAACCAATCTTGAGGTTCTCTTTGACCCGTGTGAAATCAATGTGAAATTTTCTTTGATTTGTCTGCAGTTCAGGTATCTCTAAGAGAGGATGGCAATCACTTGTGAGTATGGTCGAAGATGCCTTGCCTTGTTTCCGTTTCAATAATTACTGATGTACTTTTTGCTCTCCACTTATTCCCGAATGACACTGTGATAATTGTACTCCCATAAGCAAACGCAGTGAACGCGAAACGTTTCATTTATCGACCGTTGTTGATTAATTGTGCTGAAATCACTGTGATGGACACGTATCGGGCATATTGCTGGATATTGCAATTAAGGGTATTAGTTACATCTATGCAGTTATTGGTTAACGCTCATCAGGAGGCAACTGTTCGCACCAATATATTGCACAACTCTCATACATTTTGCTAGTGTTCCGAGAATCGAAACAACTTCAAAACATGGCAATCCTATATTTCTACTCTTCAACAGTGATTTGTTGAGGATCCAGATATTGTGCGTTCACGAAATGAATGCGCATTGATGTGGAAGGGGCGTTTTTGAAGGTAGGAAAGACTTGCTGCAACCGATTTTGGGCAAATGTTTATGTGAATATCATTCTTGGTGCTGCAAGACTGTCAGCCGAAACGGTTGTGACACAAGCAGGCATCGTCGCTTTCTGCGATTTGGGTGAAGCGGTTGTTTTTAGCTTATTAGTGGGCTTTAGTATATCGATGACAGCAGTTGCTTGTTCTTGTTGATTGAGACTCTTTGCTGAGCATATAAGCGAGCTTTCAGTTTATTATCAGTGGGCGATCTGCATTTTATAGTGCAATTGGGTTGTATCATAATCTTCTATAAATTGTCGTGAAGAGGTTGCTCAGATGACTCAATTCTATGTGATTGTCTGCTGTGGCATCAGTGCTGGGTTCTGGCGTGTGTCCGCCATTATTCAACTTGCTCAAGTACTTTGTCCAACAGCTAAATAGGGCACATCCTTTACCATCACTTCCAGGAGGGGGACAAATTGAGAAAAGTGGAATGCCCTAAGAACGTCCTTAACGGATAACAAAGATCATTTTTCATCTGAACATTTCGATGGCAAAACCCCACTGAGGAAAGAGGAACCCGATTTTGTTAGGACACTCCATTTAAAAGTCAACGTGATCCGTAATGGCCTCAAATCGGAAAGAAGTATGTGAATACTTGTCAGTAAAATCCGTTTGATACGCTAAGAAAGCACCTCAGTACCCTTCTTTTATCGTTGAACACCTCGAGTCTTCCAAAGGTCACTGTGCAGAGCGCGGACGGAGGAGTCCTCAGAAATAGCGAATATCTTATGACGTAAGAGAGCTTTTGAATGAAATTGATGAGTGATGAATTCGTAAGCTATTAGAAGATGAGGCCGGTAAGAAGCGTAACTCGGAAAGGCGTCTGAGGGTGGTGACCAGTTCATTCGCATTGCGCCGTTTCACGACCATTTAATCGTAGCACGAGCGTTAACTTCAACGAAGGGCTTTCCGTAAAGTAAACCATTGGCTTGTTCCATTGTGCTGATGTTGCAATTCCATCAGTATCGATGCCCTTGACGTGAGTCTGTTCTGGTTTGATAAGTTCACCCACGCTCCTCTTGAAAACATAAACACATCGGCGTTCAGTTAGCAGCTATTCAAATTTTATCGACTTTAATGAATGCTATGGGTTGTTGTTGTCCAGTTATGCAGTTTGATGAGTATCTGAAGATGGAGATACCCTTTGTGTAGGGGAATTTGGTAGGATGAAGTACACTGTAGGTGGTTTATGGGGCATTCGCAGATTCTCGTCAAAAAGTAGTGAAAATTGAGCACTACTGATGTATTTTACGTATTATCTATTGGGTCGCAGACTTGCAACTTTACTTGTGATCTCTCTGAATATACGCGGTTTAATGGTCTGTTTCAATTTCAGGCAAGTAGAAAAACTCGTCCTGAGTGGCAAAGTTCTTGTCAACGAATCGGCAGTTACAAAAAAATCTTACAATGTGAGTTGTTGTATTAGTATTGTTATAGTGACGTTTCTATGTTTCACTCCACACTCGGCATTCGCTTTGTAATTTATGTAATTTATTTGGAGAGGTACCGTTATATGTCACATGGGGGAGCATCGTGGAAAAGTGACTGAGACTGCGAACGATTTACAGACTGATGTGGAATGTTTCTGCTATTTTGGGCGAACAATTCCCGGAACATTTGTGAATTCCGTTCCTTATTGAGCCAACATTTGATCATTTTTTTAAACCTTTAAATGTGGTACTTTTGTTATTTTGCTTTTATCCTGTTTAGAAGAAATAGGCATGGACGCATATTGAGGTGATGGATTGACTTGTTGGCAGCTCAAAAGCAATATTCCTTTCGTTGTTCATTGTTCATTTCGTATATATGTGTTTTCATCTAAAATAAGCCCTCAAGTGAATTGCTGCTGTTGTTTCGTTCGGTGAAATGCATCACCATTGATGCACTTGCTTTGTGTTTCTTCGGATAACGCTGTACACTAAAAGTATCCAAGGTCTTTAGCTAGAGTCCGAAAGCAGTGCGTCTTATTAGTGCTTCTATAAGGCGCTATCCGCTTATTTCTACACATCTAATGTCGATACGGTAACCGCAGTCTCCTAAACAAATAGCTTTTAATGGCAAAACTTGCGTTTCATATTACGGACACACGTTTAACATCATAACACAGTTTCCATTCTTATAATAAGCGCATTTATTTTCAGCTTGCGTTGAACTTATTTTCAACTTCCCACTCGCAGCATTTGCATAAAATTTTCTTATCCTCTTTTAATTTCATCTGCACATGCAGCCTTTATCCACCCACTGTTTCAGTCTTGCATTTCTCATACTACCATCATTGATGAAAATTGATAAAGATAAAAAACCTTCATATATAGTCACCTAGAAGATAGATGGAAATCTTTTGCTTGCTTTATAAATCTCGAATGCGACCAATCGCCGCATTTGTTCTGGGTGTTTTCTTCGAAGAAGCAATTTTAGTTGAGATGATTTGCCACAGTTTGGCCCCGATTTTGCCCATTTTGGCCACTACTGCCTTATTTCATACAACTCTGCACATTAGCCTTTGTGTGTTTGAGTTAATATTTAATTGCATCCTGAGACGGTGATGAACGGGTTCATTCAGTTACGTTTTCGTTGAACGCGTTGTTGATCGTCCAACAGCAATCGGCGTCCCATGGGAAATCCTTCTCATCGCTCTTTCTTCTCCTTCCCATAGTTTTGTGCTTGTTGTTAAAAATGCGTTATTATTTAACGGCGGTTTTCATCTTCCACATTCTACTGTTGCGCTCTGATTATGCTTGTTGAGGAAGATTTTCTGTTTTATTGTACTGGAAAGGAGTCTAGATATAACCAGTGGAATAAACGGAGCATATCGAAAACATTCGTCATACACTTCAATGTGGCAGCTTTTATGCAATAGATGAACTGCTAGCATTATAATTCGGATTTTCTTTTTTTTTTAGCTATGTTTAGCTACTAATTGATATTTGAGGTTACTAAATCTTCGAACTGATCAAATCTGACTATGAGTTTCAATGCTTATTTTATATTAGAGTAGTGGAACTCGTTTGAATTGCGGAAATAGTGGTGAACGCGAGCAAAACAGAGTTCACAACAGAATCGCATTTCTTAATAAAATTGCAGTTTCTTTTATATAGGAGGTTTCCTTTGAAATTTTCCGTTGTATGCACTTCTTACAATATAAATTTGCAGAGCGCATTATGACGATGACCTACCTGTGCATACTTATATGTCTTTGCGTTTACTCTGTCTGTGTTTGTATATTAGGCGGTTTTGATTCGAAAACCACTGAAACTGAAGATACGAGGTTTGGCGTATAAAGTTTGCACCACAAGATGAGCACCACATTTACCAGTCTTCAAGCTCCTCCATCAACTTCGAATAGAATTTGTTCTTTTAAAGTGCGCAGAAATTTTGAGCGATCGAATTTTCATTTTACACCGATCGGAGCGCAGAAAGCAAATCTTATTTAGTAGGCAGTTGGGTAGTTTAAAGCATTATTGCGTTATTTTGGGCATCTTATAGTTTTAATTATACAATTGGCTTAGGGATGGAGACTTATGCCTCAGAAAAAGTGACAAAAAACAGTGCCGACGATGTTTTTCTCTATCACCATTTCTTGCGCATAGAAGAATCTCTTTCCTTTTGTTAATTCTCTGATATATCATATTAAATGACAGTTCTTGGTCATTTTGATGAACGAAACATATAACATGCTTCCTCACTTGTTTCGATTTGTGACCAATTGTTGCTTATTCCACGAACATGTAGACTGACCATGTAGAACAGCCTCTCAGAAGATGCAATGATGGCGAGTTGAAGTTCGTGGGTGGTCAGTGTTTCACTAGGTTTCTAACTTTGCTTCAGTGATTTGATTGAACACTAATTTTGTAATATCAATGCCATAGGTGAGGGGGGCGAAGAATTGTACTTCAGTATTTTTGAGCTCGAAAGCAGTCGCGAATATTCCTTGTCGTTCTTATAAAAGTTGAGTTATATGCTGTCAATAGCGTTTTCATTATCGAAATTATGATACTATTTTACTATGCTTTGATGGAAAAAAAATCCATTCTTAGTATTGTTCTGCACTTTTCGCCTACAGATGCACACAAGTGTAGCTTTTCTTCATCGTTGCCAAAGGAAACGTTCGAAATTGTATTGAAAGGAGTCAAATTTTTTACGTTTTTGTTTGTTCTATGGGCAATTGCTTTAGGCTTTTCTTGCTTTTGATAATTCTCATCCATTTCATTTTGGCATAGTTTTGCGATCGTTGCTATCCTCTTATGCATTGAGTTGTCATGCTTTGTGTTTGCAACGTTTAGGACGATGCATTGCAAAAATTCGAAAGTAAGGGCAAGAGTTAAATATTCGCAAGTTTGAAAACGAGTGTTATTGGGGAGAGGTTATATTAAAGGATGTGTGTAAACAGTACGGAAGAGTGAGGACTAATTTTTCTAGTTTAACCAGTTTTAACCTAGTAGATTCTATTAAAACGGTTTCAGGTGCAAAAAGCAGACGTCGTAGACGTTTGGAACGGTCCGTTCGAGGAGAATGCAGAGTTGGCGGTAGTGGATCGCATCGAGGTGGTGGATTATGCGCTAACGACAAGCGGCTATGATATTCGCATAAAGACCTGGAGGAAATTCCTCGTCAGCAATTGGAAACAGTCGACGCAGTGACGCATCGCGTGAGTGCTGAGATGAAACTGTGATCGTTGTGATAAACCTCTAGGGAATTGCGACCATAACGAATGAATGTTTTAGCGAACTTCCGCCACTGAGTGAAAATAAACGCGGCAATTTTCTTTTCATGTTTTCATACGACGAGTGTCTTCTGTTTTCTTGTTGACTCTCCCTTTGAATCCATATCACTAGCTTTAGCAAATAATAGCCGAATTCGACGTGCATAGTTAAAGTCTTTTCTTACGCAAGAATAAGCGCGGATAAATTGTTGAGTCGAATTATATGATGAAACAAGTGAACGCTTAAGGATAATATGGAGGGAGTTTTTTTCGAATTGAGTTGAGTTGAATTCACTCCCTCGAGGCTCGCTGAAAGCGTGTTGTTTGAGAGGATTCCATTACGAATATTGGATTAGGAATGTTTTGTCCTTCTATATTTGGTGCGGATCATTCTCCCAAGAGTGTGCCTTCGTCGTTTCAGCAGAGTTTTGGAGCAGTGTGGATTGCTTCGTGATACGACCGTACAGAAGAGGGATTTTTTCACTCGGCTTGCGTCCTTAACGCCCGTTGCCTTTTTTGTATGCTTAAGTTCGTTGAAGAAAAGGGAAAGAGATGTGAGTAATCAGCCGCTCAGTCATCTCACAATGCAATAGCCGTTGGAAGTCGGCAGGTTCGATTTCAGTGTGAGCAAGACTTTTTCTGTCCGTTTTGTATACGATAAATAGGGACGACAAAGAAATTGCACACATGAGAGGCATGGTGAGTGGAAGTAGTGGAATAACTTCGCATCTTTACAGTGCCTCAGTTTATAACGATTCATTCTCGCTGTAGGTGATTGATTCTCCACCTCGTTGTGTTTTTATTTAAATCTAGTATGGCGTGTTTTCGTTCCCCTATAAAACAGTCTGTTCCTTATTTGCGTCGGTTTTCGTCACTTTATTCAGCCAAAAGTGTTTTTGCGTTTGAACCAGTCAAGCACCAAGGCCACGCCCATATTCGCCTAGCGTCCAAGCCGTTGAAGCTTCTCATTTATACTGCCACTCTTCATGGCACACTGTGAAATGTCAGCTTGCTTCACGGTCGTTCTGCTTCTTTCGTTGGTCATCGCACTTGTGAGTTTTTATTCTTAAGCTTTCTTGCGCAGTGTCGACTATTGCATTCGAACAGCCTTCCTAGATTCCTCTGTGGCTTGAATTTCTCCGTTTTAATCATTTTCTTGGCGATTCCCTTACTGAGGTGATTGATGCTGCGGTTCACGTTTTCTAACGTTATGCTATTCCTGTAGAACATTTCGAGCCGCTGAGGTCTTTTCGAGTGGACGACTGCAATCCTGTTCTCCTGAGGGGGACATATGAGAGGCGAGTTCCCCATCTTCTAGGAGTGGGATGGAGGGGAGGGGGGGAGGGGAGGGAGGTGCGTACTTCTTATATGGCTTATATCTGAGGCTCTTAACTGGACGACAAGGTTTAAGGTCCGCGCGTACACAAAGACAACAGACGTACTCGATGGGATTGGTCACTGTGAGACAATGTTACAGATCTTAACTTCATCGAAGCAAAGGATCAGTCCCGGAAGGGGAGGAGGGTGGAAACAAGTAACTCATAGGTCTTTCGTTGCACATCGACTTGCATAGTTTTTCTTGCACTGTATGCACGAAACAAGCGACTTGCCACATGGTTCCTCTGACATTCATTAAGCAGCTGTGAGGGTATACAGGTGTAGAATCTCGGTTTAATGTTACAGATCTTAACTTCATCGAAGCAAAGGATCAGTCCCGGAAGGGGAGGAGGGTGGAAACAAGTAACTCATAGGTCTTTCGTTGCACATCGACTTGCATAGTTTTTCTTGCACTGTATGCACGAAACAAGCGACTTGCCACATGGTTCCTCTGACATTCATTAAGCAGCTGTGAGGGTATACAGGTGTAGAATCTCGGTTTAATTTGGAGCAGGAAATTTTGCACTCCATCATAAGCTATTGTTTTGGCAAAGTCGTCAAGGTGCAAAACGGGAACTTGTCGAAATTTCGACTCATCTTCGTTCATTTATCTCTTGCAACTGGAAAAATCATCATCCTAAAATTCCTTTGTGTTGAGGAGTGTTATGTTTTTATCACTATTTGGTTGAGAGTTTCAAGGCGGAACTTGGCTTCTTTGAAATGCGCTTGTTTAAGTGTTCGATATGCTATTCCTAGTGCGACACAGAACATTGCAAGTATAACGGGAACGTTTGAAGTGGCCGACGAGTGCGGTCTGCCAAAAAGTGCTGTTATCCAAGAAATTTAGAAAACGTCGACGTTCCGATTGCTTTTTCGGTGAGGCCTCGTTCGATGAGGTACGAACAGATCACTGAAACGATAGATGTACATAGTGAACATTACTGGTTTTATCATTCGATGAGACTTCGTGACTACTTTACGTTGACGATGGACAAGAAGAATTCACTCCAAGAGTATTTAGCGCTCAATTTCGACGTTGCTTGAAGATGGTGTGATGTTTTAACGAGCGAGAGGGGAATCAGCATTTCTGAAACATTAAGCATATCGTGCGAAATGATTTTTGTCACACCGATTGATGCTTTAGTGATCTGGGAAGTGGGAATAATTTTTCAGCCGTTTTCCAGCATTTTGCTTAAGTGTTACCCATTCTAGAAGCTGCCTATGCGGTCATTTCACTGCAAATGGAACTGCGCCATTAAGCCGTATGAAAGCTGTGGCTAGTGATTATGTTGGTGGGTATTTAAGTTGTCTCACGTTGCCTTAGATTTGCCATCGGTTGATGTAGGCTCAATGGCTTTGCTTTGTTATGATTAGGCCAGAAAAAGTAACTGAAGGTGGAAAAGTGCGCCAGGGATGCGGCACGGATGCACTTTTTTTCGATAATTCCGCAGCTCATACCAATTCACTGTCTAAGTGCTTAAGAAATGAGGGTTTTCGGAAATGTGTTTGTTTTTCAACTCTACCGACTGGTATGTATTTAGAACAATTATCGGAAATTCAATTTCCATTCGGCATCCACAAACCTTGCACATGCAAACGTTGGTCATCCTCAAGTGTTCGTATATCTGTGAAATTGATCTGTCGGTAGAAAAGCTATATCGATTAACCAACCTTTGCGGGTTGGAACTACTCGGCTGGCAGATACCCCCTACTCGGCTGGCAGATATCCTGCCTGCATACGTCGGCGCATATTTACAGGAGTATTAATCATAAAATGCGTTTCTTTCTCAAAAATTAGGAAAGTGCATGGAGAAGTCGTGCTATGATGGCAATTTGTTTGTGGCAGAAAGAGTTCCAAAAAAAGCAAGAAGCATTTCTTTTGTCATGATTTTCTCCCATCGATTTAGAGTACAATTCATTCAACTGCAACTTTTTAAGCTGTTTCATTGTTGTCGCTGTTTTCACTTGCGATTAATAGGGCTGATGAGCCCCTGTATGAGCTCTATGCGCGTGCATTATATCTGTTGTTGCATTTTAAGCCCAATTAAGTATTCATATATTATTTTCTCGCTGACGTCTTTATAAATGATTGGCCTATCATGAATGAAGATGACGCTAAAGAATATAAAACTCAGCTTGCCTCACACACTTTTCCGATTCATTAAAATACTCGCGAATGATTGCATTTTGTTTCGAGAATAAAAACCGCATGTGAAAAGGCGTATCGAAAGCGTTAAGAAGCTATGAAAGAATCACATTTATCAAGTAATCATGTCAACAGAAATTCGAAAGCTGTACAAATTGGTAAGTGGCAAATTGGTAAATATTATAAAGTTGGTGCGTTTAAGAACACCGAAATAACGAGCGGAAGTTATAAACGATGTTTTATGCATCGCGAAATATTTTTAATGTTTCGCAGTGAACGACGAAGAAGGCGTATCACAGCAAAGTTAAGTTACTCCAAAGTTATCGACCCAGAAAGAAGAAGGTTAGAGTGTTGAGCAATAAGTTGTAATAAGTGAGAACATACTAGAGTGGCGGAGCACTGAGATTTGAAGCTTCGAAATCCACGCTTACGAAACTCACAGCCAATACTATTAGCGGCATTCAGCGAAGCGACGCTGAGAACTTCGACGGGCGTATGAGCCTTCCGTTTTTCTGAGTATGTTTATTAATTTTGATTCAGCGGCACGGAAAACACTGAGCCATCCTTAAGCAACGCCAATTTAAGCTCGTGACTTCTTTGCAACGGTGAAAGCAGCACATTGTATGCGATTGAGATTCAGTGAAATTATTTTTTCACATTCCCTCCGGTGAGTTTCTTCCCCTCTTCCTTCTCCACGTAACAGTGAATATCGTAACTTTCTGGGCAGTAAAGAGGTGAGTATTCGAGAAGATATTTTTTCTGGTCAGCAGCTGAATTTCAAGCCACTTTATGCAAATCCTCGACAAATCTGCGCTCCTGTGTTGACTAAATGTATTCTGACTGGATGTGGGCTACTCCACTTCCTCTTATTTTAATGGCGTTTATTGATTTGCACTGGACAGATTATTAGCAAAAAAAAAAAGAAAAACTTAGAAAGAGGAAGGGGAACTACGCTCGAAAATGAGAGGGGGGAGTATTCCAGCAGAGCATATGTCAAGAATCAAATCTGTTTGAGGTAATTCGGCACACCACTTTCATGCGTATATGTGTTTGTGCACAAGAAAGTGATTAGTGTGCACACTTGCTTAATCCTCCTTATTTACACATTGCTTTGATGAGTTCGTTTAACCCTGATTCATGATCGATGACACATGAGGCGGCCTTGTAGATACTCCCAAGAGGGTTCTTTATTATCAAAAAAGTTGAACTGCGGCCATTTTCTTAAGTGGTTTGGATGTATTGGACGCTCTTTGAAGCAACAAATCGCTTTATTCTCATTTCTATGATTGATTTGAGACGCATACACAACAATTCGTTTAGACATTGAAATATTTGCTTGCGATGATGTTTTACTGCTATTTGACCTCGAATCACCGTCAAAAACAGACGAAATCCAATCTTTTTTTTAAAGAACAAGACGCACTCTGAATGATTGTAATTGCAATAATTCAGCGCTGACATAGCGTCCTTCTTCATAAACACGCAATGATGAGAAAAAATGCATAGAATTAGATATACAGTTTAAGGTTTATTCGCATCCAGGAATTTAAATATGTATCAGGTAACGAGGGACTGATATGGTAGATGAGGTGAGCAAAAAACAGATGAAAAAGACAAAGAAGTTACTTAATACGCCATATTAACCGGAATGGATTCAACCATAGAAAGTCTCCACATAAGCACCTATAAAAATATACCCTTATTTACTTTGAAAAAGATCTTGGTGGTATTTAGACAACTTGAACCGAAAATTTCAAGCTTAAAATTAATAATGTAGCTGCGGCAAATTTCGGTTGTTGAACACAACGGCTGGAGGAGGATTTGTTTAAGTATAACGCTTTCTGCGCTCATTGCAGCAGTTAGTGACGCGAAATTTTGCTGACTAATATTCTTTCGAAGCAAATTTACATCAGTGTTAAGAAATTTATTGGAAAGCTTATGGGTAATTGCTGAGCGTTCCTCGATTCATTGGAGTGTGCCGTATTCAGAGACATTATTTTGTAAGGTTTTCTCTCCCATTATGCGCTCATTCGCATGGGCGCGTTTGCTCCTTTCAAAGGAGTGGATAGGATGTAGAGGCAATTCGGTTCACTTAGCTCTCATATAAACTAAAAGAACGACCGCACCAGTCAAAGTTGATTACCTCAAATTAAACATATTTTGCATTTTAGAAGAATTAATCCACTTTCATTAAAAGCAATTCCCGTGATGGTTTTCAATGAGAAGAAATTTGGAGACGGTAGAAATAATGGATCAGTTGGAGCGATATTACGGCCATTTCTCATAAAAACTTTTTTAAGCCAAAAATATTTCTTCATTTATTTTCTTCTTCGCTTTTTGCAAATATTACTTGTATAGGAATACATCAAGTCGCATAAAGAAATATTGATCATTTTAGGGCAAACTAAATCTAGTACGTCTGTTGATATTAAAGAATGTATAGATTTCCTTCAAATTTTTGACGCAAAGGATTTCTCAGCACTTAATTTCTGCTGTGTTTTCCATGATTATGGAATTTCGTCGCCATGCAGAATCGATTGAGCCCTTAATCGATCCGACCCACAAGTAATCCGTTTTTTTTCAGGCTTATATGCTCATGTGCTTAGTTTTTGCCCCATCTTATTATCCTTTTCAAAATTTGCATTCCTCAAACTACATTAGGATTGTCACGTGTGCGTACAAATGTATGCGTGTGATTCGTTTAACAGCTCTAATTTCTTCCACTTATTTGGTTATGTATAAAACTGATTTCAAATGGATTTAATAACTTGTAGTTCAGTCTATTCGGAGGGTTGACGATGCAGGGATACCGCAAAAACTACTCACCACAACGTCGCTAAACATTACCTTCATGCCTATGCCCTGTAAATACGTTGATATTTTAAAACGAGCGGCGAGTTGGTTCGTTTAATGAGAAGTTGCTCTTTCAAGTTTCTAACATCGGTATCTCTCAAACTGATCCATTTTGGCTTTTTTTACATTCAACTTGTAACGATATTTATGAATGAACAGCAGAATAAAGGGGAAGCGTTTCACTGTAATGCAAGCACTTGAATATGATGGAATACTGTCGATGTTCGCTGTTTTTATGGATCGGACATCTTCAATCTGTATATTTCATTCAGCTCCTAATAAACTTTTTTTCTCAAAAATCCATTGTCAGTATTCCTCAATTAATACACTTAACGAATATACCAAAAATACAACAACTACAAAATTACAATCAAAGGAAACACATCCACATAGTGAATGAGATGTTTTTACGTCCGTGTTTTACTGCAATATTGGTTTAATTTCACAAAAGAAACTCCCCACTCACGTATAAATACTTAGAGTTTTACCATTTAAGCAAGCAGATATTGTGGGCATTGCGATGAGTAACATTTACTCATTTTGTCGTTGCGTATTGCTTTGAAGTGATTTTCGTACGTTTATTTCAGAGAAAACAATTGTTGTAATTCAGAAGTATTTTCTATTCACTTAGCACATTCGTGAAAATTGAGTTGTAAAAGTTATTGACCTCTGAAGATTGATCTCGCCTCTTGCGGGAAATATCCCTATGATTTCGCGCTCTCGAAAATTACAAGTTGCAATTCTGCTGATCATATGGGTTATTGGAAACATTTACGAACTGTTAATCACACCGTCCCCCTCCCCTCCCCCCTTCCAACAAATTTAAGGATGCATTGGAAATTTTGTGAGTAGAGGTTTTTGCCAGTAACCAATTCGCCTTGAGTCGGTTAGGGAATGATGCAACGCATTTTGTAATGCAGTCCGATCACAGTAAGCCATCTATAAAATGTTAAATTTTCGAGTTTAGCGTCTATTCAAGTTTTAAAATACATTCAATTTTAAGGACGCAATGCAGAAAGGGCCTGCAGAAAATAGATTTTCAACGAAATTCTATTCAGTTTAAGCCCTCGAAGAACGAACAGATTCTCCTTCATTAAGGCCAAGAAGATGGGCCGTTCAAAGTTCAGGCAAATGAATACAAAAGTGACGTTCTTAAAGAATGGTGCGCCGATGGTGGTGCGGATAGCTGGTGGAAATGCAGAGAAGCGGGCGTTCGATTCGTTGACGGGAGCCGGGTTCACAGGATTTGACAAGCGTGCTTTCGACTCTTTAACTGGCTCCGGTTTCACCGGTTTTGACAAGCGTTCATTGGACAGCCTCGCTAATCGGGGGCTCACACAATTTGATAAAAGGTTTCTCTTGGTTTTATAGGACAAAGAGATATAACTGCCATGCTGAAATGGCAAAAAT
Organism: Baylisascaris schroederi; assembly: GCA_006503575.1. Lineage (NCBI taxonomy): Eukaryota > Metazoa > Nematoda > Chromadorea > Rhabditida > Ascarididae > Baylisascaris > Baylisascaris schroederi. The sequence continues at coordinate 3,152,295 of QEWY01001293.1, forward strand.
TTTGTAAACTAATTTCATACGATAGTATTGGCAAGCAGATTAGACTAAGAGCGACAATTATCTTGAAATTATAAAAAAAAATCGTTTTCCTAGATCTAGAGAGGTTCCTAAAGGGTGTAGACGTCAAGTCGATTTGCTGTACTTTTTGTGCACGGGTTTGTAACCACATTCTTGTACGTCAGCAAAGAGAGTGGATAAAAATCCAATCGCTCTATACAGAGGGAAATCTTTAGCCAAGTGGTAGAACCTTCTGAATGTTGAAATCTGGAGATGATGTTCCTTTGCTTAATAGCCAACAGGTGACTGTCGCGTGGGCTCAGAAAAATCCTCAAGAAATGAGTAACTAATACCAAACAAAAGTCAATAAACCATATCAGGAGGGACCAACATATAAGAAGTTAAAGAATCCACAGTAGGAAAAGAGGAAACCAGATGTTCGAAATTCAGAACTTCGAAATATGCACGAAATCGAAGGAATACGGCAAACTGTAAATAAGAAAAGGATGAGCTCTTTAGAAGGTGATAACACAGAAAGGATGGTTTCATTTTCTGTCCGGAAGACAAACGGAGCCTCAGTTAAATCCAGTCACTTTTGTAAACGAAGTCGAGTTTTAACCATTTCTACAGAGTCACGAATCGAATCTGGTCCCATTAAAACCCACCGTAATGCAGGCTCCCTAAACTATGGGCAAACGAAAAAGCTGAGTGAAACCTGCGTAAAGGAGAAATTAGACGGCGGACAAAAAGCCAACTGTGGTAAACATTACACAGCCATGGCCATACACCTAAACAGTTATCGGTTTATTTGCTTTGAAATTCTTTTAGAGCATTCGATTCGTTGACAGGCGCTGGATTTACTGGCTTTGATAAGCGCAGTTTCGACAGTCTCAGCAGTCGAGGATTTACTGGTTTCGACAAAAGGGCCTTCGATTCGCTGGTTGGACACGGCTTCACCGGCTTCGACTGATCCAGACGGTTCGCCATCCTCAACGTCGCACTAGCAATGATGTTTCTATGTAGCTACTCAGGAACTACGATCCAATTTGAGGACAACTGTTGCAGTTGCATTCTTTCCGTCTTTCTCTCCTTCCCACTCGACTGTTGTCCTTTTAGTGCTCGAAACAATCGCCTCCCCCATTGCCTGCTGTCAACACCTACAGCAGCTGCTGCCCTCATTGCGGTGAAGCCGTCAATCGCAATAAACCTTTGAGTGTTTGTTTGCCCCACTATACGTCTCTTAAAACGAAAGACTCATTGACAGTACCCCTGGGATAGTATATTCAAATACCGCTTACGGTGATAAATCCGAAAGCGCTGATGAGTAAAGCCTTGCAGCACAGTGTGAGCATGACAGCATACTGTGCCATGACGAAGGTCGGTCAATTAAATCTCCTCTACAAGAGTGTATTCAAACTTGTTGTAAAAACTTAACTCGTCACATCTTGCATTATCATCTGGAAGGAATAACAACGGCAAACAAACCTATTCCCAACAGTTTCACGTCTACTTGTCAACTACACTTTCACTGATACTTTGTGGCGTCAGAGTGGGGGGCACCGGATGAGAACACGACTATTCTTCATTAACACAATATCTGGAAGAAATAAATGAACCCTATAGGCCTCCCATCCCACCACATCCTTAATCGCTGCTTGTTCTGGCCAAGGAGTCGCCCCAAGTGGTCCAGTACGGCTCCATCTTACACCAGCTATTGAATATTGCTCCTTCACAGACGGTAAACAACCATCCATCCGGTTCAACTGCGCGCCGCCTTCCAGCATTTAGTACAAGTACGGAGCTCTCAATCGATACAAGAGTCCTCTTAAGTACGAACCAAACCTAAAAAAGAAAAGCCATCTTTGAAACAGAAACTTCGGTAGACTCTCTTATCTCTGACGACCCTCAAATCCAAGCTCTCCGAACACTGAACTCAAAAGCGGCACTAAATGGAAATTAGAATGCAGGCCAACAGAACCGAAAAATTTGCAGACAAATATCACCACACGACGACAACGTGTAAACAATAGAAGCATTGCAGTTAATTGACCTATTCGACAACAGTCCAATAGTAACCCTTCAAGTTTCCTATCTTTCTTGGAGTCACGCACATTTCTTTCAGTTCCAAAAATGCCACACCACTGTCTTCTGCTTACGGGTATCTACATGGCATATCACTCCCTTTCCTCTCTCCACCATGCAAAGAGGCCCTTGAAACCTGCGGAAATAAGAGAGGTCGAACTGGCGTCTTGCACCAGTCAAGGTGTCCTCAACAACCAACTCCGTTTGGAAGACTTCTCAACACGTCAACCTCATTTCACGTCAACCTTTATGCCGCTCTTCCAGGAAAGCCAGCCCCTCCTCGTTGATATCCCACTGGAAGTGGCGGATACCGGTGCGTTAGAAGAACCAGCTATTATTGAAATTATTTTATGCCTTGACTCGAACATTTATTTAAGTTCACTGCTGTGAACGTATTTTTGCAATAGCTGGCGCATTTCTAAGAAATCTGGGTTTTGAGGAAAACATTCCCATTAGATGGTGGAGTCAGTCACAGAAACCCTTTATTTCGATGTTCGAACACCACAAGCCCGGGGTCTTTAATTCAAAGTTATTTGCATACGACATAGACCAGATATTTGTTCGGCCATCCTGGGAAAATAACATGTGATGTGAAATCGATATTATGTCTCGTATTAACCAGCAGTTTCCAGTGCCGTCAAAAGGCGGTAAACGCGATTAAACAGCACATGACAAATGCGGTGTTTAAAAACAACGCACAAACAATCTGTATTTTAGTAATAGTGTTAATAATTATAGAGAGGATAAACCTAAGAAGAAATATGACTGAAGACAACGAGCAAGGTTTTCCGCGATAAGGACATTAAAAAAAACACTGAAACAAACATGAATCACAGGACTGATAAACAAAGAGCATTTGGCAACTTGAGCAGAAACATTTCATAATTAATGATTAGAACTAATCCTGGACACTGGTAAAGAGAGCCATTTCTTATAGTTTAAGGACACTCGTTAATTCCCTATCATCGAATATCCGATGTGAAATCGAGATTTAAACCACCATTCACTAATATTCTTCAATGGTATCAAAAAGTGGCGAATTCGATTAAAAATCGCATAACAAATCTAGTATTTAGAAACAACGTCCAAACATTTTGTACTTTAGTGAGAATATTAAAAATTAAAAAGAAGAGAAACTTCAAGGAGCGAGGTGAGTGAAAACAACGAGAAACTGCAGGAAGAGGGACATCAACAACAATGAAACAAACATCAATCACAGGATTTCAATGGATAAACACAGCACGGGCAATGTTCGCGCATGAAGTTTAGCGTTTACCACAAGCACGCAAAATAAACACTTCACTAATAGCAGTCAGTGGAAATCCTGCCCACGTTACTTCTCTTTTTGGTTCCTCTATGCAAGATGGCAGATGGACTTAATACGATATTTGTGGATTCTGAAGTAAGCTCGATTCGGGATACAAACACCAGGAAAAGAAGCATAATTGCTCCAAACGATCGCGAGATAACCACATAACAATAAATAGCGGAAGGGGTTGGGAAAAAGGTACGGATCACATGGGCAACACTTCATAAGCACACTGCTAAAACTTGCCCACTTGATCCGACATTTCTAACAACACGCTAAAGAACACAACCCACAGTCCACCGACACGAACTAGTGAAAATCACTAGCTTAACTACTAGAATTGCACGGCAATTCCGATCTTTTCTGTGGGCTTATCGCTTCATCGAGAGATCACAAAACGATCCTTCAACCATCAACTATTCCTCTTTTAAAGTAAGCATACCGTCCAATATGGGGATGACTGGACGGCACACATGGCCATGTGGGATGGAATAAATTCTTCCCTACTAATGGCGCGGATACATTTTTCGAGGGGAGTATATTCATATAATTCGACCTAATTGAAATCCTAAGGAATATATTCTTAAGAACAACGGACCGTGGAAAGAATCCATCAACATCGATTTAGAATTGTGGCTGCAGGCCAAATAAAACAATCGTGGCATTATCCTCAAAAGACCAAACTGACTATCGCTTCTTGTTCTTCTTGCTCGTCTTCGCACCTGGTGCCGTTGTCTGTGGCCCTGACCCGCCACCAGCTTGCCGATTCTTCAATTTCGGTATCATCTCGCATACATGCAACATTATTGACATCTCTGAAACTACATCTGTCTGTCTCGTCTACTCATAACTGTAACACCGCATCAACAACCAACTACCTAGACCATACGATGACGACTACAATGCTTCCTCTGTTGTGCCGAACGACTTAGCTGCAGTAGTTCAGTCTGTCAACGTGTACAACGTTTTTGAAATACTACTACTACAACAGCAGTAATACTCTTAAGGAAGGACCATAAGCTAAGAAAATAGACTGAAGAAAGCAAATCCCTAAAATTCATGGAGTAAGGCAACCATCTCAGCAGTAAGCATCGCTCAATAAAGCCGACCAAGCAAAGCGAAAGCAGCACTTTATATGCAATTCGCGTTATCAACTCATTATTGCAGAATGCAGCAAAGTAGGTCTATGAAGATGTGTTCATTCCAAGAGAAAAAAAAACAACCAAATCCCCATGTGAAATCCGGTAAACAGTAACCGACTTGTTGGAAATTTTTCGTTGAATGGTGTGCCGTCATCGTTGTGCAGCTGCACACGCACACGCCCCTTAGCATTGGGGTCTCTATTCGGCTCGAGTGGATGCATCTTGTCTTTCTGCAAACGTCGCATTCATTTAAATCGAATCTACAAAAAAGGCATATAACAACGACTACCAATCTGTTATACAAGCGTTTGTTGCCGCAATCGAGGTTTGTATTCCTACATCAAAGTTAGCAAGAGAATGCAATCCCATTCACCACAAATTGTTTTGGCCCACCAACTGTTTTTAACACCTTCGCTTTGGTGCAACCCTCCCTACCTGCTGATGAAGACAGAATGAAGGTACATGAAGACAAACGAGTAGTGTGACTCATTTCAAGTCTAGCTCTATCAATAACACTCCAAAAAAGACTATAAAATTATTTACTGGCTGTTCATTAAACCTGGCTCAGATTTGATAACAGCCAACAAACAATGGTATCTTCCAGTTCTGAGCCAGATTAAAAGTTCGAATTTGATTGTGGGCGTTATACGTTCATTATGCCTTAGGCGTTTATGTACACAGTATGAGTGAAGGAACTAAGCAAAAAAAAAGGTGGATGAAATCATTTACAAAGGCTAAGTGGAGCAGCAATTCCTCAAAAAGTGGAGGGTTGTTGGTTCTGTACCTGATGCGAACCGAGTATTCAATGATCATCGAGTAAGTGGTTGTCGAAAAAGATGTTTTCAGATAGAGTGAGGGTAGCTTTCAATAGAAAAAGATCTGGGCAATGTGAATATCAGTCTGAAAGCTAAGTTTTCAAGCGTACAGAAGCAATATTTTAATATGGAAATTGACCGGGTATCCAATTCGATGTTTTCGTACGAATCATTCTATGAACTGTTTTCTCGGCAATGATCATTTAAGTGCTGCAAAAGATTTTTGCTTTCTAAGCATCCAACAAATGTGCAATGGTTATTGCATTTACAGATTGATTTGTACTGCATTAAAATTAGATTTTATATGATATCTTTATGTTATCATGGGCAATTCATTCAAAGAAGTTGTAACAAAATATATCGCGAAGTGAATAAGATATGACGGGTTGCTTTTTAAAAGCAACTGTCCTCTCTGAATTAAAACACAAACAGTCAACACCTTCTCACTAACTTCAACTTTTCTGTATTAAATCGGCAGAGAGAAATGTGGACCCCTGCAAAAATCCAGCTCAATCTTGAACCACAGTGTAGGTCTATCAAAGGTCACCGTCTTCCCTGAACCCAAGAAGGCGGACAAATGCAAACAACTTGCACTGTCAATTCGTCCTCAGCCTGATGGTTGTATCAGAATCGATTATCCAACAGTGATCGATGAAATAAACGCTTTTACGACCAGTTTTTTCAGTAAATGTAATAGATAATGCAGAAGCAGTGCAATGATCTTGGTAACCGAAACAAAACCTAGAGGAACAATTAGCGGTGGTAATACTTAGGCGAAATGATCCAGTAAAGTAGATTGCCAAAGAGAAACTTTTTCGAGTTAACCGTAGCCTTTTGCTGCCATAAAAATGGTTTAACTTTTCAGCTCTCAAGATTCACGTAGAAAGAGAGATATTTAACCAAATTAGCTATAAGCGGTGCGGAGGGGATGAGCAGCTCGCTTTCCTCTCTTCAGTTCAATGGAGACCTATTTAGGTCATGGATCGGCCCATGCAACTATGAGTATAACAAAAGAGGCAGGATGCAATTTCATCCTATACACGACGAAGACCACCTAATTAGAGCCTAGCACTGCTTCTACATCCTATCGATACACTGCAGCGGAAAATTTCCCGTTCCGATGTTACAACAACTGCTTCAAAGCCACAACGCTACTAAAAAGATTGACGCAGCGAGGGAAACCACCAAGTTGTGCATCCCCCCTCCCCTCACCTCACTTTTTGTTTCCTGCGAATACCCGAGTTTATACCTCTGAGAGGGCAGCATTACTCTTCTATAAGGCTAAACAATTTCCCCGACGAAATCGAAAGAACAACGCTTCCCAAAGGAAAAAGGTAATGCTAACCTCAAGTTGTACTTTGAAGCCTGTATTTGTCAAAACGTCGTAAATTTCCTGCGATGTGGGCGAGTCGACCGCCTGGAAAGCGAACGTGCAAATCGAACGGAACGCCCAATATGAACTACAATTTGCTTAGCACCGAATTACAACAACAGTGTCACCTTAAGAGCTACGTCTATGAAAATCTCATGTGTGATAGAATGCCTCATAAGAAATGAATGCGAGAAATGGAAATACAAATGCGAGCCAGTTATCCATTACATGGCAGGAATACAAAATAGGGTCATTCTTACTGATCGACTTCTCCTATCGAGAGTTTAAAAAAATATGAATGCAACAATACAGACTTCATGTCCTTTGTCTAATCACTCTATATTCTTAATGCGCGAATCGCAAAAACTTCGCCATGAAATTTGGTAGAACTTATCTATAACACCAGTGCACCCAGCCTCGTTCGGAGTGGATTTCTGTGTATGTATAATATGTGAGTGTGGTGGCTAATTTTCACATGCAAATTTTGTAGCACGAAAGGTCAGACGCAGGTCAAAAGCGAATTTCCAGGTAAGGATTTATGTAACCGATTACCCTCACAACGAAACACTATTTGGCACCCCATCATTACCTGTGGGTAGCCTACATCGAGCTGCAAGAGCTGTCCTGTTGACTTGTAGGCATCAAAACTGAAGTATCCATTAAAGTTTCACGGTTGCTCTGAGCAGTCCTGAACCTCGTTTGTGCCCTCAGGTACGCATCCGCCCTTCCATGCGCACCCTAAGCGAGGCAAGAACCGATGACCTCCGTTAGCCTCACTCGGCAGGAACAATCAATTAACTTTTTTTTTTTAAATGAAAGCTGCAGTTTCATTGAAAGCACTTCTTCAAAACGAGGGCTAAGCTTTTTTTGTACGTAGTCAAATCAGTGTTGTTAACGAATGTGCAGTTCTCCCTCCACCACCCACTCTTCCTCCTCCCTTCTCTTCCTTGCTCTCTGCTGAGCATCTAATTTTTATGCTTTTCTAGCGCTGTGGTACATAGCCACTAGATCCATCTAAATTTTCGCTTGCAACGGTAACTGCCTGTTTAACAGGAGATTGTTAAAAAGCAAAAATCCCGACTCCACCTTTTGCTTGCTGATGCGACGGCCATGAGCGATCGTCTTCCTTGCATTCAAATATAGCGGATATATGCAAATCCACTTGCACTTATCGCTGTACCGTTTCGACGCGTTGAAAGATGCATCCATTGACTAGCCTATAAGCATATCATAAAACCAAAAGTGCCACATTTTAGTGTGAACCGAGCAAGCAAATTAAAAACAGCAGCGTCAATCTCCTATTGTGGATCGATAATGATCACCTCCGATCCTCAAGATACGTTGCATTCAAAACAATCGAACGATGAAAGCAGGAAACCGGCGATACAGTTCAACAGAAGAGAACTAGCACAAGCTGTGCTTCACTCATCGTCACAAACGAAATGCCAGCCTAACTCTGTTTTCAGGTGGGAGATTGCAAACGCAAATAAAATACCACATAAGAGCAAATGGGCAATGTTGTTCGCTTGTTTCCAGAGACAATAGTCTGGAAATTCACTTGCCATCACATCCACAACCGCGTTGCTCCTATCATAAGTGACGAATCATGCTCCTAACGAACGCGCTGTTAATAGACATTCAGAGGGAATTTGTTCCCTACTTTGCAAGTGCGGTGTAGCTATGACTGAGAAATGAATCAATTCTTTCAATGGATAAGTAACGAAATGTTGATATGTCCGTTTTAATGGAGACAATTGTCACCGTTAAATAGCACTTTTGTGCCATCATACTATATGCCGTTTACCTAAATGCTCAATTATTGGTGATGTAGCCACATCTTTTTCTGAGCATGATTACGTTAGGTAGCAGGCAAGCGTTCACTTCATACCTTCCTAAGCCCTTGGTTTATATTTTTGTGACTTTTACGAACGGCTTTTATTATCAGACAAGCAACCGTTGATCTATAACTCGTCGAATATTTAGGAATTTCCACTCTGAGTGAGGGAATTTGACTTATTCTTACAGCTTTATACAGCATGACTTTTAGGAAGGAAACCTCTGCGAAGAGTTATGCGACGCTGAGGGACTGTCACCTGGAGTTAAGAGTTTTCTGCTTCCGTGCAAAGTTGCAACCTCGTCACACAGATCGCAGCCACATTCATCTTTCACAGGTAAACAAATTCGTTCACCTTGATTGAAGTTGAAATACTGAAATTCTTCAAACATTTCATTCTTTAAGGATCGGCAGCTAGGGGTTGACGTTCGCTCCATCGAATAACGAACGTTTCCTCCTTTTTTTTTAAACGATATCGACGATTTTTGAAAATTTTCGCATTTCTCCTTCACCCACAGTTAGCTTTTCGCAAGAGTTTACTCGTTACTGAAGAGTTACCTTTGTTGCTGTTTATTCAGGATATGAGATAGGCCCATCTATACACAAAAGAGAGCGGTGAGGTCTTGAGATTGAACTACAAGATGAGACAAACTTCTAAAAGCAACTTTTATTGTTGGATTGTTAACTCCAAACGTTCAGTGATTATGTCGCGAACTTCAGTCGAGGGATTTCACTTGTTCGGCCTTTAGCTGTAGGGTACAACCTCTTTGAAGTGAGGGGTGTTCTGACCAAAATCAGAAACAATCTAGAAGAATATATGTGGGACCCCTCGAGGAAGGGGACCGCGACTTGGAGGAGGAGTAGGGAAAAAGGTCTCTCAGTGTTTGGCTATCTACGGGAAAGCGGAAGGAAATATCGCAGAAGTCAACAGATACAGATGAAGGTCGAAGATTCGAAACCCTTCTACATCATTTCCAAAGATTAAAAATCAACCCTTTTGTAATCATCTCACGCCGGAGGTCGGCGATGGAACGGTCACAGCAACAATCGTCAAAAATTAAACCACTTAAAAACGCAAACAGCTCTTGATGTAGTAGTTCCGCCTGATCTGTTGTACGCACACTTCGATGTAAATGTAACAAGTTTTTGAAAACCATGGCTGATATCAGATTTCAGGTTGGGAAGGATTAGAACAAAAAACTTTGGTTTCATAGCCATGCTATAACGTTGGGAAATACAGATGCGGCACCCTTTACACGAATCGCTACAATCTGCTAAATACGAACCCATCGAGATGAACTTTCTTCTAGCATAACTCTGCAAAACCGTACATTATCATCGCCGTGATATTGGTCGTCTCATACAGATTGTCGTTTTTTCGGCACCGGCTGGTTCGACAGGCCCGATGGCGGGCAATACTTACATACTGAATTGTGAAACAGACACACTTCTCTTCATAAAGAAAACACTCTACCATCACCGCTCAATGCCTCATGTTCATAAGTTCAGGTATTCAACGCAGAAAATCATGCGCATGCTTTCAGCAGGTTTAATTCGGCGCATATCGGACCGCTGCGCTTGGGGGCAATTGCCTGCTGAGGTTCGGACCGAAGATGTCACGAGGTGGCCGAGGAGGGGCACGAGCGGCAGCGACCGCTGGGATTCGGGCGGTCGCAAACGCACTCGGTATAGCTCGAAATGAGATGAATGCATTTACAGCTATCATCACTGAAGCACCTCCACTTTTTCCGGTACTGCTTTCCTCTTGTTTCTTATCAACTGGCAAACTTGTGTAGTGTGCAATGTCGTCTGCGATCTGAACGGATCCTTTCTTCACTCATTTCGTTAGGGACGATCGCCGCATGCCTCTGACATAATTGAATTGCGCGTATTTTAAGCCGATTCCAGGTATATATCTTGCGAAAGATAATAGATTGCGTGGAACTTAGTGAACGAAATGATCCAAGTCATATGCGCTGGACTTTATAAATCTAGCTTCAGGAATTACTGAGTCAGTGGTACCATAGTATGGAATGATACTAATCCCATCAGTGTTCTTTTGCAGCCAATGCCACACGCGCCGCAACGAATAAAAATGTCCGATGAGCAGCAATACATGGTCGATCTGAAACAGGAGTTGCTGACACGATTCCATGACTCTCCGTTTTATGTGGAACAAGACAGTAAAGGTGACGTGCGACGCTACACCGATAAGTACCGCGATATCGAGAAGGAAGCTTTGATACCAGGTTAGTGATCCTGCAATTTTTAAGGCAAATTTTGCTGACTTGCCTCCGTAAACACGGCTTGGTTCCATAAGTATTGTCCTTCGTGGTCAGCCGAAGCTTTTCACTGGAACTACATAATGTTCCTGTACTTAGAAAGTTGTAAGGGTACCCAATAGACTTTATTCCACTGTTTCTTTTGTGAAATTGAACCTTCCTTTGGGCAAATGGGGTCGGCAAATAGGAACTTCTATTTCCCATTTGCCTCGCAGAAACACTTGCTTTTGTAGTGTACCCGATTTTCTCTTCGGCATTCTTATTGAAGCTTGCCTTCGCCACAAAACTGCCCCTTAATTAAGCCTCTTCTTTCGAGCAGTACTGTTTAACTTCTTGTTTGAATCCATTCACTTGGTCATATCACTTCTCAACGAGATTCTACACGCAAACCACTTTCCAGCGTTTCTTCCGGGGCCCACCGAGCCAAATTATCCCCTCCTCCTCGACGGAGCTTTTCCATCCCCGATGAAAGTCGTCTTCTTGCGGCACACTAGCACATAGAGACTATTTGTGCAAATTTTACTGTTGGCAATGTAAGGGTTATCGTGAAAGTCGACTACCTTATGTGCTGACGTGATTAGAACTTCTGCTATACTTGACTCACTTAAAATCTTTCAGCTGGCATCAAGAACCTGTGGTCTTTTCTGTATTTTTTTTTTCATCCAGGTGCTCCTAAATACCCACTGAGATGCTACGACCACTAGCCAGTGCTTATCTGAGCCGAGTCTGGGTCTTCTGTGCAAAAATTTTAGTCCCTCTCTACTTTCTTATGAAGTCTTGGAGAAAGGTCCATCATTTCATTTGTCTAACCTTTCATTCAACTTATACGACAACTTCCTTTCCTGACACATTTCTCACTAGTTTTGTTAGTGGACACATCTGTAGTAAGTAAGCTACTGACCATCAAGTGGACATCAGAGAACAGCAGTGAAGAATGCAAGTGGATGTAAAATTAGATGTGTTCAATTACTGGCAAAGGTGTGCAGCGGTGCGATCAGGTACGAAAATCACTTTATGTATTATTGACAAGTTATGGGTAATTTTAGATTGGAAACGGTTACCTAAAGAGTTACGAGCAAGGAAACGAACTTCAAAGGCGTCGCATCCACCATCTAAGAAGAGCAAACTGAGTAGAGGAGAAGGGGCACAAGTTGTAGAAAGATTAGCGGCCCTCGAAGCAAAAGAGGGTGATGCCGTCGATGTAGAGGAGCACGAAACCGAAGATGATGAAGAGGAAGGCCATAGTGAGGCGGAAGAGGCTAACGAAAATGAGGATCAGGTGTGTAATAACTGCTTGTTCTTTCATATTTTCATTTCTGGCGGCTGCATTTCTTTTCATGAGGTTAATCTGAATTTTACTTAGACCGAAATTGAAACAATCAAGAAAAGGCCATTTCGAAGTATTTGTTCGTAGTAGTTAAACACCGTAACCCTCAAACAGAGCAACTAATATTGATAAAAACGCAAAAAAATCACAAAAGCACTTGCAAGGTAAAATAGATACTAGTCGATCACTACCTCGTGCATATGGAATATTAAAAGGTTTGTAAATAAGAAAATGAACGCAAATGTCGGACGTAGATGAAGGATGAATTAATTAGAAGAGCATGAAAAGGAAGACTGTGCAATTAAGAATGTAAAATGTGAAGAGATGAAAGAAATAATCGTCGCAGAGAAGCAAAAATAAAAATATGAGGGAACAAGGGAATAAAACAATTTTCCCGAAGATTAACCAAAAGAACCGTTTGCATTTCCTATCTTTTTTTCATTTTTTTTTCTAAACTTCTTCATTGCAATTCGCTCGTTGCTTGCTAAACTACTCCATACAATTCACTCTGTAAAGTACGCGTAGCTGATCTTAATGACTGTACATATCATAGTACGCGATCTTTATTAATTGTAATCTCACCATAATATTAGCCATCAAAAAGTTAAGTTACGACCGTTTTATTGACATTCTGGGGTCCATTATAAGTTTGGAAATTTAAAACCGAAGACAATATTTAAAACACGTTGAGTACTATACTATATTTGTTAAATATTTATGCTTAAATTATATAGATAACCTAATTGAAGTAGATTTGATAAAAACCATGTCATAGAGAAATTAGAAGTGAACCGTAAGAGTAAATTTCGATTGAGAATTCAATTGAAACTAGCTCATACTAAACCGAAATGACGAAAGTTTATGAGGGAGATGAGGAATGCTACTGGCAGCAAACCCTGTGAAAAGGTGAAGTTGTTATAGCCGTAATATATAAAAGGCTGGGATCTCCTAGCATTTCCTATCTTTTTTTCATTTTTTTTTCTAAACCTCTTCACTGCAATTCGCTCGTTGCTTGCTGAACTACTCCATACAATTCACACTGTAAAGTACGCGTAGCTGATCTCAATGACTGTACATATCATAGTACGCGATCTTTATTAATTGTAATCTCACCATAATATTAGCCATCAAAAAGTTAAGTTACGACCGTTTTATTGACATTCTGGGGTCCATTATAAGTTTGGAAATTTAAAACCGAAGGCAATATTTAAAACACGTTGAGTACTATACTATATTTGTTAAATATTTATGCTTAAATTATATAGATAACCTAATTGAAGTAGATTTGATAAAAACCATGTCATAGAGAAATTAGAAGTGAACCGTAAGAGTAAATTTCGATTGAGAATTCAATTGAAACTAGCTCATACTAAACCGAAATGACGAAAGTTTATGAGGGAGATGAGGAATGCTACTGGCAGCAAACCCTGTGAAAAGGTGAAGTTGTTATAGCCGTAATATATAAAAGGCTGGGATCTCCTCAAAATTTGAAACTGGAGGGGAATACTTGGTATGAACCACTTGCATACCAACTCTAGTTGGTGTAAAATTTTCAAGATCTAAAACGCCAACGATTTGGATCGGGTAACGAAGAAATCATATCTGCACAAAAAAGGTTCACTAGCCTTTAGCTCTTTTTATTGTTAGCATCATTATTTATGCCAAAATGTCTCGAAATGCTTGACAGTGAGTGATGTAAAACTATAGTAATATAAAACAGAACAAATTTTGGCGAAGAGAAGTAAAGATTGGAGCGGCGATATTTTACAAAGCATCTGTTGCAAATGAGCGCTGGCTAGACGAGCGCTTTATTTATTGGTAGACCAATAAGTTTTCCCGCGAGCAAAAGTTTCTTGAAGGATGGCTGTGTTCCTCCACCGCCTTCCTCCCGCCGTTGCTCCCACTTGCCCATTTAGAGGTGTTGATCATTGTCGATCGTCGGCTGAAGTTGTTTTGCTGTGATTATGATCGGTGCAACTCATATTTTTAATTTCATGTTGCAACTGTGTAGATGAACGAACAGTGCACGGTGAAAGCGTTGCAGGAGGCTCCCTCAGATGACGATTACTTAGAAGAGGATAACGATTACATTCATACTTATTTCGATAACGGTGAGAATTACGGTGATGTTGGCTCGGACGACAATCTCGATGAGGACGGTGCTTTCTAGCGGTTCTACAAGACTGCGTATGCACAGGCAGGCTATCATTAAAGATGTGAGCGAACCGTAGAATTGCTTGCTGCGCCAAATCCATTCAGGTGCATCGGTTATCGTTTTTACATAATCATCTTTCATGTGTTGCTCACATTTCAATTAAGCTACTGTTGTTTTTGGTGCTGCACAGTGTTGATTTTATGCATCCAGTTCATACGGATTGTCCATTGATAGCTCGTTTGACTCGTGGAACAACCAAACACTTCTTTTGCAGGTTTCGCGTTGAGATGTATTCGGGTGATAGAAGTTCCATTAGTACCATGCCTTCTCCGAACTTTTCTGGTCGATGTAGAAGTGAAGGAGAGAAATGTAGAGCAGTAAGACGGAAGAGACCAGGCGAGAGTCGATGCCTTATTTGTCAGATGTTTTCACTGTCATATGTTCCGTTTCATTTATCTTTAATAGGTTTTACCTTTAACGTTCGTAAGGTGAAATTGAAATGCGCACACCTCGAATCATACGGGCCTTATTGAATTGTTTGTTAGTATGGCTTACTTGCTTCTCTACATGTTGTTTTATGATCGCTGATACGTTACTCTTTTATGACAGGTATGGGCAGAAGTTATCGCTGGTTCCCCATCCCGTTGCACCGCACAAATTCAGATACTGGTGGTAATTTGGTACGAAGTTGTATACTCAAAAGGCGGATCGCCGAATCGTTGTATTCTCTTTGTGGTATGCTACTTCATTTTTATGTCTGTTCATGATCGAATGATCAAAACCACTTGAACGGGACCAATATTTGGGAGTTCTAAAACGGTGGATGTAAAACTCACCGACGGGGTCAAAATCCTCCTCTTCCTGGAAGAATTGTTTCCACGTTAACAACTGTAAAATGCGAGCACCGACTAATCATTCGGCCCCGAAAGAACCTAGGTAGATATATTTTTTATTAGAACTCCATGCACGTACACTAAGCACGCACCAGTATGAAATGTTATAATTTGATTCGAGCATTGGTGAATAGAACTTTGGTTGCGCAGAACCCATCAACAGAGTACAACGATCGAAGTACATGATACAGGTTGACACATAATTTAGGAGCATTCTCGGGAATTCCGAGAAACGGCAGAGGTGAAGAAATGGTCGGAAAATTTTGAAGGATTTAAAAAGCCATTGTTTGGAGCAGATTCCATGGCTTTGAGGAAGGAAGGGACCGAATCAATCCTAGTGCCAAAGAATACCACATTAATATCTCCCTTTTCAGCAGTTCCTCTCTGAAATGAGGAAGCGGGGACATGGGGAACAGATGGCATGCAAGCGAAACCGGGTGGGAGTTATCCAACACTTCAATAGCCATGCTAGGGAAATGGTACAACTATTAACTGTACATGATTAAGGAGAGAGATAAAACGAAGGACAACGGAATGATGGGCCAAATGGGGGAGGGGGTGGGGTCGGAACCAGAAACAAGGACTAGGCGAGATACTTCTGGCTCTTTGCGGGCAACTGTAATACAAATACCCCCCCCCTCACTCTTCCTCGAACGAGGAAGATTGCACCGATGAAAGTTTTTGATTCTGATATCAGCAATGTCTTGCACTGTAATTTTTTGTCAGGGGTTCCCAAGAAATCTTTCCATTCCATTTCCTCCGTCTATCGCGTGTTGTTGGGAAAACAAATTCTTCAACCTAAATTATTGTGAAGCATCATAACAACAAATGAAACAAAGAAATCACTGACCTGAGACGGTTCATAACAAATCTAAGCAAACGTCGGAACTGATGGTGGATCTAGCAAGGCTTCAGATCTCAAATTTGAGGCCGCAGCGTCTACCTATCTCTGTTAATGGAAACTCGAAAGTAGCCATTAGATGACGAAATATGGGATCTGCAACTCTTTTGCTTATTTAACAAATGGTATCACAAGAGAAAAGGCCAAGAGAAAAAACCTAACTGGAAAATGTCCACTTCAGGTATGCCTCAATTAGAAAACGACAAAATTTTCATTCTCGATGGGCGGCATTTTCAAGATTTAAGGTGTTTCATGGATCTGCTTGACCAGGGAAAGGTGGTTGTAGATTACTGCCTGTACATGGCTCTGAACTTGGCAAAACTCTACGAAAAATGGAACAATCACCTGAAAGAATAGTTGCGAGTCATTGCTACCATACGGCATACGCATAGTGCCCGGCACAGTTTCCTTCTTTTAATGTACAGTCATAAAAAAGCGGTGTTGTCTTAACCTGTTTCGTCTTTGTGATAGAGTATTGCTATATAGTATAGTGACAACAGGTAGTTGAGGAAACTGAGAGACTAAATAACGAAACTGTGCAAGTCGCTGCAGAAAGTCCGTCAAAAAGTACATTCGTACACTGGCCACTTTTCATCAAGCAAATGTGGTGCAGCAAGTCGTCGTTAACGGTTTCCCTCGACTATCAACTAATCAAATTGGATGGTTTCGTTAAAATATTTTAGAAATCCCCAAATCTATTCCTACCTCTTTCTATACTTTTGCCGTAAAGGCACCAAGGAAACAAGCAGTACTAGACTCTTACGCTCATAGGAAACGATATGAGGGCCTCATGTCTCGCGGCAACCACAGTGTCAGCGCTCAAGAGACCAAGAAATATGTTAAAATATTACTTGTAGGAAAATTACATAATTGTAGGTGAGGACAAAACGTTCTTTCGTACCGCTTTTTCAGTATATCATTATGAGGGGAACTAGAGCTGTGGATTCGTTTTCAGTTCTCCTCATAACAACAAATCAGAAGACAACAAAATCAAGGAGGCATTGGTGAATCGTGCTGCAGGCTCCTCACCGGGCATCCGTCTTTATGTTCTACGTCGTGCTCATGGCCGCATCTATCACCAACATCGCACAGACCGGTGCTAGTCTGTTTGTCGATCAAGTCGGTCTTCTCGTCGGAGAACTCGTTTCGCGAAAGCATTGTCATTCTTGTTGTATCAACCGATTGTGCTGTACCCTCAGTTGTCAACATGTTTGAGCATTGTGGGTGAGATGTAACCATGTCGAAACATTCAACAGTGCACACCAAATGACGATTCTTTCCGGTTGTTTTGTGGTCACCGTTGAAGAGAACAAGCTCGTCGTCCATTTCACTTTTGCTCTCACCACATGGCATATGAAGTGCATCACCATCACTTGCGCATCGTCGCACCTCACGGTGACGTTGATGTGTGCTTCGTGTTGCTTTCGTGTGATGGCGTGTGCTCATATGTCGGGTTAGCACGTCTCGTCGACGCTAAAATATTGCCACTAGCAGTGTCCGAAACAACGCTACAATCGATTTTATTCTTCCTAAAACGAAAACTCTCATGTTCACGGTGCACAGTGTTTCGCTGTAGTGATTTCTTCGCAGAATTAATAAAATTGGCGCATCGAACCTGGATTAATGTGCAGTAATCATGCTACTTAATTATGGCATCTTGAAGTTTGTTGTGATTTTTATCAAAGATGCAATAATTATCGATCTCACTCTGGACAATCAAATTTTATTGAAGCTGTATGCTTTCGTTGCATTTTTCTTGTATTATCATAGGAGGTGTTCAAACTCACGGAATGAGGTGGAAGAAGGGAACTTCATTTAACATAGAAACACTATAAACAGACCTGCGAATCCCCAGCTTAATATCGCCACCAGTCAACCTGAATTGCTTTAGTGCAAAAATTTCTGACCTGTTTAGCTCACATCTGTTTGGAAATTTCCGATTTCTTTCAGTCGTCTCCTCACTTTAAAAATAAGTTTTCGGCTTGTTTCAATAACCTCAGCCTGATTTTTAGAGTTGGGAGGTATTTAGGAAATCAAAAACGCATTTCACA
This sequence comes from Baylisascaris schroederi, assembly GCA_006503575.1. NCBI lineage: Eukaryota > Metazoa > Nematoda > Chromadorea > Rhabditida > Ascarididae > Baylisascaris > Baylisascaris schroederi. The sequence goes on from QEWY01001293.1 coordinate 3,170,455, forward strand.
TCACTATTCTGGATACCTCAGTAGTAGCACAAGATCATCTGAGCTTGGTCCGAAGTTCCTGGGCAATATAGATACTCACTGGAATAATAGTTACTCTGCTTGCTGCAAAAAATTTGCAGTTTCCTGTCGTCCGAATATCTGGCGGACATACTGGACCCTTGCGAATAATGAATAACCTACCGCGGCATATACGCATAACGGACACTGATAGGGCTTCTCGTCGGTATGCGTTCTTCGGTGAGTCTTCAAATGGTCCGACCGACTAAAGTATCGCAAGCACATTTCACATTTGAACGGTTTTTCTCCTGTGTGACGTCGCAAATGCCTGAATTGGGCATCAGTGATAACACATAGACTCACTTCCTTCATTGAACCGTTGAACTGAAAATCCCCTCCCCTCACTACCCCCTTCATCCATTTCGTTAACAGGCTTACACCACTTATGATTTTCATGGAACGTTATAAAACCGTAGTACAAAAAAAAAAGTGCAATTGACTCGGTACGTACACTTCAAAATGTATCCCAGAATAAGTAGAAAAGGATTGAAGAATACGAGACTCGAAGGACCTCGAGAGTATATCGGGTCGTTTGAAGTCCTTGTGACAAAAACGGCATAGATATTGCCGTTTGGGATCATCAGAATCTTCACTGAACACTGAAGAGCTTGGTTCGTCGGAACCGGAAAGAGGAGACGCAGACGAGGGATATGAGCTAGGTGAAACCGAAAGGAGACTGCTTGACGGGATGCTCACGCTAACGGAGGACGACGCTGATGACGAGCTCTGCAAATGCAGTGACGGTGAGTGCAGAACGCTCACTAAGCCTGCATCCGACGACTTCGGTGAACAATCGTCAACGCAGACCAACGGCGTTGGTATCACTTGTTGAGGATTTGTCACATTCGTCTGTTGCCGTGTTGAAATTTCGCGGACAAGCATCTAAAAATTGAAGCATACAGCTTTACAGCAGTCTACAGAAGTTTACATCTCGAAGTGATTACAAAAAGACTAGTGGCGATAGTGTTTGTCTGCCACGTCTACTGCCAACTGCACCAAATTTATCGTCGCCTCCGAAGACGGCATATAACTACTCTTTGCTGGAGTTCATCTGCCACACCACCGCACACTTCACATTCATCTCCTTTTCACTTACTGCACCTTTACTTTAGAAATAAATGCACGAAGAAAGCTTCGATTTTCGACTACACATTCTAAACTTATACTTCATTATGTTTCACCAACATTCACACCATGGACACGCAAGCAAATTTTAACGATCCGCGCCAAAAATCACTCCGCATCTCTCAAACCAATTCGGCTTTCTATGAGTTTTTCAAATTCCCTCTTACCGAAGCTCATGGGCTGTATTTGCTAGAGGCAATTTCTTTTTGTAAGTCACATTTGCTTTCTGAAGTTAGGCAGTCCGATTCAGCGATACTTTCGAGGATCGAAGCACAAAAAGGAGGGGGTGCTTGGTCGTTGCTAGTGGCATACAGTTAAGACCAAACACAGGAAAATTCGTAACCTCGACATCAAGAGAATGATGGGTGTAAACAGATGAAATTTGGTATGGTGGCTTTCGGTAAATACCAAATACACATTCAACTATTTTACAAACAGCTGGTTTCGTCTCATCCCCTCCTCCACCTTTCCGCTTATTGGAGCTGTTGCAGTTGTTCCGAACCAAATTCGTACTGGAGTTTGTTGTGTCTCAGATGCTGTGCGAATTTGAAACTGTGGAATGTTATGTGTTGTGACTTTCGATGAATAACCTATTTGAATGAATGATTGCTGCGATTGGGTTACCGCGCAAATGCGGAGCGTGGGAGGGAAGTGATGGACGTGAAGGGCACTCAATCGCATGGAGCCCGATTGTTGACAACGCCATGGTATATGTTCTATTCCAAGTTTGAGGATTCAGTAAATGGGGCCGAAGTTCCCGAAAGAAGCACAATACTATGAACCAATTCTCCCTCTGCCCTTCCTTTTTTCTTTCTTTTCAGCAAGCCATTGCATATGGCAGATGACAATATCCTACGAAAATCACTTCCAAGATGCACATTTACAAACGCCCGTCAGCCCACTAGGGCTCGCAGGTAGTGAAATTCGAACAGAATGGAATAGGAGTTTGTAAAATTTCCAATGGTAGGTAGAATAATCGTTGAAGACAGATTCCGAAAATTAAAGAAATTAAAAGCTCAGCAACAAACTGCATGATAGGCCCTTTCAGAGAAACGATCGCGGAACACGGGTCGCCGATAAAAGCTGCACTCGAACGAAGCTTGATTTAGAAATTAACTATGACGTGTTGAAGCACTGCCGTTCTAAATGGGGCTAGGTGTTGCATCACTATTTGAAGCAGTTTGATGTTTGATAAGCATACAAACTGTGCGAGAAATGGCCACACTTGAAAATAAAGCACCGAAGCACAACAAAGAAACAGCATCAAAGCCGGGCAACACGCTGTTGTATAATGGCACAGTGATGAACCTATTGATAGTGCTTTTAACACGATAACTAAGAAACAACGCATAACAGTCGAACAAACAAACTCACTTGATGCAGAAGACTTGCATATTCGACGTGCGAAGCGATAGGCAGCGAGTTTTTGTGGATGAATAATGGTGCACTCGCCTAAAATAGCCTGTGACTGATCATCATCCGGCTCCGCAAACCATGGGAAAACTCATTAAATTTGAGCGTTCCACCTCCTCTAGTTTTGAAAATTCCACACGAGGTCGATGACCTTGATTTCAAAAAATCAAAGAAGAGCCTGATTACCGCGGATCTCGGAAACCTCCTGAAGAAATTGAGTGCACCAGATTTAGGAAGTCCCAAAGAAAAGTGGGAGTACTTAGTTCGGGGTTCCCCGAAAAAAGCCAGCACCTCGTAACTAGAGGACCCCGATAATCTGGATTCCACGAGCGTTGCCCACGTTCCAAAAGAATCGAATAAAAGCGACTGATGCATAACCTGGCAACGCTATTATCGATGACAAGGAACTTAAGCATGCCTAGACGAGACAGGTGTTGTGATCTTTTGGAAATCGAGCAAAATAGCTTCCGCATTTTTAGCAAAATCGAATACAAAGCCGGTGAAAATATTTGTTGGCCAGAGCATTTTGTTGTGCTTTTCTACCAACTAAGCAACAATGTGTTTCAACGATGTTAGTTTATTGGCCATTCGGTGATTATTATAGCAAATGAATTGATTAAAATTATAAAATCTCAGAGGCTATACAACCATGAATGTCCCAAAGGAAGTTTGTGCAACAAGAAAACTTAAATACACGTTATGATTTATATAAAACGCTTTTATTAATACCAACCGTCAATAAATTTCTTTTAAAAATGGTAGAAGAAAATTTGGTAAAATTAGCCACAGAAATTTTAAGGGAACCGGAAAAACGGTGTTATTAAGAACCATTTCAGAACTTTGACTTTTTAGACGATATTTTTCAAAGCGCGTTCCAACAAACATCTTCTGAAATTTTTATAAACGACTCTTTTGGTTGTTCTTCTCGATAAGCTGGAGCAGCTAACCTCGGTACTTGGTTGTCTGCAGCTTTCCTCATTGTCGATAGCATCGGGCTCAGCTCGGACTTTTCTAAGTCTATCCTCGAGAGATGTACTATCCGAGCACGACGCTGGCACTTCAAATGCACTTGTCAGTCGTTGCGATCTGCTCGCTACAAAGGGCTTTTCTTACGGTAAGACATTCAAACTATTTTGAGTTAAGCCTCCTCCCCACTCTCAAATGCTGAGCACTATCTATGCGGAAATTCAGAGAAACAATGTGAAGTGCGAAAGGAAACGAAAGTTGAGGCGGTAGCAACACCGAAGTAACGCGATGAACCTTAATAAAGTTCCGGCAAAAAGCAGAAACAGCCACAACACTTTCGATAACATATATCAGCATAAGAAGTTTGGCCGAATTTTCCTCGAACAGAGGGAAAAAAAGAAATACACAAACCAGAAGAGTCTGATCGAAAAAAAAAAGAATAGTTGAGGCCTTAATAGTTTGAAGCCAATAAACTACGCTGAGTGGGGAGTGTGTATTTAGGTCTGCGAAAAGGCCGTTAAAGATGAACACCGTCATCTCATTTCACCCTGATGCTGCCCTAAGTACAGAGGAGTGGTTCTACTGAAATCGACCCTACACATTTTACTAATATGATGAAAAATAAAATTCGGCGTTATTTTACAGCCTGCTTCCCTACAACCGCAGACTTGTGCCACCAACGAGTGTTGACGTCAATCTCCCTAGGTAACATATAAGCAAGGAGTTGTTATGCTCATGTCCCTTCTATTCAAAACCAATGTCGACGTCGGAACAGAAATTCGGAGCGCGACAATCGGATGTTCTGCCACTAGGATGCGTGTTCTCTTGCAAACATGCGCAACAAGTAAAAAGTGAAACAATTACTTGTCTGTCTGGCGGGACTGGGCACATGGTCGAACGTGAAGCGGCTAGTCGAGTGTCGAGATGATGGCGTTGGCGTTGAAAAAGCACTGTCCGTCACGTTGAGGGGACTGAGTCCAGGCGGGGAAAGACACAGTGCAGCCTGTGAAGTAGCAGCTCGCTCTACAACACCACCAATGAACGCCTATATGAATATTCCGCAGCGTTGAAATAATGTGTGAAACACGACTGCAACGGAAACGAGACTAAGAACAAGTGCATAAATATATTCCAGAAAGGTGTTCAAATCCTTCACTTTGCGAATACTCGAGATTAGGACGTTTAAAACTTCACAAAACGAAAGAAAAAATTCAAGGGAAATCTTCATTCAAAAGAAGGCTAAAATGCGAGATCTTCAGAAACCCATGCAGCCAGAATCGATGAGGAATTTTGAAAGGATGCATATTCGGGGATTTTTTTTATTCTTTCTATTAACTGCTTCCAATTTCTTCACTAACTTTACATAAGAAATCTATCAAAACAAGGCCCCACATCGCATCTGTGCTATTAAGAATTGCACCATGTCTGCTTAATGAACACCTCAGCTGCTAAAATTTTCACGTGGGACAATTTCCTGCCAATTAACTTCTGTTATGAAAAGCTGCAGTTCAGAAACTTTCGCAATGGTAAACCGTGTGAGAAACTTAGGCCACGAAAACTCGTGCCATGCACCACAGATGCTTGTAGTGTGTCAGTGCGTTATGTTTGCACCATGCCGACTTCGGCCAAACGAAACGCGTTTAAGAACTTTTATGCTACAGACATCTGCAGCATAAGACTTAACCTGGGATGATGGATGCGCCACAAGACATACTGGTTACGCAAGACCGCAAATTAAAACGATGTCGTCGCGGATAGGTACGTCCCCGAAAAGTTGCACGACGGAAGGTGGACATGGAAGAACAGCGCTATGACCACTGGTGTGTGATGTTCCCTACACATTCAGCTGATGTGCGTAACTGCTTGTTCACTTCACTAAGCACCTCTCTTGCCTATTCCTGTGGATTTTCCAATATTTTTAAAACACAAACAGTTATCCATATATGCCACTCTAAAATTCCACAAGCAGCATTATAGTATGATGTGTGGCATTCTTTGATGCAAAACTGCAAGAAATAAAAAATATGTGCGTTTTCAAGAGTACTGACTAAATAAGAAAGAGTGGAAAGGTAACTGCTCGTAGGGTACGGGTTTTTCCATATGACCGGCAAAGAGTAGTTTTTTAACAAATGAAAAGCAAAAAAAAAAAACAAATTTAAACAAACGTATGTGCAGTGGTGGACTAAATTGGATAGCAACGCCTGAGTCGCTGCTCGAGCTGGATGTCCGTTCGTGGCGGTAGGTGAACCAACGCTCATGCAACATCGCACTCGTCGCACCATCGTTCGACATACGCATCATCAGAGGATTCTCCTGTTCATTTATATCTACCAACATCGATTAGCAAATGAACTCACAATATAAAAAAAAAAGGCGCACCGTAGAAACTGCTCTATTCGGCTCATTTTACTGCATTTCAAATGGGAATATACCAAGATCAACGTAGGCGGAATTTAATACTTTTAACAAATTATTATAACATGGTATTGAAATAATAAATGAGAAGGGCCATGGTCATGCTTGCACTTACATTTATTCCTCCCTCATGCGAATGGCAGTGGATTTCTTCGAAGAATGAAAAAAAAGCGCGATTGAAACGCCGCCAATGAAGTTATGAGCATGGACACTTCTTAAATCCTACTAAATGACGTTATTAGCACTTACATGAATTTAAAGGGAATGCTTGTCAAAAAAACTTAAACAGCTGGTCAGTGATCCCAATCCCATGACAGAACTCAAAGAACACTTAAAAAATCCACATTTTAATGAAGAAGCTAACACGTTTTTTAAACAAATATTTTAAATAATAGTTTGGTTCTATCTTTTTTTCGCACACAAATGTCATAGGCAAAATGCGACGTCGATTTAGCGCCTTTCTATGAAAAGCGGCGGCTATATTATTCAGTTCTAACTCGTTATTCCTATACAATTCGCTAAAATTTGTAACTATGCTAATTTATTATGCAATTTTTGCATTGTGAAGAGCACACAATAAAATCGTTTTGTGCGTTCGCATTTGTTTCTTTGAATCATTCAAGTAGAAAAATTAGCATATGCCAATCTGCGAAGTCAGTTGTCCTCCCCCACCTCCTCCCCCCCAAAAAAAACCTTTATAATTTTTTTGTCGCTTTTAAGAGATGGTAGCCATCGAAGGCTACGTAGTGTGATTACTCGCGTAGATATTGAAGTCGACACAGTTTACCTCACAAAACAAAACATTTGTAAATACAAAAACTACGATTCTATATATTCATTATTATTATAAACGGATCCAGATGCCACTACCGAGGATGTTACCGTAGATTAATCATTTGAGCAAAGAAAAGTAGATTGTTACCACCGTAAAAAAGTTGTTACCACCGTAGAAAAGCAGATTTACCAAGCGTTTGGCCATACTTAACTCGGACCGAGAACGTTACCAAGAGGAGGATACTATAAATAAGCTAAAATAAGAACTAACAATGGGCATGCTGGTCGAAAGGCTCATGATGGGCGATGAGGCAGCCAGTGCATTTATTGCACCACTTAACGAGTGTGTTTCGATAGATAATGCTTGTTTAATGGGCGCGCTCTGCTGACCGCTGCCCACACACACCGTTGGCAGTTGCAACAACGATGGCAGCACTCGCTGCTTGCTTCTTGCCTGCGTTGGCGGTGACGTCTGTTCCATCTGAAAGTAAAGTGAGTTATTTCCTAATGACCCACATCAAATACGATCGGAGCTGATCAGATATCGAGTTCCAGGAGTTGGCGATAAACTGTTACCGCTCATAGCATTAACGTATCGGAGCGAATAGAAGAAGAAACGTGATATCGGTGCAAAGTAAGTGTGATAACGACAGCGTCGTCAACCATCTACAGAAAAAGATATGGGCCTGAATATCTCTCCCACCAACCGCTCAAAATTTTGCTGGAGTGTAGAGGCAAAAGGCAATTGAAGTGCAGACAAAATATTAGTATTAATGGAAATCGCAATTTTAACTTTAATTTGGAAAGCGAATTGCGATGACAGCTTTCACCGGAGACGGGTTTTCAATCGGATTTTCTTCCTCGGTGGAATTTTTCCAAGTCTTCCAAAGAATTATGCGGATGTGCCAATTTCTTTTTTTGGAGGGAGGAGGAGAGGAGAAGGGGGGAAGGGGAGCGGGGAAGGCACTAAAGAATTTAACCGAGCATCCCCCTCCCCCATTCATGATCAATGCGAAAAATCTCAAGAAAACATTGGATACGGGTCAAAGCAGAAACGGGAAGGATGTCAGAAAAAAATTTTTTTTCAGCGGTCATTTTCTTAGAAATTATCCACAGTTTCAAAGCGACCACAGTGGCAAGCAATTATGCTATCACACACGATCATCTACACTCAGCACTAAACAGCAATAATGAACATCCCGCGCATGCTAATCGAAAACCACATCATTTCTGCAGAAGTATACAATTTTCTTTTTACGCAAACAAATTTATCTATTTTTACATAAACTCTTCGTAGACGGAAAAAAAACTCCATAAAAATAGTTATTTTTTTATTCACTTTCGCTTCTTGCATTCTTTCTTTTGTATAAACAAATTAAAATAGCTGCATAATAATTCACTGTTAACAATAGTAGAGAGATAAAGCTGTCGCCATTGCAGATGACATAAGAAGTCCATCGATATTTAGCTGCACCAGTATCGACTCATTAAGTGCTAATCATTCAAGGCAAGTTGGATACATTAAAACTGCTCGAACTTGAAGATGCGTCATCGAAACATGGATTAGAGAGTTGGAAATATCGGTGGAAAAATTAAATTTCTTCGGCTTTTACAGCTTTAATCCTGTATCACGAAAGCTTGCAATACTACCTTTCAGTGCTGAAAACCCCTCCCCCTTTTCATAAAAATTTCCTACTTTTAAATTGTTTTATTTTTTGAAATATGCTTTAAAAGTTTTCTCTCTTTGAATGCGTTAAATTTGTGCGCATCAAAAATAAAGCTCGTTAATCCAGTTTGCACAATGCTTTGGATTTGATAAAATCTTTTTTCGCTTTGATCGACGCGATAAAGCTGTGCACTAAGAAGCCATATCGAGTCGTTTAGATTGTTGATGCGCCATTAATAAACCACCTTTTCTAGCTTCTACTTGAGTGAATGCATCTGCGCTTAGCATTACTCTTAGATTTTCTATGCGCTACAACAATCCCACAAGACCATTTATTAATTCTTTCGTATGAATTATTCGAAATTTGTTTTACAGTACAATGTGTGATTATAAATATTTCTTAAAGGTGGTCGTCAATTTCACCTGCCCCAATCTCTTTCACCTGCAACAAAATTAAAGGCGAAAGTCTTCTATTTAATCACACGACTAATTATTTTTTTACAGTATTCGATTGAAATTGATCAAGTGGAAAAATTTTAGAATAATAAAATCTTATGTGACAAAAAATGGCAAGAAATTTTGAAAAGAAGAATCTCCTTAATGAAGTTGGAGGATTGAAGAGTGTCAACGAAGGGGTGAAATTCAACGTTTCTACAATGAATTCGATCCCTTGTACACAAAGGAAATACTTTTAGCACAATGGAAACTTTCGCGCTATTCCCCTTTTCTGCACTGCACTCATGCGGAAAACAATCTGGTAACGAGTGTTAATTAGCGCAAATCGAATGTGCACTATGTGCGGACAGTGCAAATAGAGTGCTGCAAGTCGTGCGGCTGGCACAATCGGATCGCTGAATATTGTAAATGTGATTTTTGTGTAAGTGAAGAAGAAAAAAAACAGAACAAAAAGCAAACAGTCTCTTTGTATACAACCGAAAATAAAATATTCACGCACACTCTTTTTTTGTATGCAACATGGCCATGCGGCTTCAACTTTATTAGACGATGCCAACATTGAGTATACATAAGTAATACATTTATGCAGTACCGACTTCGGCAAAGACCTTAACACTGATTTTAAAATTGGAAAGTATGTAGCTGATCAACAAATTAATTGGATATGTAGGCTGCACTGAAAAACGCTACCAACGGGCAGATAGACAAGCAGACACACAAAGACTCGTCAACAGTAAGGCCTTTTTGAGTGTAACGAAAAAATACTTGGCAGGGAAAAGTATTCATAAGGACAATATTAACTACTGGACATAGCAAACTGAAAGTTTCAAGCGGCATACCATATACAAATGATCTAAAGTAGATGGACGCAAAATGTATCATATGCGAAATGGACGCCAGCAGCAAACGTAATATCGCACGTCAAAAGTAAAAAAACCAACGTCATATGCATAAGGCTTAGAGTTTCCTCCTATTCTATGAAGAAATTATGCATGGAATGGAGGAATCGTCACAATGGCCATACTAAAAACTCATTGAGACGAGTAAATTTACTGGCTGTGAGGAACATAAGATATCAGCATGCGTCTCTCTTAAGAAGAATAAGACTTAAGGACAAAACTGTCCGACATAAAAGAACCTAACAGCTACAAAAACGAGAAGTATAAGGGAAATCTTTCTAGCTGCGAATCGCGTTTGATAAACAGGCAACCAGTATAAAAGAATTGCATATGCATCATAGATGAGCATTTAAACTCCCATTTTGCACAAATCTTGATGCGACCAGCAGATTTTTGTCAGAATTTATGGCAATCAAACTAGTTGCCGACAAAAATGCGTGAGAAATACACATGAAAGCATCGAAATCGATATTGCCCAAACCGTCTGCAGGAAAAGAAAAAGAACTAAGAGAAGTTGACGAAGTCAAACGTCGTATGTGAACACTCCTCAATGAGCCCGATTCAACGGGAGCCCAAACAGCTGCTCAGGAAAGAACAACATTTTCTCACTTGCTGAAGTACGTTCGATGAGCTTTATGGTTCCAAATATTATGCGCTTCCCATATTTTTTTAATTTTTTGCCTCATATTAGCTCGAATGGCTTATGCCATAAAGAACGGATGAGTAAGAGCCCCCTCACATTAGCTAATCATGTGAAATCGTCGTATAACAGACCACAACAAAACAATAGAGTGCACTATCGCAGTGCTCTATGCAAGTATTTTTTGCAATAGAACTTTCAACGCTGTAAAAAATTAACATAACACTAAAGAAATTTTGCGAGCATTTCCATGAGCAAAGTCCGACAAGTTTGTTGAGGAAAATAATACACGCAAAAAATGCAATCAATTTGCACCCCTATTTCCTCCGAAATTTGCATGTTATAGAAGTTAAATTTGCATGACCGACATAAAATCCGTGGATAACTTCAAAAGTCGATGGTAAATGATTTAGCGTGAAAGGGTTTTAGTGAATACTCAGGTTCTTACCTTTTCCTTTTCGATGAAGCAAAGAATAAAGGATAGGTAGAAAAAAAATGGACTTCTTCTATGTCATGACTGCAGAGAATATATCGAACGAAAATATTTTTGAGGGGCTGTAAATGAGGAACGAAGAGTGGCGAAGATCGAACAAATGAGCGATTATGGTGCTGAAAAGACTAACTGAAATGGAGATGGATGAAACGAGAGGATTCTCTAAGCATAATTTATGAAAGTTTTTTAAAGAAAGTGTGATGCATATATCAAAAACTTAAAAGTTTTGTAAGAAAAATGTAACATAACAAAATTGCAGTAAATATAAAAGCTCTCAACGATAACACTAACCTCATCGCCATAGTTCGAAAGAATAAAGGAAAATCAAAGATTAAGAATGGTGTAATAGAAGAACCACTATGTAAACTAAGGAACATGTATAATTTACCTATAAACCTAGAAAACGGTGCATAAAAGCATAAATGTTGATGCATGATGGAGCATAGGGTCGACACTGGCGCACCAAAACCATACGTGATAATGTGATAATCGATAAGCGTAACTGTAGATGTTAACGGGTTTGATCATATAGTTGCAATATGTAGTGCAATATTTATTTGATCTCTGTTTAACACTACACCTATCCTAGAAATATGAATGCCATTTACAGATTGACATTTACAGATAAATGGTTAAATTAAGCGTTATAATACGAAAACGGTCGTGAAAAGTACGTTCGTTGAGTTCTTTCGATTGAAGCGGTTTCAAAGTGCCGTCGATTCTGCTAAAATAAAATTAAAAAAAAAAACATTCTAGTGGCTATATTCTTCGGTCATTCGGCCCTGTGCTGCAGCCGTAACGAAATTGGCGCGCTTAACAAAACAGATGAGATGTTCCACTTTTTTCATTTGATTTACATAACCGAAGCCATGAGCAAAACTTATAGGCCAGTGGAAATAAATTTTAAATTGTGGACACTTTTATAAAGAACGCTAAATCAAAATAAAGAAATTTTAAAAAAGGATGGAGCGATGGAATACAACAATTTGCATTCGGGACATTCAAAAATATGGGCAATAAATAGGTAAAGCAGTAGCAAACTAGTTGTAATTTGAAGAAGACGGAACACGATGACATATTTATCTGCATGAAATGCTCCATGAAAGAGCACTCGAACGATGAGGCACTTATCGAACAAGTGAAAAAGTACAATTGGCAAATTGATATAAACTGAGATTAGTTCGCTCTCATCGAACACATATATTCACGCCGATTTAGTACGATCTGCCATGTCCGCCTCCTTCGCCCTCCCTTCCGCCCTCCCCCATTCTCGACCCGCACAAGACAAATGGTATTGTACAATTCGGCTCCGACCAACCGAGAAATTTTGTTGATGATCAATCATTTCGGCGATCCACACAATGAAAAAAAAACTAGCTAAAACAAATGCCACAATGGTTCCATTAATAACACTGTGTATCGCAAAAGCGAAGGAAAGGAACAAGAATGATTTAATCTTCGCTAAATTATTTCACTATAGAATAAGATTTATTCCGCAAATGAAATACGAAAAAGCTTTTGCAGAATTTTTGCAGCCGCTCAATCAAAGCATTCCTCTTGGTTGATGACTCGCTCGATCTTCCGGTGCCACTCCGACGCGAAGATAGAAGCTCCATTAGCAACCGATGATCGACAGTTCATATGGAATTCCTATGACATCTTGATGGCTATATAAGCAGCCCTTCAGACCGCTTTTCTACCCATTTTCATTGTACTGTGTGCGTTACTCGTTGCATATTTCGTTATACTCTGAGTGAGATATAAAAAAGCAATTAGACGTTTGCAAATAGCTGCAATTTCATTCGGGTGCTTATACTGCATCCTTAAAGAAACATTTTTGTTGAGTTCTTCGGAATGAACCTAAATAAATACAATATGGAAAGCGTAAAGAAACGACTAGAAGGCTGCTCGCGGCAGCCGCGCCTTTAAAAGGCGGGGGAGGGGAGAAGGTTCCAAGTGCAACGGTGTTGAGACGCCTGAGGCGTTGAATCAATATCTGCATGCAAGAAGGCGCTGCCTAGCGCGACATAAGTGACACATGCCTGTCTCCTTACGCAACATCAACTACGATAGAGCGTTTGAAGTGCCCATAGTATTACCGATCCAAAATGAGTTAGGTATCTGCTCGAGGCCTTCGCCATCTGAACGACAGCCAATTTGTTCTAAAATGCCGCATTATTTGCGCACACTTTGTAACACTTTAATGTGAAGTGCCTGAAACTACTGACGACATTCCAGGCAACAAACGATCCAGGCGCTGCGACCTCACATTTACATTATTTGCAACTCCACACCTGGAAATGCCGCTGACCATGACGCTTTTATCTCGTTGATTGATCGTCAATTCTGCGTACCTAATCGACGAGATATATTTGAAACACACACACACATTCAAGCTTCCTAATTCATGTTTTTCCGTGAATAGATCTGTCCAGCAAAAAGGAGACCGGGACATCATGATAATGCCAGACGCCTGGTAGTAACTATCAGCAGTCTCTATGTCTCCCAGCACTATTCCATTTAGCACAACAGTGGGCATGAACTTACTTGAATACGAAGTACAGAAATTTGGGTTTACCGCCCTGTTCTTCCGGCCTGCTACCTTTTACTAAAATTGATGGAGGCTTCAAAAAATTCACTTCCGACATATCCGCGATGAAATCAGACCTTTAATGTCGAATGTTAAAATTTAGCTTGAAGTCAAATACTCACAGATGCTCCCATGGAAAATTCTGTTGACCAACTATATGCCAAAAAGAATTTTCCAGCTTTGGATGTTGGTCCACATTGTACTGGCTAAAAAGTGATGTACCTAGAAGACTTTAATGAAATCTACTGCTTTTTTTGAATTTTCGAAATTGACAATCGGAGTCGCTAACAGTCCTGTAAAAGACTCGCCATCAGTCCGTCATGGACTTCTTGATGCTTCGTCATGAAACTCCGTCATGAAAAAAGTTTTCACCGATTAGTGCAGTCACCGTCTGCGATAATGAAACAACGCTTCCCATTCCGAACCGCTCCCACCACAAACTTGTATGCGAACACATTTTGTGAAGGCAGACTCCGTGCAATTGGAGCACAGGTAGACGTCGTTCAACCTTTGCACGTTCAAGAAATATTTCCAGAAATATTTTATTCTCCAAACGGCTTTTGCACTAAGAGATCTCATCACACATGCACACAACTAAAATAACAGTGAGCATCTAAAAACGATTAAAAAAAGTGCGCATTAAAACAGCGTCAAATATGAAATACATAAACGTTTTATTCACGAATAGCACATATACTATTAAGAACGATCATTCTCGAAGACACTCATTTTGCATATCACATCTGAAAAAGTAACAATTCAATTCTAAAAGTTGCATTTTACTCATTGCAGTAAAAAAGAAAGAATCATCAATTTGTCGGTAATTGTGCACATCAGCCATAAACATCAAAGCTTACAAGTGACGAGCACAATTCTCGTATCGTTAAATTCTCGTACCATTGGAAGTTAGCGACGAACGAAATAAGCTGTGCATGAATGACACTCAGACGCTTTATATAGTAGCCGTTACCCTTCCCAGTTCGAGTTAACGATTCCATCCGCACACGCAAACCGTTGTACGTTTATTTGTGTGCTGCTGCAAACGGATTTAATGTTCTAAGATTTTATATATATATATATATATATATATATATATATATATATATATATATATATATATATATATCTGACCTTCAATACATGTCCCTCTTGAATATGACCCTCCCCTTCGAAACGGAGGCATCGTCAATGTGAAGCAAATTCAGCTTTCTGAAACTCATAAAAAACGAAAACTTTCGCAATGCAAAAGGCTTGCAGCTTCCGAACAATATCAACTGCAAGAATTTTTGAAAAGAAAAAATTTCTGCACTCGATACAGTTGTAGTAGACGACCATTACCACCTCGCAAAAGTTCGATGTATTTTAAAATGGATAATCTGCGGCAGCTGGCGAGCATATCATCCGGTAGGAACCCCTTTAACATAAAACTAAAAGGCTCAGCGCATGCGATGTCCTTCGACCGCAGACAGTTAGGCAAAAAGTCTGGAACAACGCTCGAAATTAACAGTAAAATCTTACTTATGTCTGCTGTTTCTTCAAGTTCGTAAACCAAAACAATTTGTTCTTCGACAATATTCAACTTAGGGGCTTTAAATCTCCGAAGGGTTCCAAGTTAGCTCAAAAACAACTTGATTAGCAAGGGCACACTTTGGCCTAATACGAACCCAACGTACCACTAACAATGCAAGAAATAGAACCAGGACAGCAATCAGACAGATACAAGCGGCACGTAAACACTGACAGAAACACGCATGCATGAACAATAAACGCAAATGAAAGAGATTTATGCATATGTAAATACCAATTTTATAAACTCAAGGTGCTTTCTTTGCTCGGTTGCAGAGGAAAAGGCGAATTCGAGCCGTAGTTGGCGGCCCTACTTCGCCGGAAGTGCTTTTGGCGTTAATGAGCTTTGTATTGCATGTGGGGGAACCACTTCTTACATTCTCCATTGAAAAGGTGGCACCACCTCTTTTACAGCAAGGGTCACTTATTACTATCGTTTTTGCACTTCTTTTTCCCACTGAAAACTGTGAAATATGTTTCAAGCAATAATAACTATCCACACCCTTCCCAGCTCACGAACTCCGAAATTCCTTTTGCTCTTATGACAGCTGTGAACACACTGTTAGTTTGGATTCTACCTTCTCCCTCAAAATTGACTACTGCATTTGCACCGAAATTCATTCCCTCTCTGTTCACGTCCCTTGTGTCTCTTTCAAGCAATACGTGATTCACTACCACTCGTACCAAGTACATATGAGCAGCGTACCAGATGTAGGGTCAAACATTACCTCCATTTAGAATTTCGATCGCAGCAAGTCCAGGTAACCTGGTCGGTCAGATGATGGTCACTGGTTGGGCATCACTGCATCGTTAATACTAGGTATAACGGCTGGATACGGTGCTGTGTGCTTTAGATGTATATGAGCGAGTGGGGTGCAGGAATCGAGATGGTTTCAGAGAACGATAAGCAATGATTCGTGAGAGGTGGCGATCACAAAGAGCATGTTTTTATTTGGTAACAGTATATGAGAGTGCACAGTGGTCAGACGTGCTGGACGATACGCTTGCCTTCATAAGCGGCAGCCACCTCCACTACTGACTGTTTGATGCCTTCGATAGCTGTTCGCAAGCTCGGATGGAGTCGCTGTAGCTCGCTTGCATCGAGAATGCAGTGAGCACATGAGCGCATAACTCCACTCTGAATTGACCAACTCATATTAGCCTGCCACTGCAGCCAATTCATCATTAAAGATTCTCTAACGGTATCGGGCAAGAAACCTATGCATTACCCTTTAGCAAGATATCGGTTTAATACAACTGCCCAAGAAGTAAAACAAACGCTTTCTGAATTACTCGCTCATTGCATTTAATGGCAGCCGATGGGTAGTCCGTTAATGATAAGAAATAATAAACGATGTAAAAAAAACGCATTAATTAGCTTTTAGAGCGCCTCGACCAATCAGCGCTGTGAACTCACCAAAGATCATTGCTTCATTTATGCTTGATAACTTTGCTTGAAAGGATTCACTTATGGGCTTTCACCAAATCATTACTTGGCAGTATTTCGAATGCACTTTGACTCACCAGTAAAGACAAAATTACCGATGCCACAGATGCAGGGAATTCCTTTCGCAGGAGGGAATTGAAAAGCAGGTTGGTTTTTTTTCTTTTTTTTTTGAGCAGAAGGGTTGCCTCGTTGAGTTTGTCCTTTATCGCTAACAACTTCTATGCGTAGTTGCGGCATACCTTCAGGTTCAGCATAAAAAATCTAAGCAAGCATTCATTAGTGCAGTTTCATTTCAGCTGTCAATCCTGACATATCCCTGTCAGCTGCTTCATTATTCAGAGCATACGCAAGCGAAACAGCGCACATCTGCTTTCACAGACAATAATTTTGAACCTGATATGCTGAAAGAACACCACTGTTGCACTCTTGAAAAAGTATTTCTACCCCCAGGGTATAAGGGGACTAAAATATCAGATCTAGTAAGCTAAAAAAGATCACTTCTGATCAGTCATATAATGGCTTCAGCGTCGAAAAAAACTAGTCATGAAAAAGAGTAGCATTCCCGTTTCTGAGGGTCTCATGATGCCGGATGGCCTTCTACGGATATCGGTAGCTCCGAACCCAGGCGGATCGTCTTTACTAATCCAGAGCCAAAGACGCCAAAACATGCATCACTCTCCTCCCTTTAGTTAAGAAAGAACTATGAGACTACTCATGTGCGATTCAAATCATGTAAAGGGAGGGGAGGGAGAATGAGGAGGTCGCAGGTTGTTTATCTGTAATTCAACTAGTGAAAATGTTTAAAATAAAAGTGGCAAAGCCGCTCACTTGCCCGCAAAACCTATCAATGCGAAAATTATTCTAACCTCTGGTTTTGAAGTTTCGCAAAGGTGATTCGAAACAACTTTGCGGTAGAGTTCGATAATTTGTGGACAACGAACTGGGCCCGGATTTACCAAATTAATTGTACCACAGTGGCACTTGATCATCAGATCAAGTAAGATGGGAAGACAATCGGGAAGAACTGTAACAGAATCTGGGATATCCGGCACCCGCGAGAAGCCGATCACCTGCAAGCTCAAAGATAACTTATATCGAATGAATACACCGAATCAATTCATCACTTATCTTAGCTCATTTAAGCAACGAAGACAACGATGGAGACTGCATGAAGCAAGAACACTACCAAGTTGAAAAGAAGTGACTAAAGTGATTAAACTGTGGATGCAAAATCGCGAACTAAAACAAACGACTGCGAATCAGCCAAGAATGTCTCCAGATTCATGCTCAAAACCACCGTGTATCATAGTTAAGCAGCAGTTGCACATGCATTCGTAGGAAAGTATCTCACTGCATCATGTCCAAAGGGCTATTGCTTGCTGACACAACCATCTGAATGCGATTATCCAAAATGATCAAACTATTCCACACCACATATATAACGAAGAGGTAAATTACTCATGAAAATTTGCAACGTATCATTGCAACTTCTTTTGAAATATATTTAGAAGTTATCACGTGGGTGTTCTTTTCGAACTTAACTTTGACTCTAACTGTGGCATTACCTGCTCCTCTCCTGTCACGAACAAGATCCATTTACAGCGCATTTCGTTGCGAAAACTCCTATGTGGGCAAAAAACCGCCTTAATTTAAAAAAAATTGACTCATTTCGTAGGTTTCGAAAACTTTCGTTTTTCTTGTCAATTTTTTCGATCTGAGAGCATCAGAGAGTGGGATCACAACCATAAATGAACGCCTTTCTCATCTCCGCGCATCAAGCGCGGATACAGGGAAAAGCAGCAGTTGCAACTGGAAAAATTCTAAACGAACCTTAGCAACTAAATTTCGACAGTCTAGTTCGTAGTTCACAGGCAATCCCATACGAGCATTTAAGGTAGTCAAGTAGTAGCGCATGAGCCAATCCGTACGACCTTTGACCGCCGAATAGCTCGTCCCTGAGTAGTTGCCATAGTCAGTCTCCTAAAATTCATCGTGTTCCACTCTGCTCCCGCTCTACTGTGTCCTGTTCGGTTCCCCTCTTCCACAGGCTCAATTTCAGATCTTTCCAAACAACGTCTGCAACATATGACATCACTTCCCCTTGGTTTTACTCACTTTTCATCAAATCCGCGATAATATGGCTCGCAGTTGAAGCTGATTCTACGCATCAAACTGAGTCGTGTTTGCATCTCATCTATGAAAGATCTGATTACCATGAGAACGGAAAACGTCGTTTTTGATTTTTTAAGGACCTAATTCTCCCGGTATAATGTTTCTTCCAGAATATTTACTTTGCACAATGTAACAAATTCCAACCAACTTGTTCAGTACTCGTTGACACATCATCCTAAAGGAAGTTATATCTGTTTTTTTCATCACTGCAAAAAATTTTAAAAAATGAGCCGCTCGACCGGTAACATGCTAATTTGTACACAAATAATTGAACAATGTGCACAATGCAGTTATTATTTAGAAAATGCCTGTGTGGCGGACAGTGAGGTACTTTCTTAAGAGACCCTTTTTGTAAGAGATTGTTTTCCAATATTGCTCACACTCAAATTCTAAATTCTGCATCTTGTCCAAATGAACGAAGAGGGAACCCAAATACTCTTACAGCGATGCAGCGAGGAAAAAAGAAAGCTCTTCCGATTGCTTTAATGCCACTCCATCTCCCTCTCCCTTCATCCCTTATCGACATCAGAATCACTGCAACAATCCTCTCTTTATTGTTCCAAATGAAAATAAGACTGATATTCCTCACGTAAAGGATTTTCCAATGACGTTCATTCAGCAACAATAACATTTATTTCGTGATGAAATCCTCATTGCTTTCATCTTTACTCGATCCTACAAACAGCAATATCTCTATGACTGCGCATCAACCATATCTTAAAGTAATCTTTTTAATGGCTCGTGAAGGCGTCTTGCACAGAAATGTTGCGTTAATAAAAGAATCATTATAAGGATCCCATTGTTGATACTGAGCATCAACCGATCGTTGCAACGGCACTGCGAACTGATTAGACAACGACCGTCCGACTACTTCATTCTCTAAAAAGATGCCGCAAATACTCGTCTTTCGGAAGTTGCAGGGAAAACTCACCGAATATCCCTTACCGCCAGACGGATGCGCGTTGTCGTTGTGGAAAATGGAACCCGTTCCAACATAAGTGAAATGTATACGTAGTTGGTCACAGATGCTCGCTAATGCACATGGTGCATAGAGGTTATCACGTACGTTTTCATAAAGCCTTTCGGCACCTCCTTCCAAATACGCAATGCTGTTAATGCCTTAAACACATCAAGTGAACACCATATGCGATTATTATTTTTTTATGATAAAGTGCTGTAACGTTGTCAAATATTTTCAATCACCTCACATGAAGGTACAAGCCACGTAGAAAATAAAGACCGAAATTTGTGCTTTGTGGGTTGTGCAAAGCATATAAAACTGCACGATGAGACAGAAATAAATCACCGGTAAGCAGAAAAAAAGTCAGTCTTTATGAGGTGCTTATGCTGATCCCGCATAAACATTTTTATCATTGAAATAGCGAGCGGTAATTTTTGATTAAGAATAGTATTCCACCGTGCCGAATGTAAAATACAAACATGAGGCTCAAATTTAGGTAGCAGAGAAGTCGGCATTCAAGAATAAAACAAAACAAATCGTGTATATAATCTTCATTGCTGCTCATTTCGTTTAAACCACATGGATATGGTAATGTTTTCAAAACTTCAGATGTTTCATAAAAGTCCCAGATGTTTCATTTGTGAACAAGTGAGGTAGAGCCACCTCTAAGCGATACTTATTCCATACGGGACGATGCGAGATCCAATGAGTGAGCTCAAGAAGTTCAAGACTTACCCATGAAAAAGAGAAAGGTAAAGCTTTTTGAAAAAATTTTTAAGCATCGAAATGCTATCAACAAAAAAATGCACAACGATCGGCAAGAAAAATATAAACTCATTAACTCTGTTGAACACGCCTACTGAATGATGCGAAACGTTCTAAATGCCTTAATAGATTGAATTCCGCTCGCTTCTGTTATTTTTTTACCCGCACATCACACAACGGATAGAAACAGGAAGTAGATTTTTCTGATTAAAAGAGATGAGAGGAAGGAGAATGCGCCACCTACCAGGACCATGAGTGCGCCCGATCGTGCTCACAACATGACTTGGTGCTACATCGATGATTTCATTAAGTACTGCCTCATCTGAATCTGTTCCTGGACGTTTCTTGCCAATGACGTATTTGACTTCCTCAACAGTAAAGCGGTAGAAGATGGGATTCATAAACAAAAACATTCGAATTCAAGGGTGACTTCTGCGATCCCAAAACAACCGATGAAATTATGTGTTTCGGCATTGCTTTTCAAACAAAACTCCCACCTAAAAGATATTGACACCTTTTGCACTGTTATATCAATGAATGCGATTATTCCCACCGTATCGTATCAATGTGCTGATGACAATCTTCTCAAGTTGATATCCACTTGTGATAAGCACACATAAAAAAGTGGAACAACATTTTACATTCTTCGATTTCAACAAAACATATGGATGTCAGAAGCGCGATGTTTATGCTCGCAGAAGATGAAATTATATTTCAGAATATAGTAACCCTTTCACTAATAGATTACTGCGGAAATTTTTGTTAAGCACATGTGGCGCATTTTTATGGAAAAAAAGTTTGAAGAAGTAAAAGAAAGTTGGATTTTTTGAAGGTTGATTTGCTCATTTAGAGGGAGCGTCAAATGCCCTCGAGAAAACCGGAATTAAACAGAGGCATACTCGGATGCTTTTCCCAATGGCACTACGTGGATTCATCACTTTTCAGCTTCGACGTTGCGTTCTTTACTTCTATTTTTTTTCCTCCCACTTCCCAATTACCAATATGCAATGTACTAAAAAAATGGATGCAACCTATAAAACTAGTTTATTTTAGTTATCAAAGAAACGTGCATTTCAAGCAAATGAGCATCTCCAAAAGTATTTTGCTATGCGATTAAAGGCATAATCATTGCAAAGTTTCAGCAATAGCACAACTTGCGAATAACTATAACTGAATGCGTAAGACTCACAATGATAATGTTAGGGTCTTGAAGTGATCAACCGTTGCAACAAGTCGAATGAACTGAATGAAAGTAATCTCACGAGCAGTAATAAAGAATTGATATTACATCAAGAATTTATAAAAATATACCCTGTCCTTAAGCAGTGCAATCAACTGTCCTCCAATCCATCCTCGACCACCATAAATGAGCACTTTCAACTCACCCCCGTGAGACACTTCACCGTTCGATTGGATGGCATAGTAATGCAGCGAGTCTTTCAGTGCTACAAATAATTAATCTTCAGCACATATAATAGGTAAACCAACTCTGCCCACTCATTGTCCTTTATCTCAAATAGTGCTGTCACCTCACATTTGAGGATCTTCAACATGTGGAAATACATGCAATGAATATCGGCAGGATATGCGCTTTTTGCAAATTCATCTGCCAATCGACTGATTGCAGCAATTTTCAAAAACGATGAAATCAATGGCTTACATATTTTTATGTGCTTTTGAAAAAATCTGCGCCTGCAAAGCGCATTATGAACATGTTGTTTTCGTGCGTACTGATAGGATGTCAAAAAGCATATGACTGAAACGAATAAATCGTTATAACGCCGAATGAGCAGTCAGTAAGATTCGGCAACTTTAGTTGGGCACGCTATATATATAGTTAGCTATATGCATATGTCGAAATTATCTTTTCACAGTGATTATTTAACTTGAATTGATCTAAACGACAAAATGCATCTTTTCTAATTGAGAGTCTAGTCGATCGGAAAGTAGCGCTGCATTTAATCAACATCAATCGTTCAAGTAGGGTCATATATGATCACAAAGAATAGATGACGAGAGTCTCTAATAAATGAGAAAAGTCACGTACCGATCTACCACTGGCTCCCTCCAAGAACATCTATTTTGAAGACTTTCCAGCCATTTCCTAATTCAACAAAAAGAAAAAAAAACCTTTGAGAAGGGGCACTCGTGGGTGCCATGCGAGCTCCTTATGTGCCTTCGTGGAGTCCATTGAGGCAAGTGGCAAATCGCATTCGGAAGCTGCATCGCCCGATTTAAGCTTAAAAGAAGACAATGTTTAATAATGACAGCGTTCTATCAAGCGGAACAAAAATCACCAATAAGACAACAAAAAGTAATTCAAGCAGCACAGGTGATTATGTGGGAAAGAAAAAAGCGCATTGGGATTTTGTGCTCATCTCTACGAAGCCGATTTGTGGGAAGCGATTTTTTAGCGCAAACTTTAAAACACTACTATAAACATGAAATCCATTAGCAATGCATTTAGATCATTTAGACCCCGGTGTTCACTATCGTTGAAATGAATGCACTACTATCGCCGAACACATCAAATTTGCCTTATGCCTAAAAAACAGCTGTATGACTGGCACAGGAGGGATGAGAGCAACGCATCAAAACTATTAAATATTATTCTGATAATTAAACTTTCAGCGATAACGCTTTCAGTGTTACGCATGAAATACTCATTGAAAGCACACACCTTCTCAATAAGCTCTCTTAGTTGTTGAATTGTCACTTCGCGATCCCCTCCAATATTATAGATCTCTCCGGGTTTTCCCTTCTTCGCGCATGCGAGCAACCCGGATACCGCATCACGCACATCGATCACACTCTTCGGGGATGTGTCTATCGTCACAACATTTGATCCTTTAATAATTCGTTTGCTTCTAACTAATTCATCACAATCAATTTATAAAACAACTTCATGGTCTTAATTATATGCAAATGTAATTGTAATTCATTTCAGTTTTTGTGAGTATCTTCTTTCCAGGAAACAGTCAAAAAAAACAGTGAGAGAAACCTTCAATAAGAGTGCGTATAGTATTGGTTGAGTCCATGGCTGGTCCGCATACCAGCGAGGACAAGCGAGCAATGACAACAGGGATACCATAGCTAATAAAGTAGGCATTCAGCATTGCTTCACAACCACCCTGACTCGCCGCCTCCGAGCTCACCGGTTTCAGCGATGCTGTTTCCACCTTTTGTGATGATGATCCATAGACCTGAGTACAACACACAGACGTTACCATGTAAAGCACTGGGGCTATATGCTTGTAAAGCAGGTCTGATTAGCACAATTTGCGGCCCTCCTTTGGTATTCCATATGCCCAAAAAGCACTTTTGCGGTCCAAAACCGTTCATCTGCGGTTTCCGAATAGCGCCCATTTTGCATCTCCACTATCCAGATATGTACACTCGTAATGCGTACAAAGTACTGTCCCGTATCAGGCGTTTATACAGGTGGGATGCGAAAGAAGGAAAAACCTCATCCTCTTCAAACAACCATATCTACAATGTTTTCATGTAAAACAATTGCAAAATTTACATACGGCCATCGCGGCTGTCGTAGCAATGTGACCCATCAAAAGTTAAGTGCATTAAGTGAAATATAAAAGTAAATAAAGTGGGCAACGTTTGGTTAAACATTGGTTGAAAGGAGGCAATGTGGTACGGGAAGAATATAGGTAATGAGAATCACGGATAAAATTTGGTATCGGACGTTTGGTGGCTTTCATCGCTAGTTACGCGAACTCAAATTATTCCCATACTAGCATGATAATCACATGACACAAGTACAATAAAACTCTTTTGAGTGCCATCGAATTCAAGAGCTATATCGTACACAGTGCCAATTGGCAATAATGGCAGCTTGAATGAATGCCTTCCGTAGCAATGCTACAAACGTATTTCGCGTGGATCTGCACCGAAGTGGACATTCTTAAAATACTTCAATACCGCATTCCCTACGCTAGCCGGCTCAAACATCCTTCCCGTTTAGCACGTATGACCTTTAAGTCTTGCTTATGAGATCATAGAATGACGATGCAATCAAGCATTTCAGAGCATTCAATTCCATCTACGATTTATTCCATCTGTGAGATATTCACGTAAAGCTCTAAACTTCACATTCATTCAACATTACGATCGTAAGTTCGAGACGAATGTAGCTTGAGAGAAGGAATACTTATTGGATGCATGCTAATACAATGCAACATATCTGCTAACTAATAATGCATTTTGCAGAAGCATTTCCACGCAAACACACCATACTTAGTGATCAGTCTGTATTTGAGGTGAATCACTCCACGAAATTTGCTGTATTCCACTGAGCGGATGGTAATGTAAAAAGTTTTCATCAGTGATATTTTACTGTTGAATCAACGGCTGTTTAACTTACATTTTCAGAACTAACATAGACGAAACATCGAAGTTTAGGAAAAGAACGCAATGCCTCGAGGAAATGAGTGACGCCAAGCAAATTGCACCGTGCCTCTTGTACAGGATCTACGTTCGAAGAAATTCCATAGCGCATCGTCGCCAAGAATGCAACGTCGATCTGGAATGCTCTCGAAATCAGTTCTTCCGCAACATTTTAATCGGAGAACTTACTTCTTATTAGTGCGACCAATGGACTACAACTGGAAATTTTTTCCTTCAATATGTCATACACACAGCATATTGTTCCCCGATAGCACCTTCGGGGCTTTTTTTAAACTGTGAGCTCATTGGGAGTCAATTTAAAAATGTTTTTTCTCTATTCGATCCACAGTTTCATATTTGCTATCGTAATGGAGTCCAACACTCAGCAATAAACACTGCTGCAGAATGACGCTTACCTTCAACCGTTGCTGAAAGCTCTAAAGCGTGAAATAGGCCCATCCTCTTTGAAAAGATATCTTTTGTCACAATCTATACCCTTCTCCCTTTGAGTGGAGCCTCTACGTGCCTAAGTAATGCACCTAACAGGTGAACAACGTTAACAAAAAAAGGAAATCGGCGTTATGGCCTCATCACTTACATTTCGTTCTTCGAAAAGCTTGATGAGCAACTTCTCGTTTGCAATATCGCCATTCACGCGATGAAGTCGAGAATTGCGGACAGTATCAGCTACAGGAACAGCATCTTGAAGGGCCAAAGGACAATCCAGTAAAGTCACCTCAGACAGTGGCTCGGTCTCAAGTATTGTGCTCACAAGGTTGGCACCCAAAACACCGAATCCTCCAGCAATCAGGTAATTGTGTGACGTCATCTGTAAGCAGACTGAATGCAATTTGAGTCGCATACTAAGAGTGAGACTGTCACGAATTGGAAGTAAAAAGCGCATTTCCTCTCTAAATATACATTTCTGAAATACAGCTGTAACACCCTAGTATCGTTTCCAGTGATCTGTGATTCGTCTGGGCCAAAGCACTGTTCAAAGAACCACTCTCACATACAACCAACGGCGGCTATATTGCGGAGTAGGCTTCCTGACATCTGCGCTGACACGACAAAACAAGCCGGTAAGTGTCCAACATGAGAATATATATCGTGTATTTTTGCAACTCAAACTTTATAAGATACGTCCGAAATTAATCACAGGTGTAAGTTCTGAAAATGATAGCAGCTGCCTCATCTCATGGACGAAGGCTCTCACCCATTCGTCTTCTAGGACCAGCTCACCACCAATGCTACATAATAGCAAGAGTCAGGTCATTCGGAAATGTTTAGCAACGTTCCGGAAATGTAAGTCCGAATTGACTCCGTGGATGAAAGAGCTGCTCAACTGACATCTAATGAAAAGGATCATCATCCTTGAATAAAAGTTCTGAAATTTTTAGCGACGTTGCAAAATGAAACTGCCTTGGCAACGGCTTGGCTTGAGTTGTAAATAAGAGTTCCAAAGTAGGCAGAAGGTTCCAACTTTGCTAAAGCTGCTTGCTTTATTAAGCAAATATAGTTCGAAAAGAATCTACTCCTAGAGTAATTAGAACTCAGAATCTTTTGAAAAGTACGGAAACTTAATCGATCACAAAACACCGAGCTGGAAGGGTGAGATGTGACCTTCAAAGACGAAGTCCAAACTTCGTCAATGTCATAACACTGTAAATCTCGCTCGAGTGAGTGCAGGCGAATAACGAGTTAAAAATACAGTAGGGCAAAGGCAGCCAAAGTATTTGATTGTCGCTGAGTAACAACCTTATCGAGAATGGCAATCAAGCAAGTTTTCGACAAAAACGAGTTCAACGAGACGATGATAAATTATGCTCTCGATGAGTGCCTAAAAACATGAATAAGATTGTTTTCAGTGCTCTCTCAATTCACTGACACTTTCATAAACACAGAACTTACACTCGCCTCAACCGGAAAAGCAATTGATACACTATCAATGTCGGCGTGCTTGACTCTCCTAATTGCTATTTGGCTTCATTACCTCTTCAACAATAAAAAGACAAATATTGTTCCTATTTTAGCAAGAAAACAAGCAAAACACCTATCCCTACTAAATCAAATGAAAAGTATTACTCGATGAATAGTTGAAGGCATCGCAAGAAAAACTTCAAATGAAACAGTGCAACGTAAGAATTTGCCTCTGAAGTGCTGAATGCATCATTATCAGAAACCTCTTTGATGGTGGAATATAACTTTGCAAAGGATATACAATACAAAATCAAGAAGTGTACTTCGAAGGGAAATATACAAACACGTATTCACTCGCCTTATAACCAACCGGCTGTAAACATCATCCCACAATATTCACGAACAACGCATCTGCAGCACCGCAATAACAGTCACTGCACATACATACAAGACAACACAACTCGCAGCATGATAAAATGGTCGTGTAAGCATTCGATGGGAGATATATAGGGTCAAGGTTAGACGCACACATGCAGCGAACGGCTGACTGCGCAATCAGATAACACAACAGTGGGGCATTGAATTGTTGTGTCGACATTTTTAGCGGCACGCTCGCATAGAATCCAACTGCAATTGACTGCATCGCCACTGCAATATAGATATGATACTCTCCTTCTTTCCACTAAAGTTGCAAGTTATTGGCGTTGAATAATTGCAAAGTTATCATTCATGTGCACATAAGGTGAATTCAGAACGGGAAATAAGAATACAAACTCCGTCCAGTAATTTTTTTTTCATACAAAAGGGATCATTCGGCGAGTGGAATTTTATGACGGCATCGAGCATTGCCACTGAAGTGCTAGTGGAGATGCTTTGCATACTGCAACTATATCAAAGTTGCTAGCAATTCTAAGCGAGCTGCTGCAATAGCTGAAATTGCAAATAATGCAACGAATTGGTTGAGGTTTATTGCAATTCAAGTAATTATAAAATTAAGACAATATGAACCCACATGTTGTAGGCTGTTAAATGAAAGAGTGCCATAGGAATAATTCATAAAAAACTATAAGATTACATGGATACAAAGCATAAAACATTGCAACAAATAAAACAGTTCGAAATTTCCATAAGCATAAAAAGTTTGATAGAAAAGAATTGAAACGATGCGATCGAAGAGTGCGAAACAGTATGCGCATCTAAATTCATACAAATACAATTAAGAAAACAACGATCTACAAGTATGATATCTGAGGGAAGTCAAAAACAACATCGAAGTGCAACACTGCACAGATGATCTCTGAGCAGTAGCGAACACAGCAATTAAATAAAAAGTGATAGAAGAGTGGGAACATCCAAAAAAAAAAGATCTTTGACAATGATCATGTGCAACGAATAAGAACATATGCGATGTGCGTTACTTCTGCAATTCTGCACCCCACCTCCCTCTATTCTTCGCTGAAGTACTGCTCCCTGTCTGAAATCTCTTCCGCGAAGGCACTATTAATCATTTCATTAGGAACGCTACTAGCGATACTTCGCAGAGCGTTAAATTCTATAATGTTGAACTTTGAATTCAAGTTTTACAATTGCATCATTTTTTGTAAAATTGGCTGCCAAATGCCGATATAGATAGAGCTCTATTTACAGGAACTTATTTCGATCCACATCATAGTCAAATATCGATCATATTCGTTGTGAACGCACATCATTCTATGTCAAATCTATAATGCAATACAGTGAGAAATTTGAAACTCCGCTCATAATCACAGAAGAATGGAAATTTTATTTAAGAATAAATACGATAGAGAATTAACAACTTGAGATTTTCAAGTTGACAAACTTTTCGAAATGTAAGCTTCAATGACCTAGCGAGAAATCTGTGTAATAATTTAAAACTCATCGTGACAATTCTCATTCCTCTTTGATGAGAACGAAATTTGCAGCAACGGAAACAGGACTATTCTATACAATTTTCCAGAATTGGAGTGGAATTTCGTGGAAAAAACCATTAAAGTTTGAAATAATCTCGTTCAGAGAGATCTATGCTTCCCTTTATAAAAAAAATGACCATCTATCTATGCCCAAGTTGTAAAAATGAATCAGTTCAATAACAGTTAATCGAAGTTGAACGAGATAAAAAAAGAAAAGCATATGGAAAGACAACAATTACTACAGAAATGGGTTTCGACGAGAGCCTTTTGGTGGAAACAACTTCCCCTTCTGCCTGAGGCTTTCATAGGCGATTTCAAGGTGATGTGGCTTCAGAGGTTCGTTATTCTCGCTCATTCTTAGCTGTATATCCAACGCTGCAAACAAGTAGAAATGACAATGAAACCGGCCCAGAAGCGCTGATTCGCTTGTCACTTCCGCCTCCTAGAACCCTGTCGGCTTCGTCTCATCCCTTCACTCACACTACCGCCGAGCAAATTCCAACGAGCGATTCGCATTTATGTACCATGCCGACTTCATGCCATGAGCGGTCCTTCCACGGACGTCAAACAGTAGTCGTCGAGTACCGCAGTAACATTCTGTTGTCAAGACGCGCAACTCATTTTGAGCAACAAACGCTGCCACAGGAAATAATTCAAAAACACCTTCACAACATTCTTATCGCTTCAAATGACATTGGACCCTCACCTAACACCATCCACTCCAAACAACACTTCTCAAAAGCCGTCAAAGATAATGACTCTAACTCGCATTCCTTTTGAAAACTCACCTATTTATATGAACGTCAACGTTTCATTACAACCATGACGCAATTATATAAAAGAGCAAATTCATGGAAAACCAGCCTTCTTCCACCAGTTCACCGGCAAACACTTTCGCTAGGCCTGCCACGGCGATCACGACGTTCTGGCCAGGTGTTACTCCTGTGAACTGCTGGATCAACTGAAACAAGCACTTCCTTAACGCTCAACTTCGAAGCAAGACAGGTGGGAGGAAGTCGTCATCGCATATAAAGACTCCTCATTGCGCGAAAGCTTTGCAGATCTGCGTAGAAATTGGGAACGACAATACAGGACGAGTGAGAACGAGAAAGGCATTGCTGGATTACGTCTAATTCATATCTTATAACAGCGCCAGTAGTGAATTTGCTGTAATTCAGATAAAAATAGGATCGGGAGTAACTGTGAAAATATGGTTATTTCAATTTCCTCAAAAGATTCATACTGGCTGTTAGTAGACAGTATGCAAAATTAGAGATGGGTACGCAAAAAATTTGGCTATCCACACAGAAATTTGCCCGCAAACTGAAATGAGAACGAGAGGACTTTGATGATGAACGTCTATTCCCTTCACACAGAAAGGGATTATTTACCACTCAGCCTCAAAATCAACTGGCAACAAAAAATGATGATTCAGCTACACCACCAAGTCCATATGGTGGAAAATCTGTGAATGAAAAGCGAACCTGACTCTCAAATCACGTTCATCTACTTAACTGCTAATATAATGCAAACTCAACCCGTAATAAAAGCTTTAAAGTTGGATGTTTAAATTCTCCCGATCGAACACCAACAAACTTAAGTACACATAAGCAGTTGATGAAGAAGCCTCAAGGTGCCCTGTCATCCCGATTAACGTTCTTCCAAAATAGAACCAAGCTAAGCAGGAAGGTAGAGAGCGAATGTATGTTAACACCCCTCTGATACACCTCGCCGAGTGTAGAGCAGAGGAAGCAACAAAACGAACAAAAAATCTGGATGAAAGAAATGGTAGCGAACCCGTCGAATAGTGCTTTTTGGGAAGGATGAACGTCGAAAGCACTCGTAGCGGGCTAACTGCTCTTGCGAAAAATTGGCTACCAAAACTCTGCAAACGTCATTTTAAACGTCATCAAGTGTTCCAATCAAAAACGCATAACTCACAAACCGTAATCAACGACATCCACAAAAACATCCAAACACAAACCTAAAACTTTCAAGCGGAAAACAACGAGGTAAATCATGCTGACCTGCAGATGAAACAGGATGAAGAGGAGGAGGGAGGAAGAGGAAGTTGGAGAGCCTAAACTGAAAACGGAGTGGGACAAAACAAACGACCTTGAAGATTTCGGATGAAGGACTTAATGAAGGACTCCAATCCGCATCTGTCTGCAGTGCGACGATCTGTCTGAACTCAATCCAGCCAGCCACTACCCTAAAGCAGTTTCAATTCCACCTCAATGCAAATCGGCTGAATTCTTCGATCGTTGGCCCTTATCAGCATCTCAATTCGCTTATATTTTTTCATACCAACGATCTCATTCTAGCCTGTTGTTGGTCTCTGATCATCCTGGTGTTTTCTGGGTGCTCCTACCCTTTTCCTCAACACATGTTTAATCGATCGTTTCTCATCTGCGTCTCTCATACTCTCGACCATCGGCATTGCTATTGCATGTACTCCTCTTAGCGCTAATGGTAAATTACAGATGAACATCCACTAATTTCCTTATCTTTGTCGCTGATGCAGCCAAATCAACAAAGGAAGCTTTTGATATATTGCTGTTTTCGTATAGAAAGGATTTTGTATTTGTAATCTTTTTCACCACTTTTCACCAGCACATGACATAACTTCTACTGGGCGCTTAGTTGTCTGAAGAAGCAACGACAATAAACTGTGGTCAAGAAAATTTCGATGAATCAGAGTTTCCACCCTTTCGTTGTCTCACTCTCCTCTCTTCATCTTGTACTCGACCCGATTATCTCTGCTCTGCGTGAAAGCATTTCCACGGATCTGTGAACCAAAGTAGAGACGATAACTTCTGCCTCCCTCTTGAATGGTGTATTAAAGTGGGGAAATAACGGGTATATGCAATGCATAGTCAAATCTAATGGGGCACCGAATTTGGTGCCAAGAAACAACACCGCTAGAAATGGTAACTGGCAGTGGTTTGCAGATGGAGATTAGCACCACTGAACATGAAAAAAATAGACGTCTCGCAGTCAGTTAATATGAGGCACTATACTACCCGCAGACACACCTCAACATTCTTGAAAGTGAATCGCACCACAGAACAACAATCAACGAGTGAGTAGAAAAAGCGCACAACGAAACGGCACAATGCCACGAGAGAAGTGGGAACGCATAAAAGCATCTGAACTGCCCCTCCAAATATATCACTCGTTATTGATAGTGGCAAAAAGCTAAAGAATATTTCGCTTATCGGAAAGATGCATGATGGAAGCCCAAGCCATCCACCCCCCCCCCCATATGGCCAGATAATCCTCACTCCCTTTCCTCTGCTGAACAAAGAAACAAAACTACAAAAACTATTCAACTACAAATGTAAATGACGCAAATCCAATAAACGACACGCACTGCATTTTCTGCCGAAGCAGTTCATCGTGCTCATTGAGTGTTGACGAAGGCATCACTTCATCGTGTTCCTCTTCGCCATTCCTCGACTGACCACTTACACTCGCATCATCTGAGGGACACTGCAAACAAATATAAACATCAGTTCTCTGCCCCACTCAAAATGACCGCCGCCGATGATACACAAAACAATATGTGGCATATTTACTACGATCCTTCCTGACACCTAACTTCCAGACCAGATAGCATGGAAAAGGCACAATTCCATCACAAGAAATCACCAATTTTAGTTCGAGTCACACTGACAACACCTGAATTGCCTTTTAATTCGCATCCTCTCTAATTCGATGCCCGTTTTAACAAGCTTCTCATTCCCACAAGTAAACAAACAAACTATTCCCCCATTTCTATTCCCAAACGGAAACCGAGGTTTCCCTGCAAACGAATCATTTGTTGTATAAGCTTTTGTTTACTATGGCATGCATTGATTGTTTTATGCCGCTAGGTTTGTTTAAACCATTCCCCACTATCAAAGGCTTATTGCTGAACTCTAATTAAGATATAGTATCAGTAAGAATATCTGGACCCTTATCATATATTTTAACGTATGATGATACAGTAAATAGGTGGTTAGAGCTATTTCGAAATAAGAAAATTACCTCTGCTACACCCTTCTTCTCTTCTGATTATCCGCACTTTTTTCTCTAGACATAGCTCGACATTTCTGAGAGTGGGAAGTAGTCTCCTCCCGCATGTCTCTGTTGATACGTTAAAGAGCAGCTTAATACACACCTAGCAAACAGCCGACTTGTTGGAGGCCAAACTAAGACTATGGCACGGAGGAAATCCCGCCTAACCTGAGAGTTAACCGCTTCATCCATAACAGTGGTGGGATAACTAGGATCAATACTTCGGACTGTCTGTATCCGCCCTATAGAGGCTGGAGTGAATCATGGTGGCAACTTTCCATCACTGACCTTCAGAGATGTTACGAGGCGAAGAGAAAAGTAGGCCAACGACGGAATTTGCACGCGTTATCTAAGCAAAGCTTTTATCGGAATAAGGAACGGATCTCCGATTACTACCAAACAACAACATTCGTATCATAAAAAACTACAGAACATAAATGCAGTGGTGGAATATTAGAGGTTTCAATCGATATATACTTAAACTGTAATATCCCAACCATAAAAGAAGGTAAAGAATTGTTACGTTGCTAATGTATGGCAAATTATTGACAGCCAAAATTATATAAATCTTTAAATCGTTCCTGTTAGCGTAAATGAAAATGCTAAAAAGTATCATAATAACTGAAGTAAATAAGAATACAATGAACAAATTTTCTATATAGATATGTCACATCACTCATAGAAATAGACTAAACGTTAATGAAAACAAAACAATAAAACTATCGATATATCCTTCTTTGAACAAATTTAAAAACATTAAAAATATATAATGTCTCATAAATTATTCGTTCCTAAACAAATAATAAGTAAGCAAATTCATTGAAAATCGGCGACAAATTCAACAATCAATCAATTCGAGAAGTTTCATTTCTTAAATTAACAAAAGGAATAGAATGCTGGAAATGATAAAACAAATTGTTTAAACGATTACAGCGGCAATAATGTTATCAAAAATATATGAAAAATTGGGTTAAAAGACTACTTCCGCTATCAGACAGCTCTATTGCTCATACTGCCACTGCAGTTAATCAATGGCAACGCTCCTTTTCCCACCCTACCTATTCTTTCTTTCCTCTAGGTTTCACTAATATACCTGACATAAGAAATTCCTGAGCCAAGTGTTTTATGCTCATGTTCAGCACTGCACCACATCGTTTAAGGTCAAAACCATTTGCCCAATGGGAGAGAACTGTTTACAAGAATAAACGACCTGCCACTCGAAATCTGTAGAGGATTCAATTACCTCCTACACAAACCATAAATCATAGATCACATTCCAACATTCAAACTACATCCCACACTCATAACCAAACTACATTTATTACTGCATCTCGCCATCATGATGCCAATACTTGCACTGTGATTTATACTTGTATGAATGAGACACTAATGACGAGTATGAGTACCAACGAACACAGTTTGCATAACGATGCCCCTGATTCATTCACACAGAAAAACAAATATATAGGTAAACATATCAACAAATAGAAAAATAGATCAACAAAACAACAGCAGCAAGGTGCAAGTCATCCATGTGAGACTATATCGTTAACATATACGTGACCGCTTTTTCGCATCTCTGCATTTTTTTGCTATTAAGAAGTTGCACAACTCTTTGGTTATTCATCCCACCTCCAAGGTTTCTATTTTTTCTAACCTTTTCTCCGTTTTTTGTAGAAATTTTTGAAATCTCTAAGCAGATAATCCAAAATCTCTCTCTTTGCTTCACCTCAATTTAGAGTGGGGGATTGCCTAAGCATGATCTGCAATCTTCGTGTTCCTATGCCATTTTCATTTATTCTTGTAAACAGTTCTCTCCCATTGGGCAAATGGTTTTGACCTTAAACGATGTGGTGCAGTGCTGAACAAAAGCATAAAACACTTGGCTCAGGAATTTCGAGTAGCATGAGCACAAGAAATGCGTTTATCACTTTTGTATCCCTAAAAGTGACGTAACAATCCAAAACATGACCATAGTATCAATCAGCAGACTAAATGTACTCATTTCCACTATCCCAACTACAATTTTCCTCAAATTTCATTTAACCTATTTTCCACTTCTTTGTGTCAATGAAGAACTCTCTTATATCAGTAACAGGTCGACAACGGAAGGTAATGGCAAACGAAAATCGGATATCGATACATGCAGCAGATAGTTAAAGATAAGCGAAGGAGGGAACGAGAGAGAAATGAAAGTAGTTGGCTGTGTCGTCACAAAACAGTTGGTAGGCAATTTAGTTATTGTACCTTTATAAGGGTCACCAGGCACTTGGCCAAAGCAGCTTTTCACGATGCTTCTAAATACTATTTTCATGTGATCCTTTTTTGCTCATTTAACCAACCAATTGTTCACTTCAATTCAGATCACTATTGAGCATCTGATACAGAGTAACACACATGTTGCTACTCTGCTTTTATGATGCAGCAGCTAATTACGTAGTCGATGCTTCTATTGGCGATCTAAGTATGCTCGTGTATTCCTCGAAAAACATTCACCTAGGACTATCTTCTCACTGAATTCCAGCTTGGCACAACTGATTTTGTAAATACCTGTTCAAGTTCGGTGAGTCTCTCGTTATCACGCACGTCGTCCGCAAAACGAACACCCGACTCCTTCTTCACATTCAGCGCTCCCTTTGCTGCGTTTGTGCTCGCCTTTCTTGAAGTTGAAGCGACCGCTGAAAGGTCCGATGGTTCCAACTGAAAAAGAAAAAATCTGACTGGGAACAACACTAAAAACTGTAGCGCAGGTATTTTTTGCAGAGAATTATGGAAGAATGAACTGTACAGCGGCCAGAATGGAGTGAAAACTGCGGAAATGAAATCAACTCCTAGCCAATCCCTTAAGACTTCATGAACATTGCTTCAAAGCAACAAATCCAAGAACTTTTGAAGTTCTTGGCAACGCTTAAAAAAGAGAGCGCAATCTGATTTTCTGCACCTCAAAACAAGAAATTTTTTGTGTTTGAAACGAAATTTTCGGAAAGCAGCATAAAATTCACTAACCAAACCGAAAAGAGGATCGTCCAACAATTCAGAAGAGAGTGTGAACTTCGACGCCTCTTCGAGTTTAATCCGCTTGGCGGGTGGACGTTGCACACTTCTTATGTCCTCGGTCGCACTTCTTTTTGTCTGAAACATTTCATCAACAAATAACTTAAAGCAAATTTAACGCTGCCAAAAAGTGGGCTCTTCTCACAACAGTAAATAACAATGATCAACTCACTCTGCTCAAAGAACAGAGTCCGACTTCCCGTCACCCCACCTCTGTGCTGTTGAAAAACTCTGGCACAGTCGTCCATTCACTGGCCATGAAGCTCAAAGCATAAAACACTTGGCTCAGGAATTTCGAGTAGCATGAGCACAAGAAATGCGTTTATCACTTTTGTATCCCTAAAAGTGACGTAACAATCCAAAACATGACCATAGTATCAATCAGCAGACTAAATGTACTCATTTCCACTATCCCAACTACAATTTTCCTCAAATTTCATTTAACCTATTTTCCACTTCTTTGTGTCAATGAAGAACTCTCTTATATCAGTAACAGGTCGACAACGGAAGGTAATGGCAAACGAAAATCGGATATCGATACATGCAGCAGATAGTTAAAGATAAGCGAAGGAGGGAACGAGAGAGAAATGAAAGTAGTTGGCTGTGTCGTCACAAAACAGTTGGTAGGCAATTTAGTTATTGTACCTTTATAAGGGTCACCAGGCACTTGGCCAAAGCAGCTTTTCACGATGCTTCTAAATACTATTTTCATGTGATCCTTTTTTGCTCATTTAACCAACCAATTGTTCACTTCAATTCAGATCACTATTGAGCATCTGATACAGAGTAACACACATGTTGCTACTCTGCTTTTATGATGCAGCAGCTAATTACGTAGTCGATGCTTCTATTGGCGATCTAAGTATGCTCGTGTATTCCTCGAAAAACATTCACCTAGGACTATCTTCTCACTGAATTCCAGCTTGGCACAACTGATTTTGTAAATACCTGTTCAAGTTCGGTGAGTCTCTCGTTATCACGCACGTCGTCCGCAAAACGAACACCCGACTCCTTCTTCACATTCAGCGCTCCCTTTGCTGCGTTTGTGCTCGCCTTTCTTGAAGTTGAAGCGACCGCTGAAAGGTCCGATGGTTCCAACTGAAAAAGAAAAAATCTGACTGGGAACAACACTAAAAACTGTAGCGCAGGTATTTTTTGCAGAGAATTATGGAAGAATGAACTGTACAGCGGCCAGAATGGAGTGAAAACTGCGGAAATGAAATCAACTCCTAGCCAATCCCTTAAGACTTCATGAACATTGCTTCAAAGCAACAAATCCAAGAACTTTTGAAGTTCTTGGCAACGCTTAAAAAAGAGAGCGCAATCTGATTTTCTGCACCTCAAAACAAGAAATTTTTTGTGTTTGAAACGAAATTTTCGGAAAGCAGCATAAAATTCACTAACCAAACCGAAAAGAGGATCGTCCAACAATTCAGAAGAGAGTGTGAACTTCGACGCCTCTTCGAGTTTAATCCGCTTGGCGGGTGGACGTTGCACACTTCTTATGTCCTCGGTCGCACTTCTTTTTGTCTGAAACATTTCATCAACAAATAACTTAAAGCAAATTTAACGCTGCCAAAAAGTGGGCTCTTCTCACAACAGTAAATAACAATGATCAACTCACTCTGCTCAAAGAACAGAGTCCGACTTCCCGTCACCCCACCTCTGTGCTGTTGAAAAACTCTGGCACAGTCGTCCATTCACTGGCCATGAAGCTCACTTCTCTCACCTTCAAATGATGATTTACCCCGCAAGGTCAGTGAGTTGGCCAACAAATAGGCATTAAGAAAAAAGCTGCGAATTTTGGGACTACCATAGAAATATCACATGAAATTAAGCTAGGGAAGGGCACTTATGCACACACATTTATATATACACACGAATAAATGTGTGCATATAGACATGCATGTATGTACACTTATTGAAACCTGTACAGACATACAGGCCGCGCCCCCTCCTTCAAGCAAGGATCGTTGTAAGCTCTCACCTCAACCGATGTTTCCTTCAAAAAAGCTGGCAGGAAATTTCATGAGCCCCCTCCTGATAACATATGCCCCTGTGTCACGTACAGAGCACTTCAGTGACCGCAGCCGCTTAGGACTACATCATGAACTGATCGCTGTTCTCTTCTCATCGGTAAGAATGCAAAGGAATGGAGATAGGCCGGCAATACCCCCTCCTTCAAGCAAGGATCGTTGTAAGCTCTCACCTCAACCGATGTTTCCTTCAAAAAAGCTGGCAGGAAATTTCATGAGCCCCCTCCTGATAACATATGCCCCTGTGTCACGTACAGAGCACTTCAGTGACCGCAGCCGCTTAGGACTACATCATGAACTGATCGCTGTTCTCTTCTCATCGGTAAGAATGCAAAGGAATGGAGATAGGCCGGCAATTATGTCTTGAGAGAAGTGTGTGGTGTTATTGCAGAAGCGGAGGAACGTCAGAGAGAAGGCACAACGACGTAACAACACAACAATGTACGAAATGAGTTTATTCTAAGCAGAAAACAGAAGATGCTAACCTGGCTGACATCGGAAGACGTTGCAGGTCGAGTGATGCTCTCCACCTTTGCGATACCCTTTTTTGAGTCATTACTTCTCGTCTCTCCATCACTGTCGCTATCACTCAATTCTCCAAGTAAGTTCGACACATCGTCCCATTCGGCGACCGTATTTGAAGTTGACGACTCAGCCATCTCAACTCATCCAACCGTACCAAATTTACCTTCCATCGTCGACACCCATAGTTAAAACAACTGAAATGCGGCAACAACTCTCTTTTAAACCTGAGTGATTGCGGGACTGTTACGGAATTGCTACTGTGAAATAAAATGGCTATGAAATCGGATCGGAGCCGTGTAAATGTCATCACAATTAATACACTTTTTGTACAGGGTATCCCACCTAATACCCAACGCATTAGCACTTCTCCTATCGAGATTCACAACCAAAGTTATATTGCTTCGAAAACAGAAATCATAATCCAACTTTTCATATGATGTTCTTTTGAATAGACCGAAATTGGCAGAAAAAACGACTTG
Source organism: Baylisascaris schroederi (assembly GCA_006503575.1). NCBI lineage: Eukaryota > Metazoa > Nematoda > Chromadorea > Rhabditida > Ascarididae > Baylisascaris > Baylisascaris schroederi. Next base: position 3,209,265 of record QEWY01001293.1, read on the forward strand.
AAAGGGATTTTCTAAGTGTGCGTACCGGCGAATAGCCGCGTTGCGCAGCAATTCCTGCGCATGAACTACTGGTTCTCCCAGTTGATGAGCCTTACATTCTCCACAGTGAGCGTATATTCGCAAAAACGAGAGCAGATGCATAGATTCGATGGAAACTTGCGTGGGTAGAATTATTCAGGGAAGTCATCCCTAACTTACATTTGGGTAATGCTAACCAGCTTCGCACAAAGAATTTCAAGAAAAATGCGCAAAATGTTAGATAAAGATAAAAAAGTGTGAGGACGATGAGAAAACTAAATAGCTTGGGAGGGGTTGAAAGGTAGAAATGGTGTAGAAAAAAAAAGAGGAAAAAATAGAAACAAACGCGAGAGATGTTAGAAAGCAGCAAGATAAGGTTGGAAGAAATGGTCGAAGTGAGCAAAACGTTGGAGAGAACTGAAACAAACTTAGGAAAGAGTGGAACAAACTAGGGGAAAATAAAGGGAGATTTAAAGAGTTGGGAATGGTACCGACAACCTCGGAATACGGAAACAATATCGCATAGCGTCAATAAAAGAGTGGAAGAAGCCGTCTGCACTCTTTTCTCTATAGCCTCCTGTCTGCGCTCCCCCATTTTCGCAGCTTCCTTCACCTTGGCCGGCCCACCCGCATCGCACTCTCCTTTTCACACCGTACAGAATTTTTCGAGATGGCAAACGCTCTTCTCTGGCTACACTCCCGATTTACACGTAATCTCCATATACTTGTGCATATATATGTATATAATTGTATTGTACATGTAGTTCCATGCTTTCTTTATTGTGTGAATAAAGATTATTATTATACAGAGAGGGGGAAATAAGTACAGTAAAAAGGCGACCAACTGTGTGACGTTGGGAAACTGTGAAACAATTGTTTTCCACCGACGATTTATGCTTATTTCACTTTATCTTTCAACAATTTTACGTTGTTGATTCCAGGTCACTCAAGGCTATAAAAGCAACCGAAAGTCGTCGAAAGTAACCGAGCACCTGACGTTGTTATAACAGTGACCACTGGTCAAGCCGTCGCAACGAATGCGGCAGTCGCTATAGCACAAAATCTGCCTCCTAACAGTGCATATAGTACTTCCGTTGACTATCCCATCCGTCCCTTGGCACGTTAGAATCGTTTCAGACATTCAGAAAGAGGGATGGGTGCACTTCAACAGACAGCCATCGATGTGAGCTGCACCACTATTTAAACTGCATTGGGGCGTGCTAATATCTGCTAGTACAATTCTCGAACGAAATATTTGTTCGAGTCAATTTTAAAATCCTCAACTGCAATGAAATTGATTGTGGATTTCATGTCCATAACTACCTATCCAGATCGGTCTATACTTGTCTTTTGGATGCAACGATTTCAGTATTCCTCGACACGGATGCAACGATTGTCTGAACCAGCTTGCGCGCTGTTGATGAGCAGCTTTTGTGCTACAGCAGCTGGCAATTGTAGTGTCTCAATTGTTGCATTCGCAGCGACAACCTCACCAACGACTGCCATTTTGACAACTTCAAAAGTGAAAGCTAATACTAGTTTCAATTCGGTCGGAGTTCTGGTTTTTCAAATCGATCTCTCGAGGAATATAGGTTCAAGATCGGTCTATACTTGTCTTTTGGATGCAACGATTTCAGTATTCCTCGACACGGATGCAACGATTGTCTGAATCAGCTTGCGCGCTGTTGATGAGCAGCTTTTGTGCTACAGCAGCTGGCAATTGTAGTGTCTCAATTGTTGCATTCGCAGCGACAACCTCACCAACGACTGCCATTTTGACAACTTCAAAAGTGAAAGCTAATACTAGTTTCAATTCGGTCGGAGTTCTGGTTTTTCAAATCGATCTCTCGAGGAATATAGGTTCCGGCAATTGTCTTTTACTCGATCTGTTTGTTAGGGTGTAGCTATTACAAAGCGTCCAAATTTCCACTGTCCGTCCAGCACCAACAAAGGAAAGAAGTGCTAATAATAAGGGTGCTTTATGTCCACTCAAATCCGCCTAGAAATATCGTCTTTATTAATTCGTTTACCTTGTTTAATGCTTAATGATTACGTTGTCTAATGTTATTCGATTTAATGCTCAACGATCGTCGTTCCAAAAGGGGATTGTTTAATTGATGCACATTTCGAAACAACTATCCTGCTACCGCAATACTCCCGTAATGAAGCATCATCGTTCGACCGGTCAAGCTCGGCCCACTTCTACCTTAGGATTTCGCGTGCTGCATATGAGGACCAAGGTTTTCAAAAATTTCCCCTCGTTAACTATGCAACGTGATGATCGCACCCAAAATTTAACGATTACGATACAACAATGAAAACTTGTCGTTTTCTTCACAACACCAAATTTGAGTGCGAAGATCGAACATCAAAGACTGCTCGGACCACTGAAATCGTCAGCTAGCTGCATCCTGGATGCGAGAGAAATGACCCAGCTTGTGATTCCCTAAAATATACTTCCCCCCGCGACCAATAAAGCGAACATTAACGTCCCACTTTCTAATTCCGAATGTAGCACAATTTGAATACCTACAATCTAAGTGGTTTGGTATCTCAAAGATTGCTCCCTTGGAGATCGTGTTTCTTTTCACCTGCAAGTTTTCAGTGCATATTCAAATCACTGCTTTGGTATGAAAAGACGAGGTGCAATTGGAAAAGCGCTACATGCGTATTTTATTAAGGCATATAAATACATAAAGTGCAGCATACTATGTTACATATCATTAAGCCGACCTGCTAAACCTTTACGGAAAACTGCAAGGCGTGCCAGAATACCCAATTTTCTCAAGATTATGAAGTTAATTGTTTTAATTTAGGCATACAAAGGAAAAGGGTTACGATAACACGACCTCTCGACAGTCGAAACAATATTCTCTTCCCTCACACTAACTTCATATAAAAGTCTTGAATTTCTAATACGAGTTTATTCGATACACGAAGCAAGATATCCAAGGGTTTACTAGTCTCTAACGACGCACGCGAGACGACTCAATAACTGCCCTCAACCGTCTCTCCTTCTCCATGCCTACTCTCACATCAAACTTAATCCACCAACGATATCGCGATGAAAATGGTTGAAACCCATGCCCTATAAGGAGGGAAACCTGCAACGAAACAAAATGTTTATTCGAAACAAAAACAACTTCAAGCAAAAATAGAGAATTAGTCTTACACTAAATTTCGACTGTGAAACGAACAGGGAAAGCCGCTTCTGTCTTCCTCATCGCATCATGATATATACAATACCCGCTCAATACGGAACTGTTCCAGCCTCGCGAAAAAACGCAAGAATGCAACGGGATGTTCGAGGTAAGACGGCACTTCATTGTCATAATTCCGTATGCATTCCCTCCCTCTACCTACCTCATCGTCGTTCATTGCCCACTCCCTTCCCGTCTTGTTCGTATCGCTGTTATTTCGAATGGCCTTCGTGTTACGATCACAGTGATGTGTTATGAACTGATTAGAAATTTTAAGAGATAATGAAGAAAACATATAAGCAAGTGCTAACACAACGAGATCTTAACAAGTGAACAAATCGATCACAGACAACTAGAACACGACGCCTTCTCAATAAAACATCCTCGGCTGTTGTGGACACCGTTTTACGTTCGTCCACTGGAAATTGATCTCTGAAAAACTTTGAGTAGGTATATTACTAAGAGAAGGTAAACAAATGAAGCTGTAACGAGTGGAATAGAAGAAAATCAAAAATATGGCTATTGAACGGTTAGGAGTTTTCCTCCTGAATGCCGCATCTGAATGCTTCTTGTAGAACAGCATCGATTTTCATGTAGTGAGGTCACTCTATCGCAATAAACTACCATTCGAAAACGTCTGCTTGTCTTTTATGGACAACTATTTGCAGACGAATATTCCTCAGACGGATATTCGTATGCATTGTTCGTCATTGGCACTGAACTGAGATTCGTCGAAAGATACGAGGGCAAAAGTTTCACGTTCAAAGCGGTTTTCAAATGACTAACACGAAGTTAGCAATAGACTGCCTCGCCCTCGCTCTCTGTGCTCGTTTCGCACACTACTGACGGAATCGACAATGGATTCTGCAACAAAGCAAAAGTATTTTCTGTTAAAAGTCATACTTAAATTCAGGTACATCGACAATCAAACGGTGAAAAGAATATACAAAACAAGCAATCCGAAGGAAATACAGACAACTATGAAGTTTATTACCGTCTAGCAGGGAATTATTGGAGGTATGCATATCTTCCTGCTTTCTAAAGCAGTTCAAACTGTACTTGATGTTACCAAAAGGTATGAAAAGATGTAGTTTCTTTTGGCAGTAGAATGTATTCTTACCTGATGGAGGCATGAGGGGCAATCGATCAAGGCGAAGAGTACAGACACCTCTAAGCTAGCATTCCTATAACAACATACGACTTGTTCCTCTTTCTAGGGGAACTGTTGCGTTAACAATAAAGGGAAGTAGTGAGTGTATTCAAAGCCTATTTACGGAATAAACAATTCTCGTCGCTCTACCACAATGAAAAAGGCACTGGAATAAGCACTCGAAGAGCACTTAAATATTCTGCAATAAAGCATATTATTCATATAAACAGCAAGCGAACATACACTGGCAGTCCTGCGATGGGTTTTGATAGTGTTCTTTACGGCACGCACTTGTCGCTCCTTATCCGAGAGACCATCCGAATGAATGGCCGCCATTTCGAGGCTTCGTTCCAAAGAAGATTCCATTGTCGACGAGGATGTTATCAATAACCGATTTGATCTAAAACATTTCACTTCGATTAATGGCACGTATGCATGTGAAGAGAGGAGATGAGAGGAGGAGAACAGGGAGAGGGGAGGGAAGAAAGAAGTGAGATGAATTAAAATATTGCACAGATTCCATAAAAATGTCGGCACTGAAATTCACACGAATTATGGCTCAGCGTAGCCTTTAATGTCGAATTAATTTCATAACACGTGATAATTGAACAAGCTCATAGTCTCGATGTCACTTTATGTTGTTTGCCAATGAGATTTGAACGCACAAAAAGCAGGACCCTTCGAAATTCACAATATTTTCTGCTCCATTTCACCATTCCACCTTAATCCCTTGTTTTCCCATTCCCTCCTCTGCATGAATATTCGTGGCTTTTTTATGATTCTCTAAGCTGAAACATGATTAACTGTTCTTTAAGCTTGCTGATTTAAGTGCTTCTCGATTACTATATAGCATCGGGTGTGTCAGCAATAAGGAAACAATAAATCACAAAACGATAGCAGCAAATATGTTCACCTATAATTAAATTCATTTTTTTTCGCGTACCACATCACTCATTACTCTTATATAAAAAGACGAAAAGGACGAAAAAAGAGCACTATGAGATATGTTTTACAAAGTCTCGTGTTGCTAAAGCTATTCGATGAGTTTACGTACTGTCTCCTATGGAATATAGACTAATAAAACTTTCCTCACCTTTCACTATCCTCGCCACTCGTCTGTACATTCTTGAATCGTCGAAAAGCGAAATTTGCTCTTGGTGAATCGAGAGATGAATCAAGTATATTTCTAAAAAAAGAATTACTTCGATACCCCTGTTACTGAAATTCCTAGGCTAAACAGGAGTATCCCTAGCTAGGCGATTACTGATATTTATTTGAAGGCCGATGTCTGCCGCTGACGACATGCTTGCCGACAACACATAAAACTTCGAAAGCGGTCAAATAGATCTGCCGTGCTCATTTATAAACGACTCACTTATCGCCAGTACAGATCGTTAATACTCTTTCATATGTCATGCATTATGTTGATTGCATATATTTTCTACAACTGTAAAAAGCTCCCACTCAAAGAAGAGTTTTCAGGCATTCTAAGTTTCGCTTACAAGCTATAAACAATCAGCATTGAGTACAGTTCTGAATCCAAAATCGGCTAAGACCGACAGCATCGATAGTTGGGACAACAGAAGCAAATCTAGATAGCCCTCCGCTCCCAGCTTGAAATTGAGAGAAAAATTCAGTGCCAAACGTACCCATTGTCGTGATCTTTCTCTTCTGAGCTTTCCTCACCAGAAGCATCCGATGCAGCTTTCATTGGATTGTTCTGATCATGGAGTGAATCCCTTTGACGTGTCCCCTCAGTCTCTGGCTGAGGATACGCCGGCTGTGTTTTAACCATTAACGAAGGTTCATGCCGCAGCGCTTCCTGATAGCTTGGCGACTGGCGAAGCTGAAACTGGGCGAAACCCGTTAACAAACACTCATGAATACCTTTACAAGCAGCAACATTGCTACTCCAAAGTCACATTCCAGCTTTGGAATTATCACTCTCCATCAGTTTTCTTCAAGGAGACCTCGTTAACCACCAATTTCACCAAGAGACAATATTTCTTCACTGGAAATCCCACCTCCCCCCTCCCCCTCCCCACGGATGTTACTCCATCCAAACTTTGGTTTTCGAAGTTCGTTTTAAACAGTGCACAGCAGAAAACAACCGACTTTATATCATTTGAAATTAACCACCAAATGAGTAAAAAGTGGGCCGAATAAAGTGATCAACACGCATAGAGAAGCCCTCGAAGAAATTAATGCACTTACGCAGCATTTACTTCCTGCAAATCAGGAAACACCTTAAATTACAAAATACATACCGACGGTGTATTGAGCTCCAACGTAGAAGATAAGACAGCATCTGGATTAAGGTTGGTCCTGAAATGCGGATTCATTAGTGCAGCATCCGGAACTGTGGCAACAAATGAATAAATTCCGGCATAAAAACGAAGACAATAAAAATATCACAATAATACAGTTTGCTGTTACTCTGATGCAGCTCAACTCGGTTACGAGAGAAGCGTAGGCCCCAAATGACAGCAAATATAACTGAAAGAAAACCTCTGATTGCGGTTCGCACAATCAAAGTCGAAATCGCAATATCGCGGTGTAAATTCCGGAAAGAGGTTATTTGATGTATCGGGCTCAACCGCCGAATGCCGCGAGCGAGGGAACGACGAGCGTTTATCCTTGCTACGAACTGAAATAGCATTCCTCCGGAAACATAATAAGCTCGGCTGCACACTTGCAGAGAAATCCCATCATTTGTCTTAGCATTTGTTGAAGATGTTTTATATTTAGTGATAAGGAGCGCTTCACATGCAGTGCCATCCAACAGTACAGCGTAACAATTTAGCTGCTTGAATGCATCAAAAAATATCACATGAGAGCAAATATACACTCATGCCAATGCACACTGTCAACTGCATAAATGCTAAGGAACGAACCAGGTGTAGCTCTCTGAGGCGAATCACGGTGGAATCCAACCGAACTCTTGCGATTCTTCCTTCGTTGTGTAGCAGCCAATCGACCGTCAGACCAACGACCTTCTGCGTTTCGATAGAGATTCGCTGGACACACCTCAAACACAGGAACACTGGCAGAGATAGGAAGAATAAACATAAAGACCACAAAGATTACTCAACAAAAACACGGAATTCTAAGAATATGGCAACAAAACTCAAAGCATTTAAAAGTTACTAACCTATCACCTCCAACTCTCTACTTGCCTCTTCCCGCTGACAACTTATTACCTCTCTTTCTTTATCCCTGCTGTCTTTCCATTAGCATAATCGAAGGGATAGCTAACCGGTTGTCCACAGCAGCTGCATTCGTACTGCACACCAGTTGCTGATGCGCATGGGGCAAGGTCGATGTCACAAAGATTATGAAATCCGGAATCGTTGGAAATTTCCGAAAAAGCCGAATTACGTGCCGGTGAGCCACGATGCATATCTGCTGCGCAGTTGTATGAACCGGTGGAGTAGCGTGCAGAAGAATCCCGCGAGAAGTTGCGCTCTTAAATCAGCAGTGCAATTATACCTAATGAAGGTTGACAATGCAGTACATTTTCTGGTTTAGACAGCAACAAGAAATAAAATAAAAGACGTAAGTTATATCCTCAGTTATGCAACATCACATCTTCAAAACAACGGATCGGGAAGAGAAGCGATATTCGCATGCGACAAATCTCAACTTTGTTGCTAATTCTTGTCACGATAACAACACAATTTATGTCAATCAGTGCCTTTTCTCATTCAACATACTTCATTTCTGCCAGTCAACTGAACGTAAACATTACAGCAGTATTGTGCAAAAAACCCTAAAATCCTGAAATGTTCGGTCATAGACCATCACTACTTTTTTGAGATGTTATATTCTCTCCCTGTTCTTGTTCGAAATCGTGAACGTGGAAAATAACATCAGACAGTGGGAAGATTAAGCTTGACGTTACCTCAAGCGACATTAAAGTGCACAGCCACTCTGAGAGCTTCCAATACAGGATATTATCATTGATTTTAGAAATTCGAGATAGAACTCAGAGTGACTCTTGAACGAAGGGGATCGCCGAAAAGCAGGGCATCTTGGACTCCCTAGTTGCAATGTGATCCTCAGCACCGTTCAAAAATGTATTTTTCATAGGAACTCCAGCGAACGGGACATGATATCACCTTCAGGAAGCTCTTAACGGTATGCTTTGCCCACTAATGAAAACACACTACAGTTTCCCCTAACACACTCAACATACCGATCACTGACCATCGCTTCTCAAAACCCCTCGTATAAGTAAATACAAAGACAGCGGCATCCATTCAACAAAGCTTCATGGAATCACGAACAACAATGTTAGTACATAATTGCTTAACTAGCGAACCTGAGCTTGAGGTGGCCAGATGAGCTGGAGAGGCTCTGCTCGAACGACGGTTTTGACCCGAGGAGCTGCGTGCTGAGCTTTGCCGACTGAACGTATTCGCCACTGATTGCGAGGATGGGAAGCCACTTGAGCTGCAACTCAACAAAACCATTTCCATACAAAAAACGACATAAACTTTTCAACAGGATTTCATAACATCCTCAATCAAGTAACATGTGCCCAATGCTACCCCTTCTATTCAGATGTTTCGAAATTGTTTCCACGCTACCATCCACCTATTACGTCACGATCCAGGCCAATGGACTAATTCTTGTTTAAATCTCTAATTCCCAATTTTCGACGCGGTCTACCAACCAGTCGGCTCCTTAATGCTATTCACTTCACATTCACATGTGAAGGCGACCCGTAATCAAATAGTAGGTTATCATTCATTTCGTGGGAGCGAACCTGATATGTGGATAGATTCGACAAAACTTTCCACAGATTCACCGCCAGTTAAGGTCTGTCTTCAAAAGGAAAAAGATCCTGGGCAGATGGAGCGCTGTTTTCTTAATAAGCCAGCATTGAAGAGGTGGCCTCCACCTACTTTTAGTTGAAAAGGATGAGGAGGTGACAGGGGAAGAGTAGTGAGGATGAGAAAGAACGATAAGCAACAAGTGACCCTATTTCGGAAACAACAGCGTTTCGCTTCTATTAATGCTGCAAACATACTCAGTACATCGCATTCGAGCTGAAGAGTTCGGAACGACTTAAATTTCCCTGCAGGAATAAAATGTAAGAGTCAAATTTATCTCCCTTCCCTATCGCTCAGAAAGCAACATTAAAAGTCAGCTCATTTGTAGAAGGGTGCCTCATATGTGTAACAACTCGCTCAAAAACCACAAGATCTAATTTTCAGTTATATTAGAAATAATCAGCACGGTACAGCGATCCTCTTGAAAAGCCAAAAATTCACTGTTACAAAGAACTTTTAATCTGCGAGACGTTATTATCAACAGTGATTCATTTACATCGCATCAACAGATCGAAATGCGCAGACTTTTGGCTGAGAACCACGCTCGGGCAATAAACCAGAAATATGTGGATATCCGAGTTGATCACATTTGGTTATACAAAGAAGCGGAATGGAAAGGAGATTGCGAAAGAAGATAAATGATTACCCGATGCTAGTTGCCGAACATCTGGCAGGCGAGTTTCTGTAAACCGCATCGCTACGACAATCGTCTTCAGACGAAGACATATCCTCTGGTTCTTGATAGCACAATGTGGCACGATTCGTCACAAATGGATACACACTGCAGCAATCAAATGACGCTTAGATTCTCTAAATAACTCATACGCACTGCAACGAGCCCCTAAAGTGTCACGAAAAACCGTGACTTGATGACGTGGCCATGACGTGAAGGAAAACAGCTGTGAACTTCAGGATAAAGATGAAGAAAAATGAGATTTATAGGTTGTTAATAAAGAAGAAGGGACAAGCGTGAATATATGTCGGAATTTGCTCGCCGTTTCAACAGAAAATTTTTGCCAATTCTAGCAGTTATCATAGCAAACGCGACTTTCACCAATATAAAATGATCTCATCATTTCCGTGTGTATGCATAAACTTAGCTGAACAATCAAACGCCACAAGAGTATGCTTATATAGAAGTAGAAGACAAACTTTTGTTTTCCTCCACTTATGCATCCACTGATGAGCTCAGGTGTTGCACGTACTGCCATACTTTTCTGTATTTTGGTGCCACCAGCCAGTACCTTCACCGATCCGGCATTTGAGGCAGCTCTCATTCGCACCACACTCAGACGCTCACGCTCATGCAGTTGTCGTTCCCGCTCTAAGAGATCCTGCAAAGCATAAACAGTCAACTTCAACAGAATCAACACATTCATCCATCACTCGTTGGTTGCTCACTCCGACTTTCTGCCACTGCAATTTGCAGAATCCAAACTAAACTATCAAAGATTTTGTGGTTACCGCTAGGTGTTGAAATTCTTTTTCTATTCTATTGTGTCATTTATTGTCAACAAGGTTTACGGCTTGTGCTCACTGAAGCAAATCTTACTGCGATCACAAAACAGGCTCCTTTAGCAAAGTAAAGTCGAAGTAAGTGCTGAAAAACTTTTTTGAGCGTAAAAGTGAGCCGAAAAAAGTAACTACTGGCCGACTTTGTTGTAAAACGCAAACGCTTAAGCATTGAATACTTATATACTAATAAATCAAGAAACGTTTCCTCAATTGGACAGAAGAAAGCGTTTTTGATGACTGAAACAAGAAGGAACGAGCAACATACCTGCTCACGCTCCGCTAGCTCATTAAGACAGAATGTCAACTTGGAATACATCTTGCTTGCACGCCGCATCTTGTCCTCATACATTTCACGGATGTCCTGTGCATGCTTTAGCTCCTCCCGACGCTTTCGCAACAACTCACGCTCTGAAAGTGGGGTGGCCACAATAACCGAGCACTTACATCAATCACCACAACAAATCAACGACCGCTTTTATCTTTACCCAAATTCTTCATCTAGTTCATTTCTTAACGCAGTCACATTGAACACTTTTCAAATACGCAGTATAGGCGTGGTAGAGAACGGCTACAAATGCCACTTTGATATTTGCTGATTATCACATCTTATCATAATATTTATTCAGCATGTGAAAACCTTCGAAATACTCTTCTACTTCCCTTATGAGTATCGACTAAATGGATATGACTTATGCGATGCGAAAACATTCAAAAGTCTCTTCATTTTCTCCTCGATTTTATGCACACAAATCACAACCTCTTGGATTTTTCATCTGCCCCATTCCGTCGATAAACATGCCATTTCCCAGCAGACAAGCCGTTTAACTGGTCCCAAGCCTTCACGAGTAATAATGCGACAACAACGAAGACATCCAATATTGTGTGCGCCAAAATAAGCTACCAACAAACGAACGACAATGGACATGTGATGATAGTCCGAAGAACGATTACAACCAACCATTAAGAGCCTCCTTCTGTTGTTGTCCAATCGGCTTCTCTTGGCGTATTCCTTTCATGTACTCGATAACATACGCCTTCCAGGATGCCTTCTTTTGTGTCCACTCGGCTTCACTCATATCCGCTATCTCCGACTATAAACAGCTTTAGAAAGGTTAACTTTGAATTTTATGCACTTTAAACATCGAACAATCAAACCGATTAACAATTCTGGCAGATGACTTTAACTTTCAAACTTTCTGGCAAGTGTTCAAGAACGAATCGGTTCTTCAAAGCATTCTGCTACAAAAAACCTAGATCTTCTAGCAAGTATCATCTTAAAAATCGGATCTTTTCAGCAATCCTATGTAAGTAAGTAAATCTTTGAAGCATTTCAAACGTAATACCACCTCCGTCCACCATTAACTACAAAACAATATGAGGCGAACCAAAAATCTATACTCATCCGCGCTGCAAATCAATCCCATTTTCTATAAGCACATGCAATAGAGGACGAAGTTTAACGGATTATTGAGCGCTGAAAAGTGAACAGGAAAACTGCAAAGGTAGAGGGACGATAGTGTGAGCTGACTGGCCATTAACGAGTACGAAAATAAGAAAGGAAAGCAGGGGATAGGGGGAAGTTGGGGGAAGGGAGGGTGGGAAATGAGACAAGAAGACGATTTGTACAAAGGCATGATGAGATGGGAATGTGCAAGTTCCCCGTAGACACGTACAACACTGCTTTCTGGATTGACAGTGATATCTAAACACAATCGTTTAAATGAATGTCATATCTAGCAGAGGAAAACTGAGGGAAACGAAGAGAGTAGAACAAACCTTGAAAACGGCAATATGAGTGAGAATGTGGAGGAATGAGGGACGATTTCTTGGTTTGATACTCCAACACTGCCTCAGCAATAATTTCATACCTTCAGGCGCTGTGTCAGGGATTGGCAAGGTAAGGTTGCTGAAACATAAGCATTCACTAAATGAAGAAACACTTAGAGCCATTAAACTGATTCAGTACGAACATGGAAGACGAGTGCAATAATTACTATAGCCATAGAAAAAGTGCTCTTCATTGTCATAGAAACAGAAAACAGCGGTGCACTTCATGTAACGCTGCAAACTTCAAAAGCTTTGGGCAAACAAACAAGGTCGAAACAGCCAGCTATATTTAATGCACCTGGCAAAGAGTGTTACCTTGAACCGACGCCCCATATGATCGCCATTGAGTCGACATCTTTGTAGGGAACCTCTTGAGTGAGCAACTCCCATAACACAACTCCGAAACTCCATATATCTACCTGCAGAAGCGTTATCCCTAACTTCAAAACACATGAGTGACTACAGTAATGTGTCCGATAACGTTGTATGTTTTGGAAGGAGATCATAATAGTTCACCTTTGGGATGTGTAGAAGGCTGAAGAGGAACTTCTTAATCTACTCACTGCAAATGAATGCGGTAAGCCGTGAGGCTACAAAATTTTCGACAAAGTCAGGCAATTACTTTTAATTTTCACAAGAAGAAGGGTCATCGATTGGGCCCGCTCTGGTAGGCTCTCTGTCTGATATCAATACAGGGGGACATTGTTGGAAACGTTGAAGAGAAAGAGATGAAAAGTTTATAAAATGAAACCTTTTCAGAGCTGGGTTCCTTTTTGATGATTTCCGGGGCCATCCAAGCAGGCGTTCCACAAAACGACATCACTGTACTTTTCTGCTTATCCCACTGATGTGATGTTCCGAAATCACAAATCTTTAGGATATCGTTGTCATCCACGAGGATACTAAAACCGCAACATACCATATGAAATGAAAAAATAATCGATCCACTCCTCTACCCCACCCCCCCCCCCCCCCCCCCCCCCCCCCCCCTCCAGATTGAAATTCAGTCAGCATATGAAGGCTAAAAACTGTGTGCAGCAAGATTCGCGATAGCCTGTTGTTACGCATCCACTAACTAACCAATACTGTTCAACTTACCGCTCGATGCTTCCAGACGATGTATTCTATAACGACCAATCTACCTTTGTTGGAAACAACCATGCAACAGTTAGATGTGAGCTCAGTGAATACAGTCAACTTAGCATAAGGGATCTGTTTGTTTACAGTGAAACTCCCTCGACAACGCTCAATGACTTTCGCCAAAATGTTTACAGTTATCTTGCAGCCATCAAATGAACGAATCACTTTTAAACCAAATCCTTCAACGCCAAGACGGCATTAAAACGGTTTCTAGAAGAGATGACCTAATGGACAGATCAGTAAGTTTACCTTACAGTTCAACAAGAGAAATTTAGTGCTTGGTTGAGCAGCACTCTCTGTCATTGATACCTACGAACTTTCCTTCCAGTGCCCACTTCACTTAGAACGACAACTCAGAGCGCCTCACGCTCATCCCAGCCGCAGCAGTTGAAACTGATGTGAAGAAAGAACAGAAGCCGCATTGCGTGTGTATCCACCAAGCAGCTCAGTTATTCATAAACTAATCTAAGGAAAATGCGACAAAGAAATAAACCAAAATATTGAAGTGCAACTCTGTGATACATCATAAGGTGAGGTCAGATTTACCGCGACCATTAAAGGGCACTGTCAAGTGGTGCACTGAATTGGAGTGATGACGGAAAAAACACAACAAAGACTCACTTGGGTGATTTCAGGTCGCGATGGATGATGCGCTTCTGATGCAGGTAATTCATGCCATCAGCTATCTGCCTTGCCCATTCGGCAAATTGGTTCTTGGAAACCTGTCGTCCACTTTTGATCACTTCATAGAGCTGTCCCTGTCCACAGTACTCCATTACAACGCAGTAGCAAGGCGCTTGTGTACAAACTCCCCTGAAATACTACACTCCATGAGATCGTTGGTGCACCTATTAAAATCCTCATATGCAAATTTTTCCACCTTTGTGGTGGAAGATGTATGATTATTGGTCAGAGAGGTTCCATCAAGTGGTAATTATTTCTTCCTTCAAGTCTAGACAGAAGAGGCCCACTTGCCTATAAAAATTTCAAAACAAATGACTTATTCCAGTAAAAAGCTTCATGTGTCAAATTCATGTGTGCAACTCCTACGCAACTGTTGCAAAAGCCCAATAGACAAACATACGAACGCATATATACAGATTAGCAACACCTTATAGTTCATACGGGCGAAGCTTTAATGCAACGCTTATTCGGAACAACAACCCAAAGTGGTCGGAGCAGCAGCACTTGAAGATAATGCGAAATCAACAGCACATACCACTTACTTGAAACATTTTTGTTGTAAATTGGCCTAAAGGCACTAGCAGCCCGTGGTTCTGCTGAAAAATAAAACGAATGGTTTCATAGACTCAGATTCGCGAACGGTGTTGAGGTCGTTAATGCAGGAATTGCAGAAGTCAATGATGACAACAGCACTAACGTCTTCAGCAGTGCTTACAAAGCAATAAAAATGCAAATATCATCATTGTAGTGTTCTGGTTACTACGATTAGTCCAATGCTTGAGAATGTGGCTATTTAAAGAATTTGCAGGCAATAACGCCAATACAAATTGGAGAGAGATGCGGAGAAAATGGTGTTAAACAAATAAGAGCTATGGCTACGAAGATGTCAAAATGATCACCGGGCTCAGGCATTCAGACAAGATGCCAACATATAGCGAGGAGATTGCAATTACTTTTCAACATCATGCAGTAAGCGATAGGTAAGAAATGTCACTACAAAGTTATTATCTCAGTTGAGACTAGCTCAGAATACAGTAAAAACCTAACTGGTATTCTCTATACCGTTGCAAAATGACTACTCCTACTAGAAACAGCACACGTCGTCAGATTCGACTTTAAACTGAGAGAAAACTCATAGCTTTTTAAAGATATGACAGTGGGCTTTAAGCTCAAGACGTTCAGCATCATACTTAACATCTTATATGTTCCTGTACTACAGTGGAAAAGGCACTATGACCTCACTTTACGTGTACCTGTGCGTGTTCGTGTCCGCAACATCCCTCTTTGCACCTTCTTCGAAACATCCTGACGGCATCCTCTACAAGTGCAATCCTGACCCGAAGGACTTGCTCACTTAAATTTCGTCTTAGTAGCTTATCAGTTGGTGGGCTCCGCAATCACTATTCTTACACCTAGCACTTA
The DNA here is from genome assembly GCA_006503575.1 of Baylisascaris schroederi. Lineage (NCBI taxonomy): Eukaryota > Metazoa > Nematoda > Chromadorea > Rhabditida > Ascarididae > Baylisascaris > Baylisascaris schroederi. The sequence continues at coordinate 3,225,056 of QEWY01001293.1, forward strand.
AGGATTCCGACTTGGGATGGTTTACAGGTTTACGTCATAGTAAACGTAGCTTCGCAGCGGGCTAACATTTTCTTTCGCACACAAAGTATTTCTCTCCGTATACCTATTATCGCGCATTCTTGTAGTGTGCATATCTAGAAGATGCCGTATCGGGGCGCCTTTCTGTGGGCACGTTTGTATTTGTATGTTCTAGTTAGAGCAATCAGTTTGTTAGATGCTATCCAATGAAGTACTTCAACAATTTTTAAGTTGACCCATCAACCCGTAGAGTTATTGATACGAGTGTAAAAAAATTTGCATTCATTTCACAGAAAACCCATTCGTATCAATCGAAACGGAAAACAACGATTCTCCTCTAACGCGTTCGTACGACGATCCTAAAACACGTACCGTACCCACTCTGGCACCCTTTCCCACCAATTTGCCCACAACGCCTTGTAAATCAAAATGGAAATAATGGCTCATCTTCACACCCTTATATCGTTCAAAGAAAACATCCACAAAATTTTTCTTACATAGAAGAAACGGGACTTATTTGTCCACAAAATGCTTTGTATGCAGTAGGAAAACTGCTGCATATACAACAATAAGGTGGGAAAAGTGGTCGAAAAAAAAACGAGTTTCGGGAATCTCCAATGGCATTTGCAGTAGTCGCTGTCACTCAGGCTCAAGGTAACGCAAACAAATATTAAGTACGCTTACGTACATGTGCATGAAAACATCTGCAAAACGACAGAAAGGCAGTCCTAAGATGTGGTCTGTCCAATCCTGCAGGCCTCGCATTTGAAAATCGCAATCTAGATGGCAAAATATCAAATCGCCTCAATTTAGGTCGATCCCTTGCAAAATATCCTATATACACACACTCTGCCACTATCTGCTTGTTTATTTACTTATCTGATTATCGCTGACATCAAAGGTCACTTACTGATTTGCGCATTTAATCGGCATCGTTTGCACAATATTTTAGTTTACATTCGCTATCTCAATATTTGTGAATGCAATAATCAACATCGTATTTGATTTTCCTCCGCATTACGGAAAGCATATGAAAGCATGCAATAGTAAATTGTATTGTTATTACGTTCCTCGAAATGGTGATTTCTGTTTTAGCACTACGCCTAATTTGGCACTTTTCAGCACGGACCGAAAAGAAGAATGAAGAATTCTAAACTTCTCAGCATTAAACAGTCATTTCCCCGTCTACGTCTGACTACCATGGGCTCTAGGGAGGAGAAAGCTTCTCCTGAATTTCAACGGAGTGAAGGAAGGGAGGACTAGACTTCCTCTCGGCTGCCAAACGTGATACCAACTTCGATCTCGCGATATGCGGTAAGAGAAGTATGAATGTATCATCACGTGAAACATAAATGAGCTCCGCATTAAGATCAAGGTGCTCAGAAGTTTTGAATTGCGGAAAGGTATCGATAAACCACCGAACTACGTTGATATAATCATAGAAAAAAAAAATAAAAATACAGTCTCAAAATTTCAAAACTTTTATCTACATGCAGAAGCGTTGTAAACATTTCTCATCAGTAGTCGTCGATTAATACTGGATACTCGTCACTTCAAATTGAAACCATTCAGTATTAGTGATATGCACAATGGAACAAGAGATCGAAATGTTGCAACTGGCAAACAACTTTAGTGGACTAATAATTAAGAAAGAAAGCGATTAGCTGACATGCACACATTTTAGTGGGATATTGCTGGCTGAATTCGATTCACCTGAGCAGGTAAGTTGCTTTCTACCTAAACATTTTTCACATCCTCTCGACGAGATTCACGAAATGAAACCTACTGAAATTTGATGACATTCTGATGATTGAGATGTTGCAAATGTTTAATGTTAGTTTCCTCCTTGTCCTTCACCTTCTTCACAGCAACCACTTTCCCATTGAGTTTGCCCATGAAGACAGCACCCTGAGAGCCTGAGCCGAGCCATTCCAGGTTAGTTATTGACTCGAATGGAATCTCCCATTCGTCGTCCGAGTAAGTTAGTGTCGACTTCGTCATGCCACTTGATCTAAAAATCACAAAACAATGCTATTCACTGACGTTTTCACGGGCGCAAATGGCTCTCACGTTTTCTTAATGAGGAACATGGGGGGAGGGGGGATATGTTCACGTGAGACAGCCGTCGTCTCCACCTCCCAATCTCTTCATCTTCAATAACTGGAGGAAGCAGTAGTAGTTAATAATTGCAGCAGAAGCGTTTTCCAAGGAAAACATGATCTCTGTATAGATTCCAGTGCCGAACCGCATCTCTACCACAATGACCCTGGATAAAAAAAACGGTCTGATCTAACGAAGTTTGACTTCAGATTCCCTCAGAAGTCACTGTAGAAAAAGAGAATAAACCAGTTATGTAACTGGTGGATCGTTCCTGAACTCAAGTAAAGTTTTTAAACGATTTTAAACATATGATTTTCTGTGTCAGCAGTTTCAATGAGGATACAGTTCAGTGAGTGGTCAGTTATGATAATGAAAGAATTCACTTAAACACCCTTTCCGATGACCTTCTTTATTCGGCTAAGCTGAAGTTCACGACCTTGTATCACCTTATGTACGAATATATTAACTTTGATAATTTACAAGGTGAATAAGGTCAATAATCCAGTTCATATAAACGTTCGACAATGCTGTCACTCAACCTCAGCATCAACCGTTTACCACCACGAACTGTACCTAGCACATCCGAAGAAAAAACTTTCTAAACAAAAGTGTTCCTCAAATTGTCTAGTCAAAAGTCAAGAGGATACCCGAAATCTACATGGGCAACATCCTGTTCCTAATGAACAAACTGATGAATAACATCTAGATCAAGCCGATTGCATCCAAGAATATTTCATCACTTTTTTCTTTTATTTTTTTCAGCTAATTTTCCAGTTTCAGAGTTTCAGCAATATTGTTTCTCACTTTAGTCCTTACCATAGACATTCTGCGTGTGTCATTCAAGATCAGACATTCTGCACGCGATATTTAAGCAAAAGAACTCTGACCTATACGGTTTCTTCGTCTTTCGAGGCCGTCCACGCAATCTGACACAAGCTTTAGCTACTCTGCGCGGTACCTCTGCAATTTAAACAGTTTGCGAGGAACCTACCCAATCGAAATCCCTAACCTAATGCACTTGACAAATAAATCCGTGTCATTATCTGTAAACTTTTCACGCTTCCGCTAAGCCTTTCATTTTTATAGCAAGAATTCTTCAATTAGACCACTCAATCTTTAGATTCTCTTATTTGAGCTCGAACCGTATTTTGTGGCCAATTTGTAAACCCTATCAAGTATACGCGAAATATTGAAGCTTCAGATGCATGCAATCCATTCGCACCATTAAATACAACTAAAAATTGGTGCCATTGGATATTTTCTGAAGAGATATGAACTACTCAGTGTGAATTCTGTGAACAGCTTATGCGGGCTCTGTATTCCTCGGCTCCTTTTCTGGTGAAGGACGTTTCCTTTGCACTAACTTTAAAATCTCAATAATTCGATGCAGACAGCGGGGGACCCATACTCATTTGTAGCCTTTTAGCAAATGGTAAACGATATCTTCTTCCTAAAAAAAGAGAAACAACACGCATCCATACTCTCTCTCTCTCTTTCTCTCTCTCAGATATAACCACTCTGCGCAGTTTTTTTTTTTCCACCTCCATATTGTATTCCCTTTCCTTTCCCTCTGAACAAAGACCTACTGAGATAAAAAGTTTTCTGAACGGCAAAAAAAGGAAAAAAACCAGGGCAAGATTGGAGTCAATTTAGACAGTATGCGTAGACGACATAATACGATGATCCAAACAAATACTGTCACAAATCAAAATCACTCTACCTTAAAAAAATATTCTTTCAGAGTATTATAAAACTGACATTTACCTAAATATATTGGAAACCGCTAAATGACTGGAAAGAATAAGCAACAACATAAACAAATTTCTTTCATCTAGGCAACGGATCGGCTCAGCTTCAAATTGCTTAGTAAGAAAAAATTCAATCAGTACAACACCATCGGAAGCCAATGAAGAATCAGTGGAAAAAGGTAAGTGAAGATGAGTGAATAATACGAAGAGGAAGGGTGCGGAATAAAGAACGAGCAGGAACAACTACAAGACCGTATAGGTGTTGGACACGGTGACCTATTGCTCTTGCGAAAACACCACGTTGAGTGGTATCCTGTAAAATGATAGATACTCCGATACTCACAAAGAATCGGTCGATCGACCAAAATAAGTCCACATTGGTTTGAAACAGGCGAACAGTCCCCTGTATAGACTGTCGATGGCCCGTATTTGCTCGGGCACAAAGTGCCGCACGTTGGCATTAAGGCGCGAGGGTGTGGCCGTCGGCGTCGAGGCTGCCGTATCTGGTGAAGCTGATCCTGTAAAAAACGAATTTTCATTGAACTGTTCAACTAGCAATCGCCTCAAAAGATTGAAGTCCATCGGGCTTGCTGCATTCCTGAAAAGTGCTCATTTCTGAACATCCTTAAAAAGGTCATAATTGTGGCTTCCTGAACGAAGGCAATTATTAACTGACGCTGAAGATCTGTAATATAGCTTTGATCTTGCTATTACGAAGCTGAAATATCTGTAAAAAAGTCTTTCCAGTTTAGTCGTCTCACGATCGAACAAGTAACATCTAGTAGAAAAGCGCATAACCCTGTATTCCCTCTGAAAATCTACGTGTCAAATCGATATCATAAAATGCAAACAGTGGCCAGATCTTTGTTCTCAGCAGCAATCAAAAGTCCTCTAAATCTTTGTTGATGATTTTTAAAATTTCCATTCACTGATATACGAAATAAGAAAAGATGTATAAACACAACAGGTAACAAGCAGCACTTCGTTCTGACTACACTCGCTTGGACATTTCATCAACATTTATATAAGAATAACATAAAAATGTTAGAATACAATTGCAGTTATGAAAGGTATGAATGATATCGGCAGGTTGAATGCATTCATCGACAGACATGCAACAGGGTTCATATAAGAAAAACATAAAACATCTGCGAAAGCACACCGTCGGTATTGCTGGCGGCGAACCGCGACGTGATCGGGGTCGTTGGTGCACTCTGCGTTTCCATCTCGTGATTCATAAACGATTGCGGCTCACCAATCACCTTCTGAATCTGCGATGAGGCCGTCATTGTTGTTCGATCTGTAACTATAGTTTACAGTAATCTCCTCTTATTTTACATGTTCATTTGATAATGCAAACCCGCCGTACCATCTCACCACCCGTTTCCTATAGTTGCTGATGGCAATTAATCAATCCCTCGTAAAGAATGTTTCACTATTAGCACAATGTAACACCATAGCTTCAAGAAACTGCAACATTGTGCTTGTATGTTTGTGAATCTATCACATTCGTTTTCGTCTGCTGATTATCAGTTCGGGCTGATAAAAGACTATTGCAAAGGTATGTACATTGTGGATGAGTCATGCATTATCAGTGATTGTCGGCAAGCAAACACCTCTACAGTCTCTGATGATGTCTTATCACAATAAATTCAATGCAACAATTTCGTTGCGTATAGTTTCACATGAGCGTTACATAAGGCAAATATTGCAAATAGTCAATATTTGTTTGCCTTTTGCGTCCTCATCTCCGATGGTTGCAGCTTTACGCTGAGGAAATGAAACAAATTATAAGATGCGATGTCTATATAGCCCAACAGTGAAGAAATATAATGTATCAATGATCTGGATAAACTCTCATCATATAAAACATGGACTATACGCGTTATTTCTTTTATGTAAATTAGAATAAATCATACGGAAAATTATCACATATCTGACTCCGCTGCTGAACACATTTTCAAATAGCGTCTCGGCGTTGGTCGAAAATTGATCAACAGCCTTTTTGGTTGAAAATTTAGGCGTTTGATAACTCTCCAAATCAATACCCTTGAAAGTGTGTAAGAGTGGTTTAACCGATTTTTTGCAATTTCAACTTCTGAGATAACTTGGCAGATCAGCCTGCTAGTAATTATTATGCGAACTATACCCAACTGCGAATGGATGCTAAGATTCATGATTTTTTGATTTTGTCGGCGATCGGTGTCATGAAAATGATGATCTTGCAAAGTTGGCTTGATTTTTGGTTTAATTTGGAAACTTCTTAGGTGCTGCTGGATTTCATAATCAAAGGTTTCGGCGCGGATATGTTAGAGTTTAATATGTTAGGACCAAATTTTAGCATGGCATGGAAATGCCACAATTAAAAAAGAAAGTGTCAAAGTTTTGTAAGAAACTGCCAAATTTTGGCAAGAAGAGGTCATATTTCACCAAGGAAATATCAAGTTATAGCAGAGAATTTCATGATTTAAAACAGAAATGCAAAATTTCGGCAAGGAGGTGCCAGAATTTAGTACGGAAACATGGAAATATCAAATTTTGGCATGAACGTGTTGCATATCAAAACAGAAATTTTAAAGTTTAGCGTAGAAATAACAAACTTTAGCATGAGAATGTCAAAATCTGGCATGGGAATATTAGATTTTAGTATGTATGCAGATATCAAAAATATTGTCCCTTTGAATCCGGTACCAGACGCCTCTTGGGAATGAGGTGTCAACAATAAAAAATCATGAATGTTTCGACAGAAACAATTTCGGCACTTCCATGTGAGAGATAATGCAGTTCAGAGAATCACTTTCGTTCAGTATTTTTTGCTCGAGGGCCCACACTGGCTGTGATGATCTGGACATTTTGGAATTCATTTGGTGAAATTCATAATTTATGCGGTTCCTTCGGTTGTCTGCGTTTTGGTCAGATGGCGCCAGTCATTTAACACCATCAAAAAAGATGACCCTAAATTCGATCCAGATCTTGGGACCTTCTCGTTGGTTCACAAAATTGCCAAAGTTTTGACTATACGACGAACAAGAAAACAAGAAAAAACTGTGAGATACCAATATGCTTTCTCACGAAAGTCGATATATTTCTATCCATACAATAATTTTCATATCTTATTAGGTTTTCATAATTTATGAGATAGGAAGACCATGTGAAGGAAAATCACCTGAATTGGATCGAAAACCGCCCTCGGACGAAGTGGACGACGTGTGCGCACTCGAGAAGTTACCCTTCCTTAGTGATATTCCAGCTGGCGCCCGTGACCGATCTCTTACAGCCAACGGCCCTCCAACGCTTTTTGCAACTTTCGAGAGTGTGCTGCAAAACTCAATATTTGCGTAAGGTCTACCGTTGATGTATTAAAGGCGAAGCAAACCCGTAATCGGCCAGAAATGTTCCGAAAAGAAAGGAAAGTAAGAAAGCAACCTGGAAAACAGAGTGGAAAAACTGAATTGCATTGTAATGCACTCAAAAGCTCAAAGTAAAGCACCAAAATGTTGCAGTACTGCATCAACCGCGTTGCATTACTTTCAACAGCGTTTAACACGAAGATCGAATCATGCGCCCAAAAGAACAAGCAAAAAATCAGCAGGGAAAATGCATTAACACAGCATTTCTAATCCGATATACCTTTTAACTTACCGTTTATTATTATTGCATCCAACAAAATCATCATTCTCTAATACGGTTGGACAATTAGAAATTTAAAGAAGCGGGTCCTTCCTTCTCAACTCACAGGAACACGAGGAGACTGTGTCAGATACTGTGTTGGAAAAAATATCAAAATGACGCATTGGTGTTAGTGGAGGAAAAGCAATTTACTGGGAAAGAGGATAACTCGATATAGTGGATGTAATCGGAAAACAGAAACGAAAACGGGACTGACTGGAATAGGACGACTCAATGTCGATATTTTACAAAGACATTCGCCCATATGCAGTCAAACCAAATAGTTGGGTTTTATAGAGTTAGAAAGAGAACGCTGAAGATCAGAAAAAATCAGGTCGTAAAAGAATTGCTTAACTGAATCATTTCAACAGGAAAACACTCGCAGAAATGGAAACTTGCGAATATGGTCGTCATAGACAAAGATAACGAAAATGCGAAAAATGCTTCAATACATGCATGTATCGCAATTGCCTAGCGGGGAAACTGTCATTGCGCACAACTTGATACTGCAGTGGAGCCGAAAATGTCACGTCTTCATCAAGCTTTTCGCATAAACCTTCCAAAACGGACCTATTAAATCGGAATCTTGGAAGAAAAGAATCTCGCAAAGGTATCAAGGCTGATAAAAGTAGACTCAGAACACCGTCAGGCCACATGCGCTCCCTCAGCTAATGCAAAAAACGTCCCGAATGGAGGGAAACATCTCCGTTTTAGTAAGTTATTCGACGAAGCACAACATGAAAACCTCTATATACCACACATTGCCTCAAGGAAAAACCATCGCTGTCAGAGTCCGACAAGGTGCCTCCATCCGTTTGTAGGCTTTCTATCTTTTTCGATGAAGAAAAAGTGCTGTTGACTGGGAGAGCAATCGCGTACGCAGACGGTATGCAGCATATTTGCGTTTGCAAGAATTGGAAGCAACAAGAAGCAACGTTTGATCAGCATTAGAGAAGCACCAATAAGCAGAAACTTTGACAAGAAATCCTACCAACTCACTACAACTTTTTAAACTACGTTGCACTGTTAGAAATCTCGGAAACTATATAACATCATGTTTTACCGTCTTGGAAGTTTCTAAAGCTGTAGTGCACTACACTATACAGCAAAAAAACTTAATTAATTATGCAGTAATATAGTTAATCGAGCACGAACTTTCACCGCCAGAAAATTTCTTCCAGTGCGCCCTATTATTTCTTATGTAAATAAAAGTAGGATGCATTATATCCACCGATCACCTTCCAGAACATTGCATTTCGCTAGCAGTTTCCGATTCGCTGTTGCTTCCAGTTATTACTGTTTTCGTGACAAGTAAGAACCTAGAGTGTCTCTCGTTCTCTCCACCTCCGCTCCGCATTACTGCAGTTTAATTATTCGAAAGCAGTGCAAGATTTCCATTGTTATTTCACGCATCATTCCTAAAGCGAATACTGTTCATTAGCAGTCAGCTTTTAAAAATCCCATTATAAGCTATACCTGATCTATGCAGGGCCAACATACCTAACTCAGACACACCTTTGAACTTCAACAGCAACTTCTATATCAATGATATGCTAGAGTCACAAATGATATGCCGGAAAGCTGCTTTTAAAAATGGCTTCGGTTTCAGCTTTAAATGGAAATAATAAAGCATAACAGAATGAACAATGTGAAAGCAGTCTCTTTATAAAAGCAGATGTTTTCCAGTCCTCCGTCCCCGAGAAACCCCTCGCTGTGCACCGTCCTCCGAAAACCTCCCACCCCGCTGGGGATTTTCAGAATGCGAGAACCCCGCTCTGGGATGTCAGCGAGTGTGAAAGCTCCTGAACCTCCGCGAGGGTATGTACATGAAGGCTTCATTACTCTGCGGTGGCTCCCAACAACTTCGTACATCAATCTGCAGGCAAATTTCATTGTCCACTGTGTGCTGGTGTTCGCTCACAATTCATTCTGTTGTAACCGGTATAGAAGCATTCAACATGCGGGATAAAACAGGCCTTCTATATTCTTTGAAAGTGTGTCAAAAGATGCCCTTTCATACAAACTTCAACTTCAACTATATGTCGTCGTCAGAAAACGCCACTGTAGATACCTGATCGAGGTACAGTCTTAAAGACAACGATAGAGTAACACAAAACTTTCAACGTTCTATACTGAGACCACTAATTCATATTACCTACACTGCAGCCAGCTGTAAATTGGATGCTTCAATGAAATGCTAATCGAACTGAAAAAAAGAACTTTTCGAAGGTAACAAAAAACTTGCACTTTCATATAATATTTACTTGAAATTCCTTCAGTTTTCCTCTAATGTTAGTTTTCTCTGCTTTCCACTTCACCGCCTTATTGCGTCAGTTTCTGAAAAAAAAAAAAAAAAAAAACGAAATTCAGAACGAAACAAGCCTATTTTGAGAGGGGACATGACACAAGTCTATCTAAAAAGTGGACCTCTGATATGTGACTGGAACCTCTATTTCGTTAAAATTAGCAATATCTGCTTGCCTCCATATGATAAAAAGCTCATTTATTAGAAAAAAAAACCGCAAAAACGTGGCAAAAAGCTATTTTGAGAGGGTAGAATGTTGGTGCCAGCCCTATGCTTCCAACCGCTGAGAGGTGAAAATGAGATGCACATGCGTGCATCCACGATCTTATGGCCGATAAGGCGTCCGAAAATGAAGCGCTGTTCGGAAGAAGTGACAACCGATAAAGAATATGAAGAGAATCCGCTTTTCATACGTGGCAATCTGCGCCGAACGACGAACCCTCACATGGCCAATAATAGCAAGCCGCGCAGGTCGGCAGGTTAGAACAAACCAAAGAGATATTACTCCTTCCCGTATCTTCGCGCTGAGCAAAAATGCTCTAGGTGGAAAAGAACAGCGGAAGTCCACTGAGAAAAATGATGTAACGGGGCGTTATGACAGAAAGAAAAAAAGCAAAGGAAGAGCGGCGACAGATGAACTCATTAAGGGCAAAACAATTAAAATTCATTAGCAGAGAGCACAAAGACCGATTGAAGAGAAATGAAGGAGATTAGTGCTGTAAACGGCTGCTATGCAGCACACCGGTGAGCAGTAGCAGTAAGGATGTCGGGTGAAAAACGGACTGAACTTGAGGGATCACTAAAATGAGCACGACAATTCATTCATTTAAGGTCGTTTAATGGCCAACAAATGCGCTTTCCTACTATCACATTCTCGCTACATTTTATTTAGCATATCCAGTTTTCAAACCCCTTTGCTAGTGCGTACTTCCTTTCGCTGTATACACTGGCAAATGAGGGTTTGCCCTGTTGCTGGAAAGGAATAATAATCACTGGGAAAGCAAAGTTATGCGACAAAGGTGCACTGGCGATAAGGATGTCCACGGCACTGCACAATGCTAAAAGACACAAAGTAAACACATTCCCGATTGATGAACTGCATGCCTTGAGAGGAAATGATGCACACGCGATCTTTCTAAATAAGCGCATTCATGAAAGCTTCCCTTAAAGAACGCCCTGCCCAAAGAAACAGCACTTGCAATAAGTATACCGTCGTAGTCTCCATTTCAGGCACATGGATTACAGTGTGTAGTGCCGCACGAGTATCCATAGACGGCTTCTCACGCTTTAGAAGCCCGCTTGATTGTCGTCGGTTGGCACCACCGTACTGCTAACAATAAAACCGACGGCGCTTACCTGAACGAAGCTTCCATCACTTCGTCAGCGCCATTGTGCGGAAACCGAGTACAGCCGCTATTTTACTTGACGAAATGCTATTTCGGAATAGCAAAGACGATTGAGTTTTATTTTTGCATCACTCAAGAATGCAATTTTCAAATGTTGAGATACATCAAAGGTTTCAACAAGACCGTTTCCGGTTCGTTTACGTAAACGATGCGTATGAAGGAAGAGAGAAACATTTTAATGGATACGCATTAAATATTTTTAATTATGTTGAAGGTATGGGCGAGAGAGGGGGTGGGAATTTATCTGCAATTATTCGAGTTTTTTGATGAGGCGATTCGATAGAATTGTTGACAAATAAAAAGCATAAATTGCTCTGTTTTACGATAATTTCATGTGAATCATTCGAATTAAACTGAAGCAATATCGCATTCCCTATCTCACAATTCCATCCGGTCTAAATGAACATCACAAATAAAAGACTAGAAGTATACAGCACGTGTTTGCCGCTCATTATGCGTCATACAGTAAATACTGAGAGCACAAAACGATGAACCGTACGGTAGTTTGCTTTCAGAGTGCTAATAATCGGCAACAATATGCGTCAATATCAACGCTAACGTCAATCGCATAGAATCATTTCGATTGCTTGTTTCAACTAGCAATACTCTACTATTGACTATGTCACATTATGGAAAGCATTAAACGATATCAAGTTGTAAACGGAGTGTTAACGACTACAGTGTGTTCTCCCTGCTCAATAGAAACCCGCAGAATACCTACATATAGCAGAACGCCCACAACTGACAGCGACCTCTGTGTTATTCATTACCGAGATTGCACTCTTCAAATTGGTGCGTTAAACAAAATTGCTGAGAAATTTCACATCTTCCATCTGAGGCTATAAATGGATGGCAATACTGATGAATAGCCTGATGCGAATTTGTTCGACCTTTTTATCTCAATTTTGTGCTTCAGATAAAATATCCGACAATCCTTCACACTTTACATCTCAGTCTATAGCATTAAACTTCATAACCTCATCCAAACAGAAAAATGAAACAAAGGAAAATTGGAACATTCAAAATCTATCATTCAATACATAACATCCAAATGTAGAAGTCGAAAATTACAAGTGCATTATAAAAATCGACAAATACCGCAAATTACAGCAAAACTGGAAATTTTCATCGATTCAACGCATCAGGTGCATATTTTGCGGTCGAACCGATCGAACAAAATGTGTTATCATTAACAACGCATAACGCTTCGTTGTGGCTCTAATCCCTAAGCGATAGCAATAGCGCCAGAGAAAATGCAAAGCAATGCAATAGGACAATGTGAAGAACACTTCCAATAAATCGAAACAATTAAAATTCTAAAATTGAATGTCAATAATTATCAATTTCAAGTAGTAATTAATAGAAATTCGAAAGCCTAATTTAAAAATTTCTAGCGAGTTGAAACGTATGGTGATTTAAGGCAATATATAGTTACTTATTCCAACTGCAATAGCAAACTTAAAAACCGGGAATGTTTTCAAATTTGTCACAACACATCGAAGCGAAAAGCTTCCGCCATTGCTACCACACTTTACGCAAGTAATCCAAAAAAAAAAATTACCAGCATGTGTTGAATAAGTATGCAAAAGTTTTCGATGAACGCAAAAATGCCATAGAAGTATGCGAAATTCAAGAGGCAACAGCAGCACTACATAATAGAAATAAATATAGTTGATATTCACGGATTTTAAAAAAGGATGGCGATTACAGAAAAGACGACGACAAAGAGAAAAGAATTAAAATAGAGGCATGCCATCCTGAAAGTAAACGAGAAGGGGATCATTTATACGAGCTTTGAGTGTATCGTAGTAGAAACAATACCATTGTCACAATCAAGCGACTCTTTGATAGCAGTTCATTCGGCATCGCATTTGAAAATAAACTTCTAAAAATAGCGTTGCATCCATGACAAACATGCACTGCAAATGCGCATCACTATCGCACTTCGTCTTTAGGAAAGGCCTCATACAACCCTTGAATATGGTCACTAACATACATCACATTTCAACTAGTGGAATCTTTTGAAATAGGGTTCCATTAAAACGGAAAGGAGGGGGGTGGGAGATATAAGAAACTGAATGCGATTTTTAAATATCACGCTGTTCGTAATTTTCTCAACGAAGCGCAGGATGTATGCCGTGTCGTTTTGCGTGCTAGACCTAACTTTATTTGCGAATAGCGTACACGTTAGTAGAATGGGATATTGCGATCTTCTCGATTTAGTTCAAATTGCTGGTAGCAACTCCATCTACGTCATAGTTTATTGTCAAAAGTGGTTTAGATGCACTATTTGCATCAAGAATATTATAGTGCAGTGATGAAGATTGTTGATGTAGCGGCGAACAAAAAAAAAAAAAAAAAATTCTCGGAGAAACTACCATATGAATACGGTCTAGCGAATTATTCGCATATATAAAAGTTTTGGAAAGCATACAGATATATAGGCAGACAAGCACAGATATCACACACCACTACAATGCACTTCAACAAAAAACTTACCCTACTAAGAAAGCGATAACATATAGCATGGCGTTGATTTTTAATGCAAAATGACTTATTACGCTCAGCGGCTGAGACTCTTACACAAAGAAAGCAAGTTGACAATTCTTCACACCTTAACTCAGCATATCACTGACGAATGCCTCGGCCTGCTGTTAGAGACGCCACGGTTGAGGTCGACAAGGCGGAAGAATGGAAGAACAACTGTGTAAAGTGACGAACGATCGCGAATGAAAGCTTATTAATTTATAGAGAATGAAAAATGAAAGGCGAGTATGCAGAAGGAGAGGCAATATTCCATTTAGAGTTCAACTTGATAAAATGACTGAAATAATCCATAAATGGTGAAAATTCGCCTATGAAGGCAAATAACCTTTTGAATGGCAAGAAAGACAAAATTAAAGAACGATTTTGCATAATCGATCGGGTCGCTCTTTCAATAGCGTCGAATGGAAAAAGTAAACGTGACATGAAGATCATGCAGAAAATTACTAAGATTTTGCAAGGAAGAAATCGTAAGAAGACACACATAACATAAAAATGTGGCATTGATGAGGTTTGTCACCGCTAATTGGAGTCAACAAATATATCGCAATAAGGCGCACAAACTTCTTCCAACGTATTTAAAGCTCTTAACGCACAAAACCACTTCATTATTTTATAATTTATGATCAAAGAGCATCTTTTATCGGTGACAACTTCTTTGTGGAATTTGTTTAGCTGATATAAAGTTGAATTCCTTAAGTTCACACAACACCGCTTCTGCGTTCGGCAAGCTCATAGCGCGCCGCTGCTCTCCATAAAGTGAGCAATGAGTGACACGCACGCACTCTGCCTTCACAAAATCGGCACTCCTCTCATTTTCGAATTGAATTAAACAACGATTGAGCACTGATACGATAGAATGAATTGTTTTGCCTCAGGTAGTCAGGTTTAAAATGTACGCATAGATTATGAAAGGAAAGAAGATATTTCCTTCAATTCTGCAGGAGTTGAGAATGAAATTCCATTGTGCAAGTCACTTTCGACGATATTCAGATATGGCTTTCGTCTTTCAATCATTTCTTATTGATTTTCCCCTTTCAATGACCATCTTTGCATTTTGTGCCCATATTAATTATATTATGTATCACAATGTAATTTGCATATTATATCATGCATTATTTGTCTGCAAAGCGTCAAGAGTAGTAGTGTATAGCAAGAAAAATCACTATGCGATTCAACTCCAAACATTTCGACTCTAAACTGAACCACCACTTCCGGCCTGACATTTTGTGTTCATTCTTATTTCTAATTGCGTTTCTCATATCCCTTGCACTTTAATTTTTACCTTATATCCACTGTCACATTAAACACAGATCTGCTTTTTAGGGTTGTGGATTTCAAACGTTTATAGCATTGGCGTGCTAGTTTAAAAGATTACCTAAGTATATAATACGTATAGCATAGAGAGGAGCGAATGTGCCGGGTATCACTTACTCAGACAACTTTTTATAAGTCACGATCATCTGTGATATCCTACATATAAATAATCGATGGGATGAGGACTTCTTGTCTATAGCTACTATCTCAACTTTCTCGCCATTTTTCGAAAGTGAGTGAATAATCACTCTATCCGAAAAATCCCCTCCCCGAATGACATTTAAAAATGGAATATTTCATCAACATACTCAAACACTTAGGCGCCTTGTATAGAAGTATGATTTCAAACATAGCTTGATCAAATATAAGCACGAACCACTTCCACTTGATGGTGCTTTGAGTGAGCAGTTAACAAAGCAAAAAACACATTTTCACACAGCGCAAATGAACAAAACAAAAAGAATTGATGAAAACAATGCCATCTTTCAAAGATCTTTACGAGAATTTGCACTTGAGTGGAATAATTACCGGACAGTAATTCTTTGCACAATTAAAAATCCGATGAGATTATCGATGATCAAAATCTAATAACCACTTCCGCCAAATGAGATGACAAGTAGACAGTGAGGATATGGAAAGAGCACATCGATTAGCCGAATAATTAAAATAACAACACTCAGAACAGCAGAAACTAATCAAACAACTCCATTTTTCTTGTTGCATACTAATTCCTCTTGCTCCCATTTTTCATTCATCACTTTTGTGAGCCGTTTTTCGCGCAAATGGAAAGTTCGCGCTTATTTAAGTCAATGTTTCAAATTCCACTATTTTACACATTCAACGAACCGACCAGCATTCATACCAGAATAGCTACAGTCGCCTAATTATATTTTGAGCTCTACGATTTGGTTTCTCTCAATTTATCGTGCTTTAACTTACTGTTACTATTCCGCTATAGAATCTGCTTATCATATTTTTATATGCAATGGCATATAAAGACAGATTTCACGGCAACTGCTCTGGTATGCTTTTTCACTTCTTCAATTTTATAGCCACAATTCTGTGCAATACTTCCAAACAAAAAAAAGGCTCTAATTTATGTACGCTTCTTCGACTGTATTACGAATGGTTTTTGATGCTGATACAAATGCGATCTTCTTGTATCACCGACTGGATGTACACTTTGGCAACGCCCTATTGCATTCGAAAACATTTGCCATCTACGCCGAAAATGGTACCACTACCATATGATCGATACCGTGCAATTCCGATCACTCTTCTTACTACAGTTTGAGCTTCAGTGATAACACAAAAATTGAGGTTGAACTTATACTAATTAACATAAAAATGATCTGAAAGGGCCGCTCTTGCTTAATAAGTTTTAGCATTTCTCATAGCAAATGAGCGACACCAACGATATGTTTCCTATCTTCTATTTGGAATTCGAGTGGAAATTTTTCGTTTAAAAAATTGACATATGCTATTTGTTGCATATTGTTAGCTGATTTGTTCAACAGTGGAAAACGAAATTCGAAAAAAATCGAATCAGTTAAAAACGTATGCAAAACATTTTGACACATTTAAAGTACACATTTCCTTTCGAAGTTAGTCGGATAACGTGAAATATGTTATAAAAAGTCATGGTGTATATTGCATCAACGAAATTTAGTAACTCCAGTCTGTTCGCGTGACGAGGTGAAAACCAGCAGATAGACAGCAAGCTGAAACATATGCGTATATATGTGCGAGTACGATGTTGCTAAATGTTTTTGCATAGTAAATTTACGATTGTATGAAAAAGGAAAGAAATTTTGTTTTTGAGTTTTATCAACTTAATCGACTACTCACAAATATATTGCAACTCTATGAGACTGATCACTTAGAGATCCTCATTTGAAAAAAAAAAATTGTGGATCCCATCCAACTCGTTCAAAGATGACATGGAAATTTTTATAGCACCTTTAAGTGTCAATAATCAAAAAGAAGATAATAGATAGCAATAAAGTTGGAGACAGATGATCATCCCGTAATGTAAATTTTAAATGCTGAATTTCGAATGCACAGCGTTTGTAATGCGGCTAAAACAGACAACAATACACTTGCGAAAAAGCACAAAGTCAAATGGCAAATGGAGAATGCTAGAAGTTCTATTTAACAATAACAATGATACATATCCAGAAATTCTACCCGGTAATAACAGTAATATAAAGCCTGAAATGGTACCAACAATAATAGGAATACATATTTACTAAAGAACGATAAGCAAATACAGTTCTTTAAGACAGAAGAATAGACAAAGGAAAGTCTGTAGGTTACATCGTCAGAGTTCAACTGCAAAGAGAGGGAATCGAAGATGCGGCTTGGCTAGTAGAAGGGCAGGAGACGCAGAGAGCACGATTGTAAGCAGAAAGCTGAAAGAAAACTGTGTGATTGTCGACCAAGGGAAGCATTGCGGCAAGAAGGGAATAAGCCGCAAGTAGGACGACGCCGAATCGATAGACAGTGGGCGAGGCATGAAAGTGGGCAACAACGCTCACAGCGATGCTGCACATCGAGAAGCAATTTATGCAGAATAACCACACTGCACATGTTGGCACTAAGCGACAGCCGATGTCACCGATCAAACCGCACCAGCTCATGCTGCCTTCAGTAGCAAATCGAACTGCATGCAACCAACCCTAAGAACATTGATCTTCCTCTTGTGTCGCTGCAGCGATCAACTGCGATAACTCAAGAAAACATTTCGACTTTTATGAATTCCGAATGTATACTTCATTTCAGTTATTCACCTCTAGTAGCAACTGGTCTGGAATGAAGTGCGGCAACCGTTACGAGTTTCCGTATTCCCTGCTTGAAGGCGCATTAGCGATAAGCAGATCGGGTTGTGAGAAACGTACCTAAGAAATGTTTCAATAAGCACAGATTGAACTGGCTACAAATATAGGTATTATAAGTAGCAAACTTTGTAGAGGGTGATCGATAAATCGTGGATCAACTGCTTCTGGGCACAGCAGAGAAGGGAGGATCATGGGATTGAGAAAACTCTAAATGCCTTGATACAAGTCCGGTGCCTAAAAAAGGACAGCGTTTTTGATTACAGCACATTAGTGCGCTTCTAGCTTTTCAGTGAGGTGTCGTTCTTGCGAGGGTCGGTTCGGACCGTAGCCTCGCGCAGTCCGACTGCGAAGTGTCTCGGCCGTGAGGAGTTCCTGGTGCTCGTCGACGCTGAGGTGGCACTATTCGTGCCAAAGCACTGTCGGAACGACGTCTCCGTTGCTGTCGTGTTATCCGCTTCGCCTTACTTTTGTTGACTTAACCGAGGCTTAATAAAAAACATCTTAACCTGCTGTCTTGCTGCTAGACTACAGAGAGTCTGGTCCAGCCTCGGAAGAGAAGAAATTTGCAAATCATTCAGGGACAAACCAAGGGTAGAGGGGCAAAACAGAGTCCAACATCCTTACAAACGTCAGTTACAACGAACTGTAAATTAGTAAGTTGAACATGCTCTCGTCTGAACTCACCACAATCCCGTTATACTTTCCGATCCAGAAGAGGGATAATGTCCTCATCCCGATAGCACGAAACATTTGAACCTACCACATCGAAATGGCACAAAATGCAAAGATGGGGATTGAAAGGGAAAAATCAACAGGAAATGACTGAAAGAGGGCAGTCATACCTGAACATGATGCTTTGCTAATTTCCAAAGACATATTAGTTACTCTGTTGCAGTATGTTACCCTAATCCATATGATGAGGTGGGTATCAGAACTGTATACTATTACCAGGACAGTAATTCAAAACAACATGAAACCGTCGCGTTGGTCACTTGCACTGCGGCGAAAGTGGTGCTGACGGGGCATGCGCCATGGATGCTTGAGCCAGAGAGCATTTGTGCTGTGACAGTGCTCATGTACTTCACGTTATTGCGCACCATTCGGTTGGGTGCTCATGACAAAAATATCGTACGAAGCAAACGACAGTCCTAGCATAGGTGAAAGAATCGAATGAAGACATTAGAGAAAAGAACTGACGAAAAACTCTGGCATAAAAGTGGTGACACGTCTCTATAAATACAGTCCTAAGAATATATCACAGGCATCTTTACCTCTCAGGCAAGTCACTCACCTTCGCTTTGAAGCTCGTAGATGAACTCTACTAAGTATGCTCGAACCCTTTTAAGCGCATCATAAACAAATTTCAATAGCAACCTATAAAGGAAGAAATTAGAAAAGCGAAGACAGCGACGAGATGGTCCCACTTATGGCCAAGATCATGGGTCCTTCAGCCTGAAGATGTGAAAGTTCCGTTACCTCAGAAAGACCATCCCGCATTCCCAAAGAAAAGTAGCTGCACAGACTGATCGAGTGCGTCGAAAGGTTCTCATCGCTGATGGTATGGCTTGAGAGAGAGCACCTCTTCATTACCACAGCATAGTGTTGCCGTCCAAAGCAATACCAAAGGTTCAACATTCCCACTGAATCATCGCCTCACAAGTGAAGTGCATAAAAAGTTGAGTATGGCAAACGCCTAAAAACATGCGCTGTCCACTGTATCCATAGCAACCTTGACAATGAACCATAAACAACAATCAAACCTCACCAACACTTCATTTCTGCGTCAAGAAAAACAGGCGAAATACAATACGCATAATCCGTTTAGCAGAGAATAGATCCACACAGACAATCAACCACAGAATGCCACTCTAAAGCACATCGATGCAGAACAGTTATAACGCTACTATTATAACACTGGACTTCAGGCACTGCCATAACAAATGGAGTTGAGACTACAACAGTATTGTAAGAGATATTACAGTAAATAGCACTCCTCTAGGCATTATTAGGTGGCATTTAAAAAATAATACCGACACTAATACCAACTTTGCTGCAACCTCTACTGCTCTGAAAAAATCAGTGGAACTACTTTCGTTTGTAAAGATTTTGCGGACGTTCAGATCATCATCTGTCAGAGAGTCACCGGAAAATCTTAATAGCAAATTTCCAACAAAAGTCAAGAACAATTTTTGTTCTTGACTTTTGGTGGGAATTTTGACCCTCAATCAGCGACCCTTGATGCTGTTCCGAAGGCCCACTTGATGACGCTTTGGATCGCAGACCACCCTTCCCCTCGAGGGCAACACTAATGCAGTCACAGCAGTACAAATGCTGCAATGCGTTCCCGTTGTTAGCAGCGGTTGGTGTGCGAGATGGATTTACTAATATAAGCGTCACATTACTATGGCGATTCGACTAAAATCATTTCCATATTATTATCCCGCTGCAAAATCCTCCTTCGGTGCCTCATCAGCCTATCCAGTGATCCAGTGATTATTATCAGTTTTGTGGAATCGATCTTTGAACTTCCCATTACCCTTGCCCTCAAAAACTGAGCAAGTGAACATCGGCCTTATTTAGCGAAATATCTTCGCCGTTCGAGTGCAGAAGAATATTTTTGAGATTGCAAGGAAACTTTTTTCTCAACTTCGAGTTGCTATTGTTGTTCATTATGTCTCACTAATTTTGGCAGTCATCGAACCGGAAATGACGCCAGTGGACAATGAACTTCATTCTTGAAATCCCGATTTCAGCTGAGGCCTCTTTATTAATGTTTTGGCCGAATTTATATTCGTTTCCTGAACTCTCTCGTCTATTGTCGTTTTAAGATGGCAGCACTTACTGCGATAGTGAACCCATAAAACGTTATGTATTTCTGTTTAAACAAAGAATCCATAATTCCTGCTCTTCTATCTCAGACGCTGCTTTTCTGGTTGCCGGTCATGCAACATCTATTTCTACATTGCTACCGCTCCTCGAAGGCTTCGTGCAACATCATTGACAAGGTTTGACTGCTTTGTGAAGTGGGATTATGAATTCTGAGCTCAACCAATGCGGACCTATGACATCCTGCCGATGTCGGCATCACTGGAAAAAAGGGAATGTGGGTGGCGTACCAGTTACGCCATCGACTGATCGGATAAGCGCTCATCAAACACACAAACAACATGAATATACAAAAAGACGCGCACTGATATAACATGCGTAAACACACACAACGGAAATTAATATGGATTTATTTATTTACCTTTTACCTTTATTTATTTACCGTCCACCTTTATTTAAATTCACCCCCAAATCTGGTTAAAATTCATTTAATCGATAAACACTAAAATATGTGGAACTTTCAGCCTAAGTCCTTGTCTCCTCATTTTTAGTAGTCTCACTAGTTGAGAAACGATTAACTGAGAAAGAACTACTGAAATTAGTGCTAGCTGGCAATGGACCAAACTCATCAAGCAAACAACCACTCGCCTTCCTCATCTCCATTTAGATACAACGCTGTTGCGATCGATTTTCGGGCACTACTGAAGAAACAATAAAATCGGAATTTTCCATCGCTCCATGCAAAACTTAAGACTACGGTTCGACAGGCGGACCAGTCCGATTGGTCTGTCTTGGAACACCCACCGATCATTGGTCAAGCATGTGATTATGAAAATTTTGGCCACTGGTCATCCACTTCTGTTGATTAAAGCAACCAGTGTAGACTGAGTATGTCAAAATTCTGCAGGAATTATGGTGTTCCCATCATCGTAGGCGTTGTCAGACAACCAGCGGGAAGTTTAAACATCACAGAATGCACTTTCACAAAGCATTACAAAAAGTGTCATCGTCACGTGTTGCAAAAAGCATCCTTAAAGCACGGCTTTAGTCAGCTACGCGCTGACTTTCACTCATAGCTAAATGCATGGATTGGAAAATCGCAATGGGATTCAAGGAAATACTGTCCACAGCAGTGTGCAACTTAATTCAATTGATAAAAATTTAAAAGACGCAGTAATTCATAAAAATTGCCCCCTGCATATATCACACTCTTTATTATGCAAATAACCCGACAACAATAATTCAAAAAATTAGTTGCAGAATGAATCAACAACGGAACAGTACGCAATAAACTGTAAAACGAGTATAGCGAAGAATAAACTTCACATAAATGGACAGGGAGATGATGCAATGGCTTAGAATAGTAGCCACCACTACATTCAAGCCTTAATGAAGTATTTCCACTTATTCCGGTCCTACGATTGCAAATCAAAAGCAGTTCATCTAGCAGTTTCACTAGATGAATAAACAAAACCTTCAGATGGAACTTAAGAATACAGGTAAAACACCACCAATGTTTCATTTTTTTAAAAATGAAAAAAACGCGAAATACAAACAAATTCATGTTTTCAGCGAAGGGCGCTCTATTTTAACAATGCGCTCTGCTTACAATTACTGCGTTCTAGGTTTTGTCGAAATTTGGCCACCGATGCTAATGGTTGGAAATTTAGAGATTGTAACAATGACTTATTTGCGTTTCGCTTAAGGAGAACATCGAAATCATTTTAAAAAGAACGAATTTTGAGAAGCCCCCCCCCCCCCTCCCTATTTTATGCCACAACTGTGAAGTTGACGGTACCCATCTATCGGGATTTCATCGTACCGTTACAAATTAAAAACAAAAAGTATAAACGCGTTGAGTTTTAAAGAAAAACAACATCTGTTGAAAAAAAGAAATGAAGAGCACAGAAAACGAAACAGTTATACAGTGTGCGTCAAGCTTGTGCAAAACAAACATTAAAAACGTTGAAATGCATCCATCACATCGGTAAACAACCCGGAAGTGCCCCAACCGATAAGAACCAACACGTACTTTTTGCAAACTATTCGACGTAAATAGAAACGACAACAGGAACAGCATCCGAAAGGATCCACTAAAAATGCAGCCGCTGTTCAACACGGTAAAACGTGAGAGTGTGCCGTCTAATTTAACGGCCGAAAGCACCCTCTTGCCCAGGTTTGGTCGAAGTTACGCCGCAAGTGCGGCAGCACAACAACAATATAGGGCCCAAAATTCCGTCAACGCTGCATAAATATGTTGTTAATTTCCTTTAAACAAAGCATACAGCTATCCACCTCCAAAGATCAAGCTTCGCTGCCACCGTTGCATTAATGTGGAAATTCATGGCCTAAAAATTTTGGCAACGTTCCAAAAGCATTTGACTCACTTTTGAATAAAAGCCCTCGGTGACTTGCTCCCTGAAGTTTCAGATTTACTCCCTGAAAAATTACTGCAAATTCAAATTATTAGAAAGCAGAGAGATGCATAGCTTCATTTTCTAAATTCAGAGAGATTGTAATGCACAGTTACAAAATTACTGAAAGAGTGACTTGACGGCCTAAAGCCATTTGAGGCACCAACTGATTAAAACCCCTATCTTCTGCTCTTTTACTTTTCGGTTGGGCAGTAAATGAAGAGTTTGGTGTAGTATTACAAATGTTCGCACATAGGTTAAGAGGATTTGGGAAGTGACGCAAAGAAGTGGGAATGGATGTGAGCTCAACGCCGTCTTTTTAACTCATTTATCTTGTCTCAAAATTGTCGACTCCTTTCGCTTGCTTATACATGAACGTTTTCAGTTCGCCTTAAAAATTCGGTTCTATTCGCTCTCTAGCAAACTGGAAAAATTGGGCGTAATATCCCTCTCCCTCACAGCATTCCCTAAGCATCTGAATGATCATCCGATCTTTGGTTTAACCGAGAAAAAATTGACAGTTTGTAGATGCCTCACATTAAATGCCGTCTGCAATCATAACTATTTACCCTCTGAAATGATGTGCTTTGAGCAGCAATTGCAGCAACAAAGAAATCTGACTTTAAATGAATCTATTCGGATACAAATTTTCATAAATGAGGGTTCTTGATCGCCCTCTACTGCTGCCAATATGAATACTACGCTAGTTGATAACTTTTAGAAGTTGGCGGATTATGCAAAAATCACAGACTCAGACAACTGTCAGAAATTTGCCTAAGCTGTGTGGGAGTATGCTCATGGTCGATTTATATAATCCATTAATAACGAACTTTTTGAGGACACAGCACCTTCCTGGGAGTCTATCAACTTTCAGACTAGACCACTAAAACTATTGTAAAGTCGGCACGGTAAGTAAGAGGCATGTCGAATGTGTCACCGTCAAGGCAACTTTGCAAACCTAGAATAGGTCGAGATACCCACAGTGCAAATTCCACTCGATTTAATGCACTAGAACCCCGGATGAGGCGTGTGGGCAGATAAACAGAGAGAGCCTTCGCAATATGTTTTTCGTTAAGCAAAGACGCACAAAAATCGGTACATGAAACAACGGTCAATCAGTTGAAAGATTATCGGCACTATTCTGTGGGGAATTGTTCGTTCAAAAATTGTTTTTAAAAGTTATCACTTAGAATTAGAGGCAATCAATTGCCTTAAAAGCATCGGAGCATTAACTTATGGCCGAAACATGCATACCCCTATGACGATTCACAAATCTAACCCTCCCAAACGCATTTGAAATAATTTCCCAATGAATGAAGCAAGAAATTTTCAAATTGCGGCTTTATATTATGCTTCGTTGTCTCTCCAAACTTCCGGTACACCCTTAACAGTGCTATGAAAACACCTCTAACAACATCGCGACAACTGCACGCTAGCAGTTTGAGGGATGGGAAATTTTTTAGAATGTCAACACTTCGTCGAACATGTGAATTCATTACATAGCGTACCATGTGAAAGCAGCGATGACACCAAGTACAGCTGCTGTTGCTAAGCAAATGATGCAAAAGCCCTAGAGCAAAGCCATCAAACACTATATTTGTTGACTTTATAGTTCGAAGCATCGAAGATCCTCAAAAGGAATGGAGTGTCGGTACTAGTCGTACAAGACAGGACTTGATGGGGAGGTCTCAAATTTTAGGAAAAGAAAGAAGGAAAACTTAGAACTATTTGTGAGATTATATTAGCGTGAAACATCTCTAAATAAGACAAATTTGACATGTTTTTGCCCATAAGAAAGGCACTGCTTTCGAAAAGGATGCCCCTACTCTCCCTTCTGGATGAAATAACACGGTAGCAACACTCTCACGTCTTTGCTATGAATATGAACACCTTATTCCTTTTCAGCATACACAGGTGTAAATCACCTCTGCCATCATTACTACATTATTAGAAAGTGCACTCCTCAATAACAAAAATACACATCATTCGAACAACAAAAGAAAGAAACGCATACGCGTACGAAAGAATTGCTAAACGCTTTTAAAAGCTGGAAGCAGTGGGCAGCTTATAGCAGTAAAGCTGTCAGGATGCATGTGCGCGTCGTTTGGACACCCATTCCACAAAAAGGTTGGGTGCCTGAGCTGTAACCTAAGCGGGTTTCGGCTAGCAACGCCTCTGTTGATGCGCCGCGTCACAGAACACATATACACATACACACGCGCGCGTACACAAGACATGAGCATACATGAAGACGGGTGTCGCATCACCAACAACGCCAGCCGTGTGGAGAGTGTCGATTCAGCATCATGCTAACGCTTAAGCACACTGCGTGATACGTCATCTGCACTCCTCGACCGAATGCCGCAAACAATTGAATGAATCTACGGGGCAAAAGGGCATGCAAAATATGGCAATGCCCGTTATTATGCGAGATCGAATCCCCACATGACCATACATTTGGAACTTACACCGTGTTCACATCATAAACACCGTGATTATATTCTAACCTTCTCACACCTCCATCCCCTCTCGTTTTTCAACACAACCACTTCTTACGTGAAGTCAAATACTGCTTATTAGTATAGGTGCATACAGACTGATTATCTAAAGGATGAAGCACTTTATTTAGATCATTTTGCACACCTAATTGTTGTGCATAACAATTTTAATAAACAGCTCAAACTCGAACATTATAACCAAGGAGCACATTGCGTCGGTATGTTGCATTGTCTTTGGAATGCTCATCCCTCTGTTGAAAATTGCCTCGTTTACTTCTACACAGTCATTAAACCCCGCTAAGGTATCGGTCAGACATGAACCAACCACCACTCGGAGACTCGGATGTTCACCAACAGTTTCCACTATAATACAAGTTGCTAGCGGCAAATAATATAGCAATTCAGCTTTCCAATGCTGATCAGACATCCCTTATTTAGGAGCGCAATTAATAGTTCCTTGGAGATGCCGTCAGATATTGGAAACGATAAATGCAGAGTACTTCAATGCTCTGCTAAAGCTGTTAACAATTAACGTGTGAGCACTCGCGATTTATAATTATAATTTTTTTGTTTGTATCCACCCTAAGTTGCACTGAAAAATTTCCTTTATCAAAAGATCTCGAATCTAAATTTGCAGCCTCTTGAAGGGGATGTGAGAATATTTCGTCTTGTATTTCTATTCTGGCTAGGCATTAACCTCTTTTCATCAGAGACACTGCAATCGATGAACGGCATTTCTACACAGCAATCATTTTATGCATCACAAGAAATAAAAAACAACTCTTTTTCCAAAAAAACCAATTCTTTTTATCTAGTGAGTTGGATCTGCGAAAGGACATTTTTTAAAATAGATTAGTTATTTTCTCTCGCATAAGTTTTATATTGCTTGATTTTCTATTTTCATTAACAAAATCTGATGAACACTTTAGCAATGCGGAAAAACAACGGAAACACTAAAAATCGTACAATAAAACATACATACTTTACTCAGTTGGAATACTTTGAGTGAGTAAGATCAATCACTAAAGTCATCTCTGAAATATATTTTAATTGAAAAAAGCAACAATACGACAAAACGATTACTTCATTTTATAACGAAAACGCTTGTTTAAAATCAAAATATTTGACTAAACAGCTGTTCCGTCTGATGCTTAAAATTAATGCCCATCTTTAGCAAAAGTGGCTTCTAATTCGAAAGGGTCTTAGCGCTTAAGACGTGCATTTCAGAGGACGCAGAGGAAAATGCAAACTGGAAATGGCGCAATGGCCACGCCTCTTCGTCCAACACAACAATTCCGGCTCGTTTGTTGCACCCGACCACTCTGAACACGTCTTCCTTTCATCGACCACACACGCCGCTTTCCAAGTTAACAACCCAAACCCAGATGACCCTTGACCGCAACATGGTTGCTTTGTTGAAATACTACCATATTGCTTTGGCACAACATCTCAGTTCGATGAGGGATAGCAATCCAATGAGTATGACTGCTTCGACATCACGTAAAAAAGAGTTGAGTTCAAGGCCACAGACACTCAGGTCTTATAAACAAATTCAGGTTGAGCGGCCGAGTCGACAGTCCGGAGTAATTTCAATGATCTAGTACAGAGTGGTGGACCCGGCACTTCTACCCCTTGCAGAACGCGTTTTATATCATATCCACAAACTAGGCATGAAAAAAGAATAAAAACTAAAAGCTTTATGCTGCACTAAATAATGAAAAGAAGTAAAACGTCAAAAAAACAACACAAAAATGCCAAAAAGCGAGGGCTACTGCATTATGTACAGCAAACGAATGCAAACAAATCATTAACAGAGAAGAACTGCATTGCTCAATAAGAGGGGGTCGGAATGAGCCCAGAATGGCGTCACGCTCACAAACTTCCACCAAAGTCGGAAATAGTGACGTCCTCGAGTATGGCTTGGAGCAAATGAAAACAGCCTTGATCTCAAAATTCATTCAACATCCGATAGTAAAGAATAAGGGCAAAATACATCTTTTCAGATGGGAGTTCTGATGCAATAAGTGTCGGATGAAAGCTCTCACTTGATGTTACGACCATCTGCAATGCGTTAAAATGAATTTTTAGATCTGAGCTAAAATACCTGTGCACATTTTTCGTAAGCATTACATGAAGGCATAAGCAACGAGACTATATGAGATTGCAGTAGCAGTCGGTAGGTTAAGAGGAAGTATGCTCTTCAAGATTTTATTGCACAGTGAATAAATTTGAAATGTGAAAGAATCAATAAGGAAGGCACTTTTGGTTGGGAACATCGACTCTATATGAGTGCAGAATTTTGGAATGCAACTGCGACGTTATTAGGAGATTTTTGCATTCTTTCATTTACTAAAGAAGAAACACTTTAGCGAGAGAGAGAATAACAACGGCAAGCACATCGTTTGGAACGGAAGAAACATCGATGCGAAACAACGAGCAATTTGTGCACGACTCAAGGACGAAGAAATAAAGATTGCTGTGACCGCGATGAAGACACCCAAAAAAAAGTTATCACTGAACAACGCAGTGCATTCGCCCAGCGAAGCGCACTCGCAAATAACAAACGCGGA
Source organism: Baylisascaris schroederi (assembly GCA_006503575.1). Taxonomy (NCBI): domain Eukaryota; kingdom Metazoa; phylum Nematoda; class Chromadorea; order Rhabditida; family Ascarididae; genus Baylisascaris; species Baylisascaris schroederi. The sequence continues at coordinate 3,253,308 of QEWY01001293.1, forward strand.
TGACTCATCAGCGATACCTGCTCCTGCAGATGCACTATGATAGCACGATGCGTTTAATTTTATTCAGCATTACGGCAAGCCCAAACAAAATAGCATAGTTGCACATGCATGTGGAACAATGCGTAAAAGAGTTGAGACAAATTGCTGCTAAACTTTTATCGGAATCCTTCCAGAATTCCTCACTACAAAAATATTCTCCTCTTAAAAACTGAAAATTTCGATCATTTTAAGAGTTGTTTGGAATTTAAAAGATTACAACGGCGTATTCCACAGCAAAAACTATAAACGTTCAGTGAATCTTTGGAATTTTATGCATACGAGCTTTTGCTGGCGGTATGGTCACTCCTTTTCCGGAAGCATGTGAGCGATGGGGAGAATGAAGAGGACAACGGGAGGGGCATATATCCCGAATGACCCTACCTTACTTACCGTCTAGCTCGGCTCATTAGAAATGTTGTGTGCCAGCTTATCTACGTGTTCACATCGCCAGCACGCATATTGTATAGACGTTTTTTTTTTCACCTTCAAAAAGGTCATTTGACGAATTGAGAATTTCGGCTCTTAAGTGAACTAAAAGTTTCCTGACTTCTCAAGTAAGAGAACACCGCATAAGTCTGTCAGATACTTCGAGATCTCCTCAACACTCCACTTTTAGAGGATGTGACCCACACACGAAATATTCGATATTCCAAATATTAGAACTTTTGGAGACTGTAAACTGCAAAGGTTGGACGCCGACCTAACGGTTTTGAAACTGAGTGCACTTTTCTCTATCAGCGCGAGACTACAACAGCTCGACGTCAATGGAATGCGCGATAATAAATTTCTTAAGGAGGAAGATAAGAGACACATACCATTTTTTTTTTCATATATCAATTTCCTCTTTTTGTATTACGCCTCAAAACCCCGTGTAAGTGTGTGTATAAATTCGATAGAGGAGAAGAAAAAAAGTAACCTAACACTTACGCATCTAGTACCGTTGGAAAATTTTTGGTCAGGAGGTCAGATGGGAAGAGTGAAAGTGCATCCGTCTGAAGAGCGGGAAAGGCAGGAAGAGAGAGAAGATAAGGTGAAAAAACTGCTGTAAAATTTCATTGCATTCTTTATCGTAGCTATTTCATTACCCTATTTATTCACTCAGAAAAAGGAGATTCTTTTCGCGATGGAATAAAAACGCAAATGGAATGAAACTTTTTGATGTGAACAACAAAGAATTGAAGATAGCATAAAAAAAAGCGTCGTTCCTTTGTGCACCTGGAAAGTGGCAGCGAACGGTGCGCTCACATCAACATGTCCTGTGCATGAAGGACACTTTTTGTCGGCAGCACATAGTGCACCAACAAAATCACTCGTTCAACGTAGTCCTCATGTTGCTTGCTGAGGTAGTTTTGGAAGCTGAAATGTTAAATTTGCAATCAAAACAGTTAAAAACGTGCTGAGAAGGTTAAATAGTTGGTTGAAAATGTCAAAACGAATAAAACTGAAACCGTAGAGAGCAGTAACATTCAGCCTTTAAAACAGCGTTATTCATTGAAGCAAACAAATTACTGCTAAGTACTTCCTTCGAAGCGATTATACAAAAATTATGGCGTCACCTCGTTTACTATGCCATTGACAAGACTTGAAATTGATAAAGACGAGCACGCTATCACTGATAAAACAGCTCGAAGCACCCTTCCAAGCAAGCGTTTAATTTTCTTTCTCACTTTCGCACCCCACTTAAGCAGCTCTGACTACCCACTTCTGCAGAGTTAGTTAATCATTGCGGCGACAACTATTTCTTCAAGCCTAACGTTAACGCTTTTCACGAACTATCCATATTCGACTAAATCTGTCATCGCTCTATGAGCGTTTGCACAGACGTGAAGGGTTAGCCGTTGAAAGCTAAGGCAGCTCGTTCCCACTCGAAAGAAGCAAGTCGATCCATCAACTTCGTCCATCCACTTGCGACTACCTGTGCCGACAAACTCATTCTGTTTGTTTGGCATCGTAAGCATACGATGCCACCCTTTAGAACGATGAAACTACTTCATTTCTGCGCATTTATCGCACTTTGCAATGGACACTTCTTCACGGTATTATTTAAGTTTGTGACAAATCTTAAACTCAAATCGTAACATGCACCTATAACATTGCACTCGTTCAAAACCCCCAGAGGGTGAATATGAGTTATGTGGATCACACATATGCAACTTGCCTACCTCTCGCTCCATACTTCTCCAATCCGTCCGCCTCCCTCCCTACCTCTAAAGCTGGAGTGGTTACTCGTGAATTCGGAGATTTCCACGAAATGAGTCGCAACGCAACGGTAAACGAATCCATGAGAAAGTTAAGAATTTTCTTAATAAGCTTTCTGAAGGGGATGTAAGGATCATTTTGAGGACCTTACATCAACATGAACTAATTGCCAGCAAACAATGAAAAATGCGTGATAATGCACTCGTATTTCAATCGAAGCAATCACTCGTGTAAATTTTCTACAAAGTTTTTTTACTCAAGCATGTTGCGAGTGGGTCAGTGTAAAATATGACTTGACCGCGAAATGCGTGCGAATCTCAGGGCAACTTCCAAGCGCCATATAAATCCTTCCGATGTCGATAGGTGAATCTGCCTTTCGATATGGGGAGGCAATACTATTTCATACATTATATCCATTGAATTCTGCAATCCTAGCTTCAGTTGTTTCCAACTTGAATCTACCAAAGATACAGATAAGCAGACATACAATACACGCAGGTGCACATACATAAGCTAGATATGACCTTGCTATAATGTGCTCTGCGAATGAAGACTTGAAACTTTTAATATAAATTCACAAAAATGAGGGTTTTAATGCGAAAGAGATTTGTTTTCACACCTCCTGTTACTTTGTACTTTTGAACTTTTACTGGCTAGTTAGTTACGCAACCAGTTGCTCTGATTGAGATGAAGCGTGAAAGGCACATTCACTCAAGTCAGCGGGACGTACATTCTGGCTCGTTTTACTTACTAAATACAGCAGTTAGAAACATTTACTGAGTGCTGGCAGATAAGAAATCTCCGGAAAAAAGGAGATTCAATAGTAGATAGCCCATTCCTCCCTTCCTCCTGCTCTATCTTACTTTCCTTCTCTTCTATATATCAGCTTATCTAGATTATATTCTACACACCTCGCTTAAAAGTTTTTAAAATCACAAACTAATTCGCATCAAACAAACGGACAATGGGTGTGTACTTAACAGAAAAGCTAAGAATAGCTAATCTTTCGTTTTTATTAGCCTCTATCGGATACATGCGTGAGGTACGTTCTTTTTACTCTCATATGAGTGATGCACCTCCACCAAGCTGGGATATGCCGTTCAACATTGGATGAGAATGTCTTATGGAGTCATAAGGAAAGTAGCACTAGCGGATATCATCGATTGCTGTATCATTCCAGAGTGAGCAGTGTGCATCAGAATTGGAAACAGCGCGGCATGTACTCCGTTCGGTAGCAGCTCAACTGGTTGAGGAAGAGCATGAGAGGCAACGCACAATCCTCGCTGAAGTCAACTCGATGAGACCATCTCAGCGTTATGTGGGTCGACGTTTTGCAGTGAGTGACAAAGCGTCGTTATGTCCGCAACCGAATGCAACAATGTTCCCACCGTAACAATTTTTATTGAATTTATCGCTTGTAAAAATTGCAATTTTAATCGCAAAATTGCACTTCACCAATGTTCGAATGAATTATCGCATAATTTCCCTTTAATTAGTCGGATCCTAAAGAAAATAAAATAGAACGCTAACAACAAGCTATTCTCTTACAAAACACATTTCCTTCTCCTTCTTTGAAAATACTACTGCATAAACATAGGAAACCATTGCAATGGAAATTACTTTTTGCAACCCCTTCTCCCCCCCCCCCCCCCCCCCCCCCCCCCCAAGCACGGATCATTTTCATATCAGTTAGAGAGTTTGAAAGCGTAAGGTTACAAAAAGACATGAACATCCATGAATGACTCGACATTTCTCTATTATTTTTTGATGCTTTTCTCAGATTCTCACTTATGCTCATTATGATACATGGGCATACTGCATCTTTGTGTTTGTCTGCCTAGTAGTCGGTCCGTTCTGTAATTTTGACTCGTAATATTGTAAAATATGGGATGCAGTCTATAAAAATAAATATAAACTCATGGAACCTCGTGCATGTGATAAAGGGGAGTGCAAGCGGAGTCACTATTCACGTCTTTTTCTATTTTCGAGGAAGTTGCGAATTTTTAGAGGTGTCAGATGATTTCTAAGGTAAATTTCTGTTTCTTTACACAACCTTTTAAGGCGTACATAAAATATGTTGCTTTGCTAACGCGTGCGAACGCCACTAGTCTAATTGGCGGAATTGCTTTAAAAATGCATATCAACCAATCTAACTAACTTTTCGCCACTTCGTTCACAATTCAAACACCAAATGCTTGACAATAGTCACATAAGGGGCAAAATTACGCCAACCTCCTTGGCGTTTCCGATTTGTCTTTCACGAACAAGCACTGTCTATTCAGGCAAGAAACGATCTCATCATCAACGACAGCAAAGCAGAGATCTAAGGTGATCGGACGGGCCGCATCCAGGAGAATATCCATCCCAAGTTTGTTTCGCGTCGAAGCAAACTCCGATCCGTATATAGCATGGATAAAAAAGCTACACGTATGTGCTTGCACTTTCCGACGCCTATATACTCCGACATTTACCAGCAAAGACTCTCACATAGGTTTTTCAAGTTTAGCTTTTTTGCAATAACTGCCAAACTGCGGAGCACGAATGAGCCGAGCAAAATTAACGACTACAATCCAGCAGTTCACCTAAGTGCTGGTTTCTTCAAGCAGAAACGCCTCACGCAGCATGCATATTCACTACGCGGCAGGAAAAAAAATGTAGAAAATTGATTGTGTGAAATTAGGCCGTCCTCTGAAAATTTCCCTAAGAAAATAGAACACTTCCGAAGGATGAGCGCAACGATCTCAAGGAGGAAGTGGAACTGCACCCACTGCACCAAAGACATTAAAAACAACGTGAATTTCTGCACGCTTCATTAAAGAGGTGAGCGAATTCATGTTAAAACAAGAAACAATAAAAAAGCTATAACTTAAAAACCTTTGACTTTCGAACGAATTACTACGAATTTTTGCATTCTATCGCCTAGGAGCTATAGAAATATTTGCAATTCAAGATAACCGGAGATGGAGAGGAGAGGGGACTACAACGTATCACGTAGCGACAAGTGAAGCACAAACAAACAGAGTAGTTGTGGTTGTGTGTTATACCGCATTCGATCATTTCTTACGCCCCATGGCGTTCATGTCATCTCTCGCTGTTCACTGTCATATAACACAATAACGCGTTTAGCAACACTTTTCGCGCTTTTGCATCAATCATTTTTTACAGAAGTCAGGTGCTTTTTTCTTTTGCAACGGCTATAATTACCCTTCACTTTAACTGCTCATAGTGTTAAGGTTGAGGGAGAGTTTCGGGATTGATTTTAAGAAAGAAGAAGTGCTGCATAGAAGGGTTTGTAAATGAATCATACGTTAAAAAAAAAAAAAGCAAGTCTCCTTTGCAGACCTATGGCAGAGGACTTTGACAACGTTTCGACATCTGCGCAGCGCTGGTCAGCCTATATGTTCTTCACTCATAGATTGAATCGATTTTCAGGATCACCTCAATCGAGACGAAGCTGTGTGTAACGGACCCAAATTCAAAGGCTTCCATACAGTAACCAATGATCAGTTGTGGGGTTTTGCAGCACTTCTACTTGCTAACCACGCCACAGTCCTCTGTCCAATTTGCGATCAGATGTTCGGCAGACTGGAAACGATGATTTTTACGCCAAATCGTCTTCTTTTCAGTGTAAACTAGCCCATATGTTTTATTTTCTTCCCACTTTTCGCATCTTCTCCTTATCAAGCACAGGTGTTCCAACATCGCAATCGACGGAAGCATCGTACTTCTAGGAGGTTAACAGAAATCAACGAGAAATATTTTGCTTTTGCAAAGTGCAGCACACCTTATCCCAAAAAACCAAGATATATTTCAACAGAAAACTTCTCACGAACTTTGCACTCTGTTACGCTCTGTAGCAATAGCCATTTCAGTCTGCTTAAAGGTCCTGACTGTGTAAAGGTTACTCTCATTTAACAGTATTGCATACTTATAATCCTTGATTGCAACCTCACGAATGTTCTCATGTGAGTTCGAGTGCAAAATGGAATGGCTTGCATTTGTTGCGACATAATTACGTTCACAGAGAGCGGTACCTTTTACAGCATTAATGTGCTGGTTTTATTTTATAGCTCTAATAGTAGTTTTACATTTCCGATGTGATCCCACAAAATACAAGAACTTTTGAATTGAAGAAGAATTGTTTAGGAATTTGCAAAGGCAACTAGTTCGGAAAAAACACCACTAAAGGAGTACCATTAAAAATTTCTTGCCATTTGAGCATAATTCGCTGTTTATCGTCATCTGCACAATTAAATTCAGCTTGCATTTTGAGCATTGCATACAACGATTAGAACACTTGACCCTCATCCATATCGAACAATTCCCTAATCAGACGCTATACGTTATCGTTTCAGCTAAGGTGATAGCTTCTCTTCACATCCGAGATGACACTGTAGTCTTTATGTCTGCTTATATCGTATCAGTGACTTTGGATAAAAGAAAGTTGAACTTATGATTGTTTTCATATACTGCAATTCGTTTATAAGATCGAATATATTAACTCCTTTAAAATTTTGCATATTTTTTACTTGATGAGTCTTGAGGCAATAAGGAATCATTTTCCAGGAGGAGGAAGAGCACTTACATCGACTGGTGTTCGCTCGTTTCCCGAGAACGCAAACATTTTGTTCAACAATTCTACCTTCATGCTATAAAAATTACGCCACCCGAGGTATGCAGCTAACTGCAAAAGTAAATAGCATCACGCAAACTGACGCCGTCTTTGAACGCAACACATGTAGACATGAAACGTTTGTAACGTATTTTGAGTGCAGCTAAGCGTATTTGCATTGTACAAATGTTTGCTGTTTGAACATAATATACGTTGTTCATCCGCCTGAAAGCTCCTTCAGTAAAGCACAATTACAGTGTACAATTTTGAATCGCAAAGAGTACATAGTGAAGTGGATTCCTTCTATCCGTAATTCGAGACCCATTGCACCTCTTTGAACGGGTTCGCAGGTTCAGGGAGATGAAGTTCTTTTTATGAAGGAGGCCTGACGTTTGGGCCATAGAGACCCTTGCCACGAGATATTCGCATCAGGAGACCAGCGCTGTGCACGTTGAGAGCGGCAGGGACATACGCCAAGCTGCGCCTTAAAACACAGGAAAGACATTGGAGACATCAAAGCTAACGCAACAGAAACATCGTTCGCGGGATCACCACATTCCGGGCACCTATAACCTTGATCAGCACAACATACAGTTTGAGAGATGGAGAGAGGACGGGGAAGGGCTGAAAATTCCCTATACCTTGACGGTCTTTGAAGTAACCTCGAGACGTGACGACACAAACCGAGTTTTCTTTCCGAACTGATTCTAGTTTACAGCATTCCAAGATGATGTTGCTGTTGCAACGCTAGCTTGAGAGAACTGCAAGCTCAAGAATACTCTCTGTGAAGAAAACGATTTCAATTTCAGTGGCGAATGTCTCCAAAGGCAGTGAATGTATCAAGTGTAGCGTATGCACGGCTTCTCTAACGACCTTACAGGTAAAGCTATGTTTCACTTGGTGCGGGCAAGCCCAGAAGGCGTTTCGACGCCACATATCTTTCTGTAGAGTTGAAAAATGGTAACAGCTCGTTATTACGGTAAGAAAAGACGGTCGCCAACTTCCACTAGTTTTTAGCGTACAACACTTGACGAGGCCTTTAGTCAGACCGCTTTGTTTATGACACGGCCTGGTATGAATCCCCACTTATGATCACCTGGTGAAGTTAACTGCCCTTGCTATAAGACCATTTGGGGGAGTTCATATGTTATTACAGATCGTGAATGAAATGGACCATACACATAGTTATCTTTTTACATGTTTCTGCCCAGACAATATGCAGGACTTCCGAACTGAAGAACGAACCATAAATAGATAAGGCTTTGATGTATAATGATACTAAAGATCGAAAGTGCCTCATGAACAGAGTTTCGAGATTTGCCATGGTGCCGCTCTAGAGTGATGAGGCAAGTTTTTTATTAGGCTCAAATGCATTCACTTCTCAGTGAAGTTTGGAAGGTACCCAGCTCCTTTTAGATGTTTTCAAACTAAGCCGAACTGGCACAGTCAACTTATCAAATTTTCCGCAAAACTGCAACTTTCGGGCTTCGTGCTGTCGAAAACTTTGTTGGTGGGACTTTTCGATAATCTAACGCGGTGGTCGAGATTAGTTTTTGGAATCTCCAAGCAGAACGATTTTTCTTCACTCATATATTACGAAAACTCCTCTTACTGAAGAGATTAATTGCCTGCTCCGCAATTCCTCTAATGATACGTGCAAAAAATAAGCACCACATTTCAAAAGTGCCCAGCGAAGTGTAACGGAATTCTTTCTTTCAGCATCGGTTTTTACTCGACAAAGAAGCAGTGAGGACTGCACTCGCCTGGTTGAACACTTCATTCATTCATAATATTTGTGCAGAATTATGCATAACATTCCCACCAAATTCACCATCGCCGGGTGGCTTCTTTCCTAATGGCGTCGATTACTCTAAGGTAAGAAATGAAAGTTGACCAATCTTTCACTGAGCACTTCAAAGGAGATTCCGTTACACTCACTAGTAATATTAGTGTTGTTGATTTCGGGAATTAAGTAATATCAGTGTTGCAAGAAGGACCGATCTGCAAGAAGGAGAGGCCGACCTAAAGACCAGTGGATGAGGCATTAGGTCAGTGCAGACGAAAGCGATATGAAGAGACATATATTCGCAATGAATGCTTTGTTCATTGAAATAAATAAGTAAATGAATAAATAAATAAGTAAATATAAATAAATAAATAAACAAGTAAATAAATAAATAAAACAGTGCTGTTCTATTCATTCCGAAGATCTATTGAAACGAGATGATATTTGCAGTGTGTCTCCTTCTCCAATGATGCGTTTACGCTCGCAGTCAACGCGGCCAAAAACATTCTCAAACCCGAATACTTCTGCTCGGTGGTATGTTTATGCGTAAAAGATTGCCAAAAAAAAGTGGAAAGCACGCTCGATAGCCGTTGAACATGCACTTTCTTGATGCTGATTGCTGTTTACATTTACAAAATATATGTAGTTACTGAGTCTATTAGACAGAGAATTAGCAATGGAAGCCGTTCAGTACAAGAGATATTTTTGAAGTCAAGTGGTAGTGATCAGTGGCAATGTGCCAATTAGTGAACGATCTAATTTTGCGCGGAATTCTTAATGCCCAAATTCCGCGCAAAAAGAGGAAGAGGCAATTTTTTCAAAAACTGGAGGAGACGGGGGATGGCCACGCCCATTTGTGATCTGTGTCGCCTATAGACGTGAAAGTATGATAGGCGGATGGATATGCTTACAGAGGATGACGACCGTGATAGATCGAGCTCCGATCGAATGAATCGGCACACGAGGCTAACATAAAATCTCTCATCGCTGCTCATTTCTTTGCATTATTTTCGAAATTTGAAAGCGATATTTTAGGAGATGGGTTGGTGCGAATTGAATGAAACGCCTAATATAATGCACTGCTTGCGACAACTTTGTGAGGAAGGGCTACCGGTACAACTTGGATCAACACTGTGCAAAGTAATACCCGACGAGCCGATTTCAACAAAGAGATTTGTGAGTGCAGCGCGAGATGGATCCAAACTATTCAAAACAAATCGAAAATTGGAAACAGCACACCATAAATCAGAACTGTAAACAAGACGGAATAAAACCATTGTGCTAAGCGATGACATTCATTTGGTTGCATAAGCGGCCTGCCCACTCAAATACTTTGTTCCCATCAACGGCTTTCGGCCTTAAACAGACCCACGCTCCGCGATGGACTCGCAACTTTTCTTTGCATCTTGTGCGCAGATGTGAAGAGGGGGGACACTTATGAGGTACAAGACACTTATGATCGCGTTTTGTGTGTAGACGCGCTCATAGTGTGCTCAGGGATTGCGGAACGCGTTCGCCTAGGTTGTTGGGGAAGGAATATAAAGAACAAGTTGCGAAAACCAAGAAGAAAGAGAACCAGAGTCGCAGCACAATTCAACCGTTGCGGATAGACGAATAGAGATTATCCTACGTAGGATATCCTGTCAAGAGGCAATTGTAGTGTGAAGAGACGACCTCCCGACCAGCGGGTCCCGTCAGCGAACGATTAGGCGGGAGAGGGCAGGGGTAGGGAGAGCGTATTTATAAGAGTGCACTCACTGTCTCAATTTTGTGGCTCGTGATGTTGAGCGGCTATGGGGATGGTCTTTCTCCTTAAGGTCGTTTCGATTAACGGCAGCCCAGTGGAGGAAGCAGTCATCGGTGAAGCAGTGTGTGCGAGGAGGTTTTGTATGTCTTCTAGACACCGTAAACTGAGTCTGTGCTGCTCGATTCTCCGAACAAGCATCAACTCGATGTGCCCTCATCATCCGTCAGATGATCGATTAATGCAGGGTCCTCAGGGCGAAAAATTTTTGAGTGGGCTAGAAACCCTAAATTTGCAAGGTCGCTCCTTCTTACCAGCCCGAATAGCTGCCCATGGGGCCACGTGCCTTCGATTAAAAGATGACATTTTTAGCAAATTATATACTACGTTTAATGATTCTCGCATTTAAAATGCGATGCAGCATGCACCTGAAGATTAAACGATCTATACATGAGCCATAAGAAAAATTTTCGAGCGTAAAAGTAAAAGAAACGTTTATAGGCATTCTGGAGTAACGAAGTGTAGAATAAATGGGGAAGAATAAAATGATTGGGTTGAAGACATCTATCACAATAAAAAAAACGGTTGACTTTGCTCCTACTGACGCGTGGAAAAGGCCAGCAAACAGTATCGACTTGTCTGTACGATCAAATCACTGTTTCTTCTTTACCAAAGGTCACGATAGTGTTGTGACAGGGCAGACCGAAGATTATGCGCAGTACGTATTGCTTCGATAAGCAACCAGAAAAGAGATCATAATGCACAATGAAATCAAGCGATGGCAACCGGACACAGTGGACATAAATTTTGTAATAAATACTGCAAATTATAGAGGTTACTGCTATTGAAGGAAGTGCCTGAGAGAGGCCAAATAATGTTATTTCGTTTAACATGACAAACCGCTCAGGATTTAAAGGTGTTTAGAGATCTGTGGATAATTTGCGACGAACAATGTACTCGAATGGTGTAGCTGTGAAATTTGATGATGGATGTTGTCTACTTGGGCAGCATAACAGATACCGATCAAAGGAAGGATGCACCACAAATACCAAACAATATAGGAGGTCCGTGAAGAGCGCGTTGCCGATAAGTGCTATTCCGAGAAAGGCAACCAATGAGCAGGTCGAATGTTATCAGTGATATGCATCATGCTATGCGATCAACGAGAGTGCTCTCGAAGAATGGCGACCGAGACGAGTATGCGTCGATCGTCTAACGTTATCCTCACGCGAGCAATGAACACCCATCACATACATACCTCACTCGATATGCGATACTCAGCACGCAAATCGTGACCGTTATTTCAGTGCGCATCTTTCATCGTCTTTTACTATGCCCATTGACTGAATTTCTCTCCACTCATCCAGCATCGATGCTATACACTTTCATAAAAAATATTATGCTTTGATGTTCTTTCATCGTCATCTATATTTTGAATCCATGTGCATTTTAGTGAACAATTTTACCTCGAATTATTTCCTTTCTAGAGCACCTACCTTCGATGAGCCGCTCATCGAGTATCTCAGTTTAAGCTGTTTGTATTAGTTTTTCTCTGTTGTTACCAGTATTTTGAATGTATCTTGATAAACATGTTTGCAAAGAAATTCCAGCTGAGTCGCATTTATAGGCTATCGTTATGCAATTGTAGCACAAACACAATACATGTGACCCTTCGAAATAGTGAAGAAAGTCGGAAGCGTTACATCTTTGCGTGATGTTATTTTGTTAAATGAACATGTGACGATTAGTTTCGATAAAGATTCCTCGAATTCCTTTTCACATTTTCAACATTGTCCCCGACTGTTGTGGTTGTATTACATGGCATTTTTATCTTTTCCAATTTTAATGGAATTCGAATAAACACAACTTTACTGTGGTTGACATTCAAAAAAATAAAAATAAAAAATAAAATCACGCATTTACCATGACAATGCGCCCATGTACACCACATATTTCGGATGGGAAACTGTTTAAAGATTTCCAGCAGTTTTACCTGCACTTAAACCTACTCGAATGAATAGAAAAGTTTGTCAACAATTTCATCTCGAATGAATAGCAAAAGTTCGTGCTTGTCAACAATTGTTATTTGCCTTAAATACTCTATCCGGGTCTCTGCGTGGACTTCTTGACTTGAATTTCTTTGTATTCCTCGGATTGCCCTTTCTATTCCTTCATAACAGTACGGTATATTTCGACTGTATGCTTCTTCATGATATCATATTATATGAGTTTGATGTCACAGTAATCCTACAACTTGAGTTCCTTTGCTTGCCCCTCCTATAACTGTCGTTTGCTTTTTCTTCAGATATTGAAAAATTCTGAAATTTTAAGCAGGAATGTAGCAACTTTCAGTCACAATGGCTATATAAGTTATTTTTTGCATTACAGCCTGAAGTATGGCAGTCTGAGAAAATCCGCTATGATTTTATGAAACTGTGAAATCATTGGATCTCTACTTTTCACCATCAAATGTTGGTGCGCTTTAAACGAACATTTTTTATGATGAAGAATATTCCGTTCACATTTTTTTCGATGTTCCGAACTGCAGACGAATTTGCCGCATTTAGCAAAAGTGCTGCGAAATATTTTTTTATGATAATGCCTAATGAACGACACCTGCTATTGTACTGAATAACCAACTGAGCAAAACTAAAAAAGCATTAAGCTAAAGATTCACCTCATGCTCCAGATAAAATCAGGTGCAAAAGAAGTGGGCTGTTTTTTGTGGGCTTGAACCTGGAGCCTGAATTCTGCATTTTGAGAGCCACTGACATAAGGTTAACCTCATGTTGCCGACGTCGCTCAGGACTGGCAAAAGATGAGAATTTTATAGAGGCTCCGCACTTCAGTGCTGTATCTTTTCATGCAGAACTTTTCAATTCTTACATCAGAGATATCCTTTCAAATTCTATCAAAAATGAGTGCAACATTTTCATTGGAGCATAGAAAAGTTGCAAGCTTATTAAACGAACCTAACAATAGAGCCACATTTCTGAGCTACTCTTCAAGAGAACTATATCACTGCAAAACAAGTGCCGCATAAAAGTATCTGTTGCATAGTTTGACTTTATCTGTTATTCGTAACATAAATGCTAAATTAAATAATAGAAAATGTTATATTGTATTTGCTAGTATAATGATACGACATCTGCGTAGGGTAAATTAACAACAGCGTTCAAAGGTCGGCGAGCAGTGAAACGAGCTTATTCATAGCCTCAAAACAATCGAACAGAAGCTAGCATGCCTCACCGTGTAGCACTCAAGTTTAAAACGGTCGCCACGATGCCCATTCGACTGATGTGCTGTTTGCGTTCTATGAGACGTATCAAAGCCAGCGTTACTCAACTTCAAACAGTAAGTGTTTTTGTTGTTCGAACTCACTCCTGATTATCTTTTCCACTCGTGTTCTTCGCTTTTTTCCTTTGATTTGAGATTTGAGATGTTTCGAGCGATGTTATCGACGAGTATATTATTCCGATCGTGTTATTCTCTTTTGCAATCCGAACTCATAAGCTCTCAATGCTTGAAAATCTGTGGTTTATTTCAAAAACTCTTCAAAATTTAAATCCTGAAGAACCTTTCGCGGTTTCTCAACAACCGCGAAGACCATCATCCTGATCAAAAATTTTAGCTGAAATTTTCCGAACTTTTAACTTCATGAAAGTCTTTAACAAATATAAACAGCACCACATCTCGATCTGGTGAACATTGTTGTTTTTTGAGTCAACGAGATGGTTATTAGTTGACCTGAATATATTCTTGAAAATTTTTGAGACTGCTTCGCCGAGTTTCGAAGACGCTTTGGCCTTTGGCGGTGCTTAATTTGATCTTATTGATATTTATTTCTTGTGATGGTCCTCCATTTTCGACATGTTTCAATTCAGTTTCCATTCAGGTCCTGTCGTAAAAGTAAAAACAAGCGAGAAATGTTAAAAAGAAGGTTGGAATAGCCGACATGTATTCCTTTGCGACCGAACCCACCAAATTTTGCTCTTAAGTATTCAAAGTTGAAAAGGCAGATAATCGATTGGAGTAGAATTGAGTGGAAGGCGAAGATTATTGAGGGAGAAGGGGGGCGAGCGGGGAATTTGGCTGCAATGCGGTCTACGCATTATAACTGCCATAGCTAACTGAAGCTGTATTGGTTCCACTGCTGGGTAACAAATAGATAAACACACATAAGTATACTCTGACATGACGTTGCAACAATGCATATTGCACGTGCAACTCCACAAGGGCGCATAAAGAGCATCGCTGCAGAATTTTAAATTCATGGAATATTTAGATGAGCTGTCAGTGGCATTCTTTCACAAAGAAAGGGTTCGTTTTTAGCAGTCCATAAGAAAGCAATGTCAACGCTTAACGAAGGAATCTTTTCTATTGGAAACAACATCGAGCTAGCTTATTTGTGAACGTTACAGATATGCTTAACTGTGAGATTAACATTAATCCATTGTTTGCAAAAACACCTGCACTCCATTTATAGGTTTGGAAGCATAAGCTGTCACCTACGCTCCTGACTGTAGACAGATTTGTCGTTCATCCACTTGAGCGTAGTCCAAGAATTTTACCAATTGCCGACTTTCAAATCTTTTCCCTTCTCTTTGTAGAATGTGGTTGAAAAGTTGCATTACTCATGTAGTTTTTTAAGGCGTGTTCACGAGGAAAGCAACAGGCTCTTCCCGATAGCTTGCTCTTCCATGTGTTGGATTTCGCACTTCCGCTTGACCTTTATGCTTGGCGGCGGGTCTCTAAGTCATTCAAGGTGTTTTTGTTATCTTTTTTGCTCCTCATCTGCTTCTTTTTTTCACTTGACACACTTCTTATGCCACCTTTCAAGAAAGGAACAATAGAACTTTGTTGGAGTTGAGCGATAGAACACTTAAACATGAAAGATGTTGCACTCACAGTCGAACTTGCATATCAGCTGGCGCTCACTTGAATTTTACTGTCGAAATCAGCAGTCCCATTGTGCAGTCAGTGAAATTCATCGCAGTAAATTCATTGAGTCTGTAGATCACCACATTCTGATTTACCGGATAAATCCATATCAATACAGTGAGAGTTACTGCTGAGTGCTATGTAGCCTAGCAGAATACAGGCTGAGAAATGTGATGTTGAACTCTGCGTTGTAGATTTGTCCACTTGACCGAGTGGAATTCAACAAATTCGATTAACTCAATTTGACTTTTGTTTAGGGATATGGCCTTTGCAGGGTTATGTCGAGAGACGTATTTCGAATGTCACAGAGATTGAGGTGCGCAAAAGATTGAGGTGCGCAAAACGGGCATTGAGGAGGCAACAGCCAGCACGTCGACGTTGCTCATCCCCTCTGCAAATACGGTAAATCCGAGTTCGCTCCTTTTGTCGCTTAGATTGTATCAGCGCTCTATCAACATGTTCATACATTTTGCTCGTGTGAAATTAGCGTGATCTAGCAGTTTTCTTTAACTGTTATAATCTTGTTAAGGTTTTACACCCTTTCTGTAATTTTTGAAGAGCATATTAAGTCAATGTCGTATTTTTGCTCGTATATGCATGTGCATTTGATAGTTCCAGCTCCAGGATCGTGAAACCCGGAGCGATATACTCATAAGGACAACCATTTTTCGGTCCGCCACTTTCTTCTGATTTGTGTTAGGCTATGTGGATTATTTGCAGTAGAAGTTCCAGAATTTGTGTGCACTTTTTCGTTTGAAAGCCAGTTATGTGAGAGTACTACAAACTAATTTTTGAATTCAGAGTTTGTGCAATGAGTCGGCGGCATATGAAGATGCTTGAAGTGCAAGGTTACTTTTTCGAAAATCTTTTAGGAACCTGATCTGGTAGATTCAACCATAGGAAGCACATATCGTGCGTCAGCTTTCCTGACACGCTTTTCCGCTTATTCAATTATTCTTCAGCTGTTTTAATCGGGTTTTTTTCCACCTGGGGACTGCTTCAAGGTTCAAACATTGTTCTACGAAATCTTTAATATGTTTTCTACTTTATATATATATATATATATATATATATAATATATATATATATATATATATATGTTTATTTATTTACTTATATAAGTAGGCAAATGTAGCAACAGCAGACTGTTACATTCATGTTTTTAAGCAGTCATAACATCTGTCCCCGATTGTTGATTGCGCTGGAGGTTGACAGCGATGCCATAAAAATCCTCGTATACAACATAAGAACAAATGTATAATGCATATGCAGAACAAAGCAAGCTAGCAAATGTGTTAGCTCTTTTATGCATTAACAACTCATGCAAAAAGCGATCAGTTGGGGGGAACTGGGCTTAATATGTAATCCTGCAGTGTTCACTTCCTCTAGCATTAGATTTCATAGACACGGCTTTCATGGTTCTGAGATGAATTATCGGACAGATAGATGCACGCATACAGGAATGTCCCAGCAATAACGCGCATGCATAAAAGACAGGTAAAAGTCAGGAGTGTTGAAAAAATTTTTTTTGTCGCGGAAATGAAGAAACTAAACCAAGTCGTTTTGTTCTAGCGACAGTGGTCGGTTGTAGGAAACGGTTGGATACGTGAGATGCGAATGGCAGAGCTTCCGCAAGGCACGCGTCACTATACGTCTGCTTTGTGCTGCGAATGGCGCTTCGGGTGATCGTATCGAGCTGATCGTTGACCAAAGGTGGAGCTCCGCTGACGTGACAGCTGTATGTCAGTCAATGGCTGCTTTCCGCAAATCCATCGTTCGTGCCACCATCGACGCACCTATTGCCGAAATGGTTCGTCTCTTTATGCGGTATGGAGCAAATGGCTCAGGAAAGCAATATGTGAACAGCACTCGCACTCTCAGCCGTGATTTTACGTCTTTCCATTGGGTATCTAACATCCTTGGCACACAGCCGATACCACGAATCGAAATCTCATCGTTGTCGGTCTAACATCCAAAACAGTGCGAAAAATGAACTGAGGCGTTTTGGCCTTCATTCAGCATCGAAATTTGGTCTTTAGATGGCGGACTGTTGCGACTTCATCAATTTGCACCGTTGACTGAACTTTGAAAACAGTGTTTAACACAGAGTAGCACTCACATTACCATATCTCTTTGCATCACTGTTTCCACATTGAATGATTGTTTTTCGAGATGTATGAACCGCAGCAAAGATGCCGAATATTTGTTCATTTTCAGCTGGTGGTGAGTTTGTCAGTTATCGACCTTAGTCGATGGTATGCCTATTTGTGCGTGCTGAAAGCTTTTGAGGGCATCGATTTGCATCTGAATGCAGCAAAACGTGTGTGCAACGATGATATCTATTGGCCAAATCTTGTCTCTCTAACTGTAAGAACCTCTCAAAAGGATTCCGAACATCTAGCAAGGTTAGTGCTTCTTTCGAATGGTGCTTTCCCCGTGTCGACATAATCGAAAAGATGTACTCATTCAACTCGACTTATTCATTTTCCAGCGTTTTCTTATTTATTCTTCTCTTTTGGTATCGCGATGCGTCTTTAATTATTATAAAGGGAATGGAGTCGAGAAACACTCGATTCTTCAACTGGCTTCAGCTTTCACATAAAAAAGCTAACGAAGATAAATCTTTAGCAAAAATCTTTCTATTTGAAGTTGTCTACATTCTAAGAAACTTGCAAAATAATGAATTTATGGTGAAAATATATTATCGCTTAGTATCAAAACTTCCAAAAATATATCACTGCTCCAAATAGTATCAAAAAACTTCCGACCTTGTTTTTCAGTAAAAAATCAAAGACACCAGACATGTAGAAACTACTAGAGTATTCATAGCTTCATTGATCGTAAGTAAACCCATAAGTGATTCATTTCGTTACATTCGCTATTGGTAGCGCCTGTTACCAGCTTCTTGAAGATGCGTTTTCGGCCTATCCTCGCCATACATTCTAATCCAGGGCTACTACATACGATCGTTTTTGACTTGTTTCCATCGCAGAATCTTCGTGTTCTCGATCTGTTTAACGAACGCTTCCGGTACGACGGGTAAGACATAGTAAGCTGGGAAACCCTTTTTTATCCCCAAGCCGCTGCACCTGACCTGCTTATCGCTCGTTCGTTTTATACATTCCACGGATGACGTCAAAAAAATCTATGCCTTGTCAAATTTGTTCGACCCTCATCACATCCTTTGATGCGAGTTAATCAGAACCTTCTATTTGTTGGCGCTTCGAACAAAAAGGAAATTAAAACTTCCGGTAAATTCGCTATTATGGCAATTCTCAAGAGGATACGCTGTCGAATGTGCAAGGGTCAAATTAACACCAGACTTCGGAGCCAAAAAAGCGAACCTACTCTACTTTCAAAATATTTGTCCACTGTTTGTGTCGTGCAAGGTTGCTGTCGAGGCATACGTCACGTCCGCTCGCTGCTCATTCGTTATGAAGCCTTTAAAACGTTTATTCGAGATCCTTGTACGTCCATGTATCTGCAATAGAACACACGTGTCAAGATAACATATCTCGGCATTATCACTTCAGCAACCCAATAAGTTGAGCGCCTAATTTGATTTCTCATATTGTCCATTGATTTCATTCATTTTTAAGATCACTTTGCAAATAGAAAAAAATCTAAATTTGCTGAAGTAAAGCTTCGATGTAGGTCTTATTCATAAAGTGTAATTCAGCGTGTCCACCCCATAACAACTATGCAGATAATACCGATGTCGTTATAGAATGTGTTATCCGAAGTTCGAGTCATAACAGCCACAAATTAGAAATTAGTGATTCAGTTAAGGAAACACTCCACGGATTCAATCGATAAACAGAACACTTCCAGATTGCATCACTATCCCGTCACATTTTTACATTTAGAAGAAATATCCTTCCTAAGAATCAATAAAAATTCCCAAAGAATGGATCGGCAAGGAGAAATCTCACCAATTATAAACAGGAATCAGTTAGCGGTGCGTATGGATAGTGCCCTGCTAAGCATTTCCTTCAGATTTAACTACAGACTTCTTTACAAAGATAACACCATATCTTAAAAAATGTTTTTCGAAACGACCATAAATTTTCACGTTAAACCTAAATATTTGTGATGGAGATCTTGCGCAGGTTAATTAGCAGAACGAAAATGCATTAATTAGAGCAACAAAAAACGTTTTCAAACTCCATTCATATTTTTAATGAGGAGTGAGTCCTGAGCAACGAATCATCAACTTTATGCCACGCAAAGCGTTTCGCAACATCATCGTCAAGCATTTCAGTCGTGTATTTGATAGTTATAATAATTCCGCATTTGATAGTCGACCTAAAATTAACTCAGTTCATCACTAAGACGTATAGTTCCACCGTACGGGTCTTTTGCACTGAAATATATGAGTCAGTTTCACTCTATGGCTATCTTCTCCAGAAACATTTTCCAACGTTTCAACACACTTCCATTTTCGATCTACCTGACGCCTCCGGTCGCTCTACACCGATTCCCACGCCCCTTTCAGTAGTTGTTAATAGGTTAGTGCAAAAGACCGTGAAATCTCCAACAAGTGGAAACGTTTCATGGGCAAATTCAGGCTCCAGAACATTTGACCTGATTTGTTAAGTGTGAGACCCCAATGCGTCCTCTAGAAAACATTGTCGTCATTAAATACAACGTCGATGTAAATAGAGTGCATGAATTGTGCTTATGCTCTGTTGCATCTAGTGAGTTCCACTTTGCGCTCTGTTCGTTGCGGGGACGAGCAGACATTCCGGAATCTATTTTCCTGAGAGTTTTTTAGTTGATAAAGTTGAGGATTCATATTTTGACAGTTTTTAGCTGATAGTTCATAAGATAGATTTGCTGTGCTGCTTCGTATTAAAGGTGTTAACGTCGACTCGAAATCGTTTCAATTTTCAATCCCGGAAAGCTGCTAATGCCAAGCGGGATTCTAGCACCGAATGACGCCATGTCACCTGTAAACAATCGTGCACTTACCGGTAATTTTTTGTGCCATCGAGCGACGCTTCAAGTCGTTCAGCAGTTAATTTTCATCTGTTATATTACGATCACGAGAACGCTAACTTCAATTCGTTAATATCACATTTCAAATTTCTCTATTATAGCAGAAATGTTTTAAATAAGTTGGAGAGTTACAGCGATACTCCAAAATGCCTTTACTTTCATCCAAACCATTCGTGGAAATAAAAGAGTTGCAGAAATCGAACGCCTTGCTAATGAACGGAAAAAAGGCAGATGTTGGTGTTAAATGTGTAGGTTTGGTGGATACGACAACTCCGCAAAGCTAGTTGCTCAATTACACACATGTTGATCGCTGCAGAGATAGCCCCTCGATCATACGACGTGATTTGCAGAGTACTTGACTACGGTGTGCGTTCGAATTTGGTGATCGATCGTCGCCGAATAGAGCAGTTACGCGTTCAGTTAACCGACGCTGACAAGTGGAATGATGATCTCTTGAAAAATCTCTACTGCTTTCGGTGTTGGGCGGGTTCGGCTGCCTTTGGCGATCGTTTCAGGCAGCAGTTTGCCCAGTCACCCAACGCTTAGATGAAATGGATTCTCAAAGATGCGCGAATGGCAAAGCAGTTTTGTGTCACAATTTGTTGTCTTGTTGGCTCACTGAATGAATGCATCAAGAAACACGAATTCAATGTGGCTCTTGTCAAGACTTTTATTGGGTGTTGTCGCTCATTGCAGACACACCCACTTCTGCGTAGTTTCCGTTGCAATTCGCTCATGAATTAGTTTGTTGTTTGTCGTTTGTTCTGTGTTCGTACATGTTGTTATTTGTGTTGTTCATTTTGTTGTACGCATTGTTGTATTGTTGGATGTATTCGCTGCTTAGTATCGGATTGTTCTTTTGCTATGTGCGACGAGTATGCATTCTTTTCTATCCACTGTATTGGTGACGTCGTTTCCATCGCATGGAAAGCTAAGGTGTCGTTATCGAGTTTTTTACCCGTTCTCCTTGTTTGTGCCTTAAATGCTTGTCACATGTGGCTCACCTCGTTTATTTCCCATATTTTTGGCTACTCTTCTTTATTAGCGATCGCATCAGCTTATCGCTGAACACAACACCAGAGATCACCGCTGTGTGAGCAAGCATTTAGCAGTTTTATACCGTTTTGTTGTCACGCTGTGACATACATTCATTTGATGTTGTTTCTCTAAATGTGTATTGCGCTATTTCTGTAGCTAAAAAAGGCCATGACCACACCTCGGTTCATTTGCAGCATGTTTTGGAGGGCTGATGGTTGCAGTCGTTTTGGTAGCTCATATCTATGTCCAAATGACTTTCAGCTGACCGGTCAAAAGATTAACAGATGAAAATTTGTAGGAAGATTTTAAGAAGCTTTTGCAAGAAGCTGGCCACTGCAAGAGTGTCTCAGGAAAAACTTAATGAGTTCCTTGATGTCAGCCCTTCACATCCCACGAGCTATCAGCTTCTCGTTAATTCTGTGACGTTGATCATCACTGGCTTTCTTCGATGTTTTCCAAGAAAATGGATGCAGCAGCTTGATTCTTTTATGCCATGCGAATTTTGTCGGAATCGACTCTTCAAAAACAAGACGAAAATTTTCGCGTTGATACAACTCAGTTCCGCCTCACATGTTTTATCAATGGCACTTGCCATTTGTGTAGCACTTCTCATTTTCACAGCATGTTCAAGTGTGAATCCGGAAACTTATAACCGGAATGCATAGTGGAGGGTTCGAACTGAATTCGCACTGCTCCTTTTGTTGTTCGCCTTTGTCGTTGTATTACTTCGCAACCTCTGTTCGCAACGCTCAAACATTTCAATAAACTATACCGCAGTCTGGCGCCCTACGACAGAACGCAATTCAGCGTACAACCTGGAAATGGGTGCGTTCCCTATCAACCCTTCCCTCGCGAGGATGAAACCGCTTTCACCTCCGCGTGGGTGAGGGTACTCATGCTCCTTGCCGTCGCAACTCCCACGGAAAGAGAGATCGCTAATGCAGTGTGTCCCTGATCCCTTTCTCCCTCGCACATGGGAGGTTGCACTCGCTGTCGGATATCGGTGGGGCTTATTCACGGGGTGCATATATCTTAGGTCCAAAATCAAGATGAGGAGGGTATCACTTCATTACTTCGTCGGCCTCGCCCCTCCTGTAACGGGGAAGGCCATTTGTTCTCTCGTTCAGGGCTCTCTCCTTTCCTAATCAAAAACTGTCTCCTAGTGACCGTCTCTCAGTTTAGCCAACATGCGGGAGCATCGTGCCGTGCGTCGAAAAAGAAAAGAACTATATTCCTAACGCAAAATGAAATCGAAATCAGCCTACACATAAAAAGCATCCTTCGTAAAGAGCTGCTTTTCGTACAACTCATTCAATTTGTAAATTCTATGCCCTCTCATCGAAGACAACGTGATGAGGAGACCAAATCCATCCACCCCATGTACTTTCCGAACCTCTCAACCCTATCCTCCTCCTCCTCCCCACCCACCTCTCTTCCGTTTCTATCCGAAGGTGTAAAGGTAAGCCAATGAGCAGGCCTAATCCACCTTCTCCGTTCACCCCTCAAATCTCTCCCCTCTATTCCTCTCCAAAAGTGTCGTTCTCAGAAATCCACTCACAGCAGCCGATGTGCAAAGCAAAGCTCAAGCTCTAAAACTTTATTTCCTCACGCACCTAAAAATACACTTCCAACCAATTGATACAATAAAGAAGATTAGAAATCGATACCCACTGTAGGTGCGAAATGCCCGCTGCCGCAAGTGGTCAACATGCGAGCCTGCTGTCTGTCCCACCATAGTAGCTCGCCGTCTAAACATTTCTCCGCGGATTTGTCCTGCAATACTTACATCTCTTTGGAATGCACGAACGGAATGCATCTTTTCAACATGTCGATTTGCAGCTACATGATGGAATAAAATTCAACTTCGACACACAAATCTATACTGTAACTTTTAACGAATGCACCACGGAGCCAGGAGCTGCATTCACTCAGGCTCCACAAAAGACAACAGCGTCACAGAGTCGCAGCAACATGATGACGGATGAACATGCATTTACTCAGCAGAACGCGTCAATTTTGCGCAAAAAAAGGAATAAAACACAATCAATAACTTGTAAGTGAGCGGCTACCCGTATGCGTTTTGCCTGCCTTCGACGATTAACATCGATGCTCATTTCTTATCGGAAGGGGAATTGCAGTCCACTTTGTTTTACAACACTTAACACAACGTTTTAAGAGATTCAGCTGAATACTAAAAAGGGTACAATTTTACTGAGAAATTAACAAAGAATGCACTCACCGCAGAAGAATACATAAGTCGGCAATAGAGATAAAAGAAAAGGAACACCGAGCCGCAGTACAAGAAGACAGATCGGGGCGTGAATCGGAAGAATTCAGCCTGCGTCATATCTGCTGCATACCAACGAAACATCGCCGGATCGATCACTACTCCCGACTGCAACAATTACCATTTTCTGAAGTGTTTCAATGAAATAGGCAGATGAAGCATATATATACCAGCGCATAGATCGAAAGATTACAAACATTAAATAAATAATGAGCTGAAGCATTTTTCTTAAAACACGGACGGTTTCACAGACTTTAATAAAACATTTCGCCTCCCTCCCCCCATCAACTGGCTCAGAACGAAGCAAAAGTTGATCCGGGAACCTATTTGGGCCTCGACTGTCTCCACCAAATACTGGTTCCGAATCGCCATATTCATGGACTGAAATTACATCAGTAGTAAGTAAATGAACAGTTTTCATAGGGCCACTTCTGTGAAAATTTAATGAGCTGAAGCATTTTTCTTAAAACACGGACGGTTTCACAGACTTTAATAAAACATTTCGCCTCCCTCCCCCCATCAACTGGCTCAGAACGAAGCAAAAGTTGATCCGGGAACCTATTTGGGCCTCGACTGTCTCCACCAAATACTGGTTCCGAATCGCCATATTCATGGACTGAAATTACATCAGTAGTAAGTAAATGAACAGTTTTCATAGGGCCACTTCTGTGAAAATTTCAAAGGAGAGCGCACAGCAGTGATTGGAATGGCGACTCACCCGGTCCGTACTTGCCTTCAAGCGATCACTGAAAGATGTAAAAGTGCATCGATTTGCGTACGGACTTATCATCCGCCTCTTATGGTTACTAAAAAAGTTTTCATAGGCAAACGGCAATACCGTAGATAATCGTTGCAACTGGATGAATTCACAAGGCTCGAAAAAGACAAGAAACTTTTAACAATACCTCAGCATGCGCTCCAGATGGCACAGCTGATGGATATGAATGAATTTTACAAAAGGATTCATTTGACGATTGAAGGAAAGTTGTTACCTTATATTTGAAATTGTGTGGGTCATATTCCCGTCGTAAGTATTCCTTTTTTAAGATTTCCTTCACTCGATACCGCCACAGAACCGCCTAAATGAATGAAAGATTGTGAATGAGCTCCAACAAATTTGCAATCTGTGAAGACGTGTGAAAAGAAGGATAACTGCAAGCAGAAAACCATTCGTGGAAACACCCTTCACTTGTGAAGCAAACTCCACCACGACACTCTTTATGATGCTCTAAAATCCGGTGCCAACCACCTTCAATGGCATGCCACCTTTTGCCTCCAATCCATTTTGGAGTTTAAGCGCAGCTGCCAGTTGAAAGCAGTCGTATCTCTAAAAAGCAAAAGTTTTTCGAAATGAAAAATAATAGAACGCATAAATCTTAGCAAAACATTTACAACTAAACAAGAACTGCATAACCCTCCCTCTTTTTCCTAGGAAAGGATGTTGTTTTTTTCTTTAGCTAACCATAACCAACAAGACCAATAACTATTAGATATACCCTATAGTAAACACCAAGGATCCGACTCGAGCAAAACAGCACTAATCCTTATTTCCGAGAAGTGACAAGCCATTCAAACGATAACGTCTTCGACCGCAAAATAAGGATGCTTACGGAGGGATTCGGATGCAAGTGGCATAGTAAGAATCTAGAATATGCATGCCCACATTGCACAAAAACCTGCAAGAAACCTTCTTCTGCTCGTCGGTGAGGTTGTACTCCTCTCCAGCAAGAAACTTCGTCTTCCCATGTGTCTCGAAATAACCGAAAACTGGATCTTGCCAAAGCTTCGGCGAAGAGATGTTCTGATTGGCGGCAGGCCTGAGTAGTCGCAATGCAAGACGCATCTTTTCGGTTTAATTCCTGCACGCCTTCTTTCAGCGGACTAAACTAACTTCATATGTTAGAACCGTTAAATATAAATACGAAAATTGTTGGCTTTGAAGATAACGATATAAATAACCAAACCACTACCTAAAAGAGCATAAATAAACAAAAAATTTGCATATTGCGCAATAAAATCATGGACCAACCAGTGCGGCATCTTGCCACGGACGATAGTGCAATAAAGGCTACTACAAATTAACATTAGATTTGGCTCACAGATCAGCTTTCAAAAAATGATGAAGTAATGAGTAACCCAGCTGGTCTGAACAATCAACGAACTTCTTACCAAAAAAAAGTCCTTGCGCCACACTTAATCGTCGGTTTATAGGCCTACAGGCGTTCTAGAGCAAGTTTAAAGGATCAAAATCGAAATGAAATTACTTTTAAGAAACATCTGCACTACAGGTTATACAGCTAGACTTTTGTGATTAGCGAAAAACTACCGAAAATGCAGATCGATAAACATGAAAATACGCAGATCAAGCGTCATCATAACGCAATTCGCAATTTTTAGTGGAAAATTTGGACATCTACGTGTACGCGTAGACAGCACTTAGCCATGAAAGAGAAAAGGAAATCTCGCAATGCGAAGCGGAATTCCCAAAGGAAAAAAAACAAGCACAATGGTGTTCCAGCTCAAGCCGAACTTAAATGTTTGGACATTTCAAGGAAACTATGCCAATTCTCCTAGTACTTCAACTGGGCGGAAAGGTGGGGATGGGGATGATAGAGGAGGTGGAACTGACGAATTTCGGAAATTGTGAGGTGGAGCAAAAAAATATAATGGAACAATGTTTCTAAAAATCCTAGAAGCTAAACGTTTTTTCTGAGTTAGTCCATGCAGAAATTTAAATGTGCGGGCATAATGCGAACATGACGAACGACAAAGAAACGCCGCAAGAGAGATGCCAGGGAGATAGGGGTATTCCTCTCGCTGAGGCACATTGCAGTCGCGTTAGCACATCACGCTACCCCCTCTTAAAGCTACTTCGCCACTTATCCCTCCCCCATCCAACATATCTGTGCACACACATAGTTGTAATGTTATTATAATACGCCTTTCATGAGCCTCCCAAAGAGTACAAAGTGAAAAATGCGAAAAAACGCGCAAAACAAGAATAGAAATATTGTATGTAAGGCGAAAGAAGGAGGTAAAAGTGCATCGAGGAGGGGTGAGGAAGCGAACGAATGGTACGGCGTTAACCAAGTGGTGCAACCTCCGTGCCGTTAACCAAGGGAGGAATACTTCTAAAAAATCTGAGAAACTAAAAACACTTGCAATCCGAATATTACACAAATGACAAAATTAAAAATAGCACAAAAGGAGCAGCATCTACCTTTAAGGTACAGTGATTATGCTACTTGCTCAGAAGTAGACAGAAAATTACAACTGAATATGGTCAGGAAATCTCGCATTTACGATCATGAATTATCGAATAGAATGCATTTTTTTTATAAAAACGCATCGGAATGCTACGAAAAAGGGAAAAAAAGCTGTATCTTCAAGCAAACAAACCAGCTTCCCTTGCCTGTGCAATTGGATTTACAGGAAAAGGATAAGATCGCCGGATAAATGAACCAAAAATCTCGCTTCACCTCTCGTTCTGCTCGACGAATCTGCTCTCACATGCTACCACTTTCTACAACTTGTGCCCCTTCTCCTCTACTCAGTTTGCTCTTCTTAGATGGTGGATGCGACGCCTTTGAAGTTCGTTTCCTTGCTCGTAACTCTTTAGGTAACCGTTTCCAATCTAAAATAACCCATAAATTGTCAGTAATACATCGCAAAATATTGTCTCCTTCACGCTTGCTTCCCTCATAAGTGCCTTCCAAACTTGAGGGCCCATTGTTGTTATCTGCTGCGAGTGGAATTCATGGCCATCGGGCCAACCCACTCTGCAGAGGAATTTTCACTGAACAGAAATTGCCGCCGAGTCACTTAGTGTCGTAAATTACATAAGCACTAAGAATGCTTACATCGTTTTGTTTCTTACGCGAAGACCGTTGAAAATGTGCAGGAGTTTACATTGGTTTAACTTTAACGCATTGCTATTAACGTATTAAAGTATTGTTTTAACTTCGTTTAAGTCAGGAATATCTGCTTTCATCGAATTTCCTACTATGTCGATTTCCTAAGAGTGTATATGAAGTACGCAACCTCTTACCGATGTACTATGGGTTGTCTTGCTCATGTGATGTTTTGATTGGTTTTTTATTTTATTGTTTGTTTGTTTATTTTAAAAAGAACAGTTTCAGCTATGAATAAGTGATAGACAAAGCAAATGAGTGGAAATCCGTTTGCTTCGAACGATAGCATTTGGATGATGAGTGATGATTGAAAACTTCTTCATCGCATTCTTGCATCACAATCAGATTTTATTAAGCAAAAGGAATAGCTGGTGATTATCAAGGCATTTATATGAACATATTTAAAGAGCATTGTTGAAGTAGGCAATCAAACACATGACCAACTAGTTGCTGTTATAGATCCGTTTTAATTTTATGTTCTCTCTCGTATACTTGAAGTAGCGCTTAAAGGAACACCTCAGGTGGAGTTTATTAACCAGTATGACACGTACGATTCATTGAAACTGTGCAGCGATAAGCCAATTTGAAGCTTGGGGTGGGTGCGATGGGCATTATGCATTTCGTAATGTTCACATTTTTAGTGAATACATTGTGCAGTTAAGATAATGGTGTCTTTATTTCGTCGAGCTCCTTCTTCGGTGTGCCAAGAGCGGGAATCGACATCACGGGAGCATAGCGGATACTGTCGTTCTCCCTGCAATTTCTTCCTTCATTATATTCATTGAAAATATGCGTATATATGTGTATATGTGAATGAATACTGAAACTTGATGCAAAAGCCGTTGCGAGTATCTATGTTCAATTTAAGAAGCACCGAGCATTCCCCTCTAGCGCCTGACTCTATCGTCGAAAGATCACTGCTGCTGTCATATGAATATTAAAACTAATGCAGTTACCAAAGCCATAGAGTCCGTCACTTTATCGTTGTAAACAATTTCTTTGACTGCATTCTTGTCCATTTTGATAGGAATTTTGAAGCGATCCTCTTTTGAAAGAGTGATTATGCGTATAATAAGTGATGTACTTACTTCTCGCCAACAGAGAACAGGTCGTAGAGACGACCGACGATAAGGCTGGTCACTATTTCGCCTGCATTTTGCACCATAAGACGCAGTACGAGCATTCCATCACCCCCGAGATGACGTGCAAGTGCCTCCACTCGACGAGTCATTAGTTGTGTACGGGCATGCTGAATGCATTCGGTCGGTGCCACTACTTCAGTTGAGGTAACTGTGAACGTTTTATTCCTCCATACTATTGCACAATTCTTATACACATTTCGGCAAAAGGAAGCAAGAACAGGAAAGCTTTAAGTGCGTTAATAGTCAACTCTACCCCGCACACCGCTTCTGAATCGCGCAAGAACTTTTCGATGAACATGGGAAAGCTTTCCTAAGAACACATTTCTCCTGTGAAATACAGCAGCTACCAGCAACGGTGAACTGCTTTTCAAACACGTTTCTTAAAGTCTTTAATATACACCGACGTTGGATTTCGACAAAGCGTGGAAACTTAATAAGATGGAAGTTTCGTTACCCCAAGAGTAATGAGTCCTTCGAGGAAGTCGTATTTGGACGATGGTGACGACATCACGTAAATCCAGTATATGAAATTAACGCATGTTGTGGTGAGCAGAATCAGAATCCACCACCAGAGGCCGAGGAAGATTTTCTCGTTGAACATGTTCGCCATAAGGACACATTGAATAGTGAAATGGTGGCGATGACCAATGTCTCGAACCTAGAAATCTTGAAGGTGAAACCCCACATGACGTTGTTTTTGTCATTTGTCAATACTCCTTCTAATAGTCATTTCCATTAGCAGCTTTACCGCGCTGCTACAACATTCACCTGATTCATTTTTCAATAAGTCTTTCCTCCTAAAATTTCCCCCTTATATAAACATATAACCAAAATGAGAAAAATAGTGGTTGAGAGTGGCTTGTCATTAGGTATAAGGAAGAAAGGTGATTCAAAATGGCCGAAGGCCTCTCAAGCATCTGATCAATTGGGACTTCTGCAAGGGATGGGCAAAATTTTGTGGTGAAACGAAGACAATCTCAGAATGTGACAAGCACCTTGAAGTCGCACATCGTCACACGAGGGAATAGTCCAGTAGTTTGCCACGAACGCTGTTCTAGCAGTGCCTTCGTCAAGTCGTAGCCGCTCGAGCCAAGGTATGCGGAAAGGATCATGTGCTGAAGAGAGTCAAATTTATTCCATTCGCAAAGAGACTTTTAAGCCGTAGTGTTCTTGGACTTTTGGGATGAGCGTGACTCGTGATCGCACTATCATAGCACCAAATTTGCCATTGGAATAGGAGATTTGATGTTCTTGGGTGGACTGGAACATTGTTCATTGGAATGATGACACCATTAGCACTACGCCATGCCTATTTGTTTTTCTTCTTAAAATGACACTGCTTTCTCATATTCATTCTATTTAAGAATCTTTTTAGATGTCTTAAACACTAGTTGAAAAAACATTCTGCAAAGGAACATCCCTTTCAGCAATGCAGTTGCTTCTACAAATGAAGGAAGTTGAGAGGAAATTTGCAGAATCACCTGGACAAGGGCATTGCCAATGAAGAGGATCTTCGTCATAATGTAGACACAGCTGAGATACGAATTTGTCAATAACCTACAATATATTTAAGCAGAAATAATAAACACATTAAAGACAGCAAATAGCTAGATATATAGTAAATGAGCTAGAAGCAGCAAAAAGAACAACAATAAAAAGTGGCTGTAATCAATACAAAGTGAAAAAGATGATGCAATATTAAAACGGAGATGGAAATATGATGGAATGTTGAAAGCAGAACGAGGAACGCACAAGGGGATATGGTGGCTGAAACGAACGACGATGTCGCACTCAGATTGCCTCACATGTGCACAACGTTTGCAGAAGTGACACCTCGAATATGCACTAAATTCACTTTTGATGCAGACCTCACACAGCTGTGACGGCAACCATTGCGGATGAGCGTTACGCGATGCAAGATGCTTTCAGTGTCGCCTTAGGTTGAGAGATTGTACGATCGCATTATTCATAAACTTGCATATGCACATGCACATACGCATCACAGTAAACCTGACCATCCAAGACAACGCAACGTAGAATGATCTGTGAGAGGATCAACACTTTCTCCTTTGTGCGATCCTATGCTACACTGTTGTTTTCGCCGAAACGTTTGCCATACGCAATTTCGTAAAAGTGCTTTAGTGCTGTCCTTTGATCCCAAAATGGGGCACAAAACGAATGTGAGATAATGAATTAAGCTGAGACAATGTATCAACGAAAAACTTGAAAGGCTTGGAAGGCTTATGGCGATAGAGCATTCCGTAGAACTTAAGCAACTTCCGAAAATCTTGACAAAAATTGGATGACTTGTTCGTTCCTGATCATTGAATAAATGAAACCGGAGCTAAAGAGGCAACAATTGGACATGGCCGAGGAGACCCTGGCCAGATCGCAGGATGTGCTTGAATTGATTGGAGACAAGGACTCGCAAGGAGTGTTTGAGGCATGACAAAAGAGGTAAGATTCTTAATCAGTGTAGAAGAGGATCATTCTGAGAGAGGTAAAGGCC
Organism: Baylisascaris schroederi; assembly: GCA_006503575.1. Taxonomy (NCBI): domain Eukaryota; kingdom Metazoa; phylum Nematoda; class Chromadorea; order Rhabditida; family Ascarididae; genus Baylisascaris; species Baylisascaris schroederi. Next base: position 3,284,514 of record QEWY01001293.1, read on the forward strand.
AGATCTAAATTAGGAATTTTCAGATCTATTAATAGTCCTTTTCGGTGGCTTTTTATAGCATCTTGTACGTTTTGAAAGCACATTGTACCTTTATGCACCCATTGTCTCATCTGATCTGTTCAGCTGCACAGGAGCTAGGGACCTGAAAGTAATTGTTACAAAAATGAACTTCCCGACTATTCGCCTCGTATATGAATTTTGGGTCTATACGTGAACAATAAGGCAAATTTCGTCATTTTTGCATCGACATTTCTCATAGTAAGAGGATTGGTGGTTTTCATGAAAAAAAAATGTTATATGTTAACCGTCTCCTTGGGAAATTAACAGCAGCTACGAATGAAGCAGAATGTGGAGGAAAATAACAACAATGCAAATGAAAGCAGTTCACCTCTGACCCATTCAAGTTAAACTTCTGCGTTTTGTGTTAATGCATCGCTTTCTTTTTTTTCCAGCTAGCATTCATGGTTCCGATTGAGGAATACCAACGCATTCACTGATGGCAACTTTTCGCAGCCTATCGGAAATGCAACACATTGCCCATGAATGTAGCAAACCTGAATAAGAAGACAAATGGGTTGCTGTGTGTGACGCGTTGATGGATGTGTCTATGATGAAGTGCTCGCTCCAGATGTGCTGCCACCGCGTCGACGACATTGCTCACCTCGTTGGTGCTCGGATTTTTCTGAGCCGCCGTGCTTGCCATCGTAATCACTGCGCGTGTTTGAATGCCTCAATACATTAGCATTACAAGTTTTTCTATTCATTCCATTTAAACTACTTAACAATTCAACTTTCCTCGCATGATTCTAGGTTACCTCTTTACAAGCACACTTCCACAAATTTGCATAATCCATGACACTATCCAGTCTATTGGCGTGCTTTACAGCAGAAATATTCTCGTAATGATAAGTGCCACTTCCCAGGCAAATCAAAAAGAACATTCAACAAGCGCTCACCTGACATCCAGTTGAGCATACGCCAGAATACATGTGGTCCTGTGAACATAAGAGCTTGCATCATAAGCATGAAAGGCACCCACTGCAAGCATCCGCTTTTCTATCTGACTTTGATAGATTTATTCACACAATTACATTAAGCAGCATTCATGTTCACCAATCGTTATTAGGTCGTTCAAGGCGTGAGGCTCGTGGTCCTAGACATACGCTTCGTAGGCATTTTTCACCTATGTTTATTAGAGTGCCCAGTTTTAGCATTCTTTCCGTTTCTGCGATATCCATTAAAGACTATCGTTGAGCGGCTAAGCATTTCGATAACAGTATATTTTAGGCAATAAAAACTCACAATGCATTCTGGTGAAAACATTAAACAATGCATTTTTGCTCTGTTAAAGGTTTTCTTTAGCATTGCAGCAAATGGCGATTGTCTTAGTGGGTGTTCGCATGTGAATACCTGTCAAGAAATCACTCTAAACGGCTCCCATGTATGTAGTAGCGAACGACAAGTCCGGATTTTTCTGCCTCATCGATGGAGTGTTTCCATGAAGTTCAAGCAGCTGAAGTGCTCCACAACAATGGAAGCCCCTCGAAATGATGTCGCACTAAAGATATCCATTTTAATTGTATAGGAAGGAACCGTTCATCGTAGCATATGCTCGCAAGTTAAGGGGTGTGCTTGTCCGCATGTCATTCACATGTGGTCAACCAGTGTCCTCTTGCATACATCGCAATGAAAAACTCACCTGATAGTAAGTCAGTTCTCGTTCAGCTCGGTGTCTGCTACTCTGAGGAATCTTCTGGTCGAGTGGAACATAATAAGTGTTCTCAACAAAGCAGTAATCTTCGGCATATTGCTCCCATCCTTTCTGCGAAGCTAATTCTGCGGGCAGCCAACACTGAATCGGTTTCCCACCATATTCCTGTAATGCTACTCATTTCAACACGTTTTCAGTTGAAAATCAATAAATTATGCGGAAACATTTAGTACGTTGGATGCATCAAGAACATGCAACCAAAGAAATAATCTTATTCAATTCATTAACGGATGTTTCCAGTAAATGAAATGCTTTGAGAAGGTCGCTTATCTTTGCAATAATCGTAAACGCAGCGGCCAGCAGAATGTAGCTGGTGACTCGATAGTTGAGACGGTCGATGAAATCCTCTTCGTATCTTGGTTTCGTTATCGACTCGATCAGCTTGCCGAGACGATCCATCACAAATATTGTCAATTGATGATTCTCTGGAACTCGCTTATTCTTCCTTGAACACCAACGAGCACACAACTAATCATCTATTAAACTAATGGAGAAACGCATATTCAAACATCCTTCGAGATTTTCCAGCAAGGGGCTTCTCTTGCAAAATAGACATTTATGTGTCAATGATGCACACACCGTATGACCGAAGAGAAACTCCACAGTTTATAGTGTGTCCGCTTCCCAACGAAGAGAATTGCGATGAGCAGCAAAAGGATTAGCTGAATTTGCTTCTTCAGGCCTCGGAGTCACCGTGTTTTCTTGCCTCTAATTGGTTTCTGCCCTCGAAGGGGAGGGATCAAATGTCCATACGATCTCAACGTGCGATTACGAGGTCGCAAAGCGACAATAAGGCCATTTTCCGAATCCGCAGTTTAAGTTCCTTCGAAGAGACATTTTAATGTTCCGAAAAATAAAAAACAAACGCAGTGCATTTCCCTCCGGGAACTGCAAAGGCCCTGAAGCTCATTTTTTGTGTTGCTCTACACTTTCTTTTTCACGAGCTTCACCTCTATAGCAACATCTGGAAGAGCGCTCGCACTTTTTTGAATATAGGTACATGGGTGTTGAAAAAAAGATGTCAAGCATTCCTTTTTAAGTTTATTAGGTCGTTATCTTTCTTTTACAGTTTCCTACCTGTTCTCTTGACTTTTTCTTTTCCCATATCCTTTTTCCACTATCGTCTACCAGCTTGCACCTTTCTGTGGAAGTAGAGCAATAATTTTTCAGTCAATTGGTTGATGAAAGCGCCACATAGTGCAAAAATACGTTCGCAGCAATGAACTTACAGCGATGTTTTTAATGCAGAGAACGTCACATTTCCAATTGGAAATTACTTTTCAAAGCTTAATCATACAAACTACATCAAACGAAAGGTTGAGTGTAAAAAGTAACGGGTCTCATTAAGACAAGGATTTCATCGAGGAAGGAAGTGTTTAGAAACGGGAAAATATAATAGCGTTCATGCAAAAAGCGGGTTTTGTCGCATATCGTTCACAATTTCATGGTAAGAGGTGAGGCATGAATTACCCGACTTCCACACTCTGTTGTTTGCTATTTCGAATTTTTCCCTTCATATTTGGCTTTTGTGCGGCCGTTTAAAACATACTCCACTGATATTGAAGGTGCACAGCTCGGTTTGCAAATATATCCTGTTTTAAATGAGGGCAATAAATCGCCGCTTATGCAGCAATTTAGAATCAGAGGCTGCTCAAGTGACAATCAGGACGTCGTGGCTCAAGAGCTGTGTTGAAAGAAAAGCGTACCGTATGCCGACACGGCTGTGGAATTAGAGAAAAGAGCTATGGTAATACTGCGCTCATTTAGCACAATGGAATTTTACGCTATGGAGGGAGCTGATTATGAGAGGAAAAGAAAATTTCGAATGACAGATAAATTCAGCTGACTGTATCGATTGCGCTAGTAGCTTCAAAGGTTTAAGTCTCACAAAAAGGAAGTGATTAGAAGCACTGGAACAACAATGCATGACGCAACTATAACACTGATGCAACTGCGACACAATCCGGAAATAACAGCAATAATACGGAATCTTCTCAAAGAAATAGAACATGTGAAATTTTCGATGAGATCTGTAGCCATACACATTTTGCTAGCTCTATGATATACCCTTCAGCAGTACAATATTTGACAATATCTCTTTTGGACGTCGTATATTTTTGCCTTAAGCTCCTCTACTTTCATATATTTTTTGCCTTAAGCTTTAATAGTTCTGTGTCTTTAGTAGCTCGCGCCTTATTAGCATGCTGCATTTTTCATTTTTACTGGACTCTATCCCCTTATTTAGATGAAAACTTCGTTTTCCACATCTTTTGAATGGATTAAAGCGAACTCCATAACGAACAGCATCAGTGATTATGCAGTTCAAAAAAGAATTACAGTGACGAGTGGAAAATGAAAACTATCTCTTGCGTAGCTAGTGGAGCATTGGTCATCGCTTAGAGAAGTTTATATAACGATTTAGTGATATCGATGGCTCGCATAGACAGGAATGTATCGAATAGGAGCGACTGTCCGGGAGGGATGCGACTGCCATACCAGAAGCATAAAGAGACAAGTGATGCAAGCTGTTCATATGCGAACGCTATTCGCCGATGATCGTTGCTCGCGATAACCGAGAACCGAGCATCTATACGGTCCGTTCACACGCTGCTATATCTCTGATGGGCGTTTTAAAAAATAAGATGTCGGCAAGAAGATCAATGTTGAAATGTCGGTAGGATGGGATGTGCCGAGCGGGTGCCCCAAGCACAGCCGAGGGTGCTGTGCATGCGTACTGCATTTGTTGTGTGCATGAAGAAGCAACGTCATTCTGACGCCAACATTGCCCCCGTTTTCTATTTCACGCTGCCCATCTACATGTGTGTTTGATGTTCCTATTTTAGCTCTTCATCAAGTCATTGCTACAAATCGTTAATTGACCCATTGTCCATAATGCTCCTTACTGCATCTAAATTTCACTTTTTTCGCAGGTAAAGCTTATTGTCGTCTAATAGAATACAACGTGTCAGCAGCTTTCTTGAGCCGTTCAGAAGTTATCGTTTTTGGTAGGTAGGCAACACTTTCTCCTTCAACATAATTTCTGTTGTCAAATCGAAATACGCTTTCCATATTGAATCATTGTCGTTTTTATTCCGTTCAGTGAGTTCATCACCTCACCGAAATATGGCAGTGAGCAATGACAGCTCCTATAAAATGAAATCCATTTGGCTTGAAACGAGTACTCTTTCCTCAAAAAGGGCATTTGATTCAGAGGATTTGACTTCTTGATGATTATCGAGATTGCAACCTCTCGAGGTACTTCTCAGCGTTTTGCATTTGAAAACTTTCAAAGCAGAGCATTTGGTGAAAACACTCATTTACATTCCATATACACTGAACTACATCTAAATGAGAACGATTCTTAAGTTAGGCTCACCTTTGTAATTTAGACTCATTTTTCAGTGACATCTCTCTCTCTCTCTCACACACACACACATCTCTCTAAGCTCTAGTTTTATTGTCACACATGTGTGATGCATTTATTGAGGAAATCAACTCTACTGAAAATAGCAGAAGGCAAAGAATCTTGTTAAGGCAGCGCAATTGCCTTTTTTTGCATTTCATTAATCACTCACTTTCATAAATTATTCATTAACGCTAAAATATACTAAATAATGCGCTATTCAATTGAAATAATACAACTTGATCAGTCAATAAATGGAAGCCAATTATCTGGTGCCTTTTCTTCATCTGTAATTTCTCTTAAATTTAGTAGATCCACCTCAAGTGTGACATCAAAGGTCTGTATTTAGTAAATTTTTGGAATTCCACTTCCATTGATTTCTCACTTTAAACTACCGGACCAACAGACAGACACAGATATACACATGAATATACGCAATGTCAACATAATGCGCTTGGCAAGCGTAATTCCGCAAAGGTATATAAAAATGGTAATATTCGTGTGTCATGTATATAAAAATTCATCAGCGTTCTCAAAAGTTCACTTAAGATGTATATTGCGATACAACGATTTCCGTATCTGTACTTCTCATCGTACTGGAGAGTAGTACATCTCATAGCTGTGGTCTTATTACCGCCATCATTTCATCGCTAGTCCCTAGTTTTTGTGCACATGTATGTTTCAGTTTGTCTCTCTTCATCAAGCACTTTCAATTTAAAAACAGTTGAAATTGAAATTTAATGCATATAACCTACATGAATGCATGACTTATATTAGCATTCGAATTGATTTATCTACATTCGAAGAAGTTATATAGTCATTAAAAGGCGCCTAAAAATTTGCATACATCTTGCATCGATCCGGTTGTCTCTCACAGCATTCAGATCTCAAAAAATGAATATTTTGTGGGTTTACAAAGCGGTTGAACTAGTTGACGTTTGGATGCATTACTCTATTTGTTTTATTCACCCACTTGCAGTTTCTGAAACTGGTTAGCGTAGTTAGCGGAACAAAAACGCGTATCGTGTCAGCTTCATTTATATGCTTATCTACTCGTTTTTTTTCACGCAGCATAGCCACTGGTTCTGAAGGGTTGGTCCCGTATTGAGTCAGACATTACGCTTTTTCGTCCACTTCAGTGACGTCATACAAAATTTGCATCTACAGAGCTCGCTAAGTCGGCATCGTCGTATACGTGCGTATACAAATTGTGTATGTGTCTATATAAATTGAAAAAAAAAAAAAAACAAAAGCAAAAAAAAACGGCCTAAATATTTTTATACTGCTAAAAGAAATTGTGTGCATTTAACATCGGTCTCTTTCTCATTTTGCGTTGATCGCTTTATGCAGAAGCGACCATGACGTAGGATTTTTCAAAAACAGGTCGATTAGCTCAAAATTTGAATGTAGAAGTTTCTGAAGCGCGTCTGCAAAAGCACATATCGTGCCGACTCCTTTAGTAGGCTTCTTCAGTCATACATATATCCAACATCCATTGCTTGAGATGCTTACTCGAAGATATTTAAACATTTGCTAATTTGGTTGATAAGCGTGGCAACGACGCCAATAATGTGGGAGTTTGAACTACGATAGCGAGCACATAACACTCGAGTGTGTTTCTTTAAAGCCAACACAAACAGCGTTATCAGACGCCAACGCATAGCGATAGAGTCTGTTGTGCTCGTTAATGGCTCACATTTCTATACGGCGTCTTCCGCGCCTCCATTCCATCATCGGATTCGTTAGATTCATCCATTTCATTACTGCGATGTCATTTCTCTTTACTTTTTCATCTCTTTCGTGCAAATTTATTTATTTATTTATTTATTTTTTTTGATTTTCTATGCACTTCAGCTGAATTTATTATGGTGACCTCATGTATGTTCATCTATCTATATGTGCGGTATTTTCAACTTCTCAGCCCCAAACGCTCTAAAAATGGAATCTGTCAGTTTAATATGCATCAACGGTGACTACCTATCTTTAATTTTGTTGCCATTTATCTGGCTGCATCAGTTATTAACGCATAAAGGTGTGATAAAAAATCTGCGAAGCAATTTTGTTTCCGAAGCGATCATGTGGTCCAAAAATGATTTGTTTCTTGCTGATTGAGCAATAGTCTGATTCTATAGAACAACACTCATTATTAGGCGCGCTATCAGTTTTCTGTCCAACTGATCAACAGGTCAGTCTTGTAAGCATAAATTAAAAGCGCTTTATCTGTCAACTCGCCTTGGACATATTCATATACATTGTACTATTCTCAAAACTTGACATAAAGCAAACAGAAACAGAAAAGATTACATCGCGGTTGGCGCGATATGCGCTTTTCTATTCCAATCCATCAGGCCAGCAAGTTGTCCACATATCAGAAATATGCGTCTGATACCAACCGATTGCAAGAACTTTTAATCACAAAACTCGTTTTTAGATTACAGACGAGCAGTTGCATACGACTCGCAGTATTTATGGTGCCATCAAATACCGACAATTGATTCGAAAGATTAGCCAGTGCGGGAAAACGACGGCATTACTTTAAATTGGAATACAAGCCCAGTATAGGGTATGAGCTGAAACTCTTCTCAATCCTCATCGCGGTGGGAATCGATAGCAGGATGAAGGAGCGATTTAATACATAACTAAGTGGAGACTGGTTAAACAAGTCTCCGATCCCAGCCTAACGGTTTTAGCTAACTTGCGCTCGGAACTGGATATAAACCATCCGCATATGGAAATGGAATAAGTTTGACTGCAATTCTCACTATGGCGGGGACCGGCAAAAATTCTGTTGAGCACAGCCCGCATCTCACATAATGCTTCGAGAGCTTTTTTTGCAGAGAGCTTCTCAAGGGGCGTTTTGAAAGTGCGAGCAGATGAACAAGCGCAACAATGAAATATTCCATTGCAGCACTTATTGCGTCCCATAAGCTATGAAATTTTTGTTTTGAAGTTTCAACGACGTTTTTTAGGATGCTAACGCCGTTCAAAAAAGTGTTTTGCAGTTTCCATATAGCTCTCTACGCAAAAACTATGATGGAATCCGGTATTTGTAAGCTATAATACCCTTGACGACCTTTCAAATCCTTTTTTTCTGGTTTCCGTCTCATCGGCACTTCGAGACACCATAGAACTTACAAGTCAAATTTTGCCCTACATTGAGAAGTTTCGTTTGAAGTTCTATGATGTATTGGTGAATATCAATGCAAACGGTGGAGTTAATGAGTGAAAGCGCAAAAGAAAAAAAAACAGTACAAGCTAGCCTTCATGATGCTCGTTCCCACGCTTGTCTTTCCTTCTACCATCGTATACAGTGCAAAAACCCATCACATTCATCTAGTCTACGGTAAATGAAATGCAACAACAAAGAAGACAAACATGGATGAGGATTGGGGATTACGGTATCAAGATTGCTATTGGACGTGCATGAAGTGAAGCTCATCCAGCTCCACCCCCTCAACTCCCGTCTTCATAGCACACGCCTACAGTCAAAAATTAGCGTTTACTATGCGCCGTCGTTGGCCACTATATTTGCTGAGTGGGTGGCACCTAGCATTGCGGGATTAGTGAAGACAGTAACTAGTTTGGCATCGCATCCTCGCTGGGGCCTCTAGAAAGGATCTAGAGACACGCCTTTTCAGAAGCATATTCTTCTCTGTAGGATGCAACGCAATGCACAACAGTTATCAAGTTTAGAGCAGGATCAATGTTATACGACAGAATTTTTTGCCTATACACATTTGATAACATTACGTGCTACAAAGATACATCAAGAAAAGAGCCATGCGCGTGATATATTACCTACGATAGGTGCTCTATCACTGTAGAAATAGGAAGCATAAAAGACTGCGCCAACACCTCTTTGACAGTCTCCCATTCCTGAAATTTCGTCACTGTGTTCGGCATAACATCGTGTAGATGATGAATTGTTTCCATTACATATTGCGAGTTGACTAGGTCGGTGTTTACTGAAAGATTTTGTACTTTGATCTATAGTGAATAAGAAGCGTTGTCTCATGCATGATCCGTGATGCACTTCCGAGCATTGTTTCTTTTTGCAGTGCTATTCTTTCCTCTGTATTCATGCACACACCTCACTAACATATATTAGTAGTGAGCTGGTACAATTTTCAGAAACAGCGGAACGAGTATTACTCATTGCCTTGTCGCCCACGATTATCTTTCGGAGTACCGCAGTAGGTGAAGATGCTGCATTTATTACCGCAATATCTGCAGAAACTTCACGCCACACACGATGAGGATGCAGTTGACCGCATCAACTATATGTATACCAATATTCTCCTGCTTGGTTTCTCGATCCTTCTCACTGGCAAACATTACATCGGTAAACCGCTGCAGTGCTGGGTTCCAGCGCAATTCAAGGTATGGGAATGAAAAAAAAAAAAAAAATCAAGGTTCAGTTGTGTCTATGAGCGCCGTCATTGGTAACGATGTGTACAGATCTCTGCAACTTTGTGAAGCTGTTGGTTTCGAACTGCTGAAAGTAGCCTCAATCTACTCGTGGTTGGGCTTTAACTCGGGCAAATCGGTTTCTGTGCTCATTAAAGACGAATAATTAGCCGTTCCACAAAGACGGATTATGAATTATTTGGACGGTTAGGAAAAACAGTTATAACACTTATTTGAACTTTAAAATTGTGGAACTAAACAAGGGGGTAAAAGTATATTATCAATGCACAAAAATTCCAAACGAAGCATTCAAACTGTAGAATCGGATTCAAACGAAAAAGCATTTTCGACTCTGATTCATATTCGTTAATGAGTGCAATTAATCGCCAATGTCGATAAGATAACTTCTCAGGTAAACTAATGATAAAATGCTGAGTGGATGAAGTAGTGTTGATCGATGTGCCCAGATATGATTCAGCATGGTGAGCTTCCGGGAGTCAACTCTTTCAAAGTATTGGCGAAGAGATTTTATTGCCTGCGATCGTTTGCGAAATAATTACATTGAAGGCGCAAGCGAGTTCTCGAAGCTATTGGTCATTTAAACAATGCGATAAACGAGACGGATGTATACATTCAGATTCGATTTGTTTGTGTTGTGTTAATGACACATTGAAAATGCAAGTGTCATAGGAGTATACTAAATGCCTATTGAAGCAAAGGGTAAGCAATGAAGGTAAAACGATGATGCGACGTACATCAGTTGTGAAAGGAAGGTAGGAAAATAAAAGGATACTGAGCAGGTTTTAATATCGGCACTTTTTCTTTCGGTTTTTTTAATGCTGTCGAATGATGACCAAATTGAACAAATCCTTGGAAGAGTTTGGTTGGGATCGCATGATTGTCTCAGGAGTGATAATACGTAAAAATTTAAGATTAGATATGCTCAAGGAAAATGTGTGAAATTAAGAACAGTGCTGTGCAATATTTCTTAAACGGATATTGAGAAAAGTTGTAGGGTGGCTGGGAAGTCTATATTGAGAACCACTGCTTCATCGAGAATACGTACTTCGTACGAATGGACGAAGATCTACCGAATGATGGCGCTGAACGAGAAAGGAGGTTCTATATTATCTCACATTTTTAAGCTTGTTGATAGAGAAAATATATTCGAATAAAGTTCCCATGTGGGGAAGGGAGATGGGAGAAGCGCACCTGAGATACTCGTGTCGCTGTGGCTATAGTTGGATCTCATGTGGGAAGATGTGACTTGGCTAGCTTGAAGGAAGGGAACAAGTGATTGCACCAGGCTTAATGTGCGCCCGTAATCCCAGCTGAGCAACGCCATGATTCCTTTCCATATCTTGGAGCCCTCCACTTTCTTTAAGTTCCCTAACTTCTTCACGCTGATGCGTGCATCCCTTGCCGTCTCTCGTAACGCAGTCCGTTTGTTGTATACGAGAGCACCGATCCTTTATTCGGGATTTCAAAAGCCTGAATATCGTATTTGTATTATGGACCTGCCCACATTTCTAGGAAAGATGTTTGATTAATGTCATAACGACTGCAAAGCTCGGTGCTCTCATTACCGAGCTTTTTTCAACTCATATCCAGTCCATTAGTGTGCATATTAAAAAGCTTTTTTTTTTTTTTTTTTTGCAGAGAGCTTGCTTACTACCAGTGGATACCATTTATTCTAGCTATGCAAGCCGCATTTTGCTATGCACCTCGTCTTATTTGGAAAGTGCTCAACAACCGCAGCGGTAGGTTTGGTTTTGTGATCAGCGTTGCAATGCATCAGCGTAATTGAATATTTCAAAAGAAGTCCGTCCATACGAGGTGTTTATCAAATTTAGCGCATATGAGCAGATATTAGACTGCAAATGGCAATCATTTTCGAGGTTATTCTGGTTCCGTGATTGGATCCAATGGGGGATCCAGATCAGACGTGTTATTGCACCTAGTGGCGCAAACCGTTAGATGCCTAAAAAGTAGCGGCACCTTCATTTCTTCCGAAATCGCAGAAAGAATGATGGTTTTTCTCGAAATTCATATGATCAAAACTAGAAGAAACATTTGAAGATTAGATGCCTCTTCATAGGCTTCAAACCAATAATGCTGTCGCCGTTGTGCAACATCGAGAGCTGTGATTGCGCATCGATGCATCATTAGCGTAGTCTTTTTATTAGTAGACAGTGTGAATACTGCCGTCAAAATTTGCCCTCTGTCTGTTTATACAGTTCGAATGCATTGAGTGCTAAATTCTACGATACTTGCTGGATGAATAAGCATTTGTTCAGCTTTATATTAAACAGCCATTCATATGACTTCCATCGCGTTGACGCTTCTCATTTAATGCAGTACTCAAGTTGCTTGTTCAAAATGACACGTGCAAAGGGAAAGCATTCAGAAAGGGAAAGCCAGCAGATTCGTCGCCCAGTGAGAAAAAAATTCCCTCTTTCAGGCATTAATCTAACAGCTTTTATACCGACCGCTCTCGCAACTAAAAAGGATGGCGATAAAAAGGTTCTGAAAAGCGCCGAAATGGATTATTCGCCGCTAGTAAATCGTCTTGAGGAGCATGTGACTTTGGCTGCCGGTAAGCTTTGAGAATGCTCATTTCCATTCCACCAAAAACTATCGGAGAAGAGGAGCAGGTGTCACAAGAGCGAAAATCGAAAATTTAGAGGAAGGACGGTGAAAGTCGATGAGTGAGGAAATGGTTTTTGCCACGTCCTTACGAAAGCTTTAATTTACTGTCGAGAAAGCAAATTCGACGAATCACCAAATCGGCTGCAGTGAGTTATACTGTTCGCTTCGAAAAAAAGCATTTCTAAATACTGCAGTCACTTTTCACTCGACGAACTTCATTGGTCTTGATGAATTTTACGCTTGTCATTCATCCTCTGTTTTCGCAGAATTTAGTACCTTAGATTTAGTACCCAGTTCTCAGCGCGAAATATGAGTCTGTTCTTAGTAATTATAGGAATATGCGGTAAATTTGGCATACAAGACGGGATTTACTCTTCTCGTCTGGGTGGAATATTGCCGAAGGGCATATCTCCCACCTGTTGCTTCATTCTCTCCTTCCTCCCCGCCATTCTTCTCCCTAATGTCGGCCTAGCTTGGGATCCATAAAAGTTTACAGTGGTAATGAATGCCATGAAAGTGAATTTCTTCCCGGCTAACTGGAGGGAGGGGTGCTCCCATATGAAACTGATATTGCAGCAAAACGCGTTCGCTTTGGCGTTTACGTCACTATACTGTATATCTTCGTGAAGTTCCTCTGGCTTGTCAATGTGGTCGTGCAATTCCTTATACTCAACATTTTTCTGGGACCGCAGTATACGTTCTGGGGAATCGGAATCGTAAACGATCTCTTACATAACCGCGATTGGAGTACCAGTGGTCACTTCCCACGGGTTCGTTTTTAGGAATTAAATTTCTTTTGTTACGAGATTGTGACTCTTTTGTCATGTATGCTACTAGAACAGCCGATAGTGTGTATAGCTGTTTCATCTACGTCTAGTAGATATTCCGGAAGGCTCGCTGAAAAAATGTATGGGAAGAGAAAACAGTTGGAACAGGGCAGCAAGGAACGGACGTACCGTATTCCGATCCAGTGAGAGGAATCCCATCCTTCTCTCCAACAGTCACCAAAAGGAAAGGGAAATACCGTATTCCGGAATAAAATAGGGGAATGGCGAAGAATTGGGGGAATTCAGATTTTGCTGTAGGACGTTTTTTTGTGTCGCCGTATGTTTGTGTCTCTGTAGAAAGATTTGTTTCATGCAATTTATTTACCCACATAGAAAACAGTTGGAACAGGGCAGCAAGGAACGGACGTACCGTATTCCGATCCAGTGAGAGGAATCCCATCCTTCTCTCCAACAGTCACCAAAAGGAAAGGGAAATACCGTATTCCGGAATAAAATAGGGGAATGGCGAAGAATTGGGGGAATTCAGATTTTGCTGTAGGACGTTTTTTTGTGTCGCCGTATGTTTGTGTCTCTGTAGAAAGATTTGTTTCATGCAATTTATTTACCCACATAAGGCGCACTTTTGCCAATCTCACGAAGGCGCACTTTTGTCGATCAAGTTTGCAATAGTATAACAGGGAACGGGCGAAGTACAGTTTGTGAACGCTTTTAATGTGCGGATTGGGGTTGCAAAATTTTGCCACTATATTCCCACGTTTCGTGTCTGTAGAAGCAATCTAACATGTGTTCTTAGGTGTGAAACTATGTGGTGGTTCGCAGGTGCATAAATTTGAGCATTACAAAAATGTGACAAAATTGACGCAACTCAAGGATATGGATAGTTCAGGTAACTATGTGTGACGTGACGGTGCGTGAGATGGGCAATTTGCACAACTGGACTGTGCAATGCGTTCTCATGGTGAATATGTTCGCTGAGAAGATCTTCCTCTTCCTATGGTTCTGGTTCTGCTTCGTGGCCATTGTGACCTCCATCAACTTCCTGTATTGGCTTTTTGTGAGCCTCTCCTCATCACAATCTCGTGCGTTCATCAGGAAGTATCTTGTAAGTTCAAGTTCCTTCAACCCATGGAGAGTGATTGATAAATTCCTTGCCTATGTCTCTCTCTGATTTCGGGGTGGCTTGACATTATATGTTCGTTAGTCGAGAGGAATGAGAATTTCTTGGATTAATCTCATATTGGAAAGGTGGTCTTCGTAAGAAATTTTTCACATTTGGCAAATTTGGCGTTCTCAGGAAAAAATTGAAGGAGAATAACGAAGGTAAGGAAGATGGTCATATGAATCACCCTTGAAGCCTTATTAAGAAACCGAGTAGAACCGTAATGAGCGTGTACTTGATTGTTCACGCCTCTTGTTTATTCGGAGTATTTGATTGCTCATTAAATAGTCTTCAGGATTTCAACGACAGAAAGAATATAAGCGACCATCAGATCGATGATTTCGTTAATCAGATGCTTCGAAAAGATGGCATCACCGTATTGAGGCTGATTAGCGACAACTGCGGCGATTTGGCAGTTGCTGAAATTGTCGTCAAATTATGGGACTCTTACGAAGATACACCAAGGTTCACAGGTTCAGCACTTACTCATCAGTGGACAGTCGCACTACATATCCTGCCTTGTGTATAGCCAACAGATTCTCCTTGCACATACTTTTCAAGCAGCAGGTTGCCGCTGTATATTGGGGGAGCGGAATTTAAAGGAAAGGCGGTGTTGAAAGGGAGTGAGGTAGCTGATTTAATGTGCTCGAAATCTAAGGTGATTACGACATCCCGATGTGCACTGTCAACTGATTCGTTTCCTTCAATGAGTGAGCATAGTGAAGTGAAGTTCTTAACTTTTGCCTCTTAAATGAGTCTTATTTATGTTGCAATGACTAATTCATTACTGGGATTGTAGGAATGGAAGCAAAGTAAGATAGAGTGACGAATATTTCGATGACGCTTGGTTCTTATTTATCGAATATGAACCGAGCATTTTTACGGATGAAAATGGTTTACACAGGTGTTTTGTAACAGTATAAGTAACAAGAGATTAATTTACTTCTATTTTACCACTAGTATTTACTATTGATTACACATACATTGCATTACATTACTGCCATCACAAGCTATTATTACATTTTGTTCTACTTATTGGTACCACCAGTAGTACTCATTATTTCCTGTAATAATTACCACCATTGCCACTAATACTTTTCCACTTTCCTTGCTGAGAGCTTCGATTGAGAACGACGCTGACAGTGCAGTTTTTACTACTACTTAATCACATCTAGCACTCTTAACACAGTAACCTGGTGGCTGGTGCCAAATCCGACGCTGACTATTAGTGCTGTCAGTGGCGTTTCTTACAGCACATGTTAATCGGTTCATTAATACTGTATAAAAAGGCGCTTTTAATAAGCTATATCAACCTAGTACCATCCACGGAAGAATAGGGTTCCCGGTGTTTTGTGTCATTATAGAAAAAGAGGAAGTAAAATTTGCGTTTTGTACAGCGAGTAGAACCCCTAAGAAATAGGTTCCGAAAGAAATCGAGACAGGGAATTTCGCGAGTCTTCGATAAAAATTGTCCAGTGAAATGTGTTGTGAATTCTTGAATTTACACAAATCTCTTTGCAGTTAATATTCCAGAGCTTCACTGTATGAAAAGGTTTTTTATGCAGGAAACAACGTATATTGTTTCCATCGTTATTCATTACATCTGTACTGCTCGGTTTGTTATTTGTAACTTATGACCGAGAATTGAGGAGTAAAATATTTCAGAAGTAAGTGAGGAGTCGGACGCTGGCTATTTGGAGGATTTCCAGGAGGATTGCGGTATGCCAGAGGAATGAAAATTTGCACCTCGTCGCGTCACTAATTTTTTTGCTTCGCTCACTATACCGATATCGAGATGCTTACGGCATTCCATACTTGACAATTATTCATAAATTTTCAAGCATGTTTCAGCTTTCTTCCGCACTTAACTCTTATCTAATCCCTTTTGCATGCTTTATTAATTTTGCTACTGTGAATAAAACTCGCCGACTAATTTGTCATACGTTTCACTAATCGAAGTTTGTATATAATATGTGGGCTGTCAAGGGATGATCAGCATGGAGTTTGTGTTTAATTCATTTATTCCAAGCAGTAATCCAACTCAAAGTTGAAATTGACCGCAAAGTAATCAAAATTAAAGGAAAATGCTCATGTTAGCGTTGGCAAGTCGTTGCTGATTACACAAAAGGAATTGAATGAAATTAATGTATGTATTGCTGTTATGGATAAAGATACTTGCTTCGTGACAGCCGAGCTAGTAATAATTGTTGCTATTTATTCCAAGCAGTAATCCAACTCAAAGTTGAAATTGACCGCAAAGTAATCAAAATTAAAGGAAAATGCTCATGTTAGCGTTGGCAAGTCGTTGCTGATTACACAAAAGGAATTGAATGAAATTAATGTATGTATTGCTGTTATGGATAAAGATACTTGCTTCGTGACAGCCGAGCTAGTAATAATTGTTGCTGTATTTCTGCGCTGTAAAGGATACAAATATTCTGTTTAAGAAGTCTATAGCCTTGATGTTTTAAGTTGACGGGAATGAGAATTTAATACTGATTTCAACTTAGTAATGAAGGAGGAGAATTGAATCGAATTTGCGATGTGGGAAGTGTATAGCTTATCTAGCTGCAGACTTGTCATGGCTGTGGAATAGAAATTCATGCCGATGGAGTCAGCTTGTTGCATGATTACTGGTCGCTGTGCGAAATGCATGTTGGCTTAGCTATTTGCTCTATCGCAATCACAAATCTGTCTACCGTCCTTTGAAATTTTAGTTTACAATTCGACAGAAAACGCTCTCATCTTCGATTGCTCACTCTACGTATCAACGATTTTCGAAAGCAGCATCCACATTCCAATGGCATTTTTTAAGAGAAGCTGCATCGGTCTTTTTACTGACTGACAAAACTGATAGAAAATGCACTTTCGCTGTGCCGATTCGACCGATGTATGCTCCTCTTCGCATTTGCGCTCGTAGCTCTGCGCGTGTTGTTGTTGTCATTGTTCCGGTCCTATGAGAAGAGGGACGATCAGGATTTTATTGGGAATGGAGAAGTCATGAAAGTCCAAAATGTTTGTTGTTCTAAGATCGCAGTTAAGCTAAAGAGAATGTATTCGTGCAATTCATCAGACAAATCTGAAGTAACTGTAACCAAAAATGAGCCAAAAAGAATTTTTAGACAATCTCCTTCGAAATGTTAGAGACAATCCGGCTCCTGCTTTTCTGTAACTGTTAAATTTCGGCGACCAACAAACAAACTTATGAAGAGCTGTGCTTTAAACTTGATTAGTAACAAAATGTTTATCCTTGTCCACTCTTCCACTTCTACTTTGCATCCGTTGTCGTTAGGAAATTCGATCATTCGAACTATTCAATATTGTTCACTGCACTCTGAAATAACTGTGAATGCGTTAACCTGAATCTTCAAGTTTTAACTGACTGTTGAAAAGGAAAGATGCTCATAGGGAAATAAACTTCCATCTGCAGCACATATTGTCAGGCTTCTCGAACAATGAAGTAGTGGCTCTACTCAACGAAAAGTTTCTACATCAATTTTCTGCAAATTTTGTTGCAAAGTTCGGCTATTGCGTTTCTTTCAATTATTTTGAGGCTGCATAATATTCTAATATATTCCACTATAAAAGGAAGTTGTTTTCCAGGTTTTTTGTTTAATAATTTTCACATTTTAGTCATATGTAATGGAGAAATATTTTTTGAATGATGCGAGATTGTAATGTTAAACTGCGAGAAACGTCGTCCTGTTATAGCGAGAAGACGTATGAAGACGTTGCCGTTCTTTAAAAAACTTCATCTCGTAGAGAATTCAGTATACTTTCAGGTTTATCGTTGGTATTCGAATTCGAAATGATTGGCAATTTAGGTGAGTGGTTTGAACACTTCCTACTCTATTCGGTGGTGTTACAAATATAATTGGACCACAAGCCAATTCGGAGATAAATAGAATTAAACATTTCGTCGTCGCCGCTTCTCTATTACTGAAAGTTGTCCTTAAATCTTACTTCTCTTCGATCGTACGATGATGAAACCTTTTCACTAGGCAGCAATCAATTGATGATATTCATTATACAAGCAAATTCGCCAGCACGGTATATGAAATATCTCAACCCGCCGAATGCTAATTCAACATGCAAAGAGCTTGCCGATTGGTACAGACAAACAAACAGACATGGTCGGTTGTGTCCTCACGATTTTCACAGAATGTGTGATGGTGCACTGAGAGACCACTAAGCGTACATATCCTCTGGCAGGTCGTGGTCGGCAAACTTCCCGATATATAGCTTCGACAATGAAATTTGAAGCAGATACAATTTTTGTTGTCATCTGGAGGTTTTTTATACATTAACATCACTAACCATACTATATGCATAATGTGATTGCGAGGCCATATCATGTAGACAGTTTGTTTTCACATCAAATATGCAAATTCATAAATGATGTGCACTCATGATTACAAAGTTTCTTTCAAAATGCGTCTTCCAATTAAAAGCTCTGAACTGTAATAAGTTCATGCTCGATTATGAGCACCAGCCAAAACATAAGGAAAGTTTCAGGTCTCAGAACTTAAGAGCGGGTCTCAACAGTAAGTCATCTGACGGGCATATGTTTTTGTCTTCTTCATGGCCTCGTGATGTCAGATTTTTGTTTTCATAAGAGATGTGGCCATTGTATGATTCCGTCTATGAGCAAGCAAGGAATGGGCAATAGTAATGGCGAAGAACTGTGCGAGTAGGATCACCTCTGCAAATTGTAGAAGCATAGCGTGTCTTCAGAGATTTCATTGTGTTCGGTTGCTACAGAAAGCTGTATCATACGACAAAGAGAACGTGCGGCATGCTTCCAAGCAGTGATTCTGATAAGTTTTCCTTCTTCTGAGAATCTGGCGTCAATTCTGCAAGCGTTCAGGCAAATATTTGGATAAGCTGAAGCCAACGTACGATGATGATGTAATTGACCGATGCAATTATCTTGTCACCAACAGCATTCTTTTCCTCTGTGCGATTACCGTTGCTGCAAAGCAGTATGTCGGCGAGCCTCTACAGTGTTGGGTACCTGCGGAATTCAAGGTATTCAATATCGCTTCTGCTCTTACAGTCTCGACGTTCTTGCCGCGTCGGCTTGTTAAGTGAGGAATTTGTGGGAAGTCGCTGAATTTATACATCACGAAAAACAGATAAAGGCGCAGAGGGTAATTAGATGACCACTGACTGAACTCAAGAAAGTGGTTACAGTACGAGTGGAGAAATTGCTCAAAATGAGCTCTCAGAAAGGTTCCACTCACAAAAGCAAAAAGGAAATGAACGGAAAGATTTCCTTTGAAGGATGTGTTTCGTACTTTGTCTTTAAAAGCACTTTTAATGCGTTGAATACTCGTCTGCATCTCAAAAGAGACGAAAGCAAAAAAAGGGGCTGTGCGAGATGGTTTAAGGAGACATTCATGTTGATGTTAGAAACAAATACAATGATCAAGGATCAACAGTATTGATGATTCTCTATTAAGGGCGGATGGGAACAATACATCGAAAATTACTGCTTCGTCGAGAACACATATTTCGTCACCACAAACGAGGAACTTCCGTCGGTAATGCCAAATTTTCTTTCATTTTTTACTTTAACGTTTGTAAGAATCTATCTGGCTGTACTCACTGATATGCGCAACTCCACTATTCAATTAGAGAAGTGTAAATTTTCGACTTAAATCACGTTATTAGCAGTCAGTTGCATATTTTCAGGGCGATGCAGATAGAGAGAGCCGCGAGATTCATTACTATCAATGGGTGCCTTTCATTCTCATGCTTCAGGCGTTGCTTTTCATGATTCCACGAACTGTGTGGAAGACTCTTAATTGGCAAACAGGTTGAATCTATTCGTTTGTGACGAAATGCTTGTATAGTGACACGTCATTCCATTCGGAAGATTGCAGCAAAAAAACATCTTCGAATACCTAGGTAGCACTTTTTCACTTTGTAACTATGGGTGCACTAATGCCGATGTACTATTGCCAAAAATCCCAAATTTGCTGCAACCAAGGTGGCACCTTCCTCGCTCCCATTTTGCGATAAGCCAACTTTTAAAATACAAGCAATACATTTAAAACAACGTGTCCAACATCCGTGCTCGTTCAGCCCGATGTTGGGAGAACTGGCCTACCAGGTGCGTGAGACTGGGCCATTCCCCTACAGTTGACTACAAAGAAGCCGCCGACGTAAAGGCATGAATGAGCAGTCAGTTATCACAAGAAATAAAGCAATAGGTGCTGATAAAAATATATTGCAAATTATTTGTGATAAATTTTCTGCAGTACAGGTCTCAATATCTTTGCACTGGCTCAAGCGGCAAATATGACCAAGCGAGAAGGACCGAAAAGGGTTCTCAAGAAGGTGGCTTGCCTATAAGTGTTCTTTTTCATGCGAATCACTAAGGTACTGTGCTTCTTCGAATGAAACCATAGGGAAGTAGTAAATTTTCCATGACCTTAGAAAATCAATATATATATATACACATTTTAAAGCCTGGGGTTTATAGCGTCCACAGCTTTCCCAAGCGGATGTTTATCTCGGGGGAGGAATGAGTTTGCAAACTGGCAAATAAATTTTTTACTCAGCGTATTTCTTGTAAAGGAATACTAAGAATGGTTGTTTGAGAGTTTATTTCATTCATTCATTTCAACGTCTCAAAGTGGGAAAACAAAAACCTTGGGAGGTTTATTTAGAAGTGAGGAAGGAGGCTCATTTGTGGTGGTGCATATCTTCGTTAGGATAAATCATTGCCTAGAAGATAGTCAGAAGTGGTTTGCAAGATGACACTACCTACCTGGGTTGGTGGCAGAGGATTTGAAGAAAAAGAGGGAAAGGAGGGAGAGGACTATCGAGTGGAAAGAGCCTTTCCGGCGGTGAGCATCAAAAAGTCCTCTTTTTCTTTCTCCATTTTCCCCATGAAGTGACCTTGAGCAAAACAGGTAGGTTCACCATGGCAGGGACTGAAAATTGGGCTGCGGGGTTTATACAGGTGGACCTATCCTACCTATGCTGTTTGCATTGGGATATGTTCTGTTGAAGGTATGGTGATTTGCAAAGGGCAGTGATTATGCAAAAATTCAGTGACTAGATAGGAATTCATGACGTGGGCGTTGCTTCGGCCTTGTTATTAACAGTAAAATATTAGTCACGCTTCTTAGTTAAAACCTTCTGGTTTTGAGACACCTTCGTGTTCTCTAGAAAAGAGTGTGAGAGCAGGAACTTTCTCATCCAGATCCGTCATTTCCATGTGTCGAGTAAATAAATGTTTGAAGGGGGATGCTGACTTGGAATCCGCAGCACCTGTTGCTCACCACATCAACTTCGTCGTCAATTTCAATCGCATGAGAGCATCTCGATACAGTTCAGCAGGCAGGTGTCCCGAATATTCTTTCAATATTTATAACGTGCTTGTTAAGTTTAAATTATTTCAATATGGTTAAATTGTTGATTTTTATGAGAACTTAGAAGCCAGATTTTAATTTTTTTGCTTTTTGAGTTGTAATTCTCGATTTCCCACAATAAAAAAATT
Organism: Baylisascaris schroederi; assembly: GCA_006503575.1. Classification (NCBI taxonomy): domain Eukaryota; kingdom Metazoa; phylum Nematoda; class Chromadorea; order Rhabditida; family Ascarididae; genus Baylisascaris; species Baylisascaris schroederi. The sequence continues at coordinate 3,306,201 of QEWY01001293.1, forward strand.
CACGAGGATGATTATTTGTCATCAAAATGTGCACATTACTAACTATAAGTCGATATAAATGAATAGCAAAAAGAATATGCCCATTTATTGACTTTGAGGCATTTCTCTCGACCAGCATGAACAGTGATATCATGAGTTCTCATCTAGTTCGCTTTCCATTTGGAGTGAATTCTTCGATATCGTGTTGTTTAATTTCAGTGCATTTCAGTGTCGTTAATATGGCGAGTCTACGTAACGCATCTATATATCTTCTGTAAGGCACTCAACCTGGTGAACATCATAGTGCAATTTGTGATGCTGAATCATTTCCTTGGTCCCCAATATACCTTCTGGGGTATTGGAGTTCTAAACGATCTGCTTCGTGGCAGGGAGTGGTCGCAAAGTGGGCATTTCCCTCGGGTAAGCTCCTTTCTCCTCCATTCATTTCAAGAACTTAAACAAGAGGTCATTTCAAGAACTTGAGGCAGTGGCCCCATCAGTACTGTGGAACAGATAGGTAGAACAAAACATTATATCTCAGTTTTTTAAACTTTGATTCTTCCAGTCCATTTCCAGTTTTGAACGTTAACTATGCAACGTTCTATTTCCTTAGTCATGGTATCTTCGACAAGCCGGCCAAATGTCAGTACATAGCTGCTTATCAGTATTTCCAATGACACGTGATAATGACATCATTTAAACATTGTGCATCGCTGCTGCAGAATCCGTCTTGTTCAATTTAAGCCACACAACAGTGCTGCCTATAGAGAAGGCCGTCTTTTCAGGTGGTGCAGATAGATACCGTCCTCTTTTCGTGTAAACCTCGAAATATTCTCCTAGCCCCTTGGCAATAAAAAATTAGCAGAAATTCGATTTGATGGACTCGAAAGCGAATGATTTCCAACTCATCCTCATCGTCCATTACTCTTGCCTTCCGTTTTTTGATATCGAAACTCGTGTTTTCTTTGCTCCGACTTGAATCGAGTGGGCAGGGCTTCGCCTTTGTCTCGCTCTTCCACTCTCCCATAGAGATGCTTCGTTCACATCGGAAATCTCGGAAACGATGGCCTTGGCAATTCGCATTGCTGTCGAAATTGTATATTGGCTATGAACCCTGTGAATTGTATTGTATAAAAGTATGGATATCGTGACCGATAATTTGCATCACTTTAAGCATAACTAATCCAGATATACACTTCAAAGAACAACTCTGATATGCCATACTTCTTCCTTTATACAGCTCTTCTGAGTATACATCTGTCGTGAAAACTAATGAATGATATGAGTCCTCCCATCTCCGTTACCCAACCTTCACATTGAATTGGCCGCGAATTAGCAACGTTGAGCTCCTGATATGCCATGCCAGAGCATCGAATTGGAGAAATTGCCAACGAATTTAAAATACAAAAACACGGTTTATCGCTAAACTGAAGATTTTTTCGAATACGAGAATGCCGTGTGGGTTTTTGCCTTCCTCAGACCATCGTTTTGAGAGGTTGAAAGTGGTTTAAGCCTCCTGGCTTGTTGCCGAAGAAGCAATGTAAGCTGTGAATGCCGGTCGAGTGCATATTGGTTGAGTAAAAAAATCTGTTTTCGCGTTTTATCCCATGATTTATGCTTTCGATGCAAGAATACGATAATAAAACAGCAAGCAATATTCAGGTGACGTTCTGCGATGTAAATATTCGCGAGATTGGCAACATCAACAAGAAGACGGTTCAATGCGTGCTAATGATCAACATGTTCAACGAGAAAATTTTCCTCGGCATTTGGTTCTGGTTGCTGATTGTCGGTGTTCTCACGTTCATTAACCTCATTTATTGGTCGCTGATCAGCTTTATGCCCGGTTTCTCGCGTACCTTCATTAGCAACAATCTGGTTCTTCTTCTTTCCAATTCTTTGCAGCAACTTGTGTCCTTTTTTTTAATACTTTATGAAAAAGTTAGTTTTTCGTTTGTATTTAAACCAATCGTGGTTGTTTTAGATAGGAAATTCGACTCAATTATTTATGTATACGATTAAACTGAATAGTCAAGAAACAAACTTTATAGAAGTTCGCGGCAAACAAACTTTTCAGCGAATTCTTTTCAGGCATTCAAACGAATTGCGCATACTCCTGAAGAATTGGAGGATTTCGTTGACAGAGCAGTTTCAATGGTATTAAATGCACTCAATTTTCGCTTTTCTTTTCATTGCTGTAATCTAGGAAACTCGTTTTCGATGAGAAATGTGCTCATTTTCTCATCGATTTTCTTTTACTAAAAACGTTTCAAACTTTTTATAACAGAAGAAAGTATTGTAAATAAGCAGTTTTCCTTTGTACGCACATTGCTTCCACTATTGTTTGTGTCGGATACGCGCTTATAAGCGAGTTTTTATAGCGGTGAAGTAATGTGTAAGCGCAAAAATTATGCACCACCCGCTTGCACGTGTAATCTGCATGCGGTTGCCTCAAATGACAACACTTTAGCATTGAAAGCTGGTGTCATATACTTTCTTCATTGCGATCGTTATGTTATGTTCAGGCTAAAGTGACCTAAAATGACTTTATTGTGCGCTGCTCTAACACATATAGTGTAATAGCGATGCAGCACCCCAATAAAATCAGAGCCATGTAAGTGTGGATGTCATTTTGTGAATAATTTTCCTTACAATAGCTATTTGAGTGACTTTGAAGGATGGTGTTACGGTGCTTCGCTTGATCAGTGATAATGCAGGTGAAATGGTCGCTTCTGAGGTGATAAGCGACCTCTGGCAACTTTACAAGGACGACACTAAACGTTGGTTCCATCACTCATTTGGTTGAGTTTATGCTGGAATGATTGCCAAATATCGTTTGTACTGAAATTCTTACTGTTCTTATTCACTAAGTAAAAAGTAAAAATTCCTATTAAGTCATCGTCTGGAAGAATCCTTATTGTTCTCGCATATACTACTGCTGAAGTTTAACGTTCTACTCGAATGTTTTTTAAGTGCAATAAAATACGCAAGTGTGTCAATTACAGGTGAGTCTTCGCAGAGAAATGAAGACGACGGCAATATGAGCACGGTGAGTGGATATTCGGCGAGTGCACTACTTGGCAAGCAGCCCATCTAAGGGACGCATACCGTGCGCGAACAAAAGCTTCATCTGTCAGAATTGAGACGTAATTCATGCAGCTCTGGGCGCTTATAAGCTGTCTCTTATAACCCGTTTCTTCCATGCTAATAGTTGTCCACCTCTTGAGACTGCGCTTTTCTCTGTAGTCATATTATTTCCAGCCGGAGATCTCTTTTTGCCCATTTAAAGAGCAGTGACTCTGGCGGAAGAATGCTTCAGAAATTGACTAACTTCTCTTAGTGTATGAAATTTGCGATTTTGTGTGCGCAGTATTTATTTCGAAGCCTTTATACTTGGGAACAGTACGAGATGTATACGTTATTTCGTATTCATCATTGGGTAATGTTTTTGCATCAACCACCCAAGCGGAAACCTTTAAATAGCGACTTTTATAAGTACGTTCAATATCTGCGTAAGCGGAAAACTTGCAGAATACTGCTTTCACTGAAAACGATCCATGGCCAAAAGAACAGCTGAACCAAGTCATCACATTTTGCAGTACAAAATAGTAGTGCTTCAGGAAGGATGCAAATCTACTTAGCAAACATATTTAACATTTATTTGATGGAAGGATACTTTGCAATATTTTAAAGTGATGTGACCGGCAAACTCTTCGTGTGCAAACACCATCCCCCTAGATCTTCTTTCCCTTCCCCTCCTCCTCTTTCCCCTTCACCTTTTTCCACCTCCTCCCTTTCCTGTATAAAGAGACCGCTTCGCAAGTCATAATCATCGTACGTCTTTGATCGTTTTGTGTGATTCTGAAAGCATTTAAATGTGATCGGTGTTTACGATGACAGAGTGAAATCAGTGTCAATTTCATTTACTCACTTCTACTGCATTCCTTTCTTTAACTTATTTCATCGTTCCACTTGATTGTTAGTCTTGCGCACTTCAAATGAGCTCGCTGTACAACTCCCGTATTTGGCATAAAGTTTTCTTCATCATGCCGTTCATGCATACAGGCTGAACTATCACTGCAAGCATTACTCAGGACGGTCGTTTGTCACCTAACTGAAGATATTAAAATAAGCAATGTGGTGCGAATTTCGTTGAATTAGGTTGTTGACAGCTAGCAAAATGGCTGTCACATATCGAGGAATGTTGCAGGTCGCAATGTGGAATTTCGTTACCGACATTTGGCTTGTATCGTCTGTGACGATAGGTGATCTGTTCAGAATCATTGAATATCCAAGCAAAGCTTAGCGAGCTTCCTTTTTCGATAGGTAAAACGATAAAAGAGAGACTAGTACGTAATTGCTAGCAGTCGTTATCGAACGGCAGTTAGTTCGTCCTTCAAACGTTTCGGAGCCCTCTTTTCTTGTTAGAAAAAGCAGTTACTTTTTTACCTAGCTGAGTGTCATCCGAACGAAGAGCGTCATTTGACACGGTTCGTCGCAATGTTGATTCGATGTTTCTCGAAAGAACACCGATGATCAACGACCGAATGCTGTTAGATCTCGGGACTGAAACAGCGTCACGACTGCGTTCCTGTCGGAATGGTTGTCAACAGAGCTAACGCTTTGTTGCTCAAAAATCTTGCCTAGTCATCTGACAGTAAGATGTACGCACCTGCCGCGAACGGAGGGCACAACACACAAAGTAGTTAAGAAGTGCACATTGCGTCATTTGTTTGGGTGCAGAGCAAGTTGTTCTTGAATTGTTTACGTGCATCATTCGACCAATTTTTTTACACTGAAATGTTAGACAATTCTATTTTCGTGAGCAGCTGAACGTGGCACGCAGGGGTGGACAATGTGCCCAAAAATGTCAGACGAATGGGAAATTACGAAGTAATAAGAAAATTATGTGCGAAGATGAGGATAAAAAACGATCATCAAAAGCGGCAAAGTTGGGGTATGGTGCATGGGAACAGAAGGCAAGAGTGAGGGGAAAAGAATTGTACAAGAGTCACCGTAATAATTGCAAGTATTCGTTGTGAAATCTTCATTGAAGAATTTCACTTTCTATCACATAGAGTCATAACGAAGCAGTGTAGCTTGAATATTGCACATAGCCCCAAAGCATCCAACCTCCCATCTTCTTTGTTAGCTGTGTTGTTCAATGCTTTCATGACTAGCGCCGTTAATGTTGCAGCTGCTTGTAATTGAGTTCCTTCGATGCCTCTACCCAATCATTCGTCTCGATCTGAACACATTTCAGCTTATGTTCAAAATAAGAATGCGTAGAATGTCACTCTTTTATAAACTTACAGTGGGTGACGTGTTTCAATTGGCGTAATAGTAAAACTTGTTTGTTCGCTAGCTATGGATCAGAATGTGGTTCCGTAGATAATTCGGGTCTTCAGCAGTCTCTGATAGCCGCTGACATACTACTGCCGTTGCTAGCTTCAGTTCGGCGGCAACCAAAAAGGCAAGCATCGATAGATGCGAGAGTTCTCTTACTGAACACATGCCACAGGAAATAACTTCAGAAAGAAAATTTGCACATCTTGGAAAGTGACGAGTTTACTTGAAATTTTCACCTGTCAGTCGCTCAAAATACCCGGACATTATGCCTCATATTAGTGATCGAAATGGCGGAATAGGACAACAGAACAGCATTCACTAGCTGAAGGATGCATAATACGCTGTATAATTCGATAATTTCGCCGCTTCGGTGAGTTATGAGTCGATGTGAGCTCGTTTCGCAATACGCCACCGATGAGGGAACGTTGTTTGCTGCATTTGGGCACGATGAGCCACAAAAAATTGCCAGCGAGAGTGGCGGCAAGCGTTGATTCATAGGTGTACAGCGTTTATTTGTGCGTCAGTAAGACAACACCTGTTGCAGAGCAACGAGCTATTAATGGATGAAAAGTGAGCATACGCGTGGATTGCATCATCCTGACATTTCGATGATGCATACACGATCACCTCCCACCACATTCGTTTGTCGTAGAAATTGGTTGTGTCCTCCCCTCTCCCTCACCCCATTCCCCTCCCCTAATCCTCTGCTGGTTGGCGCGTTTCACAACGAGCTTTGAAACGTTCTGCAGTTAATGCAAAACTTAAAGCAATAGTTGCAATGTTAAGTACTATGAACGATACGATTGCTGCAGACGATAAGTTCTACACAATGCCGGTCTTCTACGCTGTAACAAATGCACGTGCACCCCATGCCAACTTTTTACACCTTGCTTGCGAACTTCACTTGCTCAGTTGACGTTATCTCGGATGTGAGCTCATACCGACTATCTTCAACGACCATAACAGCATCCCCACTGTTACTCGGTGGCGTTATTTCCTGTATGTATGAAAAGTTGAGTGGCTTCCACTATCTCATGCTAGCCGTCACGCTGTAACACTTCTTTCGAAGTATGGAAGCTTGGGAAAAATGTGTTCCCAGAGTGAGTATTTCACAACTTAATGAACCTCCCACCAATGCAGGTTAAAGTGGTCATTTGCATAAAAGGGTTTTTGGTCCGTTCGCCCACAATGAGGACGCATCGGCACTTGTTGCTTAACACGAATGTGATTTTTGGCGTACAACACCGTGCTCTGATTTCTAGTCGCAGGTTGGCGCATGTGATCTGTGTGCGTTCGTTGTTCTGCGTAGACGCAAAGCGCGTGATCTCACCACACGCGCACTCGCTCCGCCTTCTGCAGCTCTCGGCGCTTATAAGCGGCACGCACACGCCTGCATCGGCACTGCTCTCGCTACAGGCGAAGCAGTGGGCTTATAACGCCCATGTGCGCCGCTGAGTTGCGGCTTAAACATTGTTGCTTAACACGAATGTGATTTTTGGCGTACAACACCGTGCTCTGATTTCTAGTCGCAGGTTGGCGCATGTGATCTGTGTGCGTTCGTTGTTCTGCGTAGACGCAAAGCGCGTGATCTCACCACACGCGCACTCGCTCCGCCTTCTGCAGCTCTCGGCGCTTATAAGCGGCACGCACACGCCTGCATCGGCACTGCTCTCGCTACAGGCGAAGCAGTGGGCTTATAACGCCCATGTGCGCCGCTGAGTTGCGGCTTAAACTGTGGTTCGAGGCAAGTCTGTAGAGCTGGTTGTGCCGTGCGGAGGGATTTCATTATCAGCGATGTTCGATGGCATGATCCCGCGTACCGTACAGGGGTGTATCTATTTCTGTATATAATGGCAGTCGCACGGCTTTGGCTATTATTGAGCCATCCGTTGGCACTGCAGATCGTTTGAAAATGTTGAAGCGACACGCAAGAAAAAGCTCGCAGTATTTTGGTGTCCGACGCTGACCGGACGAATTGACCGTCGTATTCTGTCCCGGTATTGGCAGAAGATGTCTCCCTCTCCAAGCAGTCGTTGTGTGCAGACGTCAGTTTCTTGTGTGCGCTCAAACGAACTCTTCGACACACTAATTCGTCCGTTCCATGCTGGTGTTGATTTGTTGGGGCAGTGAGTAGTTGAATAACCTACATCTGCATGCTAAGCTTGAATGCTACACGTCGCGATGGTTCGCTTGATTCTCCAACAGCCATACGGTGGGCTACCGTGAGATGACTGAACGAAGGCGTGACGCGTGTTTTCGCTGCGTGCAGTGAACGTATTCGTTGCCGCGCTGTGAGGTGCTTGCAGCCTGTTCCATCGAAGGCGGTAATGCGTGGTTGGTATGGAACAGTGCCACACTGGCGCTGTCGTCAAATGATAGTCAACAGCAAGAGACCATCTCATAAGCATTTACTGCGCATTATTCCTTTATGGCTGTAGGTGATTTAATTGTCATTTTTCCGACTCATTTGAAGCTTTAGTTGTTATTGATGTTTTGCGTCATTCTTGTGAGGTGTTTATTCTGCTTAGGGAACCAAGGAACGTGACGATTTCCCGTTTTGCTGATGTCGTTCAGCGAATGCTGCGAGAACATCTCTCTGTTTCAATATGACCGGTGTTTACATTGGTTGTTTAGGGCTGCGTGCATGTTGTGTGTCAATCGATCGGAATTCACTCGGGGTTCACACTACAGCAGCGCAATCGATTTGAGAGTGAGGTCTCAGACTTGTAGGTGTGCGATAGTCCCCTGTGAAGCGTTGCTGTTTGAAGAGGCCAGTGGGGCCTTCTTGTTGCTTACCAGACACCCACCTCAGGGACCGCCTTGCCTGCCTTCGCGGCTTCTCTTTGAGGCGCCGCTGCATCCACTTGAAGTTGCTGTTCTTCGCACCAAACCAGGTCTAAAATCTTTAGCAACTGTGCCCATTTGTGTTTCTTAGTCAAATACTCTTCTGACACAGTGAGTTGGTCGTGTTGAACTCTGTTAAGCCAGACATGTGGTCGATGTTAGGTGTTGAAAGAGGAGAGACTAAGAAAGGCGTCTACTTCCGGTCATACGGTGGACCAAGATGGAGGGACACGTCGTTTTGTTGGGCTCTCCTCTTTCACTATGGCATCGCTGAAGCCAAAAGAAGGGGCACGCCATTTAAAAAAGTAGCGCATTTAGCTGTATTCCGAATAGCTTCAGGCGTCTTCACTTACTAAATGTTATTGCCAGGTCAGCGTCATGACAAAGTCGTAGGATATCGTTACAAAAAAAAGGCCTTCATATGAAATTACATCCCCTTTCCTTCAAAGCTTAAGTCGAGGTTGAGGTGCATTTTTATGTATGTGCGTGCAAATTGCCACAAAGTACGTTTGTACGGTACGAATCGGAAAAACGGTCGATTGACGCACACGGCTGCGTGATGAATATGGCCGTTGTTTGGCGCCGTTTTACGCGTTGATTTTGATGTGTTGTTTGGGGCATCGTTCGCCCAATATATTCCTTCCTCCACTTTGTTCACGATATGATCTTCCTCACTGAAAAGATATTTGCTCAAAAAAGTCATAAAAAATTGTTTCTATTTGTATCTATAAAATTGAGATGCTGAGTGTTATGCAAGTTATCGACGTTGAATGAGCGGCCGTTGTCGAAGAAGCGATGTTTTGTTTTGTTTTTATTTTTTCACTCATATCCGACTATTTGAGTTTTTCTGTCCTCTTTGAATTGTTCTCGATATTGCGTTGTGTATTTGAAATGCGCTCAATTTTTGCATATGTAATTGTACAAAATAAAAAAAGAGGAGTGGTGTGCACTCATCACGTGGGGAGGGTTGTTTTATGTAAAAAGTTGTTATGTGAGGTGATCGTTTTAGTAGTGTATTGCTGCTCTTTCTTTATTGTTTTATCATTGCCAAACTCAAAGTTTATCATTAAAAGTGATCAGCTATAATTTATTTTCTCTTAGCAACAAACTTCCACCCGCCATTGTTGGGGACATTCACAGGGATCGGAAATAAAATTCGTTAACACTTAAGTGACTTTCCAGGATTAGAGAAGTTTATGCTTGAAACAGTATATCACTTCCGAAATGGCCACAGGAACATCTAAGCGTTCGTAAAGGTCCGTTTAACTATCGTCGTGCGATGGTGATGTGATATCAGTGGTAGTACACATGATAAAAGAATTTGGCTGATACTTGTGAACAGGTGGGGAATGTAATAAAGAGGATTACAAGGCAGCGGAACTTGGAGGAGGACGTTGATTGCAAAAGAACAAGTAACATTCTCTGGGTTCGATTTAAGTTGGTGGTGGGTGAGTGCTGTATACCAGGTAGGCTGGGATAAACGGTTTATAAAGAACGAGAAGTGGATGAGCAAGGGAACAGCGATGTGTCCTAGTGGTGTGAAGTTTTGAATAGACTAGCTGAGGTGTGAGAAAACGAGTAAAGACTTGTTGTTGATCACGATTATTTACGTTAGGTATAGTAATTCGTGTTTTAACGATTTTAATCATATTTTCGAACAGCGTTAATTGCTTATGGAGTGCGGCAAGTCCTTATCTTTCGCTGTCAATATTGACCGACCCTTCTGTATGTCTTTCCACCCTTACCTATCAGGTGCAGTCACCTCAATCAGCAACATCCGGTGCACGCCATCTAAAGTCGCATCGATTATTCTGTCGAACGTTTTTCTGTTGAGTCGATACGTTTAAACGCTTCATCCTTGCACGATGTAGTTTGTGTTGGTCGATTCCACAGGAAGTATATTTCTCGAGAATTTATTAGCAGCATCGATTCTATGAGTGCAGAAATGACCCTTTTTGGGAATCGCTGTTGTTATTAGCATATGAATGCTACCTGCAAATCCCCGAGAAAGAGGAGGGGGATGGGAATCTGCTGCCGTTTTTGTTTTGATGCTGAGGTAAATCCCAGCCTGAGGTAAATCCCAGCCTCCGAAAAAGGTGTACTGAATTTTTCACCGGATAGGCAATCTATCTAGATAACTTATTCTTTTTTTGTCTAGAGTATTTAAATAATGTGGTGATATGTTTCCGATCGCCTTTTTCAAATTTTGGCACTCGCTTACCTGCGCAGTGCCGGATCTGCATTTTGTCTTGACTACATATCGATGCAAAGGGGCAATTACTTCCTTCTTTATAAGCTTCCACTTAGTTCCCACAAATTTTTGGCAAGTTGGCATTCGCGGAAAGCATTATGGAGACACCGTGTCTCCGCATACGTCAGTTGCGTAATTTCAACTGGAGAACTGTGGAAGTTGGAACAACGGAATTTGAAGTAGATAACGTGCACTACATTTTGACGTCCTTTCTCATGTTTTTGCATGAATCCGCCAATGTCAGAAAGAGTGGTAGATATTTAAAAAGGCAAAAAACCACCAATTTTATACGAACCAGGTTTTTGTTATATGCCGTTCAGGTCTCTAAAAATATTTCGGGGAATTTTATGAATGGTGAGATCATTTAAAATGTAAGTGCATTATCCCGTATGTTTTATCATTCGTTGCTAATATATGAGTGGTTGGACGGGTGAGCGAAATGCAAAAACTCATCGTGACAGCTTCTCCTGCATGCTTATTCACCTATTAGTTTCCTGTCATTTCGGCGTAGCTATATGCTTAAGCAGTTCGACTTTGTGTGCTTTTCATAAGGGCCCGAACGGTACGTTGCTCATCTGCACTTCGCAAATGTTTGAACAGTGTACTCTGTTGGTAGATACCCCTTATAAGACAAAAGAATGTTTTCTTGTTGACCGATGAAGTTCACCTGTGCTTTGTTTCCTTGAACAGTACGTTTGTTGTTCAACAAATAAATACAGCACACTGTTTTACATTACATCAACAACTTTAGTCTATCGATGCACAAATGAAGAGTTGTTTGCGCGTATAGGTAGGCATGTTGCTTGAACGCTTCGTTTCGATGCACATTGAAAAGGAAGGATGTGTGGGCACTGAACTGAAACGACACATAAAGAAGTGATCGGAATGGCAAGGCACAATGTGTTTCACTCAATGAATTGAGTGAGTGCTGAGGGAATATTCTAAAAAGGCGGCGCTATTATCACTGCTGGCGGAATCTCCCAACCTATCTTGAAGGATCACTTTCTGTAAAACCATTGCAGTGTCTGTCTAGCCCTGATAATGGAGGTATTCTGTGGCCAACTTTCCAAGATCGATTTCAATGCTGCTACCTAATACAACTAAAGTTACGAAATTTTGAAATTTTAGCGGCATCCAAACAAGGGTGCGGGAGGAAGCGGGATACTTTTGCTCATGCTACCATGGGATCAGCTGCGACGGCGTCGATTCATCAACAGACAGCAACAAAGAAACATGGGGATTGATGAACGAACGTGAAGATCATTGAGTTATACCGTGTGTCTGCTCCGTCCATCTCGAGTCATTCACCTAGAAGTGGAAACACGCTGTTAACTGATTACTAAAGAAGACTTTGCCCTCCGTTATAGAAGATTCGGAATCGCATACACAACTTTATTCAATTTCAGGAGGTTTTCGCGCATTCACAGCACCACACACTGATGAAGGAGCACCTCTGGCGTCACCACCCGGAGTACGCAGCACCCAAATTCTACGACCGCTGGATACCGAAGTTCATCGACAAATACAACTGGTAACCGCAGTGACCATGCTGCGATATAGAAACTAGTCTATGTCATTCTAATAATAAAGCGTTCAGTTAATCACTTTCCCGTGACCACATCAAAGAAGGAGCATATTCGAAACTGCCTGCCACTTTGGAAGGACTGAAGTTGCCCGAAGGCATGTCTGCAACTATCACAGACATATGCAGGCACTACGGAAAATGAAGCATCAACAACACCATCACAGTAATGCGACAGCCTTGAAAAAACAAACTGCACCAAGGACCACCAGATTCACTGCAACAGCTCTTACCTGCTATAGCACACTCACTCGCAACTAGGTATGGGATCTGGCACTCAGTTACATGTGCGAATCGCATAAACCGCACGTGCTAACCTTCTTTTCAATGGCTTGGCGACCATTGTCTCACCCAAATTCCTAGCCAAGAGACAAACAAGTCCACCTACGAACTCTGTTTCTCAAAAATCTATGAACGTCCATTGTCTACAACTGGCTTTCCCTAGAGGCTTCTTTTCACGAGTTTTGATAAGCACAGCTGAACGAATATTACCGACTGCAAAAAGCAAAAAAACAAACAAATGGGAGTAGAACAACTGAAAATGAAACGATGGAAGAATAACCTCATTTCGTCATGCTGATCGAGTATCCTCCATCCGGGTTCGGCGTCAACTGAAAATTGTCCGTGGAAAGTCCAAACGGACGCAGACACATGTTGCCCAAATCCTTCAACTTTGCCAACATGTCCTATAAAGAAAAAACAAGAGTCTAGGTGCATAAAAATTAAAAATCGTCTCCATTCAAGTTGCCATACTGCAGGTAGGTAAGCAAGTACCTTGCCGTCAACGAAACAATCTTTTGCACCTTGACAGCATTCCGAAGCGCACACCACCTTGTTTAATGCCGGAAACACAAACCAGCAAGCATATTACCGCCATATTGGACAAGACTGGAAACCATAAGAGTTGTGGAAAATGCGAAACAAAGTTGTAAAATGCTAGAAAACTGTTAGGGCAACTGTAAAAGTGAAAAAATCAGAAAGACCGCAATCAGGCTTAAAATTGGAAAGCGTCGAAGGGAAATCGAGAAGCAATGGAAGACTGGGAAGTTGCAAAAAGGCGAAATAAAACTGGAAAACACTAAGGAAAGGACGAAAAATTGAAAAAAAGACGAAAAACTGTGCGAAAAGATCGGTAAAAAAGGCGAAAACTTTTGAGAATGCTGAGAAGAGGATCGTAGAGTTGGAAGATAACGAAGTGGAAGCAATTTCAAAAAAGAAAAAGGAGATGAGAAATGTGGCCTAAAACTGGTAAAAATCACAGGCCCTGAAGGAAGGAGAAAATTTGGAACAAGCTTGGGCAAGTTGGGGAAGAATAGGAAGCCGAAAAATGCCGCTAGAAAGTCTCGAAAAAAAGAAAAACAGGTTGGGGTAATCGGAAGTGTGAATAAAGGTTGGGGAAGTCGAAGCTAACATTAGAAAATGGAAAAAGGTGGGAAGGGAAATGAGGAAAGGCAAATAAAGCAGCTAAGAAGAGATTAGGAAAAAGGTGCGCAGAAGCATGAAAGATTCAAATCGAATTCAGTAGATACGTGCCGATTGCTTCAGGAAGGATAAGCTGTCATCCATGATAGCATTGATGAATCCGCCATGTGAGCAAAAAAGTTTCGAAAACATAAAATGCAAATATTCAACAATGAAAGACAGTGAAAAAAGCGTAACACACCTGTTTTAATTTTTCATTTCGCTCATCAATGGCTCGCTTAATGCTAAATGCCTTCTCGACGTAAACCTTTTTTTGGGGATATTTCTTGATAAGTTCGTCGTAATCACGCAACGCATTATCATAGTTTTCCTCCGTTTGAGCGTAGCAGTGTGCTCGCCTTTCGAGTGGTTTATCATTCGGTGCGCCTAAATCAATGAAAAACCTCATTAGTTTTCAATCGTCATATAAAAACCTCTAAACTCTTTCACCTCAAAACCTCAAAAACTTCACGAAGTGATAGTATCGCATCAGAAGTGAAAAAAATGGAAAAGAAACCGAAGAAGCAAATACTTTAACAATTTGGTCGAAAGTAAATGTCTGTTTTTCTAGAATCAAACTCAGAGCACCTTATATCGCAAAGGTTTAACAAACGAAACGGCGAATAGAGTTGGCGCATTTGCCAACATTTGCTATACAGGTCAAACTGTGTACTTGACCCTAATATAGCTACTTTAAAAATTAAAATGTTGTATAACCAACAGACATTCACTTAGTATGGATAAGTCTAATTGTGGCAGTAAAGGCACGATAAAAGCATCCACTTCTGAGGTAGTGACAGTAACAGTATGACGGAAGGAAAGAATATTGCCTCCTGCCCATCAGAACCCTTTGCCTCACCATCTACAAACAAACAACTAAAATAACCTCTTCACTTTCAAGTGCAGATATATTGTCCCGATGAATCTATATATGCCGAAATGGATGGCTGTCGATTACACTGCTCAATTTCGAACGTTCGGTAAGGACTTTACGTTACAAATTTTGGGTGTCTGATAGCTATTGATATCTATTTGGGTATTTGATACCGTAAGCTAATAGTATCCGAACATTCAAATACTCGAGGTGCCTGCCAAACTTCATCCTGCTACGTCCTCGCCCCTAAAGTATCGCAAAATTGCATGGAAGTTTGCAGTTACGCGTTATACGAGTCTAGAATCTGTTCCCCGCCGATACAGTTAGTGCATCCACTCCTTCAACTTCTAAGCTACGGTTGAATCGTATCGACCTATACACTATTGCTGCTCTTGTGTATTAAATGTCCACTCGTCTACATATCGTACTTTTGCGAAAGATGCTCCTTGCTGTTCATATATTCACATACTTTGGTACGTTTTCCCACCTTGGGACACTGAAATAAATAAACGTTTTCAGGCGATTCTGAAAATGCCGGAAAATGTCAACCAACTCTTACAGCCTAAGTACCGCCGAAAGCCACTGAGAAGAATATACAACTGTTCACAAATTATGAGCGTAGAACATCTCCGTAAATACATATCGTCAAAGTACTAGAAAGAGAAAAGAAAATGCGGCTAACCAAGCTTGATGGCTTCGGTGCAGTCCTTTATAGCCGCATCCCAATCCGAGTGTTTTATGTGACAAGCCGCTCGATTGCTCAAGTATACTGCTCTGGAAAACTTTTAGACAGAAATACGTTTTCGGTGAGGTTATGTATGCGATTCGTTGATTAAACTTCAGGATATTGTACATATGCAAATGTATATAAAAATTACATATGCTCTCGTTTCACTGCACTACTAAATGGTACTTTACTAAAAAGAAACACTGTAAAAGCATTAGAGTGGCTCAACAGAGAAACGCTTCTTGCATTCTTCCTCGCAGATGGCATGTATCATCTCTCCACAATCGAAACATGTGTCCATCACTCTCATCACTAAACCAATTTGCCCAAGTGTCCCCAAAGTTTTGCATTTCTAGATGCAAAGTATTCTGAGCGAGAACTGACAACAAACCTTTCAGAGGTATAAACCAAAGGACAGCGTTCAAGTGCCTTCGTGTAGAGTTCGATCGCCTCCTGCCAACTGCCTTCGCCGAATTTCCTATTGCCCTACAAAAACAAATTATAGGTTACGTTAGAAAATGAAGCTTTTCATCGCTGGATTTCCATCAACAAATTATTATGCAGCTAGTCGCCGTGACATGATCTTCCAGGGACTGCTATCCATGATTGACGCTACGATGCTTTATCCTTAGATGTAATTGCCCTTTCTCCAATACACAGCTAGTATCTCACAGTGACGAAATATATCCGGTTTAAGCAAAACCACAATAGATAGTGTATAAAGAACAGTCGAAACGAGGCATACCGCCATGAAAGGTGCAAACATAACTCACCTCGTTCTTTATTCTTCCAGATTCATCCCTTCGCTGAATCCTCTCTTCTTCGGTTAAAACGCTCTCGCGTTCTCTCCTTTCCGTCTCCAATCGTTTCTCCTTGTCATCGTTGTTCGAGTCTTCCCCATGCACTGCTCCACTGTTGTTCTGTATTCCCTCGTTTGGATCGTTTTTCTTTGTCTCTGCATCCAAGCGTTGTTCCGTTTCCTCCGACCCACCTGGACCCTCTTCCTTTTTCAGGCTCGAACCGTCCTCCCCTTTCAGTTCGGAGCTGGTCTCCTCTGCTGCACTTGAACCGTCCTCTTTTATACGAGCAGTATCAGTGAAGAACGTGTGCGCCATGCGACCAACTACCAGCTGAAACAAACTAATCACCATGCGCGCTGCTTGAATGAGACGTAAAAGAACGCCACTTATACGCTGCAATACATGAAATATTTAGTGAACGTTGAAACGCCTGCAATATCCGGCAACAGTGGACCGTATACATTTCACGCCATAAAGAGATATAGCTCGGCTACGCAAAACACCGCATTATGCGCATCCAGTAGAATTAAATTCCAACATATTTTGCTGATGCACCACAAAACGCAAAAAATTGTTTCGAATTATGAAAGTAAATGGGGGAAGTTCGATTTTTCAGTGGCGCAGTTGCACTCTCGTTTGTGGTCTACTAGCAAAATCAGCTATAACTCGACCACTTACTCATTAATTGTGTAGATTTGCTTCTAAGTATAATATACAGCCACGCAAAAAGAGTTTTACATGAATTACTGTATTGACCGTGACGGGCCTGGCAGTGAACGTTACTTTAATCATATTTTGTTGCATAAAGTTCGGTTGAGAGCATGCCTCGATAGGGATCAAGACTACGATTGAGATAGGAGTTAAGGAATAATAATTCATCCATCACCGTACACAAACTACTATCTCCGAGACACAAGATTTGTACCAGCTGAGCACCACTAAATCAATTATGCACTTATAAAACACATCATAAGCAACAAGCAAGACTTTTTTTTTTCTTTTCCTAAAACATTCCTAAATAGTCATCAAGCATTGCCTAACTATTTGCTGAGCACCCCTAATCATTTCTGAATTTGTTTTATGCAGTTTAAAACATTGTGGACTATGCTTTCCGCATAAAAATAACCGCACAAAAACACAACACCACAAAAAAAGGAATTAAATCGACATATTCACCGAGTGCTTTTTAAATGATAAGCTTTTCATAATTAATAATAGTATAGCTTGCGGAGTGGAAAAAACCGATGAGGAATGTGTGAAAGAAATAAATCACCTCAAAAATTATGTATATTTTATTAGATCTCAAAGTAAACGGATAAACGACAAAATTACAGTTAAAACAAACAAAGATATACACAGCAATCGATGTGGGTAGAGTCCGATCGCATTTAATCCACACCTAACAACAACGGCGATACGGAAAACTGTAATAAAAACAGCGCAATAACCTAGCATTCTACTGATCGGCAAACAAAAATCAGCCAATGCGAAACGAGAGAAATGTTTTCGAGAGTAGATAAAGAAGTGCCGTTACAGGTCTCACCTGCTTCATACCTATATTACCTATTTATTTCATACCGCCTTTCACCTTTTCACCTTCACGGTATCATTCGTAGAACTATCCCCTACTTCATATTTAAGAGTATCATACATCCTCGTGGGTGTTTTCGAGAAAACTCCTACATAAACATAGCACCCTATTTAACGAAAGTATTTGTTCCTGTTTTCCCCCTCACATATTGCCCCTTTCGAAGAAGAAACAGGTGAGATTATCCCCACAATCGACAACCAAATTACTGAATATAACGTTAGGGGGTGACGATTCATGTTGCTTTACAATTATTGCTATTGATACGGCAGCACGTTACGTATTTGAACATTTCTTTGACTGCGGCATATAACAGCCTAAACATGTGAGCGCGTACTGTTCCCACAAACAGTCTCAATGAAAGTTAACTATGTCTGCAGAAAACTGAAATACTGCTACATAAACATTTTCTGTTGTCGGGCTAATTTATTTGGGACAACAGTTGTGCTGAACATCTATATCGTGCACCAAAACAGAAACGTATAGCCGAACGGCCAAGTACTTGAGTGCCCTTCATGCGGCCTCGTTCGATCTCGTCTACTTAATATATATATATATATAGTTTGTGATAAGAGGAGGCATGGGGTAGGAAGAGAGATGAACTGGCTCATCGTGTGGTTTGAAAAAATGATTCATACTCCTTTTCCGTTGTTTCCCTTTAAAACATTTTCAGATGGACTGGAAAGCAGGTATTTCATAAACAGCAAAAGGGATAACTACTATACGTTTTATGCACGATAAATGCACCAACCTTGAATGCATGACCCTCTTCTCTCCCCTCTTTTTCCAAACTTTTCGAGTAAATTTATGGTAATATTGCCTCGGAGGGTCTCCGATTTGGAAGGCGATATCAACCGTTTGCGATGACCCAAACTAACACGAGATATCATCCGCCTCGCGTTAGTTGGGGACCCATTGGAAGTGTTATCGAGCTGCAAGGTCACTTATTTCCTCTTAGATAACTTCAGAACCTCTGAACTCTATGAAAACTCTATCTCAGATGACATCCTTCCCCTGCGAACTCTAAGTGCTAAATGTTCGGCGAAGCAACACTGCTTTATATTTTGGTTAAGAAGGTGAACAATAAAGAAACATTTTGAAGGACAGTCATTCAAAACATTGAGCAAAACTGGCGAAATAGCGCATTTTGGGCAGGTTGCACTCAGCGTCTGCTAAAAGGCTCTACAATAAAGTTTAAATTAAGGTAGTGAAAGTGTTAAAACGTCTGTCGCCAAACATAGAAGGTAGACTACAAAAGAATCATTCAGAAAGTGGCCATTCCAAACAACATCAGTGAAACGAATTAAGTTAATAAACAATAAGATGGAAGCGATATGCGCATCGCACAATATAATTCGATAAAGTCTCAAATACAGCTGGCTGTCACAAGTTTCATATTGAACACACCATACTGCTCTCGGCGGATTTCATAGCATGGTGATAGGCTCATTCGATGGTTCGCTATATAAGAAACAAAAAACGTTGAGGGTTAATTCCCACCAGCTAGAAGGTTCGATTTACTTGCAATAAAATATGAGGCGAGTATATCAAAAAACGCGTACATATCCTATGAAATTGCTATCAATTTAAAAACAAATAAAACTAGAAAACGGTTGAACCCGCTTGCTTGTACTCCAATAGCCGTCGTTTGGCAATATTTATTGCAGTTCCTCTCACATCGTCATTCACCGTTTCCGTTGCTAAGCCCTCTTCACAACAAGCAAAAATTGCACTCCTTAGTTTATCAACACAATCGGCCACATTCAGATGCTCGGATCGAGTTCGACGTGAGTTCACCATAAATTCGCCATTCCTGCAACGAATCGCTCATAACGATAAGTCTTTTGATTCGTTTTACACAGAGATATTCAAAAAGCCCTTAAAAAACACATCGAACACAATGTTATAGATGCATGTGAAGCATACTTAGAACATGAAACATTATATTTCGGTGCTTTCATTTCGACGCAGAGGACGATTTGGTGCGGCCACATTGGTAGACGGACGGTTATTGAGATGTGGGCAAATGCAGAGTAATGACCCCATAAATATTGTTTATTAAAATCATAGGAAAATAAAACACTTAAATATTCGGTAAAAACCCGAAAGAACTTTGTGATACGATTCTCACTTCCTCCGAAGAATAACGATCTGTTCTTCTGTTTGAGTGCGTTTAATGAAGCATTTCACTGACGAGAAATTAACAAAAGAATTTAGCATCTATAAACCTATTTTAAATCATTGTTTATTTTGAAAAGTGATTCAAATCATACGTTTAAAATAACCTCCGATATGCTATCGGACATCACCACCATATAGAATGCGAGGCCTCTCAATACGCGCATTCACGTATGTGGCAGGTCTCCGGCGCAAAACTATTCCGGCAACGGAAGTCCAGTTCTAGAACTTCATTAGACGCTGAAGTACAGGGATTTACGGCTATCTAGGGCTTACATGAATTCGTTCTCCTCTCACGATTTGACTGATAGGCTATTAGGACTCCCAGCAACCACATCAACTGAGACCCACTCCCTTTTCTACTGCCCTGTTTCAGCCTATCAAAAAATTGAAGATTGTTTCGAACTAACGCGTTCACTCGATGTGAATACCGGTCAAGTAGTGTGCACTTTATGTCGTTATGAAGCCAGCTCGCCTTATCGACGTCAAATTTCAGTTGAACATGCGGAATGGCGGCATCACCTTCAAGTGTCACCGACTTGGTGAAACCTTCAAGGGGAATACGACCGTCGAAACGATCCTTCCAAGATGAAACGCATCGGCTGCTATCACGCATAACACATATTGCTCGGCAGCGCATCTATCAACATAGGAATATACTTGAAGGAATGTAGCGATAAGATTTAAGCATCGGTAAGACCATCGATCGAACGAGAACACTTTATAAGGACATCACTTCCACTCATTTCCTCGTCTTTGCAAGACACCGAAAACATTGCAAGACATAAATTCACAGTCATGCACCAACAATGCTTAACGACCTATTTACGGTGATTGCGTTACTCATCGGCAGTTATTACCGATTACATCATCCTCACTTTCAACAGTGTTCAGTGGAACGCATTAAAGCTTCGAATGCGATGTGTCAACAGAGCGGAAAATTCAGTTTTTTTTTTTTTCAACGGAAAAACCGCATAGGCCTAATACTGACTTTCATACACAAGGGGAGAGGGAAAGGAAGGGGGGGGGCGAAGGGGAGGAGGAGGATCTTCTAAAGTTGTGATGTCGCCGATTTTAAACAAAGGGGATGAGAATTAAATAAAATTTTGAAACGAACATCGTGGAGGTAGAACTAGATTCCCCAAAACGGTATTTTCGGCTCTGGCCATAATCTACTAGTTTACGCACACAAAGCAATTACTGACACGGATACTGCTAGTTGAGGAAGCGTCTTGGCAAGGGCCTACACCAATGTTTCCCAGTTATTTTATATGTTCTTCCCTCAGAAGATTGAGTGGATTGCCACTATGAAACAAACAAACCGAGTTTTAAACCCTTTGAATGTCGGCTCAATCTGAATGCCTTCAACAAGTGTTATATGGACACACCAACAACGTTGACACAATGAGCGAGCAGTAACGCATAACGGACATAAGAAACAAGGATACAATTTCGGCAGGAAATGGTAGAGACAACTTGATGTTCGTAACCGACTCGATTTCATCTAGCGCCGGAATTTACTCACAAAGATGGGTAAAATATCAGCTTTGAAGAGATGTGAGGATAGACGAGGAAACCTTCATAAAAATGAGGGTTTCTCATTTTTATGATGGGGGTTTCCTCCTCTATAAAATATTATGGTGAAGCATCTTAACGACAACTGCCCTCTAAAATATGAAAACATCAAATGCTATTAAGTTTGCTTCAAACCTCTAGCTCCTCAAACCGCACTACTTTTATTAGTGGCTAAGGTCTAGTGCTGCAAAGGACTTTCACCGGGATGAGGAATTCGTGGTCCAGCTGCCATCCAGTGTGGTGGTTGGGCCATTAAGCAGAGGAATTCGTTGCCCCCACCGAAACGTGGCTCATGGTGAAGCATCTTAACGACAACTGCCCTCTAAAATATGAAAACATCAAATGCTATTAAGTTTGCTTCAAACCTCTAGCTCCTCAAACCGCACTACTTTTATTAGTGGCTAAGGTCTAGTGCTGCAAAGGACTTTCACCGGGATGAGGAATTCGTGGTCCAGCTGCCATCCAGTGTGGTGGTTGGGCCATTAAGCAGAGGAATTCGTTGCCCCCACCGAAACGTGGCTCAGACACCAAAGTGGAAATTCCATGACCATTTGGTATCAAGGGTGGCAGAAACCAAGTCCGTCTATTGAAAAGGGTAATCGATGGCCCCACCACACCCACATGTTAAATCGAAAGTGCTCAACGTCACATCTAATGGTTCCCTTCAAATTCAGCCTATCACTAATCTGATCCGACGAATAAACCGTTGCATCCACCACACCACCACACCCTTGCACCTCTATCCCGTCCCTTAAGCAGCTGTCAACAGTATAATGATGCACACACAAACGCAACAAATTGCGAATAGTTCGCATCCAAACTACATCAGAGATGTTTTCGATACAAGACCTGAAGAAAATTCAAATAAGCACACCACTACGAAAACTCTTTACTTCGAATATTTCGGATCGCTCATAAAAACTTTGCAGCAAGTTGGCCTGCAATGAATTTGCACGAAGCATCACCACAGCAGATCACTGACCACAGTAATCCACTCCTTTACAGCTACAAGTTTTTGGTGGGTTCCGTTGTGTCACACCACTCAAATATATCAAAATCATTGCATTTGCAACGTCCACATCCAAACGCATATCCGCCGATATCTTTTCTGTGAGGTGCGTTGCTCTTGTCTTTATTGTGCAGTTTGTTTTTTTTCAAGGCTGTCGCATTACTGTGATGGTGTTGTTGATGCTTAATTTTCCGTAGTGCCTGCATATGTCTCTAATAGTTGCAGACATGCCTTCGAGCAACTTCAGTCCTTCCGAAGTGGCAGGCAGTTCCGAATATGCTCCTTCTTTGATGTGGTCACGGGAAAGTGATTAACTGAACGCTTTATTATTAGAATGACATAGACTAGTTTCTATATCGCAGCATGGTCACTGCGGTTACCAGTTGTATTTGTCGATGAACTTCGGTATCCAGCGGTCGTAGAATTTGGGTGCTGCGTACTCCGGGTGGTGACGCCAGAGGTGCTCCTTCATCAGTGTGTGGTGCTGTGAATGCGCGAAAACCTCCTGAAATTGAATAAAGTTGTGTATGCGATTCCGAATCTTCTATAACGGAGGGCAAAGTCTTCTTTAGTAATCAGTTAACAGCGTGTTTCCACTTCTAGGTGAATGACTCGAGATGGACGGAGCAGACACACGGTATAACTCAATGATCTTCACGTTCGTTCATCAATCCCCATGTTTCTTTGTTGCTGATACGTTCTGCCGGATCATGTGAAGAGTTTGCTGACATCCACGTTTTTGATGAATTTTAAAAGGTTAATGATCTGGAACGGTATATTTCTTCACAGAAATGTACCGATTTTTACGACTCCCGAGTCGAAGCTCATCAAAGGAAAGCAGTTCTGCCACCGTTGTGCTCCAGGCGAATCTGGTTCTCTTCAACTCTTATACTACTTATAACAGTTACGCGTGCATTAATTAGTATCACCTCTAGATGCAAAAACAGCTGGTTGCAGAGCATGCACGCAGCTCAGTGAGTGCATAAAGCTTGTAAACGGTTTGTTCCGATTCACTGACCGATCCTGCCGAAAGCGATTGGTCACTTTTTCTTCGGCTATGCAAAGGTGGAAGCGAAGCACTACGGCTGCTGTTGGAGTATGATGAGGCTGCAAAAAGACGAGGACATCGCAGAAGTAAAAGACTAACATCCATACTCGGATCCCACCATTTGTCGCCCAACGTGAAGTAAACAGGCTCTCCATACCAGGTGCCTGTCTTCCAGCCCGGAACATCCTTCATTACCTCGTTTTCTAAGTCCCGATTCTTTTTCAGCAGACGAAGCCAGCTTAATTATATAGTTATATCAGCCGTTCCTAACTTGCAGTGATGCAAAAACAATAACAACAAAACAAAGACAAAAAATATCGTCTTCAAGTTTTCATGGCAGTTCGGAGAAATTGATGTTCGGCTGATGCATATACTCACAGCATTTCGTTTGAGGCAGCTTGGTCTCGACATGGCTGATGGTCAAAACAATTAAGATGGTCTGAGAGCCTTGGTTATCATCATAAAAATTTCAACCGTATAACTGCAGCAGTAGAACCTTCTTGAATACTCTCCGAACTGAATCACTCTCGGAACTCGTAGAAGCCAGTGGTTCTCAAATAAGTTTTCTGTATGTATTTTCGATCGACCAGAGCTAAGCTCCAAAAATGGGTGGTGCTGCCCAAGTGATGAATTGCCATTCGAGAAAAGAGACACATATAGCACCACATTGAATTTTCCCTTCTCATTATGGATGCGGAGTTAGTGCAATCCGAACGCTTAAACTTACTATCGGTCCCTTTCGGCAGTGAGGAAAGGCTCCATCGCCGATTGAATATCGACATCTTCGAATTTTTCGCTCCTGAAGGCAAACAAAATAATAACACCACTTCGAGAACGAAATACTCAAACAACGACGGGCAATGCTTCAAATACAACAATCACCCGTGAGGCACGCCCCAGAAAAGTTGCATTAACATCACAACATTTTCAGTACTTGAAGATTAAAATCTGCTCCTCGTTCTCTTCCCCTCTCCCCTCCCCCTCGCCCACCTCTGTTTCAGTATGACTGGAATAAGAAAGGAATCTAATGCAGCAGACAGACGTGTTCAAATATAGTGAAAATTTAGTGTTCTCTCCACAGCAAAAATCTGATCCATCTCATCGACCCCTTCCTTCTCTTTTCTCCAACAAGTTTCAAGGATTACCTCGATGAAAAATTCCAAAATCAAAGGACCTCAACAGAACACATTTGCAAGCGCTCAAATATCATCCAATTTGTATACTTTGCATGAAGTTGTCGATATGCACAGCCAAAAAGGAACGAACCACTAAAAGGATCGCCAAATTTGGATTTGACTTAGTAATCAAATGTTAGGAATCTTCACTGCATCTGAATCAAATCTAGTTCTCTACTGAAGGCATCTCTCGAACTATAAACAAAACAAAGCTCCCTAAAACAAAAGAAGGCCGCCCCCTGGTCGCTTGTAAGGAACCCAAAGCAACTAGAAAGAGCGAAGTATGGGCCCTATTCACTCCAGCTAACGGAATAACGCTAATATGTAATACATTCAGCAAAGATAAATAACCTTTATCGATTTATTGCACTGAAGATGGACGTCAAAAAAGGAAATACGTTCACATAAGCATTCTTTGGGAAGCATTTCGCATTTGCAGAAACGCCCCTATCAACATCCCGAAACAACAATATGGGATGCTATGAACAGCAAACAACATACATTATGTGTTTCTTGTTTGCAAGTGCCTGGAAGATGCCGTAAACTGACGTGCCAAACACCACACCGACCACTATTCCAGCTGTAAACGTTGTTCACTTCTCACACTCGCAAACTATATTAAATGCTTATGAAGAAAACCTGCCTTAATTCTATTCCCGTTAGCAATTTAAGTAAATAACGTTGCATCGGTGCGTTAAACCGTGCCGAATTGTTCATAAGAACGTTTTGTACTAACGAGCTTAAGTGGAATATGGAATTAACTTCACATGCAGACTTTGCTGACTGCTTTTCGTAGACTATCATCGTATCCCTCCTATTAAAATAACCTCTATTTTTGCACCGAATTACGAAAACATCTTGACCGCATATTACTCACGCTCGAGTGAATCGCGGTCATGCCCAGTCAAGGGAGTGGCATGAGTTGGCTGAGGTCGCAAACATCCTTTAGAATCCCACTCAGTGGAGTAAATTTCATATGCAAACAAAGTGAAAATATCAAAGCGCACAAAAAACACTTACGCCTCCAGACTATTTTGGGAAACGTTCGGTTCCAGTTGAACTTTCGGTAGCCACCCGTCGGTGGCATCTCCTGCCTATATTGTTTGTTCATCGTGCCTGTAACAGCAAAACTGTAGGTCGAGAGTTTTGCAATACTAAGGCAGTTTCTGTAGTGACAGATGTAGTGTCGCGTCGCCGGACAGGCGGAAAAAAATAAAACGCATCGGCGATGATTGGATGGACAAAGAGGGGCGAAGCAGTCACTGCTGTTTAAGGCCGAACCTTCTAGATCTAGTCCCCTTTACTGCAAGACACCGAGAGGAGCGTTTTTATGTTCGGCGAACGAAAACGAATTACATACAGTTGCACTTATTGAATAAAAATAAGCTTAAGCCTCGGCGATCCAATAGCCCTTATGCTCGTGGGTGAGATTGCCGCATTCTGTGATGTATTCCACCACATTCTTGCTAAGCACAACAACACTATATTTCCAACCCCTCACTTCCAAGATGGAAGAAAATCCTGAGTTGTCTGGACGCAACATCTTCTGAAGGTTAAAAAAAGAGTTACTAACTTCAATAGGTCACCTGCAATCCTTTGCAACATAAAATCACAGAATTCTCTCTCACCTCACAGCAGTGCAACCACAAAACTATTAAGTGAACAAGTTGCAAGAGGAGCGTTCAACAGCTGAACTCACTCGTTGGAGCTAAAACATGTAGAAACCGAGAAAAGAGCATCGATTGAAACAGCTGAGTGCAAAGTAAAGGATGCAATCTTAGGCATTCAACGAACGCCTCTCATGAAAGAGCAGTGTGAGGCGCTGAAACATTATAAACTAAGTAGGTTTTTGTACTTTGAAAACGAACATCACTACAAGTCAGGAGCATATGCAGCGCCTATAGAAACTGATTTCGACTTCATGCATGCAACACCCCACTCGCATAAATCCAGGGGAACTCAAGCCCTCAAACACCCGAACTCTAGAGCTAGCATCTACCATTTTAAAGCTCACGTATGTTTGCACCCGGAGCAGCTTTCACCTCGCAACTGTTTGTTTGTTTTCGGTGCGAGAATTGATGTACACTTAAATGTTGACAGCACTTTCACCTCCCATTTAAGATTCAACCAACAGAAATGCGGTTATCTTTTGATTACGACGTTTCAGACATATCGTGGAAACAACAATACTGAGCGACCGCTCGATGTTTTATAAATTTGGGATTTTTTGAGTGATTCTTTGTTCAATTTAGAATTAAAAAGAAACTAAATTATCTAAAAGTTATTTATACTATCGGCAATAAATAATTTGTCTTTCTAAGGAGGGGATCGATTGTTTTTCAGTTGCTGTGACACTCAGTCTCCTACATCAATTTTATTGATAGAGCACGCAACGCTTCATCTTTACATTCAATATCACCTATTTGTTTTGAAGTGAAGTTCTCGATACGATTCGGATTCTTATATCTTTCGGCAGTCTCATCTCTTCCGATGTGATCCTTGCTGACCACAAAAAATCTCATCCTTCAAAGTATCTCTTCGCTCGCAATGAGTTTGTATTTGCTAGGAAAACTCAGTGAACAGGGTCAAGCATCCTGACCTCTTTGCCTTTCCAGCTACGTCGTCAGTGCGTGGCAGACGATTGATGACGTTGATGGCGTTTTCATTTTTGCATATTTAGAAGCTTGATATTTATTACGATGAGAAGTAACAACTTCTAGTATTTCAGCTTGTCAAAACCATCCACAGAAACGGTTCCACTGCTTCAAATTGAAGTAAAATTTCGCAAGTTGTCATAATTTGGCATTCTAAGTGGACAAAATAAAAATAAAAACTGCAAATTTCTATTGTAAGTATGGTTTCCGTGACCCAATACGTGAATCCATAGCGCGAAGTAGAGATCATGATATCACTGTGTATTCATTCTTGTATAGGTATGAACACAGTTGGGTTCACTGTTCCCCGCGGGTGTGTCCACCTTCTCTGCAATTGTGCCGTCACTACCATTACTCGTATTACTAGACACTAATATTCTAAATATTTAGCAGATAGCATTCATACCAACTGCAAATAACCTTAATTAATTGAACGGTTAACTGGCACCACCACTATTACCTATCGAATGATTTCCATTGTCACTGATACTACAAGTTGTAGAAGCCGATCAGCAGTTCATTACTGCAAGTGTTAAGTAAATGTACCACAAAAGATTAGCCTAATTAATTGCAGCTAATATTACTTTTATCAGTATTCGATGATATTACCAACAACACTAGCACTAGCACTAATACAGTTTTACTGTTGGTTGCAGTATTAGCACAATTGAATACATTCTCGAATAAATATGCTTACCAAATTGAATGTTACGCGTGGAAGTGATCAGTGACATTCGGCATTGCCCTGTCCTCAGCTAGGAAGTGGGTAAGTCATCAGCAGTTTTGCATCGAAAACTATCAGAACAAAAGTCAAAACGGTGGGAGTTCGCAATCTCGACTACGACTCCAGAAGAAAAAAAACTTGACCTCTAGTAATCGAACTCCACAAAAAAAGAAGCTGATTCTCCTCTGGCTTTTATTTCATCTATAGTAGGCAGCTGATTTCTGCTTCCAACATCGAAGTCACTTTTCAGTCTCAAACCTCAAAATCACCCACGCCGATGCTTAGTTTCGAAAAAACTTGCACAAAATAAGGCAAGAAAAAGCAAGTAAACGATGTGGGAAAACGGCAATTAAATAAGAACAATGCTTTAGAAGGGAAGAAAATGCGGAAATGTCGAGAGATCAGCATGAAAGTAAACAAATACTTCCTTTCAGACACTTTTATTGAGCAGTCAATAGAAGTGAATTAAATGAATGGAATGAAAAACAAAAATGATTAAATAAATGCACACACAGAGTATATGGCAGTTACCCAACGAACAGCAATACTGCAACAAACACCCATCAAACAACAACTCGCTACATATTTGCCTATCAGGCCATTCGCCGTCGCACATCTCAATATGGCGTAAATCTATGAAGACACACATTTTAAGAAATCTACGATAAAGAGCGTTCTGGGCGAAATTTGGCCCCTGATGCTACCTGGGCCAAGTCCAAACCTGAATCAGTAAAAAGTTGTTAGAAACTTGAATGAACACTCTGAAGGCCCTTAGGTGTTAGGTGGAGATCGATGAGCAAAACTACTAGCTAAATATAGGAAAACCTTGCAGAAATCAGAAACACTTCCACTGTCACAGTCACACCCAGCCATCCCCTTTCCTTGATCGCAACCCAACCATCTGCTTCAAGAAACCGTTGAAAAGTGTTGAGTATGGATGGTTTTGCGCTCACTCAGCGGAAGAAAAAAAGCAAGCATAAATGGGCTCAAGCAGACATTGTTAACGATGTGACGGCTAGGAATTTGGAAAGCGAAACCCAAAGAGTGACCAGTTGTTTTGCAGTGACTTTACTCCATAGCGGTAGCAATCTCACCTTTTAAATAAATGGATTGAAGGAAAACTTTAAGACGGCACGTGGAACGTAACAAGCCTTTCTACTACTGATTCAATGCCAACTACAGCATGATTGATCGAACAAAATAATTCGTGGTCAGCTCTCATAGAAGACAACACGTTTAGGGATGAGGTGGGAACGGTAGAACGGTACGTATGAAAAGGAAAGAAAATGTGATTTCCACGTACGTTCACTTAAACGAGCAAGGTGATGGTGCTTCACGCCAAGGTCGATGCGTTCCGTTCCAGTGAGACTAACCGCTAGTTAGCAGCCTATTGGACACCCACCCCTTCCCTCCCCTCCCCCCTCCCCCACCCTCCTATCAACGTTCTCTCAAAAGAAGCGATGAATGAAAAAAATATTTTTAAGTTGTGAAGTTAGAAATGCTCTGAAAAAAGGTGTTTGTTTTTAATCATTATATGATTAGTGAATCAAGTGCTACATTACAAAAATAGGTGTATANTGATGAAATGGAAATCATTTTTTAAATCGAACAATAGTTGACTTAAAAAAATTCTGCAAACATCAACGCGAAATAAAAATCAACTCATATTTCGCCATGAATGGATATTGGACGTTGAGGAAGATATGCATATGGAACAAAGTGATTATAAATGAACTACCCGAAACATTATCATATCACAAAACAAAACGAAGTTATCACATTACAATGGGCATTTCGACAAAATTTATGTGCAAACAAAAGCAAAGAAGTTAGAAACGGTGCAGGGTTCATAGAACATTATCGAAGAAACTCGCCACTATATGCAGCTTATTGGTCATCGGTCATTATCGGTCGAAAGGTGTATTGGTCACTTCTTCGCCAACTAGATTAGAGAAAAATAACGTTGAGAGAGTATGACTAAAGCAGTTTTAGAGTGGACACTCCAGCGTTATCATTCATTAAAGTGGTATTTAATTTGGTAAAGAGTCTCAATATTTAGAAGCGGCAAATGAAACGCATTGCACTAACGACTTCAACTTATGTGCGTAACTTTTTGGCAAAAAAAAAAGATCGAAAACCATGACACAGAACAATTTCTCCCTAAACAATGGTACGGTAAGGGGGTATCTGACATAACTTTAAAGATGTCCCTCAAATAGAGTCGATCCACTCAACTGCCGAGGAAAAGAACGCATATAAACCAACACTAACCGATACACCTAATACTGCATAAATGAAATGAACAGACGTATATATCGTTTGGCCAACTCATTCACAACCTGTGTCCAAATAAAACATAAGATGCATTTCAGAAACGGCACAATATTTCAGCACATATGTTTATGGCAAGGAAACAAATTTCACTTGATGTCTACACGAAGGTGTTGTCTGTCCTGGTGGGGAAAGCGAGGAGGAGGTTCAGAGAGAGAGAAGCTGACGTTTCAGATAAGACATCAAAGAGGGAGCAGCTTGCTTAGATATGAGGCATTTGTAGCAACGCAAACCAACGTGATAACGTCACACAAATCAAATAACCACTTCCCCACTCGTGTGTGTATTTTTGCCAAAATCATTACCATTAAAACATAAACAGCAAACAAAGACGATAAAAATAAGCGCTCAAGGTGGACGAAGATATGCCAGATTAGACGATCAACACACAAAAGAACTAAAGCCGAATCGCATACAAATAATTTCCGGCTCCAGAGCTGGAAGTTTCTCTGGATTTCAGAAAGCGAGTCATCCATCGAAGGAAGCCTGCTGTCCTCAAAAATCTGACAAGCTTCAACACCAGTATATCCACGAATACATACATAGGTATATACTAGTATATTATACGTGTTAGATGGACATATGTTAATGCGTTTATATTAGCAAATAAATATAAGATTCCCCATTCCAAGTGAAAGTTTTCGCTTAAACGTTTCGCATTGCTATCTATCAGCATTGCACCATACTTGGTACCGATGAGACGTCTCCACAGAAGGACCCACTTGATGTGTGGTTTACAATCGAGACCCCGTGATGGCTTCTCCGTGGCTACATGCGTTAGTGACAGACGATAATGACGTCAAGCCGAGAGATAAAACCTTTTCCACATGCTTAGCACCATTAATCACCTTTATGCTCATAGGAATAAAGTTGAACACCCTCACCACCATATTATAAACCGGAATACTCAATTACCTTTGTAGGTGAGCAAGAACAAACTGTTTTAGAGAGGAGCAAAAGAATTGAGCGTTGAGTGACGTATATACGTATCTCCCTTGATGGCAAACAGCTGCCGGACTGCTTGACGCCCGTAGCGAATCACAGCGTCGAAATGCTCACTCAGCACTTACTTATTTTCAAGGAGTTTCATCGATTCGTTCAACCAAATCATTATTGCATTTATGGCGGCCATCACAGCTGGCGAACCGAAACCATGTGTCACCTGCAATCAGCACCTTTCAGGTACATCAGTAACCATCTGCTAAGATGGAACTTATTTTAGAGAGTACTTGAAAGCGGTGAACGCACACACAACAGCATCCATCAAAAGCTTGTTCAGAAATTAGACTACAAAGGCAAGCAAGCACAACGATGTCAAGGCAAAGATGCAATCGATCAAAACCTGTAAAACATCTCAGCCAGTTAAAGGTTATAACGCACATCTTGACCTCCACAATGTAGCTTTAACATCGATCCGTAAGCCTCAATAAAGCTCTCTGTTCCTTAAGACCTTGACTCGAGGTTATCTAATGTGATACAAGTGAGCATAAAATGTAAAGTTGAAACAAATATTTGCAATATGTAGTCTGAAGGTTAAATAATTTGGTGAAAATACACGACTATTCGAATCACATATGTGGTTTACCCTTTGCCGATTTCCAAATCTCTATACCTTTCTATTCACCCATAACCCTCATCAATTGAGAAGTGGTGAGAGGGGAGGGAGAGGGTGGGGAGAGGAATAAGTTCGTTTATTACTTCAACCTAGCGTTACCGAGTTAGCAAAACCAGAATTTAAGATAAAAGATATCTTTAAAGACACATATTTAGAGTGGGAAATTCGACGGCAATGCTTTCATAAATATTGGCACAAGTGGTCATTGGTGAACGAAGTGCTGACTGAAGGTGAGATAAGATAGATGTGCTGTGAGATAGGCTTCAAATAGGATGCACTCGTTTAGCGCTGAAGGAGATTGTCGAGTGATAGCTATTCGAGGGATGATCATCGTCTGCGAAAGTCATCTGAAGAGTTATTAAAGTTCACAAGAGAGAATATCGAAAAGTATGAACCATCGAGAAATGTGTTAGTCGGCTCTGAATTGATGGTTCGAGTACGGGTGGTGGCCTCGATGAGCAGAGTGGGCTGCGATCGTTGCTGAGCAGCTCCTTCAACTCGGTGAGCATTGTCTTCGTTGCAAGAATCATATTCCTTCGTCGTTGCACATCCACCGGCTCCATCGAGCAATTTGTTCGAGTTAAATACTCGGCCACAGCACGTGCCGGAAACTCACTCTCACAAACCGCATTGAAATCCTTTGCCAAATGCATCGCTTCAACTAAAAGTGAGCATTTACAGACACAACACTGCCAACTCGTTGATTCTTCTCCCCTTCGATGAACTAACCTCTGCTTCCTTAGCAAACAGGGAGAGGGGAGGAGTGCATCTTTTGGAGGAATATCGTTGCGTCCATCATTTCACCGTGATGATGATCATCAATCATACCCGTTAAAGTGAAAATTGCAAAATCGATAAACCCACACCTATATGTCAGCAAAGAGAGGCGGAGAACGGGAGGGGAAGAGGACAGTACATACTACTGACCATCCCACCCTCGCTCGCATGAGCGCTCATTCGTATCGGTAAACTGCCTAATTAATGCAGATGAAATTTTTATTTTTATTTTTCAAGTTCTTAAGAAGGAAAGAACCAAATACCGAAAAAAATATCATAATTTATTAATTTTTTAATTTAAGAGAACGGAATAGTAGTAGCATTGATGAATGCATGCAAGCTGCGTTTTTCTTTAATACTGCTAGTTCCTTATGCAATAAAACATTAGAATAAACTGAAATATACCCAATATTAGACAAGGTATCATATGTGCATCTATCGAAGGATCTGCAGAAATATGCAATTTTACGGGAAATTATTTAAAAAATATGAATGCAAAAATAAGATAAAATAATTGGGCAAGAAAATAATGGAAGAAGTAGATCATTGTTAGAAAAGGATATCCAGAGAATAGAATAAAGACTTTAATTGTAGATGGAAATAAAGGTGAACACGTTTCGGCCCTTATTCGTTTACGTGTACACCTGAGATATGCGCGGGCCATCGTCAGAACGATACGCATAACCCTGTTAGTATAGAGAAGTGTATGTGTAAAACTAGAGATTGAAAAAGAGGTAAAATACTGTACTGCACAGCTACCCTAATACTATGAAAATAGATTCGAAAAAACAGAAATCAAATAATCATCGTAAGAGATATAAGACACACTACTTCGTATAAAGAACAAAGTTGAGGGTAACGATGGTCGTCGAACATTTAGAAGGGTGTCGGTGTTGGCGGTATATATCTGCCGGTAGACTAATGTGAGATCAATATTTCGGTGAACTATTATGAATTAGACCCGAAGTACGAAGGTGAATAAATTTACGTTTTGTGCTATGTAAATTCGTTAAAACCATTTTCTAGAAGAGGGAACACTATAGAATTAAGTAAATAAATGTTAGTAAAATGAAATTTATTAACAAATACTACCGTGTTCAATTTAATCTGATATAGTATGAAGATGAAACTCCATATGCAAGAATTCTCAAAAAATCACTGCACATTCCCGTGTGAGGTTTCAGCACACGTTGAGCAAACCGCATACGAGGACTCCCTTAACTGCACATAAATGTGTTTAAATTTGCAATACGTCGTTCTCAACGCATTGGTGTCTCTTAAGTTCACTGGAATCGTCCAATTATTTACGAAGAATTTTTACTAACAGAATAAAATGAATAAAAGTTGGGCTAATTAATTGAAATAATTCACAAAAAATGATATCAACTTTGGAAAACGAATAATAAAACGAGCGTTTATTTGAAATAGAGATGCGTATCTACTTTATTCGTCAATTTGATTCATTTAAACACAATTTTATAGATTTATGAATTCGCAAAAATCACAAATATTGTCTGTGTGAGATTATGATTATATGAGAATCGGTTCATTGTTAGAGAAATCAATTGGAACGCTATTATATTCACTGTAAAGCAAGCACTATAATCAACGAATAGTGCATTCTGTAGAAATAAACCACTGCGAATGATCAATATAAAAGATAAAATTGCAGCTAACATTCAACAAGCGCCGTTAGCGAGTTAACATTAGTCGCCTTTCGTCTACCAGCCGGTAATTGTAATCCGACCCTTTTCAGCTGATCTCTCAACGATTTACCTCCATCCTTCGATTTCGCCCTTAAAAACAAACCTCGCCATATCGCATAAAAACAAACTTTTCTCCAATAATCAATTATAGCAAAGAGAATAATTCACCCATTTTTCTCCAAAGCATCGAAGTTATCTGAAATTTTCATGGAATGTTTAAAGTTAAATTTTGTGATGATTCGAACACACTTTGCTGTTGGTGCAGCAAAGAATTTTCAACATTCCAACTGAATTGAGGAAAAAAACCTTCAAAAGAGCAAATGATTTCATAAGATTCTTCGTGGAAAGGGCTTAATCACGCAATACTCATCCGAACAATGCGTAGAGATTATAAATTTTTTTTTTTTAATAGCAGTTATTAATGATTTGTCATCTTAAACGTTTGTGTTAATAATTCTAGAGTAAGCACAAATATCTGAATTCGTTTCGAATCCCGTATTTTGTGCTGAAAAATGATTTAGAAAAGTTGTTGACCAAGAAATGGGAAAAGTGAGTCGGTGCAATATGCACTCGTATTAAAAAGTGAGTTTTCATCACTCAAGATTTCACAAATCATCGAAATTTCTCATTTAGTCGATCACTCCATCAGAATTTTTGTGGAAGCATCTATGGACACCTTTTCATAACAAAATCCAGGAGTTTACTTCATTAAAATTTTTTTAAAGTATCCGGAAAATATAGCAGGATCGCACAGTTACCACTACCTATTATCAAATCATTTCTACCATATGCTGAATTCGTGACAGCTAAAATTCGGAGTTTAATCTCGCAATTTCTCAATTCCTCATAGAGGCTTCAATATGGTTTTGTTCCTTCTAAAAGCAGTAATCAGTGCTCCCCTCCCCCGTCCTCCCACTGCGGCAATTTGCTGATTCCCTCGGAAGCATCTTGCGGTGTAATTTAGGCTAAGGCATGAAATCTATGTGCAAACGTTAAGCAGTTCTTGACACTTTGCTGCCTTACAGATTCTTCCGTGATTATCACGATTCATGTCTACTTAATAAACTCAAAAATATTGAAGTTCGGACAAAATCCAAGTTTTATCAATTTTATCAATAAGTGAGAGCGAATAATCGCTCCTCGCCCGTGATTTGGCTCAGCTGTTCTCCGCAAAAGTTCCGACGTTTGAAAGACAAAAATAAACATTAAGTTAGCAATAACCGAGTAATATCGAGTAATTTAAAGATTTCAGATCTAGTGATATCGAAATTCGTTTCTAGTGGGATGCAACTAGTAGAACACTGATATGCATGTGTTGCACTTATGATAGGAGGTAAAGGTGAAGCAAAAAGCAGCCAACCTGCGGAGAATGCCACCAAGAACGGATGCATTGAGGCACTCCGGTGGCGAAAGGCGCCTGTTGATCTCTCCGACGGTTACTTTGTATTTGGCTGCGCTGCTCAGCAGGCTCAGACGCCCTTCAATTAAACCAATCATCCTATGTTTCCATTTCCTCATCTTTTTTTGCTGTAATCAATTTTAATTCTCTAATATCGAATTCGATTAAATTACTTTTGTATAATTTCTTCGCAACTGTTTTTTGTTACTTCCTATAGTAAGCAAAGCAACAATGCAATTAACCTTTATTGCAGTTATAATGCAAACTAATATTATCTCTCGCATCAGTATTCTACGAGTGATAATATTAATATAGCACCTATTATGCTCCATTTAAGCTTTTTTCCGAGGCCTACCTTATTAATAACGCAACATAGATGATGCTGATATCATAACTATGCAAAGGAATAGCGTTTTATTCAGTTTTGTCATATACTGCAGACATTTGTGCCATGAGTAATCCACTACGAATAGTCACTCCGTGACACATATATTATGTTAACGCTTGCAGTGTGGAACAAACATGTGAAACTAGAATGAGTGTATATCACGAATATTTTTACAATATGCAGTCAACTGTAGTCACCTGATGTGACTAGCAAATAATCCATGATGAAAATATTGATACCTTTGTACCTTTGAATTGATAACCATAAATCCACGAATCCATGAAAATACGTTTTTTATTGGTAACCACCCTTATGAATGATACCTTTGTACTATTTTGGTTGTGAGCATAATTTAGCCGTTGATGAACACAAAAAAGAGAGGTGTCATAGCAGTAGATGCAAGCAAGAAAAGACATTAGTCAATAACATAAAGTACTTCAACAGCACAGGTATAGAAAAGTATAGGCTCACCGAAAACAACGTTACTTTAGCAGTAGAAGTAAGCAAAAAAGCATCGCTTCCCACTGTTAGCACCAATAATGAATCACTACCTAGTAGCAAAAAATAAAATAAAATAAAATAAAATAACAAAACAAAAAACAAGGGAAATACTAAAAACATACAAATAAATGCAGTAAAAAGAAATAGCGAAGCACAAATTAGATACGAATGGAGTTTCGCCGTTTTACTGTTGCTCATATCAACACATAGATGAACTTCGTCAAAGATCATTTCTCGAATTTCAGAGGATGGCCTAAAGGCACCTACTTGTAGATACTGCTGAATCCTTTGGGTGATTCTGCCTCACTTGTATATACTATTTTTTTGTGTGAAATCCATCCACTTCTACTAATCGCCTTATATGCCGCTCACTAGCCGCCTATCGGTGGAACTTTTTGTAGTTGGTTGAAGTCGTATGATTTTCACGATGTAATAATTATTCTTTTTTATTCAATGAGTACCGCAAACGTAATTCATAGGTAGCAACATAGATGATGCTGATATCATAACTATGCAAAGGAATAGCGTTTTATTCAGTTTTGTCATATACTGCAGACATTTGTGCCATGAGTAATCCACTACGAATAGTCACTCCGTGACACATATATTATGTTAACGCTTGCAGTGTGGAACAAACATGTGAAACTAGAATGAGTGTATATCACGAATATTTTTACAATATGCAGTCAACTGTAGTCACCTGATGTGACTAGCAAATAATCCATGATGAAAATATTGATACCTTTGTACCTTTGAATTGATAACCATAAATCCACGAATCCATGAAAATACGTTTTTTATTGGTAACCACCCTTATGAATGATACCTTTGTACTATTTTGGTTGTGAGCATAATTTAGCCGTTGATGAACACAAAAAAGAGAGGTGTCATAGCAGTAGATGCAAGCAAGAAAAGACATTAGTCAATAACATAAAGTACTTCAACAGCACAGGTATAGAAAAGTATAGGCTCACCGAAAACAACGTTACTTTAGCAGTAGAAGTAAGCAAAAAAGCATCGCTTCCCACTGTTAGCACCAATAATGAATCACTACCTAGTAGCAAAAAATAAAATAAAATAAAATAAAATAACAAAACAAAAAACAAGGGAAATACTAAAAACATACAAATAAATGCAGTAAAAAGAAATAGCGAAGCACAAATTAGATACGAATGGAGTTTCGCCGTTTTACTGTTGCTCATATCAACACATAGATGAACTTCGTCAAAGATCATTTCTCGAATTTCAGAGGATGGCCTAAAGGCACCTACTTGTAGATACTGCTGAATCCTTTGGGTGATTCTGCCTCACTTGTATATACTATTTTTTTGTGTGAAATCCATCCACTTCTACTAATCGCCTTATATGCCGCTCACTAGCCGCCTATCGGTGGAACTTTTTGTAGTTGGTTGAAGTCGTATGATTTTCACGATGTAATAATTATTCTTTTTTATTCAATGAGTACCGCAAACGTAATTCATAGGTACCCTTTTTTGTGCGCTCTTTGCAAGCAGTCTGTATGGAACCGTACACTAGCATAACGGTAGCAGACATTCAAAATCACCTTACCTGGCACCGAGCAGAACACTTCCAAGAAATTCGCTGTATGGGGAGTTTGACTGTGATGGGCCAGTTGATTAGTGAGCGAGCAACACGAACTACTCGCCGAACCCCTTTGCCGAGAACTCACTGCTGCAATAGGTGCGTTAATGACGGTAAAACAACCGGCATCCAACTCGGTACTGCGTTATTCAACACACCATTGTAACCCTTTATCAGCGAGCTCTGCTTGCTGCACGACAAAGCCTCTCTGCTGCCTTCCTCGTTTTGTGAAAGCATTAAAGGAACTTTTGAACCGTGAAACAATTTTAAGTGACGTCTCAATGTTTGTCCTATGGAGAATCTTGACTTCTCAGCGACTCAATCATTCGAGACGAAAAACATCAGGAAATTTGAAGTGCAGTATGGCTTGTAATATGGAAACGAGGACGTCGAAAATATAGGAAAGCGCAAAAATGAGATGGAAGTTCGAATTGGACTATTTGAAATCGAAAATTTAAAATGCGTCCCCTCCATTCTGTCTTCCCAGTTGACAGTTTAGTGCATTTCTTCTACCAATCAATACCGCCTTTGTCTCCACCAGTTAGGTTCGAGCAGATCAATTAGCTCTCATTTTGAAATTCTGCGATGGACGTTGGTGGATGGAAGAAGATGGCAACATCAACTGACCTTTTCTGATCACACCGCATTGCTCACCAACGTTTGATTGCTCCGACGAAGGGTTACTCATTTCCTGCAAAAAACAAAACTTTTACCTGCACAGGAACTTACGAGAGAAGTGGTAGACAATCGAAGATAAAAGTTAATCAGAAATGGAATTCAAACACCTGAGCATACATGGGGCTTTAGGGATTTTCGAAAGGAGGTTAGGAAATATGGAATTGCCAAATTTAAACGTGTGAACAGACTGCTACCATTTGGCTATTGGGTCTGTCTCTTGCTCGGTCAAGACTATAACTCATGCAACATTCTTTTAATGCTACAGTACTCCCACGCAGATTACATATGCTGGGCAAGATGGAAATGCAATAAATCAACAAAGTGCCTGTCGACTTTACAGATGTTCCACGTGACATCGATGACACCACAGATGTACATTCATGAAATCATTGTTTGTATATCAACAATCAATGCCCACACTGGCATCATGTTGCCTTTTGACACGCGATTTCCCATGATATAAACTTGAGGTAGCAGATAGGGAGTTGGGAGTGAGAGCAAAATCATCCCCCACCTTCTTGAAAACGATGCTCACGGAGCTAATTCACTCTACCCACCTAGGATGTTATAGAGCTGCGAGGAACCCTGCTCATACTTCAATGTATCCTCCACCAATCTTTATAGTGAAAACTTTGCAGACCACAGAGCAGTCATATTTAGGTTTATGAAGCGGAATTTTTTGAAGATGAGGTCCGAAACGAGTCTGGTACCAAACCTGCAGATATAATCCTATCCTGTGCAGTAGATCATACGCTCGAAGGTGCGGATAAAACGACGACTATGATCATCACAACATGGTGTTGCAATACAAGTTTAAAAATGAAAGCTTGTTTCAAGAAAATTTGTTTGCATGCAGAAACGTAGTGAACAGCCTCACAACGCAAAGCACTGTTCGAGTGCAACATTTAGATTGTGTGGTTAGGACAGCTAGCTGACATAACTTAACCGGAAAACTATAAGTACGTTTACAACAAACGACGGCAAATTTGAGTTGCAAGACGCTATTTATGCATATGCATGATTCACTCGCTGAGAATAACCTACACCATCACTTGGCGATTCAGCAATGAGGTGCGATTGCTGAGCAGGTATACTGCTGGAGGGATGATGTTGGAGGGGCTGTTGAGTGAGAGGCTGCAAAAATACTTCCTGCTGACGACCTGCGATCATCACGTATTCCCGTCCACTCGTGACCTCAACATATCAGTTCCGAATGCACTTCAAGTGGTCACATTCTACGATATAGTTTATGCTTAAAGTGATTTCGAATCAATGGGTCACGTCGTTCTCTATTCGTTACCAACAAAAGCATCATCCATTACACTCTAATGATAAAAATAATGCTTGAAACTATCTTCGAAGTAAAGCAATAAATGTCGGCACACAATTGCCCACTTGCATTTTTAGCTTCACAGCCTTCATAGCACTTAATAATCTGGCTGACTAGCGCCTCAGTCTCACTCCAAAAGAGTGCAAAGAAAAAAGATATTATAATGATGAAACCGTTTCATAGTGCATGCAAAGAGTAGAAACAAACGTGGTTTGGCACGAATTCATGCAAGCCGCAACTGTAAGGATTCAAGTGAACTTGAGTTGAACAAGGGAAGAGGAATGGGCGAGGGAAGAAGACCAGGAACAAAGAAGTGATAGATCACGCTTTTTGTCATCTATCATAACGGTCGATTTCGCTATTCGCTTAGATAGATGTTCTTTAGCTCCTTACTTCTATGCAATTTGACCCAATTTTGTGTCGTTCCGATAGAATATCCTCATCGGAGACATCATGCTTACGCCAACAATCACCCAGAATTTTATGAGGTTATGGATGTTTTCTTTAATGAAGGATTTATGTAAATTTTAAAATTATAATTGAACAGTTATACGATGTAAAAATATATAAAAGAAGAAGTTACTGGATGCTGTTGATAATGCGATATTCGAGCGATATCGCTGGATTGATGGTCACGAAACTGTACGCTCGACGCAGTTGACATGCCATATTGCTAAAATTGAATTAAATATCATTGCACATTCACATTTTCAGTTCGTTCCGTCAACAACAATACGCGAGAATATTTCAACTTGGATGGAAATGTTCCACTATTTAAAAATATTCAACACTTTTAGATTGTTCACAAACTTGTAACGATTTGTTTGGTATAGATCAACCAATATAGATTACTCAACCGGTATAGACTACCGATACGAGAGAAAAATTACAGCAAAAACAATCGAAAACAACTAGTCAACTTTATACTCAAACATTGCATTTGTGCTTCACTACGTTCAATTTACTGCGTTTCCATCACAGTAATTTCTTTCATACAATGAACCGAAGAAAAATGCACAGCGGAGACGAATATTACCACCGAACGTATAAGGCGCCATTTTCTATGGTAGTCGAAAGAAGTGATGATGAAAATGAAAGAGACCAGAACGAACGTGGTAGCACTCTCCTTTCCACAATATTCCTTCTAAAGATTCCCCTTCTGTGAAAGTTTCCAATCGTAGGAACATCTAATGTGCGTGTACATCTCAAATGGCCATCCTTCAAAAAATATCACTGCAAGTGAAGTGAAGCGATAATAAAACAGTGAACCTGTTGAGCATTGACATATGGATCAGTGCTGTATGTGAAGGTGTACGCTGATGAAGGGAAGCCAATATGCGGATGGGGCTGCGACTGCAGTTGAGCTGGAAGTTGCGCAGCGTTTACCTGTTGTGGCCCTATGCCGCTCAGTTGAACGTTCTGAAACTGATACATTCGACGACAGTGGAACCTGACTCCTTTCCTTTTAAAAAAACATCAGCTCGGTGACTGTACTGAGAACCACCAATGAAATCTAATCGACGATTTTCAACGAAATATTCAACGCCCATCAATTCTGCTCCGTTCAACATCCTGTTCTCATATAGAATACTTGCCAGCCCGACTGCCCTAAGTGTCATTTTTGCTGTTAATAGATTGTTACCGCCATAAGCTTTGTGGAAGAAAGATTTGAACAGCATTAAAAAAGGCAATGTTGCATTTTTAGAGACCGACGATGTGTGAGGAACATTTCGGCGTGCCACCTTCTATCAACACAATGATGCTGCTTGAGAGGCATCAGCCCTACAAGCCTCGAAGCCTCGCTGCAAATTTCAGGTCCTCCGAATTTATAAAATCTCATTTCAAGCTCGAGGGACTACGAACTCATAGAACCAAGGCCCTGACCCCGAAGATCCTGACTTGTAAAGTCTCATCCCCACCTCGAAAAGTCTATGGCTCCCGAACTCTGCGCTCATAGAGTCTTATTTTATTTCGACCTCGGGGACACTTGAGTTTATGCGGCCTGACTTCCAGAATAGAAGCCTTCCTAGGCCCGAAGATCCAAAACTCCAATACGCCCTGCCAGGCAGCACTACATCTTACGCGTCATAAAACGGCATCGGATTTGCGATCATAATAAATTGTTTATAAGTAATAATTTGATGATGTAAGCCTTTCT
The DNA here is from genome assembly GCA_006503575.1 of Baylisascaris schroederi. Taxonomy (NCBI): domain Eukaryota; kingdom Metazoa; phylum Nematoda; class Chromadorea; order Rhabditida; family Ascarididae; genus Baylisascaris; species Baylisascaris schroederi. The sequence goes on from QEWY01001293.1 coordinate 3,348,504, forward strand.
CTCAACTGCTATAGTAGTTTTGCAAAGATCGACTCTAAAGTGCTTGATATAGACCTGACCTAGAATCGCGCTTCTCGAGCTTCTGGAAAAGTTGTTGAAAGGGCACTAGGTCAAGTAGCAGAGTGATTTGCTAGGCAGAGCATCCATAAAGAAACAAAGAACGCAATCCACAAAGGCTAGTGGGATGGAATTCGACATCCGTCAGAGTGACCTCATTAAAGCATTCATTTATGAGTAGTCACCTTTTGTATGACAGCAGTGGATGGAGTAACTCGCTCTAACTGCACCTCAATCAACCGACCTTTCATAGTATTTTTTTCTGACTTCATCAGTTAGGATATTTGAGTGGTAGCTGGTATTATAAAGCAAGCCTTTGATAAGTATTCACCAATGCTTGAACAGGGGTTGAAGTCGCTGTTGCGGTGTCTCAACAGACTTACTGCATTTCAAAACGACAGCAAAACCTTTTGCGATATTGTTGTGTAAATGAGGTAGCAGTCACGAGGGAATGTTGGCAAATTCTGCAGGTAGTGGATGTTTTGAAATGGTTGTTTTCCAATTAGTGCTCACAAGATGGGAAATGTCAGCGAACGTCGTGCCCACTGGTGCGTATGTATAGGGTGGCGGTGTGCACACGTTTTTCATTCAATATTGCAGACGTTCGATTCCGTTCACACACTTCAATGGCCCTTTTATGCGGCTCCGCGTAGTGCCCGCTGTCCCTTTGTCTCTCTCACCTTATCTGCTCAAATGGAATCCAATTGCCACATTCAACACCAAACACACAACTCACGCTAATTGTTCAGCACCTCACGCAATAAATCATGTCCGAACCTGAATCACATTTACAATCCCACTTAACCCCGCTACAACATAACCGTCATGTTGCCTTATCTCAACGACATGTACAATGCTGCTTCTATCAACGAATACACAGTGTTTTGCGCATCGTTCAGCAGCGCTTATAAAACCACTTATTCATTAAAACGTTCTCAAAATTAGCATATTCAAAGTATCGATACAAATGCAAAATTCACTCAATTTACATCATTTGGCGTGAAGTCCCTCTCATATTCTAGAAACGTTTCACGCTGAAAGCGTTAATCGCGTCGAAAGTTGATCAAATCTTATCTGTTTTACTCCAATCTCAGCTGCTTCGACAGTGGGATCACGTTTAGTGTTTTATTAGGTCGTTTCGATGTATGAATGACATTCTTCTGAAGTTTTCAAGGAATGTCCTCATCCAAATAGTTGGACAGCATGAAGAGGGCGGGGGGTGGAGTAGAATGAATGCTGTTCTACAAGATCTGGATTTAGAGCACCTTGTGCAGACAATTTCGACGAAACAATACGATGCTGTCAGTGAGCTAGCTAAACATTCAAATCCAACAAATTCTGCACAAGAGTAAAAACCAGACGGCCAATTTCGCTGCTGCAAGAGTAATCGCTGATTGTATCTCATATTGTTTGAAGTTAAAACGCCCTATCGCTTGATGCATTCCCCCTTAAAACTTTTGCACCTTCACGTACGTCACTAAACGAGCTCGTGTACAATTAAATGGGAGGTAATACACAAAAAATACCACAGGTAATAAGATCATTAGAGTAACGCAAATGCAAATGCAAATATCTTCACAAATGAATATCGTAAATGTCGTAATTTGGTTCATAGAACGTTTTATTCTACAAAGCGCATTAAAAAGAAGCGATGTCGATATGTATATATGTGCGTGTATGTATGCCTGCCTGTGCAATTATTTCAACCTCGGAGACCACAGAAGTCAGAAATAGACACCAGATGGGTATAATGTATATCACAACATAACCCCTGTGCCAAATTTCAAGCTAACCTATCATTCCTGAGAGGACTTACGCACACTCAAAAGCGCCATAACTCGAATGCAGTTCGTAACCAGTAGGATTATATTTTACATCGGCTGAGTCACCAAAAAGGTTGTCCTTGTAAAAGATATATGTGGACAGGAAGCTTGGATAAAAAGTGAACATATCGTTTGGTATGTTTTATTATTTTTTGGCAATTTAATGAAACCGTTTGGTGTGACAAGCGAAGTACAAAAGTGCAAATGAAATAAAAGAGCATAGGGCGCGCAGCGATAGCAGATTGGTTGAATAACTTCAGAAAAGATCGACAATTTTCATAGTGTAGACACAGAAGCATCAATGACTGCTTTATAGGAAGCAAAGAAGGAAGTGAAGTTAGCGCAAATGTACCCGCAAACGAACATCAACGATACGACGCCACTGCGATGTCATCGTAGCTTTATGGGAGAAATAGTCATTAAGCCGATAAAATGACGCCCAATGAAACGAAACTACTCAAAACCTTATTCAACGAGCGATATATTTGTTGGTAGTACAATTATTGCACATTCCGCATGTCCATTGTTGAAGGTGTCTCCTAATCGTTTTCTATCTAAATAAGCCGATGCAGATGCCGTCGCTAGTGCAATAAATTATACAGAAACGTTGAACATTATGGGGCTGGCATTCGGAGAACTCACTTCTCTCTCACTTTTAAAATACCCTACAGCCTTGAAGGTGATAAATCTTACTTGTCTGCCATCTGAATTTCTTTCAATGACCAAAAAAGACCTATCATTTCTCTCAGTTTATAACCCCCCCCCCCTTCTATAAGCCCCTCCCCTTTCGCAATTTACGTGTGCTTTAAGAAAACTAAGAACGTTTTAAGTTTCCTCGCTCAACTATAAACCCCCTCAGTAATGAGCACACAATGGGCTGTATATGTGGTGCAACAGCACGCTGATTCCTGGCCGCGAATTTGACATTCAAGCTATATTAACAATTGGGAAATGAAGGTGTTCTCAAAAAGATGTCCCATCATTCACCTATCTCGAGCATATGCTTATTTTCTTTGCATTTTTCTCTTGAATATATGTCAATTCTAGAAGTCGCGGATGGCGGAAATCTCTCATTTGCCCCAAAATGTACGCCATTCTCGAAAACTACAGGTCCTATAAATTCGAAATGTATAAACAAGGAAATACGATGCAATAAGCAAATGTATGTAAAATTAATACAGAAGGTTTGTGTATATTTTTTCTAAACCAAATGAGAAGTGTTAGAAATGAAATTAGAAAAAAACATGCCTCACTTTTTCTTTTCCTTTTTTTAGCAGAGTGGGCTGTGTTATGCAATATCATCAAGTTTGCTATTCTCCGAGGACCTCGGTCTTAGTTTTTTCAGGAGGGCCCATACTATCAACTCGTTTTCCTGGGAATGTAATTCACTTCCCCTCAGTTTCCTCCCCCTCCGCTCACTGCCCCTCCTATCGTTCTTCCGATTTTTGGCTCTCCGAGGACATCTTCCATTTCTATTAAGAAAACATCATAAGAACGCATTGAGCAAGAGCGCAATGTGCAATTAATTAGGAGCTGCACATCGCGACATGTTGATCTCGGTAGTCGGCCACCATTTCGAGGCCGAGTTGGTTTTGCATAAAACAGTGCCGATGCGAGGGCGTCAATGCCGCTTTGATGCATCCACTTCTCAGGTAGTGTCCGTAAAAGCAAGCTAACTCACTGTTTCCGACGAATCGTTGTAATGCGATTAGGAAAACAACGATAAGCAAAAGTGTTGACTCATAAATGAGTTCACATAAATACAACAATAATAATCGCACACAGCGAGCGCTCCGTCGAACTCACATTCATGGCACAGTTGAGAGACACTGTTGACGTCGAGTAAGCGTTCGGGTTGCCAGAGTGGCTCCGCCTGAGGCCACTTCTTCGCTGGTGTTGCTGCACACGCGGCGTTCTTCACAACGCGTCGCCCTTTGCTGTTTCGGCACAGCAGAATTAACGCTTATGACGTCACTTAGTAGTGGTTCCACCACCTGTGTCACGGTATAATGCCACAGGCGTTTGATGAGAACTGGCCTTGCCTGAGGTGACGCACAGCCGATACGGCACAAATATCGCCTTCGGGTAGGCCGGTATGGCTAAGTGGGGCGGAGCGTCAAACTCTCAACTCTTGCAAAGCGATGGGCGGACCGCAACGCACTGGCTGGTCGACAACTGCTCGTTTGTATGCTTTCCTGTTGTAGAGGGCGCCTCTTTTACTGAGCACTTTGGGAAGTTGTTTGATGACCCGCGTTGTTTCAACCAGCCCTATCTGCGATTCGGCGAGAACAGTTAACGATGGTCACTGTGCGTTAATTCCATCATGAAACGGCGACTGGACTGCTTTGGTGGTGGTTGGTTACGGTCAATCCCCAGCGGTTTTCGATGCTCATGTCATTGCCTTCCACGCAGTCTTTTGCAAAAAGCTGTGGCTTTCGCTAGCGGAATGGAGCAGTCAAGTGTTATAATTATAATGTTAAGCACTACACATTTGGGTGTGCATATATCTGCTGGTTTAAAAGCCGCTAAACGTAGCAAGCATATACTGCCTTCAAATAAGCAGATTGAATTGACTGAGCAGTGCCACTAGATCAGCAAAATAGCTCCGATTATATAATGCATGCACATGTTTGTGTTTGAGTTGAGCTAATGCGTAGCACACAAAGCAGAGCCCACCCATAGAAGACATCACCATCGCCTTACAGTCTGGTTTGTAATGGCCTAGCGGCAGTTATTCTTCTCCCTCTCCCACATTCGATCGCTCTTAAAGAAATCTGCCCACACTGCTCTATCAGAATACTGAGAAAAGAGATTCCACAAAACCAAACCTAAGGCTTCTCGTAAAGACATTCAAGTATTTATGAGTGATAAGTAGAAAGAATGATAATGGAAAAAAGTCTCATTTTAGCGTCCCAACAAAAACACGCTGAAAGTGGAAGGATTTCTTGCGTGTAATCGTTATGTAACTACAAGTGTCAGCAATATTAGTCATATATAAGCAGTTGTAGTATGAAATTCATGAGGTGGTAAAGAAATGTTATTTTGGTCGTCTCAGGTGATGGATAGGATTGCAGTAAGAGGCGACACCGTCAGTTCAGGTTTGTGGTTAAGGCGCTGTTTGGTTTTCATTGTTTTACGCGGTGATCGTCGTTCAGTTGGGAGTGTTTCGTGTTGATGTTGACGCGGTGTATCGCATCTGGTGGCCACGACGCAGCGAGCACCTTCGTGGCACCGTTTCTTCAATTATCTTCATTCGCAATCACACATTCACACCCACGTGCTCCCTCGTTTTTACTTCTCTTCTCATTCGTTCAATAGGGACGATTTTCTTCTTCGAAATGTTCGTTCAACAAATGAACAAACATACAAAGTTTTAGTTAGAACGTTTAATGTCTGCGAAGGAAAAATAAGATCAAAAAAACAGGTGAAAGGAATATATAATATATACAACAGGAAGTTTGAGAAAAATGCTCACTCTGTAGCAAAAGCCATATTGCAATCACCTCCTACACCGTATTTGAAGCGTCAATTTTGGAAGAGTTTCTAGACATTTAATGATAGCAGAAACTTGCATCTTTTTACCCTTGAAGTTTTCATTTCACATCGATCAAGCATTAGAAAAAAGTGATCCTGAAGTGGAAATTCTTTATGGGTGGTCGGATGAATAAAAATATGCAGACATTATTTCACATCTTTTATTTTTTATTTTTTCCCTATAACCTGTGAAAACAGTTGGTTAGATGTGAGTAATGCAAAAGAGCATATCTTGCCGGCTTCTCTGGTAAGCTTCTCCGCCTTTTTTGTCTATACGCCTGAGACAGTTCATTTCGTTGTTCGCTAACTTTAATTTCTTTCGAATATGACGATAAATACCTACCGAGTGTTAAAGGTCAACATTCTACGCTGAAATCAATCTCACTTTTTCCATTTCCGTCAAAAATAGCGTAAAGAAAACTAAAAGTTCATTTCGTTGTTCGCTAACTTTAATTTCTTTCGAATATGACGATAAATACCTACCGAGTGTTAAAGGTCAACATTCTACGCTGAAATCAATCTCACTTTTTCCATTTCCGTCAAAAATAGCGTAAAGAAAACTAAGAGAAACGAATAACGGCGCAAAACCAATATGTAACAAAACGCAATTGAAAAAAATCTCTTTAATAAAGAAATGGATGGAACGATTGAATGAGCGACGCATTACGAAGTGAAATAAAGATATCAAGCCAACTAGGACCTGAACTATTGGAGGGTTTGTGCTTCAACAACATCCTGTAATAGTGCATTCGACAGATTGATGACAATTAGTACAACAATTTATTGCTAAATTCCAATATGAGCGCTTCGTAAAAGATATATACGTCGTTTGTAGTGTGACTATTAAAAGTTTGCAAAAATATTCTAATATTCACGGCAATTAGCGACTGAATAACTCTCTAAACAAACATTCCAACAAAAGAAGATTAAAATTTGCGAATCGCTCTCCATATATAAGTGGCATCCGTTCATACGGTATCTGAAGAAAACTCGTCTAGAGAAAGATCTGTCCATACCTTTAAGCAAATTTACATCTGAAAGCCCGAACATTGCGGTAAATTATCCAACAACTGGGAGGACATACGTGATGAAATCGTTGATTAGTGTGCGTGGGATGTTTGAGCAACAAATGCGCGAATTCGATTAGCATTAGCCAATGTTGCAATGTCTTTCGAGAATTGTGCATCTGTGAAGAAACACACTACTAGACCTCATAGACTGAGAATGTTTTCCATTGCTTACTCAACTATCGCATTCCCATTATTCCATAGATAACTGCATTTGCTAGTTGGACACCTCATGACTCGACACTTTCAACCTTTTCGAAGGTAAAATATTGCTCAAGTTTAACTCCCATATGCGGACGAAATCTTCTTTAGCCAAATCACCGTTTTTATCGCTCTCAAAGTTAACGAATAATAAACCTTATTCCGAAAGAACCAGCCAATAAAAAGCACGAAATTACCCAACTATTATGCCCAACTTCTTGGCTAAAACCACGAAAACTTCAATGAAATTTCTTTCGAGAGAGTCGCAAATCGAGGTGGACGTATCCTTAACTTCTATTCTCCCCCTCTCTCCTATTTCGGCGCCTTGAATGCGGCAATTATCACATGTTACGAGTCAACTTCAGCGTAACCAGATTTTGAATTGGGTGCTTACTGACGTTTTCACGCATTTTGCCACTCTATTCCGTATGCACACAAGTATTATCGTTGTTGAAGTGCACAGTGTCCATCTCTCTTCATCAAGTGGACAACACAAATGGTCACTGGAAGGACGATATGTGTCCAGCACAGTTTTTATCGCCTAAAGGAAATGCATTGCTGAGAAATGTAACAACTTCAAGCCTATGATGATATGCACCACAATGTGAACAATGTTGAAGATTACAAAATTCAATTCTGAGCACATCGGCATTCCTTTTTCTAATTAAACGTCCTCATATTAGCAGCAACAAATTTTGCGCAATGATTCAAAACTGGTTTCGACATTTACAATTTGAGTGATTTTTTATTTCGATAAATATAGCCATAAAAAGATCTCAGGACTAAATGGAATAGCAATCGGAAAGATGCACTCAAAGATGGGACGATATGCACCGTTGGTAATTTGCTCACCTCAGCAACCAGTTCCGCAGGTGACCAACAATAAATAAAACATAGTGTGAAATGAAAATCGAAGTGTTGTAAAATGTGTGCAAATATTTTAGCACTTTCAAATATATGTAATTCCTTTTGAAGTGATACTATACGCACCATACCTCTTAGTTCGAGCAGCGGTTCCCCACTTGAAATTACTCATGGAAATGGGCAAAGATGCGATCTTGCATTAAGGTGTGTGTAAAACAAAAATTGTACAGTCATATAAAAGCATAAAATATTTGTTGTGTCGTATTATGCAGTATTTATTCGTTAGTATTGATATATTTGTCTTGCTGTTGAGTTCTAGAGCAATGGATGGCTACACTTTCTGAACTGTATCCGAAGCCTTACTGCAAAAATGCCCTCACAAACTTCCAGCCAACGCATGCGTCCCTTATAAAGCGCAACGTGTTACATGAAATAAGGTCTGACTACGTTATGCTCATATCTACGAAGAAGTCAAAAGAGACACCACTCATTGAGTAGATAAGATCGTTAAAGGACACATACAAACAGGTCAGTTCTAACACCTCACATCGAGCCTATGAGGAGGGAGCAGTCAGCTTTGTCTTTCCTTTTGTTGGTGATGTGCTTAAAATTGGAATTTCCTGAGTGGTGAATAGCGAACTGTGACCATCGCGTGATCCACCTGCTACTCCCCGACATCAATAAAAACACTACTGCTTTCCTCCAGAACAAATGAGACAACATGCCTCAATGGTGATTGTTTGGTCCACTTGCATAGTACATCAGTGGCGAACAGAATAACCTATGGGTACGGTGACAAACGTACTGTAAAATGAGAACGTTTCCTCCACACCACAGTAAAGGAGCTTAGGGGTGAGAAGTTTGCAGAAGTGGTACATTTGATGAAATAAAGCGGTATACCATTTGGCATTAGCGATGACTTTCCATTTAATTTTTAATGGCATTGAAAACGGATCCCACTTTCACGTCGACTGTCGCAAGACGATTTTGTCTTTGTTAACTATGCCATTAATCTTCTGGCTGGATATAAACCTTTTGTTTAAATGGCGATAGAATTTCTTAACATTACCCAAGTAAATCAGATGCTTTTCGAGATTAACTTCTGACATATGGCATGAAAATCCTTGCACACTTTACAAAGGCTGCATGTACCCCTAATTTTTTTTTATCGCAAGACGATTTTGTCTTTGTTAACTATGCCATTAATCTTCTGGCTGGATATAAACCTTTTGTTTAAATGGCGATAGAATTTCTTAACATTACCCAAGTAAATCAGATGCTTTTCGAGATTAACTTCTGACATATGGCATGAAAATCCTTGCACACTTTACAAAGGCTGCATGTACCCCTAATTTTTTTTTCAGTGGAGCCATAGGAAATGTTTCTTCACTGTTACTCTTTGCAGATAACTAGGAAAAACGGGATGCTTTCGCAATCACAAAGGTAATGTAATCATGAAAACGACCGTGAATTTCTTTGACGTTTGAGCAGTTAGGCAGGTAAAGTTCCCAATTAAAAATTGCTAATAAGAAATTCGCCTTAGAACGGTCGCATTTAGAGAGGTCACAAAAGACCTGCGACGATGAAACTCGAGGTTCAACTGCAATGTCGAAGAATACGCTTATATGGTCACTAGTGGAGAACTTGTCAGAGATATCGCCTTCTCGAATCAAAACAACATTATTTGTTGAAAGGACTTCAAGCATGGCTTCATCTTGAGTGGCACAACGTTCATCCATTGCGTTAAAAGTATGTCGAATGGATCATCCGAATGTGAGCAACGATTTGCCGCAACTAAACTACGTTGAAATACACACATTTTAGAGTTAACTTTTCGATAACAGTGTTCCCTAAAGAGATGGGATGAGCCCTCACAATTCTGTAACGAATACTGGGTGACTCTACTTGGAATTCACCGTATGAGCAGTGAGCCATAACAACTAGTTGACGATCTACTCGAGGTACAGTAATGTTACGTATCACTATCAGTGCGTTCGCGTTCGTCCACAATTCGTACTGCGGATACGTAACGTCTAGACAAGCATTCATGCTGGCGGTTCGTTGACGGTCGATCGCAAGGCAGTTCACAGATGAAGTGGATGTTTTGCATTATCTCATTTATTATTTCTGTTGTGAGATAAGTTTGCCTCTCCATTCAGGAATGCTTTTTTGAGAGAAAAATCTCAAAATTCTTAGTGTTAACCGAACTTTGTTTTGCGAAGGAATTGTTGTGTCCGAAAAAGTGTTTTATGTGGTGCCCTGAATAATCACTCTTAATGAAACGCTCAAAAACGCCTAGGGGAAGTGCATTTTTCGAGAATGAATTGGTACATGAGGGTCTCTTAAGAGATTTACATGTCACATAATTTACCTTCAACCCATCCACTTATCCTCTTCTTGCTAAGCCCGATTGGATAGCATCCTTTTCCCTAGCGCCGAACGCATCGTTTCTTGACTGTTAACCTGAGTTGCAGGTCTTTTGTTTTCGAATCTCTTTAAAACCAGAAGATATTTCCGGCCGTAGGTAAAGAGCAGGTACTGTTGCCCATCGTCGTCTCTCCTCCCCTTTCCCCTTATCTGCGCGTTTGTTCCGAATAGGTGTTCTTCAACTTTGCAAAGTTCTTGCTCATTTCTGTAGTTTATTATAGTGTTCATGTGCACGAGAATAGGTAATTGTATCTAATCAGTGAATGTATCGTACTGATTTTGACATATCGGCGTCGAGTTTGCTTGGTGATATTCGTGCAACTGTGGCGTAACAATGTCATAATCGTAGACGTTTTATATTTCCTCTCTTAATGTACGAATCAACATAATGAACTCTACCGCAGAGTTTCCTCTCCAGGCAGATTAAACGATGTGTGGCGAACTACGCGCAATTGGTTGTTTAAGCAGCGAGCAGTTATCGTCGATCCAAAGTTTTTTGCTGTCTGAAGCCACTTCCTCGCAAGCGAATGCTGATGATGGTCGGTCTTTCCCCTTGATGTTTATGTGTAATTTATCATCAGCTTACTTGTTCTTCATTGCAAACTGAAATATGCGTTCGTGATATGACGTTATTTGTTGCTGAGTGCACCTTAGGAATAGTTTTCTTACTGAATTTCAAACGTCGACTTAATCCGGTCTTCGGAAGTTGCAATTCTCCTAAAAGAACCCAAGGATGCAGCCAGGCAATGCCGAGGGGTTGAGGGAGGACGATTGCAAGGGGCATTTACACACAGCGGTGAAGAAAGATGTTAACGCCCGAAGCACTGCAAATTGCCGCTTTTTAAAGCTGTAATGGGTTACGAAACTGTCTGGGATAGCGTTCACACAAACAGATGACTATGGGATTGCGATGTCAACAAGTTTTTCATCGAAGTTCTGTATGGGAAAGGGGAAATGGGTGAGGATTGGCGAAGTAACGGCCGAGATCGTACTCTTCCCTTTCAATACGCCCTTGCACTGAATATTAGACCTTCGATGCACTACGCAAAACGTTAAGATAGCTTTACTCGGTTGGTTAGTCCAATGTGGTTGATTTTTCCCTGTCTGTGAGAGTTACCTGCAAGAATGCCCCATGGCAATCTACCACTTCGGATTAGACTTCCTGGTAGGTAAGTGCATTAGAAAGTCACAGCAATAATAGTTAGCCAGAGTGGTAAGCGTATGATGAGCACTTCAGTGAGGTCGTGTTTACCACAACAGCGATGGCAGAGTCAATTATTTCACCAAACGTTTCCATATTTAACAGTAAGAGTGATTTCAAGTGTCACGCTTCTGCTGAGATTAGCGAACGATGACATATGTAATTGGTATCGCAGATGTTGCTTTTTCGATTATGCTTCCTTCCGTCTCTTTGCAGAAGCTTCAGAAGGGGACGAAGATGGTGACGACTTGATGGCAGATGCAGAACAACAGGCGGGTGTCTTCGAGTGGTCTGATTTTGGTGCCGAGGTGCTTGTCATTATGAATTCTAATTTCTTTGATTCGCCTTATTCGTAGCAAAATCACTTGGTAACTTTTCTCCAATTCTGGTCATCCTGCCGTTAATTTCCTTAACGATTAACCATTTGCAATGAAGCAGTTAAGTCATAAATGGCTGTCACTTTAAAACCATAAACGAACTCTGTGGGAAGGTTTGTCGATTTATTAAGCTGGATCGAGAGCTAGAGTGTTGTGTGCTCCTTAGAGATACTTCAGAAAGGTCGTTCATTTAATGTTTCGAAATGTTCCCGCATAAAATATCACTAACGCAAAATAAAATTGATGAATTATGTAATAAGCTATTCTCTTTCACTATACTTCATTTTAGTGTAATATTTCGTACATTGAAGCGTGTGGTAAATGACGCAATTGGGCACAAGCAGGTTGCGTCTTTAGCTGTCTTGTAAGAGAAATGTTTCATCTGCCACCTTCCCCTCCTTCGCGTTCTCCAATCCATCGCTGAGTTGGCAGTTGCCCATTTGTTTTTCCTTAGAGAATGTTCAAGCATAAGCATTCATCATTTACACAGGGATGATATGATATTATGACGACTGATTGCAATGAGGCTTAAGCAGACGTAAGAAATTAGAACTGAGGAAGCATTAAGTGGTGAGAAGGCATAAACAAGATGCGAATTTGCGCAACTTGAAGTCCCTTGCAGCCTCACATGCTGATAGCAATCAGTGACCATATCACATCATACATTTCCCGCTGTCAACGAGTTTCTATGTGTCCGAATATTTGTTCTAAGCAGTTTTTCCAGCATACTACAATTGTGATTCATAGTCTTCCCCACCGCCCGCTTTTCCCCTTCCTCACTCTCAGATGAGGGTGGGTATAGTGTGGGATTATTCATTCTGCAATGAGAATCTCCTTCTAGTTCTGTCCTTGTGATATTCTTACATGAAACTATAGTGAACGGCTTATTTTTCTGCATCCATTTCTTCCTTTTCCACTTCTTGGAGGTAAAGGGGCTTCTTTTTGGGTCTATAAAAATTCGTTTTAATGCTGCTTTCCTGATTGGCGTGATCACGATGGCTTCTGTAAATTAATATTTTTTCAAGGTGTTTGTGTATATGAAGTCATTGTACCATGAAGTCATAGTTAACTGAGCAAAGAGCTGTTAACAAATAAAGGCGACAAATTCAGGTTTTAAGTCCTTCAAAGACGGCAAAATGGCTTCAAAATGCACTCATCAGTATTGCGGGTATGTGCTTGCTTGCATCTTTTTTATTTTTTATTTAATTTTATAGCATTTCTCATCTCATCATAAACGATGTTTAATCTATTCGATTCATGACGCTCATATTTTATCAAATGTTCGCAATGGTTTGCACATACTTCCGCACTTGGTAGGATAGGACTATCCGTGTATCCTTCGTACCGTTTTTCTGTTGAGATCCCTCTTTCGCGAGTGTTTCCTGGTTTCATTTGTATTCTACTTGTTCGTTGTTATTCTCCTATATACGCTGTGCAAAAGTGCCATATATAAGAGACATTATTTTGTGCAGGTAATGCAGACATCATTGCATTGGCGTTGGTGCAGAGGGTGACTGTCTTGGAGAGGGTTGCTGCTGACGATGGACGCTATAAGCTTATAACCGAGTTTTCTGCGAGCGACGGCTTCAGCAATAATTCTGCAAGTTTTACTTAGTTATTGATGATTGGCCATTCCATAAGAACGTTTCTAACTGTCACTCACTTGCAAAGTGTTGTTCCGTGGATGTGCAGTGATGCATTGAAGACATGAAGTTGTAAACGAACTGCTTGTGAATGTAATGGAGAATGTTCAGGTATATATACGATGTATGTGTGTTCTTCCAATGGGGTGCAGCAGTCGAAAAACCGAAACATCTGCGTATGACTGGGTAGCGATCGCGGTTGGCCTCAGCAGTGGGCATGTTCGTTTCTTTACAGAGCACGGAGTGTTACTGCGGTCGGAACACGTTTCCTACAAGTGGGCTGTTTTATTCTTACTTCTTTAGCTGTTTTGAATTTTGAGACAACCGTGATTCATACATCTTCGCTTTTTTGCATTTCACCGCATCACTTTTGACCTTCCGAAGTTTCTCTCACCAGAATGAATTACACATTCGCATAATTTCCAACAATTTTGATCATGTTTATAAATTGTAACGTTTGCTGTATAATGTGATCTGATAGTGTGTATGTTCAAGATATAGCTAAGTCTATAGGCCGATCGATGCCATCCGACTTGGTCGATCGATAAAACCCGGAAATCAAGAGCTGGCAGTCTTATCTGCAGGAAAGATCACTGTGGTCGAAGGTTTATCACTGTTCGTTGCTTTGAAGGCGGCCAAAAGTCAGGTGTGTTTTTGAATTGTCCCAATGGGCACTCGAAAATGCATGTTCACTCAGACTATCCTCTCTTACAAGCATTCGTTTCGATGCAAATCTTTCTGAACACTTTAAGAAGATATAGTGAAATCAGCAGGAAATGAAAGTTCTTACCTGGCAAACTCTTTTCGTATCCCTCGCACAACCGTTTCATGACACTATCGTAATGCATCTAACACATGCATTCATTTTTTAAAATCTTATGATAGTGAAAGCACAAGTTGAATTTATACAGCGCTCATTGAGTAAACCCGTGTGCCTGCAAAGATCACCTCTAACCGAGTTGCGCATTTTGCACGAGTGAAACTGCTTGCCGAATTTCACAAGTTATTCCCACCGAGTTTTGCGCCTGAAGCTGAGCAAATTTTCATCTGAAATGGGAACCACCTACCGAATCGTGAAGGTTTCGAAGGTCAAGTTTTTAGGATTCCATCAGCGGAATGCCTCTAGCAAAAGAGTCTACAAAGACATTTCTGCTTGTCTTGACGTTCCAATTCACCTTTCTCAATTATACGGAGGCCTACATGCTAGTGTGTGATTTTGTGGCAAGTTATAGGTGGCTCGCGGTGAACCTGATCTTGATAGGATAGCAGCGAGTGTGCCGATCAATTTTGAGAACTTCAAGCTGGATGTCGGTCAAGAGGCTTCAGATTTTGCAGTGGTGGGACCGCTCAAGCCTGCATGGTTCGATCTTTATGCGAATGCGTCATTATCGCATGCCGGTTTTAAGGTTTGTTTTTTGAACTTAAACTTACGGTTGGCGGACCATTATTGAATCTGGGCTGCTCTAAGATTGCTTCGGGTGAATTTGAATGAAATGAGCTTGCAAAGGCAAACAATTGAAGAATCGAGTTGACACTAGACGGTCTTTTCCGCTCCTCTTTCCACTTATTATATGCGTGCATTTTCCTCAGAATAGACACCAACGCCTAAAGGGTGTTCTGCGTTGATTTATGTCTGTAATGTTATTCATATCACACAGGCTATTGATCAGTTTTAGTTTGCAAGTACTTTAGTGTTTGGATGATCTTTACAATTCATTCGGTTTCATGGCGCAAATTTTCAATAAATAAACTCAAGTTGTTGGCATAAGGAGGGTTAAGGTAGCAGTGAGCGTGAGGTAGAGATGTTTGCGCTTTTATACGAATCATATTAAGTTGTGAAGCAAAATTCTTCACTTGTAACGATTGCCACTATGCATCGTGCTGTAATGCAACGACCAGTTAATGTGCTCGAGGTTTGTATAGTCAGAGGGGTGGGAGGAGACCGATTTATTTTTGCATTCAAGAAAGGTTTTGCATTCTTCGATGTTAACTAAGCAAGCAGTTGATCCATTATATTATCTTTCAAGTTTCCGTCGCATTCTTACTGGGTTTTCGCTTTGCTTTGCCGCACAACATTGCCTTTTCATCCCCAACCACGACCATATTCAACCTAGAGCTCTTTTATAAATAACATTATTTTTGTCATTCCGTAGTCTGCTTCAGCATCAAATGGGTTTCTGTTGTGTTGTGGTGAAGAATTTGATGGTTGCTATTTTGAACTGACTTTCCTGTTACTTGGTTCATTGGAACGGAAAAAAAACCTTTTATTCGCCAGTTCATGGCCCTCAGACTTTACTTTCAAAGAATTGTAAAGGCATCTAGAGGCAGGTTCTCAAAGTATTTCTCTCATACCTAATGAAAGGAGACTTGCATCGCTTACATCTTTTAAACTTTAGGACTGCGCCAGTGGTTTTGATCTTTGTACTGTCTCTTTCCCTCTAACTTCACTTGGCCGAAACATTTCAGGCAACTTGTGAGCGCACCGCATTGCCTGTTTATTCGACTTATTTGTTTGCGGGTCGAGCGCCATTCGTATCGTTCGGTTGGAATCAGGAAGGTGGCTCTTCACCGAGTCTCATCACCGATACCATCTATAGTTTTGGATCGCAGGTGAGTTGCATCGAAGCCAATCTTGCTTTCTGCTGTCAGTGCTGTTTCTTTATTTTATAGCTGCTAAGAGCGAATTACTACCGATTATTTGCTCCCAGATTGTGCTGGCTACCTCTTTTACGATTGGATAAGTGTTATCGTTGTTTGTATGTGGTGTATGAGTGAGATTTACCTTCTTAATTTCAACTTTTGATAATTTTATACCTGGGACAGTCTTCAGTGATAACCGCATTAAACCTTCACTGCTGGAGAGTGAGGTTAACTGATTGAGTTGTGCTAAGTATAAGTATGTAGATAGTGCATAGAGTGAACTCTTACTATCCGTTTTTTATTTATTAGAATTTTCTAGCGGCGACTTGTCAACCCAATTTTCCTTAAGTTGTAACCTTGTGGCGAAGTTGTTTCAAGAATGGGACGGGCTTTACTCTGCTGCCGTTGTTTCGTTTCCTAGACTTGAAGTACTAAGCTGCAGATAGGCTCTTCGGTGGTCTCTTCTCTACCGTCGTGGGGAATACGGTCATATTTGGGCATCGGTGTTTCGCGCAAAGATCGTGCTCCAACGGCGCCAATCCCAGCCAACAAAAGTAGCATCAGCTTGGCGACTCGTTCGGTGCTGCTGGATGGAGGACGCGAAGGTGAACGCATCTTCCCCTCCTCTCGTGAATTTAATCTATTCGCCGTAACCGATTCTATCGCGAGAGTTGTGTTGATAGAAGTGAGCTTTCATTAACTTATATCTTCAATGTTCATTTAGTTTGCATACGCTTTTGAAACTTCAATTGTTAGTGGTTTATTACGGATAGCAGTGTAGATATGACACGCTTCCAGATGTTGTGCTAGCATTGCGCAAATGGGCAGCTTACTGGCAATATGTCGGACTAGTGTGCTTCAATGAAACAGTTTTCGACTGCGTTGGAATTCCAGCATATTCAGGCTTTCTGTTCAATCTTGCAATTGACTAGTAAGGCGATTGTGCGTGATTTCTATTCAGTAGCCGTATATGTTAGTAAAGGTTGATTTTAGATAGTATCTGGGAATATGTTTTTAATAAAGAAGTATATTTCGCATCTTCTTGGTTTATAAGCAGGAAAGTACCTTCAGCTCCTTTCTTTTCTTTCAATGATGTCTGAACAGATATCGGTGTTCAAAGGTGTTTCACACCTGCGTAGTGGTTATGATGAGGAATTGTTGCAGATGTCGATTATTAAATACAGTTTGTCTTGAGCACCGTTGGAGTCTACTTGTAATTGGCAGTGAAATGAGTGAGGGTCGTATGTTGCAGGCCGCATCGCGGCAGATAATGCGGATGTGGAAGGGCTATCGTGATGCACGTTGTGCGTGGATTGAAGCGTCATCCAGCATCGAATCTGACGTAAAACGTTCTAAGGGCACGACGCAAGCAACAGCACTCTTTCTTGTAATTTTTGCACCGAGAAGAGGTCTTCTGGAAGTTTGGTCGATGCAGGTATTACGTTCTGCTTGATTTTGTCTTCGTTCGGCCTGATTCGGATTATTCTTGTTGTGCCAGCTAAGATCAATGAAACGCATTAGAATAAAAAATTGGAAAGGTGTGGTTTCGAGTGATGCACGATCAGGGGAATCCATGATTTGGAGACTTCTACACACTACCCACTGTACAAATGAATGGACCAAAATGCAGAAATTGTTGCATTTTTTGATGCGCCGCCATCCTATCAATAAATTGCTACATTAGTTTATGCTAATTGTGGATCGTTGAAATTGCTATAGAAATTGGATGATGAGTGGTCAGTGTAGTGATGTTCAATCGATGAAATAGAAATATTAATCCGGAAGCATAATGAATGTGTGGGAGCTTTCAACAGTCTTATGGACGGTTTGCTTATTTTGCATTATACGTGTGAGGCACCTCACCATTGCATATGCACGGCTTGCTTATTTCTCCTACCTGAGCACCGTTGCATAAATAAATGCAGTAAGGTGAGATGTCAGTGGCATGCTCAATTACGATAAGCAGTGTGACCCATATGTTCGTTCTTATAGGCGATTAATGCTGTTATAAGCACTACTTCGTCTTCAGAATGGACGTCGAGTCAGCGCAGTGAACGTGGATCGTCGTGGACGCTTAGTGGGAGTACCACGTTTGGACGAGCAACTGCTTGGTTGCTCAGCTACTGCATTCTCAGCCCCATCGAGCGCGTTCTTTTTAACGCCAAGCGGTTTGATATTTGTGAGTGAATCTATCCAGTTTTGCTGTTCAAGTGGAACACTAAGTTGGGCGGCCTAGGTCAGCTTATTCATTCCTAATATGTGGACGTATTTGCGGCAGCACTGACGACCTGGAAAAGGGAGGCAGATGAATGAGGAAGGGAAGCTTTGAAACAAATTTCTATGCAATTGCAGCTCATAACCGGTCGAGTAAAGCAAAATTTTAGAGAAACTTTGCGTAGCCTCCTCTCCGAGAATATTTCTGCTTTTCTGAGTGGTTTCTGATCCCAAACTGCAACTGGAAATCATCTTGGAATCTGAAAACGAGACTTTTTATGGCCATTATCTTCCGACAGCGAATTAATTCGCCTAACTATGCCCGATATCGTGTTATGATTTGTGGCCACCTTAATTTATAACGATATCTTGAAGGGGCCAAATTTTGAAATGTTTTAAGTGGCCATGTGAAGTTTCGTCTTCTTCGATTCTTGCATAGAAACGCTGAATTTTTATTTGTCGTGGGTTACAGGAAGTGAGTGCACGCTTTCGTATGGCTTTGTGGGATGAGAGTATGGCGACGCTTCACGACCACAACATCCTACGAGAGGTGTCTCATGCGTTTTTCTTTCATTGTGCCACTTCATGTGGTATTGCAAAGGGATGTAGCCTGAGGGCTGCACTAACTTTCGACGATGTCTCGGTGAACGCGGCGAACAGACGTGAAGCATTGCTTCAGAGGTGTTGTTGCTGTTGTTCGGTTGTTCGAAAGAATCTGCAGAAGGTCGAAGTGGGAAAGTGTAGCAAACGTTGTTGAAAGGTTCATTTGCCGTATCTCAACTTTACTTATTAAACTGCACATTTTATGGCTGTGAGTAAGGTGGGGTTTGCTTGAAGATGCGCCAACTTGGTGTGAAGCCTGGAGAGGAGGAGTTGGCCGCTTGGATCAAGCTGATGTATTCATTGAAGACGACGACAGCATTTAACGAAGCAGTTGATATCCTTCTCAACGAGCGGCATCTTCAGATTGGTCAGCTGGCACTTATGACAAACATGATTCGCGAGTTCTTTGACTCTCATTCAAAAATGGTAAGATTTGATGCAATCTTGCGTAGGTAATCAGTTTTTCTTTTGTTTATGAAGATATTTGAAAGCATATTTGGGTCACTGATATTTGACCACTGTGGTTTTGGTGATTTGTATCGATGGTGTCGCTGGGAGGCGCAAAAGGAGCACCGCAACCACAGTTATTTTGAGCGGCAAACGTGAGGTGGACATGATGAAGCGTAGGAAAGGTAAAAGAACGTTGGACACTGGTTTATAGCATCCAAAGTAATCCTAATCTGAAAAAGTTTACAAAGAGTTCGGGCAAGAGTAGGTTGCCCGAGACGGGAAATATGAGTGCTACGCGTTCAAGCAGATTAAGATAGGTTGTAAAGTATGCCATACTTGCCTCCGCTGGTTTCTAGTGTGTTGTTTCGCATCCTGCCACCATCAAAGAAACTTCATAGATAAGGGACGACAGCGTTTTGAAGGTATTGCGGCCGTTCATCGGCGAATGTTCACAAACGATGTGCTTTTCCATGTGAGACAATTTCTAAGCTAGTTCAAGATGTTCTGCTAATGTATTATGCAGACCCATTTAAATCAGCAAACTCTCATAGATTTAAACTTCGAGTAAATCTTGGATATGTGGTACCGAACGCGTCATCTTCGGCACATAATTTCTCTGAAGGGGTTATTGATCGAAATGTACGACATGTGTTTGTAGTTTGGGGAGCTTTCTGGATTGTTTTCCAATGAAAAATAAAATTTATAGAAAGATTCTACACTTGGACGTGCATTATTGGCAAGACTTGCAACGCTGTCACAGCTGTTTGATGCATATGCACACTTGCAAGCCTTGAATACGGAACCACCTAACAGGACGAGGGAAGAGGGTACCGACGACCAGGAAGAGCAGTTGTCGAGCAGGTTCAAACTCAGCGATGCAGCGCTGAAGCTTTGTGTCAAGCGGATCGCTGAGTACGTTACCCATTATGCTCTCCTCTGCAACTTATCTCCTTTTCGCCAGCGCAACGCATCGTCTAACAAAATTAGTACAAAATGCTTGCGTCTTTCCATATATCGTACGGTAGGTGAGCCTAAAGGCGGTGTGACTACGCGCATTGTCCATCCCCCTCCCCCCTCTCCTTGTAACTCCTCCAATAATGAGGAAGAATGAGTGGCCTTATACTTATAACTCATTCAAACTTTTCTTTTCCAGAACTAGGGCAACCCAATGCAGAAAATTGTCAACATTCCTTCTACAGGTCAAGTCAGGTCTCGAATTCTTTTCTTAAGTCCCATTGCTTTCTTTCTTCAGATAGGGAGATTGGATCCGCAGGCTTCTTTCAGGACTAGCAGCAGTTGCTGTTGTATATTACCGTAACAGATTTCGATATTTCTAGGCCACAGTTTGCAGGGGTTTTTTTTTGTTTTAGCTGTGAGCCCTTTTTTTCGAAAGAGGTTAATCAAGAGGAGGGCTTGTGTTCCTGAGGTTTGCATTTTCCGTTACCTTCAAGAGAACACCCTCTATGTTGCAGAAAGAACGTTTTTTCATGCGAAGGTTATAGTATATTCAAGCAGATATTGCATATTAACTTCAATCTTGAGGGCACATCTTAAAATTTTTTCGAAAACGTCAAATTTTGCATCAATTCAAGAATTGTGTCCATTTCGTCGGTCGTTCTTGATATTGGTGATGCTGTTTTTATGGCATGAAGTATCGATGCTCTAAGATCCACTAGCTAATCGATAAGAGAGCGTATTTATTGTACGTGAATTTACATCTGTGGATAATAATAACACCACATTTTGCAGTTGTAGTGTGCAGTGTGGTGGCGATGTAGAAGAGCCGTTGAGTGTTTTCGATTTTCTTGGACACTTCATGATCTCGTCTGGATTATTAACAAGTGCGGACACCTCGGAAGAGTGGTTCGTTTATTTTGCTTTCATGCGATAAAATTAACCCTTTGCGTCAGCATTTGAAATACACTTAGTGATCCAAATCTCTTCCTGTCTGAGCGAAGAGGGAATTGGCGACGGGCTTCGAAACTTCAGCGTGTACTAAGCGATGAGGTGATAATTAGATACTGAGAATAGAAAATGTTGTTATTGTACATAAGTACCTGAATATATGGAGAAGTTTTAGTCAGTGATCACTTAAGAAAACAAAGTTTTACTACTGTACTTTCAATTTGAACTCTATTGTTTCTCAATCGATAATATTTCTATGCGTTGTTAGAAGTCGGTGCTTGCAATATTGCCATTTGAAGTTCTAATCTTACAGTATGAGAAGTGACTTATACCAAATTGTCACTTTTAAGTTCCTGACATATCTTTTTGGCGTAAAGTTTAATGAGTTAGAAATAGATGGAGGTTTGGCATTGATCTAAAAGTGGTGAAAAATCACTGACCCATAGGGTGCTGGTATGCTGGTGAACTGCAGGTAAATGGGAAAAATTAGTAGCTGCCAAGTTCTGCCTTAAGTTTTTTAAAGTTCAAAGAGATCCTCCATGAGTAATTAAGACGGAGAATTTCGGCAGATCATTTTCATGCATCTGAGAGGTACTTTGAATGTGTTGGTCATTAACTCGCCACCTTGATACTATAAAGGAAAAGGGGCATTTGAGCTTATTTATAAGCAATTTAAGACTAATTTTATTCAGACCAGTGGACAGTTCATAGTGTTTTATTTTTTCGTTTCGTTGTGCATTCAGCAGCTAATTCTTCATGTTCCATTGTTTGTTTTTTAATGCTTGCTTTCCCTTCATGCACCTCTTCTCTTACTCTTTTTTTCATCTTTTCTCCACTACTTCTCCTCTTCACCTTGGAGATATTTTGTTCACTATTCAGTTGTGATTTTGCAATCGGACTTGTGATTGTGGCATGTGTCATATGCATGCATTGATTTGAGCATGTAGCCGTTAGTGGGAAAGTTGATGACGGTATTTGTCACATCATCCTAGCACGTTACACGTCATATGCTAGGATTGTAGAGTGCTGTTTTTCAACCTGCTGCTTACAGGAAAGAAATAAGGATTCGCGACTATTCGCCACGGTTAGGTGGTTTTATATTTTGTGCAGTACTGACGGGTCGGTGTTCGATGGAGCATTTTTCGGGGCACACACTCTCTCTTCTACCAATCTCAGAGGTGACGCTTGCTTTGTTGTAGTGTGCATGTGCATTGGCTATGAAATCTCTGCGCATATTAAGTTGGGGGAGGGGGGGGGAGTGAGGAAAATGTTTGTGCAAGTTTACGGTCGCTTCGCATAGCCAATGGCATTCAGAGCTGGCTTAGGTGTGTTCAGCTACCTATTGATGATTATTAATGTTCATCTGAGCGTAAGGCAGTAGGAGAAGGTGAAATTCTTTCATTAAGCGATCGGCGATTGCCATGTGACTTGTTTTTATGTGTTGTTTAATGTTGTTGTTTAATATTGAATAAGATTTTTTTTGCTTTGATGAGTTGATCCGTTGTTTGTTAGGAAACTGTCGAGGAACCAAATAGCTTTTTTGCTGTTGATCGAGAGAGTGCCGAGAGGTTCTCAGTGTTAAGCTGGGAGTTGGCGGTTCATTTAGCGCTTTTCGAAACTCATATTTCAGCACTTCCTAGAGTTTTTTGTTTAAGAATTTTATTCATCCCAGTTTTGTTGTGCATTTTTGTGCACACTGAGTTGTATTTTGTTTTGTACAACGGATATATGCTACTAGCCGTTTCCGGTATGCTTAATGCAGCACTTGCAGACGGGTTTATTGGAATTGTTCTGCGTATATTGGTTGAATCCACCAGAGGGAACGCCAGTGTTTTATTTGCCGCGAGTGCTAAGCGTCTGCGAGAAAATGGCCTCTTCTGCTACGGATTTGAATGAGTGGCTTGAACTGGCTAGGCAGAGAATCATCGACAGGTCTGTTTCTTTTCGTGTTTTTACTGATTCCTCTAATGAGTCAGTATAAATTGAGCAGGTATTGTGGATTCGGAATCTTACGCGTTTATTATTTACCGTTTTAAGATGTGAGCAGTTATTTCGTTCACCCAGTGCGGTACAAAATGAGCGAAGTAATTTAAGTTGTTCTAAGTAATGCTAGAATATTATGGTGGGTAGCATGTTGTTGGATTTGATTATTTAGGTTTGTGGTTTTTATCCATCAGAGTGAGTGTAAATAGAAACTCGATCCTAACGTCGTCAAAGCATCTAATCTTCAGTATTGAATGGGTTTCGATGAAAAATTACTGATATGTTGTTGCAAGAGAAGTTAGTGTTCGCGCTAGTAAGAACATCAACGTGTTGCATTATGGTTATGTGAAGAAGGGCTACGTAAAAATTGAAGGTCCTTGACAAGAAATTGTCACACTATAGTGGATTTTCACTGATATTTTTAATCGTCGTTGAAAACCTCTCAAACGTATTATTTCAGACGAGGATTCTTCACATTTTTTCTTCTTTTAAATAGAGCAGTGTCATTTTGGTCTCACCGAACTTTGTTGCTATCCGAAAATATTGGTTGTCCCTCAGCGTTGAAAGAAAGCTTATAGGCACTATATCTAAATATCACTGAACAGCACGCCGCTAAGCAATTATGGGAACACATTCTGAAGTATAGAGGCATTTGCAGCAGTCGTATCGCCGAAGCACTCTCACTATGTTTAATAATGCGTGCAGTGGCAATGAATTTAACCGGCAGTCTCATCTCAGAGGTATCTTTTACTTTAATAACCTTTATTTTGTGTTCTTTTGATGTAAGGAATCGGTTTCTATTGTGGGAGGGAGATGTCGAGATGGATATCAAAGCTCTATTAAGAAACGAAGCATAATGAATACACTTGCCGTTGAGTATTCGCTGTCCACTTGGTGGTATCTATCTCTCTGCTGTACTCCGGTGAGCCTTATCTCTAGAGGTTCTCACTGCTCCAGTAACAGCTGCTGTTTTCGAAGTAGTCGACCTAATGGATTTGGTCAATAATTTGCGTCTCTAAAGAGCTGCCAAACTTTATAAGCGATCCCTTTTCGAGAACAAGTCAACCCCCAAACTCAAGAAGGTTTGCTGTCATTATGCAAATTAAAGCATGTGTTAAGAGTGTCGCATTGAAGGATCATCAAGAGAACGATAAGAATAGAGAAGAGAAGGACGGATGGGACGAGGTGGAGCTGGGTTTCGAACTGTGGGATCTTCATTTAAAGCACCTTCAGTGTATGGCCCTCATGAGCACGCTTCCGAACTGTCCCTCCATGAGGACGAGCGACTTGTTGAGTGCGGGATGTGCATATTATAGGGAACAGGTAATTACAATTGTACCATCGTTCACATTGCTGTGATACTTTTTTTTTGCTCATTTTGTCACAGCTTCACCTAAGTTACAGAAAAATGCTTATTGAGTAAGTCAATGAGCGTTTGTTGGTGTGAATGAAGAAACCATTCAATTATCTCATAAGTGCTGCAGCTAAAGGTCAATACAATGGAGGGCTGTGCACATTTAATCTGTCATAGCAGTTAGCGTCCCGGAGCTCGAGAGGTGACTTCAAAATTTCTTCAACTTCTTTACATTACTTACATATCCGAGACCTTTTTTTCTTCAGAAAAATTTCCTTACGTTTTTTCAAAACCTTCAATTTTATTGAGATACTTGTAAATTATCTCCAGTAGCTTATATTAGTGATGTTAGCTTACGATTGTTCCTTCATGACTTCCTTCGTCTTCCTGAAAATACCAACTTTTTGGCATTTTGTCGTTCTCATCTGAGTGATCAACGCTTATTTCGCGATCCTCGCCCACTCTCCTTCATTGCACTAATTGCACTAGTAATAATGTGCTTTTGAGGTTTGCAGGTCGGCAAATGGGCTGCCATGCAATGTGAAGCACCTGGAGAAGTTTATGCTGCTTTACATGGTAAACAATGCACATCGGTAGAGCAGCCAGGCTGGTACGGGACAATCGGTGAATTGTGTTCGCTGTTGCCGTTAAGTCTGAAAGCAGAGCTGGTGATGTGTGACTGCGCATGGGAATGCATGAGTGCGTGGTTCAGGGAGAGAGAGAAGAATTTCACAAAAATACCAACTTTTTGGCATTTTGTCGTTCTCATCTGAGTGATCAACGCTTATTTCGCGATCCTCGCCCACTCTCCTTCATTGCACTAATTGCACTAGTAATAATGTGCTTTTGAGGTTTGCAGGTCGGCAAATGGGCTGCCATGCAATGTGAAGCACCTGGAGAAGTTTATGCTGCTTTACATGGTAAACAATGCACATCGGTAGAGCAGCCAGGCTGGTACGGGACAATCGGTGAATTGTGTTCGCTGTTGCCGTTAAGTCTGAAAGCAGAGCTGGTGATGTGTGACTGCGCATGGGAATGCATGAGTGCGTGGTTCAGGGAGAGAGAGAAGAATTTCACACTCTTCGAGGTGAGGACATATTCTCATACTTTCGATGAGGCGATAGGTAAATGTTAAGGATTGGATGCCCACTAAAGATTAGAGCTGTTACACATATTTGGTAGCAGACCACTGCGTCGACGTAATGCGGTAGTACAGCCACGTGTTTTTGCTTAGAGTGATGCGGGATTTGCTGTCTTGAAAGAGGAAACCGACGATGTTTCGAAATTCTTTTGCCATTTTTGATCACGATGAGTTGCTCTAGAAACGTATGGGTTATCATCGGAGTGGTAGCAAACACTATGGATCGCCGTCCATTTGAAAGATGAAATTTTCACCACTTGCATATCCGTTGCAGGATGATTTTTGCTGTCCGAAAGTCTCCTCTATGAGAGGAGAGGATCTGCGGCCCGTTTTGAGGGTTTCCGCAAGTTTTTACAAAGCTAGTCTAAACCCCTCAGCAAAAGTAATTTAGATCTTGCTCGCTGAATTCAGTTCACCTTTGTTCGCTTCCATTGAGATTTCTTTCAAAAAATCGAAATCTAATTTCATTAAAAAATTCTCTCTTGCTGATATTATTCCATTCTATTCCAAATTGCTCCATGAAACGATACGTTGAAAAAGTAACTTCTTGAGCAGATCAGAATAAAATTAGAGGGATATTAGAACTGCAGAATTCACAAACTATTTAAAGTAACGGTAGTGAATAAATGAACTTCCTGTATTGGGGCATTGTGTTCACTGAGATCAAAAATCACTATACACGATTCCATAGGCGCATATCGTCCACTTTGTTTTCTGAAGTATACACAGAAATGATGTAAATTTTCTATGCTAAATTTTTATACAAATTAACCATTGAAGGAACGCATTGCTAGATTGTCTCATCTCCTTTTGAATATTCACCATCCGGATGCTATTCACTTGTGCAGAAAACGTATATGCTATTTACGTTCATTACTTTTTTCTCGGGGCGCTGAGAAAGTGCCCTCTTTTATGTTAATGTGATCGGCGGGATCATGATTTGTGCTTTGAAGTTTTCGTGACAACGCAGATTTTTGAACAGATGGTGGGAGGAAAGGACATTGAAATTGAAGCTTGCTTCTCCCATAGAGGTAGAGTGTAAGTGCTTCATGGAGGTTGGTCATTCGGCTCAGTTTTAAATTATAATGTCGATGAGAGGCAAAGACAATATAGTGAGTATACTATCGCTTGTTGGTGATTTGCCAACGTTACGAGCAAGCACTCCTTTCGAATGAATTCTCATAGTGTTCGCACAGGAGGAGTGATCTAACACGGTCAACAACGGCCAGGTTCACTTGAAAGTGTAAGCTGTTTGCAGCACGCAGTCGAATATGTGAGCATATTGGAGGAACTGCCTCGTCTTCAGCATGGAACGTGTTTATTACTGTGGGAGAGTTTCCTTCATGAGCCACTAATGGATGTGTACAATTTACTCAATAAGACGGGTCGTTTTCCGAGAGAGCGTCATCTCAGAAGAGAAATTGGTCTCTCCGACAGTCAGCTGGTTTAGTGTTTATTTTTATTTGGCTTAAGTCTATCGCTGTATTAGCTTACCGAGCTGTGAGATGTTTGAGGATCATCATGTGACGTTCTCAAGCGATTGCTGAACCTTCCATCGTTAGATGAGCACTCATCTCAAGCATTGTAGTGTTATAAGTTTTATTTTTTTTTCCTTATTGATAAATCAGAGCTAAGTGGTTTGATTCGCTACTCTCACATGTAGTCATCTGTAATTAAGCTAGTTCAATCGACTGTTTGGCATCGTAATATAGGATAACGGTATCGTTGTGCAACTGGCTGGGTAATACTCAAGATGCGCTTGTTTAGGTCACCTTTATTAGCGGTTGCCGACGAATCCTAACGAACCTTTGTAACGCTGTACGCCACCTCGACCATTATGTTGATAGGCGCTCCGCATACGAGGACTTCGTTTGTGTCCTCTCACAGATGTCGTCGCAAA
This sequence comes from Baylisascaris schroederi, assembly GCA_006503575.1. NCBI lineage: Eukaryota > Metazoa > Nematoda > Chromadorea > Rhabditida > Ascarididae > Baylisascaris > Baylisascaris schroederi. Next base: position 3,375,888 of record QEWY01001293.1, read on the forward strand.
GACAATCTGCAGCGAGGTTTTTTCCTTCTCTTTTTTACATTAGTGCTGTATTGTTTTCTCAGTATGGCACGCGTCTTTGTCATCCTATTTGCTGCACCATCACTGTGCAAAAATAAAGTCGTAGAGCAAAGTAGAATGCGCCCTAGAATGAATTCACTTGACAGCACACTAATGAATTCGGCAGTTTAATAAAAAAGCTTCTTGAATTATATTCGGCTGAAAATCACTGAATCTTATTTTTCTGAAATCTTGATGAGGTTCGCATAGATGGTATATCGGTTACGCAGTTGGATGATCAATGGTTTGAGGTATTTGTTGTTGTTTGGTTGGCCGTTGTCTATTATGAGTTCAATTTTTAAGAGAACCGTTGAGCGAATTGGTATCACGACAGAAGGCCGTTAACTACCATCTAGTGCTCCATCATGTCCATCTAACAAGCGTAATCGAGCTCCAGGTTTGTTGTTTACGTACCCGTTCATGTTTGACGTATAGCTTAGAAGCGCAGTATCAAGGGAACAACGATTCACACTTGTAGTGATATTCGTTTCGAGGAACAGTACTACACTGGCTGATGGAGTAAACTTTCGCTGCAAGAAGACGTTAAGCAAACGGGCTGCTTCGAGTTAGGTTTTTTCTGTGAAGCATTCATATCTTTTACTTGTTGAATTCTTCCCAAGGGTTTTTCTTAACGAAACGAAGTGGATTCGCGCACCGAACTAATATCCTGCTTGTTCTGTTAATTATGTGCATATGCAATTGTGCTTAATGTTCCAGACGAGTGAATTCTTCGCCGTTTCAATGCTGAAATGCTTTTGTCACGGGGAATGGTTTCCTTCCAAACACCCTTTGCTCGCGTCGTTGGTTACCTCCGCTCAAATCTCTGTGACTTCAACACCCTGTATGTAAACTCTAACTGCCCGTATCAACCGATGGGGGGTGTTGATTTCTTTCTACGGAAAAAAAATTCTCATTTTTGGTAGCAAAACTGTTCGTTGCGAAAAAATCACCTTTCTCGCTGGGGGCAGCAATTTTTAGAAGTAACACAATTTGTCATACTGCAGTGGCGCTTTCAGCAAATAGTGTGTCTTGCCCATAATCTAAGCACAAGGATAGCAGAACGCTGACAGAAAGTGTTCTCATTGGCCGTAGTATCCTTCTCAATTTCAGCCCCTCAGTGATTCTCGACTGCAGCTCTCACCGACTAATCTCGTTCCCCTAGAAAGCGTTAAGGAGTTCTTTAGAAAGAGAGTCCTGGAGAGTTATTCAATTCAATTCCTCCTTGCGATAAATGCCTTACCATTTCTGTAGTACGTATATGTTTTTTGCATAGGAATACTGTAAGAAGTGCTCTGGAGAAGTTGTCGAACTGCTGCAGAACAACTGATATGTTTACACGAACTGTTTGATTTCAAAGTGAAGTGATAAATCACTTTTCGGTACGTACCATTTTCAGTTGTCTGTTTGTGATGAGGATGAGAATCTGAAGCCGTGCACGCTGTTCGATGAAGTGGGAGTACGAGCGTTATTCGCGCCATTCCACACACATCCACTCATACCGATCGCAGACGTTCCCGACTGCGTGAAGCGCCGCAGGCAGCTCTTCCTCGAGAAATGTGTTATGATGCTGGAGGATGCTCGAAGTTGTTACAGGGAACGGTGGACGATGATTGTCGAATTGGCAAGCGATTGGCATCTCGACGTGGATGCACTGAGGATCAAGGTGGTTTGTAGTGTCCATCAGCTGACCAGTTCCAAGTTCACCAAAACAACTCATTATCGTCTTAGCGAGCCATCGCCGAAGTGGCTAAGTTAGAGCAGTACTTTATTTTGCAAAGGACACTTGCAATGCTTTATAATAATGGCTGCTTTTATTCGAAGATTATTGGAAACGTCGCTGAGTTTATTGTGACAAAGAGGTGGAGTTGCGGTTAGTATAGCCATATTTCGAAGGCACTGTGTATAGCAAAAGCATCTGAAAAGACCGTCTGTGTTCGTCCTTGTTCACTCCCCCACCCCTACCCCTTCCTTCGTTTCCATCTCATTCGCTTATCGCGCTATAGCCGCTTATAAAGTTTCTATGTGTTTTCCCAGAACGTTCGGATACTGTATCGCCTCTTTACTTGCTGTCCCACCTCTCCTTACCTTGTTTCGGATAAACCTTTCTCCTACTGTTTCTTATGAAAATTTGCACCTCATAGTGGGCCTTTCAGTGTCCGATTTCGATGATCATCGTATTCGACTGAAAAAGACATCGAAATTTTTTTAGTTTTTCTCTCGTGCATGTCCATCGATCAATCACCTCTCCCTTTGTGAAAATGCAACCAGGAGGGAGGTTTCATATATGTGGTTGAGGAAGTGTTACTGGAGCGTTGGAAGCGAACATCTGGAAAACAAAAAGTAAAGGAAGATAACACCAACGAACAAACGAAGAGATACAGTGTAGTGTTGGGTGTCCTCCATGCAGACATTTCATGTTTAAAGTGTGTTTCAGGAGATTGTTAAGCTTTATTTGGAGCAGCGCATCGGCGATGCAGAAAGGTTGATTCCGGTGGTGGAGAGACGAGGTGAGTTGGCCGACTCGTTATTTAAGCTATGTGTTGCGAATTTCAGAAGCTATATTGCGGCCACGCCTCAAGTGCTTACGAACGCCGAGAGGCTTTCTCTCGTCACCAATAGGTTGGCTTATTCATCTCTTTTCTCGAATCGTTTCACTCTGTCAGCAGTTACTCATTTTTAAAAGTTTGCAATCGTTATACCTGATTCAGTAGTGTTTCTTATAAATTGTCGGTTTTAACGACTATTTAAATGCGAGGTTTATTTTGCTTGCGCTCATTTAGCCATTGGGCAGGTGCTAATCTAAAAGAAGGGCATAATGCTTAACGAGAAAGCAAATTTCTAAATGCAATTGAAACAGTACGGCTAGGAGGAAAATCGGATTAACTCTTACAAAAGAAGGTGATATTAGCAGGAGTGACATTCTGAACTGTGTGGACCAAAAAATTTTTCTGGATTAACAAAGCAGCTGCTTCAAATCGGTGGATTTAATGAGCCATTTTTGTGGGAATTTGGTTGGACAAACGGCCATTTGCTATTGTGCTAAGCTGAAGGATCTATGTGTAGGCTGTCGACGTGTCTGAGCAGCGTGGCCACCGAAGTAGTGGTCAGCTGTACGCCATCTCGTGAGGTCGTCACAAGCCTCCTGAAGCACGTTGGCACGCTACTGGCTACCTCTTCTACTTCGAATGTGCGTTCTCAGCAGATCGCACTCGTTGCTGATATGGAGCAACTTCTGTGCGAAGCCACCTAAATGTCTGTTGGTAATCGGCGCAGACTTCGTAAGCGCATATGTGAGCGTCATAGATGCTTGGGCGAGGGGATCGTTTGCGCCCTGCGAAGGCATCGAAACCTAGGGGTACGAGGGGGTACTCCTAGATTTGTTATTATGAACTGGCAAAACTCGGCTGGGTGCGGACGGCTTCATTAACGGTTTCGTATGAAATAAGGCTGATCTAAAGCTACTTTCTAAGTGCTTTGGCAATCTACTTTCAGTTGCTCCTGTAGCAGTGCCTCCTTCCCTCATCCTTGACACCTTGCCGACACCTGTATCCATAACAGCCTGTTGCAGTATGCGCCACGTTTGCGTCTTGGTTGTCGTTACGAGCGTATAACTGTTTTGCAATGCTGTCATGTAATTTCTATGCTGCCATGGGTGCCATCAGCAAATATGACGCTCAATTTTGATGGAACTGTTGTTGTAATGGCCGAACGGTGATAAACAGAATTTTCAGGTAGCACTTAACTATGAGATAATGATTGTTTAAAGCCTCCTACTTGATGTGGTCACTAGCTGAAGCTGCAGCGAATCCTAAAGTTGGCATCGATGCATGCTGGTGGATGGCACACACGGCACATAGTGTCGAGAAGGTCGGTGTAATTCTTCCGCTTGTTGCCTCAGTGCACAATACTTTACACATATGGGCTTGCTGTCATAATGCACTCTACCATAAATCCGATCTTATTAGCTCATATCTCGAGATTGCACCAGATAAGCTTATTCTTGGTTAACGTCGATCTCGAATCGAATGACTTCTGGCCTGGTTCCTGCTGAATTACACTTTTGCTGTATACGCGATTAAGTTTTTTCATCCAGATACGGGATGGACGTTTTTTGGTGAAGGGGGCTTCAATGCGAAGCGCTTGACCAGATGGAAAGGAAGTCAGAGGAGGAGGGAAAGGAACGAGGAAGTAAGCAAGGGGACGTGGAGGGTATTAGGTTGGGGTACTTTGCATTTTGCAATGCATGATGAGCGAATCGACGTTTTGAACCGTTTTGCAGATCGAATCGTCTACTTGGGAGGGTTCGCCTGCGTTTAAACATTCCAAGTGTTCATTTAAGGTGTAAGAGAGCTGAAAAAACTGACTGCTACTAAGTGTGCAACTTTGGATCGATTTTACTAAGTGCTGTGCTGTTAGTTCCCGAGAGGGGGAGGGGGAATGTGTTCCGAGAGAAAGCAACCACTGAGAGGGCTCGCCATAAACAAGTTCCCCCTCTTGCAACACTTTCATTTCTTTCATTTGTGTCGTTTGTTTACAGGTTGTTTTTGGGTGATTTGGTGGAATGTATTATGTGTGGTTGTTTATTGCATAAAACAGATATGACAATTTGTGTCGCCCTATGGATAAATCGCGTATATCGCAATAATACGATTTCTGAGGAATGTCTTATGTGGTGGAGATATTTTGTTCAGATTCTCTAATGCTTCTTATATTTGAGGCAACAGTAAAGAGTAAAGTAATGCGGGAAAAGGTGAAGGCAAAAGTGTACTGTGAAGAGTAAGGGTAAGCTGGCACGACGTGTGCCTTTGCCACCTCTTCATCGCACTAAGCACTCATAAACTCTCAGCAAATAAGCAAATACGGAATGATGAGTTTGCATCTTTATCGAGCTATCAACTCATGTAAACCAACAATCCAACTTGATTAGCTGCCATCTGCAAGTTTCGAGGAAGTTATAAATACGGCTAATTTGTTTTGAAATTCTTGCGTTAATTTTAAAGTTTACAGAATGTCACCTATATTGTAGAGTACTGTCATCGGAGCGGCCCTCAAGTTGTTGCTTTCATACAGGTTGAGATAGAAACTTAGTGTGTTTACGAACATATGGCTATGGTGTTTTGCAGATGTGGGTTTGCATAAGTATTTGAAAGGCACGAAAATACACCTAGTAAAACAAGCCATCACGCTGAGGTGTTCTGTAGAAAGCGTATCTTATAGCAACCGTTAACATACTTTTTCTTCGCAAAACACCTGATATGAATATGCAACATGTGCATCTCATTGCCGTTTTGTTTATAATAAGGTACCCTAGAGGTTAGTGATGTTTGTAGTATGCTTTACTGCAGCGATCATTGTTCAGTTGGACATACTCAGATGAAGGTAAAAGCCTGTATTCTCGCTACAACTTTAACAGAGATAAGTCAAAGCTTTCCTTCTCCCCAATTCGGTGAGAGTGATCCCGTTTTCCCTTCCTAACCCCGTACCCCCATAGCGCACAAATAACGTCCCAACACGAAATAATGTGCATTAATTGTTTGTACAGCGATGGTGGCTGTGTGCGAGGGTTGGTAACGTTTGCATTGGATCTCGAGTGCACTCCCAACATCGGTATTCTCAGCTGTTCTTTCGAAACCGCTATTTCGAGATGTTTCGTAGACGACAGCCGCGTGAGCGTCATAGCTGTTGAGGTATTTGCGGGGCGATGGCTGCACAACTTTAGGCCTACATACTTTTTCTTCGCAAAACACCTGATATGAATATGCAACATGTGCATCTCATTGCCGTTTTGTTTATAATAAGGTACCCTAGAGGTTAGTGATGTTTGTAGTATGCTTTACTGCAGCGATCATTGTTCAGTTGGACATACTCAGATGAAGGTAAAAGCCTGTATTCTCGCTACAACTTTAACAGAGATAAGTCAAAGCTTTCCTTCTCCCCAATTCGGTGAGAGTGATCCCGTTTTCCCTTCCTAACCCCGTACCCCCATAGCGCACAAATAACGTCCCAACACGAAATAATGTGCATTAATTGTTTGTACAGCGATGGTGGCTGTGTGCGAGGGTTGGTAACGTTTGCATTGGATCTCGAGTGCACTCCCAACATCGGTATTCTCAGCTGTTCTTTCGAAACCGCTATTTCGAGATGTTTCGTAGACGACAGCCGCGTGAGCGTCATAGCTGTTGAGGTATTTGCGGGGCGATGGCTGCACAACTTTAGGCCTCTTGTGAATGCTCTGCAGCTGTCGAGGGCAGCCTCACCGTCAGCTTTTTTAAAGCTTTTTTTTAGCACAGAAGAGTTTTATGCTTCAAATGACATGTAGATTGGCATTTTTTGAAGCATTTTAATTCATATTCTGTTTTTTTACTTAGAACGTTTACGTCCCACTTGTACCCTCTTGATTACAGACAGGATCCAGCCGTTTTCCGGTTCGCGATTGTGGCTGGCGCCTGGGCTTAGGGCTTAGTATCAATCTGTGCGTTAACTCTTATGGAGATCGAGTAGAGTCGATATCGGATTTTGCCTTTCTATAATTTCATGTTACCCCTCCGTCCTTTTGCTTCTGTCCACCGTTCGTGCTTTCGCCGGTTTCGGAGCTTATGAATGCTACTCCTCTTGACTGATGAGCTCACGTATGGCCAAAATTACCTTTCCATACATTCTGTTGAGAGGGAATTTCGACAATGGCATAATGGACTCATCCCCAAGCTATCGAACAGCGGCCTGAAACTTGCCATCTGAGCTGAATTGCCACCCGTATAAGGGATGCATCAAATGCGAGGACAGACAGCACTCACTGTGTACTGAAGTCGATAAGGTACGAATGACGCGATTCACTCGCTTGTTCCGCCTCAAGTGGCAGCTGCAACAACATCATTGGCGGGGTGATGTGCTGTCACAGATTGTCGATTTCTGTAGAGTATCCTTATGGGACAACGATGATGTTCAAGCGTTTCGTTTCACTAATGACGTTTGCCACGAGGAATAATATAACTTCCTCAACAAGTTGTTCCGTAATTTCTTTAGTGGTCTTTGAAATCCCATCACGGATCGCTGTAGTTGATGGTTGATGAACTCGTGAGTCGTCTTCCAACATAATTCCACCCACCATCGTCTGAGAATGGCAGTAAACTGCGTCGTTGACCCAATTGCAAATGGAATGAGTTTAGCAACGTTAGAAATTCGGCCATCAATCAGTATGCTCACTCTCCATTTCCTGACGAGGGTCACTCGAACTACAACTTCAGAGTCTTATTCGGGTGACCTTTGCACGCAGACGTGATGCAGTAATGCGAAGCCCTATTATGGGAATCTTCGAAGGTGTTGGCACCGTCGATGTTATCTGCACATAGTCTAATGTGCACAAATATCGCCAAAATAACAATTATGTTTATATGTTATGTGATGAGGTTATCAGTCACATACAACATCAGCAGACTTAAGCTGATGCACGGGTGAACGGCGTCTAATGAGCCTACGAAACAGTTCGCCTATGGTACAGGTAAGCTGTCATGAAAGGACAGCATCGATCAACACTATGAATATTTTTATCTAACCACAGTTAGCCGAGGAGTTTTCATCGGCGTTATGATGCGAGTCGTATGGGCATTATTTGTTTATGAGGGGAGCTGCCGTTTGCTTGACTGACTCCGCAGTTACATCTTGCCCTAAAAAGAGATGCATTCAAAAAGATCACTCTTCTCCAATATCCGATTCCTAAGAGTCAACTTTTTTTTGCCGAGGTTGGAGGGATAGATTTTTGCTACTCTCGTCTCATCTCTTTTTCCAAGTATCAGGAAGTCAGCACAGGAAGAATACGTGCTAATATCGATTCGAAGAGTCGACTCAACAACTCGATATCGGAGCCCGCAGTTAGTCTCCTGCTCCCGGCCAAGGCTAACGTGCACGATAGCGATGATAATGACAGAAATTCCGCATCAGATCGCGTTGGACCGCAAGTGTTTAGAGGAGATTTGCCCGGCGGCAATTCGCGATCAGCGTTATTCCCTTCCTATGTTCTCAGCAACAGTTGGTGTGTAAGGTGGTTCTCAGCGTCATATCGCTGTAGTAATGCAACTAAAATTGTTTCCACAAGCGCGTTTACTGCATATATAGGAGATGCTGTATGCAATTTCTTTTATTTTATAGTGAGAAGCACCTAAAGTAGTCCTCATAAGTGGAGTCGGCCACTCGTATACATCGTGATGACGTCATTTGCAATTCACAACTACGTGTTTCTGTTCTTTCAGGCGTACGATATCTCTGAGATGTTAGCCGGTCTATATTTACACTGCTGGGTCCTCGTAGACTTAAGGCTAATGTGAAACGGAGGTTCACAGCCAAAAATGGGCCAAAATACAGCGCCCTTACCCGTCTAATGTAAAAGACCGAAATACGGTGTCCTTAGTGACCTCTTGGTAGCGCTTACCTTTGAGAGTGAGCAATGAGGGCGAGCCCTGATCCGTTAAAGACGGCTGCTGCTCGCGAATGGCTTAACAACGGTCGATCTCTAACGCGTCACAAATAGCCGTTGTTTGCAGATGGCTGGCCATAATGTGTAAAACGCGACTGCTGTTGCATATGGGTAGAGAACGGTGATTGAGATGAATTCGGCCGAAATTTACGAACCGTTCGACAGAATTGAGTAAAATGCGGTCCGTCCTTTGTGCTGTCACAATTATGCCCCAAATCGATGCACCCTTATCATTGTCAGTTTCATCTGCCTCTTCTCACTTGCAGCGGTAAGCCAGAAAGTTGGTATTTGGAAAAGTTTGAGTCGTTTGCGCGTGAGTGCTAAACCCTCCAGCAGCTTTCCCTTCTCGACTTAAAGGAGATACTTTCTTTTTTAAGTCATCTAATAATAGTGGAAGAAGCAGGTCCATTTGCCTTTACTTCTTGTTGGTGGCCGTATTTTCTGTTTATTTTTTTTACTGTTTTACTGTTTGTTTATTTTACTGTTTTACTGTTTTGTTTATTTTACTGTTTTTCTCGAGCTTATGGGGCGTTTCTGTAGGTTTGATAAGCATTCATCGATTGCGATGCAGTTTTCATCAGCATTCATTTCATCGTTTTGAATGTTAATGAGACGCGTTGTTTATCCCTCTGATTTGATGTACGATTGTCGAATTGGCAGTATTAAACTTGGCTCATTTGTTTTATATTGGAAGTGAGTGTAGCAGTTTTGAGGAAGCGTCAGCACAATGCCTTTGCCCCCCGCTGTTCAGAAGCTGCTTGATGACGCCGATAAGAAGCTGCACGAAGAAAATGCAGTGACGAAGGTATTAGAACAAGTTGAAATGAAGACTGGAGTCAAACGCCTTCACATTGTAGCAGGTTCGTTTTTGTGTTCATCCACAAAGCTGCATATATATTTTTAGCGGCTATTAAGCTGTATTGTTTCCTCTTTGCATGACTCAATCAGTGAATTTCAGCTTTCGTGGCTGCCCAAGCGTTGTATCTCATCTTTGGAAGTGGTGCAGAGTTGATGTGCAATGTAATCGGATTTCTTTACCCGGCTTACGTATCGTAAGTTTCAGCGAAATTTTGTTTCACCGTTCTCTTTAATGGTTTATTTACGATGGCATTGAAGCAACTCTATCTCAGCAATTAGTAAATCTTACCATTATCCTTAAATCCTCATGAGTGGATTCGATGAAAAATGAAGCTAAAGATGAAAATTTTTACAGCGATCATACATTGAGAATTAATATTCTAATTGAATATACGAAATTCGACGTTGCAATTAATAGGAATACAAATAAATAATCGAAATTTGTTTCTCTTCTATGCATACATCGAAAACCAAATTGATAGCCTACTGCTTTTACTTCATTCTCTTTTCATCTAAATGAACTTTAAAAGATTTATGCAAAAATCAACTAAAACTGCGTTTATTAATGTACGAGTAATGTTATAGTTTCGACCTCGCAGAGAGGGGTCTATGATCGATGCATCCAACTTCATAAATAGAGTGCCTTTCATCTCTACCTCGAATTCGTTTATCTAATCGTGCAAATCGTGGAGAATTCCTCTAATGCTGGGTGGTTCAGTTGATAATTAATAATTTTAGAATGCAACTCGCTTCTGGCAGCAGCAACACATTTATAAGGTCAGCTGATGTGTGTGTTTGTGGATTATGCAAGACATTGTTGACACGTTATTTTGCTGAGAACAGAGCATAGATTCATAGAGGTCTTTTCAACGTTCGTTTGTTGACTACCTTGATTGAGCAGATCTATTTCATTCCATCCTCACTTAGACCAAATTATATTCTCGACGAAATCGTGTGAACTTTATTCCAGAGACATGAGAGCACTATGTTTGTGAATTGAACCGTTAACACTGCCACTTCCGAGGGGACATTTCCGCCAGCTATATGCATAGCTCAATTTTCCGCACACTTTCCGTCACCTCAGTTTAGAATATATTTTTTTTTATTGGGAAAACTCTTAACGTCCGTTAAGAAGGGTATTTTAAAGAATTTGTTCAGTTTTATGTAGTGGATTGAATTCAGATCCACGAATGGAACTTATTCGACTAGTCGAAAAATAAAGTTTAACCCATTGGACCGTTGAGAGCATTGGCTAAGCCTACTTGTAAGGATGATTGTACTGTTGCCATATGGAACTGATGGAGCGCCGCCTAAGCTTTGGCTGTTATAGGACAGTGTTATGAAGATGAGTGGGCAATACCACATTGAGTGACACCAATTAGCCTCTTTCTGTTGATTGTATTGTTACTGACCGCATACTCTCCGACCACATGCGGCTTGGCTTCATACTGCCGAGCCGCATTACCTTCAATAGTGTACTAGTGAGCCGCACGCGGTCCGGCCGCATGTTGATGAGCCGCATGTCGATCGGTAATACTACTATTTCGTTGTGTCTATTTCTGTTTATTTACAGTGTGTTGTGTCGGTTGTCCATGTCTTTTAAATGTCTATTCCCAAGTGCTGCGTGTGTTCCTTATATGTACCTTTACCAGTTTTCTTTTCTCTATGCCTTTAGATGAAGTATTATACAAATAAAGCGACAGTACCGGTAATACACCTGTATTTCTAGAACGCCGTTTTTTTGGACACCCACGCTTTAGAGTTGTCGTTGTGCCTACTGAAATACACACGTTATTCTCTTTGCGCATCTACTCTTGAAGTATCCCCTCTGCCTATCCACAGCTTAAAAATACAGTTTCGACGATTAAAAACTTGCTGACGGAAAACAAGTTTTCGAGGACGATGGCGAAAGTGATCAGTAGCAAGTTCATTCACTGTCTAAGGAATCTTCTGATTCCGATGACTTTTTTCGCATTAGAAGGTTTGCATACTCATATCAGACATAAAGAAAAACGATTAAGTACCGTGCCACGTCCTCTACTTGAGTGCGTGTATCACGAGTTTAGAACGTTTTTGTTGTAAATTGGCCTAAAGGCACTAGCAGCCTGTAGTTTCATTTCGGCAATACGGTAATGATGAAAACGATATTGTTTTGTTAGCCAAGTGGAAATGCTGAGTAAATGATTGCAAAGAGTATTGGGGAATGCTCTATGTTTTGTTAGTTAAATCATAAAAACCATAAAGTGGTTGATTCGATCGTATATGGCTGAATGTAAGGCGATTCAGTAGATGAGGATTTCAATGATGTGATGATGTAACGTTGCAAACTTCTTTCTTCATTTCATAAAGCATGAGAACGCTCTATGCTGCAAACACAAAACACCAATATAAGCAAATTGCAGTGTAACTCATTGTGCTGAATTATTTATTAACATCTAATTGCATTTTGCATTTAATCAACCGACTAATTCAGTGTCACTTTTTTATTTCACTTAAAAAAGGCCAATGTATTTGAAGTGAATGGCGGATGTGAATTGTTGGCGCATGGCCAACTTTCCAGGTGGTCTTCACACAAAATAAGCCGATATTTTTTAAGAGTTAAAGCGATTGAGACGGCCAACAAAGATGACGATACTCAGTGGCTGACCTATTGGGTGGTTTTCGCGCTTCTCAACGTGATTGAGTTCTTCTCAGAAACGTTTACGCAGTACTTCCCTATTTATTGGCTTTTCAAGGTATGCCTCAGTGTTTTTATTGTTTACTGTGTAAACTATAGGCTTCATATTGAGGTGATATCGTTGACCTAAGGTCGTTACATGGCATCGGTGGCGTAGGCTGGTCCAAGCTTCGATTTTTTTAAAATATTTCATTGTTTCGAGGTTGCCTACGCTGGATACCTGCTGAAATTTGGATTTTTTTCTCGGATAACTCTGTTTTTGAGCAATGCGAGGCCTTAAATCCATCGAAATACACCGAAAATACACTTTTCTGAAATATACTTAAGAGGCGTTCACCCAAACGCTTTAAGCTAGCTTGCCGCGAAAATTCATGCCTTCAAAGCAATGCTGCAAGTTCGAGTTTCATTGTATTTTCATCCTCAGTGACAATCCTTTGCACATTCATTGTGTGCACATAATTTGTTCGACGCCATTCATTGATCCACAAAAAATACTTCATTCTTACGGAATTGAGGTTTTGTGAGATGATGAGTCGTCCAATCTCTTCCAACCATTTCCTGAAAACACATAATGCGAGCGTGCCGAAGGTATTCAGTTAATGCCTATCTTTCTATTGTTTCCTGCATTAGAGGTCAACGAGACCAGAAGGTAAATTTGATCAACTTTAGTGAATTTGGGCATTTCGTAATGGATTTCGCAAGTCAGTTCCTTGTTTTTAAGAAACCCTCTCTTTGTTACCGTCAAAAGAGATGTAATGCCAAAACAGTGCCATTTTGTGTGCTCCTTTACTATCGAAATAATATTGCTTACATCACATCTATATATGCAGATAGTGTAATTTGTTTCTGCTTATATCGTTTATAGGGGCAAGTTACCTAATGAGTTAGGCAATGCCGTCGTGTAGGACAGTGAGAGGTGTGCAAAAACGACACTTCGGTTCAGAGCAGATGCTGTATTCTACAATGGGTATTGTTTGTTGTCACTGAGAAAGGCTGCCCTCGCCTTAACTCATGCAACAAATTCACTTTTAAAGATCGAGTTCGTCTATAAATTTATGCATGTAGGCTGATGTCATATGACAGACATGCAACCATATTTTAAGCTTTTTGTTTGGAATGTGCTACGCATTAGAATCGATTGCTGAAACCGATAAGTGAGAAGCTAAACGCGATATTTCAGTGTGCCTTTCTGCTTTATCTCTATCTACCAATGACTCTTGGTGCACAGAAGATCTACTACCGTTTTATCCAGCCTTTCATACTGAAGCACCAGTCAGCGATCGACAAACGCATAGGACGAGTTGCTGAGAACGTTGCTGATGCCATCGATTGTACGTTGAATGCAATTTTCCTTCTTTCGCGTTCAACCTTGTAGATCCAAACGATTGAAGGGTTTTAATAATCTGGGCATCAGCGGTTCAAGCAGCTCTTGCCTGTAACGGTTCTCTTAGATAAGGAGACGGAGAGGGGATTTTCAAATGTTATAGTTCACTCAATAAACTTCCTATAAAAGCAGGAAGTGCATGTTGGATCACCTGACAATTAGTGAAGTGGGAGTTTAGGAGATTCGTCAGCTTCTGACGGCAAATTTTTATCATGCACTCTGGAACTGCTCCTCTTTCTTGGCAGAGGGTACGTCAAATGTTACGGTTCGAATCAAAGTTTGATGCTGGTAATGGTTATAAACGGTAATGATGAGCGTGCCCAAATGTTATTGAGGGATGTGGAAGAATATCACATGAATGACTGTGCTGAATAGGTAATTAATGACAGTGATGCAGAAGCACTAAGGTTCTGTGATAACGCTTATAAAATGCGTTGTTGCAGCTGCTCGTCGTGAGTTCGAGCACCACGTGAAACCGAACTAGAAGAATATTCGTTGGGCGGCGCAGAACAACATTTGACGGGATCTATGAGGAGAAGCTTTATCTCGATTTGTCATCACTCACATGTTTTATGCATAAATTTGCACACCGCTTGTTTATTACGAACGATGAACAGTGAACTGTTGAATAACTGTTTTTCGCTTTTGAATCCCTTCATCGTTGCTGTGAGGACGGTTGATTGAACGGAAGCAAAATCGGCTGTATAGCCATATTATGCACGGTCGTCGCACCCATGAGGAACCCACCCACCCACTCATTGCTGATTTCAGTTGGATTATGGGCAGGAATGATATGAGTATGGCTAAACCAGTCTGGCAGTTTAGCTTCCCGTTAGAGTAGATAAGGGTTGAACTAACCACAAGCTTTATGGTCCCACTAGAGTGATTAGAATCGAAGTTAGAGCATGCCGGATGTCTGTCGTTTGCGGTTTCTTCGATGGGGAGAATTGCAGAAATGGATTTCGATTACACTTTTTCTTTAACTTACGTCTTCATTGCGTCTCTTTGCTGCATTGTATCACTCTGGCTGACGTTGTTTTATGAGGTTAGCGGTTGGCCTGTGTCATTGCACGTGGTGTATGTTTTGAGGTTGAGGGTTTCTGTTTTGCGGAATGTTGGCTAGCTTTCGTAGGTTTATTTTGCTTCACACCCCTGCTTCTTTCTATCTTTTTACCACAGCTTCCTTTTAAATGCTTTACCATCGTCGACTTTTAATGCGGTACAATGGCAGTCGAATAACTGCTGTCATATATAGGCGATGGGGAAGTGTCGATGAGTATAGAGATCTGTTTGGAAGGAGGAAAGAAGGTCGCTCGTTTTCAATTCAAGCTTCAATTATCTTTTTGGCTTATCTGTGTTAAAATGTTAGCAGGAATTCGAGTGGAATCATTCGAAAATGACAGAATTACGGCTCATGACTTCCTCATCATTGCTTTTCGCCTGAGTTTTGCCTACTTTCTTATCGGTACTAGTAAAGTTCGCTTTGCCGTTACTTTCTTCCAACGAATGAAGTTCCGCTTCGATGTAGAGATGTTTCACTTCCTTGAGGATATCTGCTTCTTGTTGGAAATCTTTCTTCCCATATGGGAATCGTCTATAGCAGGTTTGTGGCTTTGGGGCAATTTTCGGGGTACATTTGGATACCAGGTATCTTCTAATGACACTGCCTGCGCACAAGTGAATTTCATTATGGAGCACGGTGGGCCAAATTTACGGTGCAGGGAATGTCGGTTTTTAACATGAATACGTTGGAGTTTGTTTATGCAGTATGAGAGTTTTTTTGCAGGACATTGCAGTGTAATGTATCCTTCCAAAGCCTTCGATTATATTTGTTTAAAGGCGTCGGACTTGTGAGGTCTTTGCATCGCCAATATTTTTGGCAAGTTTTTCAAGTTTTGCGAGATAGTTTCTGTACACAAGCTGTCAGAAAGCTTTTGAGATGATGTCGATAGATGCGCTATAGCATTCATCAATAAGCAAACAGATCGAGAATAAACGGTACAAATTTTGATGGTTGTCATCAGCATTTCAAGAGGGACGTGTTTTGTTGGGTGCAATGCTGAACTGGAAAAGCGCTGAGCTGTGATCGAACACTGGAAATAGCTTATCGTAACAGCCTCACTGCTTGTCAAAACGAAGTCTAAACTTGAATTTTCCAGTAGAGAGTTAAAACCTCATTCATACTGCATGTCAGAGAGGGCAACCTATAACCAAGATGAGGGGTAAACATGTTGTCTGGGTCACGCGTGGCTGATGACACCCATACATGGCTGAGCTGAAGCCGTTGCACTGCAACTACACTCTCCACAACTCGACCGCTTGCTTCGTGACGCATTTCGTGGTGTGTGCACGTGGTGCGAGCAGCCATCCTTCAAACAAGCAGTGTAAACGTTTCTAGTGAACAGTTGTGTCGACGTGTCCATCAACGGATAGTAATACCACGAGGCAATGCATGATTTGCAACAAGTGAAACACTGAATGCTGCTGTCGGAGTTCGGCGTGTCGGTTAATTGGGACGCCGTCGGTGCAGACTGCAGTCTGCCGTGCAGTATCGCTGAAATGACCCAACGTTGCGTTGTGCTTCATATCGATGACCCGCTAAAATGTCACTTCGTGCTTGGCAAATAGGTCGACTTGGTGTGCGCCTAGTTTGGTCATGATCTTCGAGTGCGAATTCCGACGGCAACACCATGAGGTTCATCCTCAACGAAAATATGACAGTAACAATAAGCGGTTTTTTTACTTCTCTCTCATATAGCTGTACATGTGTGGTCTTGACCTGAGGTTTTTGTCATCAGCTTTGTCTCGAATTTTTTCAGGTTTCGGGCATTTCTATGACTTGCGGGGATATAGGGGGTCACACCTCTGCAAGCTTCTAACAGCTCACCTTGCCACTTTATCACTATTCGTCATGATGTAATAATATGGGATAAAAAGGAAATTCTCAAAAGTGCTGAGATCGTCGCCGAGGTTTCAGGATATACGATTTTTAAGCATAAAGACATCAAGGATGAAAAGGTTTTAACTTTACCAACAACGTCACTTTATTTACCTGAGTCAAATATCGCCGAAGCGAGTTCTCAGCCGCTTTGCAAAAAAAAAGCTGCTTGTTGTTTACTGACACCTCACTTATTTAGTGCAAAAGTTAGCGGTACAACTACAAGTCTTACAGCAGAGCAGATGATGACTGTTGATGCAAATTTTCCTCTCATCTCACCGATAGGGCTGAACAAAAAAAACCTTTTAAGTAGTTGAAACATGGAATTTGTATGTCACTTCATACGTGATTTGCGTTTAATGCATGACGGGAAGACTCCTTCCGGAGCAATGTGCCATGCGGCAACTCTCAACATTGTAAGATTGGAGGTGCATAACGACTATTTCGATAAAAATACACCAACGGTATGGGTAAATTTTGCTGTACTTTTTGAAAATCAACTCTTTTTTCTCTGTCCGCCGTGACACTTCCTCGTTCTAGTAATAGAATGAAAATGAAATCACTCTTTTGCTTTCAGAATTATTCATTCCTATTTGCTTACACTTCGATTCATTCGTATGTTTTTCTAGCACTCAATTAAGTCACAGACGAATGTGTAAGCAGTGTATCTTCACAAATTTTAAATTTCCCGCATTTTCGTGACGGGGACCTCAAGTGTCAAATTTCATTGCACGTTAACGTTAGACTGATCGCGTTAACGTTTTTTTTCGGGCATGTTTAACGATGACGGTGCATGGGAGCGTCAAGTTCGAACGGGGAGTTTAGGTGTTTTCAAATGGAACTTGGGTAGGTAGATGGTAAAGTGAACTCTATAGGAGTGTTGCGATTTGTTGGTGTTGTGTTGTGTGGTCGCAATGTTTGCATCTCTCTACTTATTACTCTCACTGTTTTTGGCACGTCGTGACTCCCTTATCTTTGTTGTGTTCGCCCTTCAAGTGGTGATCGTGACGGCTATGTTTTCGTTCGGTTGTTTATAGTGAAAGGCGGATAGTTTTGCTTCTTGACTTAATTGCTGTTGGCGTTGCATTGTGCTGTGGGTCAGGTCTATTGAAGCAACCAGTGAAGTTGTCGTTCTTTCGATCATTATAATCGTTATCTGCGCTTTAAACCACCTATCGGCGCAAATGGCAGATTGAAAATCACAGCGATGTGATTAAATAAAAAAACCTTTTAGGGAAGGAATAGAGTGGATGGCACCACCCGTGTTCATAAAGAACGCTAACGACAGCAGTAAGTGACACCTCAACATCTAGCGTTGAGCAGTTAAAAGGGCAGACGTCATGGGAAGATCAAGTGGATTTATGTGCTGCACTACTTCTGCAGGCAATGTGTTCCGCATGCCTACGACACGATATGCGTTAAAAACATTTTGCGCTGCTAGTTTCCCCTCGATTTGCACAGAATGTTGACTTGAGACTATAATGAATGAGAATATGCTATCAAAATAGATGTTTGAAAGGCAATGTAAAACAAAAGCCTAGGATACCCAAAACCTTTATAATGGGGGGTGGGGGGGGGGAGGGGAGGAGGTTAGAATAAAATTTCTAAATTTCTTCGCATAAACCTGTATGAAATTTATATCTAATACCTGGAGTTTTTATGCAGATGCGTTTAGTTGCAAATCAGCGGCTACTTCAATAAAGTTAGCAGGTGGGTGCCCCGTTCATAATAACGGATCGCCGGTGTACGAAGCGTTCTTCAAATTTTGAGAACGTTTGCAAAATTCCTGCATGGGGCCTGCACTTTCTTGAAAATATCACTTAATTAATATATTTATGAATAAAAATAGTTATAGAATGCGTTCAGACGAAATTCGTCATACAGATGGAAAGTGGGAGTATAGAGGAAGTGGTCACATATTGAGAAGCAACATCAGAAGGAGCTTTTCTTTGGGATAGTGCTTCATTCGCTCGTATCGAAGCCGTGCGGAAGGATCCGATAGCTGTGATGTGTCGGAATATGTAACTATGTAAGTAACTTAACTCTCTCGCTGCTTTTTTGATGAAACGGGACACTGTAAAATGCAGCGTTAAGGACGCCTAAACATCTAAACCCTTCAACCGTTATTTTTGGTCTGCAGAGATTTTGTGAGAATGGTCAATGGAAAGAAGGGAATCTAAAGTTTTTCGGTTGAGTTACGTTTCACATTTTTAAAAGCATCGAAACGTTCGAAGGACATGAAGCTGCGCAAGCTCATTTACGGTAAATCTGTCGAAGAACATGCATGTCACTCGCATCATATTATCTACGGGTGTAGGCTTTTCGTGGTCCTTCAACCAGCCTAGCTAGAACTCAGCACGTTCACTTATTGGACAATTGATGCTATTGACTTTCCAACGCCTAAACCGTTAGCGTACAAGTGTGAACGATGTTAGGGCATAATCGGCGAAAGCAAAACTTTGTAGTCTGTGTAGAATTTTGCGGTTAGAGGCCATAATTATGAGTTCAATCTTAACTAGCGAACTCATTTCAACGAAATTTCCTTTCTTGAACTGTCATTCCATAGCTGTCGTTTCTTTGGTTTGGCTATGACTTCAGGTCAAAATGGCTCCGTGACTTGTGATCTAATGCCTCGAAATGCGTAGTTAATGTTGTTTATATAGGCATAAGTTTATTCACGTCAGCGTGGACGCTCCTTCGCAATTGAGTCGTCACAGAGCCAGAGATGCACTGAATGATGCTCCTATAGAGCTGGCAATATGGACCATATCCTTCTTCAGTTAAACGACGGATATTTACACGAGTTTTTCATAATGCGGGAAGGCCGCATTTCAATATATATGTTCCAGGATACCGTTTCTGACAGTAAAAAGTTTCGGCGCTATCTCTACAGCTAGAATTGGAAGGGGAAGATAATAAGAATAAGAATAAGATAGTAATTCGTTTCTCTAAGAAAGTTTTCGATATTACCGTCTAGGAAAGTTGCAACTCATTTGCAAAGTTTGACAGCAGTCACTAAGTAGCCCCAAGGATGAGCTTTTGATTGCGAAAAGCGTATGTGCAATGCAGCACTTGTATAGGAAATGCGCACTTCCACATGGTGAAGATTTTTTTCAGAAATCGTTTCAAAAAATTTCAAGTTAGTGTTGTGCATTGATTTATCATTGAAGTAGCACAGCAGTGAGGCGTTTATATTCGTATTACTAATAGCAATCTTTATTCATAACTGAAAAACGTTGCAAAAAAGATGGTGCAACAGAGGTATAAGGGATTGTAAATTTAGAGCTTTCTGAGAGGAAGGCACTTAAATTCAGTTATAAGTGCAAAGGTTTTCATCTGTTATTTAACTCCACTCTTGTTATTTAAGACTGTCGTGTTTTTTATTAGCTAAAAGAATGCCTTCTCCTTTCATTCACTAATCCTAGCTATACTAATCGATGATGCAATTTTCAATATATAGGTGTGTTGTGAATCCGGTATGTGATGAGTGATGATATGCGATGAACTGGGAGGTCGTAAACGGGAGGGAAGATTGATTGCCTATCCGGTATCTGTTTCATATGTAAGGTGACTCTCGATTTGCTTATCTCTTTATGTTCTCTAAAGTAGGCAGTTTATTTTGCGCTGTTATACTTTTATTGCGCACATTAAACTACTCAAGCAGCCGTCCGGGTGGTCCGATGTGAGAGAGTGCAAATAATTTTTTTTTTGAGAGAGAGAGAGAGAGCATGGTAGTCTGGATAGCTGACATCTTCCGGAATATGCTTCACTTTCTATAATTGGAAAGGAATTCAATTGAAGAGAAAGATTTCATCGTAGAATTTGGTATATTCACTTGCTTTCTTAGTAAGGGGTGTTCATGCAAAAAGTGTCATGGTATTTGCAATGGATAACATCGAATGGGTTCACCACAAAAGGCAATATTAGGCAAAGTGCACCTCACTCTTAAGCGCTAATAAACGTGGCCGATCGGGTGATAGGTTGATTTTGTAGCTATTACCGATTATGCTAAATGGGAATTTTCTTACGGTGCAAACAAATTTTTGAACGAGAACACGCGTTCGTTTGCAGCAGTGTTTGCTTTGTTGTTGCTGAATGAAATCATTGCAAAACTAATACTTGAGAGATGGAAACTTTAGTGCCACGTTTTGAGAGAAATGATTTTGTGATATCTCTGCGGAACGTTTTATTTTTTATTCTCAGCAGTTATAAAAACCATTTCGATGTTCGGCGAAAATATTAGAAGGTGCATCGATGAATGAGTGATTTAGTTATTTGATGTAATCCACCTTTAAGCATATTTAGTCTCTGCGGGATATAGGAAGTTAATTTAAGCTAGTTGTTGAGTTCATTGCTTTACTATTTTTGCTGGTGCAGTAGGTGCTCAATGTAGTGCATTGGATTCATTTGAAAGTTCAAAGGTTTTGGTAATTGAGCTCAAGCAGAATGTCGTGTCGAAACAGTGCAGCTGCGAATGCAGCAATGCTGTTGTTGGGGCACCACCTTATCGGGGCAACCAAAGAAAGCGAACGAGTGCATTTTTGATATAAACATCGAAGGTGGGCGTTGTTGAGAGTGCTTGTGAAGGAAGCATTCTCGCAAAGTTAGTGGTGCACTGCAAACATGTGAACGATGCGTTATCGACCAGTGATCGCCTAGCGTGAGTAAAGCTCACTCTGTGGCAATCTACAATTCGAACTGAAGAAGTCACCTCTTAATAAAGCATCAATTCGCACTCATTTTTCATTCAGCAATAGTGCTTCTCCGATCAAACTATTATAAAATGCTCGTTCGTGAAAGAGATCAACGTTTATTTGTATTCGCTTCATGAGATGTACCAATATTTAATGTGTTTTTCATAGTGTATGCAATGCCTTAACAATGTGATAATATCACGCACATATTTTCTAGCAAAAAAAAAATAATGTAAATCGCGGATAGGAGACTGCAACTATGTTTTATATGTTTGATGGCAATTACAGTCGTTTAAAAACTAAAACCCCAGGGGCATTGTAACTGATGCTCGATGTTTTGCATGACAGTATGATGTTATCTATATGCCTTACAAATCAGCTTAGCGATAATGCCGAAGAGTTTGAGCTGAATAGATGCTTATGTTATTGGCATATTTGAGCAGCTGAAATTGTTTTTACGGTGTAAATGAAAGCGTTTGAAGAGGGCATTCATAAAGGGTGAATAAGCTGGATCACTCATGCAGTATCCGCAAGACTTAAGATTATCAGTAGTTGCAGCACATCAACTCCTCATGAATCTACCACTCTCCACTTATCTAGTCACAGAGTTGACAATTTGGATTTTTGCGATGAAAAAGGTTTCGAAGTCATTACTAGAATCGTTCGGATATTACCTGTGCAGTGCTCCGTCCGTACTTTCAGGGGAGCCAGGTAGGGAAGAGGAGGAAGGAGACGAGTGCTAGCAGTAGTTAGGGAATCTACGGGAAGTGATTCGCAGTGAGCCGATGGAGAATTGCAAGAAGGAGTCAAGGTAAATTCAGGAAAAATGATTGTATTGTTTCCAGTATGGTTTGCATTTCGCTTTAAGTCATTGTCACTATTTTTTGACAGTTTTGTGGCCACCAGTGTTTTTCTGATGAAAGTGAAGGTGGTAGACTGCATTCCAATAAGTCGAGGCAAGTTTTTCTAAATTTTGGAAGAGGTATCGTCCGATCGTTTTCTAACTGAGGACTCAACAGATAAGTTTACTTGTGTTGTGAATTGCAGCCTATAACCTTTTTAAGTCGTTTGCTAGATGGTCCTTCATACTTCCGCTACCTCATTCCGGCCATCACCTGAGGTCGCAACCAAATCTCAATATCCAGCATTTGATGAAGATGCTAAGCTGTCTGTAAGTATTACCTCGTGTTTTTTTGCATATATAATTTTTCTGCTAACTATTTGAAATGATTCGTATAAGATTCGGCTTGCTAACTTCACTGTAATAAATTCAGAAGCACACTAGTAAGAATGCTGAAGCGAACCTAACGCGCTTGATAGTTTTATTTCACTTCTGGACGATTTTTTTAATGCATTTACTTTCTTACTCGAGACTACTCTAATACCAATGGTTGATTTTTAGAAGAAGATTTGGCGGATTGAAAGTTTTACGTTAATAACCACTTGTGTATTTTAAACCTACTAAGGAAGAAAGAGAGAATGCGCGTTACGATAAACGAAAAAGCGCAGAGGATCGTTTTTGGTTACGGTCTAGAGAGGATCGTTCTAGAAATTAAAACTCTTCAATGACATCACTTTTACTTTTCAGTAGCATTGGCATTTAGCAGGACGTTCACTATTCGCTTTTTCACAACGACCTGATACATCGCTTATGTTTCATTACCTAAGACTAAAGGCATAGATGGGTTGCATATGGAATAGTTTCGCTCAAATTGAATCATGCTAGACATTTTCTTTTATCGTTCAGCGCTTTGCTTAGTGAAAAGGAAAACCTATAGGCGATAAAGAAATACCGTAAAATTCTGTTGGAATACTAACTGATAAAAGCGCCTACTATGTAAACCTATAAAATAGTAACGCAAGAATAAAAGAAAGACAGAACATCGACCACCCAGTCGAGAGTTCGAGTACAAATGTAATAGGAGAAATGGCTGTTTTCCCTTTTGATGCACAAATAATTAACGCTGCTGCAAAATGAGGTCTGTAACCGTGATTTATATCGTTTCGAGGAAGTGAATGACTAACAGTTGTCAGTGAAGTCAATGAAGTTATCACTGAATGGGTAAAACGGGTATACAGCAGGAATGTTTCTTTCAGATTATTTAGTTTAGTTACGTACCGTCTGCTCTCTCTGTTGTGTGCTTAGAACGTCATGACTTGGAGAGATGTCGTATTAGCTTCACCTTTTCATCGAAAAACCCGGTCTCCTTTTCCCTGGTTGCATTTCGTGCCTGGGCCGGGCAGTACGCGGGTTATTTACGATTGGTAAAAGGGAGTGGCATGAAGCTTTCGATGATTTTTCTCTCGATATCAATGAAGGTGATAGTGAACCTGCGGGAATATAGAGCATGAAGCTACTTTGTGATGTATTTATCATGCATACCTCTCTAAATCGTAACATCCCAGTGTATGCGAAAACTTGGTAAAGCCACCGCAGTAGTCAGGTTTTTGCTCGTCCCATCTATACCAGCGCGGAAGATCGGTTCGGGAATGCACTCGGTCGGTCCTCGCAAAACGATTGGGAGCAGAGGAACGCAATGCACCTGTTATGAAGCTTGTTTTGGGAATTAAAATGGGAATAAGAGGGGATTTAAGGTTTTCTGGATGTTGTTAGATGTGGTGTTGCGATCTCCGGGAAAATCTAGCTAGGTGGTTTCTTAGTGTACTTAAAGCAGATACCGCCAAAGCCTGAGATGACTAACGTTACGAAGGAAATTCATAAGGACGTAGAGAAATCTTTCCTTAAAATCGAACAATTATCGAAGAATTTGCGGTTTATTTTTGACACAATATAATATCGCGAAAAAGTACGCAGAATTGCCTGTACCCCAACAGACACAACGATTGCAAAGTCGGTCGCGTTTTTGCACAAGTTTTTGAGAGTGTGGAAGAATTTTTCGATGTTTCGATTCGGTGGGGTCATCGCTGCAGACTGAGAAGGTTTTGATGCGATCGTATGCACTCTTATTATTTAAGAACTAGACACCGCATAACGCACAGAGGTGGATGTGGTGTTGACCTCATGGATATCTTCCACGATATCCCCTTCCCTCGTGCAAAGTTTTGCTGCTATGCCAGATGTGCAGCAAGTACGAGTTTGGAATTTCACATTTTTCAATCAAATAGGGCATAATGTATGACGTTTGCTTTGGCCGGGTTTGATGTAGGATTAATTCGTGGATCTGAAGTTTTTGAGTAGGGGAGTTATGGACATAAAGGGCAGTTGGGTTAACACAGCGTTTCTGGCTAGGATCAGATATGAAACTTGTTGCTAGCCCTAGCGAAAAAGTTCAAGTTTTCCGAATATTTCTTTGCCATTCGCTTCACTGGAAGTGTCCATTCTGTCGTAGTGATATGGCCAAAGCCAAAGGCATAAGTCCGTTGATAAGTGCTACAATTCGTAATAGTTTGGGGCTATTAAATTTTCGTTTACAAATATCTTTAGCGATGAGGTCAGTAAATAATGTGTTTATGAAGACGGCATATCATCCCTTCCACCGCCCATCCTGCAACAGTGTTGAGATGGTTGCTGCAAAATAACCTAAAATGCTTTGAAACTACTGCAAACTGCAAAAATTGTCGAATGATAGTAGTGGTTTTTGAAAGTACAACTGAAGTGCACATGAGGGGATCACCAATATGAACATTCTGTTTTTCCACCTGTGAAGGACGACCGGTTATACAAATGTGTAGAAGATGTACTTTGCTTTCGAAACTTAGTCGCCAATATTGTCGTGAGTTGAATGTAACAACAAAGCAGGCACGCGCGTATATGCACATGCTTGATTACTACTGCGTACACCACTTGTGTTTGGTGTCGACCTGGTCAACCGATTGTTTGCAAATATCGCAAACGATAGCTATCACCGGAAATATGTTTCAATATAGGACCAGCCGGTTTCACAATTCAGCAAAAGAAATTTGCTGTTTAAGCGCATCGAGCTGGTTGTTGAACATTATTGCTTAATAGGTTTTATAACTTTCAACTATCAGTAACCCAAACGAAACATACCAAGATTGTTTACTAGAGTTAATTCTTTTATACAGATTAGATTGCAATCACCAGATTTTGCCTTCGTCCCTACCATGTTCGGGGAAATAGGACTGAATGAATGGACTAACAGTTAAGCATACGTACGCATGTGATCGTGATGCGCTTTTGCGAATGTGTGCCAAAGCACATGCCGTGCTATTGGTTCTTTTCGGTGTTTGTTTACTTTCGCTCGCCTCGCTTGGCTTCGATTGACTGACATAACTACCTTGACTGCCCCTTTTGAAAGGGTGCAATTTGGAATGTAATTTCATTGTTGCACTCTCTTTGGAATATTCACGACGAGTTTATGAAACGCTTGTGATTACACAGTTTCAATTTATTTATTTCTGTCTACAAACAGGTATGTCATCTTCTTATTGCATATGTTTCGCAACGGTTCGCTTTGCGCAAACAATCTTTGTGGTCTCGATGAGGACTGCGTCTGCTGCCTCCTCCCAATTTTTGACCGTTTACGTGAGATCGAGTGGCTACCCAATGCCACGTTTTGGACGTCGATCGCACAACTTAGCACCTCTTAGATGTCGCAACTGTGACTGCTACCTTCTCTTGGAAACTACAGTGCGGTTCGCGACTTGGCCTGCAACCTCCTTCTAGTTACTGCAACTAGGTTTGCAACCCTTTTTTAAATATAACATCTATGCATTTCATATTCTCCTTTCATTGTTTAGCACATCTTTCCATTCATATTCTCCTTTCATTGTTTAGCACATCTTTCCATTTTTCCTTATTGCACTTTGATTGCTTCTGGGCACAGTTTTTGACCTTCTCGCCCCTCTAATCTTCCACTGAAGGTTATGTATGCTCCTCATCATTAGCAGCCACATATGAGCAATCTTTTTTCTTCTCTAGTTGCGGTCCCTCATTCGCTGGACATTATTGCCTGCATATAGTCCATTTTTCCTTCAAATAAGCCATTAACATCGATCCATTACGAGAATGAGGTTTTGTGGTAAAGCCTCGAAATAGAGTGAAATAGATGAAATGAGATAACGAAAAGTCGTTTATATTATCCTTGAATGGCAGATTTCTCTTGATTGCTAGAAGATTCCTTTCGATATAAAAATATTGCTCTATTAATAATTTGTGTATTGATGAGTCTATGCAATTTGTTGGATGCGTTTCCGTTTCTTAGCCGTTGCGCTCATACAGCATTCTACCGTTGCCAAATTTGGGGTCGCATTTTTTATGCTGCTTTGAGCTTTTGAAAGGATTGCTTTGCACATAGTTATTGCTGAACTGGAACCTCTTTTAACCTCGATTGAACGCTTCCCATAAAATATAATCTTCTCCTTCTTCATTTCCTCCCGCTCTTCGCGACTTTTTCACTGGGAAATATTTGCAGCCTTGCTATCAGAAGGAGCCTTTTGATTTAATCTTATCACCCCCTTGATCCTCTACTTGAGATGACACTAATCAATAGCTCGGACAGTTGTGTTGTGTCTCATAGCTGTCATTAAATTCCGTCTGCGGTCGAGAATGATTCAGAGTTTTCTCTCTTCTTTCGCTTCCTTACACCTCGTTGTCTTTCCCACTCAGTCTTTCCTACCATCCCCTCCCTTTCAAGGAAGGTATCCATTCGGAATGGAAATAATAGCTTCTTCGGCTTCATATGGTAATTCGGAGCAAGAGGCTTTCATCAGAAGGATGTTTTTTCGATGTAAGCACGTGCCGCTCTCTTTCTTACAGCGCTGTGACTTTGACGAGTCTGTCGACAAAACGAATGTTTTTTAATGTGCGCACTTATATTTGCTCGCTGTTCGATATTGACACCTCTGGCCTGCTTTAGTCCATGATTGCCCCATGTGTCACTATTTCGCAGTCTTACTGTACAGCTATTCTGGTTAGTTGCTTGTGCGAGGTTCGCATGCGTTGAGCGCGCTATTCATAATGTCTAGGCGTGTATTGATTTTTAACTTACACATAGAAATGCATCATTGCAACGTAGGCGAATGCCGTGTTGGCGTCGTTCTGCGGTTGCTTTTATGTGAGTAAATATTGCTGCAGGATAAACGGGTATCCTATGCTTTGTCGATCTACCTGTAATAACGTCAACTAGAGGATGAAGCGAAGCATCTCGATGAATAATCTCGAATCGATTATCGAACTACATCCTGGCATCCCTTTGCAATTCTCTCCAGTGTAAGTTGATATTTTAGGTCTATTATCAGGTGTTTTCAATAAGTCAATGCCATGATAATTACTGCTGTAGTAGAACCTTTCCCTTATGTTGGTTTTGCATTGGCCCTTCCCTATGTATCGTCGCGAAAACCTACACCTTGAACGAGTTACTCAATCAGTCGCAGTTTGCTGGGATCGGTGATTGCTTCGTTGACATATTTTTTAATATTACTCGGGTCTATTTCTTGTTGTTGTTGTTGTTTTATTTGCATAGCAATTTTCAAGCAGTGGCCAGTTTACTTGTACATTTGACACCTTCCAACCTTCTGATTTTCTTTTTTCTTCGTATTCACTAAGGAAATATTACTTAACATCAGCGCCTTCTCATTTCTTCGTCGTTTCGCTAAGTCATTCACTGATTTTTTTTTTCAAACTAAAAAAAGAGAGAACGGCATTGCTTCATTCGTAAGCGAATCGTGACACGTCAAGTAGCCATCGCAGTGGCAAATTGTGAAATTTCGACGCCTTGACGACCGTTCTTTTTGTGCATTATTTTCAGCGACCATCGTGCACTAGCTATCACAATCGCATCTCCTTACGATTTAATCCTTTGTTCGTTTTCCTATATTCTATACTGCTTGCTTTTTATTGGTCTTTATTTCATAAACCGATTATAGAGGGCGTCAGTTGTCGGAAGAGTTGCCGAGGCGCTTCATTAACCACATGAGATACCGTTCACGATCACTCGATTCACTCATACAATTCGTTTCTCCCTCCAGCCTGCCTTGTGATGCTGGCTTTCTTCGTGAGGTCGAGCAGAATCCACATAGTTGTCCAATGAGTATATCACCATCATCTTCAGCCTCATCAGTTCTTCCAGGTGAGAATATTTGCAGTCTCTTCAAAGTTCACTGATTTTAAATTTCAACTTCAGAGGTGAATGATATTTTTGTGATGATTTGCAACTTTTTGAGCAGAAATTAATGCTTTCCGTTACTTCTTGCTGATATGATAGTGAAGTTGGTAGCACAAGTTAGAGGTTTTCCAATCAGTTGAGGTGTATTGCAGATGAGGAAAAAGAAGGCGTGAACAAGGGCAGTGAACAGTATCTAACTGTTGCAACTGATGTTGGTGATGCACAAGCAACTCTCAGTGAAGTTTGTACTTCTTGGAAGGATGCTGAGACGTCCTCTACCGATCCTTCTATCATATGCAGACTCATCCGTTGCAAGGGTTCGTCACTATCAAACTTTCCGAACATTTTCAGAGGTTTTCAAATATTGACGTTTTCGTTTATCATGTTAGAGCATACTTAACAGGTGTCAAATGTCAGCACATGCCTCTATCTGATATAGGAAGTCAGGGTTACGAGCCTTTACGAAGATTCACTTAATCTTCACGTAACTAATCTAGCAAACAAACAAATCAGTGGCAACACGTCTTTGCGGGAATGTTTAGTATATACAGATGTTAAGCGGAGCCATGCCAATTAGCAATCTGAAGCATTGTTGGTGCCCAGCTGTGCGGTATGCGTAACACATTGCATAATATCACCACGACTAAGTTGCCAATCGGCACTTTTTGGTTGGAGCTTCTGTTGCAGACAGTTTAACGAAATTTTGCTTTGATGGTAGTCGAAAGAGAATTTCGTGTTAGCGAACAGGGTTGATGATTGGCGAGTGGCAGAGAAGTGAATCAGAAAGCCTGATTTACTCCCGAAAACGCTCGAGTAGGCATGAATGTGCGATATGTTTTGTGCCATTGATGTTGCAAGTATCGCTTGCTCGGATTAGGTATCGGGAGTACCGACAGTTGATTAGCGTCCTACGATCTGAAGGTTAGCAGCGAGAGCGCACAAATCTCCCTTTTCTGAGCGCATGCTTCAGTAGACTCGTCGGTTGTGTTTACCGGCTGCTGTCTCCATCGCTTTCCAGAACTCTTTCATATGTCATTGAAATTGAGACGGTTCAAAAAGCAGTGTCGTTAAAGTCTTCATGCAGGGAGTCTTTGCGATTGTTCTTTGAATATCCCCAAGAGGTTTTCCCATCTGATTTCTATGGGGATGCATTAGGACGTTGTAATTATTCAGATCTTGGCTTCGATGAAACAATTCCTATCGAGGAGGATTCGTTTGCGGTGAAGGAGCATGATTTGCGATCAAGTGAACAAGAAATTAATTTCCATATCGACGAGCTGGATGCGATACTCGAGAAGCAATCGTCGATGCTTAGCAACTGTCTCTCTCCCTCTACTGAACTCCAATGTGAAGTGAGCGGATGTTGTGGATATTTTCTTGTTCATTTTTGGATGTATGTGAGCAACCGCTTACAGATGTCGGTTTTGGTGCAATCCGTTGAAACATTCAAATCATCTGTCAACAAGATATCGTTTACTATGATCATGATGTACTTGTTAAATAGCTAGCTGGCTCAGACCTATTGTCCTCTTGTTTTGGTTAGAGCATGCTGTTATGCAGTAGAAAGTTGAGCCACAGCAGACTCCGAATCTAGTCTGCGTGATGCGGAACTAATGGAACGTCGGTGTTGTCCCACTGGAGCCGTACACCTAATATATATTGTCTGAATGCATAAGACTATACTGGATATGCTGATGCTCACCCACGGTCTTTATGTGTTTTTCAGCATGTGTACTGCCAAAGAAAGAGACTTTTACAGGGATCGCGCGAATCACCAACAGTGCACGTTTCGTTCGCAGCAGAAGATTTGCTTAATGAGGGCTATCCCACCTACCAGGCTGGTGGCGATCGTGCACCATCCCCTGAAGGTGTAGCGTCACCAGCTAAACATGCCGACGATGAATCTGTGGGCAGTGCATTGGCCAAGTCAGTCCTTTCAAACTGTTTGTGATCACCTGCAGCGTTTCATCAAATGAAAATCAGTGCAGTGATGTAATCATACGGTGACGACGAATGAAGTTTTCTGTGGTCATCACTTCACGGTTATTGCCGAGTGGTGTAACTTTATCATGCCAACTGTGTTGTATGGGCCAAACCGTCGTCTGCCGTTGAGCAGGATTGTTGCAATAGCTTTCTGTGCTCTGGTAAACACAAGGGAAAAGTGACTGACTACATTTCTTTTCTCCGATATAGAATTACGTTGTGAGCTCTCCAATTCTGTAGTCAAACTTCCTCAGCTTTTGTTTTTTTCTTTGCTGTTATCGAGATGCGACCCTTTGTTTGATCATATAGACTTCTGTTTCAGCTGGAAAGGATGGAGGGGGGGGGGGGGGGGGGGGGGGGGGGG